>OY728151.1:1684436708-1685806708 GCA_963277665.1 Viscum album | reverse complement strand
AAATCCATAAAATAATGAAAAGTTATTTCACCCATCTAAAAATGATTAAAAAAAGTTAAAATAATACTCAATATAAATAATCTTTCTTGTAAATAAGTAATACAACAATTCTTAAAATGTCAATAATGACACCCAAAAAAATGCTACAATAGTTTAAACACTAAATTTTAATACCACTAGTTTAGTATGGATTATTTTATAATTCACATACTAATTCATAAACCCTCAAAACAATTAAATCCAAAAAAATAGGATTATGTCAAATCCAAACATAGGTATAACAACCATGTTTGCGACTAAGGTAATAAATGTTCATCTTTATAGATTTTTCTTGATATATTCTATTTATAATTAGATTCCTAAAAGGTATATTGACTGAAAATTCATTCCTTAATTTTTTATGTGATGATTTGATATCCATGAAAAATATAAGAGTTCATAGATCCTAAAGTAAATAAAGCACGAGTTTATGATCAAAGTAAATGTTATCACAAATTAAGGAATTTCAAATTTAGCTATTGTAATTTAATAAGCTTATAATTTCTACCTTATCCTTTTTTGACCCTTGGGGAATTTTATTTCATAGTTCCCCATATCATTATAGTTGAAACACTATAAAATGGAGGCCTCTTTATTTCCCTTTCATTCACACACCTGATGGAATTTCTCTCCACACTTGAAGAAAACTCACATTCCATTCAATCAAGTAATTTTGTGTTTATTTCCACAATTATCACATGTGATAAGTTACATCCATTTTTTTAAACCACATTTTTTTCTTGGTATTCAATCATCTTGTTCTTCTATTAATTTCAATTGAAAATATATGACTTTTATAATTCCTTCTCCATCCAGATGGAACTTGATACCATATCATCATATGATAAAAACATTTTAGTGATTAGTGCCCTTATAAGTCTTGTATTAATCCCATAAAATAAATAGTCAATCTTACTTTTTATATTATTCATGTTGTCCATAACATTCTTGGAAAATATTATAAAATTTTCCTCATACACAACAAAACTTTCATATATCTTCTATCATTGATTGAGGAATTACCTTTCCATATAAGTTTATTGCTCACAAGGAAAGTATTTTTCAAGGAATATATCCTTAAAATTCTTCCATTCCATTATCTCTATTTCCTCCTCCTCCTCCTTTTTATTTTGAATTAATGACCAATATTGATCAACATCTTTCATTAAACAATACACTATAATAATAAACTTCACCCTTTCATTACTTATCATGTTTATAGATGTATTTTCAAGGGATTTGATCAGGTATTATTATATAAATGGATTAGTATTTCAATTAAATTATAGAGGTTTCTTCCATATGTTGTAGTCCAACATTAATGAATCATGTTCTGAAGTAATAATTTGTTCCATACGGGCAAGGTTATTGGTCATAAACTAAGTCAACTATCATAATATAGTCACAATATGCTCATCACCAACACTGTCCATTTTGAATTGATCATGAGGGAAATACCTACATTTATTATGGGTGGTGGAATTTTTTCCATTACTTTTATTAGGAACCATTTCTAAATAATGGAATATAGTAGATTAACTCATAACATTATGAATCATTGTGTATAATTCTAAATCTAGGGAAATACCTGACATAATTGAAAATTTATGTATATATAATCTCAAATTCATAATCTTAGTATGTTTGGAAATATCTTCAAATCATAAAAATATTTATAAATCTTTCATAATGGTTTATAAAGATCATGTAAATCAACAAAAGAATATCCCTCAGAAGTGTCTATCTAGGTATGTAGTATTAGTCCCACTCATCATTCATTGAGTGATGATCAATTTGAAAGTCAAAAATACTTTGTAAGGTTGTTTACCCCTAGGTGAATCTATTCCATAATCACATCCAATTTTTAGTATCCAAATAGGAATTTAATTTCTAGGAAACCAGACATTAACTACCTTAAAAAAAGATTATGATATTACCCTATACTTAGAATTCTCCTTAGAGTTTTTTATAGGTTTATAATCTTTAATATACTCTATACTAAACTTCCTTTGACACTAACTATAACAACCCTGTATCCAATACCCCAATATTAGTTTTCATCTAACTACATTGTCCTAAGATACAAAAGATCTCATCCTAAAGGATCAAATAGTTTAACAGTCTTGGTAAACAAGATAAATTCATGATTCTCAAATTTAATTTGAAAAAATAAAATATAACTTAAAATTTTAGTGATAACTTTATTATTTCTTATAGTTTTTCACTGAAATCATTCATATATACCTTTTTGATATTCTCATGTTCAACTTTATTTATAGGCTCTCTAACCTCCTCTTCCTTGAGAGACCTACTTTGGCTTACACCTTAACCCTTATTAGGACTATCTTAGGGTGAGAAAATTTTCTCAATAATGAAGTTAAGGAATATATAAAGGTTTTTGGATAATTATTGTCTAATCTAGATGGGATAAATGTTTGTGAATAAGGGTGGAGAAGATGTATCCTTATATAAGTGATGGGAGGGATCCACATGGAATCATGTAAAAGATTTAAATAATTTAAAGTCATTTTCTTGTTAAAGTGGAAGAAAATGGCCAGGACTTCGAAGGTAAGATAATATAAAGTTGAAATATATTCAAAATATAATACTTATAGAAGTTGAAGTGGAATTTTTACCCTTATCTCTTAGTTTAACCCATGGTAAATACTTTTATCTTTGACCATGGTAACAAATTTTCTGTATTTTTACTATTTATTATAACCAAAAATTACATTAAAATTATTCCATATTATTAATTATTTGGATTATTAATATGGAATCCATATTATAATATTAAATTTCTATAAGTGGTAAAAATTATTTTTAGCATGTGTTCTCAAAATACATCGAAAACCATTTTTAGAAAATTTTTTGTTTTAACCATAAAAATGATTTTACTACAAAAGAAAGTTTAATATTGATTCCAATGGAATAAATTGTATTATTTTAAATAAAAGGAGTGTTATTTTTATTTCAAATTATACCAAAACTAAAAGTAACCTTTTAAATACTTGATTAAAAGAGAATAAATAAAAACAATTTTTATTTGAATAAAAATATTATTTTGATTTCCAAAAATGGTAAGAACATATTTCTATGTTAAACATTATATATTTTTATATTCATTATATTAAATCATAAATATATATTTTTCCTAGAAAAAAGTTTTCATAAAATTTTAATTTATTATCATATCATTATAATTTCATAAAAGTGGCAGTATTTGTAAAATCGGTATTTTTCACTATTCACTTAAAAATCAACTATTTCTAAAAAATCTTAACAATTCAAGGTAATATAATTTTGAAATTATAGTTTAAAAAATTAATTTCATTTTTTGAATAAAATTTTTAAAAAAATTAAAAAAATTAATTCTAATTATTCGCACATAAATACACTTAAAACCCATTTTTTAGGAAGAATATATTCTTATGGCATAAAATGAATTTATTATTGCACATTACATAATAACAACAATTAGATGAATGTAAATTTTTTATTATTTTTTTAAGGAAATAAATTTTACTTATATTTTAGAATGAGGTTATTTCTATTCATACCTACCAGCCTAATGACTAGGTTATAACAGTAATATTCAAATATTATTATTTCATGGTTCGTTTAAGCTTGGGTTTGAGTGTAGTGCACACTATCAAACATGGTATTTATTTATGGGAAACTTAAATCTTAGGGTGTTACACTAAATCCATATATATATATATATATATATATATATATATATGATGTGTATATTTTAATATCATTGTGTATGGTATTTGTATGTCATATAGTACAACTTATATAAACTAAATCATTTTGTATTTATTGGTTTTAGGTAAATCGTATAAATGATATAGTGATATCATTTTAAACTGCTAGGCTATATCATATTTCATGAAGGTGGTATAATGCTGAAATTTTAATTTTTAATTTTCTTATACATTGGTTATCATTAAATTATGTGTTTCATATAATGAAATGCATGGGAGTTGGTTCGGTAGTGGGGTTTTAAATAATTTATAAAATGCTGAAAATTAATTTTTTTTATTAAGGATAAGACACTTTTTTGGAGAAATTGAGAAACCACAACAGTTAACAGAATAACCAAAAAGCCTCCACAGAAATCAACTGGTCCTTCCCCACCCAAGCAAATGTGTCAAGATAAGAAGCCTCTAACGATGCAGACCCTCAGCAGACAGTCCCGTGCAAATGCATGGGCACAGAACCGATGGCAATGCCATACCCTCTCAACATTCCAATCCCAAGGTATGCCTCGATAAAGACTTCTTGCTCTGGTCCTCATCCGGAGCTGGTCCAAGCCGAATGTGAGGCATGAGAACAACCATACAGCCGATCCAAACAACAATGGACCCCAGAAAAACAAATCTCACCAGACCATTACCCTGAATCCATCCACCCGAGGCCAATAACTTAAGCAGAAATTTTAAAAATAAACTTGATGTTACCTGAATCAGTTTACCTAAGTAGATTCCACGCTAGGGATGCCAACTGTACATCAGCTCCTTTCAATATCAGCTTCTCAAACTCAAATACCAGCTGGTCCCAAGACTGAATATACTCATCTAAACTGATCTTTCCTTGATTGAAGCCACCAACCAAGATTGAATCTTGTTTGTCAATCCATATATATTGCTCCTCATTGAGAGACACCTCAAGAGACCTCCCCATCATTTTAGCAGCCTCCTCCTCAGTTGCGTTGAGCAATAAAGGTTGTTCTATCACATAGTCATCGGAGCTTAACAGTAAGACCATGGGATGATCATCCCGCACCTCATGATTTTGGTGTCTCAGAGCCTCCTTGTCTATCTTCATCTTGTTCAATTTATGTGCAGAGCGGGTCTCAAGAGGAGGAGGTAGAGAGGAGTAGTCCTTCCTCCCCTTCCTTCTCCTGGAGCCCCTATCACATCTTAGGCTTGAGTCCTCATCTGCCGAGTGAACTGGTTCATGAAATTTGGTAGCCAGTCCATTGATCCTAACATCCTCACCTAGAGAAAAAGAATCAGAACTCAAATCGACCTCAGTTAGACCTTCGAACCTGTTGAACAAGGGGACCGTCAACCGAGACGAGGCTAAATCCCCCATATGTTCACCTCTGGTTGTAACAGGCGCCACCCATTCAGCCCCTTGCCATCCCTTACTGACATCTGCACTGTCTATCCTCTCTTTCTCAGCATCTAAACTGATCACTTCCTCTTGCTCACTGCCATACAAGCGGTCCGAGGACTGGCCCCCATCCGCCTCGCCTTCTAGCTGGACCTCCACCTGCTGGGCTTTGCCTTCTCCACCCAGCATCCTACCAGTGGGAGGCCCCACAAGATTAGCCTTCAGCCGATTGAACATGTCTGACACCTTTGGGTTGCTCCGATGGTCCTCCTCTGCAGTAAGGAAACCCATTCTCACCATACTATAATCCCCTGTCTCTTTCACAGGAAGAACCTCCTCGGTCAGCCGCTGTGGGAGAGGGTCTTCAGTTCTGTTCTTGACACCCATAGTCTGATGCTCTGAGATCAAAACCCTGCATTCCACTGGTTCCTTTCCCTTTCCATTGTCCACTAATGACTTCGCGTCCTGCCCACCCTTGTTCCAAACACCCCTGGTATGGGAGCTACCTCTCCTACCCTCCATCGAAGACGATCCCTGCCGGCATGCATCCAAGATATGCCCCAGCCTCCTACAGGTAGAACAGAAATTGGTACATCCCTCATACAAAACTTGTTGTTTACACCTGTATTCCTCCCCAATTGTAATCCAGACAAAATCGAAGGGAGCCTTTGATACATCCATCTCGACGCAAACCCTCGGATATACCGGGTGACAAACCGCTTCTGTTCGGCTATCCGAACATAGATATCTTCCGACGAGATTTCTGAGCATCCTTATGATTGCGGGATTTTGAAACGGTAAAGGTAGATGAGGAAAACTAACCCAAATCGCAGCCAACAGCGGGTCGCGGTTCATGTGGAAGTCAAACGACCAGCGGAACAAGAAGAAACGGCAACCATTGCAACTTTGGGTATCCTGGTTTATTTTGCTGGTTAGATTTAATGTTAAAATACCCTAAAAATACATTGGTGGTATCCGATCCTATCCAAGTTGTTAGAATCCCAAAATCTTGTTCAGAATGAAAATTTATGTTATTGCCACAAAAACAGAGTATCTTAACAGCATTATAATATATGTGATATTGTAAGGGCGCTATGGATTTAATGTTACATATGAACTCGATGTTCTGGATGAATCTTACATGGTTACCTTGAAATTATATTAAATCATAATGTAAGTTGTGTATGATACCCTGACATTATGTTAAACCATAATGTAATCAATGTGTCATGAGTTAATAGTAGGTAGATCAGTGTCTTCACATCAGATATCACAAGTTTAATATCATTTAATTCATTGCAAAACAATATTAATCCTAATTCTATATAAACCACATCAAATACCATGAGATGTATTCCTAAGTAGACACCATAAAATTTGATATTAATCTCAAAAATTCATTGAGTTAATGCCATATAAATTGTTTTTTAATGGTAAAAATGTCCAATAATTCTTGTTTCACCTTTCGTAGCCATATCTATTTTTGTTACACCAAACCACAACACACTATTTCTCCTTACATAAACCATATATCATAAGTTTTTGGTACTTTTGTAAGGATTTAGGCAATCTCACTAAGTTAATCTCACTTAGTCTTACCCCACATCAGTTAATGTTACATTAGGTTGGTTTAATCTCACATGGTCCTTCCTGTATCACAGAAAATGATATATGTAGATAAAAAATTTTCCTTAATAATGAAATTATAAATTGAGTTACATAATTTATAAGTAGTTTATAAATTATGGAAAAAAGGTAAATGGTATATTTATTTATAATGTTTTTTTAATTAATTAATTATAAAATGTTTATAATTAATAATTTAAATATTTTTGAAACATTTTTTAAATATCCCATAATATTAATTGTTAATATTGAAAATTAAATTCTACCAAATTATATAGAATGACTTATAAATTAGATATTAATATTTTATATTGAAATTTTATGTCTGATTTATAAAGTGTTTATAAGTTAAAACTAGGCTTATTATAAAAGTTTTTATATTTAAAATAATTAATTGTTCATAATTAATTAACTTGAATTGTTCAGAATTAATTAATTTGAATTGTTCACAATTAATTAATTTTAATTGTTAAATTTAAATCCTTATCTGTGAAATTATTTAAAACACATAAAAATGAGTTTTGATGATTGATTTAATCAAGGTTTAAATAATAATAATAAATATGTAATATTTAGATTATGTGAATTGTTCACATAATAGAAATTATATTATAAAATGTTTATAATTCATTAATATCATATATTTAAAGTAAACTTCATATAATGAATCATATGAAAGTTTTAAAATTATGAAATAAATATTAAATGTTCATATATATTTTAATTATTGAATATCCATAATTCTTGTTATATTATAAAATTTTTATAATTATTTATTTATGAATTTTTCATAAATGTGTGTATCATTTATAAATCTTTGAATTACTCATATATTTAGTTTATTCCATACTTTAATCATAGTTATAATTGTTATATCAGGAATTTTTATGTCTTAGATTTAGTTAAAAAAATTTAAACTACTTATAGAGAATATCATACATGCATTGAAGGAGTTAGATGCTAGGTATGATAAGTTTTTTAGTTTTTTACTACCTTTTCTTTGGATTGTACTAACTTATGGACTAGAATTTGGAAGTTAATTATTATTTATAAATAACATGAAATGGTTTCATGTACTTTATTCAAGAGATAAATTTTGATATGTATGATATTATTGTCTTTTAATTTGGGTTAGTTACACAAGTTATGAGTTTAGTTAAGAGTTAAACATTAATAATATTTGATCATGTTGTTTCATTTAAAAGGAATTTGATTAAAAACTAAATCCATATAATAATTAATACATATAAAGGTAATATATGAGATAAGATGGTGATATTAAATCCCCTTTAAAATACCAAGTGCCAATATTCCTTCCAATGTGACACTTTTCAAGACCTCGATCGTTAAACTAGGTTGGAAATTTCAAATATAGATTCCCCTAGATTATCTTATATAAGGAAACCAAGTAATGAGGTTGCACTATCCATCAGGTGCCTCATTCTTGGTGCATGATTTAAGTTACACTTAGTTGGGAAACTCTAACTATTATGATACTATAGAAATCGAGTTTAGATAATCTATATAATGTATTAGACAAAGAATTATCCCCTCACCTATCTAAGAGACATATATGATGTGATTGATATTATTTTCTACCTAATATATTCATGGATTATTTACATGATAATTAGTGTAATTCATGATAAAATATGTTTCTTGTCCCACTAATGGATATAATGAATTCAAAAGGGTTCATCATTTTAATGGGATAACTTTTAATATAATTCCTTATTAAATTTATATAAAACTTGATAATCATATGATAAAATCTAATGTTTTATATGAATAACATCATCATCATAAAACATAACTTTTATATTAATCCTTGAATAGGTGAAGCTTAATTTAAGCAACTCTTAAGGTTGGTCACTTAAGAAATGATCTAAAGAAAAATAAAATTCTATGAGTTATAAAAATACACCTTCTTGAGTAAAATAAATGTTAATGTTTTTAAAAAAATGAATATATATGCTTATAAGAAGTATAGATGGACTCACCCAAGGTTTAAAAATAATTAGATGAAAAATGAACAGAGTAACTTCAGTATCCACTCATATACTCAATATGAGTGAGTGTGTTAATGGTTGTTTGAGATTAGAGGTTTTCCTCTAGGGTTTGTTCTGGTTGTGAGATTCATTCTATTTTCATTTATGAAAATGTCCCAAAAATATGAATGTATTTGAGAATTTTTTACCCTCTTTTCTCAAAGTGTTATGGAAATATGAACTAGGGAATGTAATGTTTAGGTTCTGGTGTTGTGTGGATAAACACTAGTGGCTAAAATTTCAAATAGAAAGAAGAAAATTTAGTTGGAGATTCCAAAAAGGTTTCTGATAACATTTATCTAAGGTCATTGAAACCTAGAGTCTTCAAGAAGTGGTAGTAATGATTATATAGGATGGGATTATCTAGAATACTTAAAAGAGTTTAGGAACTCCATGGAAATTACATGTCAGGTATTAGTGTTATAGAAATAATTTATTCATTTTTGAAGGGCTTGGGATACCAAATGTATACATTACAAATGTTTTGAGTGTACACGAGTTCAAAATCAAGGAAATAGTTTATATAGATTGTAGTTTCATTCAATTTATAAAGAAAAAAGTTGTTATTTTAATGATTTGAATATAAAGGAATAGATCAATATTAGATCGATCTATGTAAATGATGTGTATCATTATCTCATTTATCCTATATGATAAGAGAAATTATGTTTTAACTAATATTTTTTATTAACAATATGATATGTAACACGTTTTTTATGATTCATCTTATTCAATATCTCATTTTGAGAAGAATATGTGGATAAAAATGTTTTATCCATGGTAAACATTTTTATCCAGTTGTTTTTTAAAATATGAGGAATAGATATTCCATTACCATCTGTGTAATATTTTAAAGAATAATATTATTTTCAAGAAAATGATTCAAACACATAAAATTAAATATAAGATATAGATGAAATATTTTATTGGTTAGATGTTTCTATTATACATAAATAAGTATTATTTCCTAACACATATGAGTTTTCTCATCTTAAAATGGTATTATAAGGTGAATATAGTGTTTAAGAATCTAGTGGTATTATTTTTTGACCTTATAAAATTTTAAAGCTAACAAACAATGATTATTCAAGTCAAAATAAAATGTGAATGTCTCTTTATATCTGAAAAGTTTTAGGGTGTTTCGGTAAATTAATAATGTAAATAGTTACATTAGTTATCAATAGATTTAAATGAAAAAATTTATGTGAAGGGTTTCAAGAATGATGATGACGTACTTATAAAGAGTTATAGGTATAAAAAAATTTAATGACACTATAACATTTTATTTTTAGGAGTTAAGGATTTCGAATATGTTCAAGGAGTTGAACATTAGAAATATGATTCCTAAGTCTCATCATTATTAAAACTGGTTTGCATCATAGATGTTACTCACTAAATAGTTTAGTGGAAGGGTTTTATTAGATGGTCACATAGATATGTGATAGGAAATATGTATAGATGTATTGAGTTTTACAAAACACCTATAAGTGTATAAAACATAAGGATGATCTTCCAGTCAACCATATATGATATTTTTGATAGGTGCTTATATATGGTTCTATTAAGTATTATTAAAGGAGTTTAAGAATATAAAATGTACCATGTTATAAAAAATTTAATATCTACTTTATCATTCTCTCACATTGGTTACATATATATATATATACTGATAAATGTATCATGAAATGCAATAATAATTGACCTCTCAAAGTAAAACTTTGAGTGTTACCTAACCAATTTTTTTTATGTAGTATTATTGGTGATGAAAAAATATTAAAGTTAATGTGAGTATGATACTTGTATCAGGATATGGAATATGCTCATGAGGCATAGAATGAGTTTTTTGTGCTAGATAGACCATGAAGTATACATCATAGAGTGCCATACACACTATCTTTATTATACTAGGAGTGAATGGTTAATATTTAGAGTCCTTAATACCTAAGGTTAGTGAGATACCTAACATGATAACCTTCATACTTTGATACCTTTCTTATTAAATCCTTGAGTATTAGTTAATCATGGGTTGTTTAGGTATGTTTCTAATCATGTTTTCAGTTAGATCTTAACTAAGATAATATTTTTACTCTCATATAATGAGTATGACATCTGAGACCTCCATTGAGATAGGCTAATAAATTTTATATTCATAATTATATAGTATATATGATGTGATTATCTATTCTTGTGAGGGGAATGTGATGTACTCATCCATAAGGTGAATGACATGTGATGCATTCATTAATGTGGTCAGTCTAAACATGGAGATTTGATGATGTATGAATTGGATATATGAGATTGACATACTCTATATCCCATCTTTTTTCGATGTATTGAAAATATGGACCATATGAGAATTCATTCTTTCATTTGATATAGATTGTAGACATATGTATAATCATACATGTTTTTTATAGATATCATGCCAGGTCCCTTTATAGATAGAGAAACATTGATTCTTTTCTCTAGTCTTATATTTCCTTAAATTTATGGATCTAGTTATTCATATATTTCTTTCAATGCAAAAAAATATGATGGGGTCGCACTTTGTGGTTGACTGAATAATGAATGGGTTTAACTCAAATATTTAGTCTAATATGTTTAGATTTTATCTAATAATGGGTTTTGGATGGGGATTTATAAGTTATTTCATGTGATCTGATATAAGTTAAATATGGTGTTAGATTTATAAAAGTGTTTTGGAATATATTCAAAAGAAGTTTTTGGATAGGATTTCTCAAGATATTGTATATGATATAATATAAGGTGAAATGGCACTATGTTTATGAGGCTTTAGTGAAAATGGGAGATAGTTAATGATATGTCCTAAATCCACACATATATATGATTTATATATGCCAATATCAAATTGTGTGATATTAGTATATCCTATGATATTGAATATAGAAACCAAATCCTGTTTTATTTCTTGTATTTGAAAAGATCTTATATAATAATATGGTGATATTGTTTTAAAATACTATGATATACTGTATTTTTTGAAGGTAGTAGAATGTTAAAATATTAACATTCAACTCTCTTACACATTGGCTATCAATAACTTATGTGTTTAATGTGATGAAATACATGGGATTTGGTTTGTCCATGGGGTTTCAAATTATTTTGTAAACTCTATGTGATATGTGTCCAAATGATAGAGAGAGAAAACATATCATTTCTATTAGCTATAGCATATCATATTACAACAGAACGGAGTATAAGATGAGAAGAGAAGGAATTGGGGGAAAAGATGAAGAACTTTCTAGGGAGATGTTGCACCCTCAGCTAAGGCCTAATCCTCCATAGTTAGCCTGGAAATCATCAAGTCCATTCATGTCCCCCTCCAGCTACACTCATCTCTTATTAAAACTCCCCACCCTCCACCTAATAACCCAACATCCCCAACCACTCTCTAAAACAATTACAATACTGCCACTTGGTAGTAACTAACCCATCAACATCTTCCCAAAAAACTCCCACCATCCCCTCAATAACTAATTAAAGTGTAAATAAAAACTAACCCCTTACTGGTTATTAGGAACTCCAACCCTTACATAGAAACAACACCCAACCCTGACCCCACATTCCTATCATTTATACCCTCTTGAAATACCACCGTGTCCTCAAGGTGAATAAATCGATCCCACCTCTTCATTTTAGCATTCTTTTTTCCAGCTGAGTTGTATCCCACCTCTTTAGTTTGAATCTCAATGAAAGCACCAATTAATATGTATACAAATGAGAGAGAGAGAGATTATAGGATTTTTATTAGCCATATCATATCATATTACAATAGAAATAAATATAAGATGAAAGGAGAAGAAAATGGGGAAGAATATGAAGAACTTCACTGGGAGACATTGCACCCTTGGTCAAGGTATGACCATCTGCAGACAGCTGAGAAATCACTAAGTCCATTTGTGTCCCCATCCAGCTACTCCCATCCATTATTCATACTTCCCACCATCCTTCTAAAAACTAAACTACCCCAATAAATCTCTATATAAATTAAAATACTTCCCTTTGGATGTAACTAACCTAGTAACAGCCTCCTAACTAACTCCCACTATCCCCCAACAACTAATTAAAGTGTAAAGACAAACTAGCCCATGTTGGTTATAAGACACTCCTACCCTTATGTAGCAACAAAACCCAGCCCTGAACCCACATTCATATCATTTAAACACTCTTGAAATATCACATTATCCTCAAGGTAAAGAAATCAATCCCACCTCTTCATCTTATAATTCTTATTTTCCAACTCAACTGCATCCCTAACTCTCTCTAATATTGCTTCCATGTTTGAAATTTCAAATTAGAAACTCCCAATAGACCCTCTAAAAGGTAAAAAAATAGATTACTCTCCTACTCCCTCTTTTTATACAACCAAACTATTATTTTTAATCACCTTATAATCCCCACCAGCCTTCACTATTTTCATATCATCCTTGTAAATGTATGAATGAGGGTACTAGTGTGCTTATATCCAGGTAGATTCTTCCTTGGGTTTAGAATCCATCGCCCCTTTTATTGAATTTCCATCTAGAATACTCTTGGAAGTGAAATTACCCCGTGTTTCATTGAGAAATATCCATGAAGATCTACTACAGCAGCCTTCATTGTACAAACTCAACATCTTAATGAGCATTCCAACTGATCTTGGAAAAACACCAACTATTAATCTTTCCAGTTTGAAATCTATCTTGGCAGGAGCCTCCACCTCTCCCTTATAAATAGTAAAATGAATATGAAAATAATATTTCTAGTGTGGAGGTTACTTTACCAATTTTTCATACATTTGTAATACAACCTCTACAACTTTTTCTAGTTACTGATTAAATATACCTAGTGTAGATTTATCCCTAACACATCTGAAGGATGTGTACCAAATTATCCTTCCCCAAATATCAGCATTAGGAGGTGTAAAACTAGAATCATTATACAAGTCAAATACAGTCCCCTATTCCTTGGATCCCATGTCCAGCTAAGAGTACTCTATATTTTTTAATGGTGGAATAATTTATAAAACATGTGTAACTTTCAAATAAACTTTCAGGTAGCACATGAATTCTTTCTCCTCACATTATTACTTTGGACTATTAGTCAAATAGCCTTATCTGGTGCTGTGGACATCTCACCATATTGATGCCTCCAAATCTTCCATTATTAGTCTTCCCCAATCAACAATATCAACCTTATCATCCACCTTTCACTTTTTCTAATCTAGTAGAACCATATTCTTAGCACTCTCCTTGCTGAGCACTCTCATTCGTCGAACAAACTGGATAGGATTATCGCATGCCATGATAATTTTATCATTTCTCATACTCAAAACCTATATAGAAAAAGGTGACATATAATTGGAAGGATTTGGATGATCATATATTTCAACAAGAGATCATGCCTACATAGGCACCACTTATATCATCTCTCACTGCAATTTTACAGGACTGAAATCCCTTGATTCTTCAATTGAAGAACTTCCAAACATCTTGAAAAACTCTTCTTTTAAATGTGTCCAAGTTATCTCAACTTTTGTTTCTATAAATTATTTAAACCAAATTATAAGTGTACCCAACATACTCTATTGTACCATTGGTACATTCATTTCATATGGAGTTTGGTGGATAGAAAAATAACTCTCAGCTTCCATGATCTAGGTCTCAAGATTATCTCCCAAAAATATTGGCATCATCACAGCCCTTGGGATCACCTACCACTCCTCCATATTCCTAAACATTTTGGCTAGTGTCAAAGGAAGTCCATGTAGTTATAACTCCATGCATGTGGGAGGAAAAAATTAATTATAAAACTCTCAATAAAGATGGTGTTCCACCCACCACATTTTCCTTGAGTTCCTATATCTTCCATTATTTACCACAAGTTGTTTCCCATTTATGTGTGTTGTTCTCATTCACTGCAAAACCTTTTCCTCTACTATGTACATAAAAAAGCTATTACGAAACCTTCAGTAATTCACGATCGAGAAGGATCAATACTCACACTCCATAAATATCTCCCAACGAGATCACCAATTGATAGGTATCCAAATGAGAGAGATAGAGAGAGATAGAAAAAAACATAGGATTTCTATTAGCTATAGTGTATCATATTACAATAGAAATAAGTAGAAGATGAGAGGAGAATAAAATGGGGAATAAGATGAAGAGCTTTCCTAGGAGATGCTACACCTTATGACAAGGCATGATCCTCCACGGATAGTTTGGAAATAACCAAGTCCATTCATGTCCCCCTCCAACTACTCTCATCCCTTATTAATACTCTCCACCCTCCTTCTAACAACCCAAAAACACCAACCAATCTCTACAGCAATTATAATACTAACCATTGGTAGTAAATAACCTAGAAATAGCCACCCATTCAACTCCCACAATCCCCCCAACAACTAATTAAAGTGTAAAGACAAACTAGACCCTTGTTGGTTATTAGACACCTCTACCCTTACGTAGCAACAACACTCAACCCTGAACCCACAATCATATCAGTGTGCATAACTCATACATTATATAATATATGAGTTATTTTGTGAATAAATCAAGAGTGTCCTAAGAGGCTTATATAAGGATCATATTTCCATATGATGGTTATATGTGAGCTTTCTCAAGATTAGTCTAAACATATCCTTATTTTAGCTCTCTACCTTCACCACTCTTTACTACTTGAGATACTAACATATCATGAGAGAGATAATGATCTCTCCTAAGATTTTGGGTGATTATGTGTGACCTTTGGATGAACCATAGATGAGGGACATCTTTTGTATGCCTCTTAATGGACCTTTATCAAGAATATGATGAATAATGAAGTATAAAATGTCAATGGTGAAATTTATTCAATATTATTATTGTATTTACTATATACATATATTTTTTATTTTTGTGCATGGTTGTTCCTATATTTGGGTTTCCTGATAGATTTCATTTATTTTTTTAAATTAAAAACTCCCTAATATATACTTAAGGTAAGTACCAAGATAAAAAAAAGTAAGAATTTTTATCCTGCATCACCTAAAAGGATAAATATCTTTGAGATCCATTAGTGTGGTGGGATGGGATGTGTTTGGTTTGTGGATGGATTTGAATCTGTAAGGCTCCACCTGTGTGATAAAATTGGATAACTATGAAATTATTTAATGACCCCACTTTTAGAAGGTAGTGGTTTGAATATTATATATATGTTTTTATCAATTGGTAATTGTATAATATTATCAATCATTCAAGGTATTATTTTCTTACCTTTCTCTTTCACCAATAATTTAATAAATTCATGTATTTTTTATTTATAATTAGTTGTTTATGATTTTTTAATATATATAAAGTATTATGTGGCGAATTTTTATCAGGGGTGTAGGATGTTTAAAATTTAAAGTAAGGGAATTATTAGAAGTCAAAACCCATTCTACTAATTATATTTTCATGTAATGTATATTTTTAAAGGATAAATGTGTACTAGAGGGTGTGCGGAACTAATGTGGTAGAATATGAAATAAAATTTTATAATGATGTTTTAGAGGAATATAATAATATAGTATATTGAATACAATATATAATTGATGTGAACTAGTATAAGAAAGTAAGTTTAGTAGTGGATGATTATAATGGAAATTGATTTAATATTATTATTTGATATGACAAAAGAAACCTTTAATGTTGTAAAAATGACAATTCTACTAAATATAATATTGATCTTTTAGGAATACTTGGAGTGATAAACTTTGAGTTTGGCCATTATTTCCCTTATTGTCATTTTTTTTCTTTGATTTGAGTTTGATAAACTTTTATAATGGATTCATGTGATGGATAATAGTATCATTGGGATATGTTTTCGTGGAGAACTATTATGGTTCTTTTACCTATGAGAGGGTATTCCTTTATAATGATTTTATTATATATTATGATCATGGATATATTTTATCCATGAATCTTGTGATGTAGAATCAGTTATGGAGGCTAGCGTAAGAAGATATATTATTCTAAAAAATGGTTATGACATTGGTAATTAAAATTAAGATATAGTAATTCCTTTATGGTATAATTCACTTCATAGTTTGATCAAAAATATAACTCTAAATCAAGTGGGGTTGTGGTGATGACTTGGGAAAGAGTGGATCTAGGATGGGAAATGGAATATAATTTCAATGGGGGTGTATACAGAATGTGACATGGATTGAATCCACTAAATTAATAACTTTAAAGTGATAATGGAGTAATTGATTATTTTTTGGATTTTATAGATAAGTTGATGGGATAATTTATGAAATTTAATGGTGAATATAAAGAGTAATGTCATTATTAGGTTCATCTATAAATGATGATAAGTATTGTGTACTCTCAGTATATGGTTGGGAGATGCATGAAATAATCTAATAAGGGAATTTTTTAGAGATTTTAAGTGAAGTGTGAAATTACCCTTGGTATTAGTACTTTGAAAATATGGAAGTGTTTTGAAACATTTTTCATATAGTAATTACCAAGTAGAGGCTCATTATCTACAGTGTTTAGTAGAAACTCTATTTGATGCTTTTCAATGATGGAATGGCCAATGGTGGGGAGATTTTAACAACCCCCATTTTCATGTAGACCATCAAATTTAAATTGGGATTTTTTAAAATAATTTATAAGTGTGGATTTGAATAAAAAATAGTGTGGATGAGGTATAGGGTTATAAAATCTAAATAATATAATTGTTGGATGTGGTTACAAATAACAAAAACCCACCAAAATTTTTTATGGGGGCTCACCACAATTCCATTGAGCCAACCAGTAGTATATCCATTGCCTATTTCTACTATATATCGAATGTAGATACATAAAGAATATTATAGATAACATAAATCCAATGATGGGTCACCATAAACCCAATTATAGGCTCGATAACTTTATTTTAAAAAGTGTTAATATAGTTATTTTAGATAATTTTTTTAAATAATAATAATAATATCCCTTTCATCTTCATTTGGTACTCTGACAGGGATTATCACCTCTCTTTTCCTCATATCTTCTCCTCTCTACCCACTTTCAATTTTCCTCATATTTTATCTATTTAATAATCGATTGGTTTTGTTATAATTTTGAGATAAATAATAAGATAAGCTAAAACATCTTGTTCTACATTTAATAATTTATGGATAATTAAGACTAATCCCTCACTCTCATCTTTTTTTAAAGGGTTTTGGTTAAATTCTATAATTCAGTTCATGATAACAAATGATTATTTTGTATAAGCCTTAATAATTACTATGGTAGGTGTACCTTGAACCCTATTAGGTTTTACATGTGTTTATAGTGTGTATGTGTTCATCAGATTATGTAAAATGGGAATATGATATCCAAAGGAGAAGCCACAATTCTTAGAATAAAATTTCAAAAATAAATATAACTAATTATAAATTTAATGAACATTCAAATCTAGATTTTATAAACTTTACTTGGGTTTCATGTATTATTACTATTCTTAGTCGATGGTGGTCGGGAAAAATTATTATTTATTATTACATTGAACTCAAAATTGGATTTTATCAACTATTAATATTATAAACTAAATTTTTAATTTATATTGAAATAAAAAGGAATAAATTTATGGTATTTGGAGGTTCTTGGACAATAGGATAGAGATAAATTATTATTAAAAAAGTAAATGACCTATTTGGAATGGTTGATATGACTATATTTTGAATTTGGGGTTATTTATATACAAGTTATGGATATTTTTGTGATCATGTGAGTCATGTAACCATGGGTCTATAATGGAGTTATGCATTCTCTTGTTTATAATAATGTTATGAAATTGTAATTTCATATATTATTATTGATAATAACTTAGAATATGATGATAATTTGAATCCTTTTTATTCCATTATCATCATTGGTGTCCATATTTACTAATTTTTTATTTTAGAAACTTTAATGGAGTATCATGAGTGTTTTGGACAGAAAATATAACAAAAATAAAATTTCCATGAATAAGGGCCCCTAGTGGAGAAATAAAAATTTCTTTAAAATAGGATATACGATTGAAATTTCCCTAGCATAACATTTTTAAGGCTAGTTTGTTTCATTTTTTGGGTTAGGTTCTATTTTTTTAGATTCTGGACCCCTGGTGGACCAGTTTTTTTATAAATAGAATAACCCACATCCTCTATACATAGTTTATAACAATTTCTAAGGTGAATAATGATTAAATGGGTCCAAAGGTTAATTTTTAGTCCCTCTCAAGGTAGTATTTTTTAGCCCTATTTTCTGATTTTTTTCAATTTATAATGACCATTGTATATGAGTAATTTTGTTAGAATTTTAAATTATATTAAAATTATTAGAAATTTATCATTTGTTTTTTATTAAACAATGTAATAGTGGATGGATAAATAATCAGACACCCAAAACTATACCCCTTTACCCCTATGGAGTTGTGACAACCATGGATGTACATATATGAATATTATAATATGGTTCTAGATAGGAAACCATGTGAGAAATACTTCCATTATATGGGTGATGGATGATTGATAAAGGTAAAGAGGAAGAAGGTTCGAGGTCATATGGGAGATATTTTGATCCCCCATTCCTTTTATGAAAAAAATAATGAGTCATGATAAAGGTTAAAAATATATATTTAGAGATTGGGTGATGTGGTCATGAAATAAGGTAATGGTAGTGGTGTGGTATTGTAGTGGTAGTGGAAGGGTGCCACCCCACCAAGCACCACATAAGTAGAATAAAAATGTAAAATATGATCCCTTATAAGAAAGTTTATTACCTAAATAAGAATAAGATACTTTTTATCAATATGGAGGTTGACCATTCTTGGATGGCACAAATGATAATCGGAAAGACCTTTCAACTAGGTAGTTCAAGGCCCAATGAGCCACAGGAAAGTCATGATACGGTACCACATATGCACACACTATGTGGAAACATTTAATTCATAGAATAAATAGTATGATCCATGTGTAACACCTCCAATATTCCATATACATTCTCTTTTTCTTCCATATGGTCACTTTCTATCCAAATATTGATAAAAAGTCAAAAACAATTACTCAGTGTTTGTTTGAGAGAAATAAGTAATCCATTTTACTCATTTTTTTCATAAAACACAATTATGTGGTTAATAAATGTATTTGAGATCATTTTAATGATTTTTTTATCATTTTAAATATTTGGACACCAAATTTGATAATGATTCAAATTTTGAAAATTAATAGTAATGTTGTGTTCATTTTCTCAAGTAGAATAAAACAGTTAAATACTTTGAGCCATCTAGAGGTATAAAGATATATTTTTATCTAAATTTTTTTTAATATATATGTTTATGAGGGAAATATACTGGTGTATTTGGATATTAAAATTTATGAGGTTACCCTAGTAAAACCAATTATCAAGAGTAAGACTATGATTACTTCTTAAAATGTATGATTTAGTATGATGTAAGGATTTGATTATGTTCTTAGTGATAAAAAGAATTGAGATACTATCAATGAATTTTATGAGATAAGGAATAAATTTTGTAAAATTATGAGATTGATATAACAATTCGACTTGATGGTTCAATGACATTACATGGAAATTATATCTCTCTTATTCTTTATTATAGGTTGGTAGTGTGTTATTATTTTAGTTTTATGATAGGTGGAAGTTATCTGATAGTTCTATATACAATAATTAAAGGAAAACAACAATTTGAAAGGAACTAGGAATACATGTTTCTCTATTGAAAAACATGATTAATTGTATCTTATGAATAAGTCGGTTTTATATCCTAAAACATTAGTTGTAATGGAGATTCATTATAGTTTTTAGTTAAATAACAAAAGTAATGATACTTTTTGTTTACATCCTAGAGGTGATGACATTGATGAAATGATATTGTTTTAAATTGGGATTGTGATGTTAAAAGATGATTATATGAGAATGTATCTCATAGATATGACTTCATGAATGGGTTTATATGAGTTCTTTAATGATTTTTATGTTATTATAGTAATAGTACTATAGTGGACCACCACCTAGAGTTCTTCCCACTGGGATCCTAACATTGGGACATTATATCCAATGGTAATCTATGAATACTTGATGACTATGGAGTGAAATAAACCTATGTAAAATATTTTTTTATGTTGTGTGATCCTCCATAGACTACTAAGAGTGTTATAGTATCCCTTCATTTAATTCATACATGACTATTTGTGATTATCCAATGACTAGATCATGGATTTTGGTATTCTTTATATTCATTGAGGCTATGAATTCTATGTTCCTCCAATATTATTTTACGAAATTCCTTTTATTGTTGTGAAGATATACACTATAAGATCCCCAAATTTTTTAGTGATGTTCTATGGTAGTTAAAGGTATAGTTATTTAGGCTACATTTTGGTGTTTGTGTGTACCTCTATAAATTTTGTTTAGAGAATATTTTCTTATGATGAGATTTTTTATAATTTCATCTAATGATTTATATTTTTGGATAACATTTTATAGAAAATTAGGATGATCTAGACTCATATGTGATATCTAGTGAGACCTTGGGTAATAGATAGTTTCTTAATTGAGGTTTGATCGATATTAATCTTAGGTAGTATTAAATAGTTTGGTCATAACTATATATTCTAATTTACTATGCTTTTATTATTATGAATGATCAAGATTAAATTTTTAATTTCTTTACACTTGGAATGTCCAACTAGGTTGTTATACTCACCCCTACATAGACACTTGTGGGGTGAAGTTCTCGTGGATGTTCACACATTTTTATTTTTTAAGAGATCACATAGGTCATAAAGTAGGTGGTGTCTCTTGGTAGTGTTGGTTCCATAGTGATTGTAGAGGTATCTTGGTAAATAATTTTTTTATGTTAATTAATGTGTTTATGCAGGGGGTTTGAATTTATTCACGTGTATTATATTTCATCTGGGTAATAGAATTATAACCATTTCTTGTTATGAAGCCAAATATATTTTCAATTTTTTTCTTCAAAAAAGGAATTCCATATATTTATATTTATGCATTCTTAGTTTATGTTTTTATGTATGTTGCATATATTATTATCCATTATTATAGGTATTATAGTTGAATTCATCCCATTTATTTTCATATACTTCTTGGTGCTTATCACTAGCCTATGACCTATTAAAGGTAGGATTGGCGAGGAACTCCCAGCCAAGTTGATGACATGGGTGGGGTCCTGAGGGGATGGGTCATAATAGAGTTGTATTAGGTCATGTATAACTTAGAACCGGTTTTTGAAGTTTGAAAAATTAGATGTTTTGATTTGGAAAATTATGGTAACTGTTCTAAAGTAATTTGAGTTTATTCTATAAGTCTAGTGAAATAAACTATAGGGTATAGTGGCTAACAAATTTCTATTCCAGGAATCTGATTTTATGTTTAATAACATAATTTCTTATAGAATTATTTGTTGTGTATAGTTAGGTTGGTACATTCATCATATATTGAATAGTTTTTTATAGATATGCATAATTTCTTAAGACAGGGGTACTCTATTTAGATGCATAATTAGAAAATTATAATGATATCTTCTAAAATTAACTCTTTATTATTCTATGAATCAATCATGAATTATAAATTATTGTTGAATGTGATATGTCGTCATGTGAATAATTCATGTGAATTCCTGAACTGAGAATCATCATTCCTACACCCATTAGAGTGTCACCCATGGTTGATCATGATGATCAGGATCACTACATTCAGAAACCCAAGTATAAGTATCTATACTTTTTTCTAGACTATGTATGGAGACATTATAATGGATTATATAACTCATGTCATTGAAAAACTATGTGAGATTCAATACATGATGTTACACATGTTCTAGGGTGATTTTGATGTTTGGTGGAATAGCATTAACTATATGACATTGTTAGGATGTTTCCCCCAATTTAGGACATCTATATCTATGATTTTTTTATAAAGAGGTGGTTTCATGATTTAGGAGTAGGTGGTGGATGATGGTCTTCTCAGGAGAGGAGATACTTTGTATTGGAGAGTCCTGGAATTTTTTGGAGAGAACATTATTTCCTCCAATTTTTACAGTGGATAAATTATATAAGGTATGCGATTTTTTATTGTTTTTGTCAACTATTATAGAGGATTTCTGTTGATCTGAGATCTTATTCAACTTCTCAATATACTGGGAGATGATATTTATATTACCCATGAGTTTTATCCTAGATCACAATGATAGATTCAGATTATGATTTGACCTCTTGAATTTCTTTGAGGTGTTATAATGAGTAATTGAATTTAGATTATCTCTGTGGAACATAGAACAATAGTGGGATGATTTCCATGTATTGTTTTGTATTTATTATTTATATAGGTAACTCATATATATTATCCTCAATGTCGATGTTAGAGATTGAGATTGAGGCAAGATAGGCTAACTTACCTGTTACAAGAGGATTATGAGTAGTATGTGATTATCCTAGTAAATTAAATTATATTATTTATTATGGTATCATCTACAAATCACAATATTGTTAAGTGAAGAGACACCCTGGTGGTGTCCAAATACATTATGTTAAAATATAGGTTGGAGTTAGATATCCAAACATAGAATAATTACATACTATAAATGTTCAAGATTTTATTAAATTAGATATTATTTGAGTTTAATGTTGTGGTTTACCCTACTTGGTATTATTCTATACTAATATTAGCATCACAACTTTTAAATTTCAATGATAATCAATTATATAGAAAATGAATATTCTAGTAATGATCTTAAATTGGGATATATGTTTGAAGGTATCCGAGAATGATAACCAACTGGTGTTGTATTTATTTTAGTGGGAGATTATTATTATAGAAAGGAGTATATTAATTTATATTTGGACTTCATGGATTGATATTATAATGTAATATTCATGAGGACATTGATTGGTATAATCAAATCCCAAAACAGGCAATAAAGAAATTATTAATGAAAATTTCTTACTAGATCCTTTAATTATTAAATAATCCCTTAGTTATAAGTTATAAATAATTAAAAGTTGATGGAAATGCAATTAATTTTTATTCATGTTCATAACCACTTAATTTGATAGGTGTTATCTTGGTGTAAGGAAAATAGTTTTTTTCACCTATTCATAACTCTAACAAAACACTTTAGACATGAAAATATATGTCCTAGAAAAAGGTTTACCATTTTATAAAGACAAATAGAGTAAGATAGAGTGAGATATGATAGTGGATATTCAATCCTATAAATTACATGACCACATAAACCATAGATTTCAATGATGTTGAAATGATGAATAGACCCTCATCCATTATAAACCATTGATGAGATAAGAGTTGACCAAGTTTAATAGAATGATTGTTCTAATATTGTAGAGATTTTGAGTTGGAGAGATTGAGGATAAAACTAATATTATAATTATTAGTGTGATGGAAGTTAGTAAAGTGAGTGGGTTGGTGTTTTCCCTCATGCTATAAGTTAGAAACATTGATATAATTGGCTCAACTAATAATGATATATGACTGTGATGATCCAAGGAAATATGTAGTATTTAATATTTTTTGATATAGAGGAATTCTTAACCAAGGATCATTATCTAATCATAGATAACCAAGAGACATTTTTAGTTTATTAATGGGGTTAACTATGTTGTTAGTCTAGGAATTGTTTGATATTGATGGGTATGTGAGTGATTAAGTATTCATCCTTTTTATAATGATTTTAAATACACCATATAAAATCTAAAATATCTAGAATAAGTGTACCTTGTTATAGTAAATGGGTAATATGTTCAATATATGAGCTCAATGTTCGATACTTTCATACTTATTCAAAAAGTATAGTAAAATCAACTTAAAGATATGGATGGAGAGGTATAATGTGATCAAACATTCTCATGTCATGTATCTTTATAGTTTTTTCATAAATCTAGGGATCTTGATGTTCTCCCATTTCTCTAAGTAGTGGAGTTATTTGACCTATGAATGAAAGTACTTAGTAAGTTCCACATTTTATGGTTAGTGGTACACTAATTTATTATGAGTCTGTATAATTGGTTTTAGTGATAACATTATTAATTTTGTATAAAAAGGGTCACTTTATTTTTATCTTAATGATTTATCTGTTATCAAGTGAATTATGGAAAAACATAGATTCTAAATAACTTACTTTTGGAGTTGGTTCCTTAAAACCAACGTTTAAGTAATATATGATTACTTTTATTCATGTATTTGAATATAAATAAAAGTTCTTATCATGTCATGATTGTTTTTCTACATGACATAGTATGTGATAATGTCTTAAGGGTACATATCCCACTGAAAGGTTATAATAGTTCCCTACTATGATGAAAGTCTAGAGGTTCCACAATAGTATTATTAAATATAAGTTCCATATTTGGACGATATCATTTGACAGGACACAAATGATATAGGCAATCATGGGTGGAGACTCATGGGACTTTGAGACACTTTCTTATAGTGTCCACCCTTGGTAATCTTTAGTATAGTAGATTATGAGAACATTACCAGCCACCACGAAATCCTAATTTTTAGGTTTCATTGTATGTTCCTATCTGTAAATATATGTAATGATACTTAGAATTTAAGATTAATATTAATTCATGTCATGAGTCGTGTACTTTGATGTATTGATGAAAACCATGATGACATATGCTCATAGTGAAGTTGGATATGTTGAGTGTGTCATGAGTGGCATTGTGTTAATGAATAATGTGAGCAAGGATTTATCCCTTATGTTCCTTATTGGAAGTTGATATCTCAATCCATTTGATAGGAATTGAATTTCTTGATTAATTCCATGGATAAGGTGGTGTTTTCATAAAGTTTATTTTTGTAAAATTGAAGGAAAATGCATCGATCATATATGTTGAAGTCACCAGTATACAACCTGATTGATTAGATATATCAAGATTATATTACACAGTGTAAATTCACAGGAGATTACATTTTATTATGATATTAAATTCTTTCTATATGAGATCCTTGGTGTGTTAATAAATTCTAATCATGGACTTAAGTGTATCCTAATACCACTAATAAACTGGCCTAGAGGGTCACGCACTAAGTTCTTTTGAAACCTCAATTAAATTCCATATGAATTTAACATGTTGGATAAATATTATACCCATATGTGGTTTAATAATTATTCATGTTGGTTTGATATTAAATATTCAATATCCTATTATTCAATATAACATATATATATATATATATATATATATTTGTGTGTGTGAGTTGAATATTTAATAAATATTTATTCAACAAGTAATTATTTATTTAATTACATGAATATAAAATATTTTTTTATTTAGTTTTATTCACAATTTAAAAAAATATGTATTTATTTAGTTATGTGAATATTTAATAAATATTTATTCTCTAATTTGGTGAATATAATATTTATATATTTATTAGTGAATAATGCAATAGTATTTATTTAATTAAATAAATAGTTAGTATTCAAGAACTAATAAATATTGTTGAGTATTGGTGGATGGAGTTTTATGGTTCGATGAGAAATATCTTTTTAAATAGTATTTAAATAAATATTAATTTATTTATTCAAGAAAATGATATTTATTTTATCTGTGAGTTATAACATTTAAAGTAAATGTTAATAATATTATTATTACTTAAACATGGGGTCTTCCAATAATTAAGAAAATAATAAGGTCCCTTTCACAATTATTTAACTTATAACCCTAGCACTATATAAACCCATTTATGAAATCACATTCAAGGTAGGGCCATTATCTTTCATTGTGCACAGTGAGTTCTGGAGAAGATTCTCTCAAGACCTAAATATCTATCCCCTAGAATTCTCTGAAGAACATAGATATTTTCTCCCCCTCCATCAGAGTGAATAACTTATCATTTGAAGGATTCAGTTGTGATCAACATCTATCATTACAAGTGATAGATTCATTCACACCAGTGCCCATAGTATTATATGGTGGTATTTAGATATTTTTAAAGCACATGTGGATCACTCCTAGAGAGTACCTACCCTTGATTCCTTCTATGTGATGATGGTACAACAATAGTGGTCTACCGATTCATCAACATTGAAGAAATAATTCAACAAAAGGTAATTATTTACTTAAATAAATTAATTATAAATTATATGTTAAAAGGATCCTTTATTCTTCATTTTAGGTTCTTATCAATTAATCTATGTATTAATTTTGTTGGTCATGAAGATTATTCATCCTGTATATAGCATATTATTCATGGATTACAAAAAAAACTGAGTTGGTTACAGTCCACATGACGCTTCCATTGTAAACAAAACATTAAAGTGGTATTAGATAGATCACATGATAATTTATAATTATTTATTATTCACGGATTGATTATACATATTTTTTGTTAGTTCATTATTTCAAATCGAGGTGGGCATGTAGGGAGAATACAAAATGGTCCAATGAGAATAATCACCCATATCTTATTGTAGAGATAGTTTCACATCTTTTGTTTCAACCCAATTCACATCATCATCTTTTAAAGGAGGATTGGATTGACTCAGTGAGGACTGGGTAGTTTACTCCTTCTGTATTGTAAAGGAGGTTCCACAGTCAAATGGTCCTAGCAGGAAATTTCATTGGGTCAAGTACTTGTGCAATCGGTCCTCTTAAGATATAACTTCCTCATATGGTCTCTAATAGGTTTATTCGTGGTTCCAGAAACACCCAACAGCCCTGGTATCCATGATTCATGGACCTTCTTTACAAAGTCAGAAGTTTTTTGGATAATGATTTGACCAATGACACTTAAGGACTCCATTGGTTGATAGGATGGGAAGTCGGGCTCACCGCACCCCTTTTGGGGGGGGATTACTTCCTATTCTGATACTCTCTTATAGATTTAAGCCATGTTCATATGTTCTTGAATCCTTGGTTCATTCCCGAAAAGTGTGTACATGGGATACCATTTGTTTGAAAGATCTTCATAAGCATACATGGATTTGATGCTACGGAGGTAATGCTGACTTAATCCATGTAATAGGGTGCTCTGTAGTTTATCATCATCCAGGGGGTAGAAGGTAACTAGATGTTAGGATCGGGCCAATAAGATGGGATTCCTATGTATCCTCGGGAGAGGAATTATAGCCCATGTAGTTTGGGAAACTTGGGACTTACGCATGGGAGCTTCCCATTTGAGGGGACATGGTTGGGTGGACCCTTTTGGAAGGGCATCCCTTTTGAGCTAGTTCCTTCAAGAAGGTGTCCTATGTATCCTGGTTTGATCAGGAATCATAGTTCTCGTAGTTTAGACTTGTGTGGATGCTATAATAATCACAAATCTATAAGCCCATGTGATTCATTCTCGTTGTGAGAAACAAGAGGATATGAGAGATCTAACCAACCACACACCTCCTCTCCTGCTGATGGGAGAGGGTGGGCCTATGGCAGCAGAGGCTGAGACGACTGGGGAAGAGGGTGCATAGCAACGAACCCTTCAATGTGGGATGGAATTAGAGGTCATGCGGTTCTGCGCTCAAAGGATTAAGGACTTAACTTAGTGGGAGTGACTTGGAATGCATTCTGGGATAGGGGAGTAATGTCGACTCTACAAAAAGGAGGAGAGAACATGATTCCTTCGATTGATCACCATTCCTCATTGAATGGAAAAGAAATTCATCACCCTTAAACCCTAGAATGGGGAGGTTCACGTCAGTGTCCTGAGGTTGGACTCTGGGTTTCCAAGAGAATGTAGACTTACAGACATCCATGGAGTCCTAACCGTTATAGGGAGTGCCTTTGTGACTCCACTTACCATGGGCATGTAGACTCAAAGGGGCCCACTGATGCGCCCGATGATCTGATCATACAAGTTTGGTGGATTTGGAGGAGGATTTGGCCTGATGTTGGGGGATTGGTTCAAGGAGGGGATATAGATGATTGGATGGTAATGGAGGGGTGATATTGGAGTCGGAGGAAAGAATATCCAAAGACACCCCATTCCACGTATTGTTTTCTTAGGCCGGATGGGGGATCTCTACATACCATAGTGGTATGCAGGTAGAGGGTTCATCTGAGTACCGAAGCAGTATGTAGGCTTGGGCATGGACAATCGTGCACTACAGTGGTACATGGTCCTGAATATAGTCTATCACGTTGCTTCAGGTTCCATCCACATACTGATACAGTACGCAGAATAGGGTTAAATCTGCATAGTGATACACTACGCAGAACACCATATCAAAGGAGGGTTTGGGGGACTATCATTCATAGGGAGTTAATCCATGAGAAATATGTGTTTCATAATTTCACCAATTAGGCTTGTGTTTCTCCCATTATTATTAAGTTCTTTCATTTTATCGTTCACAAATAGTTATACTTATAGAAATGTGATTTGCAATTTGGGCTTCGCTGATGATTTGAGACTGAAGCCAGAATCCTCTATGAATTATTTCTTCCAACCTCTGGGGTATCCTTCATTCATTCTTTATATATCCTCTTTTCTCAATTACTTATGTGCTACTTTTATATAGTAATGGGTCAATCATATCTATGGGCATGCGGCACCATTTTCAGAAGCCCGTGAAGAGATATATAGATCTGTAGAAGACTCGATCAACTGGGGTTTGCAGAGGCTGTGGTTCATGAGTCACAGTTCATGGAACCTTTCCAATTTGCTTCATCTGCAAACTACTAAGTTTGGGAGATAGTACGTAGATTTCATTCACGCACTTGATTTATCTAGCGATGTGGTTCATAGTCAATTAGGTTCGTTGTCCATTTCTCCAAGGGCCAGCACCTCGCGGTTTGTTATGTGTATTGGTGGTTCGCGGTTCATGCGGTCTGCAAACCCTTCCTGGTGATGGTATGTGGGTCTCTTAAAACTCTTTGATAAATTTAATTCATTCAAGTTTCTTCTGAATTTTGAAACTCAATTTGAGTCCATTCACTTTACTATACTTGTAGGAATGCTTCCTTCCTTCTGCAAAGTGATTTTGGGAGTAAGTTCTTCCCTTGGAAAAGTTTTAAGGACCTTACAAATTCCCCCCATCATAATGGGGTCCATTCAGAATGAAGAGGAGACTATTCCAATATAGAATTGGTCTTGAACTAAAGTGGTTCATGGTAGAATAGATAGGTCCATTAGTATGGGACAAAACCTATATATAGGGGGCCATATCATTTTTCTTTTACCTTTTCTCACAATGAAAAGTGCCCTCAAATCTCCCTCAACTTTCTCTGGCTTCACGTACCATTTATTTTTCAAAAAACCATATTTGTGAACTAATATTTTCGTGCTATGAACCAAACTTTTCACCATTGCTTCTGCCTACGAACCAGATTTTGGGATTCGCAAACTGTGTTGTGGAGTTTAAAACTAAAATCCAAACTTATGCATGGGAGAACGCTAAGCGGTTTTCGTGTCCCACACACTGGACTTGAACCAAAAAACTGAACTTTAAACCTTAATAACCTCAAATTAAAATTTTAAATAGAAACTTTGAATATGGACTTGGAGAGGCTTTGGTCTGTGGTATATAACTTCTATGAACCCTTCTGTTCTCTGGCCAATGCACTACGGGCTAGCACCTCATGGGAGTTTCACGTATCATGGGTGTCTGCGGTAAATGTTTCCACATACCATAGCAGTATGCGGGGATTAGCTCCACATATCATGTACCATGCGGGATATAGCTGTTTCATACCGTTTCCAGGAACAGTATGAGTAACCTCATATGGACACTCCTTCTAAGTCCTTTAGCCATTTTTTGTGGCTTTTATCCAACATTTTTTATTAGACTAACTTTTGTGGGATTTTTGGATACTTTTGTGTAGGCTGCAATGTCCCTTTCATAGGCTTTGAAAAAATCGACCAAGATGAAGGAAAACACGATGGGGGACAGTGAGGACCATCTTTGATCCTACATTGTTCCTTTTGACAGTTTCTTAAAAGTTCTCCTCACACCAGATCTAGTAGCTTACCCGTTGTCCATATAGTTGCCACTTTATGAATTTGGTCTTCCTGATAATGTTCCTTTGTCATTGGATGATCCCAATACACCTTTAATTCTCTTAGAAACACCACAAGGACATGATTGGTCCAATATTTCCTCAACAGTAGAAGTCATAGCTACTCTGATTTAGGAAACTGTGTGCATATTATAAGGCTCATTTTGGACTCAAGGCGATCACAGGTGTCACAACACTACCTAAAAACTAGTCACCCAAGAGTACCCATCTATTATAAACATTTCCTGATAAAATCCTAATGGTGGTTGGAGCCCCAAGTGGGACCTGCGAGCCAGAGTATGCTTCTACGACAAATGGGACTTTGCATTTTGGGTACATCAAACCTGTTTAGAGTCCCCTAACCAATTAGAGGTAGTGAACTTATATCAGGCTGCTTGGGTTTCTCAGTTTTCAGCCTTCTCCCCAGGAGAAATCCTTCTTGAGCTGCTATGTCGTTGGTGTTCAAGCATCAACACCTTCCATTTGTCACATGGGAGGTGGGAGTTATCTTATGGGACATCCACTAACTTGGAGGACTCACCATCCTTGGAGAGATGTATGAAAAGTTTCACGTATAAACCACTACTTGGGATAATACTGACCATATATCCCCATTGACAAGGAGCCTACTGGTTATGGAAGAGGGGTTACTTGATCATCCCCTCCAAGATCACTCTCTTATCCCATTCTAAGCATGGATAGGGTCATTTTTTGGAATTGAATGGTCCTAGACTAAGAGCTCTCCATAATCAAACTCATCCATCTTGCCAGTCTCAATAGATTCTAGGGTCATATTGTTCTACCCTCAAAGTGGGACGGTATACCACCTGGGGATATGAGCTTCAAATGGATGTTCCACTTGTGCTTATATTAGTAGGTTTATTTTCCATGTTTTTTATTTTATGGATTTTCCCATCCCTTGATGTATATACCGGGGTCAAGGCTTGCACTCTGACGATGGAAGTTGTGCTGGCAGAGGGTCAACCCATCAATCTGGCCACTCCTACTCTAGCCCAACTTTATGAGTTGTTGGAAAAAATAAAAGGAGGTAGTCCTCCACATCATCTCAGTAGACTTTTTCAATTCATATATGTGTGGATGGAAGATCACTTCTCTTTCTATTAATATCAACACACTACAAAGGTTCCTTACTCAAACTTTCAACCTACCCTTCTCAACATTTTATTTGTTCATCCCAAGACTTTAAGTGTTAGTGATGCAGTCAAGCTGCTGAATGACGCTTCTTTCTTCTCATTTTCATTGTACCCTACCCTTCATGGCTCATTAAGAGGTGGAAAGGGCGTTTATTTATAGGAATGCTCAGACATTATCATGCTTTGAGATGGGATTCTCACTTCTCTCACTGATCGAGTAGCCATTTGTAAACCATGCCTCCCTTACTGGTTTTCCAGGTAATTTGGGTGCCTCCAACAAACTGCACTTCTTCCTATTATTCAGTTAAGGGGAGAATCTCAGCCCATAATTCTTCTCCAGTTATGGATTATGATGATGAGATAAGGTGCCTCTATGGAGGTTATCATCACCAATACAATAGGATCCACTTTTCTATCATTGGAATATGCCCAACTGTGGGTGAGTTTTTACCCTGACAGGGTGCTGAGAAGACCGGTTCGGTGGGTCCAGAAGCCTCTAACCACTCTTCGCCCCATCCTGACCCTGATGACCATGCCATACATTCCTTCTTCTATAAATAATGTGATAGCTATGTCTCCTATTCCTATCCCTACAATGACCACGATGGTCATGCCATCTATTCCTGCCCTCGTGGTAAGAAGATTCTCAATTTTACACCAGAAGCTTCTTGAAGGGGCTTCATCGGTATGGCCTATCTCAGTGGGAATTGATTTAGACTAATCCTCTTCTATAGATGTTTCCCATGACCATAATGAGTCTGGACTCATCAGAGTATCACCAGACACCTTAGAAGTCACGTCTAGTCCTCTATGTCCGTCTCTAGAGGTCAAACCGTCTAAGGGTAAGGAGAGCCCCCCATCTTGGGTAACCTATCTTAGGTCCCTTCCTACTTATGTAATGACACTTCCTAACTATAGAACCATTGGAGCATGGGAGGATCAAGGTTCCGGTGCTGTGGGGAGGCACCAGGTAGTGCGGAAACAGGCATGGCGTCAATTGTGTTCCCTTTCCATAGAAACACTTATGCACAGCTTTACTAATGAGACTGACAACTTCTGGTGGTTATTAACCAAGATGGGTTCTGGTGGAATTGATTATTGACACTTACATATCCTTATCTACCATATCGTTATATCCCAAGAAGACCTTGCTTCTTGTGAAGATAAACTTTCCAATTTCAATTCTTCCCATCATCAGGTGACGCCCTTCCGAGATGTTTTGAAGGAACTCGATTACCTAATAGTCGAAGAGGCGAAGGCTCACAATTTGGTGATTTCCCAAAAGGAATATATGTGGGAGTGTGAGGCCCGTGTAGAAAGGTTGAAGGCTCAAATAGCCTCTTCATGTTCCTATTACAAAGATATCTAGAAGAAGGGGTTATACCTTAAATCCGTTATGGAATGCATGTGCCCAATGGTCAAGGCTAAAGTAGATGAGAGATATACTTTAGAACAAACTCTTGATAGCTCGCGGCAGTCACATGACATTTTTCTAGAAAGGGTGAGCCATAAATTATTGTAACTTTCCCTAAATCATGATGTGTACTCATTTTTATTTTCATACTATGGAGAGAATCCAAACTGGGGTTGTCCCTCTATTTTTTTATTGAACTCAATAAAACTAATTTTCCTTAAAATGATTCTTCTCTTCATTTTCCTTTCATGTCAATTGATCAAAATCAATCATATAAACATGATTTTGATTAGGTATTAATTTTAAACCATGATTCAAAACCATTAAAGTGAAATAATTGAATCAGTCTCTCATTTTTTCCTGATCCATGGGACTCAGTGAGAATAGTTTTACTATTGATGAGGTTTTATGGAAATCTTCACGAACTTTTGTGTATTTTTCATTATCACCCTAATTTTTCCTAAGCCTACTTAATACGGGATTATAGGTTACATATTGAATTTTTCTTAGGCCACCCTTTTAGGGTTTTCGACCCAATAAGATTTACGTCTCTTTAGATAGCTCAGAACATTTTTTCCCTAACACATACATAGTATAAGTTTAACGAGAAGATACGTGGCTTTTATCCAAAGGTTCCCTTTGTGGATTTTCACTCTAGATATTAGAGAATATTTTTCACTAGTATTTCACGGTCCTACCAATCAAACTTATTACTGATTTTTTAGGTCTAACAGCTTTCAGCAAACTTGACGAGGTAGGGACCCCAATTCAGGATTCATCAGCCTAGAATGTCCTAATAACTTTTAGACATGAATGTGGGATTTTTCATGACACTAAATTTGTGATTTTTGGATGTTTATAAGGCTCAGAAGCCATTTTATTTGTACATAGGTAGGAGAGGACTCTCATAAGGATGAATTTACCTTTGATTTATAGTTTTTTTATAGGCTCCATATACATAGCCACTAGGGCATGATGTGCATACTCAAACAAGGGTGTCTACAGGACATTGGCCTTCTATCTCCGATAGCCTGGGAGGATTTCCAACACATAGAATTTGTTTTGATGTTGGGAGCCATAGTGGGTGGCCTATCTGAGTGATGATTTCTAAAATTATTAGGGACTTTCGTATTGAATTTGAGTGGGAAACCTCTACCACATGATTCTTACTTATTTAAGGAAGAGCCTGTGAATGGTCAATTAAATTATAAATATTTTTCATGTTAGGGAATTTAAAAAGGGAGAGATATGTAAGCCATTATCCAGAGCATTTTTCCAAGTCTGGGGGGTGAGATGGGACATGAATGTCATTTGAGCATACAAAAATTGGAAAGGACTCTCCTGAGTAAGAATTTTTCTTTGATTGACGGTCGTTTTGTAGGTGACATATGCAAAGCCACTGGGGCATAATGTGAAAATTCAAACAAAGGCTTCTACAGGACACTGACCTTCTATCTTGGATGGCTATGAAGGATTATGGAAATTGGGACATTTCTAAACATGGCATATGACCTTTGACAAGGGGTGTGCCTGAGCATGAAAAGGGACATTTCTTTTAGCTGAACTCTTCCAAGGAACCTAAAAATAAGTGGGGGAATTTTTTTCTCTTATATGCAGATTGACTTTATGCATATGGATGGGGTATCTTTATTTTATAGAAACCTCAAGAGAGACCAGAGTTGAATCAGGTCATCATATTCTGATATATCCAAGACATGGGTAGGAAGGATAATGTAAACCATAACTTTGAGGGCCCTTGAATCAGGAGGGAGGTCATGAGTCTTATAATCCCTCTGGCATACTGAGATAGGATAGGACTCTCCTTGGGAATAATTTACCTTTGATTAATGTTAATCTTGTAGGAATCATATACAGAGCCATTGAGGCATGATGTGCATAGTCAAACAATGGTTTCCACAAGACACTGGCCTTACATCTTTTATGGCCATGGAAGATTATGGGGATTCAAGATCGCTCAAAGCACAGAGTTTGAGGCATGGAAGGAGGGAATCCAGATACATTAGGTACATTCAGGCTATGATTCACTCATGGAATTAGGTATCCCTTAAGTAGATCTAACTCATATTCAGGATGATGCATTCGCCTCATCTTTGGGGTACTCTATAGTTTAACATCGTACGGGCAGGACGTGGGGTTCCTTTTAGGGAAGGGAACTGTGACATGCCTTTTAAGGTCATGCTACTAAGACCAAATTCCTAGATTGATTTTACATGATTTCATGGTGGATCTCTCACTGAGATCTATAAGCTCATTTGATCTATGCTCAATGTGAGAAATAAGGGATTAATAGGATTCCGGATCACAACTTAAGAATAGTGAAATCAACAACAGGGAGCACTTTAGGCTTAAACTCATGCTATGCATTTTAACGTCATACAACAAGGAAGATTTTGACCTTTTAGTTTTAATTTCATGTAGTGAGGACATTATGCCCTGAATTTTAGAGTCATGCAATGAGGGAATTATGTTGTGAAGTTTAAATTCATGTAGCGAGGATGTTATGTTGTCACCAAAATCATTGATAGCTTTTAGTTAATCATGATCGGGATGTTCTGGAATTCCTTATACTTGAGTGATGATAAAAGGTGTAAACCATAGTCCTGGGGGAAACTTTGATCAGGAGGAATTATATGGGTCTTGGAATCTATTGGGTGTACTGAGGTAGAAGAGGACTCTCCTGAGGATGAATTTGCCTTTGATCGATGGATGTTTTGTAGGAAACATATGCAGAGCTATCAGGGTATGATGTTCATAGTCAAACAATGGTGTTTGCAAGACACTAGACTTCCACCTCATATGGCCATGAATGTTTATGGGGATCCAAGATTTCTTGGAGTATGTATTTTTACCAATGGGAAAGATGTGTCTAGGAATGTAAGAAATACTCAGACCGTGATTAGCTATGAACTACTAGAGATTCCACATAGATCTGACTCATATGTATGGGAGGAAGTATAATATTTTGACTTCTTATGAGTGGGGGGGCATGTGAAGGATCTCATAATATTGAGAATCAGTCCGCATGTGACTCTTGAAGAAACTTTCAGTTTATTTTCATATGGTTAGGACCTTCCATGGAGTCCATGTATGAGTCTGACCTACCAATGGAGGATGGGGAATTTTTTTAAATGGTGGCTAGGCTAGGATTCCAGATCTGGGCATCACTACATATCCTTCAAGGGAAGGAATCAAGACTCACATAGTTATGAATGTTCCATGTAAAGTCCCAGTCCATGCATAGGGACATGCGAGGGCATTTTCTTTTTTTGGTGTCTGGGCTCGGATGCCAAATTCTAGCATCACTATGTATCCTGCAAGGGAAGGAATCAAGCCACACGTAGTTCTAAATGTTCCCTATACCGATCTGACTCGGACATAGGAGTAGGGGAATTTTTTATTCACCCACTATAGATGTTGGGTCTACCATATTTCTCTGTAGTTTGTTTATGTAAGGGAATCCTTTCCAGTGATCCTCAGCTCACGTGAGTTATACTCGATGTGAGAAACAAGGAGTTATGAGGGTTTCCCTCATAAATATGGTGAGATAGAGGCATTTTTTGGGTGGGTTGGTCCAAGATAGATGATTGAGGTATCACTACATATCCTACTAATGAATGGGAATCATGTTGTATGTAGTTCTCTGATGGATTGTGTAGTTTATCATCATTAGATTAGGATGATTTATGCTATGCAGTTTAATGTCTTGCAGCTTGGATGTTAAGCTATGAATTTTGGATTCATGTAGTGAGGAAACTAGCATAATAGTTTAATGTTGTGTTATAGGGACTAATACCATACAATTTAACGTCATGTGGTCAGGATGATAACTCATAGTGTAGGGTCATAGAGTTTGTACTGTGGATGGGCGTTGTTGTTACATGAAGTACTTCTTCAAAAACATTGCATTTGTGGGAGCTATTATGAGTTGTTCATCCATTGATATCAAGATGTATGCTCTATTAGAATAGACCCTATGTACGAAATATGGTCCCTCCCAATTTGGTTCAAGCTTTGGGTGATTATTCCTTAGTATCAACGGGGTTCTAAGGGACAACACCATCTCTCCTTCAAGGAAATATCAAAGGAAAACCTTTTTATTAAAGGCTTGTGTGATCTAATTTTGGTAGACTTCCAAATGGTGAAAAGTGTGTATCATTTTTTCATCTAGCTACTCAAACTCATCAAACTGTCTCTGGGATTACACATCCATGGACAATTGATCTCAAATGGCCACACGAAGTGATAGTACTTAAATTTTGATATGTGAAATCGCCTCTTCCTTGTATACTAGTGAGTACGGGGTTGTCTGGGTAGCAGTGTGGGTCGTGGTTCGGTAATCCCATAAAGAATGAAGGATCTTGACTGGCCATGATTTATTATCCTTATCTACCATCTTTTTGAGTATATTGGACAGATTATTGTTAAAAGTCTCTATTTTCCCGTTAGCTACCGCATGGTAGTGGGATGAATGGTTTTCTTTGATTCCATACTCCTGATAAAACTCTTCCAAATCAATAAATCAAAATTTGGGGCCATTTTCCATTATTATTGTGTGAGGGACACCAAATATGGTAATGATGTTGGCCTTCACAAATCTAATGATGATTTTCACCCAGAGTTCTTTAAGGGGTATGGCTTCCACCCATTTGGAAAAGAAGTTGGTTTATGTCAGTATGAACATGAATGTTTTGGTTGTGATTGTGGGATATGGTCCCACAACTTCCATCCCCCAGGCAGCAGATGGCCAGGAGTACTTAGTTGTGTGAATTAACTTCGAGGGTCGATGAATAAAATTGGCATCAACATGGTAGGAATGGAACTTCTTGGAAAATATGGAACAGTCCTATGTCATAGTGGTAAATTAGTATCCAATCCTCTGGATTTTATGATAGAGCTTGGTTGCTTATTAGTGTACTCCACAAGCTCTGGCATGCACTTATTCTATGATGGCAGTAGTTTCTTCCCCATCAATGCACCTGATAAAGACTCTGTTAAGGCCTAATTTGTATAGAACCTTTTCTTTGTTTACCCCATTATACAAGAAAAAGTTTATTTCTCATCTCTGGATCTATTCTCTTCTATCCCTATCTAGTGGGGGTTCCCCCCTATAGAGGTAATTTTCAAGGGGAGTCATTCAGCCGGTGGTGTGACCATAAGGCTCAAAAATAAAGCTAATCTCATCGATATCCTCTGTATTGTTATGAATAAGTGGCAAGACCATCCAACAGTGGGTAATTCTAATAACCCTTTCACCCCAGTCGGGATCATCCAGGGTTGTGTTTGCATTTTCCAATGCATCGAATTGAGCATTTTGTGACCGAGGTATATAGGTCATCATTGGTTCTAATGTGAATTCTTCCATTAGTTCTCGAACATGGTTCATCAAGGGTTCAATACTTCTTTCTTAATGAAATAGTCACCATTGACCTACTTGATGATTATCTCTAAATCACCTTTTATCTTCAAGTGTTTGGCCCGTGCATGAAGTGCTATCTCTAGGCCCGTAATGAGGGCCTGGTATTCTAATTCATTATTTGTACAACCCTCCAAAAGTAGAAAGGAGTAGGGAAATATGGCCTTTTAAGGGGTACAAGTATAAATCCCAACCCCACTTTTTCAATCTTGGGATCCTCCATCCTTTCCCCTATCAGGCTTCTGGAAGCACCATTGAAGTACATTTCCCATGCCTGAGAGTCCTATTGGATAGAGAAAACTTCTTCATTGGGAAGTTCAAAATCCAATGGGGTGGTTTCTTCTAAGGGTTCCTCTACCAGGAATTCTGTTAATTTCTGGCCTTTGATGGACTTTTGGGGAATGTACGGTAAGTCAAATTGTTATAGTTTGATTTCCCATCATGATAGGCTCCAGTTAGCATGGGACAGTTGAGAATATATTTGAGCAGGCTGTAGCAGGAGACCCGGTGGACCTCATGGTTCTGTAGGTAATGCCTGAGTTTCTGAACCACAAATATTAGGGCTAGAAAGTTCTTTTTGATTCCTGAATATCGAGTCTCAGTATCAATCATTGTTCGGCTGAGGTAATAGAGGCTGTTCTCGATGCCAAAATCATTCTTTTGTGCGAGGAAGGCGCATAATGACTATTCCAAGGTGGTTACAAACAAGATTAGTGATCTCCCCTCAACTGTAATCATCATCATTGTTGGTCTTAATAGATATATTTTGGGATTGTCAAATGCTTCTTGACAATCATTATCCCACTCATGCGTGAACCCTTTCTTCATTAACCTGATGAAAGGTAAACATTTACCCTCAAGGTTGGCTATGAAGCGTCACATGTATTCCAGGTGTCCCTAGATACCTCTAAACTAAGTGAGATTGTAAGGTTGGGACATTCCAAGGATGGATTTTATCTTCTCAGGGTCAATTTTGATGTCACGATGTCATATGAAGAAGCTGAGAAATTTCCCCGAGGTAACTCCAAAGGCGCACTTTAGTGGATTCATCTTTAAGTTGTGTTGTCAAAGTTTGTTAAAGATATTTTCAAGATCAGTCGTGTGGTTTGAGCACTATCATGATTTAACCACTAGATCATCGACACAGTACTCGACAAACTTTCCCATCAAGGGCTTGAAGATGTCGTTCATGGTGTGATGATATGTAGCACCCAAAATTTTTAGACCAAAGGGAATCACCTTATAATAGAACACTCCCTAAGGGTCCCTAAAAGCATCATCTTCTTCATCTCATTGGTCTATTCAAATTTGGTTGTATCCAGAATATCCATCCATGAAAGGGAGGGCCTTATATCTGGCAGTTGCGTTGATCAACAATTATGTGATCGGGATTAGGAAATTATCTTTCGAGAAATGCCGGTTAAGTTCCTTGAATTTGATGAAAATTATAATATTTCCATTCTTATTTTTGATAGGGACTATTTTTTACAGCCATATCAGATATTTTACTTCTTGTATGAAGTTTTCTTTGAACATATTTTCAACTTCATCCTCTATTTTGGCAGCATGCATTGGGTGGGTCCTTCTGGCTACCTGCTTATTACCCTGGTGATCTTCTGGTAGAACCAGATGATGAGTGGTGACCTCAGGATCAAGTCCTGGAATTTCTGTGTAGTTACAGGAAAACACATGTAGATTCTTTTTCAGGAAGGAGGTATATGCCTCTTTCTCCTTGAAAGGTATAGCCACACTAATCAGAGTGGGTCACGGGTCATCTTTGGTACCCAGGTTTATCTCCCTAAGTTAATTTATTGTGGTGTAGACACCTTCTAAGAATGTTGGAGGGGAATATTTGAGGTCTTCTTATTCTTATTCTTTTTCCTCTTTATCATCCTATTCATCATCTTCTTCCTCTTCTGATGGAGAGAGGATTTTCTAGACGAACTCTTTGGCATTGGGAGAGAAATCATTTTCTACCTTAGTGACTAAGGATAGAATGGCTTGGGGTCCTGAGGATAGGTCAGGAGCAACTTCGTTAGGGCCATTCCTGACATCGTAGAAGTCCACCCGCTCTTCCATGTCTTTGGACTTGGCGTCCATAACATAAATCATGTATACAATTGAGTATGTCTTCAAGCTTGAACTTATGTACTCAACTTGGTTGATGAGTAATAAATACCCCTCCCCAACATGTTGGAGGGGGTTGGTGGGATCCATTTCCAATCCATTCAGGGTAGTTATCCAGTCAACGTTGTCGACCAAATGATGATTCTTTTCCAGTTCATAGAACCTTGCATCGATGTAATGCAAATCACATGATTTGAATGGGAATTTATCAGCGTGCAATGTCCCATTTTCTCCATTAGTGAAATATTTGATTCACTGATGGTATGATGATGTAATTTTAGTGTGTTGATGCATCCAGGGCCTCACTAACAGGACGTTTAAGGTTGTACTTTTCCGCACTATTAGAAACTCAGAATCCGACATAAGGTCTTCACGAAAAGTTTTAAGCTTGATTCATCCTAATGGATTCTACTTGATTTTGTCATATCCCAGCAGAGCTGTGGTGCAAGGTGTCAAAATGTCTTCATCATAGCCCAACCTATGAAGTGTTCGCAGTGGGATGAGGCTAACTCTAGAGATTTTGTTGATGAAAATACTTCAGATATCAATGCCATTTATCTTGACAGACACATATAAGGGTTTTTTGTGCCCTTGAATGATGGCATATTCATCCCTACCTATGAAGGAGATGATGGCGTGGCATTATTTGGGATTGGTCTCTGTCCAATATACTTTGGTCTCTGTTACTTCGGCCTTGAATTTCTGGGTAATTATTAAGGCTTTGATGAGAACCTCCCTAAGGTCTGAGGATAGACTAAAAGCATCTGGGATTGACAGCTTTCCTGGTACTGAAGACTGCTACTTTAGAATATCATATTTCTTCTCTAAAGGTCGGAACTTCCCAGCTTAGGGTTACTCTTTCATTGGCACTCTAGGGGATTGAACTTTGGACACAGATGTTATGGCCTCTGTGACAGGATCTGGTGGCACTGTGGTCTTTTTCGGGTTTGGCTAAACTAGTTTGCCTGCATGACTTGGGTGATATGATAGTTTTTCTTCCTTAGATGGATACTCCAAGATAACTGGGCTTGGATTTCTTTCGGTGGGGGGAGACGTACACTCTGGTTCTTTTTGTTTCTGTTGGAGGGTCATTTCATGAGTTTCCGCGATGTTAACAGTTTGAGTTAAGGAATGGCTAGGAATTTGACTCTTTCCATGATTGTGCCTTCTAAGAAACCCTCAGCCTCTATGGTCTCTTCCTTCGGCTCTCCAGTTTGGTGTGGGGAATTCGAGTTCTTTGCCATAGTCTCCATCAAAGAAGTATTCCATCAAGTGAATGACATTAATGGAACTGAAGATCAATTCTTGATCCGATAATTTTTCTATCTGATGGTTTCATTTGGTGGGGCAATGCCTGTTGTACCAATTAGAGGGGTGGTGCCCATTTTATTGTTTGGTGGGGCAGCACCCGTTGTACAATTTTGTGGGGAGGTGCCCATTTTACCAAGTTTGTTAGTGTGAAGTTAGAAAGTGTCAACACTGGATTCAGCTTCAGTGTCATCCCATCTTCTTGCTCATGCTTTCTGCCATTTTGGCCTTTAGAGGACTGTGGGGTTGAGGGTGACAGTTTTGTTGCATCAGAAGCTATTGGGGGCACGGTTGGTTATTTCAACTATGCCTATAGGATCCCATAAACTTAGTTTACTATTTTCTGGTTCATCTAATTGTCAAAACAATTCTCCTTTTTACTCTCTATTGTTTTTCATTCCACTTCCTCTCTTGATTCTGAGGTGGAAACATATGCCACTTGTGCTAGTAGTGGTCCCAACATGACTTTCCTAGAATCCACCATCTTTTGCAGGAGATCTTTGAAGAATAATCATTCCTCGATTTTTTGTCCTAGTATCCAATGATAGGGACAATAATTTGGATGGTCTTCGAGACCCATTTCATCAGCTTTCATTGGCTCTGGTAGCGAGAGTAAGTTTCAATTCATGGTAGCTATGAAATAGTCGTGGACCTAGTCATCTCGGAATGAGTAGACTTTATTTATTTGTTCCTTAAATTTATTTCTTTTAGAAACCCTTCTCTTATATTTCCAAGGTGTGGGTGGATATTGGAGTCCATGGGGTCCTACAAGGTTTGGTGTAGGCCTCACAACTAGATCTGGTGGTGGGGGTTGCTTAAGTATGATAGAATATGATTCATCTTTTCCTACTCTTTTTCTTGGGACTAATGGGTCCACTCGGTATTTGATATTAGTCTGCTACAAGGATTCTTTCATCCTTTGTGAAATAGAAGAGAAATCTTGAAACATACTTGTATACTTCACCAGGATGAGTGGTGTTTATAATTCTTTACGAATATTATCGATGCACATAACAAGCATTTCATCCTAGTGGAGCAGCCAGTTCAAGGAATAAGTCAAGACTTTCCATCGAGTAATGAAGTATGAAACTCTTTCATTATCTCACTACTTGTATTTCATGAGATCACTAACAATTGTGTTAGGAAATGTCAAACTGAACTGGAAGAGAAATTGTCATCGAAGGTCCTCCTAGCCTGTGATTGAGTTAGCTGGAAAGCTAGTATACCATACAAAGGCTTAACCCTGTAGGGTTCACATGAAGTGTCTATTTTTTACTACTTCTTACTACTCGGGAGTGCCCATAATGGGGTCACAATAAGAGGCATAGTGAATTAGATGTTTTTCTGGGTCTCCCAAGCCATTAAACACTGGGAATACGAGGTTTCTAAATTTTGGCAGTGGCGGAACATTGCTCACCCAATTAGGGTAGGGTTTGCGCTCTGGTTGTATCGGAGTGCGCCGCCCCTCCATGGATTCTAGTTGAGATGTTAGTTCCTCGATTGTATATAAGATCCCTTGGTGCATTTCTTGTCAGGGTTGAGCTTGGGTGGGTGTAGTAGCATCCATAGTTGGACGTGTTGGTGCTACTGTAATTTGGACTGGATACCCAACTGGGGGAATCCTTAGTGGGTTCACCTGAATATACTCTGGTTACCTTCCCAGCTGGGGGAAGTCTTGATTTACTTCCTAGGCCATATTTAAGTAGCTTTACGGTCTCGGTTTTGGGTTGGATGAGCCTCCAATATTTAATTCATTCACTAGGATGAGTGCCTATGGAAAAGTCACCTCTTTTGGGAATACATGTTGAAGTTCTGCAGGGAGAACACATCTGGTAAGATAGCTCCCTAGACGTATCTCGACATTAATTTTCCTGAGCTCTTTTATTTCTTCCTCCTTCTTAGAAAATCTTTCCTCAAGAGTGAGGGAAACATTCTCAAGGGGAGGAGGAGGTGGGTTATAGACAACCTGGGATTTATTCTTCTCCTTTTTGGGGTTTCACAAGGGAGGTAATGACAGATTAACTGAGGGGGAGCCTATATTTAAGATCGCACTCTAGTTTGGGTTATGCACACCATCAGGATCGGTGTGGGATGCCTCTAGGAGGGAACCATATTCTCTTTCATCATCTCCCTTTGTATCATTTTCGGTGTGATCTGTGGGGTTGAAATTTACTACGTTCACTGATGCATACCGCATTGGGGGCAGTGTACCCAGTGTCAAATGGTAGGAAGGATTTCTACATCCTTTTTTGGACTTTATCCTTCCATTTTGTGGTGTTCTTCAGGTTTCATGGGGAAGATTGACCCGAAGGGAGCTCTGATCTGACCTCGTAATACACCTTCATCTCGAAGGGGGGGAACCATGAGATGGGGTGGAACAGGTTACTTCTCTGCTCATCGTTCTTCCCAAGTGGGAGAAGACAGACATCCTCTATGTGCGAACTTGAGGTAAAAATTTCCCCATCCCTATGGTCTGGGGTTTCTCTTGTTCTTCTATTGATGTGCTATGATTTGGATTTGTTGGTCTTACAGGGGAATTTTGAGTTAAAAATATCCCCAACCTTTTGGGATGAGTTTGCTTCAGTATGATGGTGGTAGCTACTGTTATTTCTACCCTTTAGATTTCACGCACTTCTGCGTAGGTGTGAGATGAGTATGGAATTGGACCTGTATAGGATTTATGGGATTTTTAAGACATAATCACTGCTTACTAGTTGGATTCCCTTGGGTGTAAATCCTACTGGATGTTCTTAGTTTCCTGGTTTAGAAGCTTTTCAATGCATTGATCTCTTCGAACATGATGCTTTTGAGACTTACTTTGGGCCAGTTTTATTAGTATTCCATCTTTCTTGAGTAGGGATTTCAGTTCATAGCTGCCTCTGGGTAATGACATTTCAAGATGGCATTTCCAATGAGGTCTTCTGAACAGGACCCATGGGTGAATTTTAGACCTCCATGATCTCCCCATCCCCAAATATGAACTCCAGTCAGGGCATATCCAATGAGGAAATGCAACTTGTGTAGTTCATAGAGGAAATCTAGTTCAAGGTTTTTCTTTTGCCTTTCTAATCATGGTTGCCATGCAGACAGGAGGTATTTGAGGTTGATTAGATGAAAAATCTCCCCAAACATGTTGACATGGTCTTCATACCCTTTGTAGGATAGGAACTTTTCTTTTAGCTAGTGAAGATTCATCCATATATTGAGGAAAATGTCATACATACATTCCCCAAAAAACTCCCCTAGTATGTCGAAGTGAGAAGTGGTTGTGGGATAATACATCACTGGTATATTATCCTTATCTAGTTGTCTTATCACAAGAAACATATCCTGATGTTGTTCTTCCAAGGACTCCTATAATTGATATGCCTAGCTTGACTACTTCTTAATAATTTTTCTCCATGCAACTGGGCTAGTGGGAGCCTCATTGATATGTGAATGGCGTGGGTGGATCAGAAGATGAGCATGGTCCCAGACCATCCCCTGGTTGAGAAAGGATATCACTAATCATGGATGAAGTGCCTGATATGTCTGACTTTATCATTCCAAGTGCCTTATCATAGGAGTTATTTCTCACATTTATTACAGAAATGGGAGGTCCTTCTTGCCGGTATGTGTTTTGATTTCGGGGAGGACCTCTACAATCAGTGTTGCAATGGTGAGGGTTACTATTTCAACTTGATTCCTAACTATGAGGACTATCCCTATGGTTTATACCTAGGGGAGGACCTTCAAGGTGGACTACAGTGAGGGGAAAACCTTCTTGCTGCTTGATGTTACTGAGGGGAGGGCTTTCTCATTGCTTGATGTCACTGAGGGGAGGACCTTCTCTATGACTACTATGATGGCCAGGAATACTATCAAAGATTCATACCTGGCTGTAGGGATAATTTTTATAGTGTACATCCAAGGGAGGGACTTCATGATGTACTGCAATTAGGGGAGTACCTTCTCATTTCTTGATTTCCCTAAGGGGAGGACCTTCTCTATGACTTATATGATGGATAGGACTACTATCACAACTTGATACTTGGATTTATAGAGAATTTCTATAGTGTACATCTTGGGGAGGGCCTTCATTATGTACTAAAATGAGGGGAGGACCTTCCCATTGATTGATGTCACTGAGGGGAGGACCTTCTCATTGATTGATTTCACTGAGGGGAGGACCTTCTCTTTTATTGATGTCACTGAGGGGAGGACCTTCTCGTTGCTTGATGTCACTGAGGGGAGGACCTTCTCTATGACTGTTATGATGGTGAGGACTACTATCACAACTTGATACCTGGATGTAGGAAGAATTTTGGAAGTGTACGTCCTAGGGAGGGCCTTCAGGATGTACTATAATGAGGGTAGGACCTTATCATTGATTGATATCACTGAGGGGAGGTCCTTCACAGCAACCTCCATTGTGGGTAGGGCCTTCTCAATGATTGTCATCATAGAGAGGACTAACATCTTGACTCGATGTCCAACTGTTGGGAAAAGCATATCTACAGTGTATACCCTACAGAGGACCATCAAGGCGGATGAAAGTGAGGGGAGGACCTTATTGGTATTTGATCTTTAGGTCAAGGGGAGGTCTACCCTGATGCACATCAGGATATAGGATCTCATGATAAATCATTCCTAGACCATAGAGTAAGCCCCCCGTGAGTGCTCTGTGGAGAACTTTCAGAGCTGTTGGTAGTAAAATTGCGTGGAGGGCCTTCACAACTACTACTTTCACTTCTATAATTTTGTAATGGACTAAAAGGGTCTTGATCCTTTCTTAATATATGTTCAAGGGTGTCAAGAACCCCAGCTTCCAGAAGAGAAAGGCCATGCATGTGACCTTCATTTTTCAGTTACCTTTGTAACATTTTATTTTTGGGCACTCTCTTGTAGGTAATAGGGGCCGCCTGTTGTTGGTAACAGCATTCATATACAGATCCCTATCTTGTTGGGTCCCATGATGCCACTGGGGTACACTGACAGTCATCTTGAGTTTTGGAAGGGATGTATGTCTACCCTGGAGCGTCCACCATGTTGGATCGTCATCCCCCAATTGGAACGGGTTTTTTTCCTGATTCGGTTGTTCATGTATTATAGGATATTTTCGTCGAACCTCTTGGGCTGGAGTAGGGATTCATAACTACTCTGGAGTGACTAACCCATTGTTCAATTAAGTCATTCCATTCTAGGAAACCAGGTTCTGGGCCCGGTTTCCCTCCTTTTATGTTGATGTAATGATATCTTGGCATGTTTGGAGGATATGGTCTAGAATCAATGTTTAATATTCCATCATTTACAGGATGTTCTGAAATACATGTTTGGTCAGAATAGGTATGAAGGCACATTCTGATGTTGGATTAGGATTTTATGCCGACTCTAGTCCCCCATGGGTTTCCAGTAGATACTGACAATTCTCTTATGTCGGGACAGAAGAACAAGTCTTCCACTAGTTGTCTTCTTCGGTTGCCACTGTATCTGACTGGTGTGCTTCTCATTCAAGAGTGGGGATTTTCATCTGCTCTCTTGTCGCAATATTTGTCTCATAGGCTTTGTATGAATTCATAGGAATTCAACTCTACTCATATTTACTTTCCTCCCTATTTGGATGGCGGGCTTGATACGCATCAGCAGATATTTGTGATTGTGTGTAGCTAGTTGTCATCCTACTTTGATGACATGATTGATATGATTCAATAGGAATTTTTTCCTGCATATAGCTAGATTCCGCCCTATTTGGATGACGGGCTTCTTGTGCATCGGTAGATATCTACATCTTCTAGTAATTTTTTACTTTGTCTCCACGGTGGGACCGGCGAGCTCTAGAGGGAATGTGAATGTGCTCATATTGTGTCACCCTATTTCTGTGGTGGTCTTAAGTGAAAAAAGTAGAGGACTATTTCTTCTTATTGAATGAAACCTCATTTGTATGGTGGAGTTGCTCCTGAGGAACCAAGGTGATGGTATGTTCCTGATTATATATTTTCCACCCTTGGCGGGCAGCCCGAGGGACCTGAGTCTTCTGGACATTAGCAAGTGCCCTCAGCATAAGTTCCTCTTCAGCGTGAGGTGACTCAGTCACTTGGTGTCAGTGACGATGATCTCTGTAAGGGGCCCATGAGTAGGACCCTTGTCCAGTTTAGATGAAGTTTTCAGCATTTACATCATCTACCTCCCTAAGATAAGGGAGGAACTCATTGTCACATTCTGGGGAAAGGCTTCTGAAATGGTTTGAGATGACTGTTGGGGCCACCTTGTGCTAGGGTGTTGGTCATGACTGAGGAGGCATCTGGTGAGATTTTTTAGATTGAAGGGCTTGTCTTGAGGCCTCCACTATAGGGAGAGTACCATTTTGGTGGTACTATTTGCTCAGCATGTTGGATACCTAGTGTTGAAGACACTGGGTAGGCGAGGGTGTCCTTGTAGAGACCTGAAGCCTAATGTACATGAACATTACATTACTTTTGCGGAATACTTAATACATAACAAAAATATACACACAAGGATCGTAATAGTTTAGTGTCTTTGGAAACTCGGAACGTAATCTTCTAATCCTGGTGAAAGATCTTCAAAATCTCCCACAAAGATCTTCCTTTTTTTTTACCTAAAACCTTTCTTTATATCCTGGGGAAAAGAAAACATAAAAGGGTGAGCTCAAATGCTCAGTAAGGGTAATCAAAAGAAATATCAATCACATAATTTTCATAAGAACATAACATTTTTGGAAATCTTAACCTGCAAAAGACAGCATAATTTCATAACATGGGATAAATCATAGTAGTGAAAATGAAACCCTTACTTAAAACATTACTCATTATGGCATACACACATAATCATAGAGAATCATTTCTTTTTAGTCAAGACTCATTGCCAAGACTATCTTAGTGGACAAAGTCCCTTTCTGAATCGAGTAATCCTCGTTTCAGTCCTGTTTCACTGAACTGGTATAACCTACCATTCCAGCCATGTCTATCTCATGAGATATGAAATCTTTACCCAATGCATTGGAGGGAGATATAGGTCCCACCCATCTCTTAATGAATCCTTTCTTATGTGTGCCACAAAATCATAAATCATACATCATTGCATAACCCATGTAATAAAAATGGGATTCTTAAACAACATGACATCATAAAACCATTCATATAAGATAAAGGAATTCATAAACATAATTTCATCACAACATAGTCAAATCAATGTAAAAATATGGATAGAAACAGAACCCTTTATTATCTTATATGGAAAATAATTTTGATAAAACACTTGAATTGAATTCTTGAGGAAAATATCCTTTCTTCTTCAAAATCAATTTCTTTTCACAAAACATCATGCAATTTTAAAAGGAAGAGATTTTATTGAAAATAGTTATGAAATCTTTTAGAGGAAGCTTCATGAAAATAAGGCTTTATAAAACAGTATAAATCCGTTCGTGCCGTATAAGTTAAAAAAACATTCTTCGTACTTTTTTCGGAAAAGTCAAAAAGTACCTCGTACGAAAAACGAAAAAAAGATTCCTTTCATATCCTTTACTAAAAACTCATAGAAGGGTAAAATTGGATTTAAACAATTGTAGGTGGATGGAAATAATATTACATATTGAGGGAACATGTATGTGGATGATAAAATACACCCCAGTAAATACATACGAATAAACAATCTCGGATAAAAATGAGATTGTGATATTTCCCTTACCTTAGGTCCGACTTGCTTTGTAAGTGTCCGAACCTCCTGTATAATGATTTAAATCATGTTATTGACTTATTACAGAATCATATTCATTGTTATGATATCATATATGGTTCACTTATGACATTATATTACCCATTCTTTTGTAAATTCCATGTTAAAGAAGCGTTTTGGGTAAAATCGTTTCATTTATCGTAGGTGTTTTGACTTGTTGTTCTTGACATCATTATTACTTATATCATGATTTACTTACTTCCAGAATATAAAATATGATTTATATATCCTATATATTCAGTATATATATATATATATATAATAGATAGATAAATAAAATGAAAAACACCGTTCATGGAGACGGTAGTCCGTACGTACGCATGAACGCTGTTTTTCTTTCCTTATTGTCCTGAAATGGAAGTAAGTAGATGACATACATATGTATATATATACATAAATCCAGTAGTTTTATAATGTCATATATTTCATTATTATTTCTTATATATACATTATAATCATTCTTAAATGGTTAACATGGAGAATGAATCTCATCGCGTCGTGGAGACGGTAGTCCGTACGTACGCACGAGCGATGATATCATTTCTATAAATATTGAATTGAATTGGAGTGGATTATACAATATATCAGAATCAATATGATGTTGTAATAACTATGTATAGTTATTCTTTACACCATTATACTCATCCATGTAAGGTGGTGGTGGAAAATAGATTACACCACGGCGTGGAGACGGTATTCCGTACGTACGCACGCGCGGTGATTTCTTTTTCCGTAGGATGGATAGATGGTGAAATAGGGTTGTTTCATACTTATAATAACATATCAGTATATGAGTGATACTGATGTTATTACTTCATAATGAAACAACCTAAGAAGAAGAAGTGGAAGAAGAAATAAAGATGAAAGAATTGGTAACGGTAATTACCTCTTCTTTGAAGTGCCTCTTTGAGACCTCCTCTTAGGGCACTAGAATTGGTCTTTGAGGAAGACCAGAACCTCTAGGATGTTGCTAGGGAAGTGGAGAAGGGATTTTGGCAGGGTTTGGCCGATCTTGAGTGCTCAAATTGGTGTGAGGAGGAGGGGGAGGAGGTGTCCTTTTATAGGGGAGGAGAGGGGCACCTTAGGAATATCTCAAAATATTATTTTATATTAAAGTCAAAATCGGTTTATAATGGTTCCAAATGGTCTTATTTCGAAGCTAAAGTGGGGATGGGTCGAAATCCTATCAACCAATAAGATTTAGACAAGTTTAGGGTGTTATTTTAACCTTATCAATTAGATTTAACTCTAAGTTAAATAATTTTACTTTTACCGTGTCTTTTTGTTTTCTTTCACTATATGGTTAATACACTTACTATAACATGCCAAACGAACCCCAAATTGTTTATTATTAAAATATATATCCTTATCTAAGTCATTTGGCCGAACCTTAGATTTTTAGGAATACAATAACAATTAATAATATAATATTTGATTTAAAAACTATTTTGTGTCAATTTTGACACTATTTGATATATGATTTTTGTGAAAGTCATAACAGAATTATATGTTCAAACCAAGTTGATTAAATCAACACTAATATATCATAGTAACCTAGAAAATTAGTGGAATTCATAAAACGTCTCAAATTACATTTATTTTGGTGTTTATAACATCAATTATGTCAATATTTCATTAATAAGATAATTACTGCATCATCATTGTGTCATAAATAAATTGAATTATTTAAAGTCTAAAAATTACAAATAAAATATAATTATGTAGGAAATCTTTTTAGTTTTCTAATGAATATTTATAGTCGAATTTATCTTATGTATAACCCCATATTAAAAATGTTTTAGTAAATAAACTTTGATTTTATCTCTTTTAACTCTTCTTTGAATTAAATCATAATAAATGTCCTAATCTAATCCAAGTGGGCCTAAATGGTCATATTATATTCATAAGGTTGTTTTTGGCCGAATTACACTTATCCAATAGAATTAGGACATGTGTTAGGGTAATAGTAATATCATATTTACCCTTAGTTACCCTATTTACTATTAACCGTGGTAAAAAAAAGTAAAAAGTTACTATTCACCAAAAATTATTTTCATCTCATTGAACCACGTTTTAGTCCTTGATATTAACCGTGTCTGTCGGATTTTCGAAATTCCATTCACAGAAGTGGTAAAATTAAGTTTTATGCAAAATTCAGTTTTTAACCTACCACTTAGTAGTTTCACTATTCATCAAAAATTGATGTTTTTCAGAACAATGCTAAAATTTCATCCTAAGCTATATTTCATATTCCGAATTCAAAAATGAAGTCTATTTTACCATATTCATAACATAGATGTTGCATTAATTACTTTTATAATTAAATCCCGCTGTTAAAACAAATAGCGTGTTTTTAAGAAACAATATCTATCAAAAGATTGACACTTGTTTATGTCTGGTTTAAATGTAAAATTACATACAATGACCAACATTGTATTGAATTGTAAAAATATATTCTAAATATACTTTAAAACCACTCAAATTAATAATTTATCACTATTAATTATTTCGATTAAAAAAGTTGTTTTTAATTAAAATTTAGTAATTTTCACTATTCATCAGAATATGAAAGTTATCCGAAAAGTACCAAAATTTCACCCTAAGCTAATTTCGATATTACGAATCCAAAAATGAATTCCATTTTGAAAAATAAAATTTACTAAATTTCAAAAAGTGGTTATTACTATTCATAACGGCTAGTTTTAATAATATCTTAATAGCATATCGTTGTTTAGCGAAACTCGGTGTTGCGTACAACACACGCTATCGAGGAAGGTTGTGATTGCGTGTAATTCAAGCCAGGTCAGAGAAGTGTATTGTGAAAGATCCTTTTGGTGTAGAGTATAACACAAGACATTAATAAAATTAAAAAGAATATTTTTCATAAAATCTCGGGTTGTTACAGTCCTACTCTTCATTGTGGCCCCGGCTACCTCTAGGATCGCTGAGGTGCATGTCTGCATTGTTCTTTAGGATTTCATTTGGATATAAGGTTTCTCTATGGGAACCTACATATACATATATGACATATACAGACCACAAAACCCCATCAAAGTATAATTCTCTTAAACATATACATATTCGACGATTCAGCTTAGCCTTCTCCCCCGCCCTTTTGTGAGGCGAAGGGGATTGAGTGGGATAAGACCGCCACCTTGGTTAAGGATTCACGTCAGATTCACTATTTTTGTTTCGACCTAAGGTGGGTGTGTAGGGAGAAGACAAAATGGTCTGACAAGAATCATCACCCATCTCTTATTGTAGATACAATTTAACGTCTTTTGTTTCAACCCAATTCACATCATCATCCTTTAAATGATGATTGGATTGAACCTGTGGGGACTGGATAGTTTACTCCATTTGAATTGAAAAAGAGATTCCATATTCAAATGGTCATAGTGGGCGATTTCATGGGGTCAAGTACTTGTGTAATCAGCCCTCTTAGGATATAACTTCCTCGGATGGTCTCCAATGGGTTTATTCATGGAGCCAGAAACACCCAATGGCCCAGGTATCCATGATTCATGGGCCTACTTTACAAAGGCAGGAGTTCATTGGATGATTATTTGGCTAATGACACTTAAGGACTCCATTGGTCGACAGGATGGGATGTCGAGCTCACTACACCCCTTTTTGGAGGATTAATACCTATTTTGGGACTCTCTTATAGATTTAAGTCATTTTTATATGTTCGGGAATCCTTGGTTCATTCCCGAAGAGTGTTTCCACAAGCTACCCCTGGTTTACAAGATAGTCATAGGCATACATAGATTTGATGCTACGGAGGTAATGTTTACTTAATCCATGTAATAAGACACTATGGAGTTTATCGTCATCCATGGGGGATGCAAGGTAACTAGATGTTGGGAACAGACTCATAATATTGGCTCCCTACGTATCCTTTAAAGATGAATCATAGCCCATGTAATTCGGTAAACATGGGACTTACACATGAGATCTTCCCATTTGAGGGGACATGGTTGGGTGGAAACTTTTGGAATGGCACCCCTTTTGAGCTCGATCCTTCAAGCAGGCATCCTACATAACCTAGTTTGATTAGGAATCAGAGTTCTCATGGTTCATACTTGTGTAGATATTGTAATTGTCACAAATATATAAGCCCACATGATTCATGATCGGTGTGAGAAACAATAGAATGTGAGAGAACCAACCAACCACACACCTCCTCTCCCGCTGATGGGAGAGGGCGGGCCTGCGGAAAAAGAGGTCAAGGTGACTAGGGAAGAGGGTGCTGAGTAATGAACCCTTCAATGTGGGATGACATTGGAGGTCATGTGGCTCATCCCTCGAAGGATTAGGGAAGTACCTCAGTGGGAGTACCCCAAAACATGTTCTAGGAAAGGGGCATAATTTCAAATATTACAAAAGGAAGAGCGAACATGATTCCTTTGACTGATCACCATTCCTCATTGAATGTAAAAGCATGCGATCACCCTTAATCCCTAGAATGGGGAGCTTCACGTCAGCATCCCGAGGTTAGAATCTGGGTTACCATGGGAATTTAGACTTACATACATCCCTGGAGTCCGAACCATTATGGGGAGAGCCTTAGTGACTCCACTTACTATGGTTATGTATACTCAAAGGGGTGTGATGTTGCACCGGATGATTTGATCATATGGATCTAGTGGATTTGGAGGAGGCTTTGGCCTGATGTCGAGGGACTAGTTTGAAGAGGGGCTATGGAGTACTGAATGGTAATGGAGGGGTGATATTGGAGCTGGAGGAAATAATACCCAAAGACACTCCATTCCGTGTACTCTTTTCATAGGCGGTATAGGGGGAGCTCCGCATACCATAGTGGTATGTGGGTAGAGGGGTTGTCCGCATACCAAAGTAGTATGCGGTCTTGGGCATGGACCACCGTACACCAAAGTGGTGCGTGGTCCTGAATTTGGATTTTCACACCGCTTTGGGTTTCATCCACATACTGATGTAGTATGAAGTTCCAGGTTAAGTCTGTATAGTGATACACTATGCGTAACACCATATCGAAGGAGGTTCCTAGGGATTATTGTTCGTGGGGAGTTCATCTACGATGAATATATGGTTCACGATTTCACTAAATAGATTTTAGGTTATACCATTATTATTAATTTCCTTCATTTTATAGTTCACAACTTGTTGTACCTATGGAAATGTGGATTGAGATTTGGGCTTCGCTGATGATTCGATACTGAAGCAATAATCCTCTCTGAATTCTTTCTTCTAACCTCTAGGTTATCCTATGTGCTTTCTTCGTCTGTCCTCTTTTCTCAATTTATTATCTGATCCTTTTATAGATAAATGGGGAAATTGTATCTATGAAAATGTGGAACCATTTTCGGAAGACGATGAAGAGATATCTAGATCCATGGAAGACTCGGTCAACCAGGGTTCTCGGAGGCTGTGGTTCATGAGTCACGGTTTGCAGAACCTTGCCAATTTGCTTCGCCTGTGAACTACTAAGTTCTCAAGGTAATACGAAGATGTCTTTCGCACACTTGATTCATCCAGAGATGAGGTTCATGGTCAACCGGGATTGTTGGACATCACTCTGTGGGCTAGTGCCTCGTGGGTCATTTCTCATTCTAGTGGTTCGTGATTCATGCGGTCTGCAAACCCTTCTCGGTGATGGTATGCGGGTCTCTTAAATCTATTTGAGAAATTTAATTCCTTCAAGTTTCTTCTAAAGTTTTCAACATAATTTGAGTCCATTCTCTTTACTAAACTTGTAGTAATGCTTTAATCCTACTAAAAAGTGAATATGGGAGTATTTTCCCCCCTTGGAAAAGTTTTTAAGACCCTATATTCATGCTTTTAGTTTATTGATTGTTTAAATTTTGAAGTTTAATTAGCATATTTTCAATATACTAATTATCTTCTTTCAAGTATCATATCATTTTAAATAGGTTAAGGTCATATGAAGAATGATTTAAGATACTATCAGGAGATTCCATGGATTATGGTCAGTAGACATGGTTACACAGTGTGTGACCGAAGTACACATCATGTACCCAAGTTCACTACACCTAGATCTGTTGCTAGATACATGATGTGTCATGAAGTAATAACATGTGGTGCATTTAATGCACACCATGTGTTGACCGAGATAGCCTAGTACACTGTCCATCAGACCACATGGCATGTAGCAGGAATAGACACAGTGTAGTCTATACATTTTACTGGTGAAATTCACATTAACTGTGTGGTCAAATATGTGACATCATGCCTTGTGGTACGGACATCCTGTGTCATTAATGAGATACACAATATGTATCTAGTGTACACACTATGTGACTCATTAATTCCCACATCCAAAGAACACACCAAGTCTATAGGGGAATTATGCGGACACGTGGAAAGTGGAATACATAATGTGTAGCTCGTTAGTACACTCCATGTTACCCAATTGAGATACATGACGATTCCTAAGGTGTTTATCCTAAATATGTTAAGAGATAAACATGGGATGCAACTAATTATTACATGTTGTGTATTCACCTAGTAAAGAATATATTTTAATTTCATAAATAATAATTAATTATAGAATTAAAAATATAATTACATTGTTGACATATGATGTGTTGAATATATAATAAAGGTTTGAAAAATTAATAAAATCTCAATTAATTTCATTTAATTATCTATAATTTCTAGTCAAGGAATTTATTTTCTATATTGTATTTATGATGTTTATCTCTGATAAAATTTGGATGGTCTTTAAGATAAATATAATTAATTAATTAATTAATTTAATTAATTGAAGCATATTTATCTTAATAATAAATAACAAATTTATGTAAATTCTAGATAATGTACTTTTTTGTATTTTTTACATCTATAAGGATGCCCATGAGCTTAGACCAGCCATTATATATGATTGGTTAATTTAATTTATTATTACATGGATTTTTTAATAATTTATTAAATTAAATATTGGCCTTTGAGTCATTTATCTCCTCTAATTACTTAAGGGCCTATGTTCCAATGATTTATTTTATGTAAACCCACTTTAACCAATCTATTGGTTCCCCACATATTTGTGTGTGTGTGTGTGTAAAATTTTTTAATGGATAGAGATCTTGGGTGAGTAGAGGTGTTTCAAGTTCAAAGGCAAGTAAAAACCAATATAATAGGTACATAGGATCATAGGTGGAATGTTGCAACTCAAACCAGACATGGTTCCAGACTTGGAATTGAGTGGTAAGACCAGAATATTTTTTTTCTCTTGGTTTTGGCTCTATGTTTCTAGAAGTGTACCCTTCATTTTTTAAGGAGGCCTAGGTTAATCAAAGGAATTTTTGTATCTTCTTTTCTTGGGATGGTTATTGGTTTTTAGTTTTAGTGATATCCTTTTTTTGGGTTTGGAATCAATAATATCCTTTTCGGTATTTTGATCCAGTTGTTCATGGGATGGTTCTATGTGGATGCTTATGGGATGTTTGTTTTTCTAGAGTGCTTATGGGATTTTATTGGTTCTTGTGTCTATTATTATTGGATAAAAATATTGTTTCGTATGTTTTTATTTTTGTAAGTTTTTATTTTGGATGGTTTTGACAAGGTTGATGTTAGGTTAATTCTTAGGTAACTGGGATGAATAGACTTCAGGTAGTTGAGCACCTAAGAGTGTTAATTCTTTTGTAGTTCTCCATTAAGCAGTGTTTTGGATTTAAGTTCCAATTTTACCCATTTGAGTATGGTGACCTGAGTTTAAGGCCCATGTTAGTTCTTTTATTGAGATTTCATTAATTTTATTTTCCTTTGAGTTCATATATTTTATAGAGGTATTTTAGTTTCTTTGTGTGTTTGGTGGAAGCACATCTTTTGTATTATTGCATCCCTTGGAGAGAGTGTGTATTAACACACCATTTTAGATGAATTTTAAATGGTGGGGAGACCTATATTGGACTCTATTTTTATTATAACTTGTGTCCCTTTTTTATCCTTGGGTTTTTCTTAGAGATTTTAGATGTTTCTTGAGGATTTGCTTCATTGATTGTGAGGAATCATTCTAGTTTCTCATCATCTATCCTTTGACAATAGATTTCTAGGGAACGTAATTTTATAGTGGGGAGAATTTTCAAACCCCATATTTTATTTTATTTTTTATTTAATATTATTTAATATCATTTATATATCTTTTGGAGTTTCTTTTGAAAAAAATTTAAATTTTGGAAGTTCTAAATGGGCGCATGGTTAGCCAGCATGGTTTTATAAACAGTGCAAAAACTATGCGATATATTTTGTCATGGTATCATTACATTTGTTACATTTAGTGCATGGTTTATTAAAAAAATTAGGAGCTTAGTAGTAACCATTCATATTGGTCTTTGGTTCTCAGTATGGGTAGAAAATGTTTCTCATATTTTATTAAATTGTGCGGGTAAGGCATGCATCGAGTCCAATTATTATTATTTCCCTCATTTTTTCATATTTATTTTTTATTTCTTTATCCTATTTTTTTATCTCCCCTTTTATTAACTTTTCCTTCATGCCTCTCCCTCCTCATGTGACCCCTCTTCTTATCATCCTCCTCCTCATGCGGACCCATCTCCCTTACGGTCTCCTCCCTTACATGGCATCCCTTATCGTGATCTCTCAGGACACTAGATCACCTCATGCAACCTCCCTTATGTTCAACACCCCAGTTCTATTCACTTCTCATCATGCTCTCTTCCCCTCTTGGACACATAATCATCCATGGTTTATTTTGGGTTTTTTGGTTTTCTCGGTCGAATACTCAATGTAAGGGTTCATTCTCCCTCCTCGATCCATTTTATCATGTTTTCCACTTCCCTCACACCTCCCTTTGGTTTGGCCAAACCATGGGTCTAGGTATTGACTAGGTTTTTTTGTTTTATTCAATTATTATGGTTATTGGTGGTCTCTTATTCCCTTATTGTATTTCCACCATTGAAGAAGACACATTCTTGCAATTCATGGCTTGGTTCCGCTTGATTTGAGGTAGGTTTACCCATGTTTAAGATTTAAATTTTATAATCCTTTATTGCTTAATGTTTCAAATGATTTATTTAATTAACTATGCCAATTTGGGAATTTTTAATGGGTTTTTTAAAATATTTCAAGGTGTTCTTCATTTTTCATAGTTCCTTTACTTTTAATTTTAAGTGAAACTTTAAATTCAAAGTATTTCAAAAATATTGAAGTATTTTTTTTAATTAAATTGAGATATTTAAATGGGTTTGACAACATTTATGTCTAGAAAAAAAATTAAAGGGATTTTTTTGTTCCTTTTTAGTCCTTAAGTTAAAATAATATTGATTCTTAAAAGGGGGTTTAAATGGTATTATTTATAATTGATTTTATAAATTAATTTTATATATATTTTTGAATGGATCTTATAAATATTAGGTATTGTAAAGGTATTTAAAATTTTGATTTTGAATAAAAATGAGAATTTTTTAAAATATCTCTTAATATATTTATATTTATATATATATATATATATATTTGATGGTTCTATATATATACAAGGGTATACATACATTCATATATATATATATATCCATGTTTATAAATTCAAATGTGAATATGTGAATTTTTTCAATAAGATAAATATATATAGATAAATGTATTAGTTTTTTTGAGTACTACTAAAAAATGTTGGTTTTCTATCTTGGTTTCAAAAATCTAATTGAAAGGATTGTTTTGAACTTTTAAGTGATTTCTAATTGTGTGTGTGTGTGTTCAAGCTCCTCTCAAACCCCATTTGGTTTTTATTGACATGCATTCTAGCCCTTGAGGCATTTTTTGTGCTTCATATTGAGTGATGGTTATGCAATTGGGGTAGATTATTAAGATAGTACTAAAGGTGAAGGTGTGTTATTTGATATACTGTATGATTATTATATTGATCATTGTTTAATATTTGGTCTTATCAATGGTTGTGATCATTTCTTTTTTACACGCACTTGATTTAATTTGGTCATGGGAACCCAGGTATCAAAGTGGGAGTCTAGAATTATTCTAAACTATATAGATTAACACTAATAGGGTCCCATATAGTGTGAAATAGGGCTAGATGTGGTGTTCCATTCCAATGATGTTAGTTTTAGGCTTGTCAAGTTGTTTGTGATAAAATGTAATGCATGCCAATAGGTTTGTATGTTGAGTAAAGTCTAGGACTATCTCACTTTAGTACCTAGGGTATAGCCCATGATATTTATTCCTATGGTTATTTGATTCACTTAGGGTAACTCTCTTGGTTTCCTTGATATCCCCTAACTAGTTGATGTGTATATAACCTGTTATTGGCTACTTTATTTTCTTATGTCATCCATGAAATGGTGGATCTTTTATTAATCTCTTACTTTTGCAGCATGTGTTGGTTTTTTATAAAGTTTTTTAAGAAATTGTTTAAAGGAAATTTTAATATTTAAAAGTGTTTTATTTCATATAGTGTGTGTGATTTCTAAATGGATGTTTGAAAGTGATCATTTTCCTTTAAGAATAATAAATAAGAATGTTTTTAAAACCAATTCAAGGTATATTTGGTTTCAAAATATAATGAAGCAAGAAAACCCATAATTTATTAATGTGTTTCAAACTAACACTAAATGGATATTTATTTTAAATTTTATATATGGGGTTTGTTTTATCTTTGGCATTCCTAATCAGACTTATCTCATGGTTATATACCATTTCATTTTTAGGTTTTTATACCACTTTTTCCTGCTCTTGAGATCATTGATTTATCTGAGATTAGTGTTTATTTTAGTGTATTCATATTGTGGTTCCTCTTACTTGACTTCATAAGACCTTATTTTTATTTTATAGAAATTTTTACATGTGGCGCTTAATATGATTTACCATGGAAAATTAGGCTTTTATTTCTTTCTACGAATGAAGGGTAACTCTATCTGTGGGAGGCCAGGAAGAAACTGGAGGCATATATGGTTTTCTTTGATGGGGAGGTAGTTAGGGGAAGCAGTGGGATTTATTATTTACTTTTATTTAATAATTTATAGTTTATTTTATGTATATCAAATTTGATACAGATATCTGATATATGGATGGGCCATGTTGGTTTGTTTTTAAATTTTCTGCTTCGATTTTACTTTTATTTGAGGGTGAAATTGTTCCCAAGTGTTGTTCCCTTTATGCCAAGACACTTATGCCAACCCATGGGGATCAATAACATTATTCAAGCTCTATCATGGGTTGTATTGGGAATTCTATGAATGGATGAATCGGTTTGGTTCATGAAAGAAAATAGTATCAGAGTAGCCAGATTATTTTCCCTTAAGAACATGGATCTCTCATAAGTAGCCCTTGTGTTTTTCTAGATGTCATGGTAGGATCAATTTAGGATTGGTTTTCAGGACTCAGGAGGTTGTTTGGGAATATATTCTTGATCCACTCCCACCACAATGATGATTGAGTCACCATGGGTAGTTGTGATTTGAATTTTTATTTAGATATCTTATTTGATTATTTTAATCATGTATTGATCCACATTAACATGATTTATTTACTTTGAGGTCAGATGGTATTTGGGGTTGAAATGGAGATAGAATTTAGGCATGAGGTTGGATTTCATGGAATAACAAACCATGATGAAATTTAATGTTTGATTCTAGGCCCATTTTAGGAATTATTGCAGTATTGGAACTTTCCCATCCAACAGTGTGTCCAAGTCAAGCATTGTTACACAACTCATTTGGTTTTTTGTATTTATACTACCTTGGGTTATACCTAGTGAATGGGGTGATCCTAGAGAATTATTAGGATATGTTAACATGTTTTTCTGATATGTTATGGGTTTTAGGTTTTTTAAATTTTTATAACTTCTTAAAACATTAGATTTTAAAATATTTTTGAGGGGTTTGAGAAAATATATTAAGAAATGGGAATTGGTTTTTAGGGAATCTTTTGAAAATGTTTTTTAATTGTTTGAATTCATTTGAAAACTTAGGTGGTGATTTAATTTTGAAACTAGGTTTATAAATGTTTTAAAATTTCAATTATTTTGAAATGTTTTAAAAAATGTGGATTATTTTAAAATGGGTTTTTTCCTTTTTAGGGCATAAAAAGGAATATTTTAACGGAGAAAAAAAGAGGACCCATTTTTTTAAAATGGAAGTTGAGTTTTTATTGTAAAATGTTTTTTTAAAATTTTTGAAATTGAAGTTTTAGAAAATAGAGTTCTTGAAATGGGGTTTTTTGAATTTTCATGTTTTTTTAGTTTTATTATTTTGGATTTTTCCCTTAGTAGGGAATTCTTAGTTTGGAGTTTGTGACATTGACTAGTTGAATTCTTGTTTCATGTTATTTTAAATCTTAATATCTAAAAATTAATAGAAATGATGGGTTTTCTATATCAAGATATGATCCCCATGCTGGTTATCTTTATTTTAGGTGTAGTCTCTCTAGTTGGTGGCTCTACCTAGACTCTAAATTGAGTGGTAAGACTATATTCTTTCTTGTTATTAATTTTGGATCTAGGTTTCTATAGTTTTACCCTTACATTTACATGGTGACCTAGGTTATTCATAGAAATTATTGGATCCTTAGTTCTTGTGATGATTCTTAGTTTTCATATTTAGTGGTTTCCTTTTCGGTGGTTTGGAATCGGGGAGTGACTTTGAGGTATTTCGATCTATTTGTTCATTATATGGTTCTATGTGGATATTTATTGGATGTTAGTTATTTTAGAGTGATTACGGGACTTTGGTGGTTCATGTGGTGATTATTTTTGGATGAAAATCATGTTTCCTATGGTTTTTGTTTTAGGATTTTGTATTTTGGATGGGTTAGACATGGGTTATTTCGGGTTGGTTCTTGGTTAACTGGGATAGATGGACTTTGGGTAGTTGATAACTTGAGAGTTCTGATTATTTTTTGGTTTTCCATGAGATAGTGTTCAATATTTGAGGTCTCAGTTTACCTATTTGGGTATGGTGACCTGGATATAAGGACCATATTGATTCTTATATAGAGGGTTCTTTGGGTTTCTCCTCCTTTGAGTTCTTATGTTTGATATAAGTATTATTATGCCTTTGGGTGTTTAGTGGAAGAACTTATTTTGGGGTATTACATCCCTTGGAGAGTGTGTGTGTGTTGACCCTCTATTTTAGATGAAGTATAAATAGTGGGTAAACTCTAATATGACATAGTGTTTTTGGAACATTGTGTCCCTTGTTTATGGTTGGGTTTCACTTTGAGATGTTAGATTTTTATTGAGGATGTGCTTCATTAATTTTGAGGAATCATTCTAGTTGTTTTTTTATGGTGATCTTCCATCCTTTTGAAAAGGATTTCTTTAGTAAAAAAGCTTTATGGTGGGTAAAATTGTTCAACCCATATTTTTTATTATTATATTTAATATTATTTTATATTATTTTATGTTATTTTATGTTTTCATGAGTTTAAAGATGAAATTTTTTAATTTTTGGAATTTCTAAAGGGGCACAATATTTGAAAAACCATGCAGCAACCATGTGACTGGTTTAGTCTCAAGATAGTTCCTTTTAGCACAGTTATCACATAGTTTATTAAACCATGAAGGAACCTAGTAATAACCATGCATGGGGGTATTTGGTTTCCATTATGGGTATCATGGTTTCTACATGTTTTATTAAACCATGTAGGTAAACCATGTTCTCGTACCAATTTTTATTTCCTCCTTTTTTTTCTTCTTTCTTCATTATTTATTTATTCACTTTTTTTACCTCCCCATTTCTTCCCCTATACATCATGCCTTTCACTCCTCATAAAACCCCTCTCCATATAGTTCTCCTCCTTACATGACCCCCTCTCCCTATTTGTCTCCTCCCTTATGTGGCCTCCATTACTGTGAGAAATCCCAACTACCATCTCTACCCACATGTCCTCCCTTGAATGAAACACCCCAGACTATTCAACTCCTCATCATGAACTCCTCCCCACTTGGCCTCCTCCTCCTCTATGATATCTCTCATATTATTCATGTTTCTTAGTAAGATTCTCAAGGTAATAGTTCTTTATCCCTCCCCATTTCCTTTTATCATGTTTTCTCATTCCCTCATTCTGTCCTTTAGTTTAGACGAACCCTAGGAATAGGGATTTATTGTGTTTTTTTAGTTTCTTTGATGAATCGGGTTTGTGGTGGTCTCTTATTCCCCAATTGGATGTCCACCATTAAAGGTGACTTTTTCAGGTATACTATAGCTTGTTTCACTTGATTTGAGGTAGGTTTCCCATGTTTAAGTTTTACTTTTTAGAACCCTTTATTGTTTTGTGTTTTAAATGATTTATTTAATAAATTATTCCTATTTGAGATTGTTAAATTGGTTTTTATAAATGTTTTGAGGTATTATTTTTTTGGAATAATTCCTTTAATTGGTATTTCAAGTGAAACATGAAATTACAAGTATTTAAAAATTGATGAAATTTTTTAGTTTAATTAACTTGATATATTTAATGTGGTTTGACACCATTTGGGTCTCGAAATAAATTAAAGATATTTTTTTAAAAAAAATAGAACTTAAGTGAAAATTGGATTTATTCTTAAAATGGATTTATTTATTTTTTTTTTTTTTGAAAGTAATTTGAAATAGATTATTTGATGGCTCCTAAAAACATCAAGTATCGACAAGGTATTTCAAAATCTGGATTTGAAGAAAATATGAGTTTTATAAAATATTTGTGTGTGTGTGTGTGTCTTTATGTAAGTATATATAATTATTGGTTCTACATATATAAATGGGTATATATATATATGTTTACAAATTCATATAGGAATATGTGAATTTGTTCAATGATATAAACATGTGTGTGTGTGTGAGTGTATATGAGTACAACTTGAAAATGGTTTTTTTACCTCTTGGTTTCAAAAATACAATTGAAAGGTCCATTTGAAACTTTTAAGGAATTTTCAAAAAAATTCATGTCTGAAATCTCTTCTTAAACCCATTTTGGTTTTTATTGACTTAGATTGTTGACCATGATTTGTAATTTTTACTTCATATTGAGTGGTGGTTATGAAATCTGGGTTTCTTCTTGAGAGAGCATTAGAGGTGAGGGTGGATTATTTGATATCTTCTATTATTATTGTATTTCTCATTGTTTACTATTTGTGATTATTAATGGTTGTACTCATTGCTTGTTTACTCACTCTTGCTTTACTATGGTCATTTGAACCTAGGTAGATGAGTGGGAGTCTATACTTATGATACACTAGATAGTATCACACTACTAGTTTCTCCTCTAGTGTGAAATAAGGATAGATGGCATGTTACATTATGTTGAGGATGGGTGTAGGATAGTTAGGTAGTTTTTGATAAGACACAACACAGGATGATAGGTTGGTCTGTTAAGTCAAGTCTATGACTCTCTCTTTAGGACCTACGATAGATCCTATGATATCTATTCCTTTTGTTGGCGGATTCACATAGGGTTAATCCCTTTGTTTCTTTTATATACCTAGACTGCTTGATGTTTGTGGAACCTATGATTTTCTACTTTTATTTTTCTTCTCTTCCATGACATGTTGCATATTTTATTAATCTCTTACTTTCGTAGCATGTGTTGTATTTTCTAAAGTATTTTAGGAATTAGTTTAAAGGATATTTTAAGATTAAGCAATGGGTTATTTCATATAGTGTGTGTGATTTCTAAATAAATATTTTAAAGTGATCATTTTTATTTAAACAAAATAATTAGGAGTGTTTATAAAACCATTTTGAGGTGTTTTTGGTTTCAAAATACAATTAAACATGAAAATTCATAATTTATTTATGTATTAAAAACTAGTAGTAAATGGGTATTTATTTTAAATTTTATACATGTGGTGTGGATTCTATTTGGAATGCCTATGAGCTTTATCTCACACCAATATATCATTTCAGTTGTAGGTTATTACTGAAATGTTTTCCACTCTTTAGAGCAATGATTTATCTTTTGTTAGTATTTATTTTATTTCATTCATCCTATGTCTCATTTTACTTGATTACATAGGACATACTTTTATATTCATAGAATTTATAACATGTGGCCCTTTATATGATTTACCTTGATAAATTTGAATTTTATTTCTTCTAAAGATGGAGGGTAACTATAGCTTTGGGAGGCTTAGAGGGAACTGGTTGAGGCTACAGTTTTATTTATGGTGGGGAGAGTTAGAGGATATGGGGGGATTGTTTTTGTACTTTTATTTACTAATTTATAGTTTATTTTCTATATATATGATTTGGAAAATATGTTAGATATATGGATGGTACATGATGATTTTTCATTAGATTTTCTACTATGATTTTACTTTTATTTGACGGAGAAATAGTTCCCAAGTTGTGTTTCCTTGATGCTCTGGCACTTATGCCAGCCTGTGGGGATTAGGAATGCCCTTCAGGCACTTTCATGGGCTGACTTGGGCATTAGATGGATGGAAATATTGGGCTGGTTTATGAAAATTAGAGTCATATAAGAATAAAGTAGTTGATCTCTAATTTATCCCCAAGATCTAACCTTGTTTTGCATGTGCATGTGATGTGTGGTCTCATTAACTTAACATGCACTTGAAAAAAATGGTTTATGCTTCCTTATCTAATGAAATTCACATTATTTGATCCATGATTGGTATATAAGAATAAGTAAATCATATACTATTATCATCCAAGTGTGGTACATCTTTGAATTAATGAAATAGGAAATATTAGAGGGACTTTGAGAGGTGCTCCAAAATGAACTTATGACCTAGAATTTTAATAAACTCTGAAAATTATATAATTGGTAAATTAATAAACTATGAATGTTAAAGGTTATGGGAAGGATTTGGATCCCCTAGGTGATGATTTTTTAGTAAATATTTCTGGTTTGGATGTGGATATCCCGAGTGATGATGTTTTGTTAAAGGTTTTGGTGTGGGATGTGTGTCCCCTAGGTGATTATGTTTTGGTAAAGTTTTTGAGGTGAAAAATAGATCCCACGATTGATGATATATTAGTAAGGGTTATCGGATGGGATGTGGATACCATAGGTGATGATATTTTGGTAAAGATTATAAAGTGGGATTTGGATCTCCTAAGTAATGATATTTTGGTAAAGGTTTTAGGGTGGGATCTGGATTTCTTGGGCAATGAAATTTAGGTAAAGGTTTTGGGGTGGGATGTTATTTCCCCTTGGGTGGTTATGTATCATGTTCAAAGACATCAACCACTATCTAAATCTGGTATGGTCAATCCCTTGTGTCACTATAGAACCTGAGGATTGATAATGGTTCATTTATTAATGCTTAATTTATTTATTATAGCACAACATCATGCACTATATTTAGACTATATATATTTAGGGACACCATTGGTGGTGGCCTACTTATTTATACTCACCCCTTTCTTGGTACATCTTAGGTACCCAATCATGCATCATGGTTTTAGTTTTGGCCAAGGGAAAGGGCCCTATGATTCATGGATGATCTAGGTAGTCAGGATAAAGCATGGGATATGGGACTGGTCCCTGTGATTGAATTCTATTACATATAAAACATTTATATTATTATAGAATTGATGTTTCATTTTACCCCATGGCATGTAGCTGCGGTTTTTTTATTTTAGAGCACTTTTTGATGGTTAATATTGGTGATACTTCTACTGTTATTTATGATTATCTAATCTAGGGTGTATAGTCTCCCCATGATTATTATTTTACCCCCACTACTAGATGGAAAACTTTAGCATATGAGGAGGCATACCTATGGTCATGTGGCACACTGATCCAATTACTATAGAGTGAGCTAGTTTGGGACATTATATGGTCAATGCTTGTATATTATGAAATGGAAGTGTAACATGATTCACATATCAATATATTGAGTTATCATGGTCTTTCAAAACTATTATAATGTTCATCCATACTTATTTCAACCTATGAAAATATTATGGGATGATTATTAATATATCACCACTGGGATGATATTTCCTAAGGATTTTGGTGGAAATACCTCAATATCATCTAGTACATGATATAATAAACTGACTTTTCACTATAGGTAATCAATTCATCCAACCTAGGAATTATCACCCATCATAAGGGGTAGTGTATCCCTCTTAGTGATACTCACTCATCCATATGGGTAGTGAATCCCACCTATAAATACACTCTTGTTCATAGGGGTAGATTACCCCACACAGAGTTTCTTATTGCTTCATAAAGGGTAGTGCATCCCACTTTGAGATAATTATTTAGTCATAGAGGTAGCATATCCAACCTAAAGATACACATCTAATCACAAGGGACACTACAAGAAAACAGTGTTTTAGCGGCGTTTTTTTCACGACGGTTTTTAAAACTGTTGTTAAATGTTTTTCGATCAAAAATTTAGCAGTGGTTTTTAAAACCGCCGTGAAAAAACGGCAGCAATTTTTTTAATTTTTTTTAAAATATCTTCTAAATAAAAAAATCATTTTTTTAGCGGTGGTTTTTTAAAAAACTGTCATGAAATAACGGCGGTTTTTTCAAAACCGCCGAAATAATTTAGAAAATTTAAAAATATATATTTATTTATTATTTATTATTTATGATCAAATATAGTTTATTATTTATAATTTTAAATATTTCTAATATGTCAATTAATTAATATTTATAATTATTAGCTAATAATATTTTTAAACTGAAAACAAATCTTTAATAAGTAAAACAACAGATTTCAGCATCAAATGATCATAACTTCTTATCTAAGAGTCCATTTCAGCTTCACAACCTGTCAAATCAAATTTTATAAAATGAGCAAAAACCAGGTGAGATTTAAATCATGTGATAATTGAAGAAAAAAATATATATTCAAAATTCAAAAGTTGAAAATAGAACTCGAACTTCAAACGGCCATAACTTTTAATCTGGGTGTCTATTTGGGTTCTACCACATATCAAATCGAAGCCTACAATGAGCTCTACGATGCCTAGGTATGGTACCTACTTTATGAGTATTGTACCCCTTTTTATTCTACTAGAAAGGCCCATAAGGCCTCTGAAACAGAGGTTTTAGTTGCAAACACTGATTTCTTAAAATTCAAAGTGTTATAACTTTCGATACAGGTGTTCGTTCAGCCAGTACCACATATAATATCGAAGCTCATTTCATGATCTTTGATTTGACTGGTTGTGGCATTAAAAGGGACTCTCGGATCATATTTTAGGGTCATTTTAGTGTTTTTAGGGTTTTAAGAAGTTCTTAACGTTTTATGATTTTTTTATTTTTTTATTTTTTTATTTTTTTATTTACTTATTTAATATTTATTTTTTTATTACTTATTTATTAATTATTAATTAATTTATTTTTTTATCTATTATTTATTATTTATTTATTTATTTAATATTTAATATTTATTTATTTATTTATTTATTATTTACTTATTATGTCCACATTAATTATTAATTTATTTTTAATTTATTAATTAATTACTTATTAATTATTAATTATTATTTTATTATTCATTTATTATTTAATTATTTATTTAGTTATTTAGTTATTCATTATTCATTATTTATTTATTTAGTTATTCATTATTCATTATTTATTTATTAATTATTAATTATTAATTAATTATTATTATTTATTTATTAATTATTTATTAAATACTAAATATTGACTATTAAAAATTAGATATTAATTATTAATTATTAATTATTAATTATTAATTATCAATTATTAATCATTAGTTATTAGTTATTATTAATTATTAATTAATTAGTTTTTATTTATCTATTTATTTATTTATCTATTTATGTATTTATTTATTTATGATTCATTATTTATTCTTTATTCTTTATTCTTTATTCTTTATTCTTTATTCTTTATTCTTTATTCTTTATTCTTTATTAATTTATTTTTAATTTACTAAATATTAATTTATTAGTAGTTTATTATTCATTTATTATTTATTTATTATTTATTTATTATTTATTTATTTATAATTTGTTAATTAAATATTAATTATTTATTAAATATTAACTATTGACTATTGAATATTAATAATTAGTTTTTATTAATTTCTATTTATTTATTATTTTTTATTTATTAATTTGTTTATCTATTTATTTATTTATTTATTTATTTATTTATTTATTTATTTATTTATTATTTAGTATTTATTCTTTATTATTTATTATTTATTTATTTATTTTTAATTTAAAAAATATTAATTTATTATTATATTTATTATTCATTTATTATTTATTTATTTATTTATTTATTATTTATTTATTTATTCAATATTCAATATTTCTTAATTTTTAATTAATTAATTATTATTTATTTATTATTTATTATTTATTATTTATTTATTTATTATTTATTTATAATATTTTAAATATTAAATATTAGATATTAATTCTTAATTCTTAATGATCAATTATTAATTATTAGTTATTATTAATTATTTTTTATTTTTTATTTTTTATTTTTTATTTTTTTATTTATTATTTTTTATTTTTTATTTTTTATTTTTTATTTATACTTTTTTTTTACTATTTATTATTTATTATTTATTATTTATTATTTATTATTTATTATTTATCATTTATTTATTATTTCTGTATTTATCTATTATTTATTAATTTGTTATTTATTTGTTATTTATTTATCATATATTCAATTATTTTTTAATTAATTTATTATTTATACATTACTTATATATTATATGTTATATATTATATATTATATATTATAAATTATATATTATATATTATATGTTATATGTTATATATTATCGATTATATATTATATATTATGCAATATACAATATTCAATATATATTATATATTATATATTATTAATTATTTAATATATATTATATCTTATATATTATATATTATATATTATATCTTATATCTTATATCTTATATCTTATATCTTATATCTTATATCTTATATCTTATATATTATATATTATATATTATATATTATATATTATATATTATATATTATATATTATATATTATATATTATATATTATATATTATATATTATATATTATATATTATATATTATTTGTTATTTGTTATATATTATATATTATATATTATATATTATATATTATATATTATATATTATATATTATATATTATATATTATATATTATGTATTATGTATTATTTATTATGTATTATGTATTATATATTATGTCTTATATATTATATGTTATATATTATATTTTATATATTATATTTTATATATTATATATTATATATTATTATTTGATAATTATTAATTATTAATTATTAATTATTGATTAATCATTATTGATTAATAATTATTTAGTGTGTACCTATTTGTTATGTATTACTTGCTTTTGCAATTAATATATATGTGCATAAGTATATTAAATTCGATTTATTGACCACATGAAGAGCCTACTGGAGTGGTAAAGTCTTTGGAGAAAAAGCATGAGGTAAGGGGTTCAAATCTCACCCAACGTAGAATTTCTATATATTGCATGGGCATGTGCATGGACATGGACGTATGCATGGAGATGGGCATGAGTGTGGTAATAATAAATAAATAAATTATGAAAATATATAAAAATAATATTTATTTATTTAAATAAATAAATAAATAACGAAAATATTAAAAAAATAAAAAAATATAAAAAAAATTAAAAACGATTTAGCGACAGTTTAAACCGCCGCTAAAAAACCTCTGCTAAAACATTCTACGACAGTTTTAAAAAACCGCCGCTAATTATTTCCCGACACACGATTTAGCAGCGGTTTTCCAAAACCATCGTAGAATGATTTAGCAGTGGTTTAAACCGCCGCGAAATACAAATTTTGGCGTAGTGGGATATTATGTCCTATATGGAGATTCTCATTCAATTACAGAGGTAGTGAATCCATCTTAGAGATACTCATGTAGTTATAGGGGGTAGTATGTCCCACTTAGAGATATATATCCCACCTAGATATACCCTAAGTAATGCACAAGTTGGCAGTGTGTCCAACCTCCCCTAATAGTTCTATAATGAGTGGGTTCAAAATAGTTATTCATCCATTAGTCTATCAACATATCACACTAATATAAAATCATTGCAATAATAGCTACTATAATGGTAAACACACTACATAAACCCTAGCCTTCAGCTAATTACCCATCAAACCTTGTGTTTCATATATCCTGAAATACTCTTCCCTTATCACTTGGCTAACACCAATCATTAAATCACATGAATTATGATTCCCAACAAACTCAATACATGGAAAAATCATCTTAGGATCAACCCATGACTCTCAGTAATCACCTATCTAGGGATTCAAACTTTATTCCTTAACTCATGATTCAAATTTATATGATTTCAAACTAGATCTATCTTCATCTATACAATAACATACTCTACACTTAGTAGACCATTATTCAATAGTGCATGTGATCACCCCTAGTCTAACTCTATAACTAATATATATATCACAATACACCTCTCTAGTGGTGACTTAGCCTTTTAATCTCATCTTGAACTCCTTTCCATGTAAGAAAACCTAATTAAAATTTCTTATTTAATGGTTGACTCACTAGTCTAACCTCGATAGATTTTCCATTATGATCATACAAGGCCTCTCAATACCTCTCAAAATGATTTGGGTATGGATACATAGGTCAACTCTTCTAGTGAATCTAATTCATAGAGGAATTCTTAGGAAGGCCTATAACTCAACCCACACATATATCACTATTCTCATTGGATTTTTTATCTCAAAACATGGGAACTCACTAGGTTGCTTGAGTCATTATTTAAAGCTTGACACTTACCATAATCGTATTTCCAATATATCACATGCTCACCACCTTAATGAAGCTACAACATGACTCAAATATCAAGTAAATATTTTTGGGATCAACTCCATGACCCTAATAAGTCTCACCCATTTTCACACCTCCCTTTAAACCCAATTAATTCTAACTTAGGTCAGTTTCACCCTCTTACCCCATATTTAACATCACACAACATAAAAAGTTATATATAAAATAAAAAAGATAGTGACAACCTACCTTGGATAAAATTATATATTTTATCATTGATGGTTCATCCCTCTTTGATCACCAATATCCCCTAACTCACCAAAAGGGGTAACTTGTCAATAATAAAACAACTCGAATTAATTTTATAATTAATTTACATAATTTTCATAGTCAAGTAAAACTCAATAAATGATGACATATTACTAAAATATCATGTAACAGAGTGAATATGGATCAAGGATGACTCTCAGACCCTTTATAAACAAAATCTCTAAATTTTATTTTAATTCATTGTCCAATTCATCTAAAAATTGATGGAAAATAAAGCATAATAAACTGATAAATGTACATTTAGTGAATGGATTCCCACAATGTGTGTTCATCCTCCATGAGAATCCTTTCTATATAACACATAAAATACATATCAATAAAAATAGTTTTTACCAATATTCTTTAAAATTCATCTTAAATCCTGGACATAGATCATTATAAATTAGAGGTAAGAGAAGAAAGAATGAAAAAATGAGAGAAAGGTAATAAATACCTCCATTGTTAAATCCACTTATCTCAAACTATCTCAGATCATTGAAGGAGAAGGTGGGAGTAGAGGAAAAAATAGGAGCCCCATCCCCTTTATTTTTATATCCTAAGAAAAAAACATTTAAGGGGTTCTTAATATCCCCTTTGAAAAAATAAAAATATCTCTACTTTTGGTGGAGGTTGGTATAGACCATTATGACTCATGAGGTCCTAACTAGAGTTTTAATGATCCATTGGGTATTTAGGTCACACCACCATGATCTTGGTTGTGGGTATTATATCCACTGTTTGGCCATTAGAACTCCAATGGCATCTACTGAGGGTCCAGTGGATTCTATTGCATCCCACAGAAGACGCATCATTTACACAATTCTCAAAAATTAACTATGGGTCTTTTTCACCCACATTTACACCTATATTTTATTAAAAACATCCTAACCACCTCCATAACTACTTTATCTTGATATGAATCCAAAAAATAAAAAATATACTAGCTTCTATTCCATTAGAGTTTGGTTTTTTCCAAAACCCACTCACACATAGTTTTCAAATAATTGAAAATTTCCCACTATAAATTTTCTCTTATTTGAGAAGTTTCCACATACACAAGTAGTGAAAAAAATAGTTTACTGAGATCTGATGTTTTCTTCTTACCTTTTAGTTTTATATTGGTCAAAGTTAAGATGCCACTATATCCAAACCAGAAGAAGTATCCTTCCTTAAAATGCATTTTTCTCTAATCGATCATTCAAAATTGAAATTTAACCATCAATTCACTTTAATCATCATGTGGTGACACATCACACCTACATGAGATGAAAATTTCATATTTATTATAACACACACATTTCCTTTATCTTCTCATAGTAACAACACATAGACCTCATCTATTTCACTGATTATATCTCATTCCATTGGTCCTCATATTAATGGGTCTACTTTTCATTAAGGAATCAACCATTAAATAAAAAAACTCAGGGATCAACTCTTACTTATCTCATCAAAGTTTATAAGAGGGTATATCCTAATCAAGGGTAAGGTGATCAACTATAACTTTCACAAGGATCAATATTTTCATTAGTGCATGACAGAAACATTTATAATATTTATAGTAAACTCCCTCAACAATATCTCAGTTAAGAATAGGTTTATCACACATTTCCAAGGCTTTCCCATACCTCAATCATAAACCATGATTTATCAATCATCAAAGTTCCACTAAAACCCCATGAATAAGCTCTAAGTGATTAAGGTAACTAAGATCCCTAGACTCTATCATGATCAAGATGGAACTTCTTATGGATTTTCAAACCATGTAGTTTTCAAGGGACATTATGAAAGTCCCATTATACCCTTGGAAAGAGAGAATACTAATAAAAACTCCAAACATAATTTATAGCCATTATTGATATCTATAAAATTCTATTCATGGGAAGGCATGCCCTCTTATGCCACCCTTATAAAAAAACAACCCATTCCATCATGATTAATATCCCATGAATGTGAGTCTCACATTCCAAATAAACTAATCATGCATCCCATACATGTCCATCACATTTTTTATAAAGTCTAATATGTGATTTCATTCCCATATTTAACCAAGGAACCCACAACACTAGAATAACCTCCCTTTAGGGATATAATCACTCATATAAACAAATAATAGTATTATAAAAATACTTTATAGTATAATTGATCTCAAGGATAGTAAAACCACCATGCTACTCAGCTGACATACTCAACTCACACCATCTGAAGTCATGCCTCATTATCACTAGGATCCACCATCTAACCTATAGACCATATATCTACTACAGGTTAAAACTGTAGGTTCTGGGCATATCGGAATCACATTGGTGGGTTTTCCCAACTTTAATTTTAACGTTAAGCAACGTTCAATCCGAGATCCGTCACGATTTAAAACGCATAATCTTCGGAATAAAACTAAGAATGAAAAACTTAAGAGGGAATCCCGAAACCATAGAGATTGAATCATTATATGTCGGTTATAATTAATTTAATTAATTCACAAGATTTACCTTGGTGGAATTTTTTCTTCGTTGATGTCTCCGGTTATGATCATGTGATCTGTTGTTGCGTCGTAGAATCCAAGTGTAGGATTCCCCTAGTGGTGATCCACACATGTGCCACGTATCTCCAGACGTCGCCGAAGGGATATCCGGGTGCTAGCACGGAAGAACCTTCACTTGCGATGTCTGCCTTTGATCGCCTTGGTCTCTCGGTCTTGAGAGCGTTCTTGGAGGAAGGATTTCTTTCGGTCTTGAAATAATTCTCCAGAATTGTTGTGCACAACCATTGGTTGGAAAAGTGTTGGGGTTGTGAGGATATTTATAATCAGTTTTGAGATTATAGAGTTATGACAATAAGTAAACGCGTTACGCGTTTTATTTATTTCATTAACTCTTATTTAAAACCCCCATGTCTAATTATTAATTCCTTGACATGTGCCCATGCTGATTATAATTAATATCACAATAATGATATTATTTCCTCAAAATCCCGACTAGAAAAACTACACGTCGTGTAATAATTAATACACTGTGTGTACTTGTTTTTCTTAAAACTACACGGCATGTATATTTAATATACACGGCATGTACTTTTATTTTCCACTTTCCTTTATTTCCTCCACCATATTTATTAGTCCTTGAGTAATGGCTATTTATTTCTTAAATAAATGTAACTACATTACTCGCTAATAAATGTATTATTTCACCTACAATATATTCTCTCGAATAACTAGTGTCGAAATAAATGTGGTCATGCGTACTTAAATAATTATTAAACCACAGACGGGAATAATCTTTATTTAACTTGTTAAATTAATATTTAACTAAGATACATGGACACACTTAGTGTGTGACCCTCTAGGCCTCTTTCTCAGTGGAATTAGGCGGAGCCTGCCTAAATTCCAAGGTTAGCGTCTAGAAACACGCCAAGGAACCCATAGAGAAAGAATTTAACACCGCAATTACATGTCACCTCCTACGAACATTTACTATGTAATATAATCCCTTTGTCTCGATATCTCGAATCAAGTGGGTTGCATGCTAGTGCCATCAACCCATGTGCTCGATTATTCTTTCTTTGACTTCCTGGAATTGAACTCCTCCATACTTTACCATGGCCATGGATTTATTTAGGTTATATCAATTCCATCAAAGGGATTGAGATATCTACTTCCATTATGGAACGTAATGGACAAATCCTTTCTTGCATTATCTATTAATGCGGTATTACTCATTACACACCCAACATATCCTACCTCACTACAAACAGTGTTTCGTCATAGTTTTCATCAATACATCTAAGTGCGTGAGTTTTAATACCCATTAATAAAAATCTTAAAGTCTAAGGACCAGTACACACGTCCGCAGATATGAACAACCAATGACACTATGAAATGTGGATTTCCTACTGGCGAGTCTCGTTCTCATAATATCCTCCGGGATATTACCAAGGGTGGACACCATGAGAAGGTGCCTCAAAGTTTTATGAGTCCTCACCCCTAATGACCTGTATTATTTGTGTCCCTCAAATAATATCATCCGGCCATAGAACATATATTCAAGAACAATGTTATGGCACTTCTGGGTTCTCATCATAGCAGGGATTCGCTATGACCCTTTAATACAACAGCTATCCGTAGGACATTATCACATGCATTGTCACGCAGAAGAACAATCCAGATGTGATAAGGCTTTTATTAATGAATAAAGTACAAAGTAGTTGGTTCTAGACCACCAACTCCAACATAATCCCACTTGGACTAGATCCAACTTCTAACACCCTTTAACCAGCTAGCTCTCACATGATATTCATGCTTCTGTTGAGATAGGCCTTTAGTCATGGGGTCTTCCATGTTCTCTTCTGTGAACACTCTGCTCACAGCAACTTCACCCCTTTGATAGAAATCCCTCAAGAGGTGATACTTCCAAAGTATGTGCTTTGTCCAGTGATGTGACCTTGGTTCTTTTGCAAGATCCACTACTGCATTATTATCACAATACAATGTAATTGGATCCTTACTGCTAGGAACCACATCAAGCTCCTGTACAAAGTTCTGAATCCAGACAGCTTCCTTGGATGCATCAAAAGATGCTATATATTCGGACTCCACTATAGAATCGGTGACAACTAGCTTCTTTGAACTCTTCCAGCTCACAGTTCCTTCATTGAGACATAAAACATATCCATATTGTGACTTCAAATCGTTCTGATCTATCTGAAAATCAGCATCAGCATACCCTCTGATGACAAGATCCTCGTCTCCTCCATACACCAGGAATATATCCTTAGTTCTTCTCAGATACTTAAGGATAGTTTTAACAGCAGTCCAATACTGTTCTCCTGGATATACTTGATATCTTCCTACCATGATCAGTGCATAGGCAACATCATGCCTGGTACATAACATGGAATACATGATGGATCCTATAGTTGTATCGTATGGGATCTTACTCATTATATCTTTCTATTATTGTGTCTGAGGACACATTTTCTTAGAAAGATGTAAGCCATGTGACACTAGAATGAATCCTCTCTTGGATTTTTTTCATACTAAATCTCTTTAGTATCTGGTCAATGTATGTACCCTGACTTAGTCCAAGCAGCCTCTTGGATCTATCACGAATGATATTGATCCCTAGAATGTAGGCTTCTTCACCTAAATCTTTCATGTAGAAGCACTTGTTCAACCAGTCCTTAACTGACTATAAGGCTGGTACGTCGTTTCCAATAAGCAATATTTCATCAACATATACTACTAGGATAATGAACACATTCCCATTAAACTGCTTATAAACACATGGATCACATTCGTTCTTAATGAAACCAAATTCCTTTATGGCTACATCAAATCGAATGTTCCATGACCTGGATGCTTTCTTCAATCCATAAATGAATTTCTGCAACTTGCAAACCCGTTTGGCTTCACCTGGTGTCGCAAACCCTTCTGGTTGTGTCATATAGACATCTTCCTGAAGGTTCCTGTTAAGGAATGCTGTTTTGACATCCATCTGAAAAATCTCATAGTCATGGTAAGATGCTATGGCAAGTATGATTCTTATAGATTTAAACATGGAAACTGGTGAGAAGGTTTCATCATAGTCAATTCCTCGATGTTGTCTGAACCCTTTAGCCACTAGCCATGCTTTATAGGTGCTAACTTGACCTTCCATGTATAGCTTTCTCTTGAATACCCATTTGTATCCAACAGGCTTTACATCAACGGCTCATCGACCATAACCCAGACTTGGTTCTGATACATGGAATCCATCTCAGAATTCATAGCTTTTAGCCATCTTGTATCTTATGATCTTTCTACTACTTCCTTGTAGGAGAGGGGTTCATCATTTTCCAACAATGATGATTCACCATCCTCGGTGACTAGGAAACCAAATCTCTCTGGTTCCTTTACCTCTCTTGAGCTCCTATGCAGTACTTGTGTTTCTGGAACCTCTTCCATGGGGACCTGTGGAACTTGTTCCTATACCAACTCCTGTGTATCTTGAGCATCAACTTCGTCGAAGTCAATCTTGCTCCCACTATCCTTCTTAAGGATGTGATCCCTCTCAAGAAAGACGGCTTTTCTGGAGACAGTCACTTTCTTGTCTGAAGGGTTATATAGGTAATATCCTTTCATTTCCTTGGTATATCCTATAAAGATACAATTTGTGCCCTGAGGTGCTAGTTTGTTGCTTGAGAAGGCCTTAACAAATGCCTCTCATCCCCATACACGTGTATGCGACAAAATGGGTTTCTTTCCACTCCATAACTCATAGGGAATTCCATTTGTTGCCTTAGTTGGTACTCGGTTTAATGTGTATTCTGCAGTTTGTAATGTATATCCCCAAAAGGATAATGGAAGATCTTCATGACTCATCATCAACCTCACCAGGTCCAACAAGGTGTGGTTCCTCCTTTCACTAACACCATTCCACTGTGGTGTATAAGGAGGAGTGAGATAAGATAGAATCTCAGACTCTCGTAGAAGATCGATGAACTCTTGGTTCAAATATTCTCCACCTCAATCCGATCGAAGATTCTTTATCTTCTTACCAAGATGATTCTCTACTTCATTCTTGAAATCCTTAAATTTCTCTAAGGCTTCTTACTTATACCTCATTAAGTATCATCAGTAAAAGTAATGAAGTAAGAATATACACCTCTAGATTCTACTGGAAATGGTCCAAATACATCCGTGTGTACCAATCCTAGAAGCTTTGTGGCCCTTTCACCCTGTCCACCAAAAGGTGGCTTGGTCATTTTACCTTGTAAACAAGCATGAAATCTATCAAGTGGTTTTAGCTCAGTAGAGTCTAAATAGCCATCTTGGAAGATCTTTTTCAAGCACTTCTCGTTTCCATGATCGAGATGGTGATTCCACAACTGGGTGATGTATGAGTCATGTGAGTTTGTTTCGTTATCGATTTCTAACACTTAGTTTCTTAATTTAATACATACAAACCATTATTTAAATGTGTCATACCATAACATACGTTTTTCTTCTAAAAGAGACAACCCTTATTTCCAAACTTGAAAATAAATCCATCCATATCCAAACAAGATAGAGAAATTATGTTTTTGGTAACACTAGGCACATAATAACAGTTATGTAAAACCAAGATCATCCCAATTGGAAATGAGAGGTGGTAGTCACCAATAGCCAATGCAGCCAGCCTTGCACCATTGGCATCTCGAAGATCCACCTCTCCTTGGGAAATCATTCTAAATCTACTTGGTTCTTGCATTTGAATTTAAATGTGAGCCCCACAAGCTGTATCTAATACCCAATTTGTAGAAATATAAAGATTACACTTGATAACGAATGCACCATTAGAGTCCCAATGCTTCTAGGTGCAGTTCCTCTTCCAGTGGCCTTGCTTGCCACATGAAAAACAAATTGCCTCCCATTCCTTGCCCTGCTTCTGGATCTTCCCCTTCTTGGAGGGACGGTGCTCAGGGGCTTCAGACTGTTTATAAGTCTTTGTCCCCTTTTCCTTGTCCTTCCTTTTCTTGTTCACCATAAGGACTAAAATTTTGTCACGCCCCATTTCCTTATCTACATAGTGAGTTAAGGGTAGAAGTTCTGATCTAGGTGCTATTGGAACAGGATCTTCCAACACATACAATTTCCTCTTGTGGCGATGGATAACACGTAAACTCCTCTGCCACTCTTGGAAATTGGTGCCGGTGAGAAGGTTTTCCTTCTCGAGTATGGTTCTCAATGATATGTTTGAAGTCATTTTCTTGTCATTTCTACAAATTAAGATGAGAAAAGTTTTAGTAATTTTTTACAAAACTGAGAAAAATAAATAAATTAATACTTATTAGTCTCCCACTATTTTATCGAAATCCAATAGCCCTCACCATTGATTTCGGAATATTCTGTTTCCTGAATATTCTAGTGGCAAGGATCCATATTGTCCTTCGCATTACCCCAACTAGGGTTGGTCAAGTAACTTGAAAGGTTTTAGGTAGGCATTCCAAATGCCAACTGCATTAACTCACAACTCCTTGATCCGCTGAGTGGACTCTCCAATCCTGAAATCCTTTTATTTTGGATTTTCTCAACCTTTTCCACTTGGTCACACCAAGTCCTACTGTGGCAATCAACCCCTGATGCGAACCAAGTCAAGTCAACCCAAAACCTTGAATTAGAATTCCCCGATAATTGAAAGCACCCCAACTAAGTTTGGTCAAGCACTTTGAACTATGGTTCGATTTTAACCAAGATTATGGAAGGCTATACTGACATAATATTTCTTTTGAGGGATTTTATCCTTATACATAAATTTCCAATTTATTATCTTTTATTACATTCTTGTTAATATTAAGTGGGATTTAATTAAGTGATTAACCATGTCAAAGATAATATTCACGTATAAGTCGGTTTTATTTTAGTTTCATCTTGCATGCTCGTTTAATTCATTAATTGTGTGATCATGACAACACACCCACAATAAATAAACCATGAAATTGACGGAAATAAAATAAATGGTTTGATCATGAGCTTTTCTATTGGTTATTTTATCTAGCGGTTGATAAACTAACCCAATACCTAGGGGAGAAACACAATGAACCTTTCGGGTTCGTGTTTACAGCTTTCCACCTGTCTACCTTTGTATCTCCTTGGATTGGTTTCACCTTGGCTTCTGACTTGAGCCGCCTCCACTAGCTTGGGAGCTCCATCCATTACATATGTATTTATCTCACACGCAGGTGAGGGGTAAAAAGGGGTTTTTACATAAAATAATCATTGGGTGCGTAGGCCCTACATATTAATGAGGAGATGGCTCGCTGGCCAACAAATTTAATTTAAATAAATTAATTAAAAGAAATCATTCTCATACAAAGGTCTCATTCTAGCTCATGATCATCCATACATGCAACTATATTTACGCATAAATAAAACTATCATTCAATTCTTTAATCGTTTTGCTTAAGATAAATCATGCTCAAATCAATTAATTATATTTAATTAATCAATCCTTTTATCTTAAATCCTTTTTCTGAATTTCCTTGAGATTCTCATCCATCATAATTTTAAACAAATAATTTTATTTTGAATTTTCCTTGTACGTAACTTGTACCTTGGAGGCAACCCAGTGAATTCCCGTTTATTACACAGATGTTAAATTAAACACATATATATAAAACACCTATCATGTATTGTGACTCAGCTTTATGCCTACACCATGGTACATGTTTCAAGGGTTTGTATAATATAATAATAAATTTTAATAAATATGTGTAATTTGGGTGGGTACACGGCGTGTAGTTCCGACTAAACGGCGTGTACTTTTCTTCACCATCCATCCGAAGTACGCGCCCGGGGACATGACGTCTAAATTTACTTCAAAAATTTTCAGAGTACACGACATGTTATTTTGGACACACGTCGTGTAGTTTCCGTGTTACACAGTTTTCAGCCGGGCAAGCCATGTACAGGGTACACGACCCAACCCTAACCCGAAGGGACCACACTCCATGTTCATTGGACCACACGGCATGTAATCTGGAAACCGTGTGTGTAACACCCCAAACTTCCACGGTACGTTTCCCTTCGAATAATCGATAGCGTGTGTTGTACGCAACCTCGAGTTCTAACACACACCACAACTAATTAAACTAGCCGTTGTGAATAGTAATACCTAATTTTTGAAATCATATATATTTTATATTTCAAAATGGACTTCATTTTTGGATTCGGAATATTGAAATTATCCTAGGGTGAAATTTTGGTACTTTTCGGATAACTTTTATATTTTGATGAATAGTGAAAATTACTAAATTTTAATGAAAAACAACTTTTTTAATCAAAATAATTAATAGTGATAAATTGTGAATTTGAGTGGTTTTAAAGTATATTTAGAATATATTTTTACCATTTAATATAATGTTGGTCATTGGACATAATTTTACAATTAAACCGAACATAAACAAGTGTCAATCTTTTTATAGTTATTATCTCTTAAAAACACGCTTTTGTTTTGACAGCGGGAATTAATTTTAAATTAATTTCTGCCACTTCTGTGTTTTGAATTTAGGAAAATGGATTTCATATTTGGAATCAGGATGTTCAAATTGTGTAAATAGGTAACTTTTATTTTTAGACATTTTGAATAGTTACTGTGGTAAATATTTTATTTACCATGGTTAAAGGGTAAATCCGGTAAATAAGGGTTAAAAAATAATATTATAATAATATAAAATTACCCTAAAACGTGTCCTAACCTTATTGGTGGACACATACCCGACCATGGTCATCCTTGGGTCAATTTGGGGACCCCTTGGAGCCACTTGTATGTGGTAGGGACACATTATATTAATAAAGTTAAAATAAAAATAAAAATGGCATAAGCTTACATCTTTTAGAAGAACAATTTTTACATAGGGTTATACATGTTGGATTTTCGATTATAAATATTCATTAGAAAGCTAAAAAGATTTCCTACATGATGATATTTTATTTATAATTTTTAGACATCAAATAAGTTAAATTATTAATGACACAATAATGATGCAATGTTTACCTCGTTAATAAATCATTGAAATAAATAATATTATAATGATTAAAATATTATCTAAAACCTGTCCAATTCTTATTGGTTGATGTTATTTAGAATATGAGTCATCTTAACTTAGACCTCAATGATTTTTGGACCATTATAAACCGAATATAATTATATTATAAAGTAATACTTTCACTCTTTCCTAAAGAGCCCCTCCTCTCCCTTATAAAAGGAGACCACTTCTACTCATTCCTCACACCTCTCAAGCCACTTGGCTCGTCAAAACTCTGCCCAACTAAGCTCCCCACATCCCTCTCCTCCTCCTTTAAGCTTACCCTTAGGCAGAAAGCATTTCAATAAGTCCTTTGGTTCCAACCAAAGTGAGTTACCTAAATTAAAGGTAACGATTTCTCTTAAATTATTTTCATTTATTTTGCTTCTCCAACCCCCAAACTCTTTTTATTTCCTTTATTTTGTAACAACACCAGTATCCTCAATATACTAGGATGTTGTTATAAGAAGGATTCAAACTACACATACACACAACTCCATCTAATGGATGATGAACATAATGTTTCTGTGGATGGAAAACTAACGCCTCATGAAACGATGATTGTTCAAATACATCTTACCGCCTCTCATGGTGGCCATTATGATGGAACTGTAATTAAATATGATATTAATGATATATATTTTATATATAAGCTTCTTTAATTCCATTTTATTTCATACCTTTATTCGTTTCATGTTGTATATACATACGATAATTTCATTTGAGGAAGTGCAGACTACCGCCCCCTTAAAATGATATGACTCGTTCATACCACACATGGAACGTATAAAGGATTGTGTTAATGAACTTAAGTAACATATATAAAATATTATATTATACTGGAATAGTAATATACCTATGTATCATTTGGATTCGATTCTTTTAAAATAAAAATTAAATGGAAGTAGCGTTCGTGCGTACGTACGGACTACCGTCTCCACGAACACGATGAGATTCATTCTCCATCGTATCCATTCAAGTATAATTATCATTTAATGATTTAAAAATGATGTTTAAGGACTTGATATCATTCTGGATATGAATAAGATACAACAAACATGACTTATGTAACAAAACATATAAAAGAAAATGAGTAAGTTAACACACGAAACGACGATAATACTAAGATATTATCAAATCAATATTAAAAGATCATATATGATATCATATTAATGTATATGATTCTTTTATAATTTAATAACAATTATTTCACCATTATACAGGAGGTTAACCTACCCCAACCAAGGAAAAGTACAAGGTAAGGGTTTACTTTACAACCTCTTCATTATTCGAGGTTGTTTATACGTAATAATCTACTGGGATATCTTTATCATCCACATCCATGTTTCTTAAAAATGTATTTCAAAACATTTTTACTATTTACAAGAATATGGGTTAAAGTCATTTATACCCTTGTTTGACTTTTTATAAGAGGTTTATAAAGGAATCTTTCCGTCGTTTTCAAAACAAGGTCATTTTTAACCTTTTCGACAGAATTGAGGTAAGAATGTTTTTTTAACTTATACGGCGGGTGCGGTAATTTTACGCCGTTATAAAATCTTCAAAGCTTTACTTAGAAGCTTATAAGAATATTTTCAAAGAAAATGTTTTATTTGGATCTTAAATGATTTCAAAATAAAAGGAGATATTTCTTTAAAAAGAATTTTGATTTCATCTATGTCAACATCCTTTGACGGATTTTAAGATTATTTGAAGTTGATTTATTATGATACAAAACTTCTATATTGTATTGAAGGTTTTGTGATATGTTTGACTATGGATGTGCTATTTTTATACCATTCATAGTTTATGGTGAAATTATTGACATTTCGTATGCTAGTTTTAATACGAATGTTTATGTTATGTTTAAACCTTTTCATATGGGAATGCATTGGACTTAATAAGTGACGGGTGGAGCCCACTATAGCTCCTCGATGCATCGGTAGGTCTCATGAGACAAACTAGTGTCTTGGCACAAGGCCTTGACAAAATATTATTTATAGTATTGGCACGAGGCCTTGGCTATGTGGTTATGATAGTCTGGCATTATGCATTCCAACATTATGAAAGTGGTTATTGATTTTGCATGTGATTATTCGATTAGTAGAATATCCATGTGAACAAGTAAATGGCATTATTTCATTTTACTTTTTCCATACTATGTTGAATTTCAAGTTTAAAAGGCTTTTGTTTTAGTAATTCATTGCCTTAAATGTTTACGCTTATTTTGAATGTTCCGCTATATTGTTATCCTTACTGGGCATTTGAGCTCACCCCTTTTCTATGTTTTATTTTCCCAGGTAGTGAAGAAGTAAATTATGATTGACTTGCAGGGATATTATGAGGGGTTAATAGTGTGGATATGAAGACTTTGTTGTTGTTGTAGTTTTTCACTTTGAAATGTAATGTAAAACTTTATGATTATATCTAGTGTTTCCAAGGCTACTAAACTAATCGGTCTTTCGAGATTTGATCTTTCTTGTGATCATGCCAATGTTACGAAGTAATGCACCGACTCTGGGCAGCTGGGGTCGGGGCGTTAGAGTTGGTATCAGAGGAAGTTTAGTACAAACCTTGGAAACTAGATTTAGATAAACTCTGATTAGAGCACGTAGACCTAAGATGAACTTTGAGGATTAGTATAGAAGAACTTCCTAGAATTTTGGTATTGTAGAGATTTTGTGAGTTTTCCGAGCAATACATCCCTGTCTGGATACGAGCAGGTAGAGGCGGCTCTGGCACAGATGTACCTAGGGGTAAAACCCGAAAACACCGCTTTGAGCTAGACTCGAACGGGAACTGGTGCACGACAACGGGCCTTGCTGCACTCTTGGTTACGACACTCCCGGGGGATATGCTTAGGATAACTCTCATTTTCTTTACAAATCATTATGAAGGGTTTATGAGTATATACTTCCTCAAAGAAAACATTTTTATGATTATGGATTATATCCATAAATAGTTCAATTTATGTTAAGTGTTTTATAAGTATGGGATTATGTATTTTGATTCATAAACTGATCTAGTTTATGCCATTGTTTAGAAATGGCGCCTAGTGGAAGAAATGGAAACCGTATCAATGCACGCACTCCATGTAGGGATTGCCCTCCTGCTCAAGATAATTATAGTGGGGCTGGTGATGCAACTGGTGCTGATCAGCTAATCATCATACTGGGACAACTTACTCAGGTTATGAATAATAACCTTACCCGTATGGAGCACCCTGATCCGCGGCGTGGAGGATCAATGTTAGATCGATTCATGAGGCAACAACCACCAACGTTCAATGGGAGTACAAATCCCTTAGTAGCTGAGCAATGGATAAATTCCCTAGAGAAAATATTTCAGGCTTTGGGGAGCAGTGAAAGGGAAAAAGTTATCATGGCAGTTTACCGCCTCACTGGAGATGCTGATCAATGGTGGTCATTGATTCAAAATACGAAGGAAGATGATGAAGTATCAAATATGGAATGGAGGGAGTTCAAAGATCAGTTTTTAGAAAAATACTTCCCTCACGACCATCGAGCAGATATGGAAAGGCAATTTCTGAGTCTGAGACAAAAGGAGGATGAGAATGTCACAAAGTATGAGGCTAACTTTACAAGGTTAGTGAGGTATGCTGGAGATTATATTCGCAACCCAAGAAGTAAGATTGATCGTTTCTTTGATGGGTTAAAACCATTTCTCCGTCGAGCATTAGTCTCACAATCCTTTTCATCGTACGAAGACATTGTCTCATGTGCTATCAAGACCGAAAAGGAATTCTCTAAGTCTTATGACTTTAAAGCAAAGAAAGAGAAGAAGAGACCTGTTGATCAATCTGGGAATGGAAATAAGGGGAAGAAAGGAAAGGTTGAATATCCATCTTGTGGTAAATGCGGGAAGAAACACCCCGGTACTTGCTTGAAGGGAATGGGAGTCTGTTACAAGTGTGGTGAAAAAGGCCACCAAGATCATGATTGCAAGGGGAAGAAGGAAGCTACCAACGTTCAGTGCTACAATTGCAGGGAGATGGGGCATTATGCAAATGCATGTCCTAAGCGTCAGGAGAACTTACCTCAGAAAAGGCCAAGGGATCAAGGCCAGGCTTATGCTATCACTACTGCTGAGGTAGAAGCTCCGAAAGACGTGGTGGCAGGTAATTTAATGGTTTCCTCAAGTTTAGCAAATGCATTATTTGATTCTGGATCATCGCATTGTTTCATATCTTCACAGTTTGCTAAGAAAATTAGATATTTCCAATTTGATTTAATAAGGGAGTTGTCAGTCAAAACTCCTAAGGGAAGTATCGTTGCAACAAAGTTTTGTGAATCAGTCCCCATTAGAGCACATAAATTTTCTTTATCTACTGATCTCATCGTCATACCTATGATTGAGTTTGATATAATCCTCGGTATGGACTGGCTTTCGGACTATGATGCGAAGATTTATTGTAAGAAGAAAGAGGTTACGATTCTTGATGATAATGATAAGGAACACCTTATTTTTAGAGCAGAATCGTCACCACCTAATTCTTATTTAGATCCACCCCCAGTAGCTCAACTTAATTCAATTATTGGGGAGGAAGAGAATGAAATAACTGTCGGTGAGGAAAGGAATGTTCAAATAGAGGATGTACCTGTTGTGAAAGAATTTGTAGATGTATTTCCGGAAGATTTACCTGGACATCCTCCAGAACAAGAAGTTGAGTTTTCCATTGATTTGATTCCTAGATCAAGGCCTATATCGAAGACCCCTTATAGAATGGCCACTGTAGAGTTAGTCGAATTAAAGAAACAACTAGAGGAATTGAGTAATAAGGGATTTATTCGCCCTAGTGTTTCTCCATGGGGAGCCCCTGTTCTTTTTGTTAAAAAGAAAGATGGATCTATGAGGTTATGTATCGACTACAGGGAGATCAATGCTATAACGATAAAGAACAAGTATCCCCTACCTCGTATTGATGATTTATTTGACCAACTGCATGGAGCTCAATACTTTTCAAAGATTGACCTTCGATCTGGATACCATCAGTTGTGTGTAAAGAAGGAAGACATTCCGAAGACAGCATTTCGAACCAGGTACGGGCATTACGAGTTTACTGTAATGCCGTTTGGATTGACTAATGCACCCTCTGTATTCATGGATCTGATGAATAGAGTTTTCAAGGAGTATCTCGATGAATTTGTGGTGGTATTTATTGATGATATCTTGGTATACTACAAAACCTACGACGATCATGAAAATCACTTGCGCATTATCTTGAAGACTCTGAGGAGGCATGAATTATATGGGAAGTTTAGCAAGTGTGAATTCTGGCTTCAGGAGATTTCTTTTCTTGGCCATATTGTCTCAAAAGATGGAATCTCTGTTGATCCTTCTAAGACCAAGGCAATCCAAGAATGGCCAGCACCTACGAGTATAACTGAGGTACACAGTTTTATTGGTTTGGCAGGTTATTATCGACGTTTCGTCCAGAATTTTGCCCGATTGGCTAACCCATTAACGAAGCTCACACGTAAAGGGGTTAAATTTGTTTGGACAAAAGAGTGTGAAGAATGTTTCGAAGAACTGAAGAGAAGATTAGTCAATGCTCCTATATTGACTCTACCATCGGGGAATGATGGGTTCGTTATTTATAGTGATGCATCGAAGAAAGGACTTGGCTGTGTCCTTATGCAGAATGATAGAGTTATTGCCTATGCATCACGACAGTTGAAAATTCATGAACAAAACTATTCTACTCATGATCTTGAGTTAGCAGCTGTGATCTTTGCTTTGAAGATATGGAGGCACTACCTCTATGGTGAAAAATGTGAGATTTATACTGATCACAAGAGTTTGAAGTATATTTTCTCACAAAAAGAACTCAACATGAGGCAAAGGAGATGGCTTGAATTACTCAAGGACTATGATTGTACGATACACTACCACCCGGGGAAGGCAAACAAGGTGGCATATGTTTTGAGTAGAAAAGACCATGGAGTTTTGAACAATATGAGAATTGAAAGGGATCCAATTTTCATGGATCTAGTGAAGATGGACATGGGAATAACCAGGGAAGGTGAAACATCAATGCTTTTTCAAATGGTTGCCAAACCATCTTTACTAGAAAGGATTAAGAGTTCTCAGACCAATGATGAATAATTTCAGAAGAAGATTAAAGCTGTGAATGATGGGAGATTGAGAGACTTTGTGTATGAAGATGGAATTTTGAAATTCGGGAAGAGACTTTGTGTTCCCGATTTACCTGATCTAAAAAGGGAATTGATGGATGATGCTCATAGTTCCAATTTCTCTATACACCCTGGGAGCACCAAAATGTATAGAGATTTGAAGGAACATTTTTGGTGGGACAACATGAAGAGGGAGATTGCTGATTTTGTGTCAAGATGTATGGTTTGTCAACAAGTGAAAGCTGGAAGGCAACAGCCTGGTGGAGTCATGCAACCTCTTCCCATACCGGAGTGGAAATGGGACAATATTACGATGGACTTTGTCATGGGGCTACCAAAGACTCCTAGAAGGAACGATGCAATATGGGTTATTGTTGATCATCTTACCAAGTCAGCACATTTTCTTGCTATAAGAGAAGATCTACCCCTGGAACGTCTAGCAAGACTATACATTAATGAAGTTGTGAGACTTCATGGAGTACCCCTATCGATTGTTTCTGATCGTGATCCCCGTTTTACTTCAAGATTTTGGAAAAGTCTTCAGAAATCCCTGGATACTGAACTTCATTTGAGCACTGCTTACCACCCTCAGACAGACGGACAATCAGAACGGACTATTCAAACCTTAGAAGACATGTTGAGATCTTGCTCACTTGACTTTCAGGGTATGTGGGATCAATATTTACCACTGGTAGAATTTTCCTATAACAATAGCTTCCATTCGAGTATACAGATGGCACCATATGAAGCGTTATACGGAAAGAGATGTCGTACACCAACCTGTTGGGATGACGTTGGTGAAAGAAAACTTGTAGGCCCAGAGCTGGTGGAGGAAACGGTGGAAAAGGTGAAAGTAATCCAAAATCACATCAAAGCAGCTCAAAGTAGGCAGAAGAGCTATGCCGATAATCGAAGGAAGGATTTGGAATTTCAAGTCGGTAATCATGTTTTCCTAAAGGTATCTCCATGGAAGGGAGTCATACGTTTTGGAAAGAAAGGTAAATTGAGTCCCAGGTACATCGGACCTTTCGAAATTCTAGAACGAATTGGGGCTGTAGCTTACCGATTGGCAATGCCGCCAAGTCTCTCCAAAGTTCACGATGTGTTCCACGTATCTCTGTTGAGAAAATACATGCCTGACCCAACGCATGTACTCACCTATGAGGAATTAGAACTGGAACCCGATCTGTCTTATTGTGAAGAGCCCGTCAAGATTCTTGATACAAGAGAACAAGTACTGAGAAACCGGACGACGCGTCTGGTAAAAGTTTTGTGGAGAAATCATAAGATGGAAGAGGCAACGTGGGAACCCGAGGAACTTATGATGAAGAACCACCCGAGTCTTTTTATGCAGTAATACCCTAGAAATTGCGAGGACGCAATTATTTGAAGGAGGGGAGAATGTAACACCCCAAACTTCCACGGTACGTTTCCCTTCAAATAATCGATAGCGTGTGTTGTACGCAACCTTGAGTTCTAACACACACCACAACTAATTAAACTAGCCGTTGTGAATAGTAATACCTACTTTTTGAAATCATATATATTTTATATTTCAAAATGGACTTCATTTTTGGATTCGGAATATTGAAATTAGCCTAGGGTGAAATTTTGGTACTTTTCGGATAACTTTTATATTTTGATGAATAGTGAAAATTACTAAATTTTAACTAAAAACAACTTTTTTAATCAAAATAATTAATAGTGATAAATTGTGAATTTGAGTGGTTTTAAAGTATATTTAGAATATATTTTTACCATTTAATATAATGTTGGTCATTGGACATAATTTTACAATTAAACCGAACATAAACAAGTGTCAATCTTTTTATAGTTATTATCTCTTAAAAACACGCTTTTGTTTTGACAGCGGGAATTAATTTTAAATTAATTTCTGCCACTTATGTGTTTTGAATTTAGGAAAATGGATTCCATATTTGGAGTCAGGATGTTCAAATTGTGTAAATAGGTAACTTTTATTTTTAGACATTTTGAATAGTTACTGTGGTAAATATTTTATTTACCATGGTTAAAGGGTAAATCCGGTAAATAAGGGTTAAAAAATAATATTATAATAATATAAAATTACCCTAAAACGTGTCCTAACCTTATTGGTGGACACATACCCGACCATGGGCATCCTTGGGTCAATTTGGGGACCCCTTGGAGCCACTTGTATGTGGTAGGGACACATTATATTAATAAAGTTAAAATAAAAATAAAAATGGCATAAGCTTACATCTTTTAGAAGAACAATTTTTAGATAGGGTTATACATGTTGGATTTTCGATTATAAATATTCATTAGAAAGATAAAAAGATTTCCTACATGATGATATTTTATTTATAATTTTTAGACATCAAATAATTTAAATTATTAATGACACAATAATGATGCAATGTTTACCTCATTAATAAATCATTGAAATAAATAATATTATAATGATTAAAATATTATCTAAAACCTGTCAAATTCTTATTGGTTGATGTTATTTAGAATATGAGTCATCTTATATTCGACCTAAATGATTTTTGGACCATTATAAACCGAATATAATTATATTATAAAGTAATACTTTCACTCTTTCCTAAAGAGCCCCTCCTCTCCCTTATAAAAGGAGACCACTTCTACTCATTCCTCACACCTCTCAAGCCACTTGGCTCGTCCAAACTCTGCCCAACTAAGCTCCCCACATCCCTCTCCTCCTCCTTGAAGCTTACCCTTAGGCAGAAAGCATTTCAAGAAGTCCTTTGGTTCCAACCAAAGTGAGTTACCTAAATTAAAGGTAACGATTTCTCTTAAATTATTTTCATTTATTTTGCTTCTCCAACCCCCAAACTCTTTTTATTTCCTTTCTTTTGTAACAACACCAGTATCCTAAATATACTAGGATGTTGTTATAAGAAGGATTCAAACTACACATACACACAACTCCATCTAATGGATGATGAACATAATGTTTCTGTGGATGGCAAACTAACGCCTCACGAAACGATGATTGTTCAAATACATCTTACCGCCTCTCATGGTGGCCATTATGATGGAACTGTAATTAAATATGATATTAATTATATATATTTTATATATAAGCTTCTGTAATTCCATTTTATTTCATACCATTATTCGTTTCATGTTGTATATACATACGATAATTTCATTTGAGGAAGTGCGGACTACCGCCCCCTTAAAATGATATGACTCGTTCATACCACACATGGAACGTATAAAGGATGGTGTTAATGAACTTAAGTAACATATATAAAATATTATATTATACTGGAATAGTAATATACCTATGTATCATTTGGATTCGATTCTTTTAAAATAAAAATTAAATGGAAGTAGCGTTCGTGCGTACGTACGGACTACCGTCTCCACGAACGCGATGAGATTCATTCTCCATCATATCCATTCAAGTATAATTATCCTTTAATGATTTAAAAATGATGTTTAAGGACTTGATATCATTCTGGATATGAATAAGATACAACAAACATGACTTATGTAACAAAACATATAAAAGAAAATGAGTAAGTTAACACACGAAACGACGATAATACTAAGATATTATCAAATCAATATTAAAAGATCATATATGATATCATATTAATGTATATGATTCTTTTATAATTTAATAACAATTATTTCACCATTATACAGGAGGTTAACCTACCCCAACCAAGGAAAAGTACAAGGTAAGGGTTTACTTTACAACCTCTTCATTATTCGAGGTTGTTTATACGTAATAATCTACTGGGATATCTTTATCATCCACATCCATGTTTCTTAAAAATGTATTTCAAAACATTTTTACTATTTACAAGAATATGGGTTAAAGTCATTTATACCCTTGTTTGACTTTTTATAAGAGGTTTATAAAGGAATCTTTCCGTCGTTTTCAAAACAAGGTCCTTTTTAACCTTTTCGACAGAATTGAGGTAAGAATGTTTTTTTTAACTTATACGGCGGGTGCGGTAATTTTACGCCGTTATAAAATCTTCAAAGCTTTACTTAGAAGCTTATAAGAATATTTTCAAAGAAAATGTTTTATTTGGATCTTAAATGATTTCAAAATAAAAGGAGATATTTCTTTAAAAAGAATTTTGATTTCATCTATGTCAACATCCTTTGACGGATTTTAAGATTATTTGAAGTTGATTTATTATGATACAAAACTTCTATATTGTATTGAATGTTTTGTGATATGTTTGACTATGGATGTGCTATTTTTATACCATTCATAGTTTATGGTGAAATTATTGACATTTCGTATGCTAGTTTTAATACGAATGTTTATGTTATGTTTAAACCTTTTCATATGGGAATGCATTGGACTTAATAAGTGACGGGTGGAGCCCGCTATAGCTCCCCGATGCATCGGTAGGTCTCGTGAGACAAACTAGTGTCTTGGCACAAGGCCTTGACAAAATCTTATTTGTAGTATTGGCACGAGGCCTTGGCTATGTGGTTATGATAGTCTGGCATTATGCATTCCAACATTATGAAAGTGGTTATTGATTTTGCATGTGATTATTCGATTAGTAGAATATCCATGTGAACAAGTAAATGGCATTATTTCATTTTACTTTTTCCATACTATGTTGAAGTTCAAGTTTAAAAGGCTTTTGTTTTAGTAATTCATTGCCTTAAATGTTTACGCTTATTTTGAATGTTCCGCTATATTGTTATCCTTACTGGGCATTTGAGTTCACCCCTTTTCTATGTTTTATTTTCCCAGGTAGTGAAGAAGTAAATTATGATTGACTTGCAGGGATATTATGAGGGGTTAATAGTGTGGATATGAAGACTTTGTTGTTGTTGTAGTTTTTCACTTTGAAATGTAATGTAAAACTTTATGATTATATCTAGTGTTTCCAAGGCTACTAAACTAATCGGTCTTTCGAGATTTGATCTTTCTTGTGATCATGCCAATGTTACGAAGTAATACACCGACTCTGGGCAGCTGGGGTCGGGGCGTTACAGTGTGCCACCTATTTCTGGTCAACACAAGGTGTCTTAAATTATTAGAAATAATCCAATACATGGCCTGATTTGGCAGATTAGTCAATGCATTGAACCTAGACTACACTGTGTGTACTTCTGAATACACACCATGTATTCTAGTGTTGTACGGCCAGAAACGTTTGGCTCCTCCGTATGAGTTCCTCTATTTTATTTTAATCAAAATTAAAAAAAATATATGTTTTTGTGAGGTGAATGAGAAACGAGGGAAGAGGAACAGATCTCGACATTCATATTTCCAGAACGATTAAATATTAATTGAAATAACTAAATTATTAACTGCATAAATCACCAATGAAAAACTAAATAATTATAATCAACGATATGACCGCTCTAATACCACTTGTGGGTTCCGGGCGCAGCGGAAGCACATTGTTTGGTTTGCCCAACTTTAATTTTAATGTTAAGAAACGTTCAATCTAAGATCTATCACGATTTAAAACACCGAATCTTCATAATAAAACTAAGAACAAAAAACTTAAGAGGGAATCCCAGAACCATAGAGATAGGATCATCATATGTTGGTTATAATTAATTTAATTAATTCACAAGAATTACCTTTGTGGAATTCTTTCTTCATTGATGTCTCCGGTCATGATCTTGTGATCCGTCATTGCGTCGTATAATCCAAGTATAGGATTCCTCTAGTGGTGATCCATACGTGTGCCATGTATCTTCGGACGTTGGTGAACGGATCTCCGGGTGCTAGCACGGAAGAACCTTCGCTTGCGATGTCCGCCTTTGATCGCCTTGGTCTCTCGGTCTTGAGAGCGTTCTTGGAGGAATGAGTTCTTTAGGTCTTGAAAGAATTCTCCAAAATTGTTGTGCACAACCATTGGTTGGAAAAGTGTTGGGGTTGTGAGGATATTTATAATCAGTTTTGAGGTTATAGAGTTATGACAATAAATAAATGTGTTACGCATTTTATTTATTTCATTAACTCTTATTTAAAACCCCCATGTTGAATTATTAATTCCTTGACATGCGCCCATGCTGATTATAATTAATATCACAATAATGATATTATTTCCTCAAAATCCCGACTAGAAAAACTACACGCCGGGTAATAATTAATATACGACGTGTACTTGTTTTTCCTTAAAATTACACGGCGTGTGTATTTAATAGACACGACATGTACTTTTATTTTCCACTTTCCTTTATTTCCTCCACCATATTTATTAGTCCTTGAGTAATGGATATTTTATTTCTTAAATATCTGTAACTGCATTACTCGCTAATAAATGTATTATTTCACCCACAATATATTCTCTCGAATAACTAGTGTCGAAATAAATGCGATCAGGCATCCTTAAATAATTATTAAACCACAGTTAGTAATAATATTTATTTAACTTGTTAAATTAATATTTAATTGAGATACATGGACACACTTAGTGTGTGACTCACTAGGACTCTTTCTCAGTGGCATTAGGTGGAGCCTGCCTAAAGTCCAAGTTTAGTGTCTAGCAACATGTCAAGGCACCCATAGAGAAAGAAGTTAACACCGAAATGATGTGTCACCTCCTATGAACGTTTACGGTGTAATATAATCCCTTTGTCTCGATATCTCGAATCAAGCGGGTTGCATGCTAGTGCCATCAACCCATGTGCTCGATTATTCTTTCTTTGACTTTCTGGAATTGAACTTTCCCATACTTTACCATGTCCATGGATGTATTTAGGATATATCAATTACATCAAAGGGCCTGAGATATCTACTTCCATTATGGAATGGATGGGACAAATAATTTCTTGCATTATCTATTAATGTGGTATTACTTGTGATGCACCCAATGTGTCCTACCTCGCTGCGAACAGTGTGTCGTCACAGTTTTCATAAATACATATAAGTGTGCGAGTTGTAATACCCATTAATAATAATCTTAAAGTCTAAGGACCAATACACACGTCCGCAAATAGGAACATCCAATGACACTATAAAATGTGGATTTCCTATTGGCGGGTCTCGTTCTCATAATATCCTCCGGGATATTACCAAGGGCACACACCATGAGAAGGTGCCTCAAATTTTTATGATTCCTCACCCCTAATGACCTGTATTATTTGTGTCCCTCAAATAATATCATCCGGCCATAGAACATATATTCAAGAACAGTGTTATGGCACTTCTGGGATCTCATCATAGCAGGGATCCGCTATGACCCTTTAATGCAATAGTTGTCCTTAGGACATTATCACATGCATTTTCACACAGAATAATAATCAATATGTGATAAATCTTTTATTAATGAATAAAGTATAAATTAGTTGGTTCTAGACCACCAACTCTAAAAATAACTTTTGAGGAAAATTACATACTTATACTCTCCTATAACTCAAGTAATCTCATCCAAACTCACCCATCCTAGAGATATTATCCTCATTGCGGTGTCCAAAAACCCAAACTACCCACTCTAGGGATATCGTAATATTCATTTATATCTTACCTTAACATTATTATCAAGTGATATATGTTGGTCCCATATTGGGTGGTGAAAAATACAAGAGAGCGGGTGAATTTAAAATAATAAAATAATCCTAGAAACATAAAATATAATTCATAATTCCATTGAATATAAATTAAACAATCAATCCTTAAATTAAGTGAAGTATTGGAAGTGTGAAGAGTGTAAACAGTAAAGTAAACAAGTGAAAAAAATGTATTTTATCATAGTTAGGATCTAGATAATCCTATTCCTACTCTTCACACTGTCAAATTAATCATATGGATATACACTATAGATATATCCTTTTACAAATGGTATAATCCAAATCTAATATTTTTTTAATGGGTTTAGATATAACCTAAACATTTATAATGGGAGAATATCTTACCCAGTCTATTAAAAGGATGGACTAAACCTATAAAATTTTATAATTGGTTCAAATAGAACTCAGGCTTTCTAAATAAGTAGTCTTAAACCTAATATCATTTAAATGGACTAGACACAACCAGTACAACACTTCCTTTTGGTTAGGTGGGAAAAACCATGGTACCTTTTTAGGGTAGTATAACCCATGTGAGTGTTGCAATAAAGTACTTAAAACTATAGAAAATAAAAAATAAAAAAGGTAACATACATAAGTTTTTTTATATTAATTCATGGAATATAATTGATCCTTGGCCCTTCAAGATGAAACAATGTAGTTCAGGCACTCCAGTAGTGCTTCAACAATTCAGTGAAAACATTATTGTTCAAGAACTTTGGTTTCAAGTTATAAAACCTTTCAACCCTTCACATGATTTATTCATCCCATTATATAGATAATCTCTAATGGTTATGATCCATGTTAGAAGTCTATTCCCATCCTTATTTAATTATCATTGATAAATTCACATGGAATAAATCATTAATTGTATCAGTATTCTATAAAAATAAAAAATATTAAACCCATAATGATAATAATTAAAATAAATAATTAATACAACAATAAATATTCCATAAATAATTAGTAATTAAACACTAAAATTAATTAGGCCTTAATCATGTAGAATACTCATAATAAATACACTCAAAAGATCCTTTAACTTCTAAACAATATTTGAATTTTAAATATGGAATCCATATAATCAGAATAATAAATATATAGTTCTAAAATAAAATTATCGAAATTCATAATTGTTGAAAAGTAAGATTCCTTATTAATTTAAGGGTCCTAAAATTAAATATATAATATTAAATTAATTCAAAATGTAAGATTACTCATATTTTGATCCACACTTTACCAAAAAATATAATATTGTGGAACATGTAAGAATAACCTTGATATGAAAACATAATATTACTTAATTACTTTTCCAAAATATTGAGTTCTTCACAGCCCAAAGATTTCATAAGATTCAATATGCCAAAAATGTAATAGTTGTTTGAAATCCTGCATTTATAGATAAGGTTCAATCACTTAATAAAATTTTCATCAACCTTTATTCATAAGAGTGATATGATAATGTGTAAGGGTAAGGTAATTGTTAAAAAATATAAAACATAAGAGTAAAATCCTGATTACACTATAATGTGTATGAGTTATATACTTAGTGAAATATTCATAACTCAAAATATGAATGAGTCATTTTTAATATCCATTGATTATGTATGATTTATGACTTTTTCAAAATCTAAAACATAATAGTAAAAACCCATGAAACATAAGAGTAACTATTTTTACATATGAATCTTGTATTTAGAAACATTTCTCAAACAAAAAATGTGAGAAATAATAGAATAAAAATTCCAAAATAATAATGAATAAAAATAATGAATAAAATAATACCATTCTTTTATTCTAAAAAATAGTGAAATCTTCAAATATGAACAAATCATAACAAAGAAACACTAATGTGAGGGATTATAAATTATTAAAACACAACAAAAAAATAAAATCAAAGAATTTTGGAAATATTCCACTCAATAATGTGTATTTGGGAAGTTATAACAATCAATTTTATCTAATTAATGTGCCAATAATAAATTATTTAGGAAAATAAAAAAATAAGTTATTGATGATATTTTAATTAACCAAACCCATTTTTATGAAAAATATCCTTTAAAATAACACACAAGCATAAAAATTTCATGTGAAACTACATAATAAGTATGATGCATGAACACACCCCTCTTTCCATCTCATACCATGAGTAAAACCACAAACTGTAATAAAAAATATCATACTTTTATCAAAATCACTCTACTATAATAATGAAAATAAATAACCACAATCCTCACTCTATGGTAACTTGGATTTCCTCACATACCGGGGATAGCTAAGGAAAAATATGACACCCATTCCAAGTTTTAACTAGTATTATCACTATATTACATTTCTAAATAAAAAATATAAGAAAAATTCTTTGATACCATTTTATAATGCATCATATCGATTTACCCTAATCTTTCCCGAGCTAGAGTGTTACATATTCTTAAGCACACCCCCCCCCCCCATTTTCCAGGGGCTATCGATTAGTAGCGAGGGTTGGAAACATAAATTAGAGACACTATACTCTTAGTAAAATGGCCATAAAATAAAATATAAATAATATAAATATCCCTAAAAATAATATCATCAACCCATATTGAATTATAGTGGAAATCCAACCATAATTAATATCATACACCATGAAATAATAAAAGAAACCAAGTCATTCCATAATAGTCATACACCTTGAAGAATATTTTCTAAAAAATTTGATCCTACATAATATATATATATATATAATGGATAAAAAATAAAATAAAATATATTACTAGTCCTCACCCTTATCTAGGAACTATCTACCCATCCCTGCTAAGTTGCTCCAACTTTCCCACCTATATTAAGTCCCTTACATTGACATGCATGCCAATAAATGTTATGTATATCCACTATAATGAACATTAAATGTGGGAATATAAAACTCAATAGGATACCACCAAAAACCCAATTTTATAAATAAATTATATATTTTTATGAATGTATAGTATTAAATAGAAGTGTCAATACACATTATATATCAATATGTCAAATCATCGTGTGTTTACTACATTTTTATGAAGTTAAATCCTACCTACTTGTCCTAATATAGTATTATGGGATATTTATTCCCATATCACCTTTAGGATGATATTTCTTAGGGTTTTTTATGTCATTACTTTGATCTTGGCCAGTCCATGTTATAATAAACCCTTCTCTCATAACAATTTTATAGTTTATCCAACCTGGGAATACTCACTCATCATTGGGGGAAGTTAATCCCACCTAGAGATACTCACTTAGACACAATAGGCAATGCATTCCTCCTATATGTATTCACTTGGTCATGGGGGTAATATGAATCACTTAAAGATTCTCATTTGATCATAAGGGGTAATGTATCTAAGTTAGAGATACTCATTTAGTTACAAGGGGAAGTGTTCCCCATATAGAGATACCTATTTGATCACATGTGGTAGTGCATCCTATGTAGAGATACTCATTCAGAAATAAGGGGTATTGCATCCCACCTAGAGATACTCATTCAATCACATGAGGTAATACAACCCACCTAGAGATACTTATTCAATTTCATTGGAAGTGAACCCCACCCGGATATACCCCAATCAATAAATAGGTTAGAAGTGCATCTGACTTTTGTAGTGGTTTTTTAAGGATTGTTAATGTAATAGTAGTTCATCCCTAATTTTACTATCATATCACACTAATAAAAAAACCCATGGTAATAATAAATATCACAATAAATACACTACATAAACACCATCCTTTAATAAATAATCCATTACACCTTGTACATCATGTATCATGAGTTACCCCTCTTTTATAACTTGGATAAAAACAATCATTTAATTTCATGTTTTATACCTCCCAACACACTTGATTTAGGGCCTGACCATCTCTAGATCAATCAATGACTCTTAGTAATCACATCCTCAAAGATATATCCCTTAGCCCTTACCTCACGATTCCCATTACCATAGTTTTGAATTAGACTTATATTCAACTAGCCAATATGATAATATATCCTTAAAATATCATTACTTATAAGATCGTGAGACCTTGTCTCAAAAGTCCCTTATCTATTGGTGACATAGCCTATAAGGCTCATCTCAAGATCCTTACCATGTAAAAACACTCAAGTAATACCACTCCCCATATGGTTAACTCGCTTTTATACACTAATTAGAATTTCCATTATGATTTTACTAGGACCCTTAAGATATCTCATGATTATCCTAATCTTCATCCTTAGGTAACCCCTTCTATTGAACCTAATTTCTTGATGAGTGCTCGAGAAAACTTATCACTATACCTATACATAGATCACCATTCTCATTATAGCATTGTGTCTCATCACATGGGACCAAAATATGTGAATCAAGTTATTAATAAAAAATTGACACCTTCTGAGATCCATTTTTAAATTCATCCCAATCTCACTACCTCATGGGGTTAAAAATTTACTTAAAAATTGAGGAATCATGTGTATTATTTCTTCCATTCCCCTAATAAGTCTCAAATACTTTCCCATATCCCTATATTCTCTATTATTTCTCACTCAGGTCAGCTACACTCTCTTACCCCCACTTTCATATCACATACCATAAGAAATTATATCTAAAATCATAAATTAAAAAATACCATCAAACTAAAATGACATTACATATTTAATCCCAACTCATTCCATCCTTACTCGGTATCTAAGATCCCATAACTCATTAAAATATATAATTAATTATTTATAAAACAACTTTAATGAATTTAATAATTAATTTAAAATTTTAGTATAATCAGGTATAACACACTGGTGTTTCCATATTACATAAATCTCATGCAATGGATTTTAAATTTTTCATGAATGACTCTTGATACCTCTATGAGTAAAATATATAAATTTTAATTTTAAATTTTCAACCAATTTTTCCTAAAATTTATAAAAAAACAAGAATAATCAATTGATAACTTAACTTTACTAAAAGAGCCTCCCATAGAATGAATTAATCTTCCCTTAGACTCCTTTTTCTATTATACATGAAATCCTCATTGATACAAATTAATTTCACCACGATCTAGTGAAATATATCATAAATTCACAATAGAAATTATTATAAATCAGTGGGAAATGGTGGAATAAAGAAAATAGGAGAATGAATGAAAAGATTATACCTTCATCTATGAATTAGCATATCCCAAACCACCTCAAATCGTTAAAGGTGAAAGGAGGAGTAAAGAGAAAAAATGGTTCCCCTCCCCTTAATTTGGTCATCCAATGAAGAGGAGCTCTAAAGGGGTTATTAATATTACCATTGGAAGATACAAAAAGTCTCCCACTTTAAGTGTGGATTGGCATAGACCACCAAGACTCTGGTGGCCCTCACTAAAGTTTTTTTAAGCCACCATGTCCCAAGTTCCCACTATTGGGATCCCAATTGTGGAGTTTATAGAAATTGGTTGGCTATAAAAACTATTTTAGCCCTCCCTGGGGTTTCTGTGGATCCTGTTGTATCCCAACAAAACCTCTTTATTTACACAATCTCTATAAATATACTCTGGGTCTTTTCTACCCACATTTAAACCATTTAAATATCCTTTTAAACTTCATAACCTTATCTATAACCTATTTCCTTATATTTGAATCCAAAAAATCAAAATCCCATTGATTGTAGTTCCATCAGAGTTTGATTTTTCCCAACTCCAATAATACATTGTGGCATGGATCATTACACCGTAAATGTTAATTTCCTTGGGAGTGCATGTAATACATGTTATATGCAGTAGGGAAACATATAATTCTTATAAGGTGACTTATATAACACCCTTTAATTTCTATATATCCTCGTTCAGTATAAATATTGAAAAAATAAACATTTTTTCTGATATCCATTTGAGATAAATTCAATTTCCATTATATTAATATTTTTAGGCATATTTAAATTAATATCCTATTCAATCCATTTGGACCATTGAAATGATTTTTTTCATTTTAATGATTTGGATACAAAATTTGACATCAACTTAGTTGGAGAAAATTCTAAGAGTACTATTGTGTTCCTTTTTTGAGTACTATACAAAATTCACTTACTTTGTATAATTTTAGGTTCCTAATATAGTGTTTCATATAAAATATGATTTTAGATGTGGATATGCATGAGGTTATTATTTCAATAGTTTTAGAGATATTGATTCAGAAGGAGATCTTGGTGGTACCCATGATCTATAGTAAGACTGTGATTACCTTATAAGTTTGATAATTTAATATTAGTTACTGATTTTAAAATGTTCATAGTGATTATGGAAAATTAAATACTATCAGTGAATTTTATGAGATGAGGAATGAACATTGTGAACTTCTAAGACCAAAAATGTATCTTTACATGATGGTTTTCTAGATTGATATAACACTCATATCTCTCTCATTCTCTACTATTGGTGGGTAGTATTCAAGAAGTGTTTTTTAATAATAGATGAGATTTATCCAATGATTACATATGTAATTGTGATAAGATAAAATACTTTCAAATGAAATTGGGTAGATTCTTCTTTTTATTGACTAACCTGATTAAATATAGAATATAACCTATTGAGTTTTATCTCATGAGATGTTAGTGATTTTAGAGAGTTATTCTAGTGGCCATTTATATGATCTAAGTGGTAATACTCATGTACTTTATTCTTATATATAACGATATTTATTATGTGATGTTTTGTTATATTGGGTTAGATTTGGGACTATGAGAAAATATCTCATGGAGAAAACTTTGTGAATGGGTTAATGTTTAATCCTCAATGATTTTTATATTATTTTAGAGATAGTGAATTAGTAAACCACTAATCATAATTATTATTAGAGAGACCCTAACACTTGGAAACAATGTATAATGTCCATTCATAGAGACTTGATTAATATAGATTGTAGTATATCTATATATGATATTTTTTCTACATTATGTAATCCTCCACAAATTACTAGTGAAGTTATAATCACAATTTTTTTATTCATACATAATGATACATGATCATCCACTGAATGACTTATAAATTTTGGTATTCTTTTGAATCAACTGAGTATTTTCATTGCATTGTCCTCAATGATGAAGTTATGATATCCCTTTACATGATATATGGATCTGTACTATGAGAACCTATAATTGTTTAGTGATATTCTTATATGGTCATTTAGAACCTTTTTTAGTGTTTGTAGCTTTTAAAAAAATTATTTGTAGAGTTTTTTATTATGTTGGTCTTAGGTATAATTTCATCTAATGATCTAGATTTATAGATAATGTTTTATGGGAACCTAAGAGAAACTATACACTTATATGGTATATTGTAAGAACTTGAGGCTGAGATAGTCTCTAAGATAAGGTTTTATTTAGATTACCCGTGGGTGGTATTGAGTAGTGGGGCCGTTAATATATATTATTATTTTACATTCTTTGATTATTGTGATTTCACAAGGTTAATTTTTGATATTTTTTATCACTTATGATGTCCTACTAGGCTATTATACTCACCTTTTTTTATATAAACTTGTATTTTGACATACTCATAGCTATGTAGACTCATTTCATTATGAGACTGTGTAGGTCATGGATTAGGTTGTGTCTTTCAATAGTGGTGATTACATGGTCATTATAGATGTATCTTAATGTAGTATTTTTCTTATTTTGGTATAATTATTTTCGCAGGGGGTTTATTGATGGACATGTATTATATTTCAACCATGTTAATACAATATATCCATTAATTTTTATGAAATTAGATATTTTTTCACTTTTTTCTTGAAGAATCGTATTTCTTATATCTATATTCATGAAATATCAATTTATGTTGTTCATGTTCATTGTACATATTATTATATTTTGTAGTTTATAGTTGCATGATTATAGGTATTATGGGTGAACAACTTTCATTATACCTGGAAACCCACTTAATTATTTTCACCTACCCTTGTCTTATTAGAGGTGGTATTAGGGAGGAACTCTCGATATTTTTTCCACTATAGGTTGGGTTATAGAAGATTCAGGTCATATCAGAAATACCCATGGGGTAGTTATTTTATTTTGGAAAGTAAAGGGTTTAATGGACTATAAAATTAATTATAAACACAATTGTTAAATTATATTTCTTAGGGATCTTAATTTTTAAATTTTAATTGTTATGATAATACATTGATTCCCTTTAATTAGTATTATTCCATATTATTATCATTTTTTTATGTAATGTTTATTAAAATGATATTTGATAATTTTTTATTAAAAGAATTGCAATGATAAGGTTCCATGGTAATGATATAGGGGTACATGGCATGAAAAGTTCAGTTCCCTTAGGTTATGAGAGGTTACCAATCATAAATGTTAAATTCAAACCTCTGCCCTCTTTATGGGTGAGGTTACCTATATCAAATGTGATGTGTGAACATATACCTTCCTGATGGATGAGGATACCTAATTGAGTTCACTACCCTTTAGTGGGAGGGGTTTATCTTATGAAACATGATATGTGAAAAAAAATCTCTTGAGAAAGTAGATCACCCATTTGTGCTCACTTCCCTCTAATTGGAGGTTTTTACATTTATTTTCTATTATGGGTTTATATTCTACCTTAATAGGGTTGTGTGAGGAGTTACCTATTGAAAATTTTGTAATATATCTGAGTACAACTTGAACTAGGTTAGGTTAATCCTCATGGTGTATTGATAAACACATGAGTGATTAATAATGATTGCAAACCTTAAATTTTTATTGATGATAATTATTATGTGCTTCAAGTTTAATTTTATGATTTAGCTATTTGATTTTGGATTTAACATGTATTGTATCCATATGTGATCACTTGCATGAAAGGCTACACCATGATAGAATCATGGGGACACTTAGTAGCTACCTATTGAGTCCTTCACACTCTTACTTTACACATACACTTATCTTGTATGCATGGAATTTATATATTTATCCAGCCATGGGTAATGGTTTGATAGTTGAGGATTGATGGTTCTTTATTGGTGAGATGGAGTAGTGGAATGGGATTCGAAGGTGGAAGAGTTTATTTTTTATTACTCGTATATCCTTTTGAATTTTAGTTTCTTTTTATTAATTTATACCCTTTGTTTGAATATAGTTAACCTGATGGTGAATTAGATTAACCTTTTTATGACTCGTATACTTTATTAAATAGATTCCCCCTTTTTAGGTTTTGTTTTTATGCTTAAATTTATCCATCATGATAGTGTATTTATTATTAGATGGGATGATTTTTTTTATTTAGTATTTATTTATTATTATTTTATTATTATAATATTATTGTTGTGAGTTATTTTGTGGGAAATCACTCTCCATGATCAGTTATATCCCAAATTATAGTCACCATCCTTTGGAAATTAAATACCACGCCTAAGTTCATTTTTCAATCTAGTTTAGGTTATATGATTGGGATCAGACAAAGGCACACTGTGAAAAGTCATGATAATAATGGTAGTTAATTTTTTATTTGGTGGCGGTTTAAACTTATGTCAAATGGTTTTGTAATGGTTTTATTAAACTGTAGATAAATATTGTTTTAGAAATCATCATGCATCATTTTTACCCATTTATCAGTGGTTTTTGGAAACTATTGTGAAACATTTTTTAGTGGAAATTATTATATTTTTTAGAGGTTGTTTTAGGCTTCCAAATATTTTTAAAATGTATAAGTGGTTTAAACTACTTCTATGTATATTGTCCCATATAGTGGTGGTTTAAACCACCAGAAAATATATTTCACCATACATAGAATTGGTTTAAGATGTCACTATATATAAATTTTAAAAAACATAGAATTTGGTGACCCCAAAAAAGAGAGAGAAACATAAACATAAATATATAACAATGAACACATAAATATTGAGACAACATACATTTTAAGTAATGAAAATATGTATCTATTTAAATATAATAATTTATAGATAATGAGTTTAGTTATAAAACATCACCATTGAATCCAAATTCAATCCCCATCACTACCTAATAAACTAAGATCATCTCTGTATTCATCTCTATCTCCATCTTCACTCGCTTCTCCCAACACCTGTATGACAATTTTATTGAAAATTAAAAAGTTATGTATATTTAAATTTCCACTTAAAAACAATAAAATTATGTGTAATAAATGATTATAATTTTTTTGTATTTACCTAATGAATTGAACTATCCATCAATGTAATGTCACCAAGGACACATCCAGTCATCTTATAATATAATTCAACCAATGATTTCTATAGAGCAACAACCTTCACATCCCACAACTATATATGAGTCCCATGTTTATATATTGTGTTCCCATATTTATAAATTATGTTTTCCATCACAAGAAACTACCTCTAAGAATCTAGAGGTAGGGAATAAATACAACTTGGATTAGATGTTGCTGCAATCCCCAGTGACCTGCCAAAGACCATAGATGGTAATGGTCCAAAACCCACCCCAAACACATGACCATGATGCTTCTTACTAAGGACCTAAACCACTATACCATCCTAATAAACTGAGAAATACAACATAATATTGGAATCTGATAGTTAATTTATTTTTACCTATAAATAAAATATCAGTCAAATTTAAAGTAATACATATTAACAAAGTGACAACTGAAAATAAAGTGTGAGCCTAAGAGAGAGGGAATATATTAATGACAACACTGGTTAACAAACTAAGTTTACTTTGAGAATTTTTATCTAAATCTTTAACTACTAAAGTTTTTTTATAAAATATAAACATATTTTTTATTAACTATAGTTTTATGAATATAAAACAAAATTTTCATTGATATATTTGGTTCCATGTGTTATTACAATATAGAATTTTTTTTATGAATCATTATAATAAAAAAGGATCTTATAGCCAAACATATTTGGTAGGATCTTTCACATAAATCCCATCAGATTTCATATGAACATCCAACCAAAGACCCGTCTGGGATACTTGGTGCCATAAATTATTTATCTATATTAAATAGAAATAAATCAACATTTTAGTATGTTAAATAGATAATATTATCATATAAATATTTAAAATGATGAAAATATTACCATAGTGGATCTGTTTCTTGAAAAACTCTTCGAACTAGTAGTGTGGGGGGTGATTTGTTTCACTTGGCTTAATACATTTTTCCTTGAAACTTCTTGAAATAAATAAAATGTAATTTAATAGTAATGTAAGTAATTTCATATACTTTTCATATGCATGTATATATATATATAATGAGATTAATATAATAATATATTCTTCAATACCATGTTTTTCTCATAAATATGGCTATCGACAAACACTTTTCACTACTCTCAAGGTACCCCTCCAGTTTCCTTATCATACATATGTTGAGTGTTCAATGATGTATCGTTGAATTCATTCCATAATATCAATTTAAAATCTATCCATTTATTACCCAAAATTTTTAATATCAATTTTCATGTGATAAGATCGAAAACGAAAAATTGGAAGAACATCTATACAAAGACATTAATTTTTAAAATATTAGAATTTAATTAAATAATAACATTCAATTGAGGATTAATATTATAAAATTTCCTTTATCTGTAAATCAAATACCTCATTATTCCAAGATTAAGGCATATTTATTCAAATAGAATATGTAATCAGAAGGGTCAATGTCTCAACCTCTAACTGTCCTAGAATCTAACCAAATATTCTCACAGTATCATCTATGGGGACCCTGTAACAATCAAAGGGGACAACTATCTTCAATTCATTCAGATTACACACATCTTAAATATAAATTTTTATCTCAATAATAAAATTCTTTCCGTATTTTATAAAAAATAGTTATTAGTATAAAAAATTAAATAACTTTATTTGTATTAACAAATTTCTATAACCGTGACCCTCTAATATGCTTGTAAAAATAGGAGTGACCACATATTCCCTCACTATAGGGTCTTCATGTACTGAACCTATTAAATAAAGAGGAAGTGTGCTAGATATTAATGGGAGGGATAAGGAGGTAATGAAATACATTGATGGGTGGGAGACAAATGGTATCCCAGATTCTATAGGAAGGGAGCTAGATGGATCATCATGTAACACTGATGATATTTTCATGGTCCAGGGAACATCAACTGGTAGTTCACTTCATTTAGTTAATTTCTTCATATTTTTAATTCCTACCATTTAAATAATTAAAAACAACGTTAGAACATATATTTTGAAATATTCTTGCATAAAATAAAATTTAGAAATCATAATTGTTGCACATAACTGACAAAAAATAATATACATAGGTATGTTAATGAATGATTGTGAATAAAAACAAGTATAAAATTTACATTCTTCAAAATTAAATAAATAATGCATAAAAATAAATTTAAATATGATAAAATAACCATAGTACTAGAAATGAATAACATATAATATAGTTAGTTGATAAATTAAGGGATGACTATACATACAATCATTTTTTTCCTTTAATCATTCCATTATCTTAATCCATCATTACTTCTTCTGGTTTATCCACAATTGGAAGACTGATATTTTCAATATCATGATGTAAAAATAATTCAATTTCTTACTGATTATGCAATTTAATTTTAGAGGTCAAATATTATTCTCCATCACCCATATCAAAGAAATCACTTTATTTTATGTAGAAATCTACACTCCACCCTTCATCCATAAAATCTTCCATATAATATATCATTTTCTATTGTGATTCAAAGATATAAATATTGTGTACTTCATGGTCACTAACATTCATCATGTGAGAGATGTTCATATAAGTAAATTGCAAGAAATCTCTTTTAATACCCCTAGTAATTTCAACTCACTTTCATTTTAATAAAAAAAATAAAAAATGACCATGGAATTTTAATTTGATAATATCAATCAACTTTACATAGTACTCTAATTAATAAAATGTAAATATAACACTATTATATCTTTTTAATCCCTCTTATAGGTCAAATGTATGAAATTTGAATCCATTCACATTGTAATCATCAAACTATCAAGCCTGCTTTGGAGGATTCCATTCTAGAAACATAAAATATTCTAAAAACTCAACCAAGGTATTTGTATCCATGATCTATAAAAAGAAATTTACATTATTATATTTAAAACATATATATATATGTAAACCTCATATATGTGTTGATTATAGTATTTATGAACTTACCCAACATGAAAACCATTCTAAAAGATCTTTATTAATAGATTTTTTTGTATTTCTCTCATTTTTTGTTCGACTTCACATGCGTCTCTTTGTTTGTATCCTAATATATTTAATAAATGAATATGAAATTTTACTATTCAGTATAATATATTTATGTGCTTGTAATAATTCCATTTCTTTCAGTGCAATATTTTAGATCCTCCCAACTGGTCTTCCAATAGTAAGGAAGATTTTTGATTTTTCCATGTATTTGAGATTGAGTTGTTATATCATCCATATGTCCATCTCATTTGAATCTTGTCTCAATATCATCCAAGTATCTAGAATAAAAGTTAAGACACTCATCTACTAATTAACCTTTAGAAATAGATCCTTTAGGTTTAGCTTTATTTTTCACGTATGATTTACAATGACCAAGAAATATGTAAAATAAAATGAATAAAACATAGTTATGTATTTAATTAAGTTTTTATAATGGTTTACTGAAGATTAAAAACATATAAATAAAGTGCCTCTCAAGTTGGATAGATCTATAGATAATGTATGGGACCTCCAAAATTAGTTTTATTGACCAAATACATAGTTAAATTCATCATGATAGTAAAAAAAATGTTGGAGTAAAGATCATCTCCATTACACAAAGTCTTGGTAAAAATATATCCTAAATATTTTCAATATTAGATAGTAGTAGAGTTTTCACACATAATTGTATAAAGAATGTGAAAAATTAGAGTACAACAACATTAAAATTCTCATGTAAAAATGTATGTAGTTCCAATAGTAGTAACTAATATAAAAAAATATAGGAATCATGAATTTTAAATCAATATAACCTATGATGCCTTAAGATGAAACAACTTGATATGTTACTTAAATACCGATAAGATACTTTCACATGTTTTAAAATTTTAGGTAATATATCTTTCTCCCTAATTTTTATTGAAAAAAGTGTTGGAGCATACTTTCCATTCTCATATGAACATAGATCATACTTTATATTCATTATTAATATGCCCTTTAAGGAATTGAGATTGTCCTTATATTTTATATACTCATTAAGTAATTTGAAGATCAAATTGTAACAAACATTATTATCTATATCCATAACATCAAGATTTTTAAGAATATACTTTTTCCATTCCATTATTGTGTTTTAATTTCAACTTATGATCCACTTCTAACTCAACTCCCACTATCATTCAAATAAAGAACCTTCCCAAATTATCCTTCCATATTTATTAGTTGTGATAATATTTATGAACTTTTCAATAACTTTATAGGTGGTCTACGATCAATGTACCCATTGAATTTTTACTTTTTCAACCAAAATATATGAGATACATCAAGGAATCTGTTATGGAATAAGAAGAACCATTTTTACTATAGGTTAGTCATTTAGGATAAAAATAAAAGTTACAATCAGGACAATCCAAACCCATGTAAGTGTTCCAACAAAATATATTACCAAGTCCAAGAAAGTTACTAATGGTATACAATATAGTAGCATGCATTTTGAACACTATTCTAGATGTTTCATCGTATGTCTCGACACTGTTGCTCCATAACTCATTCAATTATTTAATTAGAGGCTGCAAGTATACCTCAATATTATTTCTACATAGGTTTTTTCTATAAATAATCATCAAAATAAATAAATTATGTTTTTTGTATACACATACATAGATGTAGGTAGTAAGGGATCAAAATAATTAGTTAAATACTATAACTGGTACTCAAAGTCCTGAATGGGTAGAATCCATCAGTAACTAATCCTAATCACACATTCTTAGGATTGGATGAGAAATATAGATGTGATGAATCAAATGTATTCCATGATTTTTAATCTCTTGGATGTCATATTAGCCCATCATTTTTATTATCTATAGAAGGCCACTTCATGTACTTTGAGGTTTTCTATGACATGAATAGTCTTTGCAATTATGGTTTTAAAGGAAATTAATGAAAAACTTTTATAGGTGTATTCTTTTCTAGAATCTTCAAAATGTTGTGTTAATTCAAACTTCCAACATTACCCATTGACATCCATCTATAAGTTTAACATTTTTTCACTCCTATCTACTTGAATCCTCTCCCCATTAAATATACAATCATTGAGACAAACATGTATTTTTTATAATTCAAACAAATCTTATTAACAAATTTTTTCATGTCATAAAAAGAATCTAGGATATTATCTTTTGGAAATGCTTCATACAATAATTCCAATGTCATGGACATCAACTTATTTATAATTCTATAAAGGCATTTGATATGGTACAAATCCAATAGAAAATAAAGTTTTGAATATTTCAGACATCCTCTATAAAGATCTTGATTTCCATCATCATCTATATCATGAAACACATTTTTCTTCTCAGTAAAGTTCCCTCTTACATCATTCTCCAAAAAATTTGGAGGATAATCCGATAATATCTTACAATCTTTATCTGGTTGTCATATGGTCCCAAAAACATCATTTTTCAAGTTATTATTTTTATCACCCTCAAATATTTGTACTGATATGTTTTGATGCTGATGATTTCTCCCTAAAATTATGAAAGCATTTTTTATAAGGTTTTGTATTTCATTATCCATTTTTGCTGAAGTTGGGAGCTCATTCTGTTGACTGGCATTATTGTTCAAAAAAATTTAACTTTTGACTCTCCATACCAAATCCAACACACATATTGAGGAGGGAATTGCTTTAATATAAAGTGTTCATGAATATTAGGTATCTTTAACCATCTTCTAAATTTACATTTAGTTCATGGAAATATTATTGTCCCATAAATATATCGCTTTGAAATTGCAAAATCTATAGACTCATCCAAACCCTTAGCATATTGAGCTGTGTTCTATAGTAATGTGATCCAGATTTTATCCATATATCATAAAGTTTCGACACTTTTTTAAATAAAATTATAACACATAAGAAATATTATGTCATTTAAATAATAGTTACTTATTTATTCAAAATCAACAATATGAAAAATTATTATTAGTTTAGTGTTGAAGATGAAAATAAATTCAGATGCATATGACTCATCCACCTTGTTCATAGGTATAAACAATATCATAGTATAAAAATATTTTATAAAAATTCCTAAATTCATGAGATAATGAGGAATAAGCGTATAATTATATTGGGTTCTCATTATAAGAACACCATCAACAATCTTATATCACAACCCCAATTTCTATAGAACTCTAATAGTGATGAAATATATTTTTATCCTACATTTATCATCATATATAATATCATCATAAATAGTAATTTTATTCATTAGGGTGAGTTTTTGATACATTATTCTCTATCTATATGGGAACTATACATTTTCATAGATATGTAATAATGAATCCATGGTTTTATGATATTTTCTCATATATATATGATTTTTCAAAATGTAAGGAAGTTTCAATGTGTTTTTCATTATTTTCATATGAGTTTCATCAACAAATTATGTTAATAAACATGACATCTCAAATTTATATTAATGATGTTGAACCTAGATAATTGGATTCTCATACCATGTAAGAATCACCTTTAAGTTTTTCCTATAAGGAACCAATAAAAATCAATCCCATGTGTCTCCTACAACTACCTAAAAAGGGAAATAATTCTACTATAGATGTAACTATTACTCCTATATGACTCTTCAAGAAATACTATTTTTAGTGGGGAATTAATGTTGATCGACTTGTCTTCCCTATCTTATCACTATCACAAATTCAGGCAAGGGAAGCGCTTGGGTTTTATCAACGCTAATCAGAAAGCGCTGATAAAAGTAGGAGTTTTATCAGCGCTAGAAAAAATCGCTGATAAATCTACCATTTGTCAGCACTAATAATAGCGCTGATAAAAGTTTTTAATAGAAAATATTATTAATTTATATAAAAATATTTTAATTATATTCAAAAATAATGTTTATATTTATACATTAAATAAAAAATGAATGTTTATTATATTTATTATGTTTATATTTTATTTATGTTTATTATGTTTATTATTTTTAGTTATATCTTTATTATATATTTATTATACTATATGTTTATAATATTATATATAAATATTTTTTAATATATATATATATATAAATAATTATTAAATATATATATATTTAAATAAATTTATGTTTCTAAATAAATGTGTCAATTGATGTGTACGCTCTTCTCATGAATATATATGTTCATTTTTTACCCTAATGTTGGCCATATATACTATAGTACTATATATACTTGGTGTATTCATTCATTTCCTATATATATGAAGCTTTATCTTCTCATAAATACCTAAAATCATGATAAATATATTTAAATAAACAATAAATGTATTTATTACATTTAAAAATATAATTATTTAGATTTATATAATTATTTAATTTTTAAATATATTATATATAATTATAATTATATATATATAATTAAATATAAATATGTTTAAATAATTATAAAATTAAAAATTATTTTTTTAAATGATAACTATATATTTATGAATACCTTTTGAATATATTTATTTATAAATATATGTATTTAATGAATATATACATAGACACGGACATATATATATATATTTAAATTTGTATGAAATTAAAATTAAAAAAAATATATCAATTTATATTTATATATATTTAATTATAATTTAAATTATAAAATTATATATATATATATATATATCTAATTATAATTTATACAAAAACACAAACAAAAACAAAAATATTTATATTTATATTTATATATTTAATTAAAATTTAAATTATTAAATTATAATAAATATATTAATTATATATATTTATAAAATTATAAATGTAATAAATATATTGGTTATAATTTTATAATTATGAATAAATGGTATTTTTTATCAGCGCTAATTAAAAAGCATTGATAAATAGATGTTTTATCAGTGCTTTCAATTGTAGCGCTGATAAAATATGTCTTTATCAGTGCTTTTTTAGCGCTGATAAAGATCCACGGTTTCCACTACCGTGGCTGACGCCTCCTCTCCTCCCTCCTCTCCTCCCTCCACTCCTCCGTCCTCCTCCTCCTTGGCTGCCGACTCCTCCACCACTGCGAATCAAGCTTCGTCAGGTGGCTCTCCTCCACCACGAATCGAGATTCTCCACTGACTCCTCTACTAGTGACTCTCCTCCATCATTCCTCTCTAGTGTGAGGTACATTAATCTTACAATCCCTATACTAGAGATGAAATTTTATTTTATAGGATTTATAATCTATGTAATTTTCCCTACCAGTTCATGGGCCTATTTTATATTATTTGGGGATGGATAGAATCCCATATAGGGGGGTATGAGTTCATCAATAACCAATGAATCTTGGATTCTCAATTCCAGAAATAGTTACAATGTATAAGTGGTGTGAACTCATTGTCCTTGGGAGCATAGGATGTGATGGACCATTGCAATTACCATGACTATTTTTTATACACCCCTTATTCTTCTCCTAATGGTACCCTATAAAATTTTATATCTTTAAATAAAACTAGATGGGTTTAACTCATTTCCTTGGGGGAGGGTGTTCTGATTTCCAGAATTTATGGAGAGATGATCTGTGAAGGGTATTTAGCTTGTTAATTTTCATGTTAGTTCTATTGCATTCAAAAATATGTCACATATGTCGATTAAGAGTGCTTTTTTTGAAAATAATCAGATTGAAATGAATAAAATTTTCTTGATGTTCACATGGGAAGACATGGGCTCTTACATTGATCATTTTCCAACAGATAATACTCTCAGTATTGAGAATTCTTATAATGATTCCTGGATCTACTCATACCCAAATGGAAAATTGGAAAAGATGGTATCCATTGTTACGGGTCCTCCTATAGCTGAGTCTAGATTGTTTTAGGGGAGTTCAAAGGATTCCTTTATGTTGTAAAATGGGATTACACCATGGAAGAAAATCCTTTATAAAATACATAAGAGTTGGTTGGAGATCTTGTTTTTATCCCCTAAAAATACTAGTGTCACCCTCATGACACAAGCTACTCATCCATCTTCCCGAGTGTCTATCCCCTCAGAGGCTGATTATCCCAATGCTTGGAGGGATTGGGAAATATGGATGAATTATATGCATATTGATAGGATTTACATATTCCTTCTGGGGAAGGAAATCATTTTCACTAGGTATGGTGGTATATCTAAACCTAAAATAACTTATTACATGGAGTGTCCTAATTTGTTGGAATATTACATTTAGGTCATTGAACCCTTAATTCCTTAGCACTAATTTCAATTAATATTTCCAATGTAGTTACTTGAACTTTTGAGACCATAAAAAATTATTTAAGATAACATAAGTGGTTAATAGGGGACTGATAAGGTAGATATTTTAGTTCCATTTGAATCTAGTGATATACCTTCTTCCTCAAAATTAGGGTCTTATAAGTTCCCTTCTTGGATTTATCAAAGGCTCTATATTTTTCCTTGATGGTGAGTGTTTTCTTTGGATTTTTTGTAAAATGGGTAGTAGGAATCATGATGAATCCATGAATCTATTGGTCCCTTAAATGTGGAGTAGGAATCATGAGGTGATGATGTTTTGGATTCATGATAGTGGTGCCAAATAATTAATAAGAGAGATTTTTAGAATTTAATTGATAATTGGTGTTGGTACTGAATTTATTGGAAATTTGTTAATATTGGATTTATTAGATATAGGTTAGTGTTGGATTTATTGGTAGCATTTTGGTGATGGATTTATTGGAAAAAAATTCATAAAACTGTTTTTTATAATCATGGATAGTGATTAATTTGTTTTCAACATATGTTGATTATTAGTGTTGGATTTATTATCAACACATGATTGGTTATTAGATGTTGTTCTGGAAGTTTATGTTTGGAATGATATATGTTTGTTATGAAAGTTATTATAAACTAAGTATTTGATATTTTTTGGAAGTTATTCTATAATAGGGGATTAATATGTTCCAAAGAATAGTTATGGAATTTTGATAATGCAGTTGAGTTGGATGGAGTTCATTTGATAAATTTCAGAAGTTGCAGAAAATACCATGGAATGAGTATAAGTGTTACACCATGAGTAGAGTTCCTAGAAAATGATAAATTCATAATAATCCTTGTATATATAATATTATGCAGGACACATTTTAAATGAAATGGAAAGGTATGGAGAACCTTATAGTGATACATGAAGGTCACATGTACCAATGTGTAAGGTACTTCCAAAAGAGAATATGATTTCCTAGAGAAAACTGATGGAGTTTTGTATGGTTTTGGGAAGAAATTATTGAAGTTCTATATATATGATATAAGTAACATCCTAAAACTGTAATTCACTTTGATAAATCTACATCATTATATGGTTGGTTTCATGAGGAATAATTCACACCATGTAGAGGTACCCATGAGAATTAAGATCCAATATGTTTTGAAGGTGACTAGTTGATCACACTAAGGGACATGTAATATCAATATTCGTGAATTTTTTAATGGGAAAATAGATAATTCCATTTATATATAATATTTTTTCATGTAATGGTAATAATGGACACACTATGAGGGGAATTTGTAAGATTTATTCATGTCAGGGGGAGTTTATACATTTTGTGAAGTGGCTTAGGAAGACCTTGGTGGTTATACCATCTTCCTTATCAATACCTTTTCAATCTAATCAATAATCCACAGTAAATGTTTCTCAAACGTTGTCCAAATAATACCATGTTTTCTTACTTTCCCAAAGTGTAAATATCTAAATAAAACATCATTATGATTTGTCACATGATTCAACCCATGAACTAAGTGAAAAACCATACTAGCTCCCATCACCAAGTTCCCCTAACAACACAAGCCCCACTCTATAGATTGACATCATTGATTAATTCTTGATCTCCTATAATCGATACCCTTACATGAGTATCTATCATATACCAATGTAACTTAGCCATTTATGAACACACAAAAAAACCAACCACCTATACCTATGGGTTAGGTTTACCTACACACCACTCCCAATGTCCACTAAGAAATTCCATCACTACCAAAACATAAGCATGAACATATCTCATTTTCATCTTAGTATTGACACTCACAGGCATTGCCAACAACTCACATACATGCTCACATCACTGAACCCAATGGAATGACTCAAGGACCCATCCACTTACCCAGACATGACTCTTACAGTTTTACTCTCCACATCCTCACATGGTCTTGATAGTGACAAAAAAATTATAGGATTTTCATGAACCACAACTAATCATTACTCGAATTACAAACTATAATTATGAGATAACACCCACAACGAATTTCCAAACATGGATTTAATCACCACACTACTCATCCCTTGATAGGTCATAGATCATTCCCCAAATGAACTGATTTTCTCACACAACTACAACAACATGACTTAGGGGTCTCTTATTTACCACATTACAGAGACATTTCCCTATGAATAAATTATGTATTTTTCAATTTTGAATTATTAAGGATTCTAATAAAAATAAAAAAAATAAAGTATTTTTAATTCTCATTTTTAAAACCTTTTTTTATATTTAATAACTTTTTATTAGGAACTATTTATAATAATGTTTTCAATAGTAATCTATTTCCCTTCAAAAAAAAATTAAATATAGTTTTCACTTAAATGTTTTAAAAAATTGTTGTGAAAATGCTTGTATTTTCACTTATATTTATCATCTTAGGATTATTTTTCAATGTAGTGATATTTTAGTCATAATTTATAAGTTATTATGATATGATTTATTTTAGAAAATGAGATTTATAATATTCTATTATTTCTTAAGTTCATGTTATGTGATTTTTTTTTGAATTATTTAAGAAGACCATTATTTTTCCATTTAAAGCATTCTTCCCACTCTTTCTTTTTATCTCCCCCATCCCTCTTCTCTTCTCTATTTCCCATAGGTTTCTCCTTCTACCATGAACTAAAATTCATTATTCATGAGGATTTTGGACTTTAGGTTTTTTGAGTGTTTTCCATGGAAGGTGACATGTTGTGTATTGGTTACCATTCGGTTTAAAGTAGGTGTTTCTTTTCTCTTCCATTGTTTTATAATACATGGAATGTGTATTATTTATAAATTTATTTTCAATTAAATTATAGTAATTTATGGGTTCTTGGGTTAAATTATACATTTCTTTCTTAAATTATAGGGTTGGCATAAGGGGTTTTTCATACGAATTTCATGTACTATTTTTAAATTAGATTAATTCTCATGAAAAGAATATTTTAAAAGGTTCATTAGGTCATTTAAATGTTTTTATAGTAAATTTAGGTCTTATTCCTTTTTTGGTTTTTCAAAGGAATTTTCCATGTGCTTGGAGAATGTTTTGGAAAGAAAAAGGGAATTTTTTTCAAGTGATTCCAAAATCATTGAAATGTTGAGACTTTAAAGAAGGAGAGTGAGACTCTACATAATAAGTTGGATTTCATGTAAAGACCCATTTTTTCACTTTAAAAAGTAAATGGTTTATTTCTCATGTGACCCTCAATGATTTCCCCTATACTTGATTCACTAGTTATGGGTTATTGATTATTTATATGATGGATGTATTATGTGAAAAGGGGATGTTATATGTGATGGTGTTGGAGGTGCAGTGCAAGATATTTTATTTGGTAATTATCTTGATTTCTTTCTCACCTACATGGTTGTTTTTTTATGGTAACTTGGGTGTCTAGGTGGGAGGTCTTGATTCATGCTACCCTAGTTGGTATAAATGCTTCTATGGTCCCCCTAGTTGGGTTTAAGACAAGGCTAGTGGGATGTTTCCATTATCATGAGTTAAGTATGGTTTAATTGGTTGGATCATGTTATTGTTGGATGAAACATATATCAGATGTTGGTCCATGTAGTTATAGTGCCATTTTGGATTGTCACACACTAGTAACTAGGGTATATCCCATGACATTTTGTTCCTTGATCAGTGGTTCTATATATAGGATTAAATTATTATATTGATTACATCCCCCTTATTCTTGATCGGTGATTGGTTAGTCCATAAGGTTGATGGCAGGAACACAAAAAACTAGTGATCAGAGCTAGATAGGGTGTGTCATGAGACATATAAGGCATGTTTCCATCAATGATTTTCATTTTCTAGATAGATGGAAGTGACAATGACATTTAGTGATTTTTTTAGGGGTTCACTTTTAAAATGATCCAAGTGTTTTGAAATGTTTCTTAAAAAATTATATGTGTTCAACATACCCTTTTTTTTGTTTTAAATTGCTTTAAAATGGTTTAAAAATAATTGGGGTTTTAAGAAAAGCTGTTTGGAACTAAATGGTTTATTTAAAAAAGGGTTTGTTATTTTAAAGAGGAATTTGTGTAAATGGTTGGTTTTTTAATGGGATTTAAACTATGATTTTATAAATAGTTTTCAAAGGAGGTTTAAATTCTATAACTTTTTTAGCCTTGGTTAATTTTTATATCAAAATTTTTTGTATTTATTTTATTAAATATTAATAACACTGAATCAAATAGAATGGATATGAATAAATAATGTATGGATGTCAATTGTCTGACAAAATAGTATGAAGATGGAGTGAAATAGTTCATAAAATTTGCAAAAGATCATGCATATGATCCTTCCCAAATCTTTGTCCATGTTTATGCTATTGTTATTCAAGAAAAGTTAGTTCAGAGGAGTTGGAAGAACACTTGATCTGTCATGGAATAGATCGAAGTTATAAATATTGGAACAAACATGAGGAAAAAGTGAATGTATCTAGTGACTGGGATAACACTATGTTTTATGGATCATTTGATATGATTACAAGCATGGATAATGAAGAAGACCATATCAAGGACATTATTATAGATGTTCATGATGATGAAGATCGTATTAATGAAATGACAAAGATAATTAAAGATAAACTTCTTGATTACCCAAAATTTTTTGAGCAATTAAAGAGTTGTGAAAAGATGCCATTGTATGATGTTTGCACTAAATATACCGCATTTTCAACCGTACTGAAGCTGTATAATTTGAAAGTAGGAAATAGATGGAGTGATGCCAGTTTTACGGAATTACTTGCTCTCTTGAATGTCATTCTCCCAAAAGATAATGAGCTCCCGAGCCAAACATACAGCACCAAGTGAATACTACGCTCGATGGGTATGACATCTAAAAGAATAAACACTTGCTCGAATGATTGTATACTATTTTGAAAGGACAAAAAATGAATTATAGAATACCCAAAGTGTGGTGCTTCTTGATTCAAGAAATATGAATCTGGTCCTATGAAAGTTGCATGGTACTTTCCAATCATTATAAGGTTTAAGAACCTATATAGAAGTGAGGATACTGTAGGGTAATTGACGTGGCACGCAGAGAGAATAAATAAAGATGGAAAAATATGGCATCCAGCGGACTCTCCTCAGTGGAAGAGAATTGATCATGAGTATCCTAACTTTGGTAATTATGTGAGAAACCTTTGTCTTTCTTTATCTACAGATGGAGTGAATCCTTTTGGTTTTCAAAGTATCACTCATAGTACATGGATAGTTATGTTGGTAATTTATAACTTTCCACTGTGGTTATGTATGAAATGAAAACACATCATGTTATCTATGCTTATATCATGACCAAAATAACCAGGTAATGATATTAATGTTTATTTGGATCCATTGATTGAGGATTTAAAATTATTGTGGGATTCAGGTGTTACGATGTATGATGCTTACAGAAATGAATATTTCATGTTGAGAGCCATGTTGTATGGGATGATAAATGAATTTCCTACTTATGGAAATTTTTTTGGATATAGAATTAAAGTAACTCTTGGGTTTCTCATCTGAAAACATGGTACACAATCAATTAGGTTGAAACATTCATCAAAAACTGTGTTTCTAGTACATCGTAGATTTCTACCCCAACGACATAAGTACGGATCTTGGATGAAATCATTCGATGAAAGTAAATAAGAATGTACACCACCGTGTCCACTAACAGGTGATCAAATATTTTAGAAAGTTAAAGATGTGGACACTGATTTTGGTAAACCATTTTCAAAAAACCTTATGAAAACTGGTTGGAAAAAGGAATCAGTTTTTTTGAATTACCATACTAGAATTTTCTATATGTCAGACATTTTATTAAAGTTATGCATGTTGAAAAAAATATATGTGATAGTGTCATCAGAACATTGATAAATTCACCCAGTAAAACAAAGTATTTAATTAAGGCTAGGTTGGACATGGTTGACATGGTAATATGAGAAGAGTTGGCACCAGTGAAGGGTGAAAAATGAACATTTCTTCCTCCTATTACATACACTCTTTCTAGGAAGGAGAGATATCGGTTTGGCAACTTCTTGAATGATGTAAATGTTCCAAAGGGGTATTCATCGAATATCAAGAACATAATTTCAATGCACGATTTAAAGTTAAAAGGAATGAAATCACATGAATTCCATGGTTTTATGCAAGATCTAATTCATGTAGTTTTATGTTTCATTTTACCCAAGAATGTCTCTCATACATTAACAAAGTTGAAAGATGGTGGTAATCACATAATTGATTTTGAAGAAAATATGTATGGAGGGGAAGATCTAGAATTCATTGGTGTTGATAGTGTAACTAAAATCCTCGATTATGATTGGTTAGGTTTCTTAATTGTAAATGTTTATATGAGGTATGATTTCATGATTTGATTTTCCAAAAGATGATATACTATGATAATTATGACTAAATACATTTCATATTTTTCATAGGGATATATATGAAAAACAATTGAATGGATTTCCCCATGAACAAAATTTTGGACTTGTTAGTCCTCACTTCACCTCTACAGAACAAGAAGACATAACTTCCATGAAAAATTGTGAAATAGAGGCAGGACTACTCAAATCATTTAATAGAAGAATTACGAATGATAGACTCTTCTTAATACCATCAATGCAGGGGTAAAACTATTCAATTTAATCATATCAAGTATATTTTAATTTCCTTCATTAGTTATTCTTTTTTGTGTTCTTGGGCAGCATTAGATGCTCATTTCAGTCAATTTGGATACTCCAAAGATTTATTTTCTATATTCAATCCATGGATATCCAACAAACCAACCACAAATGATGGTGTTTGTCAATTTGTAATAAACTACATCCAACATTTTAAAACTAAACATCTATTTATATAATTTATATTATCTTCTAATGAGGATTCTATTATTATAGGGTAGTGCGTGAATATCATCTACATCATGGAATGAGGCTAGGGGAAAAGGACAAGAAACCTGAAAAGTACTATAACTGGATACAAATCAGGGTATATATAATAATATTTCACTATCCAAACATATATAAAAAAAATAATTATTTTTTTCAATGTTTCTGTAGTTCCCAAAACAAATAAACAATAAAGACTATAGTTATTATGTTTTTAAATTAATGAAAGAGATCATATTCTATGAACAAACCAGTATCCCTAAAGAGGTATTTTCAAAGATAATTTTTATTTCATTTGAAATAATTATTAATCCTTTGTGTATTTATATTTTTTCAGTACTACTATGACAACCAAAAATAATCATATTCACACGATGATATAGATATTCTTAGAAACGAATGGGAAGAATACCTGATGGAAGAATGTACAAATATAGAATGAAGATGGTAAAGTTATCAAATAATTTCGACTTTAATAATCTTTTCTACATTATATTTCTCTTTTTTTAATGGGAATGTTGTGATTTGTATGGGAACAATTCCCCACTGAAAATCATGGTTGTTGGTGGTCCTTGTTTTTGCACTAAATGGATTTCATGTTGATTGGTTTTTTAAAAGAAATTGGTGGTCCTCATTTATAGGGTATGTTTCTGTTGATAGACCACAAAAGATAACAAGTATCTAGAAGGTGTTTCTCCATACCTTGAGTTTTTTGTGATATCTTGATACTTAACGGGCATAGGAGATTACTCCAATCTTCTTATTTTCAACAATGAGAAGGGTTTTTCTCCAGAAAAATTGATTCAATTTGTAACATTAGCAGTTTCCCTCTTTAGTCGACCCAGTGAAGAACTAACTGTCATATATTCATTTGGAGGTCCTGAATATATGAAATTTGGCTCTTCACTGGGATGAATAAAGTTATGATGCATAAGGAGGATGTTATTCCATGTCAGTTGTACAGGGATCAAATGTTTTTCCATAATCCTTCTAAATTGGGTAGATTGATCATATTGAGTAGGTCAGGTATCTTTTTTATGTTTTAGAGGCAAGGGTGAATTTATTTTCAGGAAGAAAAATGTACTTAAAATTTGTTCTAATACTTTATAACAATGATCTATGAGTCATTTGTGATGTGTAGGAATTAACTAAACCGCAATCTGATGCACAATGTCATCGGTATGACTCCAAATGTGTCTTTATTTAAAATTTACATTGATTCAAGTAAAAAAACACAACTGAAAAATTGAAAACTAATTAAATGTATTTATATTATTTTTATACTTTAGTAAAATGATCTATCAGTCATTTTTTATGTGTAGGAATCAACCACACATCAATTTAATACACAGTATCACCAGTAAGACTCTAAATGTGTCTTGTTATTTAAAATTGACATTAATTAAAGTAAAAAAACACAACTAACATACTAAGAACCAAGAAAATGCATTAGTATTGTTTTGATACATTAAGAAAATGGTCAATGGGTCAGTTGTGATGTATAGGAATCAACCCCACCACAATCTGATACACGATGTGACCAGTATGACCAAAAGTGTCTTTTACGAGTTTAAAATTGACATTTTAGGTAAAAACATGACACTCACTAAAAACAAATAAAACACACACTGGTTTTCTTCCAAATTAAGGACAGCGATTTTTAAGTCCTTTTTGATGTGTATCATTTAGTCTCACGTTAAACCGACACATGATGTGACCAGTATGACTCGAATTGTATGTTTTCAGTTTGAAATTACATTTTAGTAAAAAAACACAAATGACATACCAAAAACCAAGAAAATTCATTCATATTTTTATGATACTTTAGGACAATGATCTATCAATCATTTTTTATGTGTAGGAATCAACCGCACCTCAATACGATGCACAGTGTCATCGGTATGACTCTAAATGTGTCCTATTATTTAAAATTAACATTAATTCAAGTAAAAAACACAATTGGCATACTGAAAATTGAGAAAATACATTCATATTGTTTTGATACTTTAGGGAAACAATCCATGAGTCATTTGTGACATATAGGAATCATCCCCACCTCAATATGATGAACAGAGTGACCGGTATGACTAAAATTGTCCGCTATCAGTTTAAAATTGACATTTTAGTTCAAAACTTTTCACTCACTAAAAACAAAGAAAACGTGCTCAGATTTTATTACAAATTAAGGAAAGCGATTAGTAAGTCCTTTTTTATGTGTATGAATCATTCTCACTTTAAATCAATGCACAATGTGACTTTTATGACTCAAATTTAATGTTTTCAGTTTGGAATTACATTTTAGTAAAAAACACAATCGACATAATGAAAACTGAGGAAATGAATTCCGATTGTTTTGATACTTTAGTACAATGATATATTAGTCATTTGTGGCCTCTTCAAATTAACCACACCTCAATCTGATTCACGGTGTCACCAGTATGACTCCAAATGTGTCTTGTTATTTAAAATTGACATTAATTCAAGTAAAAAAACAAAACTGACATATTGAAAACCAAGAAAATGCATTCTTATTTTTTTGATACATTAGTAAAATGATCCATGAGTTATTTTTGATATGTATAAATCAACCCCACCTCAATCTGACGCACCATGTGACTGGTATGACTAAAAGTGTCTATTAAGAGTTTAAAATTGACATTTTAGTTCAGAGCATGTCACTCATTGAAAACAAATCAAACGCACTCTAATTGTCTTCCAAATTAAGGACACTGATTTGTAAGTCCTTTGTGACGAGTATCAAGTATTCTCATATCAAACTGACTCATGATGTGACCGATATGACTCAAATTTCATGTTTTCAGTTTGAAATGACATTTTAGTAAAAAACACAACTAACTTACTAAAAACCAAGAAAATGCATTCCAATTGTTTTGATACTTCAGTAAAATGATCTATCAGTCATTTTTGAAGTGTATTAATCAACTTCACCTCAATAAGATGTATGGTATCACCGGTATGACTCCAAATGTGACTTTTTATTTAAATTTGTTATTAATTCAAGTAAAAAAACACAACTAACAAACTAAAAACAAAGAAAATGAATTGAGATTGTTTTAATACTTTAGTAAAATGATTCATGAGTCAGTTTTGACATGTATGAATCAACCCCACCTCAATCCAATGAATAGTGTGAATGGTATGACAAAAAGTGTTTGTTATCACTTTAAAATTGACATTTTAACTAAAAATGTGTCACTCACTAAAAACTAGGTAAACTCACTCTGATTGTCTTCCAAATTAAGGAAAGAAATTCATAAGTCCTTTGTGATGTGTATAAAGAAATCTCACATAAAACTGATGCATGATGTGACTGGTATGACTCAAATTGCATCTTTTCGGTTTGAAATGACATTTTGTAAAAAAAACACAACTGACATACTGAAAACCAAGGAAATGCATTCCGATTGTTTTGATACTTTATGAAAACAATCCATCAGTCATTTTTGATGTGTATAAATCAACTCCACCTCAATATGATTCATGGTGTCACCGGTATGACTCCAAATGTGTCATTTTTTATTAAAAATTGACATTTTTTAATGTATTCTTCATATTAATGTTTAATTTATTTCTTTATAGTATTACTAATATAATATTTGTTTTTTTATATATGTGGAACCTTTTTCTCGATTTGGGGTGATTTTTTTAGTAATTATTACCATCATAGGACATTTTTTAGAGGGACCACAGACATCAAAAGAGAAAACATTAATGTTTTTAACTATTTGTTGGATATTTGTAAAAGTAATTTTATAAAAATTGTTCAGAATCCATATAGAAGTGTTTTTTTGGTATATACCATGATTTAACATTTTTTATTCATGATTTCAATTAAATTTATATAGCGTTGTTTGCCAAAAGTTTGTGTGTGTTGCATATTTTTTCATCATTTTCATCGCGTATGTGGTTATTTTGTATATATATACTATGAGTTATAATTTTTGAGAAGGTTTTTGCTGGTTTGTGTAGATTATTTTTGATGGTTTCCTTAATTTGTTCAGTTTATTTTTTTTAGGTTTCTGGGTGTGCTCTTATATAAATATCATGCCCAGACAGGGAATCCTTTATCAGTGCTTCAATTAGCACTGATAAAGGACCACCTTTATCAGCGCTAATTGAAGCACTGATAAATGGGGACTTTATCAGTGCTCCGAATAGTGCTAATAAAGGGGGGCGTTTATCAACACATTTCTGAGCACTGAAAAAGGGTACCCCCCCCCCTTAATAGTGGCTCAATTAACATCACTTTTTTAGAACTGATAAAATCCTTTTTAGCACTGATAAAAGCTTATTTTGTGGTAGTGTATAATTACATAATAATGAAAAATATATGGGAAGTTTCATCTAACATTTTCTCTAAAGTAATCTTTTCTGAAATATAAATTAACATCATTTATAAATCAATAACATTCTATTCCATCACATTTATTTGATTATCATTCCATCTCATCTTATGAAAACTTCTAAACATTAATAAATATACCTATACTAAAAAAATCAGCTAAATTTCATCTTGGTTATCTTTTTAAAAAATGATAAAATAAAATTAATTCAAAACTATAACATTTTTATATTAATATATAAGATAAGAATGAATTTTTAATTGATTTAATAAGTGTATATTTGTATAAGAATAGCAGTCAAACACTACGTAAAATCTTATTATAACACTTATCACATATGATGGGTTAATTTTATATTTTTTCACAACACACCTCAAGATTCAAAAAATAAATTACTCATGTTTTTCTTTGAAAAAATAGTATTATGGATTTTAATTGAGTTAATAAGTGATTCTTAGCATTAAAATAACACTCACACTAATTCTAAACTAAATATAACACTTATCATATATGATTAATTAATTGATTATATTTTTAAAACACCCCTCAAAATACCAAAATAAATTATTTAATATTATTTATTCAAAAAATACTATGAATAATTTTAATTGAAAGGTGATTTAAAATGGGAGAGAGAATTACCACATAACCTTGATTGTGTGGGATGCTTAGTGATGACATAGGTAAAGGAGGGAGAAGGATCAGCATGATATCATGGGGGTCAATGGTTTTTCTTGGATAAAGGTAGGGAAAGTAATGCAACAATAGGGGAAGAGGGGTGACTAAAGCAATGATTAGGTAAAGGGGGTCGATGGAGTGGTGTGAGGATAGGGGACAATAGCTATAGAGGGTTAAGGGGAGTGAGGGTGACCATGAGTTTGAGGGTGAGAGTGGTGGTGGTGAGGGCTTGGTAGCTAGGGCTTAGAGGTGACAATATTAGGAGATAGCTTGGGGTGGGGGAAAGGGGGAGAGGTCTCAGATCGAGAGAAAATAATTTTTTTGAGGGGAGAAAGAGTATTTTTTTAATTTAAGTAAATACTTAGTGGTGGATTTTGAAAAACCACAACTAAAATATTTAAATTTTATTTTTTGTTGATTTAACAAACCACCTCTCAATAAAGGCTATTAAACTCTAATTTTAGTGTAGTGATATTATACTTGGAACCCAAGAAATGGGGGATTTCAGTGTGTTTTAGATTTGGGTTTTATGATTAATTAAGGGTTTTTTTAATATATATTGGGTAATTATCAAGAGGCTTTAGATATTTTTTTATAAAATGTTAAACTTTATTACATATATGAAAAAAATGAAAGACCCTGGACAAGAATAGAGAAAAAAATAAAACACAAGCTTATATTGAAAAATTATTCTATATAAATACAACATCAACAAAAACTAATAGTACTAACATTTAGTTCCCACACAAACTCCCAAAACTCAAGAATAAATAACATATACAACAAATTCACTTTTTGAATTTTTATAATCACATGAAAAACCTCTTGATATAACCAAAAATAGTGTTGATAAATAGAGAGTGGTCATCTATAAAAAACCTTGTAAGAAACCAATCCACCAATTTGATTCTACAAACCAAAAACTACTCATCATAGTATAGTATCGTAGGTATAAAAATTTGATCATTATAAAGACCCCAACCCTAGTATCCTAGTTTTGGTGCCTTACTTTATTACATTGGCATGATTACAAGGAATCACATCCCAAATTATCAAATAGTTTAGTATTATTGGTAAACTAGATACATATTTGAAATTTAAATTACATTTTAGACATCAACAATCTTTGAGAACACCATTATTCTCCTTAAAGTAACCTTACATATCAATATTAATACACTTCATGGAAACCTAGGTAAAATAAAACATAAGAAAGGTATGATATCAGATGCCTATTAAGGGTTCCATACAGCAGAATTTATCCTAAATTAAAGAGGATAATCAACATAGAAAGGTAAATAACTGAAACACATGCCATTTAATCAATAACTTGAGCATAATATGGCTGGTAAAAAAGTGATCAAATAATTCCATATAAACAATACCATGTCCTATAAAACTTATCCATGAAAATTATACTGATCTAATAATCACATGGAAATCAATAACAAATCCCATAATGATGGAACACATAATTCCAGACATTTAAAACTTATCATCGAGGCCTAGACCAAGACATCTAAAAATAAATGGGTAATGACAAAAAGATTCCTTTCAAACCATTTTATAAAAAGTAAAACATGGGTAAAAAGACTTTAAAATTTTGTAGGATGATAGTAAAAACCTTTCTGAAAATTTTTTAGAAAACATGGGAATGGAAAAAAAATGTTCCCTAGTGGAGACTTAAACTTAAACAATCCTGAATAATATTGAAATTATGAAATAACCCTTACCACTTTATAATCAATCGAATAGTATTCCCTATAAAATCAATAGTTATCAAATAAAACATTTAATACCATTAAGATAATGATATTCATGATATTATATATCAAAAGGGAATTATATACACCACGCAAAAGAAATAAGTGGTGAATAAGGAATATATCTCATAGAAATAAAATTTAGACAAAAATCCCTTACAAAGTTCATACCATTTAGGTGAGAATTTATAAATGGGGTGATTATGTATAACAATAGTATATCCAAACTAATAGAATTTGGAATATATCATAAAGAAATAAATAGTAGATTCCATACATAATCTTGGCATACTATAATAAACAAAGTAGACGTATTACCCAATTAATGAAAATTGAGTTAATAAACACCTTACCACTTATAATCGTGCCAATGTAAAAAAGTAAGGAATCAGCTTCGGGCTACTAGGTTCAGGGTCTTTATAGTTGGTATCAAAGTAAGTTTAGTAGAAATCATGTGAACTAGATATAGGAAAACTTAGATTAGGGAACAAAACCCATTGGTTTTGTATGTGTGAAAAAATTAATTTAAGGTATAATGTCATTGAATTTTATGGACATGTGTTTAAAGGTAATGATAACCATTAGGGTTTATATGATCTTTTAATTTAAGGTAATTATGGGTATTTATATTATTGGGAATAAAAATGAAACTTATGAGATAACCTTTGTGGTTAAAACATTTTATTAATGTTGAATATATTTAGGTTATTTTTTAGGATGCTTATGACATTTTTGGATAATATTAATATTGTTTTAGAAAATGGATAACCTTCATGATTGATGAAAACCTATTGTGTCTGACAGGGTCATGGGTTTTGAACACACAATTAAAGGACGATAAGGGTACAGCACCTACAACTATCCTAAATGAAGTCCTAGTTAGAGTGAAATTTTTTATAGTTAAAATGTCAAGTGGATAGAGGTAATATTTATTTTAGGGATATTTGTTTTATCAAATTACCTTAGGATTGAAAAATGATTTGGAGATTAAGTGATTAATGTTATTTCAGAAGACATTTTTTATTTTGTGAATCCTATAAGATTAAGGTAAACATAATATTATGATGAATAAATATTGAATTGTTTGTAGGAGTCAAATATTATTTTATTATGGACTTGTGGTGATTTAAGTTATTTATAGAAATCGTTATCATATCTTGGAGATTATGTGATTTAGGTAATTAAGTTTTTGGTATGAAATATTAAGATTTATTTATGTTATTTCGAATACTATGTGATAAAATATTTATAATTTTTGGGTTTAAATATTAGTCTAGAATATTTTTGAGGAATGATGGTTATTTTCTAAATGATTTATGTTGAACTATGGGTATTACTGTTGAATTTTAGAGATTAAAGTTTTTTTCATCATAAAAAAGTTTATTATTTTTGGGGAATTATCTTATATTATCCAAACCATTTTGGTTTTGGTTAATGTATAAAGTCAGGAGGAATATATAGTTATAATTTTGTGGATTTTCTAATCCATAAAAGTTTATTTGAATTTTTTAGGCATGAAAAAATGATCTCAAATACTCATCATTTGGAGAAAAATATATGGTTGTAGGGGAAATTTATTAAAGGATGAAACTCTAATTTTCAAGTAATTATGTTTCCTTATGTTATTATTCTATGAAGTAAATTAATTCCTTATCTTTAGGAAAATGATTTTGAAACAAAAAAGGTTATCTGTTTACTTTTATCAATAGCTTTTTAACCCATCACATATTTATGGTTTTGTGATTGTTAACTTTCCTGTGATCATGTTCTATATCACTCTTTATTATTCTTCGAGAGTTATTTTTCTAATCCATGTCCATATTTTCCGATATATAATCATAGTATGTGTTATCTCTGGTGACCTTTGTACTTCCCTTTCTTTCTTTTTAAGTGGAAGTTTCTTTAATACTTTTTCTGATATGGGTTTTCAATAAATGTGTTTTGAAAATTCAAATCTTAACTACCGAGCCTGAATTAAAAAATTTCAAGAACAAAATTTAATGGAGATTAGAATTTAAAACCCCAAGAATTTATGTTATGTATCTTTTTAAATTTAATCCCTTTTATAGCTTAGGTTACACACAACACCGAGCTTAAACGAACCACGATATACTATTAATAGTATTATTTAAAAGGTGGTTATCTCTAAGATTTTAAATTGGTGGTTATGAAAAGGATTAACTAAATTTTTAAAATATATTATTAAGTTAATTTCTTACCAATTAATTATAAATAAATATAAAAAACTAATTTAATATAAAATAAATTATTTTATAAAAACTAATATTATGCTGTATAGATGTTTTATCCTAATAAATTAAATTAATTAATATTAGTTAATGATATTAATTATATTTATATATAATATATTCAATATAATGTTTAATATTCATCCTATGTGTTTTTTAAACATGATATAAGAACAAAATCAATTTTATGCATAAAAGGTGTATTTTTATAAAAAGATAGTTTTACCGTATTTTGATGGATCGCTTGTTTTAAATCTAATTTTTGAAACTTTTATAAATTATTTTTGAAAAAAAACTTCTTCTTTGATATTTTAACATAAAAATTTACTTTGGTTTAATTTTTGGTATTTTTCTAAGTTTCATGTTTTGATAAATAGTGAAAAATAGTTTATTTTAATTGAAAACAGCTTTTTCATCTAAATAATTTCTAGAGTTAAAATATATTTTTGATTGGTTTAAAAGTATATTTAGATCAATTTTATATCATTTAATCCAATTTATGTCATTTTAATCAATTTTACGGTGAATTTAGATATAAAAACATTTCAATCTTTTGAACATTTTCACTTTAATAACTTGTTTTCTCACCCCGACAAAGGGATTAATTTTAAATTAATTTTATCCAATTATGTGTTTTGAATTTTGAAAAATGGATTCCATATTTGTAATCATAAGTTAAAAATTTAGTAAATTGGTTGATTTAATTTTTGGGCAGTATGAAATGTAACTTTAGTAATTTTTATTACCAAAGTTAAGGGTAAATCAGGTAATTATGGGTAAAAATAATATTATAAATATTATAAATTACCCTATAACTTGTCATGGTTTTATTGGATGATATATTTTCAACTAAAATCATCATTGGGATGATTTTATGGCCTCTTGAAGCTACTTGGATGAATTTAATCCTTTTATAGTATTTTATTTTAAGGAAAGCCAAATATGTCATACTCATGTTTTTAATAAGTATTACATTTTTTATATGTAGTTATTCAGACATTATCTTGGACTATAAATATTCATTTGAAATATAAAATTTTTATCTTCCTCATGGTAATTTATTCTTAATTTTTAGGTAATAAATATTTACCTTAAAGGCTTACATAATGATTATGCAGTAAATATTTAATTAATGAAAATATCAAATAAATGATATCAAAAATATTAAAAGAAATATAAATTGAGATAATTAATGACATTCATGAATTTTATAGAATACTTTGAAATATTGGGGATATTTTAAGAGAGTTTTTTTTAATATATCTTGTTGTTATGATTTTTTTAAAAAGTCAAGTAATGTATACTGTCAAAATTGACATTAATGATATTTTAAAATAAATAATATTTTATTAAATGATATAAAATTTATAAAAATCTAAAATATGGCCAACTTATTGTAATAAATTTTAAAATTTCATCCATGACTCATTTATGGTGAGTATATAATTATTCAAACATCTTTTATTTCAACCATGTTATGCTCCAGTTATTGATTAAATGACATGTGTTTCAGTTACTTACCTTTCTATAATTGTTATTTACAATATCTTCTTCTGTATATATACCCTTACTGAGAATTTTAGCTCACCCATTTCTTATGTTTTATTTTCCCCCAGGATACCAAGAAGTGTTTTATGATTGATTTTATAGGGATGAACTAGAATAATAATGGTGTTATCAAAGGGATTACTATGTTGTATTTTTTCAGTTGTAATACAAGATTCACATATGTATCTATTTTTTCCAAACTACTAAACTATTTGTCCCTTTGGTATATGATCACTTGTACTTGGTACCAATGTGATAAAGTAACAGCCAACTATGGGCTACTAAGGTTGGGGTATTTACAGTTGTGACATGAAGATTATTTTTGAAAACCTTTGAATGAAATTAAAAATAAACATAAAGTGAAATTTATAATATTTTTATATCCATATAAATAAAAATTTAAAATAATATCAACAATATTTCCATGGAGAAAAATATTTGATAATTAAATATTTAAACATTCAAGGTGTCTCATACCACTTTAAGTATTTAAATCATAAACCCTGTGAAAGAATAAAACATAAAAAAACATTAAATAACATGATAATAAATAAATTAATGACATTATAAGTCAAATTATTTTTATATACACCTCATAAAAGAAGGTGGGTGTATAACATCAAACTATGCCTCAAATAAAGGAGATTGAGACAAAGTCTTTTACCTTACGCTTCCTTTAGTCGTACATGCTTTAACATCCTGCTTAATGTTTTTAAGCATGTTATTAATTTATAGAATAAACATATCAATATTTATGATATCATATATGATACTATTATATCGTTTTGTTAATAATATTCCATTATAACCCTTGTTTCAGGTGTTAACTACTTCATTTTCTTATGCATGTTTTATCGTGTAAGTCTTGTTTATTATGCATAGTATATATTTATTTCATCTAAAAATGATATTAACTTACTAGATATCATATTTATTCATTATATAAATTTTTATAATCATTATTTAAAGGTTAACATGGAAAATTAATCACATCATATTATGGAGACAGTAGGCTGTACGTATGCATGATCAACGGTATCATTACCATAATGGTGAAAGGGTAAGAAACTGGATGGTATATTCATTTTTCATAATCAATATCATGTCATAATTATTATATATATCCATTATTTTCTTAATTATATCTATCCAAGTAAAATGGTGATGAAAAAAAATTACACCACAGCGTGGAGACGGTAAGTCGTACGTACGCACGCACGGTGCTTCCATTTTTTGTAGGATGGATAAAAGGTAAAATATGGATTTATTATAATCATAATAAAATATGAGAATATATATTATATTTTATTTGTTACTTTATCATTGAAACAATATTTTAATAGTAAGTATAAGAAGAAATGAACTTGAATGAGTTAGTAAAAACGATTACCTCTTCTTTGGAAGACTTCCTTTAGATATCTCCTTAAGTGGTCTAGGTTAGGTATTTTGGAAGGACCATCACATCTATAACTTAAATAAGGATGTTCAGAATATAAATTTGTAGGACTCATTTTATCTATAAGGCACATAGTGTTGTGAATAATTTAGGTATGAGGTGCCCATTTATAATTGAGGTGAGAGAACTTTTAGAAACTCTCAAAATATTAAATTAATTTAAATTAACTTTCAATTCAAAATGGATCCAAAGTGATTTATTTTTCATTTAAGATTATTATGGGTCAAAATTATCTCATAAAATAATTTTTAAACAAGTTTAGGTCACATTATTATCCATATCTTTTGGTTTTAACCCCTATTTAAACCCTTTAATTCTAACCGTGACAACATGTGTTTTTATTCTTTGAATGTTAGTATAGTTACTATAAAATACCAAAAAAAATTAATGAGTCATGGATGACATTTTAAACTTTATTAAAATCGTTTTTCCTAATTTTATATTTTTATGAATTTTAAATCACTTAATAAAATATTATTTATTTAAAAATATTATTAACGTCAATTTTGACATTATCCATTACTTGACTTTATAAAAATATCATAACAACAAGATATCTTCAAAACAACTCTTTTAACGTATCCCAAATATTTTAAATGAATCTATAAAATTAATTAATGACATTAATTATCTCAATTTATATTTATTTTAATGTTTTTAATATCATTTATTTGATATTTCCATTAATTAAACATTTAATACATCATCATTGTGTAAGACTTTAAAGTAATTATTTATTTCCTAAAAATTAAAAATAAATTTCCATGATGAAGATAAAAATTTTATATTTCAAATTACTATTCATAGTTGAATATATATTCTAAATAACCACATATAAAAAATTTAATACTTATTAAAAACATGAGTATGACGTATTTGACTTTCCTTAAAATAAAATACTATAAAATGCTTAAATTCATCCAAATGGATTCATGAGGCCATAAAATCATCCCAAGGATGATTTTTTTTGAAAATATCTCATAAAATAAAATTAGGACAATTATTGGGGTATTTTTATAATATTTATAATATTATTTTTACGCTTAATTACCTGATTTACCCTTAACCGTGGTAATAAAAATTCCTAAAGTTACTATTCATATTATCCAAAAATAAAAGGGGAATTGTTACTAAATTTTGATATTATAATTCCAAATATGGAATTCATTTTTCAAAATTAAAGACACATAATTAGATAAAATTAATTTAAAATTAATCTCGTTGATGGGGAGAGAAAATTGGTTATTAAAGTGAAAATGTTCAAAAGATTGAAATGTGTTTATATACAAATTCAATGTGAAATTTATTTTAATTACCTAAATTGCATTTAATTATATAAAATCTATATAATTATAATTTAAAACCAATCAAAAATATATTTTAACTCTGTAAAATTATTTTGACAAAAAAGTTGTTTTCAATTAAAATACAGTATTTCCATTATTCATCAAAACCTAAAACTTAGAATAATACCAAAAATTCAAAGTAAATTTTGATATTATGATTTTAAAGAATAATTTTTTTAAACAAAGAATTTATAAAAGTTTCAAAAAAATATATTTAAAACAAACGTGTCATCAAAAGGCGGTAAATTTGTCTTTTATAAAAACACATATTTTATGCGTAAAATTGAATATGTTCTTATATCATGTTTATAAAACACATAGGATGAATGTTAAACGTTGTATTGAATATATTATATACAAATATAATTAATATCATTTACTTATTGTAATTAATTTAATTTATTAGGATAAAACACCTTTGGAACATAATAATAGTTTTTATAAAAATATTTCTTTTATATTAAATTGGTTTTTATATTTATTTCTAATTAATTAATAACCAATTAATTTAATAATATATTTTAAAAAATTAGTTAATCCTATTCATAACCACTAATTTAATTTTTGGGAGATAATTTCCTTTTAAATAATACTATTAATAGTATATCAGGTTCGTTTAAGCTCAGTGTTGCATGAAATGTAAGCTATTGAAGAGATTAAATTTAAAATGATACATACCATAAGTTCTTATGGTGTTACAATCACACTATGATTTGACCGGGTTATATCTTTCTTGATCCAATTTCAATACATGACATAACCTAACTCTATCTATAAAACATGTCTAAGCATGATCCATATCTGTTGTTGTTTCCATGACCAAGATCCATCACACAAACTAACACAATAGTATCTAACTAGGTTATAGTTTGGAATTCAAAAGCATAAAATACTATCTCCTAACATCATCCATCATATTTAGAAATATTAATCTAGACTTGAACCTGTATAGAAGAAAATAATTAATGAAAAAATAAAAAACAACCATAACTAGTAGTAAACAGACCCCCATCATCAATCCTTGATAATCATGGACTTTCCAAATAAATAATCTAAAATAAAAAACTTTCTTTTAATCTTTAAAATCTACATAGATCAAAACCATTATCTACCACATTATAATTCCATTTGAGAAAAATCATGAAAATAATTAAGAGATACGGTCTATTTTCTATTAAATAAATTATATTTGAGATTATAAATGTTATAAAACTTTAATTACAAAGGGAATATAAGTTTAGAGATAATGTATTATAAATCAGTGTCATAGTTGTTGTAGAAAACTATTATTTTTCACATTTTCTAGATAGTTCATATAACTATAAAATTCATAATTCTAGTAATATAATAAAATATAGTAAAAAAATACATTTTTAATTATAAAACCATTCAAACCAATAATAGGTAGATAAATATTTAACAATAATCTTAGTAGATTTAAGATCTGAGAAGATGGATGACACACACAAAATAATTCTTTTTTAGTTTCATGTATTGAATTACATAATATAAAAGCTCAATTTCAATCAGAATAAGTCTACATGATCTTACCCAAGTTGGTAATATTTTCTGATCAAACATCCACATTAAGAAACCATGTTTATAAGTGATAAAATAACCCCAAATAAGCTAATAACCATTTGGATTTATCTCACAATTCTAGTGAAAAAGTGTTTCTTCTACTGCTACCACAACAAAATGTTTCCCCCTTTACTTTCTAAATAATTTAATCTCCATATTACTCAATGCATGGAAATTATTTCTCTCCTAGATAGTGTAATCCTTTAAAAACCCTTGAAAAGGTATCCTTAAAAGGTTCACTCTAAAAAATATATTTTAAGGTAATAATGATAAATTCATTTCACCTAAGGTGATTCTATTAATAAAAACAATTTCCAAAATATTCTAGATCATGAGAAACATATTATAATTGTATGAAAATTTGATATGAATAAACCATTTTCAATAGTAAAAACCATTTTATTCTATGTAAGAAGATATTTTTTTACTTCTCCTTTCCAAAAAAAATATCTTGTATAAATCATTAACCATTATCAAAATTGTCTTAGGGATTATGATGATATTACCCCGATATGAAAATATCAAAGTTAAATTATATTTTTCCAACACAACTCTACTTTAATAGATTAAAAGATAAAATATGAAGGGATAATATGAGAAAGAATTTTCTCAAATAAGTTTGTCCTATCAAAGATAGATAAATACTTATAATATAGAAGAATTCCTAGATATTTAATAGGAAATATTTTTTATATAAATATTATACTATCTATAATTCACTTTCTAGTCACCATATAATATCCACCAAAGAAGATATTACACTTTATATCATTTATATATAATTTATGAATATTTAAATATTCATTTAAGGTTGTAGAAAGAATCCTTTTAGAATGAGGATCGGCTCTATAAAACACAAAGAGATCATCTGCAAACATAATATGATAGATTCAATTTTTGTGTAATTTGAGATAAAATATAAACTATTTTTTTAGTTTTCTTTAGGATAATTTTGGGCATATATTCCATGACTAAAGTAAAAAGTAATAGGTATAGGGGATCACCCAATATTATACCTTTACTATACTGAAAATAACCATATAAATCATCATTAATCATCAGGTAAAAAAATTGTTAAAAAATCATGATCCATTTAATAAATTTAGAATGGATATTGAAATCATTGAGGATCCATTTTAAGAAAGGATATGTGACTAATTAAAAATCCTTAGAAATATAAATATAAATATGAACAACACATATAGTGAAAATATATATTCTACTATAATTTATAGAAGGCTCTTGAATAAGAATAATATTATTTGAAATATCACAATAATATACAAAAGCTCCTTTATTTTCACCAATGTTCCTAGGAAGAGATTTTTTTATATAACTATCTAAAACATTTGATAAAAACTTATAAATAACATTACAACATGAAATGGTATGATAATGAGAAGTTAATTTTTGGTTAGCTATTTTGTAAATAAGATAAATAATATTAATGTTGAGCCTTGAAGGTAAGTGATTATTCTTATGAAAATTTTTAACACCTTGAATAATACTCCCCCAATAATATTCCAATTATTTTTATTGAAAATGGAAGAAAACCATCATGCTAGTGTGATTTATCATTACTAATATAAAACATAACTTCCTTAATCTCCTTGGAAAATAAATTCTCGTAAATGTTAAAACAACTTGATTCTTCCATCTACTTAATATCTTCAAAAATTATTCATTCATATTTCTATAAGGTTACTAAAGAAATTAAGAAAGAAATTTTTAATATCTCAAGGGGGATAAATTCATAAACTATTATCATACTTAATAATCCCATTGAAATTTTTTGATATTTTATATTTAATAAAAGAGTGAAAAAAATTATAATTAGTATCACCCTCATTTAAACAATGAATCTTTAATCTCTAATTTAAATATAAGTTTTCAAATATAAGAAGTTTTTTTAATTTATCAATCAATTATAACTCTTGATTTATAAGTTTCAAATCTTTTTTACCCTAATAAGAATAGATTGAATAGCAGATAGATCATTCATAATCCCCTCAATTATATTATAAAAAATACAAATTCGTTTTTTAATGTTAGTCCCTAGTTCATTCTTCGATGATTTTAATGGTGGAAAATACAATTAAAAGTGTCCTTAGAGTAATTTTTAATCCATGTAATATCAACCAAAATATAAAACCCCTCCTTTTACATGAGTAATTAAAAAATTTAAAGGGGATATCCAATCTAATGCCTAGCATAAAATAAATAATATAATGACCATGTTCAAATATTCTATAGGGAAGAAACTTGACCATAAAATTCTATAATAAATAATACTAATGTTTGTTAACCAAAACCATGTCTAGTTTATAAAAAATATGACTATTACCATTATTATTACTATACAAAGTATAAAACAGACCCAAGGAAACCTAGTTATCAAACTTTAAATCACATTTAAATCTATTTAATCCTTCTAACTCCCTTATAGTGACTTTTCTCCCATAAAGATGGTTATCAATACTATCTAAAAAATTGAATTCACCTAATATAATACAAGTATCATGACTAATATGAGATAATATTATAAAATAATCACAACTAATCTCTCAAATTTTTATTATTCAAGTCATAAATAAATAAAATTAGACTAGATTTACACCTAAACATAATTTTTATATAAATCATTTAGGTAGATAGAAACAAATATTCAAAGGAAACTTATCGGTATTACAAAGAATAATAATGTTTCCATTTATAAAAAACCTAAAAATATTTATTTTTTTCCACTTCACATTCTTATAAAAACATTTTAAACTCTTAATAATCTATATTAAGTATCTAGTTACTAAAATCATTATGATATCAAGACTATAATTCTAAATGAAAAATGAAGATCCTGGAGATGAAATGGGTTATATAGCATCCTAATATTATAGAATTTATAATTTATTTTGTCCAATAGAGGATTTTCCCCTTGTTTATTCCCAACCATATTAAGTGTCACTTTATCTAGGAAATTTTTCAGACCACTTTATCTTATTCTTTTGGATTTTTGGCTAAAATAAATAAAATATTTCCTTGATCATGGTAAATTAAATTATGAGGGTTCATTTCCTTGAACTCTATAGTATCCTAAGAATAGTTCACTATTGTTTTAGTCCACTGAACCCTCAATGTAGAGTAAATATAATAAGTGATAGGGATGGAGTCTTCCTTTCACTTGTCTTTGGGGGTATCATCTACCTCCAGGGGTTACTTTTATATATACCAAATGTGTTAGAAGCGTAAGAATACTCTAGGTTATTTTTTCTCTTTTCCTTATTTTATTAGGTATCATTGAAGTTTTATCTTCTATTAAAAAGTATTTTCTACACTAACCTGCATTATAATTTAATTTCTCACCATTAAAAACAATAATCATCCTTGAGGTTTTCCTTTCATTATCATTCACCTAAACCCTATGTTATTGATAGAACTTTATAATCCATCTATGGGGTGGGGTTATAGATTTGATAACTAGTGAGAGGATAATTTAAGCACTTGAAATTAAAAAATATATATATAACCCATTCATTTTTTACATTATAATGAAAACTTTTCCTCCTGATATTCTCAAGATGAACTTACTAGAGAGAGTTCACTTGAGAGTGATGTCGATGTAAATCCTGGAATATGTGATATAAAATATCATTTTCATAAATATATCCATACATAATTGTTTACCTTTGACACTTTATATCCTATTGAGTACACCCTACATCCATAGATGAAGCCCCATGTTTAGAAACTTGAACCAGACTGAGATTTACTTGAGATTATTGAGATTTTAATGCACTTCAGTTAAACACAAATTAAGAATCGATGTTCAAATATTTAAGATAAATGGATCCAATTTGATCATTTCAAACATATATAAATTATTATAAAAATTAAATAAGAAAATACCATGACCAAGCAATGATACATACACAATTTTATCCTATCCTTATTGGGTATAATTAATTGAATAATTTAATGATTTTTGTTGAAATCATAAATGAAACCCATCAGTATATTTTACAATAAATTTCATCCCTCCACCCATTATTATTCTTCAAATGTGATGTATGAGTTCACTATTTTTTATGGGATGATGGATAGTGATAGTCCAACAAGGATCTATAAGTTTTCCCAAAAAATATTCACCCATGATTTTATTACATAAGATGGAATTAATAAAAATATATAGATGATATGAGATAAACCTAAACTATGAATAAATAAATGTGTCTTAGGTAGTTTATTAAGTCATGATATCAATATATGTTAAAGGATACACTCATAGAAATCATCTATCCATTTTAGGTACTTTAGATCTTCCTTATATGAGATAGATATTTCTATGGTTAACTATTTAAGGTAGTTAGATTAATTTATTCACATTATTATGAAAAAAATTCATATTTGGGTAAATATTTTTGGTTAAATAAAACATATTTATCTCTAAGAATTGTTAAATTTTCTAGGCTATCTCATACTCATTATATACTTAAATGGTATTTTTGTAACATCCTAAGATTTCAAAATATGAACATCAGATTTGATAGTGTGTATGACATGAAACACCAAGCATAGAAGGGAATATAACATTCAAATACTTTATGATATATTTAAATTTAAATAAATTAAATCTCTTTGATATCTTTCAATGCACACAACACTGGGTTTGAATAAAACTCAGTACTTTATTAAAATATTATTATTTAAACATTACCATTATAAACTAGTCGTTAAGTTTGTTGGTATGGATATTAATAATTAAATTATGAAAATTTTAAGTTTTACACATGTATAAAATAAATTAAATGGTTATATATTGATTAGAAATAAAATTATAATGATTTTAAAGAAAAATAAATGTTTTCTAAAAAACTCTATTTTTCTAACAGAAGGATTAGTCGTGCATTGTGAAAATAGTTTAAAATTAATTTTTACCAATTTTAAAAATATTTATATGTAAAAAGAAAATTAATTTTTTAAATTATCATAGGAAAATTATCTTAGGCTTAATTTTTGGGTTTTTTTGGAAACTTTTTAATTATTTATGAATAGTGAAAAATAATGAATTTTAATTGAAAAATTCCTTTTCATTTAAATTATTTATAAAGTTAAATTATATTTTAAATTTATTTTAAAGTAAAATTAGTCAAATTATATATCTATTAATCCATTTTATGCCATTATAATCATTTTCATATTGAATTTTGATATAAAAACATTGTAAACTTTTGAACATTTTCTCTTTGAAAATCCAAATTCTCATCACGTCTGTAGGATTAATTTTAAATTAAATTTCTCTAATTATATTAATTGAATTTAAAAAAAGGATTAAATATTTTGAATCATAATAATTTATATTATCTAGTAATATCATCTTAATTTTTTACCATAATTCATAGTAAAATAAGTAAAAATTATTTATCATGGTTAAGGTAAAAACTGGTTTATCGTGGGTTAAACTAAAAAGATAAGGGTTAAAAATACCTAAATAATTATCTAAAATATATTTTAAGACTATATTTATACCTTATAATGTCTATGTCTCTATAATAATCCATTTTTTACCCTTCTGGCATGTGAAAAATGTGGGTACACCTTTTTCTTTTCAAAACAAGTGTGCCTCTCACCTCATTTATAAAAGGCCACCCACTATCCCCTATTATTCACACCATAAAACCTATTTTTATACCAAGAAAAGTCAAAATCACTTCCCAACTTCCATACCCTCATCTAAGAATCCTTTTTTCATAATTACATTCTAGGAATACTTTAGTTATAGTCTTAAAGTGGTGGTCTGAGAAGAGGTAAAATTCTTAACTATGTGTTCTTCTATTATTTTCTCCTCAAATTCCTTAAATTATTATTAAAATATGATGATATGATAAAATTTATATCTTTAATATACTGATATTTTATTAAATTAATTTCATTACCTACAATTATCCCCACTTCCATCAAATGGGTTATTAAATCATCATTCGTGTGTATGGTGAACTACCGCCTCGCGAACCGATGTCATTCGTTTTTTCACTACCACCTATCATGATTGGGTATGATGATGGATTTAAAGTATATATATGATATTTATAAAAAAATACCAATAGAGTAATTATATCATATATAAATTTTTTAATTTGCATTCTGTAGGGGATACGATAACATCGCTCATGTGTACGGCGGACTACCACCTCACGAAGCGATGTGATTCATTTTTTTTCACTAATGCTTTACATGGAAGGTAATAAGGATAAAGTTAATAAATATATGTGATATAAATTAAATAATTATAATATTAATGACATATTTATCATTATGAAAGAATAATATATTATTTTACTTTTTACTTTTTCACTCACTTAAAGATGATAACATCGTTCGTGTGCATCTGGACTACCGCCTTCACGAAGCGATACGAATATTTTTTCATCACCACACCACACAGATGATATATATAAGTATATTTAATAAATAATGATTTATATATAATATTATGATCATTCTATAAAGATAATATGTTATTTATCTTCTTTCCATAATTATCATTGCAAAATGGAAACGTTATTCATGCGTACGTATGGCCTACAGTCTTGATGATTGTAACATATTTAATTTTTCAGAAAAATATATTATAATTGATTTTAAAATTATAATTTATGTATAAATATAATAATTATTTCTGTATTACCATTTTTTATATGTTTAAATAATGATCTCTTTGATCATATTAAACCTACCAAATTCATTTTTGACACATAAGCCAAATATCATTGAAACATCTGACATAAACTTAATTGATTAAGTAATCATATATAACACGGTAATAAGTGAAATAAATGGAATAATAAACTTGAAAAGGTTCTTCAAAAATTAAATAATTAATATAATTTTATTATTCAGGAAGATAAAGAACGTACGTGGTGAGTTAGACTCAAGGTAAGGGTTTCTCATCTTGCTTTTACTTTCATGAGACATATGACATATTCACCACTTATTTATTTTGTGTGGTGTATATACTACTGTTTTTCATATTATATCATGAATTAGTTTATTTTTATGGTATATAATATTTTATTTAAGATTATTTATTTCATGGGGCTTATTATACAAAAGTTACCAAAGTGGTTAGGGTTTATTTCACAATCTCATCATTATTCGGAATTGTTTTTGTTTAAGTCTCCCTTGGGGGAAATATTTGTTATTTATATCTTAAAATAAATGTATGATATTCACCTCTAGTTATTCATGAAAGTTTTCAATTAATAGAACCATTTTACCACTTATTGGTACTTAAAATAATTGAGAAAATTTTTTTAAGAAAATTCAACTTTATTTCTCCCTTCGGATAGAAATTCTTTTCCATAAAAACCCATGGTTTATAAAAATGTTTTCAAAAAAAATTAACCTTTTTAAATACATTTTTACCCATTTTTACTTTTAAAAAAATTAAATGAATCTTTATTTTGTTTTCAAAACAATGCATGTTTGTCTTTTACCAAAAATGTGAAAGGAATCTTTGTTTTAACATGTAAAGCATGTATGGAATTTTCTACCATCATGTCCAATGTAATGAACTATATTTCTTCATACTATAACTTTGAAGAAGAAATTGAATTTTTTTCCTTTAAATGCTTTTTTGGGGTAAAATGGTAATTTTCCCCTAGAAAATGATCTTGGATAATTTTTCTGACCACTCCATTGCTCTCGTAATAGGGATTTTACCCTATGATAGGAGTTTGTTGGAATTTTAATCCATTTTAATTTTAATAGAATAATTAATATTTAATATTTAATTAGTTAAATATTAATTTATTTACATAGGTTTGTTCAGTCATATATTTTGAATGGATCATCAAATTGAGATTTTTTCATTGAATTTGGTTCCAAAACGGGTAGTTTTTCTTAAGTGGGCTATAAACTCGATTTGGGTGTCGAGGCCGAACTGGTTTGAGGCCCCTTTTCTTTTTCATTTATTTTTATTTTTATTTTTCTTCCTTTTCTTTTCTTTATCTTATTTTCCTTCCCTGAAATCTCAAATACACCCCCAGTGGGATCCTCCTTCATCATGCGACTGAGAGATAAAGGGAGAGGAAGAGAGTGAAAGATGTATATGGGAATAGAGGTATCACCACAAAGCTTAGGACATTTCGGATTGTCATGTGATGGTCGTGAACCATGAAAATGGGTGAATATTTGGAAGATTCCACCTAAAGGTAGTCTATTTTTAATTTTTTTCTAAAAATACCTATAGATTTACCATTTTCAAGTTCTAATCCCCTATTATGCATGCATAGGACCACTTGTGGGTTGATCTGTGGTTTTTTGGGGGTGAAACGAGGGTTTTAGGCAATTTAAGGGATTTACCATTCAAAAATCCAGATCACATGATGTTTAGTCTAGGAACAAACATCGTGTGTTATTACTATTTGGGGAAGATTATCTTTTATAAGTACATTCCGTGTATGGGGTATACACACCATGTACTGGGACTCAGCCGTGTAGCCGAGTACCCGATCAGATAACCCGTGTGGGTGGCATGTCATGTAAAGGTACATGGCCAAGCCATGTGATGTGCATGATCAAGTACCCTATATAGGTTACATACCATTTAATTATGATTCACTACTAGAAATTGGAGTTATATCAATATAACTATACAAACGGTTTCGAAAATCATTGGTATAGGCTACCTATACCAATGGTTTGGACAAAACTGTTGGTATAGGTACCTTATAGAGACACTATACTAATGTTTTTGGAAAAACCATTGGTATAGGTTCCATGGAGAGACCCTATACCAAGGTTTTTGGCCAAAACTATTGGAATATGTCCCTTTTAGAGACCCTATACCAATGGTTTCTCCAAAATCGTTGGTATAGGTCACTTATATAGACCCATCCCAACAATTTTGCCCAAAACCAAGTGGTGCAAGCATCAAAACACATTGGTTTTTATTTTTAAATTACATATACCAATGTATTTGTAAAACTGTTGGTATAGGTTATTCATATTACCTATACCAAATGTTTTAAAAAAAATTGGTATAGGGATATACCAATGGTTTTCAAAAAAACTATTGGTATAGGTCTATACCAACACCAAATCAACCAATTCCCCTCCAAACCATTGGTATGGGCTATACCAATGGTTTGGAAACCTATACCAATGGTTCCAACCCATTGGTATATAGTTTTTTCTATTATTTCTTTTACATGCCAATTCCAGATGGAGTACACGCCCAGAGGGAGCATTTGTAGAGCATGTTGTGTACTAGGTTTACATGCTTTGTACCGCCCCCTTTCTACCCATCTAATGTGTTTTCATATATTGATACCCATGAGTCAGAATCAGAAACATGAGTAGTCCAATATGAGTATCTTTCCACGTATATTGTGATGGTAAAACCCTTTAGTTTGTTTAAGGACTCTTAGGTAGTGTTTCAATATTTTCCCTAAATAGAGAGGTTCTTCATCTCGTAATAAAATTTAGTTTTCTCCTAAGAGTTAGACCTTGATCTTAAATGAGACGTGATCTATCTCTATTGAAATATGCTTTAAAAGATTTCCCCTTGAGGTTGTATCCCTTATGAGATGTGCCCTTTGAGCCTAGGATTCTGTGAGGTTAGTGGTTTCTAAGGATCCCCTATAGGATTCCTCTTCTTATGTTTCAACCTATAGGATCCCATGTAGGATTCCTTCGTATTCTTCCTTTTATCAAGGGTCTCCTAAGGGATGACTTTACTTAATGATAACTTAAGGATTCACTTGTAGGATCCCTTCACCTATATATCATTCCAAGGATCCCATGTGGGATGACTCTGTTTCTTACACTACTTTTTAGGGTCCTATGTAGGATTCCTTTTCTTATATAATTTTATAAGGATCACATATAGGATGCCTTTTCTTTCTTAGCATCAAGGATCCCATGTAGTATTCCTCCTTTTACCTTCACATCTGAGGATCCTGTGTTGGATTCCTTCACTTATGCGTAGACCATGAGGATCCCAAGTAGGGTGACTCTCTATTGTTTGACATGAGGAACCCAGTGGTCCCCATTATGTTTGACCAACCCTGAGCCAGTATGTCAGTTTTGGTAATAGATTATAGTGGGTGACACCTTAGAACCCATGCCAAACCTTTAATCTCATAAGGTTGTGGCAGTAATGGTGGGTTTAGGCATTCGGCCACCCTCACTCATTATAAGTATACATTCACTTGTTTATTGTTGATGCATTGATGATTACCAAAGGTGCTTCCTAGTTGTTGTCTAATGGCCATAATGAGATTCATATTTATTTATTTTTGGGATTCCTAGAAATTCAACCTAGTATCCTTATTATTCATTATTGGGATGCCCATACGTATTTCTTGGGATCTGGCTTCTGAGTCATGTTATTTCTTATATTTTATGGCATACCTAGAGGTACTACTTGGGACCTGGCTATTGAGCATTTATATTTGACTATTATATTATTTGTATTTCCATAGGTGCTTTATGAGATCTATCTTTTGATCTTATGATTGTGATATACAGGCATGGAATCCCAAGTAATAAACTTATATATGATTATGCTCTCTCAAGTGATGAGGGTGATTCTTGTCTCCTTGAATTTCTATATGTTGAGGGTGATTTTGATCTCCTATTATTGACATTTGATTAGTATGATTACACTCTCCTTGATTTGATTATACTCATGGATTATTATGCTCTCCCAAGCGATGGGGATGATTACGCTCTCCCTGATCGATTACTAAACCAAGGTGTTGGACATGCCAGTTCACTTCATTGGATACTCATGGATTATTACTCTCTCTTAAGTGATATGATGAATTTTATCTCCTAAATTAGAGACATCAAGGGGTGGTCATGATGTCTCACTAATGAGATCTCCTTACAGTTCACCTAAGGGATGGACCCTTATGTTTCATCTAATTCGCAATGACGTTATCTCCTATGGACTGGGACCTAGGGCTCAAACATTGGATGGATTTATATGGAATGAGCAGTATAGAATCCAATTTTAGGACATTATATGATTTCATATGAAATTCCATAGAATCCATTATTATAATGATTATAGGTGATTATGGGTGAACCTAGGGATAGGGTGAGTATCCCCCTATGGTGACGTATCTTACACAAAGACATGTTGGCATTAACCGAGGTAGGTATTTTTTTTATTGGGATTACAGACCTATAGATTGACTTAATTATACACCACTTGAGTGGTACAACATCCAATTTACTTCCCTTTTCACAAGATGTCTATGCGATTGGGATTACAGACCCCAGGATCGACTGCTTTGTTTTATGTTATTTATTCCACCTTATGCATGGATATTCATATTTACGTGTATATATATGTGTGTGTGTGTTTCTGTGTGTCTGTGGGAATATATACATTGAAATATAAATATGGATATACATGACAAAACCTTGTCTAGTTGACCAGGATCACGAACCTAGGGATTGACTATGGTTTCATGCTATTTATTCGATTTATTTATGTTTCCAATTGTGTCTCAGTTAGGATGAGCATATTGAATGATTATAAACTTATGAAAGCATATTTATAGGTTCATCACTAGGGTTTCATACTGAGATTATATTCTCAACCTTTTGCATGCACCTTGGTGTGCATGCATACCTTGTGTCTTATTTTCAGGTTGAGCACATATTCGTGGTAGATAGGTCCGAGACCCAGAGTTGCACGATTGAGTGGAGCCACTTGAGTGAATTCTTATGATCAAGCTGATATAGTTTGAAGTGTCACGGAGACCCGGTATGTGGTCTGTCTCAGAATTAGTACTAGATCCTTGAACTTTTATTTTAGTTTCCTTTATGTAATAATGTATCTACATTCATCCCAATTTTTGACTAGTGTTATATGAAATGGTTGTTTTGGCTTTTATATCATTCCATTTGTTATTACAGTATGTTATATTTGATTTTTTTTACTACTTATGCACTCTATTTATTTACTTCTTGGATGATATCTAGTTATTTCCGCTATTATTTACTCTAATATGATGTCATATTCTCTCCACAGACATACCCTAGGCCCTCATTACTATTTGGAAACATCTTGAGTATATAGAAGCATGCTTGAGGCTTCGTAATGAACCATCTTGGGGCACTGGTTTAGTGGAATCCTGGTTGGTATGTTACAAAGTGGTATCAAATCATTTCTTTTCCTATTATATTACTATTTGGTATATGGTAGACATGAGTATTAGGAATGTGTCAGAACTTTTGATAGATATCGGACTGGTTCATTGGGAACAATTATTTCGATAATAAGTCATGGTTTCTAATTTTATGGTATTGATGTTCTGATTTTTGATGTTACAGTTGTATATGATTTTCAATTTTAGAAATGCACATGTTGTGTGTATTTTATGATTTATTATGGATTACAGGCTCTAGGAAATTAGAAAGAGACTGGTGATTGATTTTGACTCTTGGCTTCCAAAGGAAAGAGACATCTCATATGTCATATTTGGCACATAGTATTTACATGTTATATGCCTTCTAGTGTGTTATTTTACTGACGATATAGGCCAATTGTTTAAAAGGTCAACAAAAACCTAAATGGTATTTTCTTGTATATATTTTTTGTGTCATTCTATTCAATTGATACTACTTACATATATATTTCTTTCTGATTGTAGGTGATGTGGATCTATGTTGAGATGTTTCATGGTGATGTTGATGAATCGGTCCTCATGCATGAGAGTTACAACAACCCTAGTAGGTAGATAGGGCACATTATTCCCATGTGTTAAACCCCTCATAGGGTGTTGTTTCTTTGGACCAGTTATTTAAATTATCAGTAAAAATCTATACAGTGTTTTCCTTCATAGATTGGAATGACATTCTGCATAACCAACCTCATCTATGGTTATCCATTTGGATCACTAAGTACGATTTTGATTGGTACCAAGATGTTTCTTGTGAATTTTAACTCAAGGGGGTATTACCATATATGGATTCTCAGTGAGTGTTAGTTCATTTTATCTTCTACGTTGGTATCATGACCTATAGGGAGTAGTTTTTTATGGGGATGATCAGTGAGGATCGATCCCTTATAGGCTATGTTGATATTTTTGACCCTCATAGTTTATTTTTATTTTTACCTCCCTTGGATTGGATTGATATTTCGACTAGATGGTTAGAACTTTTGACCCAGTGGTGAGAATTCGTTGGTAGGGCTAGGTGGGAGACCTAGAGGCCCTTAGTTTTGACTCAAACCCTTGTAGGTCAATGTGTTGTTTTGGTCAAGGGAGACCTGTGTGAGAGGTTGGTCCAGGGTTTTTGAATTCCTTTTTATGAATTGATCTAGGTTATATACTTGTTTTTAATTAATTCATGGTTAGTTCTCGGGTTTTGTGATATAGGCATGTTGATGCCTTCAACTTTTGACAAGCACCTAGGGTGCTTAGGTATCAAGACCTGCTTAAATGGGAAGGACTATTCAAGTACCTAAACTAATAAACTAGTGTTTTTAATATTGTTAATGTTTTCATATCATGGGTAGATGCTCGTTACTGGAACGACACCAAGTGATGGGCAGTCGTGGAATAAATCATGGAATGAGTGAGGTGCCTGATTTTGAAGAGAAGTTCCAAGGAAGATTCCAAATTAATGAGACCAATGTAATGTGTAGAAAAATAATCTTATACTTATGTTGTATGAGTTATAGGATCATGATTCAGGTGATAAAGGTATATGATAGTTGTGTTTGGTACCGTTTAAACTTGTAAATTCATGAGTGGGCAAGTGCGAGCTGAGGACTGATGTTTTCAAGAATTTTTATGGGCATGGATTCCTAGGAGTTGTGGTTAAATAATGAATGTACCTATATTTTAGAGGATACATTGAGATGAATCAGGTACCATGAGATATTTTACCCATGGCTGGACCTAGACATGCATTGTTGATAGATATGGTGTCAAGTGTTGTTTAAAGGCAAGTGTGGTCTATTTGTTGTGAGCGTGGATCAGAGAGAGATGTATATGAATTTTGATGGAATCTTAGTGTAAACATAGTTAGTGATAATAATTCTATATCTTGACATCATCTTGATTATACTAATGGATCGTATGCTCTATGCTGAGTTTCTTTCTTTTTAAAAAAATTACTTCTTCTATTAACAAAAGAACCTATTAAGGTTGTGCTCAATGAGAGTTATAAGGTAAGTCATATTGTAGGGAGTGTATCATTGGATATTTTATGGAGGTTACCCTCATTTTCAGTTTAAATTATGTATTTTATGTGACTCATTTATCTCATATTTTGGTTTTGAGATGATGATAAGGTTATTTCTATGGTGAGGAGTACAATATCGGTCATAGTTAAGAATCTCCCACGTATGAGATAGTTGTTAACACTATGAGACTATTCATTGGATAGTCAGGATAGAATAGATATGCATGTTCTCAGGTTGATAGAATTAATTCTAGTCTTACAACTATGATTCTTGGGGATAATAAGGTTTATGGTGGAGAGATTGTAACGACCCGTGCTTTTTCGGACTTGAATTTTGAGAAGAAATTTGAATTTTTGTCTTTAGATACTTATAAGGGGTAAAATGGTAATTTTAAACTATAATATGATATTGGATAATTTTTTTGACCACTCTATTGGTCCTGGAATAGGTTTTGTACCCTCATAAAAGAGTTTAGTGGAATTTTTTGTCGTTTTAATTTTAACAAAATAATTAATATCTAATATTTCATTAATTAAATATTAATTTATTCATAAAGGTTTGTTCAATTATATATTTTGAATGGATCTTAGGATTGAGATTATATCTCCTTTATTGGGTCTGAAATGGTCAGTTTATCCTAGGTGGGCATAAACTCGGTTTGGGCATCGGGGCCGAGTCAGGCCCCCTTTTCTTTTTCTTTTCTTTTTATTTTTCTTTTCTTTTTCTTTTTCTTTCTATTAATTTTATTTTCTTATTATTATTTCCCTTACCTATATTCTTGTGTACAACCCCATGGGTATCCCCCTTCATCATTCAAACAAGAGTTAAAGGGAGAGGGAGATAGAGAAAAGGTAAAGGGGAAGATAGGTACCATTATGAAGCTCAGGATGTGTTGGATTGTCATATGGTAGTTGTAGATCGTGAAAATGGGCGATGCTTTGGAAGATTCTTACCAAAGGTAGTAAATTTTTAATTTTTTCATAAATACCCATATATATCATTTTTAAGTTTTAATACCTTGTTATGATTGATTAGGACCCCTTGTGGGTTGATCTGTTGTTTTGGGGGGGAATGGGGGTTTCATGTGATTTGAGGGATTTCCTATTTAGAAATCCTGATCACACGGTGTGTAGTTCAGGAAAATAGGATGTGTGTTCTTTCTATTTAGGGAAGATAATATTTTATAAGTACACAACATGTATTGGGTATACATGTCGTGCTCTGGGACTCAGCCGTGTAGCTGAGTACCCTGCTAGAAAGCCTGTGTAGGGGTACATGGTCGTGTAGATTACATAGCCAGACCCTGTGTGGGTGGAACACCATGTAAAGGTACATGTCCAGCCTATATACATTTCCAATCAATTTTTTGTACATAGGTAGGTATCCCGTGTAGGTTACACACCATGTACATGATGAATACACCATGTACTTGGGATTTTATATGCCAAGTTCGACTAGAATACATGCCCAGATAGAGCATTGGGATAATACACCATGTATTAGGTTTACATGTTCTTTACTACCCCCTTTATACACTTCTTAGGGTTTTCATATCTTTATGCCCGAGAATCATAATTGGACACATGAGTATTCCAATATGAGTATCTTTCTATTTAGATCATGATGATAAAACCCTTGAGGTGGTTTAAGGACTCATAGGTAGAATTTTGAGATTTTCCCTAAATAGAGAGGTTCTTACTTCAATAATCAAATTCAATTGTCTCTAGAGAATGAGACCTTGATATGATATGATCCATGATCTATCACTCTAGGCATATACTTTTATATCTTTCCCCTTGATAAAAACTGCCTTTCGATATGTGTCTTTATGGTCGAGGAGTCTGTGAGGTTAGTTGTTTCTGAGGATCCCTTATAATATTCCTCTACTTAAATTTCAACCTAATGGATCCCATATAGGATTACTCCATCTTATTCTTGTTACCAAGGTTCCCCAAAGGGAATCCTTCACTTAATGTTGAATTAGGGAATCCCTTGTAGGATCCCTTCACCTGTATACCATTATGAGGATCCCATGTAGGATTCCCTTGTTTCTTACACTTATTTTGAGGATCCTATATAGGATTCATTTTATTATATCCCATTATGAGGATCCTATGTAGGATTACTCTGCTTGTTTATCCTCAAGGATCCCATGTAGGATTCCTCCTTTTACCTTCACATATGAGGATCCTGAGTATGATTCCTTCATTTATGCATAGACCATGAGGATCCCAAGTTGGATACATCTCCAATGTTTAATTTGAGGGACACAGTGGTGACCATGATGTTTGACCAAACATGACCTAGTATTTTGGGTTTGGGTAGAGATGGTAGAGAGTGTCACCTTAGAACCTGTGTCGAACTTGAAATTCCATGAGGATGTGGTAGTAGTGGTGGGTTTAGGCATTTGACCGACCTTACTCTTTTATTTATAAATTCAGTTTTTTATTAATGATGCGGTGATGATTACTAGAGGTTATTCCTAGTTGGTGGATTATTAGCCTAATGTGATACATCCTTCTTTCTATTTGGGATTCTTGGAAGTTCTTCCTGGGATCCATCTTATTCATTGTTGGGATACCCATATGTATTTCTTGAGATTCATCTTCTGATCCATGTTATTTATTATATTTACGGGCATACCCAGAGGTAGTACCTAGGACCTGGATATTGTGCCTATATATTTGACTATTATATTGTTGGTATTTCTAAAGGTGCTTCCCGAGATCCAAATTTTGAGCCTATGATTATGATATACAGGAATGGCATCCCTAGTAATGATACTCATGGATGATTACACTCTCCCGAGTGATAAGGATGATTCCACTCTCCTTGAATTTTTATATGTTGAGGATGATACCACTATCCTTTTATTGACATGTGATGAGGATGATTACACTCTCCTCGATTAGATTATACTCATGGATGATTATGCTCTCCCAAGTGATAAGGATGATTACGCTCTCCCTGACTGATTACTAGGCCACGGTGTTGTAAATAGAGTTTCACATCATTGGATACTCATGGATTATTATTCTCTACTAAGTTATAGGGATGATTTTGATCTCCCTAATTAGATACCTCAGGGGGTGGTCACGATATCTCATAAATGAGCTCTTCTTACATTTTGCCTAAGTTTCAGACCCTTATGGTGTATCCAAGTCATAATTTCATGAATGCCTATAGACCGAGACCTCAGAAATTGGATTTGATTTACATAGAATGAGAGCCATGGAATCTATCTTTATGCCATTTATAAGATATCTAGATTTACTTCCCTCGAATACATTATTATAGAAATTGGAGGTGAGTGCTGGTGAACCTAGGGTTAGGATGAGTATCCCCTTATGGTGACATAGCTTGATTAGATACATTTCGGCACTAGATGAAGAAGGTATTATCGATTGGGATTACATACCTAGATATTGACTTAATTATACACTGCATGAGTGGTATGACATCTAGCTCACTACTTTTTTCATAGGATATCCAGGTGATCGGGATTACGGACCCCATGATCTACTCCTATTGTTTTATGTTATTTTTTCCACCTTATGCATAGATATTCATATTTATGTAAATATATGTATGAGAATATGTGTGTGTGTATGTGTGAATATAAATATGTATATACATGACAGAACCTTTCCCGGTTGACCAAGATCATAGACCCAAGGATCGATTGTGGTTTCATGTTATTTATTTTATTTATTTATCTTTCCAATTGTGTCTTGGATAGGTTGATCATATTGTATGAGCATGAAATTATGATAGAAAATTTTTAGGTTCATCATTGGGCTGGTCTACTATGATTATATTCACACCCTTTTATATAAACCTATGTGTGTGTTCAAATCTTCTGTCTGCATTTCAAGTTAAGCACAGATGCATGGTAGATAGGGATGAGGCCCAGAGTTTCTTGATCAAGCGAAGCCACTCATGTGGATTCTTATGATTAGGCTGATGCAGTTTGATAGTGTCATAGAGATCAGGTATGTGGTCTGGCTAGGAGTTAGTAGTAGAGCCTTGTAATTTTATTTTAGTATCCTTTATGTACTTATGTATGTATGGTCGGCCCAATGGGTGACCAGTGTTGTACGACATGGTTGTTCATGCTTTTATATAATTCCATTTATTATTATAGTATGTTCTATTTCTATTTTTTTACTTCTTCTTCACTCTATTTATTTTATTATTGAATGATATATAGTTACTTTTATTATTTTTTACTCTAATATTAGGGGAAATCTCTCTATGGGAACACCCTAGTCCCTCACTACTAGTCAGAAGCCTTTGGATTATGGACAGGCACACTTGAAGCCTCATAATGAACTGGTTCAAGTCACTATTTTAGTGGAATATGGGTAGGATTATGCAACCAATCAATTTTTAAATATTATTTTACAAGTTTTCAAAGTTTATTTTCAAAGAAAAGTATTTTCAAAATATTTTTTTTATTTTTTTTTAAAGGTTATTTTAAAAGTGAAATGGTTATTTTTCTCAAAAATGTTTTTAGGGATATTTTCATGGTATTTCTATTTATCAACGACATCAACCCTCTATTTTGCATATGATCCAATGAGGATACATTGTATTAATACCATACTTATTATTTCTATGGATTTTTTATGATAATTTTGACTGAGGATGTATAATTTTATTACCATTCACCATTTTACTCTATATGTTTTATGATTATGTTTATTTATTTAGTTAAGAATTAACATTTTGTATGTTAGTTTTTCAATATTAATGTTTATGTTGATTATATTTCACCTACTTCATATGAGTAATGAATTGGACTTTGTAAGTGATGGGTAGAGCTCGCTATAGATCCCCGATGCATTGGTAGGTCGCATGAAACAAACTAGATTGGGTTTTAGTCAAGGCCTTACCCATTTATATAGATGTATTTTCACAAAGCCTTGATGGTATGTTTTATATGTTCAATATTATGCATTCCATCACTGTGGATTCAATTTCTAATATTACATGTGATTATTCGATTATTTAGAATATACATGGTTAAGTTTCATAGTCATGTGATGATTTATATGGCATATTTGATAATCATTTATTCGTATCATAATATGCTCAATTTATTGATTAAATGGAACATGTTTTAGTTATTTACCTTTCTATATTGATTATTCCTTATTTATTCATAGTTTATACTATAATCTTACCCATATTGATCATCTAATATCACCCATTTATTATGTTTTATTTTACCTAGGATACTAGGAAGTATTTTGTGATTGATATGTAGGGATGATCTAAGGGTAATAATGGCATTCTCAAAGAAAATACTTTGTGTATTTTATGTTTTAAAATTTAATGTGAATTTCAAGTACATATATATTTTACCAATAATACAAAACTATTCAGTCCTTTGGGATTTGATTCCTTGTATATTATGCCAATGTAATAAATAAACCACCAACTTTGGTATATTGGGGTCGGGGGCATTACAGTTGGTATCAGAGGAATTTTAGTAGAATCCTTGGAACTAAATTTAATAAAACATAGATTATGGAACATAACCCTATGATAGAATTTGAGGATAATTATAAAATAAAATCCTAGTGTTTTGTTAAGGAAGATATTATGTGGTTTTTTTCAGAAAATACAACCTTTTATAGATACTACAAGTGGACATGGTTATGAAACAAATGTACTTAGGGATAATAACTTCGAAAAAGGCGCATTGGGCTTGAACTGATCATCACCGGTCACATGAAAATGGGCCTTACTACACACCTATTTTAACACTCCCATGGGATATGTTTAAGATAATTTAAATTTTATTTACAAACTATTATCAAATATTTTAAAATAAAGATATCCCCAAAGAAACCATGTTTATGATTATGAGATTAGCTATGCATAAATTTTTCAATTTATGATAAGTACTTCACTAGTTTTGAGATTATAAATTATGTTTCACAGTGATATAATCTAATCTTGTGTATTCCATAATTTATTAATGGTTCCTAGTATAAGTAATGAGAACCGCACCAATTCTCATAATCCAAAGAGTAATAATGATCATTTATTAGATGGGATTAAGCCAATATTTTAAAGAGAACTAGTCTCCAAAACTTTATCATCATATGAATACATAGTATCATGTGCTAAAAAGATAGGGAAGTAATTTTATAAGTGTTATGGATTTGAAGGGAATCGAGCTAAGAATAGTAGTATAGAGAAAAATATGGATAAAGGGAAGAAGGTAAAGAAAGATTTTCTACCATGTGATAATTGTGGAAAGAAACACCCAGGTACTTGCCTAATGGGAATGGGAGTTTTATAAAAATGTGGAGATAAAGGCCACTATGCTCATGATTGAAAGGGAAATAAAAAGGCTACCAAATTTCAATACTTAAACTATAGGGAGATGAGGAACTACACAAATAAATTCCCCAAGCATTAAGGAAATATACCTCAAAATAAGGTAAGGGGTTAAGGTAAACTTATGTTATTACCATAGACAAAGTGGAATGATTAATTTTTTTTTGTTTAGAATAAATAATTATATCACTTTAGTATTTTATCAATGATATCCAAGTTATAATAATTATGAAATGTATAAGGATTGTACTGTAATAATTTTTCATTAAGTATTTTAAAAGTTATGTTGCATGGTATTGTTGACCAAGAAAAATGATTCAGTGGAAAGTTGGACATCTTGGATAATACATGATTAAGGGAAAGATAACCCTTAATATGTTCCTGATGTTGTTGTAATGATGTTGGGAAAATGAGATGATTGATATGGATAAAGTAAATTGGATAGTACTAACTACCTTGGAACTGATTAATGATTTGTTTACAAATCATTTTATACTATCATTGATGGAGTTAACAACAATTTTTTATTTAAAGAATATATCCAATATTTTTTTTTATTTAATGAATAAGGTAGTTTGCATGTTTTCAATAAGGTTTTACAGTAATTAGGGTTATTAATGTATTCTAATAGAATACATGGTGAAGGTATTCATGTGTTTTGTATGTGATTATTAAGAGATACTTTATGTTGATTGGGATATTAATGATATGTTCATTTTGGAAATTTAGTGACATTCTTTCTAATGTTTTGGATCTTAATATTTTGGAAGGTTCATAAGGTTAACCATTGATAAAATTGTTTAAGTTAAACTTTGGATGAGATTTTATAGATTAATGTATTATATTTTAAACTTGTGTTAACCATATTGGAAAATATTTAGAGATGCATAGAAAGACTTACCACTCTTTTTAAGGACCTTATGATATGTTAGATGTGAATTTTAGTTCTTCAGGAAACAAAAATCATTTTGGGATATTAATTTCTTGTAGTAAGTGATAAATTGTAAATTCATCAAAGCACAAACAAAGGATGAAATTGAGCTTATAAAATAAAAATTTATCAAGTAGGTATATCACCTTATTTCTTAGATATTAAAATAATTCCTCAACTTTAGGAAATGGATCATGAAATAAAAAAAATGTTATCCTGATACATTCATTTATACTGAACTAATGGTCTATTAAATCATCATATCTTTATGGTTTTATGGTCCTTAACTTTATATTGATCATTCAATTTCTTGTGATCAATGACCTCTACACTCTCAATAATTATTTACGCTTTTCTTCCATGTCCATATCTTCACTTCCAACCAATGTTCCCTTACTTAGAAACCTAGTTATGTGTTATTCTATATGACATTTGTATTTATATTGTATTTTATCTAGTGGATGTTTTATTAAACCTTCTCAGGATGTGGGATTTCAATAAGTAATTTTTAAATTTAAAACCCTAGATTACCTAGATCAAGATTAAATTTCCATGACACGACATATTTAAGGTGGGAAGAATGTAACACCTTGAGATTTAAAAATATGAAAATCATATTCAATAGAATGTAGGACATGAAACACCATGAATATAAGGAAATATAATATACCAAGATTTTATGATATATTTTTTTTATATAAACTCAATCTCTCTAATATCATGCAATGCACGCAACACCGAGTTTGAACAAAACATGATACTCAATTAAAATATTATTATTTAAACATTACCATGATAACATAGCCATTAAGTTGACAGGTATGAATAGTAATAACTAAATTATGAAGATTTTATATTTTACAAATTTATAAAATAAATTCAATGGTTTTCCATTGATTATAAATAAAATTAGAATTATTGTTTTATGAAAAACTATATTTTTATGAAAGGCGGATTAGTCATGCATTGTGAACATAATTTAAAAATATTTTTTTCCAGTTTTAAAATATTTATATGAAAAAATAAAATTCATTTTTTAAATAATAATATAAAAATAATCTTAGGCTTATTTTTTGGGTATTTTTCTGAAAGGTTTCATTTTTCAATGAATACTAATAAAACTAAATTTTATTTAATAAATGCTTTTTCATTTAAATTATTTATAAAGTTAAATTATATTTTAAATTGGTTTTAAAGTAAAATCATTTAAATTATATATCAATTAATCCAATTTAGGTCATTTTAATCATTTTCATATTGAATTCTAATATAAAAACTTTTCAAACATTTGAACATTTTCTCTTTCAAAACATGCTTTCTCGTCATGTCTATGAGATTAATTTTAAATTAAAATTTTCCAATTATATGAATGGAATTTGGAAAATTTTATTCCATATTTTTGTTCATAATAATTTATATTATCTAATATGTTCATATTAATTTTTACCATAATGAATAGTAAAAACAGTATAAATTATTTATCACGGTTAAGGTGAAAACAGATTTACTATAGGGTTAAACTAAAAAGATAAAGGTTAAAATGATCTAAAAACTTGTATAAAATCTATTTTATGTACTTATTTGGAACTTATAATGTATAATACTTGATAATAATCCACTTTGGATCCTTTTTTAATTTCAAAAATGTGGGTACACTTTTTTCTTTTCAAACATTAAAAGTGTACCACTCACCCCACTTATAAAAGGCCAGCCCCTCTCCTCTCTCCTTTTCATCTTCAAAACATTTTCGTTCAGAAAATACCTATCCAAATTAATTAAAAACTTCCATAACTTAATAATATAATCCTTGTTTTTTCATAAATACATTCTAGGAATACTTTAGGTATAATCCTAAAGAGGTGGTCTGAGAAGAGGTAAAATTCCTAACTATGCATTTTTCTTTTATTTATTCCTCCACATCCATAAATTATTATTAAACCATGATTATATAATAAAATATATATCTTAAATATAACGATATTTTTTCATGTTATTTTCATTTCCTAAAAACATCCCCACTTCCATCAAATCAGTTAAGAAATCATCATTCGTGTGTAGGGAGGACTACCGCCTCATGAACCGATGTTATTAGTTTTTCCATTACCACCTATAATGGTTGGGTATGATGATGTATAAAAAGAATATATATAATATTTATAAAATAATTATACCATTTTAGTAATTATATCATATATATATATATATATTACTTTACATTCCATAGGGGATATGATAACGCCGCTCGTGTGTACGGCGGACTACCGCCTCGCGAAGTTATTTGATTCATTTTTTTCACTAACTATTTACATGGAATGTAATAAGGATAAAGTTAATAAATATATGTCATATAAATGATATAATTATGATATTGATTAAATATTTATCATTCTAAAAAATAATATATCATTTTATTTCTTACCTTTTCATCCACTTAAAGATGATAACATTGTTCCTGTACGTGTAGACTACCACCTTCACAAAGCGATGTGACTCTCTTTTCAACACAAAACCGCATGGATGATATATATAAATATATTTAAGAAATAATATTTTATACAAGATATTATTATAATTATGTAAATATAAAATATTACTTACCTTATTTCTATAATGATCATTGAAAAATATAAACATTACTCATGTGTATATATGGTCTACCGTCACTAGGATTGTAACATAGTTCATTTTTTCATAAAAATATTTCATGATTGGTTTTAAAAGTATAATTTGTGTATAAATGTAATAATTATTTAATGATTATTATTTTTTGGATGTTTCAATAATGACATCTTTGACCATTATTAATATACCAAAGTCATTTTTTACACATAAGTCAAATATCATCGAAACATCTAATATAAAGTTAATTGATTATGTAATCATATATAACATGGTAATAAGTGAAATAAAAGTAATATTAAACTTGAAAAAGGTTATTAAGAAATTAAATAATTAACATGAGTTTATTATTTGGGAAGATAAAGAACGTACATGACAAGTTGGTCTCAAAGTAAGGGTTTCTCATCTCACTTTTACTTCCATGATACATACACCATATTGACCACTTATTTATTTTTTGTAGTGTATATACTTCCCTTTTTGTATGTTATATCATGAATTTTTTTATCTTAATGGTATTTAATATTTCATTTAAGGTTATTTATTTCATAGGTATTATGATTAAAAAGTTACCAAAGTGGTAAGGGTTTATTTCATAATATCATCATTATTCGGGATTGTTTTTATTTAAGTCTCCCTTGTGGGAATTATTTATATTTTTATATTAGAATAAATATATTTTATTCACCTTAGGTTATTCATGATCTTTTTCATGTAATAATATAATTTTTTCACTCCTTGGAACTTAAAATGATTGAGAAAATGTTTTAAATAAAATCTTACTTTATTTCACTCTTCAATCGGAAATCCCTTTTCACCAAAACCCATGTTTTATAAAAATGTTATCAACTTTTTTAACCTTTTTAATGAAATTTATACCCATTTTTACTTTTTTTTAAATGAAAGTAATCTTCATGTCATTTTCAAAATAACTCTTGTATGGATTTTACTGAAAATGTGAAAGGAATAATTGTTTTAACATGTATATCATGAAAAGAATTTTCCACCATCATGACCAATAAATGTTATAAATACTATTTTACATTTCTGAAAATTTTATTTTCAAAGAAAAGTATTTTAAAAATGTTTTTTGAACTTTTTGTTTTAAAATTTAATTTTCAAAGTGAAAATTTTATTATTATCAAAAATGTTTTTAAGGATATTTTCATGGTATTTATATTCATCAAAGACATCAACCCTATATTTTAATTATGATACATTGAGCATACGTCATATTGATAAAATCCTTATTATTTATCTAGATGGTTTTTGATCATTTTGACTGAGGATGTACAATTTTATTTCCATTCACCCTTATACTCTAGATGGTTTATGATTATGTTTATTGATTGGGGTAAGTATTAACATTTCATATGTTAGTTTTTCAATACGAATGTTTATGCTGGTTACATTTCAATAATTTCATATGAGGAATTCATTGGACTTATTAAGAAATGGGTGGGTCCCACTATAGCCCCTCGATGCATTGTTAGATTTCATGAGAAAATCTAGATTGGGATTTGGCCAAGGCCTTACCCATTTATATAGATGCATTGGTACAAGGACTTAAATATATTAGATGTCTTGGCACAAGGCCTCAATGATATCTTTTAGATGTCCATCATTATGTATTTGATCATTATGAATTCAGTTATTGAAAATCCATGTGATTATTTGATTAGTTAGAATATCTATGGTTAAGTTTTATGCTCATGTGATTATTTATATGGTATATTTGATCATCATTTATTCTTACCATAATATTCTCAAGTTATTGATTAAATAGATTGTGTTTAGTTATTTATCTTTACATATTGATTATGCCTTATTTATTCATATCTTCATTAATATTATTACCCTTATTAAGCATTTTATCTCACCCCTTTCTTATGTTTTATTTTCCCAAAGATACCAGGAATTATTTTTTTGATTGATATGCATGGATATGCAAAGTGGAATAATGGTGTTCTCATGAAAATAATTTTTTTATTTTATGTTTTAAAATGTAATGTAAATTTCTAGTATGTATATATTTTACTAATACTATTAAACTATTCATTCCTTTTGGATATGATTCCTTATGTCTTATAACAATGTAATAAAGTAGACACTAGATCTAGGTTACTAGGGTTGAGGTCACTATAATTTTCATGAGCCCTAAGATTCATAGGGGATTATCAATTTTGTTATTAGATGAGGTATAGGATAGATGTGCATGGGTTTGGTGAATTTATATATATAATATTTATATTTTTGGGTTATTTGAATTATTTAATTTTCTTAATTTCCATGGTTGGGTTATGATATGTCAAATGTAGTCCATGTATGAATTTATAGTGGTTTAGGTTATATTTTAATGACCTTCTATTTATAAACAGGTAGGGGGATCCCCTTTTTTATTGAACCAAACAAATTCTCTTATTATTTTGGGAAGAGGGAAACCATTACATGGTATGTAGGCCCAATGGGGTATGAAACCCAAAGACAAAATGGCCCCAATAAAAACTGACCCATAGGTCCAAATTTGACCCATAGGCCCTAAACCTTAGGGATTTCATACACCCTGCCAAACTGACATCACCCAGACATGGTCCTAATCCTAATCTACTCATTAACCCTAGTGCCCTACAAAGGATTATTTGTGGACATAAGAAAAGGATCCAAAACTTTATCACTTCAGTGTTGGTATGGTCTATACATGAGATGAAGGGATCAAGTTATATGTTTCTATCAGATTATGACTTGGCCCAAATGGCCCTAAGGCCTTCTTTTTATTTTTATTATATATAATCCCCCTTTTAAGGGTTGAAGAGAAACCCGTACATGACCCGTAGGCCCAAATCACAAGGCCCGGCATGACCCGCAATACATGACCCGAAGGCCCAAAGGCATACCATGCCCATTACATGACCCGTAGGCCCAGCCCACTAGAACTGCCCCTCCCCAGTGTCTTGCATCATTGATCTCCTTAGCTCCCCACCTTGCATTGTTGATCGGCTAGAATTGCCCCGTACAAAGATGCACAGTGCCTGGTCCCGATGGCGGCTGTCATACCCTCTAATTCTTCTAATTCGGTTAGCTATGCATCTAGTGGCTGCTACTCCTATTGCTCTAATCCTCTTCTGGGGCATGTTCTGTGTGAACTGGGATACTCAATGGTCTATGTGACCTGAAGGCCCTGTGGCCTGAAGGCCTTTGATGACCTGAAGGCCCTAGAGACCCATAGGCCCAAACCGGTGGCCCGAAGGCCCAAATCGGGTGAATAGTTCTGCTTGCTACGGTACCAAACAGTAACTGCTACAGTGCCCAGAAATTTGCCTCCACCCGGCTTTGAACCCGAGTCTCTTGGATGCCAAGCAGGAGCCCTTACCACTCGGGTACGGGCTCGTTGGTAGATTATGACTTGGGGTTTAACAATTGGGTTGTTTTATTTTTACCAAAGAGTTTTGTATATTTAAATGCTACAGGTTTCCAATATTTTCCCCTAATGTTGATTTCATAATGTTTATTAGTTAGGGATTATCTAGGTGTGGGATTCATGGTTGTTTGGTTATTCATAAATTGATTTTCTATTCCATTTTTATCATAAGGTTCACTCCAAATTCCATTTTATATATATTTAATATAAACCACTACAATCAATGGTTTAAATTACTATTATTGTGATTTACTAGGCCCGGTTCATAGACACGTGACCAGTTCGATTAGTCACTTGGCCTCAAGTGCACCTCCCCATATGACATAGGCTACTGACTAATAGTAAGGGTTTTAAATGATACAGTTGGGAGATTATATCCTCATCATTAGAGTGCAGCACAGCAGAATAATAAAATAATAAGAAGTAGAAACTCATATATATTTGAGGAAGAAAAATAAGTAAACCAACCAATTATAAAATATAGAATGACATAAAAATGGTAGAACCATATCCAATATCATATATAAAAATGATGATCATGTCATGGTGATGTAAAAAAAGGGAGATACATGGGAAACTGAGAAATAGGAAAATAAAAAATTCTATACAAAATAAAAAATAACAAAAGCTATCTCCACTAACATCATGAGAAAAAGATTGTTCCTCTACACTCATATTCCATATTGGCATAAGAAATCATGCATCCAAAGCTGGACCCTTCCCTTTGTCCCTACCTGCAACAATGAAGTCTTTTCGGGTACCAATCAGCAGACTGAATAAGATGTGAGATATACTCAATAGGCCACCACCAATGATGTTTATAAAAAATCTAGTCTGTTTATATAAGTTATAACAGTGTGCAGGTATAATAAGAATAATCTATAAATGATAAAGTGATACAATCCAATCAATAATTACATGTTGTTACAAGTAGACTATAAATTAAGGATAACTGTATAACTGAGTAAATCTTTATCTATGGTATATTCCAAATATATCAATTATCATACCTATGAGGGCCAGGACCCAAGGTCATTGAACAGGGATTCCTCTTCAAGCCCATGGAGATCGTCCATTGAAAACTCTATGTAATTTAAATCTACATGGTCTAGGACCCAAGTCCATTGACCAAGGAATCCTCTTTGATTCCATGAAGCTCGTCCATATAAAACTTAGTATATACTTGGTTAGAGACTAATAAACAAGTCCAAGGAAATCCAAGAAATCCATATCAAAGGTTATAATCTAAGGCATCTGATATAAATGAATCATCATTACCATACTGTGATGATACATCCATACTAAAGTATCCATCATTGAACATTTTATACAAGGTTTAAAATGGGTCTTGTTAGTTACCATGCCCTTTTTAACAATTTAATTCATCACATTATAATAATTATATAATCCACTCACAGGTGATAAAAGAATGGGGTTCATGTTAGTGTCCATGAACTTTATGAATTTAACTCACCACATTTAATCATTAGTCAATTCACTTTTAAACAATTAATTTCATCACATTATAATCATTGAACAATCCACTCACAAGTGATAAAAAATAGGGTTCCTGTTAGAGTCAATGACACTTTACCAACCATTTACATTAATGTTCATAAGATAAGAGATCATTCATATCATTTAAAATTTTCATTTCACTTATAAATCAACATGGTTTAATAGGTAATCATCCTTTAACATACCAATTCAATTTTTATATGACTTCCACTCATGAGTGGAAATATCAACACACCCAAATGGGTGGCATAATTATATTAACTAAATAAACCCACCTCAAGGGGTAGTACGAGTTGAGGTAAATGACCTCCATCCATTTCAAAGGAGCCACTAGAACATCCACATGTGTTTTAATTCATTTAATTTAAGGTATTACTCATTTCAGAATCAATGCATGGAGAATTCAATGTGCGGAACTATGGAGAAATCTATAAACACCAAGACTTTAAGAAAAAGGTATATACCACCTCCCATAGATGGGTAGTTGACTCCCCATCTATTTTCAACCTCTAACTCTTGATCAAATGAAATAAATTGGAGAATACAAGAAATGAAATAGGATAAATGAAGATCTTACTGATAGCTATCCAACATGATAAACAACGAGCAATTCCAACATTATATGAGGGAGGAGGATCAATGCCTCTTTGGATAGAGAAGGGAGAGATCCAATAGAGTATAAGGGGGTGATATGTGATTTGGGGAAGAAAAATGAGGGTTTAATATTTAAAGAAGGTAGGGGAGAAATCTTATTTTTACCCATTTTTAAAGGATGCATAGTTTGACCACTCATTTTACCAAACCATGCGCCTAATTGTGTGAGATCACTGCCTAAGTGGCACTAATCATGCAGGGGCTTGCACATAGTTTTTCTAACCATGCACGCACTGTGTATATCACCTCTGAAACATGTATGAATCATTTTTCATGGCCATTAATCCTCTATTTCATAGTTTTATTAACTGTGAACCACCTTCTACTAGTCCTCATAGTTGAGCTACATGGTTACTACTAACCATGCACTAATCATGTGTCTCATGTTGTGTCTCTAAAAACTAGAGCTCCAAGACTTAAAAAATACCTAGACACTCCTGAACCCTTCCTTAAACTATTAGGAACTTCCATATTGATAAAAATAAATCTTTATACTAAAATTTAAATGATCCATATCTCATAAGATAAATTAAGATCTTACAACTTCTCCTCCTTAAAAAATATCATCCTGAAGTTGTCCTTCTGAGGGTAGCAAAGCATCGTCTAAGAAAATTATGGACACTAAGCACATACATAGACCAATCTCTCCCAAGTCTCATCTCATACATGGTTGTGCTACCATTTCACCCATACTAGAGTAACTGGCCTGCCTCATAGAGACTTTATGCTCAAATCATCAATATGATTAGGGTTCTCCTCAAAAAAAGCATCGACTTCTAACTCAACCTCATTATGATGAAAGACATGAGATGGATCTAAATGATAAAAGTGAAGTTGTGAAACATGTAAGACATAATTCATGTCCCATTACCTCTAAGGTAATCGAAACTAATACGCTACCATCCTAACTCTCTCCAAAATCTTAAAGGGTTATATGTACCTAGGTGCCAACTTCCTTTATTTCTAAATCCATCAATTCCCTAGTCTAGGAAAAATGCATAATAAGACCCAATATCCCACATCAAACTCTAGAGGTTGGTGGTGAGGATTAGATTAAGACTTCTTCCTAAATTGAGTTATAGCATTACACTTCCTAATAAGTTGTACCAACTTCAATATCTCCTGAATGAGGTGATGCCTAGTAGTGTTGCCTCTCCTACCTCTAACTAACACAGGGTTGAACGAAATGTCCTACCATGTAAGGAATCATAAGGATCCATATGTATAGTATCCTAAGAGATGTTATTATAATAAAATTCAGTGATTGTTAGTTATTTCTCCCAAGAACCTACAAAATCAAGAATTCATTCCTGAATAATTCCCTCCAACGCCTGTATCGTATGCTCGGACTAACTTTCAATCTGAGGGTGATAGTTTATACTCAGTATTACCTATGAACTGAGAGACTTTTTTAACCCCTTATATAACTATGATGTGAATCAATAAACTCTATAAAATATGATAGTACAGGGAAGTCCATGAAGCTGTATGATCTCCCTAACATATAGCCTTCCTAGATCATCCACTAAAAGGTCTCTCTAATAGGTAAGAAGTGAGAGACCTTTGTCAACCTATCTACAATCACCCATACTATGTCACAACCTCAAGATGACCTAAGTAAACCCTTCATAAAATCTATAGTGACATCATCCCATTTCCATTTAGGAATAGGTAGGGGTAAAATCCCTTCTGGTCACTGGTGCTCCACCTTCACCTGCTTATAGGTGGAGCACCAACTAATGAAGCCAGGTATCTCTCCTTTCATCCTTGACCACTGGTACTAATGGTATAAGTTATGGTACATCTTTTTAATACTGGGATGTACTTTCCAAGTAGAGGAATGAGACTCTTGAATCAATTCCTATCAGATGTTTTTAGTCAACTAGACACCCTCATGAATGAAAAAGACCCCATCCCTATCAACGAACCATCCAAATAGTGGGTCCTCACCTAAAACTCTATCCCATAGGACTAAGACCTTGGGATCAAAAATCTTACTCATATTCACTCTATCCATAAGTGAAGAGGTCATTGATAAATAAGTGAGTACAGACTGCTCCCGGTGGTCCTACACCTCTAGATGCATCTCAACAAACAAGGTCGTCAAATTCCACTCACTACTGGACTCATAAACTGCCTATGTATGAGTCTTCTAAATTATATAATCAGCAACAACATTGCATTTTCTAGGTGTATAAGTAATATCAAAGTCAAACAACTATAGGTATTCGACCCACCTTCATTTCATGATATTTAAGTCACATTGTGTGAATATTTATTTGATGATTTTGTAGTTAGTGTACACAAAAAACCAATCTCCAAGAAAATAATTCCTCTAAAAACATAATACATGAACCATATATATTATCTTGAGATCTTGAATCATGTAATTATGCTCATGAGGTCTCAACTGACAAGACTTGTATGTCATGAACCAATCCCCCTACATCAGAATAGCTCCCATCCTGATACATAACGCATCACAATAAACCATTTATCTTCTACTAAGATTAGGTAAAATCAAGATCAAAACTAAATTCAATCATCCTTTAAATTTTTTAAAGGATCTATCGCATGATTTGAACCATGTAAACTTGACACATTTCTTGTTAAAACTTTTGAGTGGTGTTGCAAGGTGTGATAAATCCTATATAAAGCACCTATAATAACTATCCAACCCCAAGAAACTATATATGTAAAAGAATTTATTGGGTTATTCTAAGGTAAATACTTCTCTCACCTTATTTGGGTTGACAGATACTCCTAATTCTGAGATGATGTGACCATGTAAGTTTACTTTATCGATCCAAAAGTGTCATTTTATGATCTTAGCATATATTTGGTGCTTATGATCAAAAGATGTTTTACATAATAATTTGAGTGTGAGAATATAATAAGATTCCATCCATGAAGACTACCAAAAATTAATCCATATATGGGTGGAAAACCTGATTCATCGTATGTATGAAAACTTCTGGCATGTTTGTGAGACCTGACGACATGAAAAAATTCTCATACAATCCATATCTACTATGGATTGTTATACATGGTATATCTAATGGTCTAACATGAACCTGATGATAGCTTGACCTCGAAGCTAGTAAAATAGGTCATCTATATGAGGTAAGGGATTTCGGTTCTTAATTATAAGCTGGTTAACTTTTTGGTAATCAATAAACAGCCTAAGGTCCCATCTTCCATCATGGTGAAAAGCATAGGAGAACCCCAAGGTGAAGTACCAGGTCATATAAAAACCTTAGCTTCTAATTCCTTTAGCTGCATCTTAAGCTCCTATAACTCAGTAGTATCCATCCTATAAGAATGAATAGATACTGGTGTTTCTCCTAGTATTAGATCAATAATAACCTCTACCTCTCTCTCTCAGAAGGTAGTCTAGAAAATTCTTCAAGGAATAAATCCATGAAATGATCCACTATATGAGTAAAATTTGTACATTTTGTTCCCTATTCATCCAGAAAGAGACTAAAAGTCATCCAAGAAGAGACTAGAAATCCATTCTATCACTCTTCCTAGCCCATGATGATTTGATCCAGCTCGACTCACCTAGACATCCCATTCACCCTTATGAATATAGTCACCATCCTCTATTGATGTGAAAGACACCCATTGGTGATAAAAATAAACATAGACATGGTAAGGAACCAACTATTTCATCTTGAGAATGATATTAAAACTTATCATCTCTAGGATGAATAATTTACATAGAAAAAACATAGTTTCCTACCTTAAGGTGATATTTCTTTCACTAACATACACTTTCTGGTCATATTCCTAGCAGGGTAATGAGTGTCATCACCCCATAGAAATATTAATTCTTGAGCCTAAGGCTCTTCACAATTTTCACAAAGATAAAAGAGTGGTGAGATCCTATGTCAAATAAAATAGATACTAAAGTAGATGCTACAAAAATCATACCTCAAACTGTAGAAGGACCAGTACTCTGATCCTCAGGTATTGGATGCACTGCATAAATCTAGCCCAATACACATAATTGATATATAGCCTGGCTACCCTGAGCATGCCTGATTCATTGGAATTGTGTGTATGGTGTTTGGAAACCTCATCTATGACCACCTCCTCATGTTGAATGGCCCATATTATTCTAGCTGCCCACCTGGTGAGGAGCCACTAGTCTTGCTCCTGAAGGTGATGCCAATGCAGATCCTCTTCCACTAGAAATTGTTGGAAAGTTCTGAAAAAACCTCAGAATATTCCCCATTCTACCTTAGTCTCTACACTCAACTAGGTATTTATCATAGTGGGGCTTAATATTAACCTTATTACCACACTAATGATAGATTGAATGATTATCTGGGCATACACTATGACTACTATCACCTCCTTGGGAAAACTCAAAATGATGCTTCCTTCTTCTAGATGAACCACTGACTGTCAAAGTATTAAACTACCTTGGCCCACACCTCTATCTTCCCTAAGGCTACGCTAGGTGATAAGGTCTTGCTTTATTATCTCAATGGTGGTTTTTAAATAAAACATGTTTACCTGAGACCAGATGTTGCATATGATCACATCCTCAAAACACCTAACTTGAGACAACTTGTCACCAAGGAGAGAATGAATGAAATGTTGAAGCTCTATGAAATGAGATGAATAATCTATAACAGATAGAGTGAACTAATCCAAGTTCATAAACTATCTAGCATGGTCATATCTCAGCATCTTTGGAAAGAAGTAATCAAAAAATTCTATCTATAAATCCCTTCAGAACATAGCCTGATATTGGTTAGCCTGGGTCAAAACATCCCACCATATCTTGGATGGACCTCTAAGAATATATGATGAAATATTGAGCCTCCTCATGATAGGAATATCTAGATGATCTATGATTGATAACATGGCCTCTATCTATGAATCAACAATCTGAGGACCACCATACCCTAAAAAAATAGGTGGATGATTCTATTAAAACTCTCATGTCAACTCTATTATAGAAGGGGAATGTCATGGGGAACCATTCATGGTATGCATGATTTATATAATCCCCTCTTAAAACTGGGAATCAATTCCTAGATCAATTATAATAGTAGGTGTTGTATGTGTCACTATAGGAGGTAATAATGGTGGGTTAGGGACCAACACCTCTGAATCATGGTCATCACCACCCTCTTGGTGCATGAATTAAGGTCATCATGGTGGAATATTTCCATAACACCAAATTCATGCCTCAGAATAGAATTTGATAACTAAACAATCATAGGTAAATGAATAGTATAGGTACAAGCCTTCCTATAAAAAGTCACAACCTTTCACGACCCGTCCCAAAGGGGGTCGTGTCGTGACTACCCCAATCCCACCTCTGATAGGCCGGGGGCTGGTGACTAGCACCGAGTAGGCATATCCCATAATGGAAAGAATTTTCCTAAGTACCTATAAACATGCACACATATCCAAGAACAAAATTATATAAAGTAAAAACACTAAGTAAACAATGCATACATACACTAAGATACCAACCATAGAGTATGATAGTAGGAAACTAGAAAGAAAATAGGTCTAGAATACAAGCCCACCAAAAGAAAGAGTCTATCAAAGTGAATGCACAAGTTCCTAAAACTCATTCGCAGAAAACCCTACCTGAAGGGTGGGTTTAGGATAGTTATCTGATGTCATAGGAGAACACATCATCTATCAGGTCACTCAAAGAAACACCTGGTCTTAATCCAACTAGAACTCTATCAAAGCGTTGATCATCTACACAAGACACAATACGTACGGGAAAAGCCTGTGCAGGGGTGAGTAAAACAATACTCAGTAGGAAACCCCAAAACCACAAAGGAATACCACTATGAAATACACTAAATACACCACCAAAAAATACATTAAGTATACCACAAATAAATAGATGATGTATACCATAAATAAATACACAGTCAGCTCACACAGGTATTAATCTATAGAATGAAAAGTAGGATTATCAGATGTAGTCCGCAGAACAACCAGTATTGATAATACATGGAGTCTCGATAATACACGGAGTATCGGTAAGACACGGATTCTCAATAATACATGGAGTCTCAGAAATTCATGTAGCCCTAAAGTCACATAGTCATCAAGTCACATAGTTTCAAGATCATAGCCAACCATAGGATTCTGCTCATAGCACACTTGTATCAAGAGAACCTACTCCTCAAGCCAAAATGTAGTCTGAAAACTTCCACAATGACTAACTTATAGTATCAAAAAAGGACCTTCTCATCATAAGGGTCTAAACACCACAAACAGATCATTAAACAGACACATAGTTTGAAAGTTACGGCTGTTTTTATAAAGAAATCTGACCTGGGTCTGGTCTGGGTCTAACCAGACCCGTCGAACCCGGCCCAACCAGCCAGCCAACCCGACCTGGTTCGGCCGACCCAACCTAGGCCGGTCCATCCTAGCTCCCCTTTCCATCCCAATTTGTGGCTTAGCTCCCCTATTTGGCCCACACTATGGGCTAGTTCACTATGCCACACGCGGTCCGCCTCGACCGCATGCCCCCTGTGCTGACACGGTGTCGTGTCACATTCCACATGGTTGGCCTACCGCACCACCTACCCAATGACCTCGCTATCTTGGGTTCCTCCAATGTGGCACCAAGATACATCCCCCAGTCAACGCTACAGCCTCCTACCGCGGCTCGTGCCTGCCATCCATGTCAACTATGATGTGGCACCCCACCTGCCACGCTACACCTCTGTCAGCTGCCCCACCGACGGCCTCACCCTCACGCTCTGCCTGGACAGACCCCGTCAGGTCACATCCTTCCACCACCACCAGCCACCCCACCGGTGTTATGCCATCTTTCCCTCATGCTCCACCTACAAAGAAAGCGTCGTGCCTCCATAGTGCCATGGGGGTATCATATCTTCAGTCTTATATTGTACAAAACGAAGGTGCAATAATCATCCACCCATATAATCATGAAGAACGTGAAGAACAAGGGGGAAAAGTAAGAATCACAAAAGAACCCGAAGGATGGATCTTGGCCTTTTTCGTGTTGGCCTCAATTTTTCCTTATTATAGGGATCACGAAGAATGAATCAATCACAAAAATATAACCCCCAGTTAATTCCCACAAGATAACTTTCATCCCACAAGCGATCAAACCGCATATCAACATGTTCATGGGCTGGTCCTCATTTTTCATCTATTTTAATAATGGTTAATGAATCAAAAATAAACAACACCCTACCTAGGGTTTGGATCAGTTGTTAACAAAGGGTGATGTTTTTCCATCATCATTCATTGATCCTTTGATCTTTGATCCAAGTCCCGATATTCGATCCATCATTATTGTCAAGAGAACTTCTTTTTCCTTATCTCAAGGGAATTCCAAGGTTATGGTGATAACCCTAAATTCCTGACAAGCTCAAATATAAAGAAAATATTCTCTTCGTTGAAATAAAATATTTTTGTTAAATATTTTATTAGCGATACGTCCAAAAACATATTTCTATAGTTGACCCATGCCAGCCAATGTTAGGCCTCTCCTAGGGTAAAATTAATGTTCTGAATACAATAGTGCCCTAGGATTTCTAATCTGGACACCTTTTTAGATTTTATTCAGTTTTAAATAAAAACTTACCTTGTGTTTTATTAAAAACTGAACATTTTTCATCGATTTTTCCTAGGAACACTGGGCCTTAGAATCACGCACCATCTTAGAAATTTGTCTCATAATTTTCCCAATTAATTTATAAAAATAAAACCGAACAAAATAAGAGTCATTAAATTCTCCCCACCTTAGGGATTTACATCCCAGAAAGCCAAAACAAGGGAAACTCAACAAAAATATGAGGGTACTGAGCATGAATCTGAGACTCCTATTCCCAAGTTATCTCTTGGAGATTCCCATGCTTCCACTAAATGCACACTAGATGAATTGAATGCCCACAAAGGATCCTCTCCTATCAATACTCGATCTCTATTGGGTACTCCACAAAAGTTGTCCCATCATCAATGTCCAGCTCACCCCATTCAATGACGTGTAATGGATCATGCACATACCTCCTCAGCTGTGAAATGTAGAATACATCATGTACCTAATGCAACTACGGGGCTAGAGATAGATGGTACGCCACCTCACCAACTCTACATAGATCTGAAAAGGTTCAATGTATCTCGAAGATAACTTGTCACCCCATCCAAATCTCTGAAATCCCCATTGAGGTGAGACCCAAAGAAACACATGATCTCCCTCCTTGAACTCCATAGGCCTCCATATTCTATCATCATATGACTTATATCGTCTCTATGTAGTCTTAATTCTCTCTTGGATGATTTACACCTTCTCAATGGTAGCACGTACTAACTCTGGACCCATGAGTGTTGACCCTCCTGGGTTAGTCTAGTAGAGTGGTAACCTGCATGTTCGTTCATACAAGGCCTCGAACAGTTCCATACCAATGGTAGAGTGGTAGCTATTATTGTATGCAAACTCCACCATTGGTAGTTGATCCTCCCAACTACGACTGAAGTCTATAATGCAGGCTCGTAGCATATCCTCAAGAACCTAAATGGTCCTATCCATCCGGCCATCCGTCTGGGGATGAAACATCGTGATCAAGCCTAATTGAGTCCTAAACGCCTCCTGTAACCCCTCCCATAACCAGGATTTGAAACAAGAATCATGATCTGAAATGATCTTCGATGGAACTCTATGAAGCCGAACTATCTACTACACATAGAGGCATCCCAAGATCTCTACTGAACCCTACTCCTAGATTAGTAGGAAGTGGGCCGACTTGGTGAGTTGGTCAATGATCACACATATGGTATCATGTCCCCTAGACATGCATGGTAAACCCATCACGAATTCCATCAATATACCATCCCACTTTCACTCTGGCACCTCAAGTGGTTGGTTTAAGCCTGCTAGAACCTGGTGCTTATCCTTCACTTTATGACAAGTGAGGCATCGATAAACAAACTTTTCCACCACCTTCTTCATCCCTGGCCACCATAATTGATGTCATAGGTCTTAGTATATATTCTCCACACCTAGATGTACTGCCAAAGGGGATTTTTGGAACTCCCTCAAGACCTTCTCCCGTAAATCCACTGGTATAATTGTGTGCCCTCTTAAAAGAAAAATGTGCTCCCCACCTATCGAATATCCATCAGGTGCATACCCAGTGGACAACTGAGCATGTCAGTTCTCACAATCATTATCCCCTAGTTGTGCCTCCCTAACTCACTGTAAGAGTGGAGGGGTTAAAACCATCAACTAGAGGTAAGCTGCTCCGTCTCCATCCACAAAGGATATCTGTAACAAGGCCAAATTATCTGACACCTCTCTTAGTAACTACAAGCTATAACTCCTGATGAGAACATCTACCACTATGTTCCCCTTCCTAGGAGTATAGAAAATCTCGAAGTCATAGTCCTAGAGAAACTTTATCCATCATCTCTATCTCAAGTTCAGATCCTTCTTAAAGAAGATATACTTGATAATATTGTGGTAAGAGTATAAGCTAAACCACTCACCCATCAGGTAGTGTCGCCACATATTCAATGCAAAGACTACCACTACTAGTTCAAGATCATGGGTCACATAGTTCTTCTCATGTGATCTCAACTGTCACAAACTATAGGCAGTCACTGCTTTCCCTTGTATCAGTACACAACCAAGCCTAGTCCCTGATGCATCGCAAAATACTACATACCCAACACCCTCTTATGGTAGTCTCAAGATGGGAGTGCTCATCAACCTCGGCCTTAGCTCTTGAAATCACTATTATCACTTCTCTGTCCACCCGAAGGGATTCCCCTTCCATTTAAAAGTTTTCAAGGGTTTTTATGATTTGGAAAATTCAGGTACAAACCTCTAATAGTACCTATCCAAACCCAAGAAACTTTGCACCTCGGTAACACTCTTGGGTGGATCCTAAGAAAGCACCACCTCAATCTTCACCGAATCCACTGTGACTCCAGTATTTGAAATGACATGTCCTGAAAAGTGGACCTATTGAATCTATAACCAACACTTTAAGAGATTCCCATAAAGTTGGTGCTCTCATAGTGTTTCCAAGACCATCCTCAAGTGTATCGCATGCTCCTCCTTGGTCGTTGATTACACTAGGATGTTATCAATAAAGACAACCATGAACCAGTCTAAGTAAGGCTGGAAGATCATGTTCATGAGTCCCATGAACACTGTTGTAGAATTTTTCATGCCAAAAGTCATCACCAAGTACTCGTAGTGGCCATACCGACATTTAAAGGTTGTATTTGGTATATCTCCATACCATACACGAAGCTGGTGATATCCAAATCTGAGGTTAATCTTCAAGAACCACCTCTCTCCCTTCATCTAATCTAAGAGTTCTTCGATCCTCGGTAGGAGATACTTTTTATTCACGATCACCTGATTCAGGTACCGGAAGTCCACACATAACCTCAAGATTATGTCTGCCTTCTTGGAAAAAAAACTAGGGCTGCCCGGGTTGAAACATTGGGCCTCACAAAGCCTTTTCTCTATAAGTCATCCAGTTATACCCTCAAATCATGAAGATCTGTAGGATCCATCCGATATATAGGTATAGATATCAGTGTCGTCTCAGGATACAGATCAATGCATAAGTCTACCTCCCTATAGGGAGGAAATCTAGGGACATCTCTGAGAAATATGTTCTCATACTCTTCCACCACTAAAAGAAACTGAGAACTCCTATCATCCACTGCACTGAGAGTGAGTCTAGACAACTACTGGGTAATTAGTTGAACCCTCCAATGAGTAAGTCTATATCATGTTGCATGCATTTTCTTTTTACCAATAAAAGAAAACTTGGTCCCATCACTGCAGACACACTGCATTCTATGTCTAAAATAGTCGATCAAAACATAGACTGTGTATAACTAGTCCATACTGAGAATGACTTCTTAAGACCTTGACGTAGCTACTAAGAGATCCCAACTGAAACTCTGGCCTCTAAGAGTAGGGTTATACTATCATAACTAGTGTGTGATCATCGAATCCCCTCCCGTAGGAGTCTCTAAACATAAGAGTTGAGTCAAAAATTCAATCGGAATCTCTGAGTCTTGAACAAGGGTCATGAAAAGAAAATAATGATTGGAAATTGTGTCTATAAAAACTATAGATATGGTGGGAAAGACACATATCGTACCTCTAATCATCCTTGGAGCACCAGGGTCATAAGCCTCCATCACCTGTAATTGTCCTCTTCCCAGTCCACTAGCTCCTATGCCATGTTCGCTGCCCTGAGGACCACACTTATCATGCCACTTTCTCTACCTTGATAGTCCCTTGACCATCTCCTGGTCATCTGTATGGTGGGTCAGTCAATCTAATTCCATATGTCCCCAACCATCACATGAGTAACACATCTTATCCTTCAGCTGACTCACTCTGCCCTGGGAGCCCCTCACCACTGATCCCATGTCCTGAGGTCATCCCTTGGAGTGCTTGACCTATTTGGGTCCCTGTGACTACTATCGGCTACCTACTGCCAAAGACCCAGCTGCCTGGTTTCTTCTAGTAGCTCCCACTACTGGCATCTGCTCCTCCATAAAGATCTCCACTAGCAAATCTCACTCTAGTACCAGAGCATATGTATGAATGCTAAGGGATATCATGGATTCCTTGATCTCCCAGTGTAATCCCTATTCAAAGGTCTAAGCCCTGAAGAACGGGTCTCATACCATATCTGTGGATTAGTGATAAATATCAATAAACCTCCTTGAGTACTCCGCCATAGTCTGACTTCCCTACTATAGATTCAGAAGCTCCAGTATGCACACTGAGCATAACGTAGCTTGGAATAAATCCTCTATGAAGTTTCACTAGAAGTATACCCAAGAGAGAGTCACCTAATCTTGTGTCTGGGTCACTAAGATCCACCATCACCCCACTGATCCCTAAAGATGACTCATAGCTAGGACTGTTATCTGGTCGGCAGGTGTCCTCATAAGGAGGAAGACATGAGTAACTGCCTCCATCCAATCCTCATCTAACCAGGGGTCTGGTTCACCCCTAAACTTGGGAGTTTTTTGCCTCTGGAACTCATGAAATGTGCTCATTCTACATGCATCCTCAGCTGGTAGCACTGGTAGTAACTTCTGCTCAACGGGCAGCACTGTAATAGGAAAACCACCCAGAGGTTCCATCAGGCCTCTGTATTGATGTCTCATCACTAGTCGTATCATCCTCTTGATCATGCAACGGAATCCTAGTTGGCTATCTATGGGGTGGAATCCTGAAACATATCAAGATAGTCCATGGTAAATGAAGTATACCTGGTGAGATGACTCAAGAAGGACATGAGAACACACCCAAATCCTATATGATTAATGTATCGTTAATTTTCCCTACAACCAGTGTTTTCATGTATCGAGTCAAAAATCTGGTGTCCAGATTCCTAGTGTATGGATACTTTATCCATCTCACCAACATTGGATTCCCTAGCCTAAAAGCCGAACTCAAAACACTCAACACTATTTCCCCAAACCAACCTCACAGACTCCCAGTTCATAAGTAGAACCGACCCCTCTGATACCACTCTGTCACAACCCATCATAGAGGGGCCCATGTTGTGACTACCCTAAGCCCGCCTATGATAGTCCAGGGATTGGAAACTAACACCGAGTATGAATATCCCATAATGGGATTCATTTTCCTAAGTACATGTACACACGCACACATCTCCAAGCCCAAAATGATGGAAATTAAAAACAATAAGTAGAAAATGCATGAATACACTAAGATACCAACCACAGAGTATGGAAGTAAGAAACTAGAAAGAAAATGGGGCCATAATACAAGCCCACTAAAATAAATAGTTTTTCAAATTGAATGCACAAGTTCCTGAAACTCATCCATGGAAAACCCTACCTGAAGGGTAGGTGTATGACAAATGTCTGAATTTGTAAGAGTACACCTCATCTTTTCAATCACTCTAAGAACCACATGGTCCTAGTCCACCTATAACTCTATAAAATAATTGATCTTCTACACAATACATTACATGTTTGGGCAAAGCCTATGTAGGGGTGAGTAAATAAAATACTCAGTGGGACACCCCAGAACCAAAAAGGAATACCGCTAGGAAATACATGAAGTACACCACAAATAAATACACGAAGCATACCACAAATAAATACATGAGTTATACCATCGAGAAATAAATGGTCATCTCACATAGGTATTAGTCTATAGAATGGAAATCAGGATTATCATACGTAGTTCATAGAACACCCAGTATCAATAAGACACGGAGTCTCGGTAAGACACAGAGTCTTAGTAAGACAGGGAGTATCGGTAAGACATGGAGTCTCGGTAAGACATGGAGTCTTGGTAAGACATGGAGTCTTGGTAATACATGGAGTCTTAGTAAGGCATAGATTCTTAGTAAGTCTCATATCCCCAAAATCACATAGTATTCAATTCACATAGTTTCAAGATCACATCCAGCCAGAGGATTTTTCTTGTACTACTCTTGTTCCGAGATAACCTACACCTCAAGCCAAAAGGTCATTTGTTAACTTCCAAAAAGACTCACTTATAGTATCTAAAAAGGACCATATCATATCAAGGGTATCAATGCTATAAATGGCTCGTCAAACAGACACAAGGTTTGAAAGTTATAGTTGTTTTTATAAAAAGGTCTGGACTGTGTCTGGTTTGGGTCCAACTCGACCTGTTGGACCCAGCCTGACCTCTCGGCCAACCCGACCTAGTCCAGCTGACTTGACCCAGCCCATTGGCCCACTAGGACACTGGAGCGGCCCGGCTCCCTTGTCTGGTCAACGTTGTGGGCCGATTTGCTGAGCTGCATGCGGTCTGCCCTGAACAGATGCCCCCTATGCTGACGTGATGTCGTACCGCATTCCACATTTCCAGACCACCGTACTGCATTCCCCACAGCCTCACCTCCATAGGTTCCTCTGACACGACATCGAGTCGCATCCCCTATTCAATTTCATGGCCTCCTACCATAGCTTGGGCCCACCAACCACATTGTCTCCAACGTGGCACCCTGCCTACCTCGCTTCGCCTCCGCCGACCACCCTGCTGACGGCCTTTCCCTTGCGCTCCGCCTGGACCGACCCCACCGGGCCACGTCCAGCCACCACTGCTACTAGTCCTCTGTCTTGTGCTCATACTCTGCCTAGACTGAAAGTGTCGCACCTTCACCGTTGTGCCTCCACAATGTTGTGGGGGTGTCGGATCTTCGGTCTTGGATTATTGTGCCACAAAACGAAGGTAGAACAATCATCTTCTCATACAATCACGAAGAACGTGAAGAACAAGGGGGGAAATGAAAACCACAGAAGCACCCAAAGGATGGATCTTGTCCTTTGTGTCAGCCCTAATTCTTCCATGTTAGAGGGATCACACAGAACGAAGTAATCACACAGATCTAACCCCCATTTAATTCCCGCAAGATAACTCCCATCCCGTGAGAGATCAAACCACAGATCAACCTATTCATGAGTTGTTCCACATTCATTTTCAATTTTAATAATGGGGAATGAATCAAAAAGAAACAACACCCTACCTGGGATTTGGATCAGTTGTTAATAAAGGGTGAAGCTACACCGTCATCATTCGTTGATCCATCGATCTTCGATCCAAGTCTCGATCTCTGATCTATAATCATCATCGATAGAACTTCCTTCTCCTCATCTCAGGGGAATTATAGGCTTATGGTGATAACCTAGGGGTGTAATTTCGGCCCGGCCCAGCCTGGCCTGGCCCGGACAGGGCTGGGCCGGCCCGAGCATGCCATGCAAAAAGAGACGGGCCGCTGACCACTATTCGGGTCGGGCCGGGATTTTTCGGGCCGGGCCGGGCTTTTTCGGGCCGGGCCGAGCTTTTTTGAGTCGGGTCATGGTGGGGTTTTATTATTTTCAAAATAATTGTCTCTTTTAAATTTTTTTTATTTAAACATTTTTTTAACATTTATTTAAAACGTTTCTTTACATTTATTTTTAACTGCATGTTTTTTGTAAAAACGTTTATTTTATTTTTTATTAACATTTTACAGTGGGTGGATGTGTTTTTTATCTAAATAGATTTATATATTGTGAATATATATATATACATATATATATATATTATTTGAAAATTGAAAAAAAAAATGAGAGGTGCGCAGCTGCCGTGGGTGAGTTTAAAGCCTTATTATTTAAAAGTTTTTCTAACATTTATTTAAAAAAAATTTACATTTATTTTTTTTAACTTATTTATAATTTTTTAAGCGTTTGTTAATATTTTTTATTTAAACATTTTTATTTAAACCATTTTTTAACATTTATTTTTAAATGATTAATTTAGAACATTTTTGAATTTTTTTAAATGCATGCTTTTGACAAGTATTTTTTTTAAACATTTAACTTTTTTTCATATTTTAATGTAAAAAGTATTTTTTAAGTGTTTGTTTTAAAAAAATTAATTTAAATGTTTGTTTTAAAAAAAAATTAAACATTTTTATTTAAACCATATTTTAACACTTGTTTAAAACGTTTTTTTTAATTTATTTTTAGATGTTTAATTTAAAATGTTTTTTGAACGCATATTTTTTACATGTATTTTTTTGAACATTTAAAACATTTTATGTAAAAATATTTTACAGTGGGTGGATATGTTATTTTTTTCTAAATAGATTTATACAAGTCTGTGAATTTATATATATTATGTACAAATTGAAAAAAAAAATAATGAGTTATTGGGAGTTGCGTAGTAGTGGGTGGTGGGTTTAAAGTGTTGTTATTTAAACGTTTTTTTATCATTTATTTAAAATGTTTTTTACATTTATTTTTTTAACTTATTTATGAAAAGTATTTTTAAGCGTTTGTTTAATTTAAAACATTTTTTTAAACATTTTTTAATTTTTTTTCAGGGCAGCCCCAACCCAACCCTGTCTGAACTAAAATTACACCCTTAGCGGGTGCGCAGTAGTGGGTGTGTTAATTTTTTTCTAAATAGATTTATATATGTATATATAGTATATATAATATATGAAAGTTTTATCATATTTTAAAAAAATTAACGAGGTTGGGGGTGTGCGAATATCATTTGGTGAGTAGTTATTTTTTTGTTAATATATAATAAGTTATTATATATATATAATATTAGAAAATTGTAAAAAAATAATTAGGGGTTGGGGGGTGCGCTGTAGTGGGCGGGTTAATTTTTTTCTAAATAAATTTATATATAATATATGCAAGTTACAACATATTTAAAAAAATTAATGAGGTCGGGGGACGTGCACGAACATCATTAGGTGAGTGTTATTTTTTTGGTAATATAAAATAAGTTATTATATAATATTAAATCATCGACACACACATATAATATTAATGGATTTTTAAAAGACACACATAATTGATATATATTATTAATAGCTTTATATATAATATTAATGGATTTATATATAATATTGATGGATTTGTTTATATATATATATATATATTATTAGTAGTAGATTTTTTTATATATATACATATATATAATATGCAAGTTTCATCATATTTAAAAAAAATTAGTGAGGTTGGGGGTGTGCGCGAACATCATTGGGTAAGTGTGTTATTTTTTTTATTAATATATAATAAGTTATTATATATATTATATATATAATGCTAAATGATTGATATATATATATAATATGAGAAAATTATAAAAAAAATAATTAGGGGTTGGGGGTGGGTCGCAGTGGGTGGGTTAATTTTTTTTCTAAATAGATTTATATATGTATAGTATATATAATATATGCATGTTGCAACATACTAAAAAAATTAATGAAGTTGAGGGACTTGCACGAACATCATTAGGTGAGTGTTATTTTCTTATTAATATACAATAAGTTATTATATATATAATATTAAATCATTGATATATATATATATATTAATTGCTTTGTTTATATATATATTATATTAAATCATATACATATACATATACATACATACATACATATATATATATATATATTATTAATGGATTTTTAAAAACCACACTTAATTGATATATATTATTAATGGATTTGTTTATATATATACACTATTATATATATAATTATATATCATTGAATATATATTTTTATACACACATTATAATTATATATAATAATAATTATACGTATATATATAATATTATTTTTTTGTTAATATATAATGATATATGCACATATATATAGAAATACACACACACACACACACACACACACACACACATATATATGGATACATATATAGATAAATATACATGTATATATATATATAGGTATATAGATGTATTTATGTATGTATATATACAGATATATATATATATAGATATATATAGATATACATATATATATTTATATATAAATATTTAAATATCGATATATCTATATATATATATATAGGTTGGTGATTATTTTACAGGCGCAGCGCCTGGGCCAGTTGGTCCAGGCGCAGCCTTGGGAGCTCGTGCTACCCGCAGATTCCTCGTTATATTTTTTACAGCGCAGCGGGCTTCGCATGGGCTGGGCTTCGCACGGGCTGGGCTTCGCGCGGGCCAGCGGGCCGGGCTTTTTCGGGTCGGGTCGGCCTGGCCCATGGGCCTTCTTGGAAAGGCCCAGGCCCGACCCGCTGAACCTACGGCCCGAGCCCGACCTGGCCCGATGAGGGCTTTGCCGGGCCGGGCTGCTCTGGCTTTCGGGTCGGGCCTGTCGGGTTTTCGGGCCGCCGAGCCAAAATTACACCCTTATGATAACCCTAAATTCCTAACAAACTCAAATATAAATAAAAGAGTCATTTCATGGAAATAAAAAAATATTAAATATTTTATTACTAATACATCCAAAAAATACTTTCTGCAGTTGACCCGTGTCATCTAATAGGCCTCACCTAGGGTAAACTCATTATTCTGAATGCAACGGTTCCCTTATATTTCTGATTCAGACACCCATTTAGAATTTATTCAGATTTTAAGAAAAACCACCCACATGTTTTATTAAAAACTGAACATTTTCATCGATTTGTTTTGGGTACACCAAGCCTCAGAATCACACGCCGTCTTAGCGCCTGGTCTTGGAATTTTACCAATTAATTTATAAAAATAAAACCAGAGAAAATTTGAGTCATTAAACAACCCTCTTCCTCCTCCTAAATCTAGGTCTATGTGATACAAAAGGTCATAAAATATCATGATAGATACTCCCTAATTCCCACTACTAAGGTTAGGTTAAAGGTAAGATCTTTGTTAGACGTCATAGGTTCTGATATATGGAGTGTCAATTGCAATTTATAGAGGAAAACACCCTTTATATTACTATTTTAATCCTAATTTAATAGAAACTATATCATTTTTCAATTATAATTTAAAATTTTGTATATATACACATGTATCATGGTTCAATTAGATGAGTTACCATTCCCAAGTTATAAAATCCTACGCTTTATACATTATAATTAGCGCACCATGTAACTGTAACTAGTAATTTATGATTTTTCAATCATATATATCATCATTACTAATTTATATAGGCACATACACTCTTTAAATTGAAATTTTCATCAATTTAATTACAACCAGTAATGAGACTTCTAATTCCATGGCTTAAACAATACATAATTGGCCAATTTAAGTCACTTCCATCAAGATACATAAGAAAACACCATTTAAGTTTATGTAAACACTTTAATTGACCAATTATTTCTCTAATTAATCCTACAAAAACGTTATTTACATAATATATATAGCATTCAAGGCTCCATAACATGTTGCAGGAAATTAATACTTTAAATAGATATGGAATGGAATATGCATGACATGTTAATCCTGAAGTTCCTACTATGATAAATGTTACTATGCTTACTTATCATGCCATTCCAAGGGAAAATATAACACATAATGATAATAAACACCATAAATCATGTGCATCACCCAACTATGAAATCAATACAACTATAATAGGCAAAATCCAAAACATCAAGTCCCATCCCAGATAATTTGGATTTTCCCTTTATGTGGGTTAGCTACTCCCACAAATAGGCTCATTACCAAATCCTAACACTCCCTAGTCTCATTTTTACCATCCCAAAATAATAAGTCAAAGAAAAGAAACCTTTGATACCACTTTGTAACATTCTGGTCCCAGATCATTGACAGGTGACCATTTCGGTTGGACACATGGACTCAAGCGCACCACTATGTACACTAGATGCTTCCAAATAACAGTGAGGGTCTATGATGATACAGTGAGGAGACTATAATCATATGATAAAATAATAGCACAATGAAATAATAAAATAATAAGCAGCAGAAATAGATATAACATTGAGGCAGTGGATAAGTAAATCATCCGACTATAAAAGAAAAAATGGAATAAATAATGACATAACCATATTCTATATCATATAAAGAAATGATTATCATGTAATGATGATATAAAAAAGGGGGAGATATATAGGAAATAGAGAAATAGGCAAATACAACATGTTATAAAAAATAACAAAGACCAAAATCTTATCTCCACTAGCATCACAAGAATAAGTTTGGTCCTCTTCTCTTATACTTCATCCTGACATAGGAAATCAAGTGTCCAAATTTGGACACTTCACTTTATCCCTACCTATAACCATGAAGTCTATCCAAGTACCAATTGGTGGAATGAATAGGGTGTGATATATAATTAGAAGTCCACCACCAACAGTGTCTATAAAAAATCCATTTTGTGTATATTAGTTGTAACAGTGTGCTGGTATAACATGAATAATATGAAAAACGAAAAGGTGATACAAGCTAGTCTATAAGAACATGTTGTGACAAGAAGTTTATAAATAAAGGATAATATTAGAATAGAGTAAAGCATCAGCTACAACATATGCTAGATATATCAAGTATCAGGCCTGTGAGGGCTGGGACCCAAGGCCAATGACTAGGCCATCATCTTCGATTCTATGAAGCTTATCCTGAGAAAACTCAATATAATGTAGACCTACTTGGTCTAGGACACAAGGTCATTGACCAGGGTGTCTTATTTTATTCCATGGAGTTATTCCATAGAAAACTTGATATAGACTTCAGTGTATCCCAAGGAACAATTCCAAGGTTGTCCAAGAAAGTTGGATCCAAGGTTATAATCTAAGGTATCCAATATAAATGAATAGTTGGTGCCATACCATGATATCAATGTTATACCAAAGTATCCATCATTGAACATTTTATACAAGGATTTAAATGGTATATGTTAATGTTCATACCCTTTATAAAAATTTAATTCATCGCATTATAATCATTGAATAATCCACTCACATGTGATAAAAGAAGTGGGGCCATGTTAGTGTACATTCCATTTATCAATTTAACTCACCACATTCAATACATTAGTCAATTAACTTATAAGTGATAAAAGGAGGGGATATTTTAGTGTACATTAAATTCTTAACAATTTAATTCATCACATTATAATCATTTAACAATCCACTCATAAGTGATAAAAGAAGAGGGGCCATGTTAGTTTCCATGCCACTGTACCAACCATTTACATTAATTTTCATAATCCAAGAGATCATCCACCTCATTTTCAATTTCCATTTAACCTATAAATCAACATGTTATAATATGTACTCAACCTTTAACATCCCAATTCAACTCATATATAGATTCCAAACATGGGTGGAAATATCAACACACCCAAAGGGGTGGCATAATTATAGTCATTCAACGAACCCACCTCAAGGGGTGGTTCTTGTTGAGTTCGATGACCTCCAACCATGTCAAAGGGGCCACTAAAACATCCAAACATGTTTTATAACATTTAATTTAAGGTATTACTCATTTTATAATAAATTTATCGAGAATTTGGTGTGCATAACTATGGCGCAAACTATAAACACCAAGACTTTAAGGGAAAAGTTATAGACCACCTAACATAAATGGGTAGTTGACTCATCATCTGTTATCGGCCACTAACTTGTGATCAAATTAGTAAAATCAAATAAATATAAAAATAACATAAAAATAGGTCATATTATCTCACACAGATTTAGAATTCCATATAGAGATATAAATTAAGAAAATAAATAAGATAAATAACGATCTTACTGATGTCTATCCAACGTGATCAACGACGAGTGATTCTGATGTCGTATGAGGGATGAGGCTCAAAAACTAGATTGGATGGAGAAGGGAGAACTCCAAAGGAGGATAAGAGGGTGCTATGGGAATTGGGTAAGAAAAAAGAGGGTTTAATATTTAAAGAAGGTTGGGCAGAAATTGTATTTTCACCCATTTTTAAAGGGCACACGGTTTGGTTGCATGATTTTACAAACCTTGCACATAATGGTGTGATCTCACTGCCTAAGTGGCACTAATCATGTAAGACTTGTACACATTTTTTCTAACCATGCACACACCATGTGGATCACCTCTGCAACATTTTTACACCATTTTTCATGGCCATGATTCCTTACTTTCATGGTTTGATTAACTATGCACCTCCTCCTACTGGGCCGCATAGTTGAGTTACACGGTTACTACTAACCATGAACCAACCATGCATCGAATGATATTTCTCTAAAAATGAGAGCTACATGCTTTGAATAAGCCCCAAACACTCTTGAACCCTTCTTTAAACTCTTAGAAACTTCTATCTAGATAAAAATAAAATTTTACACTGGAATTTAAAGGATTTTTATCTCATAAGAAAAATTGGGATCTTATAATTATTAATTGGAATTGACACTTAAAAAATCATACACAGCTACTATATTTATAAAAAAACCATTTAGATTCACATGGGAGAGTATCCTACTGAGTATGTTATACTCACACACTACATGCATACATTGTGTATGTGTATATTTTTTTTCATGTTACATGTAAATTAAATATTTCCTTATTTATTATTGATAGACCATAAACATATCATATGAACTATGGAGGAGGTTTAGTGTGTTGATGTATCACCAAATATGCCATTTTGGAATTTTTTTAAGATTTTAGTGGATACTTTATATTTTTATATTTTAATTTTATTTATTTTTTTCACCATTTATGACTTATCTTTTATGATGTTTACTGTTGTATATTTTATTTTTTGGAATAAATTAATTTTTAAAGGTGTACATTACAACATCCTCATTTTTATAATAATTAAAGACCCATTTTTTAATTTTTTAATCCTTTTTCTAAAAATAATGATGATTTTTAATGTAAAATTTACCCTATTTAAGGACTTATGATTTACGTAAGGGTAGCTTGTGTTTTTCAAAGGTTTTGTAAGGGTAGAGAGGAAGTTCCCTTAGTTGCATAAAGGTAAGCCTAACTTTCTATGTGTTTCATAAGGGTAACTCCTATTTTCTAAGGGTTATGTAAGGGTAAATAGGACACTATGTAAGTATAGAGATATTTTTATATGAGCTACATAAGGGTAGATCTCTATTTCTTTATGTTTCATAATGGTAACCCTGTATTTCTAAAGGATGTGTAGGTGTAATCTAGGATTTGTGTAAGGGTAAGTCTAGTGATGTGGCTTATGTAAGGGTAAACCTCTTTAACCTTACATGAAACCAATGAGATTCATAAGGGTAAATCCATGTTACCCTTACACAGTTCCCTTTTTGAGATTTTTTTTAAACCACATTTTTAGTTTCTTCTTCCCCATTATGTCTCTATAAAGCCCTTAGATGATTTTAAAATCATGAAATCATGGAAATTTAATTCTCATTATCTGATAAATGTTTTGACTCCTATTATAAAATATTTTAAACCCTCCACATTAAATTTTTCATTAATATATAAAATTAACTGGTCATTTTAATTTGAAGTTTTTATACTGCGAACCAGAACACCTTTGGCATTTTTAAAAATACTTGAACCTTTGATACCCTTGTTTTTGGTATCCTTTAGAGGAGGGTTCTAGGTTTCCAACTTCTATAAAAATAGATCTAGCTCCTTTATATTATTTCTATTTTTCTTGAAGTTATTCCTCTCTCTCTAAATTTTTTTTCTTTTAGTGTTTTGGGGTTCCAAGTAATTCCACGATAGGCATTTCTATGCTTTTCCTTCACGTTGTAATTCATTTTTACTTAAGAATTCATAGATATGTGTTTATTATTTTCTAATACATGTTCCATGGATTTTTACCTTTAAATTCCTCATTAAATCTTCTTTGATCCTCTTCCCTATGAATTAGATACAGTATGGATATAATTATTGTGTTCTTGATTCCTCTCACTATTTATAATTTGGTTAATATTATATTGGTTTTGATTTCTCTTCAAATATATTTTAAAGGATATTTTTATGAAAGTAAGGACTTATGATGGGTTTTTATTTCTAAAGTGAAATGCCTTGATTTAATTAATTGTTTTCCACTTGGTTTTGGATGCCTAGATTTATGAAATGACCAAGATCCCTTTTAAAATGATTCTTTAACTTTTTTATGAATGAGTTTTCTTAGGTGATGTGAAATGACTAATTTATAAGTGTGGAAAAGATTATTGACCCACATTTTGAAATAACTTCAAGAATTTTAAATTATGACACTTCCTTTTAAATGACTTAGGTCTATTTTGAAAGAAACACTTAGCTCAATGGACTGTTTGGAATTTTAATGATGATTTGTAAAAGTAACAGGTTATGAATACCCTTTTGAATTTTTATCCAAAGAAAAGGATTTGATTTGAAATTGATAATGGTTGAGGGTCTGGTTGGCACTCTGTGATGATTCCCTCTTGTGATAATCCCTTTATATTGCTTACTTGATTATTATGCTTCTCATTGATGGGTGGTGATAAAGGGATTATTCACTTTGAGTGATTTTGGGGTGGAGTGATATGTGAACTAAAATTGATATAAAATATTGATGGTATGAGCCCATGTTGATAATGATGGGGATTAACTTTGTGATCCTCGTAACTAAATTAAGTCACTCAAATTTTTTGACTGGTCATGGGAACCTAGGTAGTTAGATGAGATGACCTAGATTTATGATTTTCTAGAGAAATCATACCCCCAACTAGTGGATATGTAGATAGCATGATAGGTTCTGGCTATGAACATATGCCCAAGAAAGTAATTGTGTGTAGACTTGGTTTTTTTAAGACCCTAATACTTGATGTACGCTTGATGGTCAATCATTAGTTTATTTATTATCTTGACTATGGTGGAATCACTATCATATCTAGGTCATACCCAAGAAATTCTTATACTTTATACTCGATACATGATAGTGTTCATTTTCATTACTTGGCACTGGATATTCCTTTCTTGATTGACAACCATTATTTATTTATATTTTTATTAAGATGATGCACCTTGAATGTATTAAATATTGTATGGATTTTTTATATATGGTGTATGTTCTTACCTTTCCATTATTTAATTAACTTTATTCTATGAAATATTTTTCATATATTTCAAATAAAGGATTTAGTTTTTAAATAAAAAATGGCATGTTTCCATCTTTGGTTCCATAAATGATTTTGAAACGATTAAAGCTATATTTTAAAGCCAAATATTGTTGTAACCTAATCTTGATATATTTAGTTTATTATTTTTAAAATATAAGGCCTTGTTCCCTATTTTTTGTACTCTCTTTTATAATTTTTGAATTACCTTAAAATTAACTACATTGACTCATTGGTGGAATCAGACTAGGATCTATAGCTCACACCTGGCTTGTACCACTTGGTATTTGCAACTTTTAAGTTCTTATAGAAGGTGTTCATGTTCTCTTTAACTTATTTTGTGGGTTATAACTTTTTTGGATAATGAAAGGCAGTTTGGGATATGGTGGGTGTTCTTGGACCACCAATAGATAGGTTTTGGTAGTTATGTTTTTATTTCTATCTTTCTATCATCTCTTTATACCTGATATGGTTGTATTGATTTATTTATCTAATGATTTATTTACAATATAACTTTGATTATTGTTATCTTTTATTTTGGTTGAAATCATTCCAAAAGTTTTTTTATATATTCCCAGGCACTTATCTCCAACCCATGGGGATTGGGAATGCCCTTTTGGGCCATTTTTGATTGGTTCAGTTATCGGTTTAGATGGTACCCCGATCCAGTTCATCAAAATTGGTATCAAAGGTATTTTTTCCTTAAAATAAATTACTTTTACTCATAATAAATTCTATTATTTAGTGTGATATTTGGTATAAAGGAGGTTAAGAAAGTTTTGGGACTCCAGAAGTTGTTTGTGAGTGAGTTCTTGATCACCACCTATTCACAACAATACCTGAGTTACCAGGGAGAGTGGGGACTTGAGTCTTTCTTTTGAGTTAATGGTTTCCTAATGAAAAATTATATTTATATTCCAAATTATATTATATTTTATTTTTGGAATATCTTATGAGTTTTGGGTTAGAATTTAAAGATGATCAGATCCACACTGTTCCTTCAGAATATGGTAAACTATGAGGAATTAGTGTGTCTGGTCTGGAAGTAAATCCAGAAACTATTGTGTGGTTAGTGTGTGGTTTACCATCCCATTATACCAAGCCATGAATATTTTTATTCTAATTATAAACTTGAATCCATGTTCATTTTCTTCCATGTGACTTCATTTATGTGAGGTTAGTTCAAAGGTTTATGAGTGTGGTTTGTTTTATTCCCTTGTTTAGTTGTTTTGGCTTAATACCTTTGGTAATGTTTCTAATTATATTAAAAAAACAAAAAAATTTGACTTAAAATAAATTTTATTTGAGTTATTTGAAAAGTTTTTTCAACTGCCAAAAGGTTTTTTTATGGAAATCTTAGTTCAGAAAAATGATTTTCAAAGACTAATGTGTAATGTGATAAAGGAATATTTTGAGAATAAATTTTATTTGTAATGGGTTTAAAATGGAAATAGATTTGGAATTTGAAAATGGGATTAATTTTTTAAAACCATGGTATATTTTCCATGAGATGGTAAAATATTTTATGGTTGTGATAAAATTATATCAAGATTTCACATTCTGAAAGGAAAGTGTAATATTTATTTAACAGGTAAATCTTGTGTTCTTTGAAACCAATGATGCTTTAATAAAAGTGGTTTTTAGATTTTTTGGAATATTTTTTATTTTTTTATTTTATTTTGAATTTTTTTATTCCAAAATTGATGAGACTGTGTTTCATGATATCTAGAAATGTCTCCTAGAAAGTCCTTCAAGATAGATAGAAATTTTTTTCGTCGGTCTATTCTTCATAGTAGTCCTTCAAATTTTTCAAAGGTGGCATCTCCAGTTGAAGACTCTACCCATAAAATAAATTGAGTGGTGAATCTAGAACCTATATAGAATTTTGACCCTACCTAGGTCTTCTTTTATCGTCGACCACCCTCATATGGGTGTGGGAAGGTCTCTCTTGAATCATTGAAGTGGATTGAAGAAGTTGAAGGGATCTTCAATTCTCTAAAGAATCTTGATACTCTGAAATTTATGTCTATCAACTCCTTGTTTGAGGGACCTAGATAAGAGTTGTGGGAAGTTGTGATTCTCTCATGTCTGCATGAATCTTGAAAGGGGTTTGTTAGTTGAATTGGAGCTAGCAAAGTGATAAGAACAGGTTAATGCCTCATATGTGGTTGGATTAAGTGAAGATGTTCTGTCTGATAGATAATGGATGTTGGTTGACTAGGGATAGTCTTATTATGAAAATAAGAGGAATATTATGTGATTATAGTGTAGATAACTTGTTCATTCTAAGAATTAATCACTACAATATATTTTTTGTTTAGTGGTGGTTTTTTCGGGGTCGTTTACTAAACCGCTGCTAAAAAAATTAACTAATTTTGGGGAATCTTTGTATAAACTACCACTAAATATTACATTTTTATTAAAAAAAGACACGTTTTCCCACACACCCCACCCTTCTCCCCCGACCCTTCTCCCCCAAGCCCCCCCCCCAACCCCGAACCCTAGCACCATCATGCTTCCTCCCTCATCGGTGCTCAAGTATCTTCTGAGCCCTCTAATCCTATACCCCTCGATCCCTTGTCGGCATTATGGCCATAGCCCCCAACCTATATCCCCCTCCCTTGACCTTGCTCGAGTCATCATCCTCACCCAATCCCTCTACTGTTTCCCTCGCTCGGTCCCACACTAGAGGTGAGGTCATATAGGTTTGATTTCTCTCTTCCTTTTCATTTAGTATATCTTATATTGAAATGGACAGAATGATATACACTAACAAGAGCTTAAAAAGTTCTTATAACTTACCATTACCAAAATCAAAGTGTTAAACTCACTTACTTAAATCAACATGTGTCTACATACTTCATTCATTTACTTTATTTTTATTACATTGAACTATAGTTTCATAAGAAAGGAATGATGTTTTATTTTAAATACATTGTTGTTATCAACCTAATTATAATTGACCAAGATGATAGAGTTTTTTATATTTAGTATTTAAATTTTTAATATCAATCACTAAACATTGATAATATAATATTGATATTAATACATTATTAACTCAATTTTTAGAAGGAAACATAAATTAAATCTAAAATAACTGTAAGGAAGTTCATAGAAAACTGTGAATCAATTGGCTATGAAGGATTATGTTATATAATATAAAATTTTCAAGTTTCCACCAATAAATAGAAATGCTTACCCACTCTACACAAGTTGATAATAACGTTCAATCAGGGCATGAATATTCATCCCTATGAAGATAATTTTCTACATTTCAAGTTTGAATTCATTCCATCTAATGAAATAAACATGAAGAATGTTTCTAAAAAATACCTTGTTAGAAATTTGATCTTATTTAACAAATTTATTAGTGTTTTCATCACATATTATTATTACAAAATATATTTTATAATTTCCTATTAATATTCTCTATATTATAATAATTCAGTTATCATATTAAATATCTATCTATAATACATTATATAATATGTCTATTATTTATTTTAATTACTATAATATTTTATTTATATCTTTTCATGTATATATTTATATCATTTCTTCGATAAATTAAAACTTTTGATGAATTTTATTAATATATTCATGATTTATTTGAAATTATGAGGAAGGTTGAATTCCATTGAAAATGCATTGAAAGACATGTCATTTTATGGTTAAATTCTAAATGTCTTCCATGTCAAATGTTGAATACATTATGAATAATTAGTATATTTTAGAAGGCTAAAAGTTAAAATGTTTTTTATTTTGAAAATTGACATTTTATAATTGTGGATGCATTAAAAATTATAGATATATCTTTTGAATGGTGATTTAGATTGTAAATATTCTTCTTAATAAGAAAATGAATTGAGTAAATTGAATTTAATTGATTTTTTATTATTATTGCTGAAAAGTATTTTAATTAAGGTGATATTTTTTTGTGTTTTTAACTTTTAATAAAAACAAATTTAATATGGGCTACTTGTTTGGTATAGGATATGGGTTGGGATATAATTTACAGACCTATTTCCAAATTCTAGGAAACTATTCACTAGCCAACACACCTTTATATTCCCATCAATTATCTATTAATTCAAAGAATTTATATTTTAATTAAAGCTTGAATCTATTTAATTATAACCAATGCCACTTTACCAGATTTTACCACTATCTATTTTAATACTTTTTAATACTTTAGTGTTTTAATTTTTTTTAATAAAGTGTAGGAACATTTTGATATATATTAATAAAAGTTTGATCACATTACTAAGGAACACACCTCAGTATGCTAAGGGTTTAGAGGAGTTTTTAGATTTTTCAATTTCCAACTGATCCGTTGATGGGAGAATAAGATTTCTATATTATAAATGTAAATTTATAAGTTGGTTTAAGAGAGATTATGTTTATGAACACTTTATATTGAATCAATTCCCTTTTCAATATTTTTGTTGGATTTGAAATAGAGAATTTAACATTACAGAAAGTTTGAGCACTGATGTCAATCGACAAAATGAGCTCCCAAATTCTTTGAAAATAGAAAATGAAATGAAAAAACTTATAAATGATGCATTCAGTATTGAAAGATACAATTATCAACATCAAAACATATCAAAACAACCATTTGAGGGTGCTACAAATAGAAACTTGACAAGTGATTTTTTGGGGACTATAGGACAACCAGATCAAGATTACAACATATCATTAGATCCTCCTCTTGATTATATGGAGACTAATGTAAGAGATAACTTCACTGAGTAGAAAAATGTGTTTCATGGTTTAGTTGATGATGGAAATCAAGTGTTTTATAGTGGGTGTTTTTCTTTTCTACTAAATTTGTACCATATCAAATACCTATGTGGAATTAAAAATAAGGAAATGTCCATGATATTAGAATATTTGTGTGATTCATTTGATAAAGAAAATATCCTTGAGTCTTTTTATTATATGAAAAAAGTTGTTAACAAGCTTGGCTGAATTATACAAAAATACATGTGTGTACTAATGATTGTATGCTTTATTGGGGATAGGATTCATGCATACAAGATTGAAAAAAATGTTCTTATTCTATATAGAAGTCAATGGGTGATGTTGGAAGTATGAATCAACATACTACTATAAATAATGAGAAAGGGAACACACCTTTAAAGGTTTTTTGTTACTTTCCTTTAAATCCTTGATGTCAAAGATTATTCATGTCATCAAAAACCGTCAAGCACATAAAGTGGCATTCTATAGATAATAATAATGATTAGTTAACGCGATGTCCAAGAGATTCACAATCATGGAATACATTTAATTTATTATATCTATATTTCTCATCTGATCCTAGGAATGTGCAATTAGGATTGGATGTTGATGGATTCAACCCATTTGGAACTTTGAGCACCAGTTATAGAATTTGGCTGGTTGTTTTGATCCCTTAAAATCAACCTCTGTGGATGTGTATGCAACACACATATTTTATTATTTCGATGATTATTCCTAGAAAACAAATTCTTGGAAATGATATTAATGTATACTTATAGCCTCTAATTGAATAATTATAGGAGTTATGGAGGAATGGTGTGGATGCATATGATACATATTCTAGAACAATTTTCAAAATGAAAGCTACTGTAATGTGGACCATTAGTGACTTCCCTGGACTTAAGAATTTACTTGGTTGGAACACTTACATGGGTTTGGATTTTCCAGTTTGTAACTTTGATTTTGAGCCCAAATAAATACCTCATAGTAAAAAATGGCACTTCTTATGTCATCTAAGATTTCTCGATGCATCTCATATAATTTGGTTGAACAAGTCAAAATTAAATGGTTATATTGATCGTAGAACACCTCCAAAGTTTTTGAAAGGTTCTAAGTTATTGGTACAAATTGGAAATGTTGAAATATAATTTGGGAAGGTGCATCATTTGAATGATAGCGGGAAATGAGTTCTAAGTGCACTGTCAAGTGAAATTGGTATGCAAAAATGGAAAAGAAAGTATATTCTTCAAACTTTCATATTGGGAATTTAATTTTTTTTGGAATAATATTGATCTTATGTATATTGAGAATATTTTTTGTGAAAATTTTATCTTCACATTTCTTAATGATCATGGAAAATTAAAGGACTATCTTAATGCTTGGAAATACTTACAAACAATGAACATGAAGTGTGATCTCTTTCCAGATGAGAATGGAAAGTATGCTCCGGAAATTTTTTCACTAAAAAATAGGGGAAATATACATTCCTTTGAATTTTAAAACATGTGAAGGTATCTTATGGTTATTAAAGTAACATATCAAGGTGTGTTTACTTAAATAATCATAGGTTACATGAATTTAAAATTCATGATTCACATATATTTTTAAAACAGTTCCTACCATTGGCACTGTGTACATTATTACCTAAAAAGGTTGCTGTTTTTGTACTCCAATTTTTCACATTCTTCAGACAACTATGTGAGAAAACTCTATAACCATTTTAACTTGAAAACCTTCAGGAGAAATTTGTATTGACACTTTGTGCAATGGATATTATCTTTCCTCTGTTGTTTTTACTGTAATGATGCATATAATTGGGCATTTAGTTGATGAATATAAATTATGAGGCCTCATACATTATCGATAGATGTATCCAATTGAGTGGTAATTTATTTATATGTTTTTCATATTAAGTAAAAAATTATTGGAACTTCATTAAATACACAATTATGTTTTATTTATTTTATTTCAAAGATATCTTGGGAATTTAAAATCATATGTGAAAAATAAATCTCAACCCGAACACTCTATTTCTAAAGGCAATTAGGAAAAGGAGTGTCTTAAATTATTTTCTAGATACTTTAATGATATTGAGACAAGATTAAATCGATTTGGATGTGTTTATGACACATTAACTCAATCTCAACTAGATATTAAATCAAAAATCTTTTCTGTTATTAGTCGATCAGTTAGGAGGGGTTCAAATGTTACACTGATAGAAATTTTATTATTATAAGCACATAGATATGTTTTAATAAATAGATAAATTGCATATCCATTTATTGAAGAGATCAGGATACAAACAAAGATATGAATGAGTGGATGAATATGAAATGATAAAGATGTAACAAAATCTATTAATAAAGATCTTATAGAATGTTTTTCACGATGTGTAAATTCATAAATATTAAAATCAATACGAATATTAGGTTGAAATATATATTTTGTAAATATAATAATGTATATTACTTTTTTTAGATCATGAATACTGATACTCGAGTTGATTTGTTATAATTTTTTAAGTTTCTTGCTCAAGGTCCTCTAAAATAGGCTAAAAAGTTCGAGGATTACAATGTGAATGAATCTAAATTTCATACAGTCAATCAGAAAGAGGGTTTTAAAATATATAATAGTGTTATATTTACATTTTCTGAAGTGTTATACTATGTAAAGTTGACTGATATTATCGAATTAAACTACCACGGGAATTTTTTGGTAATTTTATTCAAATGAAATTGGTTTAATATTATCAGGGGTGTTAAAATAGATTCCTTGTAATTTATTTCTGTAAACTTATATCTATTGATGGATGTCAGTGACCATAAATTACATGATTCGTATATCTTATTATCATTTTTAAAAATGGTATATTATGTGGAAGATGTCATGGATGAAGGTTGGAGTGCAGTTTCTCATGTAAAACAAAGATACTTGTATGATATGGGTGATGAAGTGAAATATTTGACCTCTGACATTGAATCCCATCAATAGTAAGAAGTGAACTTATTTTTCCATCATGATATTGAAAATATTAGTCTTTCAAGGGTGGATGAAGTAGATGAAGTAGTGATGGAGTAGGAAAACAACATTATTGAAGGACAAAATGGTTGTATGTGTAGTCATCCATTCATTTATCATCCAATTATGTTATTTGTGCAGTCATTTATTATCATAGATATATATATTTTGGTTGTTAGTATTGTACATCTGTTATCATTTCTATTTTTTTTTGCATGAATTTTTTGAAATATATGTTCTGAAGTTAATTTTATTTGATTAAATGATAGGAATTCCAAGGGGGGATTATTTTACTGATCCCAGTTGACTCTCGGTCGATGTTCCCTTAACCATACCGACATATTATGATCCAACAGTCTCCCTCCCTATAGCATCTGAGGCATCCTCTAATTTTCCCCTACACCGTCTCTCACAACCTCCATTCTATCATCTTTTGGAACACCCTCTGTTAGTGTCCCATTAGCATCTTATCCAACACATCCCCATTCAGTAGTCTTAGTAGTGAGGGAGCAGGTCATCACTCCTATTTATTCATAGGGATATTGGAGGGTGATATTTATTGGTACAAATTTTAATATGAATAAATTTATTACACTTTTTTTATACTACTAACTATTTTTTTACATAAAATATGGAAACAATGCTACTACGGAGAGAAATATAGAAAGTTCATGTGTCTGGAATCTAAATGGACTAAAGATAGTTGTCTTATTTGACTGTTATGGGGTCCATACAGATGATGAAATAGAATTACTGGGCCAGATTCTAGTCTGGCTGGCGGTAGAGTCGGTTACCCTTCTGATTACGTATGCTGATTGGAGGCATATGCCTTAATCTTAGAAAAATGAAGTTTTTGATTCACAGATAAAGGTAATTTTAATAAATTAAGGTGTAATTGAATGTAATTATGTTATTAAATTCTAATACTTTGAAAATGAATCTCTTTGTACAAATGTTTTTCCACTTTACCATTATTGATCTTATAGCATGAAAGTGTACATTGAAAAATATGGGTAATAAATGGAAGGATTTTAAATGGATATTATGGAATGAATTCAATGATACTTCATTGAGCACCAAGAAACTGTATGATACGGTATCCAAATGGGTACCTAGAGAGCAATGGAAGGTTTTTATTGATATCCATCATCATGAGAAGCATGTGTTATTTAAATATATATTATTATATTAATATCATTTTTCATTTATACACGCATATGACAAGGATATGACATTGAATACATTTCTATTAAATTACATATTATTTATTTTAGGATGTTTCAAGGAAGAATGCATCAAGTTGAGCTAAGAAAATCATCTATCACACTGTCGAGTCAAAGAGTTTTTTCAGAAACTGATCGACTCTGGTATTCTTTTAATTAGTTTAAATATTTATAAGACAATATTATCTTTTTCATATATTAAATTATTGATTTATATTTTTTTAATACCGTCATGAAATTTTGGGTACCAAGTCTCCCAAATAAAACTGTGGTTGGATGTTCATACAAAATCTGATGCGAGTTATGTTAATGATCCTACCAAAGAAGTTGGGGTATGAATTCATTTTTCATTGTAATAACTTATTTTCAGTTTTCACTGTGTTAATATGTATTGCTTCAAATATGACTGATATTTTATTTGTAGGTAAAAATTAAAGAACTATGTGATGTCAATCCTGTGTGGTCCTTCTCAGCCTCCCAAGATGACCTATTTGGTAAAGTCTTTGGGAAGGATCATCCTAATCGAGTGCACGGAATGGGTTTGAGACCATTACCATCTGAGGTTTTTGGTAGGCCATCAGGGATTGCTGCTGCATCTACTCTTGGTTGTAGTCACTCCCTACCTTGAGATTCTTAGAGGGATTTAATTTCTATGAAAAGCACAATTCTGTAATAGGGGGATCATATATCCACTTTGCAGAAAGCATTGATTGATTTATATCAGAAGATGAACGAATCTTTCCCCAGTGATATTGAATCAATGGAAGGTGGTGAGCAGGTAAATCACACAACTTAAAAATCATTTAGTTCATAAAAATTTATTGGTTTTAAGTTTAAATATAAATAAAAAACACTGTTTAATTTTCAATATAATTTTTATGTGGGTGTTGGTAATAGGAAGTGAAGATAGAGATGGAGAGGGTGTCGAGAAAAGTTCACCGGGTAGTGATTAGTGTTCTCTTGGGATTCAGATATGATGTAAAACTAAACTTATGAAAAACTAACACTAATTTGGTGATTCAGAAACCATGTTGTGGTTTCTGGTAGGGATATATGTATTTCCCTTACATTTTATAACAATCTATTTCAGAGTTCTTATATAATTTCTAGAATATTAAGGGAATTGGAAAACTTTGAATGTTATAATATAGTTATTCATGAATTTTGAAATTAATGTTGATATTGTTATTAATAGTGATAAATTTATTTGGGTGATGGTTTATATGTGATGTTTCCACTATGCATTATTTGTTTGGTTTCTTGCAGGGTTGAGTGTTGTTCTAGGGATGAAGATTCTCCAGCTGCATTTTTTAAAAGAAACATATAGCGGCAGTTTAAACCACTACTAAATATGCCATATTATTTTTTAGCAGTGGTTTAAAATGCCTCTATATAATGTTTATTTTTTTAGCGATGGTTAAAACCACCTATATATAAATTCATTATTATTTAGCGGCAGTTGTTTTTGTTTTTGAGGTGGTTTTCTAGTCAAAAAAATAGGATTTAGTAGCTGTTTAAACTAATACTAAATCCTTGACATTTGTTTGGATGAAAACCCACCGCTAAATATATGTTTTGTGATAGTTACCAGAAATTGCTGATAAATGGAAAGAAACGCTGCATGTTGGATTCCAACACCAACTTTATCAATGGATTTTTAAAACCATCACAGAAATGGTTGGTGGTGGTTTAAACCACCGCCAAATTAAAAAAACCATCAAAAATGGGATATTTTCTTATAGTGCGTGTTTGAAAGATCTGAGGTTTTGTAAATGGTGTGGTTTCTTGGGTCCCCTTAATAAGTTCTGTCGGTTGGGCTACTAAAAGTGGAGGTTTCATCTAGGGTTCTTTATCTCTGATTGTGGGGAATCATATGCTTCTAGATAACATGGATTAATCCATAGGCCTCATAGTGAATCTTTTCATGCAATAGAGGAGTCGTCAGTGGTGGTTGGTGTTGTATACCATTTGGGTTGGTTATTTGGTATCCCCTTGTTTTTTCTTAGATAGTTAGAGATCAATCTTGATGTGGTGGATGATCTCCATTGTGAGAGTGCAGTACTTTATTTGTGCACTTTCCTTGTTATTTTGATCTCTTTTCAGTTGGACTTGGATATTCCTTGGGAATGTAATTGGGTAACTAAGACAATGTAGATTCTTGATAGACCAGGAACCTAGAGGTTCTAGGGGATGATTCGATGATCTCAATGAGGGGTGAGGCTCAATGTTGAAAATCTTAGGTTACTATCGATTAAATTCCCAGGGTATAAATCCTTATCAGTTTTATGAATTTCTTGTTGATGGTTGGATCATTGATGGATCTTTAGAGCATTTTTTGGGAATCATTGAGGCATTTTGGATGTGTCGTTCTTTTAGGTTTCTATTTTGGATATTGGATGTTTTATTTTGGCATGTGATTTAAGTCTCTTATTTTAGTTGAAGACAGTTATTTAGGTGGATGTTTTCCTCATGTTTCACAATTTTGGTGAATCTTTAAATAGGTGGGAGACCTCTGTTAGGTCTCTAGTTCTTTTTGGTTGTTTTTTGGATCCTCTTGATGTTGTTGAGTTTTTTTTTGAGACATGTGTTAATCTTAGTGGTTCCACTTAAAGGTTTATTTAGAATTATTTTTATACTATTATCTTAGAATCATGCCAGGTGACTTCTTTTGGGTGAGTCTTCTTATGTTTTGTGGACCATCCACCTCAAGGGTTGAGTTTAGGAGTTCTTTTAGTCTCATCTTTTTCTATCTTTTGGATTGGAATATTTCTAAGGATAGAAAGTGCTATGGTGGGGAGAATTGTAACATCCTCATTTTTATAATAATTAAATACCCTTTTGGGTTTATTTTTTAAGCCTTTTTGTGAAAAAATAATAATTTTTAATGTAAACTTTACCCTTACATGGGACCTATGTTTTACCTATGGGTAACCTGTGTTTTTTAAAGGAAGTTTAATGGTAGAGAGGAGTTTTCCTTAGTTGTGTAAAGGTAATCCTGGATTTATATACACTGATCAAGGGTAGTTTCTATCTTATAAGGGTTACATAAGGGTAAAAAGTACATTGTGTAATGGTATATCACTTTTTTATATTAGTTTCATAAGGGTATAGATCTATTTCTTTACACTACGTAAGGGAAACCTTGTGTTTCTAAAGGATATATAAGGGTAATATAAGAGATACGTAAGGGTTATTTTAGGTGTGTGGCCTATTTAAGGGTAAATATATTTACCCTTATGCAACACTTATGAGTCACATAAGGGTAAATCCATTTTACCCTTACACAATACCCTTTTTTAGAAAAATATTTTTAAAACTCTCCTTTTAATTTCTTCTTCCCCAAAACACCTCTATAACACCCTTTGATGATTTTAAAATCTTCAAATCATGGGAATTTAATTATCATGATTTTTTAAGTTTTGTAACTCCTATCTTAAAATTTTTAACCCCTATGTGTTCAATATTTAATTAAAATAAAAAATTAAATGGTTGTTTAAATTCAAGGTGTTTGTGTTGTGAACCAGAACGCCTTTGGTATTTTTAAAAATACACACACCTTTGTTTCCCTTGTCTTTTGTTTCCTTTTTAGGAGTGTTTTGGACATCCATTTGTTGTAGAATGAGATATGGTTCCTTTGTATTGTTTCAGTTTTTCTTCAAGTTTCTCCTCTCTCTCCGGCTTTCATTTTCCTTCCAATGTTTTGGGTTTCCAAGTAATTCCAAGGTAGGTGTTTCTTTTTTTTTCCTTCATCTTGTAATTTATTATTTCTTGATAATTCATATACATGTGTTTCTTATTTTCTAATACTCATTCTATGAACATTGACCTTGAAATGCCTTATGAAATCTTGTTTGATCCTCTTCTCTTTTAATTGAACATGGCATGGATATAATTTGTATGATCTTGATTCATCTCACCATTTACAATTTTGTTAATTCCATGTTGGTTTTGATTTCACTTCAAAGATATTTTAAAGTATGTTTTTATGAAAGTAAGGGCTTAGGTTGGGTTTTGATTCCTAAGTGAAATGCCTTGATTTAAATGAAAGGGGTTGACTTATGAAATGTTTTCCACGTGGTCTTGGAATCCTTGATTTATAAAATGACCAACATCCATTTTGGAATGATTCTTCACCTTATTTATGAACAATAATACATGGTAGGTTTGTAATGAATGATTTGTATGTGTGGAAAAGGGTGTTGGGCCATATTTTGAAATGACTTCAAGTCTTTTAAATTATGAAACTTCCTTTTGAATTCCTTAGGGATGTTTTGAATAAATTATTAGTTTAAAGGATTGTTTAGAATCTTAATGATGATTTATGAAAGGAAGTGTGTATAAATACCCTTTTGAATTTTTTTAAGGGCCTGGATCTGCATGGATCAACCCTTTGCGTGTTTTCAAAGACCGGGGTTCTCAGAGTAGGATCAGAGGAAGTATGGAGGAGTTTGGTTATGAAGTGCTAGAAATAAGAAGATTTCAAACCAAGTAAAGTTGCATGACATGAAAGTGTTATTCATGAAGTTTAATATATTTATGTTTAAAAATAAAAAGGCGATGCATTTTTTGGAGAAAACAAAACCTTGATGATTGCACAACATGAAAGGGGATTACACGTCGTGTAAATCTCCAATGTTGTACATTTTAATGTTTTTAGATGCTTGGGTTTGTCAAACCCTATAGCTACAGTGGCTCTTCCTCTCATTCCAGATGACCCAGCAGCCCCCTCTTCAACGTTTTGAAGATTCCTTCATCAAGGATAGATCTTTAGCTTCCCTCCTTCATTCCATCTTTTATCCAAGGTATGTTCTACCTCTATTCTTATGGTTTCTTTAATACGTTTCCTCTCATTCCTATTTTTCATGAGATGGTGATTGATCTCCACGTGTCTAATGGGGTTTTTTTGGTTGTTTATTAGAACGGTTTGGAATGATATCCTCGGGTGGATGCAGTTCTTACAGGAGAGGAGATCAAGATATTCAGTGTTGGTTTGTTCTTGTACGAAGAACATTAACACCCTTTTGAGGTAGAGGATTCATTTATTCTCTATTTATTTACATGAAATCATAGATCTAGAATGATTTATCCACTTGTATCATAATTAAATTGACCTAATAATTATTCTAACTAGATTAAATAATTGATATTGATTACAGGGTGATGTTGTTGTTTTATACCGTGATAATGGTTTGCATCTTGTTTTACTAGATAGTGTGGTATCTATGTTGTTCTTGTTATGCTTGGATTAGCATGTGAAATTGGTAAAGAACATAAATTTGGAATTAATTTATAATTAATTGGCTAAATGATTTAAAGAGGCATGTTTAATGAATCTAGTGTGTTGTAATTTTAATGTTATGAGCATGTTAAATAATTTGATCTTCCATGTGTTAATGTAAATGAATAATGATGTGAAGCATGTTGATGCTTGTTGATAAAGAATTAAATCCATGTTAAATTAATTGTTTAATTAATTTGTGATAGTTTGTGATATCTTACTTCTTAGGTTGACCGTAGTTAGAACCTATGAATAATGAATCGGTTAATTCAAGATGGAGTAAGAACTGGTTGTGTGATAAAAGATAATGCCTTTATAGGGCCTGAGTTTCCTACTTGCTAGTAGAGGCCAAGTGCCTCATGCTTTAGAGTCGTGAGAGATCGTTGTGTGTAAAGGTTTTATTCCATGATTTAGGGATGAGAGCCTGGTTACTTTGTTTATTTCCTATTGCTTTTAATGTGCTCTGGTTATAAGCCTTGTGGTGTGGGCTGAGGAGGCCCGGGTGTGATGTGAGCCTAAGATGGCGGAGCCTGGAGGGTTGTTATGATATGTGGGGTAGGGATTCCTATTTTTTGTGGTAGCATTTGACACATGTGATGGTGGGATACATCGAGATATGCATGTGGGTGCCAGGGAGGACACTGAAAATGATGGAATGGGTTTAAGATGGGCTTACCCATTGATATGAAATTTGGATGCTTATTTGGATCTGTTGTTTGGATAATGGACATGTTGTTTGTTTATCTACTTTACTTTATCCACTAATTGAGGTAGATTAATTTTGTTACTCTCATTTTGGGAGATTTGAATATGCACGGGGTATGTCATGTGCTTTTCGTGATTAGATTCTCATGGTTGGATGAGTTTATGTTCTTGATATAGGTGGAAAAGACTCGATGAGTAGTTCATCCACTCACCAAGTTGATCCCCTTGTGTTTGGTAGCTTAGGATGTTTTCCTAGATTACTTGGAAATGTGTAAAGTGATAATGTTAATAAATTAATAAATTTTTAACCCATGGGGTTGAAGGTTGTTAGGATACAATGCTGAGGTTATAATTCTGAGAAGTCGTGTACTCAGTTTGCTTATGCCTGGAGGGCATGGAACTTTATTATGATGATAATGTAAGGAAATGTGGAAAATTTTTAATAGTTAATTAATGGTTAATAGATTAATTAACATAATTTGAAACTGATGAAAAGGAATAAAATAACATAATGTATCTCCTTAAATGGTTGTGTAATTATAGGATATCTGGTCTTAGTAGTGGAATCCAGGAGTCTGAGAGACATTAGTTGTGGTTGATTCTGATACTAAGGTATGCCCATGGTGTAGTTATGAGTTATATTATATCATATAAATTTTTTGTTTTCATATGAAAATCCACCCTATTAGTTAGGGTGACTAACACCACAGGGATTCTGAGCCCTAGGGGGTGTTTTCCCCAACATCCTAGTAGGAGGATGGATGGACAATACCCCCTTTGACCATGATCTCTTCTCTTGATATTACTTGTGTTGGTATTCACGATGGCTAGTTTTCCCCATATATGTGTGTAGAGGGTTGTAATGGATTGTGGTCATTTCCCACATATGTATTCTAAATATAGTTCCCTATAGACTAATATAGGTATAATGTGTATAGGTTGTGATGGCTTGAGGATCCTTACTCAGTGTATGGACTATGATGGCTTGAAGTATAATACCTGATGTATGATACATGTTATATGGGATGTGGTGGATCCCGTAAACTGTTAAAAGTGGGTTCCCTAGACCCAACTTGCATTGTACTTTGATTACCACTACATGTATGCAGTTTTTTATATTCACGTGTGTTTATCTTTCCATATAGTGTAGATACTTTTTCATCCACTTTGTTTATGGAAATGTCCTTAGATTACATGGTGTATCAAAGGGTTATAGAAGATCCCAGGCTATAATGAGAACCCTAAGTTTCAATGATAGTATTCTTAAAGTAATGTCCTATGGTCCAGTTACATCATTCTAAAATGACATAGATGATGTGTGGCCATCAGGTGCTGGGGGATCATAAGCGTTGAGACTTATTCTTATGAAGTTCATACTTGATGATCTCTAGTAGTTGAAATAATGAGGACAGACCCGCATAATAGGGACACCACATGTTTCAGGTGGCATTGGTTGTTTCTATCTACGGACATATGTAATGGTCTGTAGACTTGAGATCATTATCAATATATGTCATTTAATTGTGTACTTTTATGCAAGGAGAAAACCATGGAAATTAATTCATGGTGAGGTATTTTGTATTGGGTACGTCATTGGTGACATGGCATTGATTGAATTATCAAGATAGGATTTGTCACTTCCGAGTTGAGGAAGATATATCTTGGGCCTGGTTGATTAGGCTGGTTGCACCTTCATTAAATCCATGGCCATGGTAGTGGAAGGTAAGTCCGTCTGGACATATAAACAAATAAAATAAAGAAATATAAAGTATGATGACACTAGTTTTCATTATACTTTATTAAGATATTGATGACGGAGAGATTATATTACACAGACCATGTTCGTAGGAAGGTAGTCATTGCTTTTACTTTACCTTATCTCTATAGGGGCCTCTATGGGTTGTTAGACGCCGCTCTTGGTCAGTGAATATCATTTAATGCTATTGGGATAAGGGCCTAGAGGGTCACACATTATATCACTTTGAGAATCTGCCCTATTCTGGGAATAGGAATATAGAACTTGGTGGGCCCCGCCAAGGGGTCCGAGTATTATCCAAGTTCTATGGATCACCAAGTAACAAATAAATTATTTAATTATTAAAGTTTGTAATAGTTTGTTAAATTTATTTATAACATGTATTTACAAGTGATTAAGTAAATACAAAGATAAAATACTATTCGAATAGATTTAAATATCCAAGGTTCATTTAATATTTTCAGAATAAGTGAGTTGAGTTATAGACTCAATTTTATCACACAATATATATTTAATATATATTGTAGTTAGTGATAAAATTATAAATATTATTTATGGCATAATTTAATTTGTCATAAATAAATATTTATAAAACTTATACTGCAAATATCTATTACACAGGGGTCAGGAACCCATACCGGGTATTCTAGATATTCTCTATATAATTAATAGAGAGGCTCTCCCCATGTAACTATTCATGTGTTAGAATTGAGAGTCTCTCTATCCTCCTAGAATATAGAGAGAGATTCTCTCAAGCAATGAAGAAATTCAAGCTCATCCTTCTTGGATTTAAGTCTCTTGCCTTGTGGTGATCACTATTGCATCGAAGAGCTCGTTGGCGTACCACGCTAGCACTCGAATTCCAACAAATGACGTGTGAGCAAATTCAAGAGACATGTGTGGATGATCTAGAGGGCTTCAACATCGGAGTCTTCAAGAAACTATCACCACCATCCTATGATGGACTTGCACACATCATATCAGAACAAGGTACTTGTTCGATTTTATTTTTGTACTCTTCCAAATCCACACATGGTCCTCAGACCATACCAAGATAGTTCACTAGAGTTGACATGTAACATTGCTCTGGTGATGTGAAAAAAATTTAAATTCCCAGCCCATTGGCTTCTGTTGTGAATCCTGGTACCTAACAGTGGTATTGGAGGGATGCATGATTTCTCAGAGTCAAAGAAAAATTAAATTGCATTAAATTTAAGTACGGGGCATTAAATCGGTTCCAACGGATCTGACCATATGTCGATCTGTTTTTGAATGGCCAAGTTACGGCCATTTGAAAATTTTAATGCAATCGACATCTTCGGTTTTAAGTTATTCGGATTTTTCTTTTGAAGAAAACATTAAAAAAAATTCATTCTCAAAAGATAGGAATCTGACCATGTTTCAGCTGGAATATGGTCACCTAAATAGTTCCAGAGAAGATTAATTATTTGAGAATTAATAAAATATATTATTTATTTATTTTTTTTATTTTTCTCAAATAAAAAAAAGTTTGGGGTTAAAATTTTAAAGTTTTCTATAAAAAACAAAGGGTCTTTTAGACTATGTTTTTTATAAAAAAAGGGGGGGTGTGCTGTGTGTTTTGTCAAAAGACAAAACACAAATAAAAAAAATGAAGAAGACCCAAGGTCTTCTTCCACACAGAGCCGCCACCCAACCTAAACCCTGGCCAACATGGGAGTAGCCCCTGCATCCCTTCTCCCTGTGCGGGCTGAACTCCGGTCGGTGCCCTCTTTAGGCCGCCTCGCCGCTTCTCCTCAGGTCATGCTACCCTGGGTCGCAGCGCCTTCTCCCTCTGAGTTCGTGTGCCACCCTATGTCAGGCTGACCTTCCCCCTTGCAGTGTCGTCTCGTCCCCCCCTTGTTGTGCCACTGATCCGTCGCACCTCATCGGAGGACTCTGTTTCCCACGCTGTCCTGGAGCTCTCCATCCTTGGCCCCGCACACCGCCGCCCCAGGTCTCCTCCCCTTCCCTGTCGGAGGCCTCGTGCACTGCCATTGTCCAGCATCGCCAGGATGGAGCGCCTCGTCGCTGCCATCACGGCTGGCCGGAGTAGCGGGCCACCGGCCTTACAGTTGGCCGGAGCAGTGTGTCGCCACCCTCATGGCTGGCCGGAGCTGCAACCTACTTCCCCCGCACCTTGTCGGAGGAGTCTGTCGCCATCCTTGCTGAAAGACACTTCTTCCATGGGGAGTTGCTGGACCGCGCGGTCGCGTCGCGGTCACACCGCAGTCACACCGCAGTCACGCCGCGATTTGGCTCTGCTCCAGGATGACACCCTGTGGCGGTTCGTAGTCATGTCGGACTCCTTCCCGGCTAGAGGTAACCCCACTAATTAGTTTTAATTTATTTATTTTTTAAAATTAAATTAATTAGAATTGTATTGGGGTTTAAGTTTAATTTAATCTGAAACATTAATTCAATTAAAATTAAAATTGAATTAATAGTTTAATTTAATTTTAGAATTAAAATTAAATTAATGGTTTAATTTAATTTTTGGATTTAAAATTAAATTAAACAGTTATAAATGATAAAAATAAATTAATTGAATTTATTTAAATTCATTTAATTTATTAGAGCGCCCTCGTACTATTTAAATTTTATTGCAGTTTAATTTTTAATTGAACTTTATTTATACCGACTGGTCTTGAGAAAGCGACTGATGTTTGGTTTATTTATTTAATTATTTATTCAATGTGTGCGATAAATGTAATAATTAATTATATAAATGACGGTATGTGAATCATATTTTAATTAAAATATGTATAAGGGCATGCGTGTCCAATGTACAAGTTGTATTTTGTACCCCTAGACCCCCTCACCTGTGTGTAAGTATATTTGTAATTAAACGGTGATGATCTAAGATGCAGACCCCGCCAAGTCGAGGTGGTAATCCAGATGGGAGCCGAGCGCATTGCACTAGGGCTAGCTATAACGTGAGTCAATTTTCAACTCGGGTATGGATGCCCCTAGGTCAAGATTGATCCATTTATGGATTGATCATAATTGAATGCTCAAGACCATTCAGATTTCATGATTTACCTTTATGCATTTTTTATTGTTTTTATGTGAATGCGTGATTATTGGTTGATCACATAGAATAGTAAACAAGATAAAAAATGCATAAAGAAGTGACAAATTTATTTCTATTGAATGTTCAGTTGTGAGCACTATAATCTAGTTTGAACATATAAATAAAAAAATATTATATTCATCAATAAATATAAAAAATCTCTCAAAGATATATTTAGTCCAAAATCCTTCCATTTCATACATCTAAACAAAACTGGGTGTTTGGGGTGCTCGTCAGCCATAGTTGAGAGTGCCTCTTACTACTGGTGAATTTTCATGAGAGAACTGGGTTGACTTAACTAAAGTTAGTAGTCAAGGATTATCCATAGCTAACTTTCTATCACTTTAGAGGCAAGATGTTGAGGGAATCAGGTTCGGATTCCAAAAGTTGGGGCTTTACTCAACAAAATAAGGAACCATGCTTCAAGTGGTTGGTCAGCCTAGTGTCTACCTTGAAACCCTCTAATTGGTGGTGTAGCCATAGCTTGTAGACTATGAGGGAGGTTTCGAGGATCCTTTCCACTAGAGTACTCAAGCGATAGAGTATTCTGAATCTAATAGTGAGAGTTATTAAGGTTTGCTAAAATAGTGGGAGAAATTAAAATGATATAATAATTTATTAATCATAAATGTCAAAAGGTAATCAAGACAAAGTACTAACTGCTAAATGTTTATCTGATGTAGATTTAAAATGGAAATCACCAACAACACAAGTACTTTATCACTATGATCAATTCTGGATAAAGAAAATATTATGACAGATAATAACTTCTAGGAGTGGTACATGCACTTGTGCATAGTACTAAACCAAGAAAGGAAGTTATATGTGTTGGAATCCCTAGTTCCTACTAAGTCTCCTCAAGGAGAAAGTAAGGAAGAAAAAGATAAATGGATAAAGCATGTAGATGATGCACTTGATGTTCAATGCATCATATTTTCATCCATGTCTATCCAATTTCAAAAAATGCATGAGGATGAGGACACCTACAATATTCTTTCACATCTCCAAGAATTATATCAGGAGAGGGCCAAGAAGGAAAGGTATGAGATCTCAAGTGCTCTTTATAAGTGTAGGCTAGCAGAAGGGAACCAAGCAAGTCCTCATGTACTTAATATGATTGTGTATATTGAGAGGCTTGAATCCCTTGGGTTCAAATTGATCCAAGAACTAGAAGTGGATCTCATTCTTACCTCTTTACCGCTAAGCTTCTCAACTTTTATTGTCAATTATAACATGAATGATATAACAAAGTCACTCCCGGACCTTTTGGATTTAGTTCTCCAAGATGAAAAGGATATGATAAATATCAATTCATATATCCTTATGGTGAACAAGAAAAACAAGGGCAAGGCAAAGGGGTATAAGACCAAGTTAATTCCAAAGACACCAATGCATCGTCCTACTAAGAATCCAAAGATTCATAGGCAAATTAATGAGTAGGAAGATGTCTACTTTGGATGTGGTAACAAAGGCCACTGGAAGAATAACTATAGATCTGGGAAGAAGAAGCAAATTAATGCTTCTACTTCAGGTATTTTTTTCATTGAATGCAATCTATCTTTATCTACAATTTGGGTATTGGATACGGCATGTGGCTCGCATGTTTTTATTCATATACAGGAACCAATTTGGTTTAAGAAGATTGAAAAAGGTGAAGTGGATATCTGAGCTACAAATGGTGCAAGTCTGGCAGTCTTAGTAGTGGGAGACTATCACTTAACCTTGACAAGTGGTTTGGTTCTAGTTTTGAACAATTGCTATTATGTACCTTCTATAAATAGGAACATTATCTCTATGTCGAGTTTAGACACTATGGGATTTTATTTCAAGTTTGGAAGTAAATGTTGTCTCTTTTATAGGGATAACATATGTTATGGTATGGAACATCTTAACAATGGTTTATACATGTTGGAACTCGAGAACCCTGTAATGGTAATCAAAGAGAAAAACAGCCAACATGACTCATATATCACCCACCTATGGCACTTTAGGATTGGTCATGTAAACGAGAAGCGATTACAAATATTACATCAAGAAGGGTATTTAGACTCGGTACAGTTAGAACCCTTGGATGTATTTCAAGCTTGTTTACAAGGAAAAATGACCAAAGAACCTTTTTTGGGAAAGGTAGAAAGAGCCAATGAAATACTATAATTAATACACATTGATATATGTGGTCCATTTCCAGTAGAGGCAAGGGGTGGTTTTTCATACTTTATTACTTTTACTAATGACTATAGTAGATATGGATATATCTACTTAATTTTTTATAAGTTTGATTCCTTTTGGATATTTAAGGAATACCAAAATGAAGTAGAAAACCAATTTGGTAAGAAGATAAAAGCACTTTGCTAAGAACAAGGTGGAGAATATCTTAACCAAGCTTTCATTGATCACTTGAAGGAGTGTGGGATAGTATCCCAAATCACTCCTCCTTATACACCACAATGGTATGGTGTTAGTTAAAGGAGGAATATGACCTTGATTGACATGGTCAGATCAATGATGTGTCATGCAACTCTTCCATTATCCTTTTGAGGATATGCTTTGTAGACAGCAGCATATACCCTTAACTGAGTACCAACTAAAGCTGTAGATGGGATTCCATATGAGTTATGGTATGGAAAGAAACCTAATATGACACACATAAGTGTATGGGTGTGCGAGGCATTTTTTCAGACTTTACCAAGTGAAAAATTATCATCCAGAAGCACGAAGTTCATCTTTATAGGTTATCCTAAGGAAACCAAAGGATATTACCTATATAACCCTTTAGATAGAAAAGTTTTTATGGCAAGATACGCCATATTTCTAGAAAGGGATCACATTTATATTGGAAATAGTGGGAGAAAGATTGACTTTGATTAAGTTAATGCTCCATATGCACAAGAGTTGGTAGAGGAACAATCTCCACAAGAGCAAGTGGAAGAAGTTGTTCCTAAGACACAAATACTGCGTAGGTCTACACGAGAGGTTAGAGAACCATAGCGTTATGGTTTTCTTATCACTGAGTCATGTGAAACATTAGTCCTTAAAGATGATGAACCGCTAACCTATAAGGAAGCAGTAGAAGGAAAAGAAGATGATAAATGTCAAGAAGCCATGAATTATGAGATGGAGTCCATATACCAAAATCAAGTTTTGATTTTGTTAGACCCTCCAGATAATGAAAATACCATTGGATGAAAATGGGTATTCAAGAAGAAGATGGAAATGTATGGTGAGGTTAATACCTTTAAATAAATACTAGTTGCAAAGGGTTTCAGGCAACGTCAAGTCATTGACTATGATGAAACCTTCTCACCAGTATCAATGCTTAAATCTATCAGAATATTGTTTGCAATAGCAGCCTTTCATGATTATGAAATTTAGAAAATGGATGTCAAAACTACTTTTCTAAATGGGAAGTTGGTTGAAGACGTCTATATGACTCGACCTGAAGGGTTTTTTAAGTTAAATAATTCCAATAAAGTATGAAAGCTTTAGGGATACATTTATGGATTGAAGTAGGCATCATGGCTATGGAATGTTCATTTTAATGAGGCCATAAGATAATTTGGTTTTTTCAAAAACAAAAAGTGATCCTTGTGTCTATAAAAAGGTTGAAGGGAATGTCATTATTTTCCTATGGTTATATGTTGATGACATATTAATTATGGGAAATGAAGTGCAAGTCTTATAGTTAGTTAAGACTTGTTTAAATGAATGCTTCTCTATGAAAGACTTAGGTGAAGCGGCCTACATTCTAGGGATCAAGATCTATTGAGCTAGATATCAAAGGATGATTGGGATAATTCAAAGTATATATATTGACAAGGTACTCAAAAGGTACAATATGGAATAATCCAATAGAGGATTGTTGCCTATGTCACATGGTATAAATATCTCCAAGAAAATGTGTCCACAAACACAGTAGGTGATTGAAAGAATGAATAGAATCCCCTATGCCATGGTAGTGGGTTCTATCATGTATTACATGTTATGTACTAAGTTTTATGTCACCTTTGATTTAATCATAGTGGGTAGATATCAAGTCAATATAGTAGAACTGCATTGGGAAGCTGTTAAAACTATACTAAAGTAATTAATACGTACAAAGGATATGTTCCTGGTGTATAGAGGAGATGAGGAACTAGTAGTGAGAGGATACACTTATGCTAGTTTCCAGACAGATCATGATTATCTGAAATTTTAGTCAGGCTACATCTTTTTCCTGAATGGTGGTGCAGTGAGCTGGAGAAGCTCGAAGTAAGTTGTGGTTGTCGATTCTACAGTAGAGTCTGAATATATTGTAGCTTCCAATGCAGCAAAGGAAGCAGTCTGGATACACAACTTTATCTCAAACATTGGTGTTGTGCCTAGTAGTACAGACCTTGTTCCAATATATTATGATAATACTGCTGCAGTGGTGCTTTCCAAGGAGCCCATGTCTCACCAGAGGAAAAATCATATTCTTTGGAAGTTTCATCTCTTGAGGGATTTTACTCAAAGAGGTGAATTCACAGTTAGCAAAGTAGCCACAGAGGATAATGTGGTAGAACCCTTGACTAAATTCATTTCTCAGAAGAATCATGATTCTCATGTGATATCTAGCGGATTGAAACCTGTTATCAGTTGGATCTAGTGCAAGTGGGGGTGTTGAAATTCAGTTCCCTAGAACCAACTTGTATTATACTTTTATTACCACTACATGTGTGCAGTTTTTTATATTTACATGTGTTTATTTTATTATAATAGTGTAGATATTTATGCATCCACTTTTTTATGGAAATGTCCTTAGATTACATGTCATATCAAAGGGTTATAGCATATCTCAGGCTATAATGAGAACCTTGAGTTTCCATGAAAGTAATCTTAAAGTGATGTCCTATGGTTTAGTTACATAATTCTGAAAAGACACAGATGATGTGTGACCATCAGGTGTTGTGGACTCATAAGCATTGAGACTTATTCTCATGAAGTTCGCAATTGATGATATCTAGTAGTTGATATCATGAGGACAGACCTGTATAATAGGAACACCACATGTTTCAGGTGTCATTGTTTGTTCCTATCTATGGACATGTGTAATGGTCTCCAGAATTGAGATCATTATTAATGCATGTCATTTAATTGTGTACTTTGGTGCAAGGTGAAAACCATGGCAATTAAGTCATGGAGAGGTATTTTGTATTGGGTACGTCATTAGTGACATGGCATTGATTAAATGATCAAGATAGGATTTGTCGCTTCCAAGTTGAGGAAGAGATATCTTAGGTCTGGTTGATTAGGATGGTTGTACCTTCATTAAATCTATGGCCATGGTAGTGGAAGGTAAGAACATATAGACTTATCAACAAATAAAATAAAGCAAGATAAAGGATGATGAAACTAGTGTGCATTATGCTTTATTGAGATATCAATGATGAAGATATTATATTACACAGACCATTTTCGTAGGAAGGTAGTCATTTCTTTGACTTTACCTTATCTCTATAGGGGCCTCTATGGCTTGTTATACCCTGCTCTTAGTTGGTGAATATCATTCACTACTATTGGGATAAGGGCCTAGAGGGTCACACACTATAGCGCTTTGAGAATCTACCATATTCTAGGAATATGAATATATAACTTGGTAGGCCCACCAAGGGGTCTAAGTATTATCCAAGTTCTATGGATCACCAAGTAATAAATAAATTCTTTAATTATTCAAGTTTGGAATAGTTTGTTGAATTTATTTATAACATGTATTTACAAGTGATTAAGTAAATACAAAGATAAAATATTATTCGAATGAATTTAAATATCTAGGGTTCGTTTAATATTTTCAGGAGAAGTGAGTCAAGTTATAGACTCAAGTTTATCACACAATATATATTTAGTATATATTGATGTTAGTGATAAAATTATAAATATTATTTATGGAATAATTTAATTTATCATAAATAAATATTTATAAAACTTATACTATGAATATCTATTGCATGAGGGTCGAGAACCCATACTGGGTATTCTAGATATTCTCTATATAAGTAAGAGAGAGGCTCTCCCCATGTAACTATTTATGTTTTAGAATTGAGTGCCTCTCTATCCTCCTAGAATCTAGAGAGAGATTCTCTCAGGAAAGGAAGAACTTCAAGCTCGTCCTTCTTGGATCGAAGTCTCTTGCCTTACAGTGATCATCGTTGCATCTAAGAGCTTGTTGGTGTACCGTGCTAGCACCCAGATTCCAACGAACGACGTGCGAGCAGATTCAAGAGATGTGTGTGGATGATCTAGAGGGATTTGACATCAGAGTATTTGATCAACGGTCACCGCCATCCTGTGATGGACTTGCACACGTCAGATCTGAACAAGGTACTTGAACGATTTTATTTTTGTGCTCTGTCAAATCCATGTGTGGTCCTTGGATCGTACTGGGATAGTTTATCGGAGTCGACGTTGTAACGTTGCTCTGATGATGCGAAAAAAAATTAAATTCCCATCCCATCAGCTTCCACTGTGCATCCCGGTACCTAACATAAACTACTTGGTTTCTTTTGGTTATGTGGATGTGGTGGTGTGTTTCACAAGGTGCATGTTGTGGTGTTTCACCCAGGTGTCTGCAGGCTAGCCTTTTTAGAGATATATGCTCAGGATGTGAAACATTGGGGAAGAGTAGAAAACTAGTGGGTAAATGGTAGTAGGGTACCCTTGATATTCATTATTATATTATATGATCTTGTATGTGATACTTGGTGAGAGTATCCATGGTGAGGATGGGAACTTAGTATACATGTTTCGGTGACAAGTTATTTCCACTTGTTGTTCACTCTACTTTAGCATTCTTTCTTTACCTTTTTCATGAGAGGATTTGGTGAGGATCCTACTGATTACACTATTATACTCACCTTGCATATATATAAACTATTTTTCATGTCATTTTGAGTTGGTTGGATATCAGTCTGGTCACTACTATCTTGTGGGTTTTGCAGGATTTGTTTGGGCTTCATGGTCTTTGTTGTATTTACCTTTCTTTTGGTACTTGAAGTTTCCTTTTAGTTTTAGTAGTTCTTGCATTACATTACATATGTGAACTTGGGTTTTCTTTTTATATTTTAGTTTAAGAATGAGTTTTTTGGTGTCTTTATTATCTCTCTCTTTTGCATGTGCTCTCTTAGAGGGTAATGCCTCCCATATTCATGTTTATTATACCCTCGGTGATAGTCTCCAATCTGAGGCCTATTAGAGGTGGGAATTGGGTGTCACTATCTCTTTTCTCCCATTTTCGGCCTAGGATGGGTACACTTTGTGGGGAGGGGGTCATGAAAGAGTGGTATTAGGGATCTTTTAAAGGGATAGGATGGAGTTTGGATTTAGGAATATGTGAGGTTGCATGGGTTGGTGGGGAAATTATGTCAACTAAGTTTAACAAGAATTTTAAACACGGGATACTGGCTGAGACATGAGTATTTAAGGCCCCTTATGATCTTATGCACATACCTTTAAGATTACAATGACTACTAAACTAGGTGATATCGGTTGTAGGGTAGATACCTAAGAAAGGATCATGTATCATTATTATTTGAACCTATGTTTGAACCAGGTAGACCTTGGGATAGGTTAACCTAAAATGAATAAAATAAAACAATTAATTAATTTTAAAGTCTTCTATATTTAAAGCTTAGAATATCTAACTATTTTTTCCTTTTTGCAGGCATGTCTCTAAGTCAAGGTTCGTGTAAAGTTTATGTGGAATATGTTCAGAATGTTTCTCTATTTCAGATGCTGTCACAGAAGACTGGTTAGAGGAGGTTGATATAGACTTCAGTTCAATATGTACTCAGAAGGACCACTAGGCATCTTTGGTTGTGATGATGCTATGTGGGGTAGTAAGGTAGCTATGGTTTTTGTTCCTCAAGGATCACAAGGATTCGAAAGTCTTGTGGGAGAAGTTTCGAGACCAATTTAGAGATGATTTTCTTTCTTTGACTAATAAGGTGGCCAGTCACTAGGAGTTTCTTGCCTTTTATTAGGGGAGCTCTAGTGTGAGAGAGTTTGGGATCTATTTGAGGAACCTTCTATGATATTCTTCAAACTTGTTTTAAGATGAGGAGGTGAGGGAGAGGAATTTTGATGAGGCTTTGCATCCATAGATCCAGCATCAACTCACCATGTTTATGCTGAAGACATGTCTCAAGGTGCTGATGAGAGAAGAGGTCATTGAAATGATGTTATCCAGAACCATATTTTCATAAGAGGGTAGTAAACATGATTCCTCACAAAGTAGAGCTATGGTTTGGGGTTTCCAGTTTTCAGGACATAAGAGCCTCTGATCATCCAGGGGTAGGTCTCAGCCCTCAATGTCTCATTTATATGGGTCTGGAGGCTCCCAAGACTATTCTAAGGGACCAGATGCAATTTTTTCTTATGAATTTTGAGGTCATCAGTGGTGAGAGTGCCCAAATTTTCTGAGTAGTTAGCGTGCACCAGTTGTTCTGCTTCAGGCTCCTCTACTGAGGTATTTCCAGCCGAGGTAGCAGTAGCAGGTTTCCCCAGTTTGGGATCAGTAGATAATAGATGGGGTAGGCATAAGATAGCTCTGAGATACTCCCCATCCTTAGATATTATATCATGGTTGTGTAGGTGGTCATTAGTAGGGTAAAATAGGTTATGTAGTAGGTCATGGTTAGCTTCATGCTTTAGTGTTTCCAGCACCGGTCAGTCCAGACATCTTTTGAGGTACCCTTTCCTTGTTTTCTACTTAGGTGGATGCCTTGTTTAATCTAGGAGTGATTCACTCCTTCATATCACCTGCCCTTTTCCATGCTTTGGGACTTGATCTAGAGAGGCTTTTAGTTCCCTTGGCATTGAATACGCCAGTTGGAGGTCAAGATGACTTTTTTGATGTATGTACAGACTGTGAGCTAGTGTTGGGGAAGCACCACTCTTGGGGAGATTTCCTATGTTTATAGATATAACCATATGACATCATCCTTAGCATGGATTAGTTGTATTCAGGGCAGTATATCATGGATTGCTTCTAGAGGTAGGTTGTGTTCTTTGATGCTGATAAAGAGACAGTAGTGTTTATTGGCGAGCAAGACCCTTGGATGGGTCAGAGGTGTGTTATTTCCTTTTCATCCTTGATTCTTGAGCTGATGTTGAGTTCATTATAGTTTTAGCAGTCAGTGTTTCCCAGGGTCATATAAGAGTACCCATATGTCTTTCTAGAGGAGGTTGTAGCTTTACCCCCTTGACGAGAGATCGAGTTCAGGATCAAGCTATAACTAGGAATGTCTCATATCTCGATGTCTCTATATAGGATGACACCTTCTAAGTTGGGAGAGTTGCGTATATATCTTTTTGGTCTATTGTAGTGTGGTTTTTTTTATCCAAGCATGTCACTGTGGGTTGCACTAGTTTTGTTCATAAAGAAGGATGATGGAAGTTTGTGGTTGTGTATTGATTATCATTGCTTAAACCAAGTGAAAATGAAGAACTACTATCCTCTTCTATAGGTTGATGATTTATTCGATCAACAGAAGGGTTAAAGTTGGTTCTTGAATATCAATTTATAGTAAGGATATCATCATATGCATGTGAAGGATGAGGATATTCCAAAGATAGCTTTTTGTTGTCATCATGGGAATTACGAGTTTGTTGTGATGTTGTTCGGTGTGAAGAATGCTCCAGCTATATTCATGGGTTTAATGAATGATGTGTTTCATGATTTCCTAGATAAGTTCATGTTGGTTTCCATCGATGACATCCTTGTGTACTCCGCATCTGAGGAGGATCATGCAGAGCATCTGTGTGCCATTTTGTGAGTTCTTCATCCTGAGAATCTATTTGGGAAGTTGTTGAAATGTGAGTTTTTGTCTCAAGAAGTCCATTTCTTAGGTCATGTTGTATCCCAATAGGGAGTAGTTGTGGATTCATCGAATATAGAAGTAGTTTTTTCTTGGGTAGTCACCAAGATAGTGGTATAGGTGCAAAGTTTCCTTGGTCTTGTAGGCTATTACAATTTGTAGCCGATTTCTATCAGTTTGTGCCTCCTCTGAAAGTGTTGACCAGGAAGGATTGAGTGTTCTTATAGATTGATCAGTGTCATACATCTTTTGAGCATCTAAAGGAGAAGTTGGATAGTGCTTCAGTTCTTTTTATTCCAACAGAAGGATTTTAGTTTCAAGTTTTTTGATATTCTTAACATCTTGGGTTGGGTCATGTTCTGATGCATTGGATATTAGTTATTTCCTATGGGTATCAATAGTTACATCCCCATGAGTGTAACTATGCAACCCACAATCCTGAGTTGGCAATGTTTCTATTTTCCATGAAGTTGTGGAGAGATTACCTCATTAGAAATCATTTTGGGGTCTTCACTGATCTTAAGATCTTGATGTATGTTTTCTCATATCATGACTTGAACTTGCGTCAATGCCATTAGATAGAGTTCTTATAGGATTACAACTTTGATATTTCGTATATGCCTGTAAAGGGGAATGTTGTAGCCAATGCGCTGAGCAGGAAGTCACGTAGTGATGCAGTGCAAGAATCTGATGATTTCTAGAGAGTTATGGAATAACTTTCATCATTATATCTAGATATAGGAGAATTTGGGGGTAGAGGTTTTATTTTTTAGATGACGGTGCAGTCATCTCCGATGCAGCAAGTGGAGGAGTCCCGGTTAGTGGATCTTGAGGTGGAGGTCTGGAGAGACCGAGTTGTTTGTGGAGAGGCCCCTAATGGTTGGTCTGAGGATAAACAACACTGAGTTTTTTTTTTCATGGAAGAATTTTCATTCCTTGGACGATGCATGATATAGTTCTTAGAGAGTTACATAGTTCTCCTTTGGCAGTACATCCTGGCGTGACAAAGATGTACCGAGATTTGAGAGGCTAGTTTTGGTGGCATGGGTTGAAGCATTAAGTTGAAGATTTTGTGTCCTAATGTTTGGTCTTTCAGAAGGTGAAGGTTGAGCACTGTGTTCCCGGTGGTTTTCTTCAGCCGTTAGATGTTCCTCAATGAAAGTGGGAGGACATATTTATGGACTTTATTACCAATTTACCTCTATCTTAGGGAGTCTATGATGCTATGTGGGTGGTAGTGTATTGTTTGAAAAAAATTATCCCACTTTACAGTAATCAAGGAGTCGATCTCAGTGGAGTTATTTTGAAGACATAATCTAGAGGAGGTGGTGAGACACCACGGAGTCCTGAGGATGATCATTTCCGATTGAGATCCTCATTTTACCTCTAGGGTGTGGAGAGGTCTCCAACATGATTTTGGTTCTCATATTTTCCTTAGTATTTCTTTTCATCCATGGATAGATGGTCAAACAGAGCAGAAAATCCAGACTCTTTAAGTCATTTTTCACTCTTGTATCCTGAATTTGGAGATTTGTGGATGAGGAACTTTACCTTGGTAGAGTTTTAAGGTCCCGAGTGCAGTGGAAGTGCGTGGGTGGATGTTCCCACTTGTATTTTTGTCGTTTTTAATGATCAATCCGGGATCAATACGACGATAAACGCCAGTCTCCACAGATTGAATCATAGAAATAGACAAAGAAGAAGAAAAGTATTGAAACCATAAAGGAAGAATCATCACAGGTTGATTATAATTAATTTAATTAATTGACAAGAAGTACCTTTTATGGCGTTCTTTCTTCGTTGATATTTCTGATCACGTTCCAATGTGATTCGTCATTGCATCGTAGAATCCAAGTGTAGACTTCCTCTAGCGGTGATCCACACGTGCACCACGTATCTCCAGACGTCGCCAAAGGAATCTCTGGGTGCTAGCGTGGTGAAGCCTTTGCTTGCGTTGTCCACCTTAGATCGCCTTGATCTGATGGAGGTGGATCTCTCTCGATCTTGAGAGCATTCTTGGAGGATGGATTTATTTCGGTCTTGAGATAATTCTCCAGAATTTTTGTGCAAAATGATTCTCTTAGGAAAAGATTTGGGTTGTGGGGATATTTATAATCAGGTTTGAGGTTGTAGTGTTATGACAATAAATAAACGTGTTATGCGTTTTATTTATTTCATTAACTCTTATTGAAAACCCCCATGTTGAATAATTAATTCCTTGACATTCAACCATGCTGATTATAATAAATATCATTTAATAAAACAATATTATATCCTCAAAATCCCAAATGGAAAACTACACGTCATGTAATCATTAATACACAGCGTGTACTTGTTTTTCCATAAAACTACACGGTGTGTAATCATTAATACACGGCGTGTACTTGTTTTTCATTTCCTTTCCAAAATTAAAACTACGTGGTGTGTAATCATTAATACACGGTATGTACTTGTTTTCCATGAAAAACTACATGGCGTGTAATCATTAATACACAGCATGTATATCTTGTTTTACATTTCCTTCTTCCTCCATAATTAAAATGATTTAGGCTTCCTTGAATAATTATTAAACCACGTATAGGAATAATCTTTATTCTACTTGAGATACATGGATACACGTAGTGTGTGTGACCCTCTAGGCCTCTTTCTCATTGGCATTAGGTGGTCTTTCCTAAAGTCCAATATTACTGTCTAGCAACGGGTCAAGGCACCCAAGAGAAAGAAGTTGACACCGCATTGATGTGTCACCTCATATGAACACTTACTGTGTAATTTAATCCCTTTGTCTCAATATCTCATCAAGCAGGTTTCATGGCAGTGTCATAAACCTATATGCTTGATCTGCCATTCTTTGAATTCCAGAAATAAACTCGTCGTGACACCATGGACAAGGAATTTTTTTGAATGTTCTATTTCAATCAAAGGGCCCAAGATATTTACTTCCATAAACATAGAAGGGACAAATCCTTCCTCGACTTATCCATTAACAACATGTCATTTGTGACACACCCAACGTACCCTACTTCTCACCAAATGCCTTTGTGATGGTTTTCATCAGCAAATCTAAGTGTGCGAGTCATGACATGAGTTAATGATAATCTTCCAGTCTAAGGACCATTACACACGCTCATAGATAGTAATGTCCGATGACACAAAAACATAAAGAATTTCTACTGGCGGGTTTGTTCTCATAATCTCCCATCTTGGATATTATCAAGTTCGAACTCCATGAGAGAGAGTCTCATATTCTTACGAGTACTCGCACATGACAGTCTGTATACTATGTGTCTTATCATAGTATGTCATCCAACCGTAGAACTTTATTTAAGAATATTGTTATAGAATTTCAAGGTTCTCATCATAGAGGGGATCTGCCATGACCTTATCAATGAAACAAATATTCTAGGACATTATTATATTATAGTCATGCAGAATAATGAACAATATATAATAAGTGAACATTAATGTAATCAAAGTACAAAACAGTTGGTTCTCAGGACACCAACCCTAACAAACTCCCACTTGGACTGCCTACGACTTTTAGTCTACTAGACCTCACATGATGATCATGTTTCTACTGAGTCAAGGATTTAGTCAAGGGGTCTTCCACGTTATCTTCTGTGGAAATACTACTCATTGCAACTTCACCTCTCTGAGAAAAATCCCTCAAAAGATGATACTTCCAAAGTATGTGCTTTGTCTGCTGATGTGACCTTGGATCTTTTTCAAGTGCCACTGCTGCAGTATTATCACAATAGAGTTTGATAGGATATTTACTGCTAGGTACTACATACAGCTCTTGGACGAAGCTTCACATCTATACTGCTTCTTTAGCTGCCTCGGAAGTTGCGATATACTCAGACTCTGCTGTAAAACTGCAACCACACCTTGCTTTGAGCTCTTCCAGCTCACTGCACCTCCATTCAAACTAAATATGTATCCAGTATGCGACTTTATGCCATCTTGATCAGTCTGGAAACTAGCATCTACATGTCCTCTGATGACTAGTTCTTTATATCCTCCATAAACCAGGAACATATCCTTAGTATGCCTCAGATACTTAAGGATCGTCTTGACTGCCATCCAATAGTGGTCTCCTGGATTAGCTTGATATCTTCCTACCACACTTAATGTGTAAGAAAAATCTAGCCTTGTACATATAATAGCATACATGACTGACCCAATCGCAGATGCGTAAGGGATTCTTTCCATTTTCTCTCTTTCCTCATGTGTTTGAAGACACATTTTCTTGGAAAGATGAATTCCATGTGACACTGGAAACAATCCCCTCTTGGACTATTCCATACTGAATATCTTCAGTATCTTTCCAATTTATGTACTTTGACTTAGACCCAGCATTCTTTTGGATATATCACGATGGATCTTGATCCCAATAATATATGTTGCCTCACCCAATTCTTTCATAGAGAATAATTTATCTAACCATGCCTTAACTGACTGTAAGACATGTACTTCATTTAAAATTAGTAATATGTCATCAACATATACTATTAGGAAAACAATTGCACTTCCACTAAACCTTTTGTATACACAAGGCTCACATTCATTCTTAACAAATCCAAATTCGGTTACGGCTTCATAAAAATGAATGTTCCATGACCTTGATGCTTGCTTTAATCCTTAAATGGATTTCTGCAACTTGCATACTTTGTTGGCATCCTTTGGAGTCACAAACACTTCAGGTTGTGTCATGTAGACATCTTCCTGGAGGTTCCCATTAAGTAATGATGTTTTTACATCCATTTTCCAAATTTCATAGTCATGGTAAGCGGTAATGTCCAATAGTATTCTGATGGATTTTATCATTGCAACCGGTGAAAAGGTTTCATCATATTCAATTCCTTGATGTTGTATAAAACCTTTTGCAACTAGTCGTGCCTTATTGGTGCTGACTTGCCCCTCCATGTCTATTTTCTTCTTGAATACCCATTTATTACCAATAGGCTTTACATCAACAGGAAGATCTACCAAAATCCAGACTTGGTTTTGGTACGTGGAATCCATTTTAGAATTCATGGATTCTTGCCACTTGGCAGCATCTGTGCCTTTAACTGCTTCCTTGTAGGTAAGAGGATCATCATTGTCAACCAATAATGAGTCACCATCCTCGGTGACAAGAAAACCATATCGTTCTGGTTCTCTTACCTCTCTCATGCTCCTACGTAGTTCTTGTGTCACTGGAATAGATTTTTCTTCCACAGGGCTTTGTGGAATCTGTTCTTGTACCAACTCCTATGTATCTTGAGCCTCGACTTCATCGAATTCTACCTCTCTCCCACTATCTATTTTGGAGATGTTCTCCCTCTCAAGGAATATTGCGTGTCTTTCCACTATAACTTTTTATTTGAGGGGTTGTATAGGTAATATCCCCTTGTTTCCTTGGGATATCCTATAAAGATACACTTTGTGCCTCAGGATGAAAGCTTGTTACCTGAAGAGGCCTTAACAAATGCTTCACTACCCTACACATGTAAATTTGATAACATGGCTTTGTGTCCACTCCATAATTCGTATGGAATACCATTTATCGATTTAGTTGGTACTTGGTTTAGTATGTGTGTTGATGTTTGTAATGAATATCCCCAAAAGGATAATGGAAGACTCGCATGACTCATCATTGATCTCACCATGTCCAATAGGGTGTGGTTCCTCCTTTCACTTACGTCATTCCACTGAGGCGTGTAAGGAGGAGTGAGTTGAGATAGAATCCCAAACTCCCGTAAAAAATCAATGAAGTCCTGATTAAGATATTATCCTCCTCTGTCTGAGTGGAGTTTCTTAATCTTCTTACCAAGATGGTTCTCAACTTCATTCTTGTATTCTTTTAACCGATCAAAAGAATCTGACTTATACCTCATTAATTAAATATATCCAAATCTACTAAAATCATCAGTAAAAGTTCTGAAGTACGAGAACCCACCCCTTGGTTCAATTGAAAATGGTCCACATACATCTGTGTGAACTAATTCTAGAAGCTCTTTAGCCCTTTCACCTTTCCCACTAAATGGGGCTTTGGTCATTTTTCCTTGTAGACACGCATGACATACACCAAGTGGTTTTAGTTCGAAAGAATCTAAATACCCATCTTGATGTAATTTTGTCAAACGTTTCTCATTGACATGACCTATCCGGTGATGCCAAAGTTGGGTGTGGTATGATTCATGTGAATTAACTTTGTCATTGATTTCCATTACTTGGTTTTTGTAGTCTAACACATAAATGTCATTATATAAATGTGCTCTACCAAAACAAATTCTATCTTTATAAAAGTAGCAACATTCATTTCCAAATTTGAATATGAAACCATCAGTATCTAATCTGGATACTAATATAATGTTTTTGGTTACAGAGGGTAAATAATAACATCCTTTTAAAACCAAGACTATCCTAGTAGGCAATGTGATGTGGTAGTCTTCGACAGCTACATCAACGAGTCTGGCTCCGTTGGCTGCTCGCAGATCCACCTCACCTCGGTCAATCTTTCTGAATCTACTTGGTTCCTATATTTGGATATAGATGTGAGCACCACAAGTAGTATATAACACCCAATTAGTAGAAATAGATAGATTACATTCGATAACAAACGCACCTGAAGTTTCCCCTTGCTTCCTTGGCTGGGTGCAATTTTTCTTCCAGTGGCCCTTCTTGCCACATGCGAAACAAACAGCCTCCTATTCTCTTGCCTCCCATTTGATCTTCCTTTTCTTGGAAGGCATTGAAGAATCATTGGGCTTAAAGATCTTTGCCTTCCCTTTCCTTTTATTCACCATAAGGACAGGAGGCTTTTCACGCTTCATATCATTGTCTACTTGGAGAATGAGGATAAGGAGATTAGATAGAGACTTCTCAATGTTGTTCATGTTGAAATTTACAAAAAAGTTAGAGAAGCTCTGGGGGAGTGATGCAAGAATGATATCGGTACCCATTTCTTCAGGGAGTTTAAACCCTAGAACCTCCAAGCGCTCAATGTATCCAGTGAGCTTGACTACATGTGGCCCAGCTAGGGCACCCTCTCTATGATTTCTCTAAAATAGAGCCTTGGAGATCTCAAACCATTCCTATCTTTCTCTCTCCAGGTATAAACCACGGAGGTGCTCGAGCATGATATAGGTATCCATGTCCTCATGAGACTTCATGAGCTCACTTTACATTGATGATAGCATAAAACATTGAACATCGAGTGTATCGCTCAAATGTTGATCATAGACCAGGAAATATTCATCACTCTCCCCTTGGGCAAGGGAATCAGGAAGTGAGGACTCCAGCACATAATACTTTAGTTCATGGCATAGGATAACCTGAAGGAACCTAAACCATTTCTGAAAGTTACTGCTGGTGAGGATATTGTCTTTATCTAGAATTGATCGCAGAGAAAAGGTGGTTGATGAGTTTGTCATATTGATTCTACAAATTAAAAGAGCAGATTTATCAGTACTTTCTTGATTACATTTTATGAAAAATAATAAACGAATTTATTAATTTTCCCACTATTTTATCAAGTCCCAATGGACCTCACCATTGAACTCGGAATGTATAGTTTCTTTGACATTCTAGTGTCAAGGATCCATATTCCCCTTTGCGTAACCCCGACAAGGGTTGGTCAAGTTATTTGAAGGTATTTAGGTAGGCAGGTCTTTGCCAACTGTGAGCTTACAGTTCCTTGATCTATTGAGTGGACTCCCCAATCCTGAAATCCTGACTTGGATTTCCTCAACACTTTCCTCTATTTTACAACAAGTCTAGAAAGGGCTACTCCTCTTGATGTAAAATGTTTAATTCTACCCAAAACTTTCATAAGAGATTCCTTTATAAAAGTAAGTGTCCCATCAAGGGTTGGTCAAACACATAGTTTTATTGAGTCTTTCCCTTAATCAAGTAATGAAAGGCTTGGTCTGACTTAATATGGTATTTGAGGGATTTTATTCTTTATGAGTAGTTTTTCATTATCACTTTCTTGTTAATATTAAGTGATGCTTGCTTAAGTGATTAACCATGTTCTGATAATGTTTACGCATAGTCTGGTTTTTATTTTATTCTATATTTTCATGCTTGTTTATTTCATTAATTATGTGATCATGACAACACATACATAATAAATAAACCATGCAATCAGACAGAAATAAAATTGGCATGATCATGATCTTCTATTGGTTAGCTTATCTAGTGGTTTGATAAGCTAACCCTGACCTAGGGAAAAACACCTTGAACCAATGGTTTGTGTTTTTCAGCTCCCACCTATCCACATTTGTATATTCTTGGGTTAGTTTCGCCTCAGCTTTGGGTTTTGAACCATCTCCTCTGGCTTGGGAGATCCTCCATTACATGGGGTTTATATTAAAGAAACCATGGGCACGCAAGCCCTACATTTTATTGGAAGAAGGTTCGCATGCCAATGAATTTAAATTAAACAAATTTAAATGAAACCATACACACATACAAAGGGTATTTGGTCTATCTCATGATCATCCATAACATGCAACGACATTTAGGCATATTTAGAATTCAAATTCTTTTAATCGTTCTATTATTTAAGATAAGTTGCGCTTGAAATTAATTAATTATGATCTTATAATTAATCAATTATTTATCTTAAATTACTTTCTGAATTTCCTTGAGATTATTCTCATCCATATCCCTTGTATAGGTTGTTGGTAAAAAATCCCTCAAGGTATCATTGAAACATTTTTGAGGTGATTGTGTTTGTTGAAAAAGTGGACATATGAGTGGTGATTGTTGACAAAGCAAAACAATGATATACGAATTTGTTGAAAAAGGGGATTTCATAGTGGAATGTCTATTTCAAGAGCTGTGGTTAATGATCCATGTTTGATTCAAGAATGTCGACAAAGAGATGGATGATCTGGAGGCGGTACAAAAAGAACAGATACAAGGTGGCACTGCTTTCCAGTGTTTGCCAAATTTTTGGGCCTGAAAATTGACAAATGAAGAAAAATGGTTTTTGGAAAAGGGACTTTCATGCCATGTTTTTGAAGAAGATGAAACTTGTGCGCCATTTTTTTTCAAGATCAGATCATCAAAATATGGCAAAGAGATAAGTGTCGTGCAAGTATTGGTGGTGTCGCGCAAGTGACTTGCGCGCCGTGAAAGAGACTTGCGCGCCGATGCCTTGGAAGCTTGAGAGCTTGAACGCTTGTGGTTTTTCAAGATCAGAAGATCAAAATATGGAAAAGGAAAGAGGTTCGCGCAAGTTTAGATTTGGGTCGTGCAAGTGACTTGCAGGGGAAGAGACATGCGCGCCAAGACCTGCGCGCCGAGAGGTGACTTGCGCTCCGTCGCGCAGGGGTGACCAAATTTCGATAAATACTGGACCACCCCTCCTCATTCTTTACCATAGTTCAACACTTTGAGAAATCAGAGCTCTCATCGCGCAGGTGTGGTGGTCGCGCAAGTGGTGTGTGGTCACGCAGGTGAAGTTTCACGCCGGTGGTTGAAGTTGAGCGCCAGTGTGAGAAGTTGCGCGCCGGTTGGCACTTGCACGCTGGTTGGAAGTTGCACTCCAATATTGGTTTGGGTGTAAAAGTAAGAGAGTCGTGCAAGTTTGGAGTTTGGGAATCTTGTGTCGTGAAAGTATCTGAGGAGGACTTGTGCGCATGTTGTGACTTGTGCGCTGATACTTGCGCACCGAGATAGACTTGCGCGCCAAGTAAGCTTGAGTCCCTGGCCGTATTTTTGGGCTGTGTGGAAGCTGGAAGATTGCCCAATACCTTCGGTGCAAAGTGGGATTCATCTATGGGTGAAAGATGGACTTCAACAGAGCATCTACATATAGAGGAAGATGCATTACTTCATGAATATGAAGAGACCTACAGGTCTATAAACTGTGAGTGGATCCTTTCCGAAGCAGTGAGCAAAGGAAGAGGAAGAAGGTGATCCTCTCCATCGGCAGTGAGCGAAACAGGGAGTGACCCTTGGGAAAGCAGTGATCTGACCCTAAACCTTGTAAAGGTAGTGAGCCTGGGACAAAATGACTGTTCCCGAACCATTGTATCCACATCTAGTGAAGAATAGTGGAATTTGGTACGACCGGAAACTTGTCGGTGTATTCTCCTTGGACGTAGCCCAGTGAGGGTGAACCAAGTAAAAATCTTTGTGTCTTCCTGCTTACTTCCCTGCATTGCATTTAAATCATCATCATCTGATAAAGAAGAAAATAAGTGATCATAATAAACACACAAGTGCAAACAAAGTGACCCTTGTAATAAAGAGGTCAAGATCCAGTGGGGTAGGAAGAACTTTGAAAAATAATATCCATACCCTGATTCACCCCCCCCCTCTCAGGGTATATAGGCCCCTATTGGTCCTAAAAATTGGTATCAGAGGAAGGTTTCTTTTATCAGATTTGTTTGCTCTTCCTTGGTGTAGTTGATCTGTGTGTTTAAAGAATCAGTCTACTCTTATCTTGGTGTGCCATGGAAAAAGGAAAAAAATCAAATAAGAATCATAATTCAGGTGGTATTCCTTAGTGTGGAAGTGTGTATGGAAAAAGTGTGATTCAATTAAAAGAATCAAATAGCTTACTGAAAGAAGGAATGGATGAATCTGATAGGGAAAAGATTGATTCACTCAATAATTATGTAGGAATGATTGAAGTACTTGAACATCAAAGTGATACCGAAACAACTGATGATGATGAAGTTTCAAGAATGAGGCCACCAGTAGATGTTGTCAACATGATAAAGTAAGTGGACCAGAAATTGGATGAAGAAGTCAAATCTAATGATATCTAGATCAAAGTATTGGAGACTGAGGTCAAAAATCTAAGAGGCTTAAATCAAAGGCTTATTGATGTGGCTACTAAACTAAAGGAGAATAATGATTCAAAAAGTGAAGAACTACAAAAGATGGCTAAAATGAGAGGAAAACTAAAGGCTGGTGGTTATGAAGAGGATCAAAAGTCAGATGAAGTTCAGAATCTGAAAGCTAGAAATGATGATCTAGCAGCATAGTTGTCTGAAGAAGTTCAGAAGAATCAAAGGCTACAACAAGAGAATGAATCTGTCTCTAAATATGTTTCTGAGGAAAAATTGAAATTAATGAAGCAAGGTGACATGATAGAAAAGATCACATGAGAACTAGAAGATGAGATGAGTTGTGGAAAGAATCTCAGAAGAGAACTCAATTCCCAAATTGAATCAAGGGATATGAAGATTAAAAAGTTGGAAGAAGAGCTATAATCAGTGAATAAGGAAGTGGAGAAATCCAATGCTAAAGGAAAGACTAAAATGAAGGATGCCTTACACTTGATATTTGATTATCCTTCAGAAGGTAATGATGAAATGAAAATCAAATTTTCTATTTCTGAAAAGAGGCAATAACAAATTTTCTCAGCTCAAAGACCATACATTATGGGAACAACTGGTATCAGATTTGATGAATCCCCTCCCGTGAAATATAGAAAGAGAGATATGAATAGTTCTAGATGTGAAAGAAATCCTATAGGTGCTGGAGATAATCCTAAGAGGACAATTACAAAAAGTAGTGATGACATGTGTTATTTTTGTGGGATTCATGGCCACACATCAAGCTTCTATTCAGAAGCTCAAGAATACATTTCAAGCTGTGAAAATAGAAACTACGCTAAATCTGAGAATAAGAAGAAGCGTCATGAGAAATCAGAGGGAAGAGTCTCTCAGAGGAAAACATTCATCAGATGCTACTACTGTGGTAGAAAGGGACACACAATGAGGATGTTTCAGGAAGCTCAGGAGTTCAATGTCAGAGGAAGAACTCAAGATACATCAACATCTTGACAGAGAAATGATGAAATGAGGTATGTATTTGATGGAAGATGTTTCATATGTTCTGATCATGGCCATTTGGCCAGACAGTGCAGCAAGAAGAAAGCAGGGAAGGAAAAGGAACCCAGAAAGAGAATTTCGAATCCAGTGATGCATAATGAGAAATTATACACTGGGAGACAAAGTGGCAAGGTAAATAATAGGCTTAGAGCCTCAAGGGAATCACATGGATCTGAATGAAAGGTGTATCTGTCACCTCCTCTATCACTCACAACCGTCCTCTAAGAAATATCATGAACATATCTGGAAGAAAAAGGGAGGGAACACTACAGCTGTGAGTAAGAAGAATGTACGTTCAGTGGAGGACCCACCACTAATGCAAAATAGGGTGGTGACTCATAAATCTGATAAAAGGCAGATAAACAAATAATGCGTTGAAAAATTCACAATTCATGTGTCACAGAGAGGACTGGAAGAAAAAGGAAAATCCCCGCAATGGTGGAAGAAGCAATGGAAGATGACAAGCAAGGAGATTCCTACTCAGAGAAATAAATAAGGAAAATGGAATTTTGGTAGAACCTCAAAGAAGGAAATGTGTACTAGTGGGTCTATACCCCAAGTGATGAGAAAGTAAGGGCCTACAGAATCAACATATCGAAGAAAGGCTCAGCATGTGGGTAATGAATGCTTAGTTATATGGCCAGAGTAGTTAAAGTTGGCTAGGCAGCTGGGGGAAGTAATAAAGTAGTGTGATGCGATCCAAGGAAGAATCAAATGGTTGACCCATTAGGATAAAACACTATCCTCGTCTTGAGGACTCGAGGACAACCCCTCTCCCTATGTGGATAAATGTTGTTAACTGATTATTCAAGTGCTTCAGGTCTTAGGGAGATACGATCCAAGGGGAAGTGGCATCTAAAGATGCAAGGTGGAGAAGTACTATGCTCTAGAGTTTTAATTGATTCAAATCAAGTACCAGATTTGAATAAGAAAGGGATCAACAGAGCACAATAAGAAGTGATTGGGTTATTAACTTTATCTCTTGTTTCCTACACCAAGTTTCAACTCAGTAGGCTTAGAGATTTGGTTAATGAATCAATGTTTAGTGCCAGATTATAATAAATGAAGCATGAGAATAAGAATGGTTATGAGTCTAAATAGTGGGACTAACCCCAGGAAGTGTTCCATAACATAGGGGGAGCATTCAATAACAAAATTAGATGCAAGAGCCATCAATGCAATAATTGGATGACTCGGCTCAAGTGTTGTCTATGGAGGGAAGACATATTGCAGGGGAAGCAGCAATAATCATTCATTTCATGCTTATTTATTTTTCTCTAATAATGTGGTATCAGCTGATTGCTTTCAGGATACCAAGAATCTGCGAGAGAAAATCAAAGTTGTGTTAACAAAAATTTGAGAGAAGATGTTCAAAGAAATGATGTCATTGAACAATGACACAATGAAAAGTTTTCTGTTAAAAGTATGAAATTGGTAAGAGACTCAGGGAGAGTAGAAGGGGCTGAAGTTGATTCTAAAGAAGATATTGATGGTGAGTAAGAGGAAGTAAAATCCTTATCTGCACAAAATCTAAAGAGTCGAGATGAAATTGACAGGCAGAATATCATCAGTGATTAGTCATCCCCTGTTCAGACAAGAAGAATGAAATTACTGTAGCAGGCATCATTATTATCACAGGATGAGCCGAAATGCTTTGTTGATGCAGCTGAAGATGAAAACTGGGTTCAGGCATGAATGAAGAGCTAAATCAGATTGAGAAGAATTAGAAGGGGGAGATTGTTTCGAGTCTAGTAGATAAGAACGTCATTGGGACTAAATGGGTCTTTCATAACAAGATGAACAAAGATGGAACAGTGATCCGAATCAAAGAACGACTGGTGTGAAAAGGATACTCCCAATTAGAGGGCATTGATGTTGATGAAACATTTGCACCGGTTGCAAGGCTGGAGACAATCAGATTATTTTTTTCCATAGCAGTGCAAAAAATGTTCAAAGTGTTCCAAATGGATGTCAAATCTACATTCTTGAATGGGGTTCTAGAGAATTCATGTATATTGATCAATTAGATGGTTTTATCATTCATGAGGATGATAACAAAGTTTTTAGGCTGAAGAAGGCGTTGTATGGGCTGAAACAAGCACCAAGAGCATGGTACTCAAGGCTTGATCAATACTTGAAGAAGCTTGGTTTCCAGCGTGGGGGAGTTGATTACAATCTCTATTTGAGCAACAGTAGTAATCAAAGGATGATGGTGTTGGTTTATGTTGATGGCATAATATTTGGCGGATCAGATGAAGCTCAGTGCATACAATTTTCCGAATTCATGAAAAATGAGTTTGAAATGTCAATGATTGGCGAGCTAACGTTTTTCCTTGGTTTACAGGTGACACAAAGAAGGAATGGAACATTCATTTCTCAATCCAAATATGCCAAGGAGGTTTTTAGAAGGTTTTTCATGGATAATTACAAGGAGATGAAGACTCTGGTTGCTACCCGGATGAAATTATCAAAATATGAGGATGGAAAGGCAGTTAATATCATATAATACAGGAAAATTATTGGAAGTTTTCTATACTTGACCGCAACAAGGCCTGACATTGTTTTTGCCACATGCCAAGCAGTGAGATATCAGAGTAATCCCAAAGAAAGACAGATGATTGCATTGAAAATAATACTTCAGTATATTAAGGGAATGATGGACTTCGGCTTGATATATAATGACAAATCTCAGACCGAGTTATTGGGTTACACAGATGCAGATTGGGTTGGATCAGCAGATGACAGAAAATCAACATCAGGAGGTGTGTTCTATCTTGGTGTATTGTGTATTTCTTGGCTAAGAAAGAACAAATATTTCATTTCATTGAGCACCGCAGAGGCTGAGTACATTACAGTCACTCAAGCGTGCACACAGTTATTGTTGATGAAATAGCAGCTTGAAGATATGGGAGTTGAAGTGAAGTCTCTGATCGGAATCTAGTGTGATAACTCAAGTGCTATAAATCTCAGCAAAAATCCCATACATCATTCAAGGACAAATAAAATTGAGATAAAGTATCATTTTATCAAGGAGAAGGTTGAGCAGGGAATTGTGAAGTTGGAGTATATACCTATGGAGCTACAAGTTACAGACATTCTAACAAAGGCCTTACCCAAGGAAGCTTTTGAGAGTCATCGACTGGCTCTGGGAGTTTAGTTGGCTCCCCTCACTTAAAAGATTGTGGATGTGGAACCCCCTTTCCCCCTCTCCCCGAGGTTTGTTGTGTTTTTTTTTTCTAATGCGTTGATATGTGTTCTCTACTCTGTTACAGAATGCAAAGGAGTGACCTTTGGGTTCGTTGACAAAGGGGGACAAAATAGTGATTGTTCAAGGGGGAGACAGTGTGGCTATTTGAAAAAACATGATTGATATGGGGAGAAGCTGGCAAGTGAAGCAGCGAGATAGGGGGAGCAATGAGAAAGGGGGGGTGTATTAAATCTGACGATGCTAGAAGTGATCGATCAAAGAATAGATATCACGACAGCAGAGGATCGTGATAAAAGAAGAAGAGTGGTGTTGGAGAGTGGTAAGAATATTTCCAAAAATTGGTATCAGTTTGGAAACAATTGGTATCAGTTTGATGTCAACAATGGGTGTCAGAGATGAAGTGATTCATTGATGAACTTTTCATTTACTCTTGTTTCTCATGTCAAGCATTGCTCATGTGGGCTTAGAGTATGTGTTGAGTAAATCCTTGATCGCTATCAGAATCATGATAGGTGGATGAAGAAGTAATGATATATCTTTTTATGGAATATTTGTCAACAAACCCAAAGGGGGAGATTGTTGGGAAAAATCCCTCAACGTATCATTGAAGCATCTTTGAGGTGATTGTGTTTGTTGACAAAGTGGACATATGAGTGGTGATTTTTGACAAAGAAAAACAATGACATAATAATTTGTTGACAAAGGAGATTTCATAGTGGAATGTCGAGTTCAAGAGTTGTGTTTAACGATCCATGTTTGATTCAAGAACATCGACAAAGAGATGGATGATCTGGAGGCGGTACAAAAAGAACAAATACAAGGTGGCGCCGTTTTCTAGTGTTTTCCAAATTTTTGGGCCTGAAAATTGACAAATGAAGAAAAGTGGTTTTTGGAAAAGGGACTTGTGTGCCATGTTTTTGAAGAAGATGAAACTTGCGTGCCATATGTTTTTCAAGATCAAATCATCAAAATATGGCAAAGGGATAAGTGTCGCGCAAGTATTGGTAGTGTCGCGCAAGTGACTTGCGTGCCGTGAAAGAGACTTGTGCACTGATGCCTTGGAAGCTTGAGAACTTATGCATCTGTGGTTTTTCAAGATCATAAGATCAAAATATGACAAAGGAAAGAGGTTCACGCAAGTTTGGATTTGGGTCGCGCAAGTGACTTGTACGGGAAGAGACCTGCGCGCCGAGACTTGCACGCCGAGAGGTGACTTGCGCACCATCGCGCAAGGGTGACCAAATGCCTATAAATACTGGACCACCCCTCCTCATTATTTACCTAATTTCAACACTTTGAGAAATTAGAGCTCCTGTCGAGTAGGTGTGGCGGTCACGTAAGTGGTGTGTGGTCGCACAGGTGAAGTTGTGCGCCGGTGGTTGAAGTTGCGCGCTAGTGTGAGAAGTTGCGCGCCGGTTGGCAGTTGCACGCCAATATTGGTTTGGGAGTAAAAGGAAGAGAGTCACGCAAGTTTGGATTTGGGGAAGCTTGTGTCGTGCAAGTGTATGAGGAGGACTTGCACGCCTGTTGTGACTTGCGCACTGATACTTTCACGTCGAGATAGACTTGCGTGCCAAGTAAGGTTGAGTCCCCGGCCGTATTTTCGGGCCGCGTGGAAGCTGGAAGATTGCTCGATACCTTCGGTGCAAAGTGAGATTCATCTATGGGTGAAAGCTGGACTTCAACAGAGTATCTACGTATAGAGGAAGATGCATTCCTTCATGCAAATGAAGAGACCTACAGGTCTATAAAATTTGATTGGATCCTTTCCGGAGTAGTGAGCAAAGGAAGAGGAATAAGGTGATCCTCTCCACCGGCAGTGAGCCAAAGAGATAGAAACAGGGAGTGACCCTTGGGAAAGTAGTGATCTGACCCTAAACCTTGTAAAGGTAGTGATTCTGGGACAAAGTGACTATTCATGAACCATTGTATCCACATCTAGTGAAGAATAGTGGAATTTGGTACGACCAGAAACTTGTCGGTGTATGCTCCTTGGACGTAGCCCAGGGAGGGTGAACCAAGTAAAAATCTTTGTGTATGCCTGCTTACTTCCCTATATTTCATTTAAAGCATCATCATCTGATAAAGAAGAAAATAAGTGATCATAATAAACACACAAGTGTAAACAAAGTGACCCTTGTGATAAAGAGGTCAAGATCCAGTGGGGCAGGAATAACTTTGAAAAATAATATCCATGCCCTGATTCACCCCCCCCCCACCTCTCAAGGTATATAGGCCCCTATTGGTCCTAACACAGGTCTTTGTACTTTTGTAGGAAACCTAGTGAAATTCCATTTCTGGAAAGTACACGGTGTGTAGGAAATATTACACGACATTTATTATTCACCCTTTATCCAAAGTACACACCGGGGGATTTGGCGTGTTTTCTGTACTTTGGAAATTTTGGAGTGCACGGTGTGTAGATTAATCTAATATGGCGTGTACTTCCTTGTTACGCGGTTACCAGCCTGGTAATCCTGTGTACGCAGAACATGACTTCTCCATGTACATGGTTTCACTTGGGCCAGATCGGACTACATGGCATGCTGATTCAACATACACGTTGTGTATTCCGGTTCCACGCACCGTTCATTTCTGGTCAACACGGTGTAATAAAACTCAAGTATACTCAATTCACACAACATGGTTTGGCCAACCAGTACTGGTTCGTTGAACCTAAGTACACGGCGTATAGTTTTCACTACACCCTGTGTATTCTTGTGTTGTACGGACAGAAAGAGCGGCTCCTCCAGATGAGTTCCTCATATTTAATTTAATCAAAATTAAAATTAAAAGTTTGTTTCTGTGATTTGAATTGAAAAACGAAGGAGGAAGAATATATCTCATTCATTCAGTTTTATATAATGATTTATCTTGAATTAAATCAAATATAAATGCGTAAATTATCAACGAAAATTAAATAACTATAATCAACATTGTGACCTCCTCTGATACCACTTGAAGGTCTCGGGCGTAGCGGAAGCGCATGGGTGGATGTTCCCACTTGGATTTTTTGTCATTTGCAATGATCAATTCGGGATCAATACGACGATAAACGCCATTCTTCATGGATCGAATCACAGAAATAGACAAAGAAGAAGAAAAGTCCCATAACCATAAAGGAAAGATCATCATAGGTTGATTATAATTAATTTAATTAATTGACAAGAAGTACCTTTTATGGTATTCTTTCTTCGTTGATATTTCTGATCATGTTCTGATGTGATTCGTCATTGCGTTGCAGAAGCCAAGTGTAGACTTCCTCTAGTGGTGATCCACACATGTACCACGTATCTCCGGACGTCGCCAAAGGAATCTTAGGGTGCTAGCGTGGAGAATCCTTTGCTTACATTGTCCGCCTTAGATCATCTTGATCCGATGTAGGTGGATCTCTCTTAGTCTTGAGAGCATTCTTGGTGGATGGAGTTCTTTCGGTCTTGAGAGAATTCTCCAAAATTGTTGTGCACAACGATTCTCTTAGGAAAAGAGTTGGGTTGTAAGGATATTTATAATCGGGTTTGAGGTTATAGAGTTATGACAATAAATAAATGTGTTACACATTTCATTTATTTCATTAACTCTTATTGAAAACCCCCATGTTGAATAATTAATTCCTTGACATGCGCCCACGATGATTATAATAAATATAATTTAATAAAACAATATTATATCCTCAAAATCCCAACTGGAAAACTACACGGCGTGTAATCATTAATACACAACGTGTACTTGTTTTTCCATAAAATTTCACGGTGTGTAATAATTAATATACATCATGTACTTGTTTTTCATTTCCTTTCCAAAATGAAAACTACACGACGTGTAATCATTAATACACGGTGTGAAATCATTAATACACTATGTGTACTTGTTTTCCATGAAAAACTACACGGTGTGTGATCATTAATACAAGGAATGTATATCTTGTTTTTCATTTCCCTCTCCTCCATCATTAAAATGATTTAGGCTTCCTTGATTAATTATTAAACCATGTATGGGAATAATCTTTATTCTACTTGAGATACTTGGATACACTTAGTGTGTGACCCTCTAGGCCTCTTTCTCGTTGTCATTAGGCGGGCTTGCCTAAAGTCCAAGATTATTGTCTAGCAACAGGTCAAGGCACCCAAGAGAAAGAAGTTGACGTCGCATTGAAATGTCACCTCATAAAAATGCTTACTGTGTAATTTAATCCCTTTGTCTCAATATCTCATCAAGCAGGTTTCGTAGTAGTGTCATAAACCTATATGCTTGATCTATCATTCTTTGACTTCCAGAAATAAACTCGTCGTGACACCATGGCCATGGAATTTGTTTGACAATTCTATTTCAATCAAAGGGCCCGAGATATTTAATTCCATAAACATGGAAGGGACAAATCCTTCCTCGACTTATCCATTAACAACATGTCATTCGTGATGCACCCAACATACCCTACTTCCCACCAACTGTCTTCGTGACGGTATTCATCAGCAAATCTAAGTGCTCGAGTCATGAAATGAGTTAATGATAATCTTCCAGTCTAAGGACCATTACACATGCTCATAGATAGCAATGTCCAATGACACCAAAACATGTGGAATTACTACTGGCGGGTCTGTTCTTCTAATCTCCCATCTTGGAGATTATCAAGTGCGAACTCCATGAGAGAGAGTCTCGTCTTCTTACGAGTACTCGCACATGATGGTCTATATACTATGTGTCCTATCATAGTATGTAATCCAACCATAGAACTTTATTTACGAATATTGTTATATCATTTCAGGGTTATCAACATAGTGGGGATATTCCGTGACCTTATCAATGCAACAAATATTCCAGGACATTATTATATTATAGTCATGTAGAACAATGAACAATATATAATAAGTGAACATTCATGTAATCAAAGTACAAACCATTTAGTTCTCAGGACATCAACCCTAACAGAGTTTACTTACAATAATAGTTTTCACTCTACCATTGGTATGGTGTCATTTGAATCCTTTTATGACTGACCTTTTTGTTCTCTGTTGTGCTAGACTGGGGTTGGAGAGTTAGCAATTTTCATGCCAAAACTGGTACATAATATGACAGAGATGGTTCAGGTGATTTTTTAGAGGATGAAGGCAATGCAGGGTCATAATAAATCCTATGTTTCTTATAGGAGGATACCTATAGAGTTTGATTTTGGGGATCACGTGTTCCTGAAGGTGGCTCCCCATAATGGGTAGTGAAGGTTTGGTCATGGGAGTAAGCTTTCTCCCCAGTTTGTTTGGCCTTTCAAGGTGTTGACTCATATTGGAGTCATGGCGTATTAGATAGCGCTTCCCCCATAGATGATTCAGATACATGATGTTTTTCACATGTCACAGCTCCATCGTTATCTTCATGATGAATCTCACATCATCGATTGGTGTGAGATCGATGTTGATGATGATTCAACCTTCGAGGAGCGGCCTGTGGAGGTCCAGGACTGCCAAGAGAAGGTGTTGCACAGGCGATTTATCCCCTTGGTTCGTTTCTTGTGGCGGCACGGTGGCATAGAGGAGAGTACCTAGGAATGTGATTCATAGATACACACTTAGTACCCTGAATTTTTTTATGTTTAGATTTTCTCTTGTAACACTATTCTTTTTACAGTTTTAGACCTTTTCTAGTTTATGAGTTGTCTTTCTTTTGTTGCTTGTTATGGATTACTCTCTTTTGAGAAGTTTCTCCCCTGGGAGAGTGTTTAGGAGCTGGTTGTGGGTTTTTTATGGTTTCGTGTTTTTCTTATGATGAGGTGGTTGAGCTCCTATAGTGGATAGGGCCTTGAGAGGTATCTCACAGGGTGGTTGTTCGAATGACCCCTTTCTGTTTCCTCTGTGGGTTGGTTTTGGATTCTCGAGAATGAGAATGTTTTGAGAGGTATCTAATGTAAGGGACCAGATCCGCATGGATCAACCCTTTGCATGTTTCTGAAAACTAAGGTTATCAGAGGAGGTTCAGAGGAAGTATGGAGGATTTTGACTACAAAGTGTTGGAAACAGGGAGATTTCACGACATGTAATATATCGTGGTTTAAAAATAAAAAGGAAATATGTTTTCTAGTGGAAACCAAACCCTGAGGATTACACGATGGGAAAAGGGGATTACACATCATGTAAATCCCCAATGCTATACATTTTAATGTTTTCAGTCAGTCAGGTTTGTCAAACCCTATGACTGTAGCTGCTCTCCCTCTCATTCTAGGTGAACTGACAACCCCCTCTTTGGTATTTTGGAGATTATTTCATCAAGGATAAATCTCTAGATTCCCTCCTTCGATCCTTCTTCGATCCAAGTTATGGTTTACCTCCATTCTTATTGTTTCTTTGATCTATTTCCTCTTTTTCTTATTTTCCATGTGATGGTGCTTGATATCCATGTTTCTAATGGAGCTTTTTTTATTGTTTGTTGGTGTAGTTGTGGTGCAGCATCCTCAAGTGGATGGAGTTCTTGCGGTAGAGGTGATCAGGATCGGTAGTGTTGGTTCATTCTTGTATAAAGAACATTGAAACCCTTTTTAGGTAGGGGATTCGTTACTTCCCTATTTATTTATGTGCAATCATAGAGATAGCATGATTTATCCCATTGGATCACAATAAAATTGACCTAATAATTATTTGAACTGGATTAAAGAATTGATATCGATCGTAGGGCGATGTTGTTGTTTTGTACCGTGATAATGGTATGCCTCTTATTTTTCTAGATAGTGTAGTATCTATACTCTGCTTGTTATGCTTGGATTAGCATGTGAAATTGGTAAAGAACGTAAAGTTGGAATTAATTTATAATTAATTAGATAAAGGATATAAAGAGTCATGTTTAATGAATCTGGTGTGTTGTAATTTTAATGTTGTGAGCATGTTAAATAATTTTATCTTCCATGTGTTAATGGTATTGAATAATGATGTGAATCATGTTTATTTTTATTGATAAAGAATTAAAGGTATGTTAAATTAATTTTTTAATTAATTTGTGATAGCTTATGATGTTTTGATACTTAGGTTTCCCATAGTTGAAACCTATGAATAATGAATCGGTTAATTCAAGATGGAATAAGAACTGGTTATGTGATGAAAGATAATGCCTTTATAGGGCATGAGTTTCCCACTTTCTTGTGAAGGACAAGTTCCTTATGCTTTGGAGCTGCGAGATCTCATTGTGTGTAAATGGTGGATACCTTGCTTTAGGTTCGAGAGCCTGATTGCTTTGTTTGTTTCCTACTGCTTGTGACGTGCTATGGTTACAAGCCTTATGATGTGGGACGAGGAGTCCTAGATGTGACGTGATCCTGAGATGGCTGAGCCTGGAGGTTTAGTGTGGTATGTGGGGTGGGGAGGCCTAGTTGTTGTGGAAGAAGTTGACACCTATGATGGTGGGATGTATCGAGATATGCATGTGGGTGTTGTGGAGGACACCATAGATGAAGAAACATGTTGAATTTGTGCTTACCCATTAATATGAAAGTTGGATGCTTGTTTGAATCTTTTGTTTGGTTGATGGCCAGGTTCTTTATTTATCTGCTTTCCTTTCCCCACTATTTGAGGAAAATGGTTTTGGTTACTCTCCTTATAGGAGAGGAAAATTTGTGCGGGGTATGTCACGTTCTTTCCATGTTTAGATTCTCGTGGTTGGATGATTCTGTGCTCCTGCTATAGGTGGAAAAGACTCGACGGGTAGTTCATCTACTCACCATTTTGAACCCCTTGTGTTTGGTAGCTTGGGATGTTTTCCTAGAGTACCTGAAAATATGGAAATTGATAATGTTAATAAATGAATAAATGTTTAACCCATGGGGTTAGAGCTTGCTGGTATTCAATGCTAAGTTTATAATTCTATGAATCCATGGACTCAGTTTACTTATTCCTGGAGGGCATGGAACTTTGTTGTGATGCTAATGTAATGAAATGTGAAAAAATTTTAATGGTTAATTAATAGTTAATGGATTAATTAATATAAAGTGAAACTGATGAAAAAGGAATAAAATAATATAATGTAACTCTTTAAATGGTTGTGTGCTTATATGATATTAGGTCTTAACAGTGGCAGCCGGGAGTCCGAGAGACATTAGCCGCAGTTGAGTCTGAGACTAGGACATGCCCATAGTGTGGTTGTGAGCTATATTATATCATATATGTTTTTTTGTTTTCATATGCTACTCTTCCATTTTGGTTAGGGTGACTAATACCATGGAGATTCTGAGCCCTGGGGGTGTTTTCCCCAACATATTGGTGGGAGGATGGATGACTGACAATCCCCTTTGTCCCCACTCTCTTCTCTTAGTAGTTACTTGTGTCGGTATGCATGGCAGTTAATTTTTCCCATATATGTATATAGAGGGTTATAATGGCTTGTGGTTATTTCACACACATGTATTCATGATATAGTTTCCTATGGACTACTATAGGTATAACGTGTATAGACTGTGATGTATTGATGATCCTTACTTGGTATATGGGATTTGATGGCTTGAGGTATAATACCTGATGAATGATACATATTATACGAGATATGGTGGATCCTGGAAACTACTGGGTTACTTTTGGTTACATGGATGTGGTGGTGTGTTGCACGAGGTACATGTTGTGGTGCTTCTCTCAAGTGTTTGTGGGCTAGCCTTTTTTGAGAGAGATGCTCAAGACGTGCGACGTTGGGAAAGAGTGGAAAACCAGTGGGGAAGTTGTAGCAGGGTACCTTTGATATTCTTTTAATATATTATGTGATTTTGTATGTGATACTTGGTGAGTGTATCCATGGTGAGGTTGGGAACTTAGTATATATGTTTGGGTGATGAGTTAGTTTCACTTATTGTTCAATGTGCTTTAGTATGATTTCTTTACCTTTTGCATGAGAGGATCTGAGGAGAATCCTAATGAGTATATTTTAGACCCACCCTATGTATATATAAACTATTTTCAGGTCATTTGAAGTAGGTTGGAGATCAAGCTGGTCACTACTGTCTTGCGGGTTTTGTAGGATTGGTTTGGACTTCATGGTCACTATCGTCTTTACCTTTCATTTGGTACTTTCAGTTTTCTTTCAGTTTTAGTACTTCTTGCGTGACATTACATATGTGCACTTGGGTTTTCTTTTATATTGTAGTCTGAGAAGGATTTGTTTTGTGTCTGTCTTATCTCTCTCCTTCACATGTGTTCTCTTAGAGGGTAATACCTCTTATCTGCATGTTTATTATACCCCCATTGCTAGTAGCCAACCCAGGGTCTGTTGGAGTTTGTGTCCTAGAACCAACTACTTTGTACTTTATTCATTAATAAAAGCCTTATCACATCTTGTTTGTTCTTCTTCATGAAAATGCATGTGATAATGTCCTAAGGACAGTTGTTGCATTAAAGGGTCATAGTGGATCTCTTCTATGATGAGAACCCGAAAGTGTCATAACACTGTTCTTGAATATATGTTCTATGGCCAGATGATGTTATTTAAGGGACACAAATAATACAGGCCATTAGGGGTGAGGACTCATAAAACTTTGAGGCACCTTCTCATGGTGTGCGCCCTTGGTAATATCTAGTAGGATATTATGAGAATGAGACCCGCCAGTAGGAAATCCACATTTCATAATGTCATTGGATGTTCCTATCTGCAGACGTGTGTATTGGTCCTTAGACTTTAATATTATTATTAATGGATATTACAACTCACGCACTTAGATGTATTGACGAAAACTGTGATGAAACACTGTTCGCAGCGAGGTAGGATACATTGGGTGTGTCACGAGTAATACTGCATTAATAGATAATGTGAGAAAGGATTTGTCCCTTCTGTTCCATAACGGAAGTAGATATCTCAGGCCCTTTGATGGAATTGATATAGCCTAAATAAATCCATGGCCATGGTAAGGTATGGGGGAGTTCAATTCCGGGAAGTCAAAGAAAGAATAATCGAGCACATGGGTTGATAGCACTAGAATGCAACCTGCTTGATTAGAGATATCGAGACAAAGGGATTATATTACATGGTAAGCGTTCGTAGGAGGTGACACATCATTGCGTCATTAACTTCTTTCTCTATGGGTGCCTTGGCGCGTTTCTAGACGCTAACCTTGGACTTTAGGCAGGCTCTGCCTAATGCCACTGAGAAATAGGCCTAGAGGGTCACACACAAAGTGTGTCCATGTATCTCAGTTAAATATTAATTTAACAAGTTAAATAAATATTATTTCTGACTGTGGTTTAATAATTATTTAAGGATGCCTGATCGCATTTATTTCGACACTAGTTATTCGAGAGAATATATTGTGGGCGAAATAATATATTTATTAGCGAGTAATGCAGTTACATTTATTTAAGAAATAAATATCCATTACTCAGGGTCTAATAAATATAGTGGAGAAAAATGGAAAATAAAATTACACACCGTGTATTAATTATTACACGCCGTGTAGTTTTCCAGCCGGGATTTTGAGGATATCATATTGTTTTATTAAATTATATTAATTATAATCAGTGTGGGCGCATGTCAAGGAATTAATAATTCGACATGGTGTTTCAATAAGGGTTAATGAAATAAGTAAAATGTGTAACGCGTTTATTTATTGTCATAACTCTATTAACCTCAAACTCGATTATAAATATCCTCACAACCCCAACACTTTTCCTGAGCCATTTTGGTTGTGCACAATGGATTTGTAAATACTCTCAAGCCAAGAGAGAATTACCTTTCCACCAAGAACGCCCTCAAGTTACGAGAGCGAGATCCTCCACCGGATCAAGGCGGTTGAAGGAGGACATCTCAAGCGAAGGCTCTTCCGCACTAGCACCCGGAGATCCCTTCAGCAACGTCCAGATATACGTGGCACACGTGTAGATCACCGCTAGAGGAATCCTAAACTTGGATTCTATGACGCAACGACGGATCATAGGATCGTGATCGGATACATCAATGAAGAAAGAATTCCACCAAGGTAATTCTTGTGAATTAATTAAATTAATTATAACCAACATATGATGACCCTAACTATATGGTTCTGCCATCTTAAGTTTTTCGTTCTTCGTTCTATTCTGAATATTCGGCATTCTAAATCGTGATGGGTCTTGGATTGAATGTTTCTTAACGTTAAAATTAAAGTTGGGAAAACCCACCAACGTGCTTTCGTTGCACCCAGAACCTACAAGTGGTATCAAAGGGTTCATATTGTTGATTATAATTATTTAGTTTTTCATTGATGATTTACGCATTTAATAATTTAGTTATTTCAATCCAAGTTTAATTGTTCTGGAAATCTGAATATCGAGATCCGTTCCTCCTCCCTCGTTTCTCGTTCACCTCACAGAAACAAATTTTTCTTTTAATTTTGATTAAAATAAAATAGAGGAACTCAACCAGAGGAGCAAAATTTTTCTGGCCGTACAACACCAGAATACACAGTGTGTATTTAGAAGTTCACGCCGTGTAGTCTAGGTTCAATGCATTGACTGATCCACCAAATCAGGCAGTGTATTGGATTCTTTCTAAGAATTTAAGACACCGTGTGTTGACCAGAAACAAGTGGTACAAGGTTTCTGGATTACACGTCATGTGGTCCAATGAACACGGCGTGTAGTCCCTTTGGGTTAGGGTTGGGCCATGTACCCCATACACGGCTTGCCCGGCTGGAAACCGTGTAACGCGGAAACTACACGGCGTGTGTCCCACTGTACACGCCATGTAATCTGAAAATTTCTGAAGTACATTAACACGCCATGTCCCTGGGCGTGTACTTCGGATGGACGCTGAAGAAAAAGTGCACGCCGTGTAGTCGGAACTACACGCCGTGTACCCACCCAAACTATGCAGATTTATTAAAATTTATTATTATATTATACAAACCCTTGAGACGTGTAACATGGTGCAGGCGTAAAGCTGAGGCACAACACGTGATAGGTGTTTTATATATATGTGTTTAATTTAACATCTGCGTAATAAATGGGAATTCACCGAGTTGCCTCCAAGGTACAAGTTACGTACAAGGATAATTTTAAATGAATTTATTTGTTTAAAATTATGATGGATGAGAATCTCAAGGAAATTCAAAAAAAGGATTTAAGATAAAAGTATTGATTAATTAAAGATAATTAATTGATTCGAGCATGATTTGTCTTAAACAAGAACGATTAAAGAATTGAATGCTAGTTTTATTTATGCGTAAATATCATTGCATGTATGGATGATCATGATCTAGACCGAGACCTTTTTATGTGAATGGTTTCTTTTAATTTATTTATTTAAATTAAATTTGTTGGTCTATGAGACATCTCCTCATTAATATGTAGGGTCTACCCGCCCAATGATTCTTTTATGTAAAAACCCCTTTTTACCCCTCACCTGCATGTGAGATAAATGCATATGTAATGGATGGAGCTCCCAAGCTAGTGGAGGCGGCTCAAGTCAGGAGCCAAGGTGAAACCAATCCAAGGAGATACAAAGGTGGACAGGTGGAAAGCTGTAAACACGAACCCAAAAGGTTCAAGGTGTTTCTCCCCTAGGTCTTGGGTTAGTTTATCAACCGCTAGATAAAATAACCAATAGAAAAGCTCATGATCATACCATTTATTTTATTTCGGTCAGTTTCATGGTTTATTTATTGTGGTTGTGTTGTCATGATCACACAATTAATGAATTAAACGAGCATGCAAGATGGAAGTAAAATAAAACCGACTTATACGTGAATATTATCTTTGACATGGTTAATCACTTAAGTAAATCCCACTTAATATTAACAAGCATGTAATAAAAGATAATAAAATGGCAATTTATGTATAAGGATAAAATCCCTCAAAAGAAATATTAAGTTGGTATAGCCTTCCATAATCTTGGATAGAATCGAACCATAGTTCAAAGTGCTTGACCAACCCTAGTTGGGGTGCTTTCAATTGTCGGGGAATTCTAATTCAAGGTTTTGGGTTGACTTTACTTGGATCGCATCAAGGGTTGACTGCCACAGTAGGACTTGGTGTGACCAAGAGGCAAAGGTTGAGGAAATCCAAAATAAAAGGATTTCAGGATTGGGGAGTCCACTCAGCGGATCAAGGAGCTGCGAGTTAATGCAGTTGGCATTTGGAATGCCTACCTAAAACCCTTCAAGTTGCTTGACCAACCCTAGTTGGGGTAATGCGAAGGGCAATATGGATCCTTTCCACTATAATATTCAGGTAACATAATATTCTGAAGTCAATGGTGAGGGCTATTGGATTTCAATAAAATAGTGGGAGACTAATAAGTATTAATTTATTTATTTGTCTCAGTTTTGTAATAAAGTACTAAAACTTTGCTCATTTTAATTTGTAGAAACGACAAGAGAACGAATTCAAACATATCATTGCGAACCATACTCGAGAAGGAAAACCTTCTCACCAGCACCAATTTCCAAGAGTGGCAGAGGCATTTACGCGTCATCCTTCGCCACGAAAAGAAATTGTATGTGCTGGAAGATCCTATTCCAGTTGCGCCTGGGAAAGAGGCCAGTGATGAGGAATTATATCTCTATATGAAACACATGGATGATGCCACATATGTCCAGTGTTTCATGTTATCGTCCATGTCCAATGAGCTCTTGAAGCAACATGAAAACATGGACGCGTATAGCATGATGTCTCACCTTAAGGATCTCTACCAAGAGAAGGCGCGACAGGAGAGGTATGAGATCTCCAATGCTTTGTTTACAACTAAGCTTGGAGAGTCTGCACCAGCTGGGCCTCATGTAGTCAAGCTTATTGGCTACATTGAATGCCTGGACATCTTAGGGATTAAATTCCCAGATGAGTTGCGTACAGATCTCATCCTACCATCACTGCCCAATACCTTCTCTAGCTTCATTGTCAACTATAATATGAGCGACAATGAGAAGAGTCTATCGGATCTTCTGACCTTGATTCACCAGGTAGATAAGGACATGGGGCGTGGAAAACCCGCGGTCCTTATGGTGAACAAGAAAAGGAAGGACAAGGCAAAGGGGCCAAAGGCTTATAAAAGGTTTGAAGTCTCGAGCATCATCCCTCCAAGAAGGGGAATATCCAAAGGTAGGGCAAGGAACGGGAGGCAGTGTGTTTTGTATGTGGCAAGCAGGGCCACTAGAAGAGGAACTGCACCCAGAAGCGTGGGGACGCTAAAGGTGTGTTTGTTATCGAGTGCAATCTTTCTATTTCTACAAATTGGGTATTAGATACAGCTTGTGGGGCTCACATCTGTATTCAAATACAGGAACCAAGTAGATTTAGAAAGATTGTCAGAGGAGAGGTGGATCTTCGAGCTGCCAATGGCGCAAGGCTAGCTACGTTGGGTATTGGAGACTATCACCTCTCATTGCCAACTGGCATGATTTTGGTTTTACAAAACTATTATTTTGTTCCTAGTGTTACCAAGAACATAATTTCTGTATCTTGTTTGGATATGGATGGATTTGTTTTCATGTTTGGAAATAAGGGTTGTCTCTTTTATAAGAACAATGTATGTTATGGCATGGCACATTTGAATAATGGTTTGTATGTATTAAATTACGAAAACCAAGTGTTGACAATCGATAATGAAACAAACTCACATGACTCATACATCACTCAGTTGTGGCATCACCGCCTTGGTCATGTAAATGAGAAGCGCTTGACAAAGCTCTGTCAAGATGGCTATTTAGACTCAACTGAGCTAAAACCACTTAATAGATGCCACGCTTGTTTACAAGGTAAAATGACCAAGCCGCCTTTTGGTGGATAGGGTGAAAGGGCCACAGAGCTTCTAGGATTGGTACACATGGTTGTATGTGGACCATTTTCAGTAGAAGCTAGAGGTGGATATTCTTACTTCATTACTTTTACTGATGATTTGAGTAGATACATATTTGTATACTTAATGAGGTATAAGTCAGAAGCCTTAGATAAATTTAAGGAATTCAAGAATAAAGTAGAGAATCAGCATGGTAAGAAGATAAAGGAGCTTCGATCGGATTGAGGTGGAGAATATCTGAACCAAGAGTTCATCGATCTTCTACAGGAGTCTGGGATTCTATCTCAGCTCACTCCTCCTTATACACCACAGTGGAATGGTGTTAGTGAAAGGAGGAACCACACCTTGTTGGACATGGTGAGGTCGATGATGAGTCATGTAGATCTTCCAATATCATTTTGGGGATATGCATTACAAACTGCAGCATACACATTAAATCGAGTACCAACTAAGGTAGAAAATGGAATTCCCTCTGAGTTATGGAGTGGAAAGAAACCCATTTTGTCACAAACACATGTATGGGGATGCGAGTTGTTTGTTAAGGCCTTCTCAGGCAACAAACTAGCACCCTGAGGCACGAAGTGTATCTTTATAGGATATCCCAAGAAAACGAAAGGATATTACCTATATAACACTCAAGACAAGAAAGTGACTATCGTCAGAAAAGCCATCTTTCTTGAGAGGGATCACATCCTCAAGAAGAATAATGGGAGCAAGATTGACTTCGACAAAGTTGATGCTCAAGATACACAAGAGTTGGTACAGGAACAAGTTCCACAGGACCCCGTGGAAGAGGTTCCAGAAACACAAGTACTGCGTAGGAGCTCAAGAGAGGTAAGGGAACCAGAGAGATTTGGTTTCCTAGTCACCGAGGATGGTGAATCATTATTGTTGGAAAATGATGAGCCTCTCTCCTACAAGGAAGCATTTGAAAGCTCAGAAGCAGCAAGATGGCTAGAAGCTATGAATTCTGAGATGGATTCCATGTATCAGAACCAAGTTTGGGTTCTGGTCGATGAGCCAGTTGATGTAAAGCATGTTGGATGCAAATGGGTATTCAAGAGAAAGCTGGACATGGAAGGTCAAGTTAGAACCTATAAATCAAGGCTAGTGGCTAAAGGATTCAGACAACGTCAAGGAATTGACTATGATGAAACCTTCTCACCATTTTCCATGTTTAAATCCATAAGAATCATACTTTCCATAGCATCTTACCATGACTACGAGATTTGGTAGATGGATGTCAAAACGGCATTCCTTAACGGGAACCTTTAGGAAGATGTCTATATGACACAACCAAAAGGGTTTGTGACACCAGGTGAAGCCAAATGGGTTTGCAAGTTGCAGAAATCCATTTATGGATTGAAGCAAGCATCCAGGTCATGGAACATTCGATTTGATGAAGCCATAAAGAAATTTGGTTTCATTAAGAACGAATGTGAGCCATGTGTTTATAAGCGGTTTAATGGGAATGCGGTCATTATCCTAGTAGTATATGTTGATGACATATTGCTTATTGGAAACGACGTACCAGCCTTACAGTCAGTTAAGGACTGGTTGAACAAGTGCTTCTCCATGAAAGATTTAGGTGAAGTATCCTACATTCTAGGGATCAAGATCATTCGTGATAGATCCAAGAGGATGCTTGGACTAATTCTGGGTACATACATTGACCAGATACTAAAGAGATTTAGTATGGAACAATCCAAAAGAGGATTGGTTCTAGTGTCACATAGCTTACATCTTTCTAAGAAAATGTGTCCTCAGACACAATAAGATAAATATAGGATGAGCAAGATCTCATACGCTTCAGCTATAGGATCCATAATGTATTCCATGTTATGTACCAGGCTTGATGTTGCCTATGCACTGAGCATGGTAGCCAGATATCAAGCAGATCCAGGAGAACAGCATTGGACTGCTGTTAAGACTATCCTTAAGTATCTGATAAGAACTAAGGATATGTTCCTGGTGTATGGAGGAGATGAGGAGATTGTCATTAGAGGGTATGTTGATGCTGGTTTTCAAATAGATCAGAATGATCTGAAGTCGCAATCTGGATATGTTTTCTATCTCAATGGAGGAGCTGTGAGCTGGAAGAGTTCAAAGCAGCCAGTTGTAGCCGATTCTATAGTGGAGTCCGAATATATAGTGGCTTCTGATGTAGCCAAGGAAGCCATCTGGATTCGAAACTTTGTCCAGGAGCATGATGTGGTGCCTAGCAGTAAAGATCCCAATACACTGTATTGTGATAATACTGCAGCGGTGGCTCTTGAAAAAGAACCATGGTCACATCAACAGACAAATCACATACTCCGGAAGTATCACCTCTTGAGGGATTTCTATCAAAGGGGTGAAGTTGCAGTGAACAGAGTGTCCACGGAAGAGAACGTGGCTGACCCCATGACTAAATTCCTATCTCAGTAGAAGCATGAATATCATGTGAGAGCTAGCAGGTTAAAGGTTGTTAGCAGTTGGCTCTAGTCCAAGTGGGAGTCTGTTGGAGTTGGTGGCCTAGAACCAACTACTTTTTACTTTATTCATTAATAAAAGCCTTATCACATCTTGTTTGTTCTTCTGCATGACAATGCATATGATAATGTCCTAAGTACAGCTGTTGCATTAAAGGGTCATAGCGGATCCCTGCTATGATGAGAACCCGGAAGTGCCATAACACTGTTCTTGAATATATGTTATATGGCCGGATGATGTTATTTGAGGGACACAAATAATATATGCCATTATGGGTGAGGACTCATAAAACTTTGAGGCACCTTCTCATGGTGTGTGCCCCTGGTAATATCCAGGAGGATATTATGAGAACGAAACCCGCCAGTAGGAAATCCACATTTCATAGTGTCATTGGATGTTCCTATTTGTGGTTGTGTGTATTGGTCCTTAGACTTTAAGATTATTATTAATGGGTATTAAAACTCGCGCACTTAGATGTATTGATGAAAACTGTGACGAAACACTATTCGCAGCGAGGTAGGATACATTGGGTGTGTCACAAGTAATAATGCATTAATAGATAATGCGAGAAAGGATTTGTCCCTTTTGTTCCATAACGGAAGTAGATATCTTAGGCACTTTGATGGAATTGATATAGCCTAAATAAATCCATGGCCATGGTAAGGTATGGGTGAGTTCAATTTCGGGAAGTCAAAGAAATAATAATCGAGCACATGGGTTGATGGCACTAGCATGCAACCCGCTTGATTAGAGATATCGAGACAAAGGGATTATATTACACGGTAAGCGTTCGTAGGAGGTGACACGTCATTGCGGCATTAACTTCTTTCTCTATGGGTGTCTTGGAGTGTTGCTAGACGCTAACCTTGGACTTTCGGCAGGCTCCGCCTAATGCCACTGAGAAATAGGCCTAAAGGGTCACACACTAAGTGTGTCCATGTATCTCAATTAAATATTAATTTAACAAGTTAAATAAATATTATTCCCGACTGTGGTTTAATAATTATTTAAGGATGCCTGGTCGCATTTATTTCGACACTAGTTATTCGAGAGAATATATTGTGGGTGAAATAATATATTTATTAGCGAGTAATGCAATTACATTTATTTAAGAAATAAATATCCATTACTCAAGGTCTAATAAATATGGTGGAGAAAAATGGAAAATAAAAGTACACGCTATGTATTAATTATTACACGCCGTGTAGTTTTCCAGTCAGGATTTTGAGGATATCATATTGTTTTATTAAATGATATTAATTATAATCAGCGTGGGCGCATGTCAATGAATTAATAATTCGACATGGGGTTTCAATAAGAGTTAATGAAATAAATAAAACGCGTAACGCATTTATTTATTATCATAACTCTATTAACCTCAAACTCGATTATAAATATCCCCACAACCCCAACACTTTTCCTGAACCATTTTGGTTGTGCACAACGGATTTGGAAATACTCTCAAGCCAAGAGAGAATTCCCTTTCCACCAAGAACGCCCTCAAGTTATGAGAGCGAGATCCTCCACTGGATCAAGGCGGTTGAAGGCAGACATCGCAAGCGAAGGCTCTTCCGCGCTAGCACTCGGAGATCCCTTCGGTGAAGTCTAGAGATACGTGGCACACGTGTGGATCACCGCTAGAGGAATCCTACACTTGGATTCTACGACGCAATGACGGATCATAGGATTGTGACCGGAGACATCAACGAAGAAAGAATTCCACCAAGGTAATTCTTGTGAATTAATTAAATTAATTATAACCAACATATGATGATCCTATCTATATGGTTCTGAGATTCCCTCTTAAGTTTTTTGTTCTTCGTTCTATTCCGAAGATTCAGCATTTTAAATCGTGACGGATCTTGGATTGAACGTTGCTTAACGTTAAAATTAAAGTTGGGCAAACCCACCAACGCGCTTCCGCTGCGCCCGGAACCTACAGGGTCTACTGGAGGTGGGACTTGATTCTCACTATCTCTCTTCTCTCATTGTCGACCCAGGAGGGGTACACTTTGTAGGGAGGGGTTGTGATAGTGTTGATTTTAAGTAAAGGCTTTGGTTTGAAATTGATGATGCTTGATAGCCCGGTTGACACATTTTGATGATCTTATCTTGTGATAATCCATTGATGCAGCTTACTTGATTGTTATGCTTCTCATTAATGGGTGTCGATAAAGGGATTATTCTCTTTGAGGGAGTTCGAGGTGGAGTGAGATGTGAAATGAAATTGAGATGAGATGTTGAGGTCATGAGCCCATGTTGATACTGATGGGGATTCCCTTTGTGATCCTCATAACTTGATTATATCACTCACCTTTTTTGACTGGTCATGAGAACCTAGGTAGTTAAATGAGATGACCTAGATTTATTCTTTTCTAGAAAACTCACACCCTGACTAATGGATCCATAGAGAACATGATAGATTCAGGCTACATGCGTGTGTCCATGAAAGAAGGTGTGCATGGACTTGGTCTGCTTGAGACCTGTTAGACTTGATGTAAGCTTAGACTTGATGTAAGTCCGACGACCAATCATGATTTTATTGATTAGCTAGACTACAGTTGACTCGCTATCATATCTAGGTCATACCCATGACATACTTATACTTGATACTCAATACATGACAATGTCCATTGTCTCTACTTGGCACTGGAGTTTCCTTGATTAATTATTGTTCTCGATTGATCTCCTTAGTGAGATGATGCACCTTGACTCTATTGACTCTCTTACAACTTGTTTATATATGGTGAATGTTCTTACCTTTTCTTTATTTAACTAACCTTAGTCAGTGAAATGGGTTTCATAGCTTTCCAAGAAAGGATTTGGTTTTTAAATGATAAAATGACATGTTTCCATCTTTGGTTTCATAAATGATTTTGAAATACTTAAAGTTCTGTTTTAAAACCCAATCTTGTTGTAACCTGATCTTGATGGCTTTAGTTTCTTATTTTTGAAATGTAAGGCCTTGTTCTCTCATTTTTGAGCTATTTTTAGCATTTTTGAATTACCTTATGAAGTAACTGTATAGACTCTTTGGTGGAATCTTACTAGGCTCTGTACCTCACACCCTGTTTGCATCGCTCGATGATTATTACCTTTATGTTCTTATAGCAGGTGTTCGTGTTCTCTTCAACTTATTTTGTAGGTTTGTACTAGGTTAGCTGAGGGTGGGCATTTTGGGACATGGCAGGTGGTCATGGACCACCAAGAGATGAGTTTTGGAAGTTATGTTCTACTTTCAGTCTTTTTATCCTCTCCTTGTACCTGATACAGTCTTATTGATTTATTTATTTGATGATGTTTCCACAATGTAACTTTGCATATTGTTATCTTTTATTTTTGGTGAACTCGTCCCCAAAGGTTGTTTCTGGATGTCTAGACGTTTGTTGCTAACCTGCGAGGATTGGGAACGCCCTTCGGGCCAGTGATGATCGGTTCAGTTATTGATTTAGATGGTACCTTAAGCCGGTTCGTTACATACCTCATATGTTTTATTGATTTTTTATTCTATTTGACATTCTTGACATATAGTGAATCATTTATTTTCTTTAGTTTCAAATATTTATATTTATGTGGGGTGCTTCATTTTTTCTCTATTCCCTCTTTCTTTTTGATGCCCTAGCTGCCCATGGTGGTGGAACAGGCCCTTCGCTCACCGTCGGGAGAGGGGAAAACTGCCCCCTCTGCTTGTCCCGGTACTCGACCGGTGGAGTCTGTTCCTGGTTTGGAGATCCCATCCTTCCATACATGTTCAAACGTGCAAGATGTTTATATAGTAAACCATTTATTGAGATCTCATCTTTGGAATTCTTGGAGGCTTTGTGCTTCTGGATTTTTCTCGGGCTGTGCATTACAGTCGCTATCATCCCTTGGTTTAAAATGTTTCCAACCACGTTAAGAACATTTAGGCGTTGTAAAACCAGGTAATTTTCGGTCTCTTCGATTCATAGCATTTGCTGATTTTATTTTTAGGGGAGCGGGATCTTGCGAAGGCTTGGTCCAGGGCTTCTAGGTTCTTTGGATATTTTCGGTTCCTCCTTTTGGTCATTCGATTTTCATATGTTCCAATACCCCTCAACTTATGTAGTTTGGGTTTGTTTCCCAGGACTTCCATTACCTTTCTTCAATCCTTCAATTTTGAAGCTTCTATGTAACTTTTGCGGCTGGTTTATTTGCTCAGATGCTCATACCAAATCCTATCTTTATCCAATCTTTACTTAGATTTGTGCAGAGCTCGATTTGGTGAAACCTATTTGGAGTTTATATGGATTGAGATATCTGGAGAGTATCGCATCACGAAACTGGTTGTTTTTTAAATCTTGGTTTGGGTTTTGTATCCCTTATAAGTGACAAGGTCACATATCTGAACAATGTCATTGCCATGAACAATTCAAAACCACCCCTGCTTCAGCGGTGGAGGTTGAAGACACTCTTAAAGGGGACATTGATGGGGCATATCATGGACAGATTTAATGCTCCCCAAATATTTGATGGAGCTCAACCTCCATACTGTCTTGGTGTTGTCCCTATTTTAAAGTCTTCAGTTTGTGAAGAGGCCTCTATTATACAGTTTCAACATGGTGTTACTCTTTATTTAGAGATCCCGACTCTCAAAGGGGGCTTTGTCTTGGGATCTCACCCTGAGACTTGGGAGGATGGTGGACAAAATGACATCCAGGATGAAGTTATGAAGGTGACATGTTTTTTCTTTTCTAAGCCAACTGTGTCTGAGTTTCTTACTGGCTTTGGGATGGATTGTGATGGCAGGTCCCCGTATGCTGATATGACTATGTTTGATATCGATACCTTATAAAGGGGTGGGGGTTATAATGGTTGAATCAAATAATCATATTGATGCGAAGTAGGATCATCAGATTTAAAAGCAGGTGTGAAAATTTAAGCAGATGGAGGATGTGAATGGTTTTCCTAAAAGAAACTGAACGAAGGAGTGTGGGGATTCCTTCCCCTCTTCAAAGAAGGATTCCAATTTGAAGCTAAAAACAATAGAGAAGAAGCAGAATAGTAAAAAGAGTTGGAAGACTCCAGTAAGCCCCCATCAAAAGGGGGCATTTTGGGGTATGGGTGGGGATTGTGGTCTTGTATTGATTTGCTGGTAATTCACGACGAAGATACTACTCAAATCAACAGAGATTAAACATAATTCACTCCTTCAGGAGGTGTTCAAGGTCCATTTAGGCCGGGTAGGGGTACTTCTTATGTTGTTGTGGTTCAGTCTAGTTCCTGCAATGTGGAAGTATCTACAGGATTAATGGTTGAAGTTCAATCTTCTCAATTGGGGGCCCTGTTGGCTGTTAATCCTACCGTGAATGAATCCCTTTTTGAGCTGGAAAACAATTGCTAGAGTTAGATGATTTTAGAGTAACACTGGAACATGTTTGGACTCGGTCGATCAACCACATGCTTAGGGAGGAGTTGGACATCTACATGGCAAAGGGAATCACATTATTATCAAAGACTATTTGTCTTCTCAAGTATTGTTGTTTGGATTTCCTTCTTACTGTATTGGGTCACCATTATCCTTACAGATGATTTTAATTAAAATAAATTGGATTAAAAAATATCATTATTTATGTGCCTCTCAAAAAAATGGTAGAATATTTATTTTGTTAAATATGTTGTTTTGGGTTTTGTCCCAACATACAGGCATCTCATGATGGTTTTTTCTTTTTAAATACATGACATGAGAAAATGATGTATTATTGAGGGAAAACCACCCCTAAGAGCTTTATTCAAAGCCTTACCATTGGTTGCTAGACTTTGGTAACCAAGGGACATGCTAGAGGTCGTTTGAAGATCCTTTATCAAGTATTAGGTTAGTATTTAGGCTGGGGTGTTGCAATTAACTTAGAAAGATTGTCAAAAAGTATAATATCAATTTTTTTTTTTTAATGTTTATGATCATCCAAAAATCATTTATCCATAACTCATCATATATCAAAATTAATTAAATCAAAATGTTGGGGTGATGGATTTTATATCTTGATGGATGTTAATGAATATTAAATCACCTCATAAACACAACTAAGTTTTGTTTCATCTAGCACCTAGAAAATCAATGATCCTAGCAGTGAAGGAGATGATTTAATAATATCCACATATAAAATCCCCAATGATTTAAAACTGGAATATGAAAGGAAAAGAGTGGATATGGGATATGTAAACAAAAGGGGTATGGACGGATAAAAAGGAAGAAAAGAAGAGATAGAACAAGTATTGTGGATGAGAGGGAGGCATCACCTACCCTACTTTGAGACCCAAGGAGAGGGGTGGTCTCTCCTCTCTCCTCTCTCCTCTATTTTAATTAAATCAATAGTAATAATAATCTAAGTATGTATAGAGGAATTATGATCAAAACAAACTCATTTACCAAATGAGTCAAAAATGAATAGGATCACACTCCCCTTTTAAGGTTGATCCATAAAGATAAGCACTTATTATTATTTTTTTGGACATTAACTTGATGTTACAAAATAACCCAATATAACCGACCCAAAGGCCTTGCAACAACCTTACTGTTTTTTTTTATCAAGCCTCATTAACCCAAATCCAATTAGTCTTTTTCCTTCCAACGAGTTCATCTTCATGCTCTATATTTTTTGACGGTGTCTTTTCCATGCCATAACACCCCCACCACTCAATATCCACATATGTTGCGTTCTCCCATCATGTCCCGCAAACATCATCCACACCTCAGCGACATTTAGCTTCCCACCATGCTCACTCACTTCCTGAACAACCATTGTCTTTCATGCATCGCATACCAAATTCACCCACCTTGCTTGCCCCACTTAGAGTAACATTTAAGTCTTCCAGGTAGAGGAGGTATCTCTGTAGGAACTGTAGCAGTACTGTGATAAGGAAACTATTCATCCAATTTGGGATTTCGAGCCACAGATTTGCACTTTCGAGCCTTAGGGCCTCTGGGCCATCAAAGACCTTTAGGTCACAGGGCCTCCAAGTCATCATCAGTTGGAAACGAGTTTCATGGCAGACCGGATGAATGACTCAATGCAACAGGCGGGTGGTGCAATATAGCGACACGCAAGCACCGATGGGTGGGTGACCTCAAAAGATGGATGAACGTGATGATGCCTATCAACCAGCCTTCTATCCTCATGTGGGGCAAAGGGGTTTCCTACCACATGATTATCTACACAGTTGGAACATTCAGGTGATACAAAGTGACAATTAGATGGATAAGCATGATGATGCCTATCAACCAGCCTTCTATCCTCATGTGGGGCAAAGGGGTTTCCTACCACATGATTATCTACACAGTTGGAACATTCAGGTGATACAAAGCGACAATCAGACGATGCAGTGGGGCGTCACACATGCATCATCAGGTTGACGACTCAAAAGAGTGATAAGTGTGTTGACAACTATCATCTGACCCTCTTCCCACATGGATTTCTGATGTGGGATGAAGGAATTCCCTACCACGACGCATCAAAGGGAAGCATGACGCAACAACTCTTGGTAGGGAGCAACACAACTTTCAAAATGGTACACAGTGTGATGACTACTGATAGGGGCGACGATGTGGCCTATAACTAGTGACATGCCACGATGCATGTTGCTCTTTCGAGACTTCAGGCCATCTTCTTCATGGGCCTTTAGGGCCACATTAAGCTAGGGCCTTCAGGCTATGTAATGTTTGGGTCTACGAGTCATATAAGTGTTCCCTATTAACCTAATTAAAAATTGGTTTATTTTCTTAATAAATGGGGCTTGACCCCAAGCTTGCTTCGATTGGTATTCATTTTAAATCATTCCTATATACTTAATCCATATTTCATAAAATTTAAGAAAAATATTTAATGAATGGTGACTAAACCATAACCACACTTCAATTTATTTCTTATTAAAATAAAAACATTTAATTTGATTAAATAATGAATTTATAAAGAATATATAAATTCTTTGATGTGTGAAATAAATCCATCATGAAAATTCCATAAGAATTAAAATATTTTCAATTATTTTGAATTACTAAATTCAATGTTTAGAACACTTAAAAAAATCTCTTTTCTTATAAATATATTTATTTTAATAAATTTTGAAAGGTTTCACTCTAATTCAATCTCTATAACATTAGAATTTTTATCACTGAAAAACAATCCTAGTCCAAGTATAGGATAATTAGTGAAAATCCTATAGTAAAGTGGGTTCCCTAGACCCAACTTTATCAGTATTTTTGATTACCATATCATGTATACAATGAGTTATGCATGATGTACACTTACCATTATAGTGTAGATATTTTTGTGTCAACTATTTAAATGGTAATGTTCATAGATTAATTGTCATATCAAAATGTTATAGCAGATCCCAGACTATGATGTGAACCTCGAGATACCATGACATTAATCTTAAACATATGTCATGTGGTCTGGATATATCATATTGACTGGACATAGTTGATGTCTGACTATCAGGTGTTGGGGGCTCATAAATATTGAGACTTCTCATGAAGTTCGCATTTGGTGATCTCTGATAGGTGAGATAATAAGGACATACTCGTTAATAGGAACACCACATGTTTCAGGTGTTATTGGTCATTCCTATCTATGAACATGTGTATTGGTCTCCTAACTTGAGATCATTATCAATGTGTTCCATTTGATCGCGTACTTTGATGTAATGAAAAAACATGATAATGAAATTATGCTGAGGTAGCTTGTATTGGGTGTGTCATTGGTGGCATGACATTGGTTGAATGGTCAAGATATAATTTTTTACTTCTGAGTTGAGGAATTAGTATCTCGGGCCATGTTGATTAGGATGGTAGTACCTTCATAAATCCATGTCCACGGTAATCGAAGGTAAATCCATCCAAATTGATCAATAAATAATAAAACAAGAAATGATGATGACACAAGTGTGCATCCTGCTTTATGATATATCCAATGATAAAGAAATTATATTACACAGTGTGTGTTCGTAGGTTAGTTGTCGTTGTTATGACTATTCCTTGTCTCTTTAGGAGTCTTGATGGGTTGCTAGACTCTGCTCCTGGCCTATGAATACTATTCATTCTATCATGATAAGAGTCTAGAGGGTCACACACTATAGCGTATTCAAAAATCTGCCATATTATGATGAATATGTATATAGGACATGATGAGCCCCACCATTGGGGTCTGAGATATGTCCGAGAATACACGATCACCAAGGAATAAATAAATTCATACTATTCAAGTTCAAAATAATTATTATTGAATTTATTTATTAAATTTATTTACAAGTGTTTAAGTAAATACATGAAAAATATTATATGAACGAATATTTAATATTTAAGGGTCATCTAATATTTGCGGGAATGACTAGTCGAGTTAATGACTTTCATTTATCATGTAATATATTTATTATATTATAATTAAGTGATAAAAATATAAATGATATTTATGATTTAGAACAGTAGTCATAATATATCGTTTACATAGTGAGTAATAAATATTTGGGGACCAGGGAGCCTTTTCCGGGTAGTTTCATAACTCGCTATATATAAGAGGAGAGAGACTCTCACATGTGTACTATTCACTACAAGTCATTGAGAGCTTCTCGCTCCTCTCCCACTTTCTAGAGAGAGAATCTCTCGATCCAGGTGATTGGATCGAGCTCTCCCTTACGCATTGTAAGGATGCAGATGTGGTGATCGTTGGAACATCGAAGACGTCGTCGGATTTCCACACTAGCACCTGGAATTCGATGACCGACACTCTTACAGAATTTTGAAGTATGTGTGGATGATCTAGAGGAATTCGACTTCGGATTCATTAAGCATCAATTGCCAGCGACGAATGGATGACGAACGCACAAGTTCAAATCAAACCAGGTATTTTTTTTGGTTTATTTTTGTGCGTAAACATCTTCATGCATGATCCTCAAGCTTAAACTGGTGCAGTGCTTCGCTGGTGATGTTGTTGTTATGCCAATCACCGGTGAAATTTTTTAAATCCTCAATCCACTAGTTTCTGCGCGCCCCGGTACCTATAAAGCTAATGTAAAATATCACAACCTAAATACCCTCAACAATCTAGATTGAATAAAACTCGATATCCCATTAAATCGCTCATTTTTAGGTCATAATATGGACTTATGATAGGTTATGAAACTAATTGAGTATTCATAGTATCAATAAGGATAATAATGAAACTTTACCATCCTTGTCATGGAATAACACCTGACTCGAGAAAAATAAGGTTAACTCAATTGAGAGCAAGGGTGGAGTCAAACCTCTCCAATCCACACGTGGTAGTTCATATGAATACATTACAGTCAATCAATTATCTAAATCTACCACCAAAAGAAAAATTAACCTATAGAGTCTATATATCAATACTATCATAGTTGGGCACATCATGGTATTGATATTATTCTATGAAAGGGTGGAAACATCTCTAGATAATGATAGAGGTTCAATATCATCACTAAAAACTCAAACACAATAAGGGACAAGCTACCTATTTGGTTTTACACATTGATAAATTAATGCCATCATAATTTTTTGTTATTACGTTGAAGTAGATATTCGGTTTACCAAAATCGATGGCCCATTGCACAAATACACATGTTTGAATACATAAAGTGATCAATTAAAAAAGGGATGGGTCTCAACCATATTTCTGTAATTAATCCCTGAAAATAAATAAATGGCCTTGAAAATGTCCCTTATAAAACTTTTAGGGAAGTCATTCCCATATAACAAGCCGTACAGTTGGATTCCATTCAATATCTTATATGAACCCAAGGATTCGCTTTACCTCTTTTACCCACCACCACACCATTGGATGCACATTTTTTGAAATGTTGTTAGGTGGTTTTATCTAAAATATGAAAATTTGGAAGCTGAATGGACAATAATACTTTCAAAATAAACCTGAAAAAATAATACTAACTCACGACATTAAAAAAATGACCACAATCAAAAATAGGTGACCAAATTTCATTACCAAATATGTTTGACAACCCCAACTATTGTTGATCATGATCAATGACAAAACGATTGTTGCAGGCTACCAAAATTGATATTAAAATCCCCTATGAATAAAACTTGGGAGCTGACATAGGTTTTTCCTCAAAGGGGTTTACAAACACTAATTGTTCTTCATCACTTATTAATATTTTTTGGTCTTTTTAAAACTAATGGAATCTGGAGAACGAGGTTCAATGACATCATAAACAAGTATGTAAATGAAATGTAGAGCAATTAGTTAGAATGGTGGTTGTTCCTAAGGAAATTTCTAGGAGTGCAACTTCATTATCCCACTAAATGTTTTTATCCCTTCCTAAACCTCACTCAATGGTTGGACTCAAAACCTCTCATTTGACCATCTCTCACTATTTCCAATTATAAATAGGTAAGACATTACAATTGAAAGTGAACAACACCCTTGTGTTTTCCTAGAACCAGTGGTGGATGACATACCTCTCCTGAAAAAAACAAAGGTCCAACAACCCAAATCAACATGAAATACCAAGAAGATATTCTCTGCTACTCATGGCTAGAAACCACCATACCACTCCCCACCATGCTGCCCATATGCATTGCATGAAGAACAACTTAGTGAAGGGAAACATTGAAACCCCTACAGTGAAAGAAGAAGGGGAATGCAAAATAAGAGTGAAAGAATGACAATCTCTGATTCTAACCATCAAAACACACACACTCTTATCCTATCGTGAAATCAATAATAAGAATAGAATAAAAATGGTTAGATTTGGATAGACTAATTGGGTTCTCCCCCTTGGTCTACCCATGCAAGAGTTACCTCTCCACAACCATAGGGAAGAGGGAGATTGCAGGTGAAGAAACTCCATAGAAAAATGAAAATATAGAAGAATAAAAATATAAAAATGATCCCAAGCTAATACCTCAATTGTTGGATTGGTGTTGCCCGATCCAGTTGGGCCGAATGCTTGTGGCCCGCAACTGTCGCGGGTCGAGCTCCGTGGTGAGCTCGTTGGGGGTTGTAGGGGGCAACGCGCCCCTACTTCGGGGGTCCGGGGGCCGAAGATCCCCGAACCAATTTTTCGGCACTGTAGCAATGCTGAACACTGTAACAATGCTGACCGACCGACACTGACATACACTATAGTGGTGCAGACTTCGGGGTCAACTTCACTGTAGCGCTTTTGACTTCTAGCCGGCAGACACTGTAGCGTTTTTTGACAAAGTTGGCCGCTGATCACTGTTGCAACGCAGACTTACTATTTCGGAACAGTGGAACGTCTTCTTCATATGTAGCCCATTTCGGGCTAGGGTTTACTACTGAAAAAACCCTCTGTAATTTGTGCTCCCGTATAGTGAAATATTCTGCCTCTCCTGTGGACGTAGGAAACTCCATAGCAAAATGAAAATATAGAAGAATAAAAATATAAAAATGATCCTAAGCTAATACCTCAATGGGGAACCCCTAAAATAGTGAATAAATTCCTATTTTATGCACACAATGAAAAGCTCACAATCTTATTATTCTTTATTCCAAAGGTTTCCATGTGGAATAATACTTCTCTGGATAGTCACGCATGTAGTACTTACAGATTCTTTTCTTAGCTTCTGTAAGCTTTATCCACCCTCATTTTAAGTGCCTTTAACTCCCATGATATCTAGAGATACCTTTTCCATGGATGCATGGGGTTCATCTTGGCCCTTATGTGATTTTTCTAGAAAGGAGGATGAGAATGTCTTTTGGTTGTTTGGAGTTTCATACATAGCTACCATGTAGCACTTAGATCGATCCCATGACCTTCATTGATCTTCATTAGGGTTCTCGAGTACTCTAGAATGTTCCCAAGAATTTGTTCGAGTGATGACATGATTTTCATTAGATAAGAAGTTCATGGTAGTGTTTGGCTTGAAAAATAGACCCTCATAGGCTGGTTTCAAAATGGAATGTCCGAGAGACTCATAATGAATTATACACTCCCTTTGAAACTAATCACACAAAGACATCAGATCAGGAGAGTTTATCTGATGTGAGAAAGATTCCCTTGGAGTTTATCTTACGTAGTATGCATGGCATAAAATTCATTCTTATATGAGGCTTGGAGAAAAAATTTTAATTGTATTCAAGGTCGTGCACGTGGGAGCCTAATTTGATGGGGCCTTTGGATCAGTTAGGTGATTTCGACACATGAAAATCATTTTTTTGAACTCACATGACGTATGACATGACCACAAGAGGTTCACCTGACACAACCCCTGAAATCCCTCATTTAATCTTTGATAGGTCTTGATTATTTTGACACAAGTATTGGGTGTAACCTGTTAATCTTACACACCTATGAACTTTTCTAATGCAACCATTGAATATTTCACGTCAATCGCATATAGCTACATTCCCTTAAAGGTACTATTATTATCGCTTGCTTGTGGGTTTTAATCTGACACAACACAAATTCTGGCTAGATGGCTCTTATACAACTCTTTGTTGGCTTGGTTTAATCTGATACAATGATCGTTTAATGTCACATAAGTTACCTCCTCCATATTTAATCATACACTAGCCTATTTTGGACCAGTTTAATCACACACAAAAAATCAAACTTGCCGTTTAATATGTCACATCCCTTGATTTCACATGAAATTAATTAAAAATTCCATTTGAAGTGTAGGATTACTTAAATCAATTAAAAAATAAATAAAAGAATTAGAATTATGGATTTGAGATATTTTCATATTTAATTCAAAATTAACCTAAAATAAAAAAATGTGGCAATTGTCAAAAAATATTGAAAATATGGGGGGAATATTTGAAGTGAAAACCAATAAAAAATTCAAAATGTTTTTATTTTATCTCTCCCCACACTTAATCAGAGTTTTTTATACATTTTATGAAAAAAAAATTAAAACGACATAGGTTATTTTTAAAAAAAATGCTACAAAGGCGGCATCGCTGATGCCGCCTTTTCTCCCCCGCGCCGCCTTTGGCCCAGATCGATGACATGACAAAGGCGGTGGGGGGGGGGATGCCGCCTTGGCCTCAACTCCCTATAAAAGGGAAACTCTCCCTTCTCCTCACTCAATTCTTGCCTTTATCTCTCCTAAATTCTCTCCGTCTCTCTCTAAAAAAACTCATTTTCCGTGCGGGTTTTTGTGAAGCATCATTTAGAGGTATTTTTATTTATTTAATTTAATATTTTTTATTTATTTAATTGAATTCTTTTTAGTTTTAAAATTTTCATTTTTAAGTAGTTTAGGTAGTTCTTAATATTTTGTTTATTAGGTTCTGTAATTAGTTATATATAGTTTGAAATAATTATTGTTAGTAGTACAGATTAAGTATAGATTAACTTAGGATTAACTTAGGATTAAGTATTGTGAAATTTTGGTAGCTTAAAGATTATGTGGTTATCTAAGCAATCAAATTCATGTCTGGATACAAACAAGTGGATGTGGCTCTGGCACAGATGTACCTAGGGGTAAAACCCGAAAACACTGCTTTGAGCTAGACTCGAACGAGAATTGGTGCACGACAACAGAACTTCCTACACTCCTGGTTTGACACTCCTGGGGAATATGCTTAAGATGATTCATATTTTCTTTATAAACTACTAAAATATCTAAGAAAAAGGAAATTAAATTAGTATATTTATCAATGGTAAAATGATAATTATGATGTTATAGAATGAAATAAGGACAAAAGCGTTAATGACTGAAAGTTATTATTAGTAATTAAATCTGTTTAAGTAGTTTAATTAGTTATATATAGTTTAGAAATAATACTTATTATTAGTAATGACTAATTATAGACTAATTAATGATAACTTAGGATTAAAAATGAATACATGTGATTAGTTAATTATAAATAACTAATAAATATAATACGATTAAGGATTAAAGAATAAATAATTAAAGAATAACTTAATATTGATTAACTAGTGATTAAAGAATGAGTGATTAGTTAAAAAAGTTATTATTAGTAATTAAAGATGTTATATATTATGTAGTTTAGTTAGTTATATATTGTTTAGAAATAATACTTACTATTAGTAATGATTAATTATAGATTAATTAATGATAACTTAGGATTAAAAATGAATACATATGATTAGTTAATTATAATTAATTACTAATATTTGTTACAATATCATAATTCTGATGAAAGAAACATTTTTGACGTAGTGAGTCATGTTTTCCTGTGTGTATTGCTATAGGGAGGTTATTCAAACTGAGCAAGGAGCTTCTTATAGTACACAACCAATAGCGGTGGTTAGTACAACTGATTGTGTAACCATAAGTGACCTTCAAGAGAGAATTTGTGGTTCCTTAAATATGGGACCTGATCAAGAGATCAAGTCTATGAGTTATAGACATTTTCAATTCTCGGCAACACTATGGCATATAGCTTGTCCATTGGTTGCTAATGCGCAGTGGGTCCAAGCAATTGATTTATTTTCTCAACGGTCAGATGGTACCATGATGGAGTTATACGTTGATGTTGCTACTGTACAACAACAACGTCTAATTGCACGAAGACGTAGAATTACAAGAGTGGTTGAAGACAGTCCACCCCATGAAATTGAGCCTATTCCAAATGATGCAGCAGAAGAGGACAACCTAGATGATTTCCTGGATATACATGTCAATCTGAATTTTGATGAGGAGTTTCGTAATGATGGATCAGATGGTGACAACAGTGCTGATGAGGAGGGATCAACTGAAGTTAGGAAGGAGGTTTCGAGAAATGCATTAGTTGTACATCAACCTCGACCTATAATAAATCATCCACCACTCCTTTCATATTGGTCAGAAGTAATTACATGTGTGCCTAAATTTGACAATAATGTTCTCACACCGACAACTGAGTTCCCCGGAGTTATACCAGATAGGTTTAGTGAGCTGGAAAAAACCTTATATATTGGAAGGAATTTTCCAAGTAAAGATGCATTAAAAATCATGCTAAAGAGATTCCATATTGAGAGGCACTGAAGCTATATAGTTCACGAATCATGTCTTAGTAAATATTTCATATGGTGTGAGAAGTATGAGGATGATTGTAGATTTCTCTTGAGGGTGATTTCAGACATTACATTTAGAGGTTGGAGAATCTTGAGGATTGAGGCGGCCCATACTTGCATTCAGTCAAGCCTCACACAAGATCATACCTCATTGGATGCAGAATTTGTGTCATCTATTGTTGGTGAGATGATTAGGACATGTTAAGATGTTCCAATATCCCTTGTGAAAGAGAGGATTCAATAGACATTCGGTTATAAGATTTCCTATAATAAGGCATGAATAGTGAAACAGAAGACAATTGTGAAGGTCTATGATGATTGGGATGACTCGTATTGGGTGTTGCTGCAATTTCTAGCTATACTGAGACATCATAACCAAGTCATCTTCCATATGGATACAAACTAACATGTGTCTCATGATAACTGACTTGATCCATCCCGCGTTTAATTTCATTAGTTGTTCTGGGCATTCCTTCCCTGTATCTTCGCATTTAGTTTCAGAAAAAAGTTTATTCAGATTGATGGAATATTTCTGTATGGAAAATACAAGGGAATATTTTTGATTGTGGAAACCCAAGATGGAAACCATTCACCTCTTCTGCTTGACTTTTCCATTATAGAGAAAGAAAACTATGAATCATGGAGTTGGTTTCTGGCATGTATCAGCAACCATTTCACCAACATTAGGGGTGTTTGTTTGATATCTGATCACCATCAGGAAATTAATGAGGCAATCAATGCGGATCCTGATACATGGAGATACCCAAATGCACATCATCAGTTCTGCATTAGACATATTGCTAGCAATGTGTATAAACAATTCCACAACGAACTGATGAAGAAGGCAATCATGAGGCTTGGTACGCATTGTATTCGTTATTTTTTACTATTTCAGCATAAAGATAAAATCAATTTATGTGAGATATCATCTATTCTTTGTAGCATATGAGTCGGACCAACAACGATTTGAAGAACATTTTGAACAAATTCTCCAGGCTAATCACGAAGTTTATGATTATATGATGCAGATTCCAAAAGAGAAATGGACATTGGCATATGATGGGGGGAAGAGGTACGGACATATGACGACAAACATTATGGAGTGCATCAATGGTGTCTTCAAAGGGCTTTGCAATCTACCTATAACCACCCTAGTTCAGGAGACATTATATCGATGCATGAATTACTTTGTTGATAGACAAAAACTAGCATCAGACGGAATACAACAGGGGCTAAGATACGGAAGACACTTTCAACGAGAGATTGAAAAGAATATTAAAGAAGCTTATGGTTATCACGTCTGCCTTTTTTGACAAGAAGACTCATGATTTGAAGTTCAAGAGCATTCAGACCCCATTACAAATTGCATCGGTGAAAAAATGGTGGTATTACTGGAAACAAGGTAATGTCAATGTGGAAAATTTCAGGTCTTATAGTTTCCATGCACACACGCCATCGCAGCATGTTCCTCTATGAACATATTATGGGAATCATATGTTGATCCAGTGTACCAAATAGATACCATTTCTAACTGTTATGTTGCACCATGGACAATGCCCGAAGGCCAACCGATAGTGATACCTGACATGAATCAGTTACGTCCTTGAGGGAGACCGAAGGCCAGTAGGATGCGTAATGAGATGGACTAGCCTCAAGAACAAGGGCAGAGTTTGCGATGCACGATATGTCATAAAGAAGGTCATAACCAGAAACGATGCTCTAACGTTGTTGGGTCGAGTTCACAGTCTCATCCAGAATGATGTACTATCTTCATTGTGACATTCTCATATTGAAAGTAAATGTTGTTATCTATTCTTTTTTTTTCTCGGTTTTCTAAACCCCAAAACCCAAAAGCATAACACTTAACCCAGAAACATGTTCCCCAAACCTTAATATCAAAATTCGAAACCTTAAACCCTCAAACCTAAACCCCAACCCAAAAACATCTTTCGTTTTCCATGGTTTTTGGTTAAATTATGTGTTATATTTTAATAAACTATTCTATAATGAAATAATATTATCATAATGATTAACATAAGTTATTCAATACAGATAATTAGATAAATTCCTAAAACATCATTAGTAACTGACATGGTTTATCTTAATCCAATCCATAATTAGTTAATCATAAAGCTCCTCTAAAATATGTATAACCAAATTCAAAACACAATATTTTAGATAATAGAACTTATTTCATAAAAACATTCTTGCTTTCAAGAAATAACTTTATCCTTATTCCTTAAATAAAATCTTAGATAATAGATTTTTTTTCATAAATCCAAAAGCAGAACACTTAACCCATATTGTAAAGTAAATATTGTCATCTCTTCTTTTTTTTTTCTCGGTTTCTAAACCCCCAAACCCAAAAGCATAACACTTAACCCAGAAACATGTTTCCTAAACCTTCATATCAAAATTCGAAACCCTAAACCCTCAAACCTAAACCCCAACCCAAAAACATCTTCCCTTTGCCATGGTTTTTGGTTAAATTATGTGTGATATTTTAATAAACTATTCTATGATGAAATAATATTATCATAATGATTAGAATAAGTTATTCAATACAGATAATTAGATAAATTCCTAAAACATCATTAGTAATTGACATGGTTTATCTTAATCCAATCCATAATTAGTTAAACATAAAGATCCTTCAAAATATGTCTAACCAAATTCAAGACCCAATATTTTAGATAATAGAACTTATTTCATAAAAACATTCTTGCTTTCAATAAATAACTTTCTCCTTATTCCTTAAATAAAATCTCAGATAATAGATTTTTTTTTTCATAAATCCAAAAGCAGAACACTTAACCTATATTGTAAAGTAAATGTTGTTATCACTTCTTTTTTTCTTCTCAGTTTTCTAAACCCCAAAACCCAAAAGCATAACACTTAACCCAGAAACATGTTTCCTAAACCTTAATATCAAAATTCGAAACCCTAATCCCTCAAACCTAAACCCAAACCCAAAAACATCTTCCCTTTTCCATGGTTTTGGGTTCAATTATGTGTGATATTTTAATAAACTATTCTATAACAAAATAATATTATCATAACGATTAGCATAAGTTATTCAATACAAATAATTCGATAAATTCTCAAAACATCATTAGTAATTGACATGTTTTATCTTAATCCAATCCATAATTAGTTAATCAAAAAGCTCCGCCAAAATATGTCTAACCAAATTCAAGACCTAATATTTTAGATAATAGAACTTATTTCATAAAAACATTCTTACTTTCAAGAAATAACTTTCTCCTTATTCCTTAAATAAAATTTTAATAATAGATTTTTTTTTCATAAATCCAAAAACATAACACTTAACCCATATTGTAAAGTAAATGCTGTCATCTCTTCTTTTTTTCTCAGTTTTCTAAACCCCAAAACCAAAAAGCATAACACTTAACCCAACAACATGTTTCCTAAACCTTAATATCAAAATTCGAAACCCTAATCCCTCAAACCTAAACCCCAACCCAAAAACATATTCCATTTTCCATGGTTTTTGGTTAAATTATGTGTGATATTTTAATAAACTATTCTACAACAAAATAATATTATCATAACGATTAGCATAAGTTATTCAATACAGATAATTAGATAAATTCCTAAAACATCATTATTAATTGACATGGTTTATCTTAATCCAATCCATAATTAGTTAATCATAAAGCTCCTCCAAAATACGTCTAACTAAATTCAAGACCCAATATTTCAGATAATAGAACTTATTTCATAAAAACATTCTTGCTTTCAAGAAATAACTTTCTCTTTATTCCTTAAATAAAATCTTAGAAAATAGAATTTTTTTTCATAAATCCAAAAGCAGAACACTTAACCCATATTTTAAAGTAAATGTTGTCATCTCTTCTTTTTTTTCTTCTCAGTTTTCTAAACCCCAAAACCCAAAATCATAACACTTAACCCAGAAACATGTTTCCTAAACCTTAATATCAAAATTTGAAACCCTAATCCCTCAAACCTAAATCCCAACCCAAAAACATCTTCCCTTTTCCATGGTTTTTGGTTAAATTATGTGTGATATTTTAATAAACTATTCTATAATGAAATAATATTATCATAACAATTAGCATAAGTCATTAAATATAGATAATTAGATAAATTCCTAAAACATCATTAGTAATTGACATGGTTTATCTTAATCCAATCCATAATTAGTTAATCATAAAGCTCCTCCAAAATATGTCTAACGAAATTCAAGATCCAATATTTTAGATAATAGAACTTATTTCATAAAAACATTCTTTCTTTTAAGAAATAACTTTCTCCTTATTCCTTAAATAAAATCTTAGATAATAGAATTTTTTTCATAAATCCAGAAGTAGAACACTTAACACATATTATAAAGTAAATGTTGTTATCTCTTCTTTTTCTCTCGGTTTTCTAAACCCCAAAACCCAAAAACATAACACTTAACCCAGAAACCTATTTCCTAAACCTTAATATCAAATTTCGAAACCCTAATCCCTCAAACCTAAACCCTAACCCAAAAATCATAAACATAAACCCTAAAACCTTACAAAAAATCCAAAAACCTATATATAGTCCCTTAAAGCACGTATCAATTAATAAAATTATTACAAATATATTTTCATTAATAAAATTATTTCACAACATAATTTTTTCCATCTATTTTTTTCTCTTCTTTCCTCTTATTATCTTTATTCCATTCAGAACCAAAAGAAATGGAGAATTATATTTCTTTTGGTAAAAATAACTTCATAAAACAATGTGAATAAACATGTCATGTCTTCCATTCTACAAGTCATAACATTATGCTAATCATAACGTTATATTTACATTTTATACTTACGACTCATTTCATTTGTTTATATGCATATGGATGATACCATACTACTCACTCAGCAGCCTACCCATATTTCACAGGCTGTGTTAGAGGGTCGTCCAGATTGATTGATCAAGGTGCGTCGAGTGCAACATTTTCATCACAGAGAGCCTCCACATGTCATTAGACCATACTTGCACCGTGCTGGCTTCTATGGTCTTGCCGTATCAAATTTCACATCTGTAGATCATTACCTACTTGCCGCCCTCGTTGAGAGGTAGAGAAAAGAGACACACACATTCCACCTGCCTGAGGGAGAGATGACCATCACCCTCAAGGATGTGGTAGTGCTTCTCAGTCTTCCTATCTAGAGGAGACCCGTTATTGGACTCACTCGTGCAGGTTGGCCAGACCTTTCAGTGCTTGTCAGGTGTTGATATTTTGTCCGACCGTAGGGCTATAGATGGAGCATCCATATCTATGCCTTGGTTGGAGTCGCAGATTCCACATTTACAGGATGATGATGACGAGCAGACTGTCATGCATTACGCCTGTGCATATATATTACGGATCATTAGAGGGACCATGTGTATTGATCACTCAGGGATGCACGTGCATGTGATGTATCTACCCCTACTAGAGGACTTTGATCGGGCTGAGACGTACATCTAGGGATCAACCTGCTTGGCATACACGTATAAATCATTATGTAAGATATCCCACAGGGACTGCACAAGTCTCGGGGGATGCGTCATCCTTATTCAGATGTGGGCATGAGAGCGCATCCCAACATTTCTCCCTGACCTTGCTGGTCCGCCGGTCAAGATAGAGGTGCTGCATGACACTCCACGTGGACGCTGGTATGATCAGTCATTTCTATGGGTTTCTGATTCTACTATGAGTTGTTGACTATAATTTCTCATTATTTGTCACTATTGTTGATGTATTTTACAGGTGGTATCAGCGACACAATTTTTACGCGGTTCTGAGACAACATTTGGGCGTATATCGGCTATAGTTGGACTGTCTCTTACCTGACCAGGTATGTATATACAATCTATCACTGTCTAACATATTTAATAATAGAATCAATTTTGGTTTTTAGTTAGGTGCGTTTTTGACAAAATCACTTGTCATTTCAGATTTCATGGCTTCCATACTGGAGTATTACAGACTAGTTGCCAACATACTACACTAATGGGATTGAGGATGCTATAGTTGTAGTGCCCCTCATTCACTTCCATATTACACGTGAGGCCTGACCTATTCCACAAGCAGAGGTCAGCTCTCTAGTAGTCCAGGATCAACTAATTCAGGATGTGGCTCAGGTGGCATGAGATCCATTTTTCCTGATAGGATATCCGCAGTTCTCTCCATCTTGGGTTCCAGATCCTCCGCAACCTTGGGATCCATCGTAGCCTTGGGTTCCAGATCCATCACCATCTTGGGGTATAGCTCCATCACAGGCTTGGTTCCCCACTACGATGGAGGCATGTCCTTCTACCACCCTAGTGGGCGAAGGATCTGGAGGGCAGTACGAGATGCAGTTGACAGCTCCTCCCACTGAAACACATATGAAGGATGTGCCAGTCGACGTTTCAATGCCTGAGGATCAACCTTCTCTAGTTCATCAGACTCCACTGCACACTCGACGTGGACGTCCTATTCACAAACCAACATGTGGGACGAAATCTCCTCGCCATAGACATAGACATTGATTGAACATTTTTGTTTACATGTTTTATGTCTACTGAAATCAAAATACTATTATTACTATTAGCTCTTCTTATATGTTTATCTAGTATTTCAGTTTTCATTTATATTTTAGGAACAATTTATATTTGACAGCTTTCAAAGTCGACTACTTGAAACATAGAAATAATTAGTAAATTTCATGTAAATAATTTTAAAAGATTAAAAAATCTACAGTATAAAAACAATGTAAATAAAATTTAAAAGGTAGCATAATCATCTAAAAAGTTGTTGAAAATAAAGAGTTTCATAAATAAAATAAATAAATTATAATGAAAGGAATGTAAGAAATGTAACTCAGAAGTGAGAGCGAAAAGAATGAATGTCGAGAAGGATCCTAAGCCACCTACTTGACTTTGAAACCCTATAAAATATAAACTATAAAACCCATATAAATAAAAATTAAAAATTCAACTACTAGTTATATGTTTAAGCAATTTTTAAAATTTCATTCATATCGGTCTTATATTTTATATTATATAGGCCAACAAAGTCACGTTCTTGAAACATTTTTAAGTTTTAAGTAGGTGGATTAGAAAACTTATAAATAAATTTTCACCAAGAATTTTTAAGAAATTATTTTTATTTTGAACTACTAGTTATATGTTTAACCAATTTTTAAAATTTCATTCATATTTCTCTTATAGTTTATATTATATAGGCCATCAAAGTCACGTACTTGAAACATTTTTAAGTTTCAAGTAGGTGGATTAAAAAGATTATAAATAATTTTTCACCAACATTTTTTAAGAATTTATTTTTATTTTGGACTACTTGTTATATGTTTAAGAAATGTTTAAAATTTCATTCATATCTGTCTTATAATTTATATTATATAGGCCAGCAAAGTCACGTACTTGAAATATTTTTATTTTTCAAATAGGTGGATTAGAAAGCTTATAAATAAGTTTTTACCGACATTTTTTAAGAATTTATTTTTATTTTGGACTACTTGTTATATGTTTAATCAATGTTTAAAATTTCATTCATATCTATCTTACAGTTTATGTTATATAGGCTAGCAAAGTCACGTACTTGAATAAAAGATAAATTATGTTGAAACATTAAGTTATATATATATATATATATATAACCATACGAACATGATAATAAAACATTAAAAATTTAAATATATAAAAAACATAATTAAAATAGGTTTTTTTAGTGTTTTAGGGCAAAGGCGACATCTGAGAAGCCGTCTTGAAGCGGTATTTTTTTTAAAATTAGCCCAGGACGTTTAAATTTTTTTTTCCAGAAAGAGTATAAAAAAAACTCACTTAATCCACTGCACTCCTAGGAAATAACAAACTCAAACTAATTAAATAAAAAATGGCAATGAGCTCTCCTTTTCTATAATATTTTCATCATTCCTCTTATGATTTTAAATCCCTTTTTACTGTGCTCAAGAAATTTTATTCCAAACCATTATTCCATCTATGGACATGTGTACCTACCTCACTTGGAAGTGGATCTCTCTCACTAAAAAATGGATGTTTGTAAACTTTTCATCATATTAAGATCATGAACACTTTCCATAAGCTTGAAACTTGTCTATATCTCTAGTGGAAAGGTTGTTCTCAATCAAAAAGACTTTTGCATGGCTTGTGTTGGGGCTTTAGGTTGGGGGTTTAATGTTTAAATATGAAGGATTCAAATAGGAGTTTCACCTGCTTGAAGTTCAATGTCTGAAATTATAAGAAAAGACAATGAAAATTCACTTATTCCTTCTCTTTCTCAAACACATAACCAAACAAAATATTTTCATCCCCTTCTTTAATGGTAACACATCCCCACACCCAATGCCACCGTGTCGTCATACTTCAGCCAACATCTCCCAACGACAGACCGGGTAGGTGTGCCGGCGGTTGAGCCAGGCGGAGATGCACTGCCCATGGAAACTGTGGCAGCACGGCAGTGCGACTGCCCGACAACCCTCCCCCATCTCCTCGAAACAAATGACGCAAACCTTCTCCTCTTCCTCCTTCACCACTGCCCTCGCGTTCTCCTCAGTCGCGGCCGACGCCGTCGCCGCCCTCGACGATGACTCAGCTTATGACTATTTTTATTAAGAATTTATTTCACCAGTTTTTTTTCTCCCCCTCATTGATGAGTCAACGCGGTTTGACCTCATTAAGGCTGCCGCGTGGTTTTAATTACGTTGTAAATACGTCTTGTTTTTTTGCCTATATAATGAAATGAAAACCTCTCCAAAAAAGCATCCCAATTGGTGGTGCACAAAACATCATTTGTGTTCAAGTTTTTTTCCTTCAATCATCTTTCCATTCTCGCTTGTGTTTTCGTGTCAAACGATCAGGCATTTCCAACATTTGGTATCAGAGCGAGGATGACTTCATCCACAATACCGAACTCTGAGCCCTCATCGCCCCGACTCTCCCAGACATCATCGGCACGTCCCAGACCCCCCGTTGACAGCGGTAGCGGCCCTCTGGTGGTACATCGAGTGGTGAAGGAGATCGGGGGATCGGCGACGTACCCGATCCTCACGAAGACAAACTACAGCGACCGGTCCTTGATGATGAAGGTCATGATTCAAGCACGCGGTCTTTGGGATGCCGTCGACAGTGGCGGTGCGGAATTCCAGGAAGATCGGATGGCGCTAGAGGCCATCCTCCGCGCTGTCCCGCCAGAGATGATCTCCATACTCGCCGTCAAGGAAACTGCCAAGGAAGCGTGGGACACCGTGAAGACCATGCGCATCGGCATTGATCGCGTTCTCAAGGCCAATTCTCAAAAGCTCCGCAAGGAGTAAGAAGGCATTGTTTTTCACAACGGCGAATCGGTGGATGACTTCGCAATGCGGCTCACCGGGATGGTCAACCAACTCACGATCCTCGGCGATCCGGAGCCTCAAGACAAGGTCGTTGAGAAGTATTTGCGCGTCGTCCCCTCCAGGTTCTCCCAAATTGCCCTTTCAATTGAGACGCTTCTCGATATCTCTATGCTCTCTGTGGAGGAGGTAATAGGGAGACTCAAAGTGGCGGAAGACCGTTTTGACCCGGCACCCACCATCGACTATGGAGGGAATTTTCTCCTCACCGAGGAGGAGTGGGATGCACGGATGAAGGAGTGGCCAGCGAGGGATGGACCCCTCAATGACTCCAAGACTGACAACTGGCGTCGCCGACAACCACGAAGGGATGATAGGGGATCCAATGACAGTCATGACGCCTCAAGAGACCAATGTCTCTACTGCGGAAAAATGGGTCATTGGGCCAACGATTGTCGCAGCAGGATGAGACATGCTAAGGCTCTTCTAACTCATGGTGACGACGACGAGCCGACACTCCTTATGGTAAGGGCGTGTACTGCGATGCCCGATACACCACCACCACAATCTGCCACTTCGAACTCCTCACTGCCACATTGCAATCCTCTCCGAGTGGTCGAGGCGAAGGTCTTTGCACAACATGCTCAAAGGGAGGCGTGCGACGACGACCTGTGGTACCTCGACACTGGTGCCACAAACCACATGACCGGTTCCCGTGCTGCCTTCTCTGAGCTTGACTATGGGATCCGTGGCACCGTGAAGTTTGGTGATGGATCTGTCGTCAATATCGAGGGGTGCGGGACAATCTCATTCACTTGTAAAACCGGTGAGCACCACACACTCACGAGGGTATACTTCATCCCGAGCCTCACCGCCAACATCATCAGCATCGGACAACTCGATGAAAATGGTTGTCAGGTTTTGATCGAGGGAGGCATCATGAAGATTCGGGACAAGCAACGACGCCTGCTGGCTAGGGCGCAACGCTTCCCCGACCGGCTGTACAAGCTAAGACTCAGCATTGCAAAACCTACATGCTTGTCAACAAGGGGGTCAGAGGTGGAATGGCGATGGCATGAAAGGTACGGCCACCTGAACTCCCATTCTCTGCCCAAGATCGCTCAACATGATATGGTGCGAGGGCTTCTGCGGATTGATCAAATAGATCAAGTCTGCGACAACTACCTCACTGGGAAGCAGCAACAAGCGTCTTTCCCCGAGCAAGTGAAGCATCGTGCAGAACAAGTCCTCGACCTTGTCCACAGTGATCTTTTTGGGCCGATCACGCCAACAACGCCAAGCGGGAACCGCTACTTTCTGCTACTCGTGGATGACATGAGCCGCTACATGTGGGTAAAACTTCTTGCAAGCAAAGACCAGGCTCCAGCAGCAATCAGACACTTTCAAGCCACAGTGGAGGTGGAGACAGAGCGCAAGCTGAAGGTTCTCCGCACTAATCGCGATGACGATTTTACTTCAGTAGAATTCGGTGAATACTGTACTGATCGTGGTGTACAACGACAACTCAAGGTTCCCTTTTCACAACAGTAGGGTGAGGTCATTGAACAACACAACCAAACCGTGGTGTCTATGGCTCAAATCATGCTGAAGGCTAAGGGTCTTCTTGGGATGTTTTGGGGTGAGGCTGTCTCCACCGCCATCTTCATCCTTAACCGAGTGTCGACTCAGAGCCTTGACGGAATGACACCGTATGAGACCTAGCATGGAAAACGACCGACGGTGCACTTTCTTCGCACCTTTGGCTGCATCGCACATGTTAAGAATGTGAAGCCTCACCTAAAGAAGCTGGATGACCGGAGTACGCCGATGATCTTCGTCGGGTACGAGTTCGGGTCCAAGGCATATCGCGTGTATGAACCTGTCAGCAAGCGCGTGCATGTAACGCGCGATGTCACCTTCGACGAGGCAAAACAGTGGGATTGGAGTGCTCATGGTGAACAAGCTGTGTGGAGTAGTAAGGATCCATTCACCGTCGAACACACAAAGGCATGTAGACCAAGGAATGTGGAGGCCGACAACACTGTTGGAGACCAGAGCTCATCACTCAAACCCATTAGTGCGAACTCAGCAGAAGATGCAACACCAGATGTGGTTAAGGTGATACCCATGGCATCAACCACAGTGGAGTTTGCTTCACCGCCATCCAATATGGCAGAAGCACTGGACATTGATCATGACGACGCCCCGCTTCGATTTTGCACCATCGACAACATTATCAGCCCGACAACACCGCCTGGGTTTGCACAACGCAAGATCAACCCTGGTGAGTTACACTTCATTACGGCCAACGAGCCAAGCCCGCCCAGCTGCATGCCACATTCATTGCAGAGAAGCCGGCGGCGAGCAAGGATAAGGTTTCGAGGGAGGAATAGCAGCCTGCAGACATTCTCATGAAGTCACTTGGGCGCGCCAGTTTCAGAAGTTGCATGCGAAGATCGGCGTCGTTGAGATCCAGAGAACGCAATAAAAATTAGGGGGGGTGATTGTTGACTATTTTTATTAAGAATTTATTTCACCGGTTTTTTTTCTCCCCCTCATTGATGAGTCAACGCGGTTTGACCTCATTAAGGCTGCCGCGTGGTTTTAATTACGTTGTAAATACGTCTTGTTTTTTTTCCTATATAATGAAATGAAAACCTCTCCAGAAAAGCATCCCAATTGGTGGTGCAAAAAACATCATTTGTGTTCAAGTTTTTTTCCTTCAATCATCTTTCCATTCTCGCTTGTGTTTTCGTGTCAAACGATCAGGCATTTCCAACATCAGCTCCTGCCAGAGGCACCTCCCGCCCCTCGTCACGCAGGTACGTCGTCAGCACCGCGACCGTCACGACCAGCCCGGCAGCACGGGAATACGCGCGGAGGACTCCGACCAGAACTTCACCGACGAGGTCCTCCACCAAACCAGGATCCAGGTCGAGGCCCAACTCAGTGGCCATGAGGCGGAATGACTCCAGGGCGGCGGCGGGGTGGCGGGAAACGTAGACGGGATTGATAACATATTGGACAGTGGGCGTGAAGTCGGCTACTCGGCAGCGGAGGAGGGAGGCGGTTTGGTCTCCTTCCTCGTTGGGCACGCGGTTGAACAAAAAATCCACCTGGAGGAGGCGGAAAACGAGGTCCATGGCGGGTCCACGTTGCCCCGCCCATCACGCCCCGCCGCCTCCCATCCCCCATCCCACCGCCGACCTCAATCCCCCCTCCCCCTCGCGGTTGAGCCCCCATCCTGGCGCCCCACCTCTCCCCGCCGTCGATCCCCCATCCCGCCGTCCCCCCTCTTCCCCCGCCCCGCCGTCTAGCCCCCATCCCCTCCACCCCCATCGAAGCCCCCCTATGCGCCGACCCTCCTCTGCCCCGTGGAGCCCCCCCGGTAGGTCACCAGCTCTCTCCTGCCGTCGAGCCCCGTAAACCCTCCTGTGTCTGCAGAACCTGTCCCATGGCTCCCTGCCCTCAATTCCATTTATTTCCTACTCCATTTACTTTTGATTACTTATTTGTTTTCTTCCATTTCTTATTTGAATCCATAGAATTTATTCTTTGCATCTATTCTAGACATCAAAGATTTTCCATGATAATATTGGTCTGTCCCAAGAATGATCAGGTCGTTCTAGTTTTTTTTATTCTCTTTATCAAATCAAATATGTCCTAAGATCTCTTTTTCGTATTTATTTGTTGTACCTTTTTCAGCCAAATTCAAATTGCACCAAAGAATTTTCTAGAGGATCCAACCGAGTCCCAACATTAGGTAATGCTTTCGTTTCAAGTACCAATTCCAATTTATTATTTCTCATCATTCTCCTTTAATTGATGGCGGTGAGTTATTGATGTTATTCATTTTCTCAGTATTCCAATGTCACAACATATATATATTTTTATGTGCTTCATGTTTCTGGGGGATCTTAGTAGGAATCATAACTTTTTTGGGGTCTTAGCATTGTTTATTCAGTGCTTGGTATTTTTTATAATTTATGGTTGTTTGTTTATAATGCATGGTTTATGCTAAGTACAAATTCACGACGACTTTCCTTTTAATTTGAAGTTGTAAGTTCATTTTTTAAACATCAATAACTTAAAAGAATTGGTTCCCTTTAATTTTTTTATTCTTTTATATCCATGTGTTTCTTTCAGATTCAAACATTGATCTGCAACATCCATGGCTCCGAGAGAACTTGCGAACATCAATGGTTTGAACCACAAATGATCTTCTTGCATAAAAGGATTTTCCAAAGGGTTTTTGGTGGAAGGAAAAGGTATGTATCTTCATACATTAGATGAAATTATACTGATGTTTTAATTTTCATAAAAACAATAAGTTTTTTCCATTTTATATCTTTAATTTAATATACTTCATTATTTCTCTTCAATCTATTTTATGACATTATTTTATAACATGTTATGTCATGCGATTTAGTTAACTTATCCATTTAATGAATATTTTATGATATTATTTCATAACATGCTATGTCTTACATTTTAAATGTTTCCACCCTTTTCTTATTTCACTATATGCTCCAGCATGTCTAAGAAAACCTATAAGTGGTCTTCCTTTTACTTAATTGCAGTTTAAACCCAAAAAATTAACCATGGATAAACCACAATACCTCATAATTCAAATTAGTTGGAATGATTCAATGGAAATATCATTCTTCTATTTCCTTTAATTTCATCTTTTTTTAGTCATAGTCTATTCACTATTTTCAAATATGTTATTGCTAATATGCAGTTCAATATTCTAATATAAGAAGCATATTAACTATTGAATTCTATTAACATTGGAAAAGTTACACAACAATTATAACTCAGGTTTATGTTTCATACATGTCTACCACAAAATCACCATTTGATTAGTATAGGCCCTTGAGTTGTGCCCATGAATGGGACATAATGCATTTGAACTTATGAAGAAATTCTATGAAGAATCTCCACATTCAGTGATGTTTATATGTTGGGGTCTATTTTCAAGATTTGTTTTTCTTTATCATTTATCTTCCTCATATGAATCAATAATTTCTATGTTTCATTATAATAATGCAAAATCATTACATTTTTTTATGAGGGACAAGTGCTGCTGATTTTTTTGTATGTTTGAATGTTTTTTTGTATCAATACTTTTCAAACAAACGTTTCATATTTTCATTGTATCTTTGAATGTTTAAAGGAATGATTTTTCCAACAGCTGATAAATAGAAGTGCGGAATAGTGAAAATCATCAAACATGAGGAGATATTGATGAATGAGAAAATTAGGATATGGAGACTTTAGTCCGAATAATTCATTAGGGGAAAAACAAATCTATAAGATTCATCATCACAGGTAGAGAAGTTTCATTGAACGTGGTTTTAATTTCTGATTTATATTATTTTTTATTTAATTCATTTCCAAGAAAATCTTTATCACCATTCATGTTTATCTTCTAAATCATCTCACTTATCATTAATGCCATGTTAAACTTTTTGAATGTGGAATTGTTGAAACTAACATATTTAATTTAGATTGGCTATCAAGATACATAAAAGCATCCTATTTGGTTTCCCATACTACTAAGGGGTTTGGATTTTAATGGTACAGTACCAACAGTGGTTGGCCAAACTGAATTCAATGGTAATTTAAAAATAATAGCATCTAAAGGTTTTATGTGTGTACATATATTTTCATATTGCGCTTCCATAAAACAATGTGATCCTTTTTTTCTCGTCTTGAATTTTATCTTAATTGAAAATTCTTTTAGTTATTGAAATGATTAGTTGTCTTCTCAGGTAATAAATCTAGTTACCATATTAATTACATTTTGTATTTTAATAAGTTTGTACGACATTTTATATACTTTCTTGATGTTTCCACTCTTCCAATGATTTTCTTCATTGGTTTTATCATTTTTCATCCCGGAATTAGAGGCCTCATTAGGCCTGTAGTATTCCATTAACTGACAAAATCCTATAGTCTATGAATGAAATCTCTTATTGTGCTTGTTGGATCCATCAAATTGGGTTTCCAACTATTTATTCACCACAAAGGGTACTCAATCTACCATCATTAATTTTCAGGGCTAAAAGGTAGATCTCAATATCGAGGATGAAAGATAAAAGGTATGATTCTATATAAACTTCTCAATATGTTCTATGGAGTGTGGTTCATGAACCCATTCATACAATAAAAAAACATTAACACCCACACACATAAAAGAGAAAATTGAACAAAATAGAAAATTAAAAATAAGTGAACCAAGAAATCAATACTAAAAATTTTAGTACCCCATGGTGCAGTTCAGTTGGTAGCTGGTCCTGTGGGGTCTCGGCGAGGTCTCGGGTTCGAGTCTCGTCGAGTTATTTTCTGTTGGTAATGTAGGGTTTTCTTATATTTCCCCTCTCCTTCGACCATTGTAATAATAATACTAAGAATTTTAGCTAGTTATATGGATCTTATCACGAAAAACTGTACTAAAAAGATTAAACACCACTAAGTATCATCATTTCCTATGGGAGGTGATTCAAACATTAGAAAATAATATTCATTCCATTTATACTACTGAAACTACTAAAATTTAGTATGGTAGTGGGGAGTCCATGATCGATCCACTGGGAATGGGTCACAAATCCAAGCCATGCGAGTCTTTCATAATTTTCAGTTCAAAATTTCAAAATAGAGAACAAAAAAATTGAAAAGATAATTATAAACATAGAACTTTGACAATGAAGTCATTTTTATTGAAATAGAGATGGTTGAATAAATTCAAATTAGGTCTTTCCTAAAAATTATATATTTATTAACTCGTGTAATTGAATGAATTGATTTGTTGAAAGAATCCATTAAGTTAATTTATCTTTACTTAGTCAATTTTAACTAATACTATCCTATTTATTTTAATTCCAAATAGCAGAAAGACTCTTAACTAAACTGTTTTAAGTACCAATATCAATTATAAATGAAAAATAATATCTAATATCATAGTCCCATACTTTCCTATCACATTGGGTATCCTATCTTAATTTGTTTTATCTAATAAAACAACAATGTAGTAAAAAAATATTAATCCCAATATAATAATGAATCAATACATTAAATCAACATGAAAAATCAATCTATTAATAATCAATCACTATCCTCCTGCTCTTGATTCGTCATCACTTAAGTGATTACTCACTCATAAAAGTATGATCTTCCATCATGAATGAATATGTTGTATTAAGAGATAAAAAATAATTTAACTTACAAGATAAAATCACGGAAAACATTAAAGGTAGATAAAAAAACTTAACAAGCATTCAAGGCTTCAATCACACATTCTTCAACAAGAATATCTTTGTTAATGTTATCTATAGAAGATTATAAGTCATTTTATGTGTATTTTCACTCAATGAAATTCATAATCATAGTGCATTTTAACTTTGTACTATATCACAGTTTGATGTAAGGGGTTTTTGTTCAATGATATGTATGTAAATTAAAAGCTCTTATGCATTCCACTTAAGTGGAATTATTCATAGTGCAATATCATGGTTTGTGTTCCACAGGGCTTGTCTCCAGCATTCCAAATTCCGATTCCCCAAGGATTATGATGTAGAATTTTGATAAATCTGTCATGATATCCTTCTTAAAATCTTTATTTTGGGTAGTTTGAGACGTGATAGTGTCTGTAGTTGCAGTGAAAGACTTATTCTCTTTACCAATTAAGCAATCTCATTCCAGTTTGCAGTCTCAAGGTTATAATCATAACACAATGTTCCTAGGCTCCTACACATTTACTCTTATATAGAAATGTTGTAGCATAGTGCTTCTTAGTCAAGGAGCAAGATCTCATTTGAATTTTCTATGTTAGTTTTACATAGATTCCATATGGCATTGGATATCTAGTTATGTAGTGATTACCTCCTTTTGATTCATACACATCTCCACTCGAACTCAATAGTGCTACAATATCAATGGTTGCAACATCATTTCCTTTATAATTCCTTTAACTTAATAATCACTCCTCTAAAAAATCCAAACATCTCCCTCCTACTGAAAATCCTTGAGAACAAAATCAATTGGCTATTGATTGATTATTTAAGTATTAAAATCATTGGAAATTAGTATGTATGTTTTTGGGTTTTTAGTCAACACACTGGATACTCCCACCCTACTAATTCCATCCCCAGACCACATTAAAAGTTATTGAAGGACATGATTTTATTTTATGGCTCATATTAAAGTGAATAATTATCCAACGTGAGTTAATTATTGGATTTTGAATTTAAAATTGATGATTTAGTGATGGTGGGAAGTGTGTTTCTACGGTATAAGACACAAAGGTGTTGCATGACTGGATGAAAAAGAGTAGTATAGAAATAGGTGTAAAGAGGATGTGACAGCTAGGAATATATCAAGATATCGGTTTGAATAGGTTCATATAGGTGTAATCCTTGAATATTGACAATCAAAGACATTATGAAGAATATGAAGTACAATGGTTCAATAGTTAATTTCTATGTTTGTTCTTAGTGATTGATGATCAAGAATTATATATACACCAAAATATCATGATTATAGAATAATTAAGATGTTATATGGTGAGGAAGTTTTTTTATGGTTGAATTTTAGAGTTTCGATTGTCATTGTCAAGAATTAGTGGTGATACTGTGTTAATTGTAGATTTAGATGTTTTTTGGTAATAAATTATTCTTTTTGTTGTCTTATTAGAGAGTTGTACCGCATCCTCACCATCAAAATCACGCAACAGGTTTTTCTTGAGATAATAAATCTAGAAATCTCATATTTCTCACCGAAATCTCCATATATGAAGTTTTCGATTCTTCAATATATCTTTTGTGCATGTCCTCATTTACCCACACATATCCTTTGGAAACTCCCTACTAACATTACATGAACTCCAGTTACCTTTACGTAGGCCAAGAATGACCTATATATAGCTCCCTATTTCATTGAATTACCATAATGTAGGGTTCCCTTACCCTTATGTAGCTCTCATTTACCTTTTCATAGATCCAGTGGCTTGGGAGATACCTTTCTACAACTCGTGATAATTCAATGATACCTTTCAGCCGCTCATATCAAATGATCGACTACATGTGTAAATGATTGACTGTGAACCACTTGGATCAACTGGAAGACAGTGAGGACTGACCACATGACTAGCGGACTGATCATGCCTATCGATTGTGTGGTTGTTGGTCAACCACACATACAATTTTTACCATGGAGATCGACTGTGCAGTAGTGGATGAATAAAATGAGTTAATAGATCAGCCGCATAACTTAATGACTGACCGCGTGCCTTAGCGGACCGAATGTATGAATGAACGTGCGCTGGATCAATCACAAGCTTCAAGATTTGGCCAAATTTCTGAATTTCTTTATTCAAGCTCACATATTCTTCAAACTACCTCCATTCATTCTCAATCTCTTATAAACACTTTAAATCCCATTTATTTTTTTATGAAACATCCTCAGCTCAATTCCGATGAACTTGCAACATGTATGCTCAACCTTGAGCATCAATGATATTTCATTGCACTTTAATATTCATCCAACCTGAAGCTTCATCCAAGTGTTGTTCCACACATACTACAGGAGTCACATGCAGTAACACATTGGGATATTGGCCTTTCTGTGTTTTAATTTGAAAGGTCTAAATATGTGAAATTCATTTCAACTGTTTGTTGTATATGAAATATTGTTTTTGTGTTTAATTTCAAAGCTGGAAAATATTGAATGTTGAATTCACTAAGTTATTAATTAATTATATTCTAATATTCATGTGTTTTTAGCATGTTTAATTTTACATTTAATTTTTTAAATATTTAATACTGATTTTTTTTTCTTCTGCTTGACCATTGTGATTATTTCTATGTGGGTCTGTTACAGGGCTTGCCTGCTTGGCTTGTGTTCCTGCTTTCTGTTTTGTGTATTTCTTTAGGGATAAATGTGAGTTGTTGATCATTCTGATCTCGTAGTTTAGGAGAATCCCTTTTGTGTTTCTTGGTGTGTTTCTTTACTGAGTATATGAATATGAATATCCATCATTCCATTTTGGTGTGCTACCATGTGTCATGTACCCCAGAATGACTTGAAATCATAGGGCAATCGTCTTATTATTATTTTTAATGTTTAAGGGTAGACGACATGTCAATCGAACGTGCGGTCTCTCGTGAACGACCGAATATGCGGTTTTTAAAGGTTTGATGCCCTTTAAAAACACACGGGGGTCAAAACCAACCGAACGATCTCCTAATTCCATGAAATCAGATGAAAGTAAATGTAGAGTGAATTGTGAAATGATTGAGAAGAGGATATGTCAATCAGAGGCGTCGTTTTCCCAAGATGATGAAAAACGCACTTTTAAAGTCATAAAACATCAAAACATGCGTTTAAAGGTCATATCAATAGCAAACGATATCGGAATGACTTGAAATATGTGATGTGTACGAATAGACGACATGTCAATCGGACGTGTGGTCTTTCTGGAACGACCAAATATGAGGTTTTTAAAGGTCTGATGCCCTTTAAAAGGGTGCGTCCGTGGGTAAAATTCAACTTAACGACATTCGAATGTCCTGAAATCAAAGGAAAATAACCAGAGTGAATTGTGAAATGGTCGAGTAGACGAAACATCAATCCAGGTTGGAGTTCGACCAGGATGAATAAAAATGCACTTTAGTTTTATAAAACACCAAAACGCGCGTTTATCGGTCAAATGCATAGCAAACAACCTGTGAATGATTTGAAATCATAGAAAAAGCGTTTTTTTTTATTATTTTTGATGTGTATGGGGAGACGCCACATCAATCAGACATGTGGTCTGCCCGGAACGACCGAATATACGATTTTGAAAGGTTTGACACCCTTTAAAAACATGCGGGGGGTCAAAACCAATCAAACGACATCTGAATGTCATGAAATCAGACGACAACAACCGTAGAGTGAATTGTGAAATGATCGAGAAGATGATACGTCAATAAGAGGTTTCGTTTCTTCGAGATGATGGAAAATGAACTTTTAGTGTCATAAAACACCAAAACGTATGTTTAACGATTAGATATATAGCAGACGACTTCAGAATGACTTGAAATCACAGAAAAATCGTCTTATTATTATTCGTGACATGTACAAGAAGACGACATATCAATTGGACGAGCGGTCTGCCTGGAATGACTAAATATGTAGTTTTTAAAGGTTTGATGCCCTTTAAAAACACGTGGGGGGTCAAAACCAACCGAACGACCTCCGAAGACCCTGAAATCAGAACACGACTGTAGAGTGAATTGTGAAATGGTCAAGCAAATAGTACGTCAATCGGAGGTGCCGTTTGCCTGGGATGACGGAAAATGCACTTTTAGTGTCAGAAAACAAATGTGTGTTTAACAGTCAGATATATGGCAGAAGTCTTCAGAATGATTTGAAATCACAGGAAAAACGTTTTATTATTAATCGTGACGTGTACGAGAAGACAACATGTCAATTAGGCTAGCGGTCTGTCCGGAATGACCGAATATGCGGTTTTTAAAGGTTTGAAGCTCTTTAAAAACACGTGGGGGTTCAAAACCAATCGAACAACCTCCAAAAGCTGTGAAATCAGACCATAAAAATAGTAGAGTGAATTGTGAAATGATCAAGCACACGGTATGTCAATCAGATGCGTTGTTTTCCTGGGATGATGAAAAACACAATTTTAGTGTCATAAAACACCAAAACGTGTATGAGTAGAGTGGCGCATTTTAAAAAGGTGACGTGTACGACCAGACGACACGTCAATCGAATGAGTGTTTTGCCCTGAACGATCGAATATACAGTTTTTAAAGGCGTGGCGCTCTTTAAAAAGGTGCATCCCGGGGTAAAAACCAACCAAACCACATCCGAATGTCATGAAATCAGATGACAACAACTGTAGAGTGAATTGTGAAATGCTCGAGTAGACGGAACGTCAATCCGAGCTGGGGTTTTGTCCGAGAGGACCGAAAACATATTTTTAGTGTTATAAAACACCAAAATGCACGTTTAATGGTCAAATCCATAGAAAACGATCCCGGAATGATGTGAAATCATAGGAAAATCGTCAATTATTTGTGATGTGCACGAGTAGATAAAACATCAATCAGACGTGCGATCTGTTTGGAATGACCGAATATGCTGTTTTTAAAGATTTGACGCCCTTTAAAAACACATTGGGGGTTAAAATCAATCAAACTTATTCTGAATGCCATGCAATTATAGGAAAACAACCGTTAAGTGGATTGTGAAATGGTCGAGCAAGCGGTACGTTAACCAGAGGTGTCGTTTGCCCGACGTGATGAAAAACGCAATTTTAGTGTCATGAAATACTAAAACAAGCTTTTAATGGTTAGATATATAGAAAATGACCTCGGAATGACTTGAAATCACAGGAAAACCATCTTATTATTATTCGTGACGTGTACGAGTAGACGACATGTCAATTAGACGAGCGGTCTATTTGGAACGACCGAATATGCAGTTTTTAAAGGTTCGATGCATTTTAAAAAGGTGCGTTCGGGGGTCAAAACCAACCGAACAACATCCAAATGTTGTGAAATCAGAAAACAACCGTATTGTGAATTCTGAAATGGTCGAGAAGACATAACGTCAATCCCAGGTGGGTGTTTGTCCGGGAGGATCGAAGACACACGTTTAGTGTCAAGAAACAACAAAACACATGTTTAATGGTCAGATCTATAACTAACGGCCCTGGAATGATGTGATCTAATTATTATTTGTGATGTGTAAGAGGGGACGACATGTCAATTGGACATGCGGTCTGTCTAGAATGACTGAATATGCAGTTTTTAAAAGTTTGACGTCTTTTAAAAACATGTGTGGGGTCAAAACAAACCGAACGACCTCTGGATTCCATGAAATCAGATTAAAAAAACCGTAGAGTGAATTTTGAAATGGTCGAGTAGACGGTATGTTAATCGGAGGTGTTATTTGTACGGAATGATGAAAAACATACTTTTAGTGTCATAAAACATCAAAACACACTTTTAACGGTCAGATATATAGAAAACAATTTCGTAATGTCTTCAAATCACAAGACAACCCTTTTATTATTATTCGTGATATGTACGAGTAGACGACACGTCAATCGGATGAGCGGTCTGTCCATAACGACCGAATATGCTGTTTTTAAAGGTTTGACGCCCTTTAAAAAGGTACATCTGGGGGTCAAAACCAATTGAACAAAATCTGAATGCCATGAAATCAGACGACAAAAATTATAGAGTGAATTTTGAAATGGTTGGGTAGAAGGAATGCCAATCTGAGTTGACATTTGTCCGGGAGGACCGAAAACACACTTTTAGTGTTATAAAACATCAAAACGCACGTTTAACGGTTATATACATAGAAGACGACTTCAGAATGATTTGAAATCAAAGTACTATCATATAATTATTATTTTTTACATATACGAGGTGACGACACATCAATCAGATGTGCGGTCTGTCCGGAACGACCAAATATACGGTTTTTAAAGGTTTGACGTCCTTTAAAAACACGTCGGAGGTCAAAACCCACTGAACGATCTCCGAATGCTGTTAAATCACAAGAAAAAAATCACAGAGTGAGTTCTGAAATGGTTGATCAGACCGTAAGTCAATCGTAGGTTCCATTTGATTGGGATGACGGAAAACACAATTTTAGTATCATAAAACATCAAAATGTGCGTTTAACGGTCAGATATATAGAAAATTGTTGGAACCAAGACTGTTCTTTGCTAAAAATGGGGTTTGGTTTGTCTTTGTTGTTAATCCTCACATGAAAGACCAATGGATGATCAGGGAGATTGTAAGGAAAGATATCATACAGTTCATGCCGAAAGCAATATTGAAGGTGGCGTCGTTTCCCAGTGTTTGACAAATTTTTGGGGTCCAAAATTTGGAGAATGACAAACATTGTGAAAAGTGGATTTTCTTGAAGGCCTTAAAAAAATATGAAAAAGGCATGAGTTTCGTAGAGATGAGTTTTATTAAGTGTGTTTCGCAAGGACATGAAGATTGTGATGGTGTGCTCTGCGATTACGAGAATTTGAGATTTTGAGCTTCGCGAAATGTATTCTTCTGGAATCAACTTTTCATAAATATGGTAAAGAAATGGATTTCACAAAGACTAGCTTGAGGATTTCAAAGAAATGAAGCATTGCGATTTGAGACGGCATTGCTTCGCGATTACGAGAATTGGGGCATTGCGGCTGCGCAAAGAGATTTGACAAAGAGCTCTACGGTTACGACGAGCATTGCGAGTGAGGAATGTCCATGGAGCTTTGTGAAGCGAGATGCACTACGAAGACGTTTTTGACCGATTCTGAAATCGCACTGGAAGAAGCGGAGCTCTGCGTTCGACCGCGCCTATAAATAAGAGGCCACCCCTCTTCCTTCAGAATGCAAATAGGAGAGAAAATCCGGAAACGCTCTGATTTCGCGAAGCAAGGAGTGCATTGCGAAGCAAGGTTTCAAAGACAATTTGAATTTTGTGAAAGGACTATTCAAGTATTGAATGAAGTCAATGATTCTAAGTATTAAGTGCTTTGTGAAGATGAGATATTCTGTGTTGGATCAGTGAGCTTCGCGAAGTAAGGAGTTCCACGAAGGTAGTTTGCTTCGCGACGACAGTAAGTCCCGCGAAGACAGTTTGCTTCGCGACGACAGTGAGTTCTGCAAAGGCATCTGAGCTCTACGAAGCCTTGACACAAGTTCTTTGAACTTAGAATCAGTGAAACAATCGTCTGATTTGAACAACATGGAGAATTTCTCATGCGTAGCATCCATTACTATGAATCCATAACAATTCTTCAGGCATCATCACTTCAACCAACCTCCATTAAATTTGGAGCTACTTCTTCATTTTGATTAGTATTGACAACTGTTGACAATAAATACAACTCACACAAAAAAGTGGTCCCAACAAAAATGACCTTATAATGACTTGAAATCACTGAACAATCGTCTTATTATTATTCGTGATGTGTACGAGCAGATGTCACGTCAATCAGATGAGAGGTCTGTCCGGAACGACCGAATATGCAGTTTTTAAAGGTTTGACACCCTTTAAAAAGATGAGTCTGGGTCAAAACCAACTGAACGACATATGAATGCCATGAAATCAGATGAAAAAAACCGTATAGTGATTTTTGAAATGGTCGAGCAGACGAAATGTCAATCAGAGTTGGCATTTGCCTAGAAGGACCGAAAACGCTCTTTTTGTATCATAAAACACCAAAACGTGCGTTTAACGGTCATATCCATAAAAAAAGACTCCGTAATGACATGAAATTAGAGTAAAATCGTCTAATTATTATTTTTGATGTATACAAGGAGACTACACATCAATCAGACCTTTGGTCTGTCCTGAACGACCGAATATGTAGTTTTAAAGGTTTGGCGCCCTCTAAAAACACGTGGTGGTCAAAATCAACCGAACAACCTCTGAATGCCATGAAATCATAGGATAATAATCGTAGAGTTATTTTTGAAATGGTCGAGCAGACGATATGTTAAACGAAGGTGTCGTTTTCCCTGGATGATGGAAAACACAATTTTAGTGTCATAAAACACCTAAACATGCATTTAACGGTCAAATATATAGCAAACGACCTAAGAATGTTTTGAAATCATAGGAAATCTGTCTTATTATTATTCTTGACGTGTATGAGCAGACGACATGTCAATCAGACGAGTGGTCTATCCAGAACGATTGAATATGTGGTTTTTAAAGGTTTGATGACCTATAAAAAAGTACGTCCGATGGTCAAAACAAACCGAATGAAATCCGAATGTCATGAAATTAGACAAAAACAACCGTAGAGTGAACTGTGAAATGGTCGAGTAGACGCAACATTAATCCGAGCTGACGTTTGCTTGGGAGGACCAAAAATACATTTTTATGTCAGAAAACACCAAAACGCTCTTTTATCGGTCAGATCCATAGAAAACAACTCCAGAATGACGTGAAATCACAGTACAACAGTCTAATTATTATTTGTGACGTTCAAGAGGAGAAAAAATGTCAATCAGACATGTGGTTTGTTCAGAATGACCGAATATGTGGTTTTTAAAGGATTGATGCCTTTTAAAAACACGCGGGGGGTCAAATCTAACCGAACGACCTCCGAATTCCATGAAATCAGATGATAACAACTGCTGAGTGAATTGTGAAATGGTCGAGTAAATGGTATGTCAATCGAAGGTGTCGTTTTCCCAGAATGATAGAAAAGACACTTTTAGTGTCATAAAACTTCAAAACGCGTGTTTAACAGTCAGATATATAGAAAACGATCTTAGAATGACTTGAAATCACATGACAACTGTCTTTTTATTATTTGTGACATGTTCAAGTAGACGACGCGTCATTCTGATGCATGGTCTGTACGGAACTACAGAATAAGAGGTTTTAAATTTTAAAAAAATGATTAGAAATTATTAATATATTTTCAAAATCAAATAACTCTGGTTTGTTGTACTAAGTTTTAATTGAAATGTTTTATTACATTTAAATTATTAGTTGTCATATTTTTTACTGCACTAATTATTTTATTTAGATGGGTAGGTTCCTAAGTACTAACATTTATTCTCAATGATTCCAAAGCTGTTGCCCACCATGAAATCCTAAAAGAGAGTCTTGGTTTGAACCCCTGTGGGTACTAGGTTTTAACTTCTCCAAGTTCAACAGTTACAGTGGCTATCCCCGTCTGAAGGTGGATTGATCTTCTTTAACTCGAACCACTACATCTTTGTGGTTCCATTACTCAATAGTACTTCCTTCTTGGAGAGGACCCGTTGTGCATTTCTATCAATAACTACCCCTTATCCAGTGAAATATAGCTAGAAAAGTGGGGGTATAAGAATGAAGTATGGGTCCCCCACTGCCTCGACCACAAATATGGTGGCTTCCTCATCTAGTGCTTGCTTCACTTGTATTGCATCATAATTTTATTCATAGGGAGAGTCAGAGAAAAATCAAATTTTTAAAGAATTAAAGGAAGAAGAATTAATATTAAAACTCTTCCACTCATATATAATAGGTTTTATTATTGTTTATTTATGTAGCATTGTTGGGATTTTCTTATTCAGCTTCTAACACCAATTTCTCCTCAAATATGGATAACTATTCTTCTATGGCAGCATTCTCAATAGCCTCCATCACCTGTAATGTTAGTGTTGTATAAAAAGTGTCAATTAAGGGGCAGTGAGTTTGAGTTTAGTTTCAAAAAATTTAGAATAAGAGAAATCCAAATATGAACTATCCCCTTTGAATGGATCAGCTGTCATGTCTATTTCAGGCAGCGCCTCTGGAAATGTTGCTAGGTTTTAGATTAGGTTTTCAATAAGTTCTCTTTTATCCTCAAATGGATATTCCACATAAAATATAGATGGGGAAACTATGACTTTTAGTTCAACTTATACTTGCTTATACAACACCTCTATTTGAATTTTTTAGTTTAATTGACATGATACATCTCCCATTCCTTCTTTATCTTGTAATTGGGAGTACAAATTGTGATCACAATATTGGGGTAAGAATTGATTAATAATTCTTTTAAGTTTATCCAATGTAGCTAGTTGGGCTGGAGTCAAGTAATCAAAATCCATGCGTTTTTGTATTTTTTTTAATAAAATAAATCAAAGTGTTAAAACCCTTTTTATTCTTTTGGGTATTCTCTGAGTCCCACATCAGAATACCTCTTTATGTATTCCTTTTTATCATTATATAAAAGAGAGCCTCTGCCTTACCTTGAGGTAAGGAGATTTCCTTCTACATGGTATCAGAGATTAATTAATTCTAAAACATCCCTCCCCTGCGGATTCCCGGTTCTGTCTGGCCCTGCTTCTCTCCTCTTCCCGGTTTTGTCCGGTGTGATCGGCCCCTCGGGTCTACCCTCTGTGGCCACCCCCATCCCCTCTGGCTCTGCCCTTCTTGGAGGCCCTCTCTCCTGTGCACGCGACTCCCTTCCCGGCGGCCCTCCCTCCCTCCAGGGGCACCCTTCCCCGGCACCCTGCGCCTCCCTACGCTGTCCGACCCAGCGCCTCCTGCGGCCCTCCCCCGGTGGTCCTCCTGTGCGCACGACGCCTCCTACGGATCCACCGGCAGCCCTCCCTCGTGCCTGCGCCGCTTCCTCGTGCGCCGGCTCCGCCCTCCCATCGTGCTCGTCCGGAGACCTCGTATCCCAGACGAACTCGTAACCCAGGCGCCTCTTCCCGGCTGCGCCCTGCACGCATCTCCCGCTCACGATCCATCGCGGGTTCCCGGCCAACCTCCGCGATGAGGTTCCCATCGAGCACCTCTGCCCTATGTGGCCTCTCTTCCCGATGGCGTCCCGACTGGTGGATTCCGGATCCCTGCGCCCTCTATGATCCGCCATCGTGACGACGACACGCGACCCCCCGGCTTCTCTCCACCTCGACGACATTCCACCCTTCTCACCGTCTTCTCTCTGCCCCAACGCGACCTTTCCTTCCGACGACCAGCCGCAGATCTGCCTCCTCCTCCCGTCGCAATCTCCCGACTCCCGCCCTTCCGGACGCGATCGGCCACTCCCTCCCTGCGGCTTCACTCCGCCTCCACATAGGTCCCAACGACGCTCCCTGCTTTGGCTTCCCGTCGCAACTACAGGCCCTGCCTTCCGCCGCGGCGCCCTTCCCAGCGGCGACTCCTGGCAGCTCTTCCCAGCGACAATCCCGGCGTCTCCTGCTCGCGATCCAGCGCACGATCTCATTCCCTCATCCGCCGTGACTCGCAGCTCCTCCAGGCGAACCGGTCTAGGCGAACAGGCTCACTCCAGGTGAACCGGTCCAGGCAAACCGGTCCAGGCGGTCCGGTCCAGGCGAACCGCTCCCAGCGCCCGGCTTGCACCGACTCCCGGCACCCCGCCCGCTCTCCGCTGCATCTCGCGGATCCACACACTGACCGACATTCCGGCTTCCCGGCTTCCACCGGCCCCGCCTTCTACCGACCGCGCCTCGTAGCATCCTGCTACTTCTGACCTCTTCGGTGGTTGTTCCACGCCTCCATGGAAACCTCTTCAGCTCTACCCCAGATGATCACTGCCTCCACCCACCTCGTCAGTTGTGACAGTGGCCGCTCAGGCCCTCATGGTCGTGGCCATATGGGGGGTCATCCACGTCCCCTATGTCAACACTGTGGCATGCTCGGCCACCTGATTGATCGATGTTGGATACTTCATGGGCGCCCATCTCAGTACCTGCAGCGGGGTCAGATAACAGTCCAGGAAGCTCCCTCCTCATTCGCCACTCTCCCACCATCTCTGGCCCTGTCTATGGCGGACATCCGGTTGAGTCATGATCCTCGGACCCCTACCGGACCTGGTCCATCTTCAGCTTCTCTAGCCCATTCCGCTGCTTCAGCTACCTTTGTTTGTCGTCGCTCCCCTGCCTGGATGCTCGACTCAGGTTCCTCTGACCACTTCACCGGTGATGCTGGTATGTTGACCTCCTACTATCCTTATAACAGTCCATCAGCCATCATCGTCGCCAATGGATCCACTATCTCCATTGCGGGTTTCGGTGCATGCTCCCCGACGTCATCACTTCACTTGCCCTCTGTGGCACATGTGCCCCGCAGTCCATTTAATCTTCTTTCAATCAGTAAAATGACAAAATATTTTAACTATGCTGCCATATTTACCTCCTCTACTATTGTTTTTCAGGAGTTGACTACGAATCAGGAACTTGGTATAGGCAAGCTTCGGGACGGGGTCTACATGTTTGATGGACCGCCACCCATCGCCTGCACATCTATCTCTGATCATGCCTTGGATCTTCATCCCAGTGACACCCCCCCACCTCCACCATTTATCAGCTTTATTCAGATTTCATACCACATACTTCTTTTCATTGTGAGTCTTGTACTTTTGCGAAACATCATCGCACTTCCTACATTCCTCGGGTGGATACAAGGGCTTCCAAAACTTTTGATCTGGTTCATTTAGACGTTTGGGGTCCTTGTACCATCTCGAGTCATTTGGGGTATAAATACTATATATCCTTCATTGATGATTTTTCGTGAATGACTTGGTTATACCTCCTTCTAGAATGATTTGAATTGTTTTCCACATTTCAGACATTTTACAATGAAATTCATAACCAATTTTCCACTTCTGTTAAATGTCTCAGCTCGGACAATGGGCATGAGTACCTCCCTTTTCAGCACTTTATCCAGGAAAAATGCACCATTCATCAGACCTCCTGTCCTGATACACCCTGGCAGAATGGAGTGGCCGAGCGGAAACACCACCATATTTTGGAGACTGCTCGTGCCCTCCTCTTCCACCGATAGGTGCCTCTGCATTTTTGGGGAGATGCGATACTCACTACTAACTACCTTATAAACCGCCTTCCTTCTTCTATTCTTCAGGGGGAGACTCCTTTTCGGGTTCTGTTCTCTTCTCTCCCTCCTCACTCCCTTCCGCTTTGAGTTTTTGGATGCCTATGTTATGTTCGATACACACGTCTTGGACTCTCCAAACTCTCTCTCAAATCTTCCTTGGATATTTCCACACTTAGCACGAATATCGCTGCTACTTACCGGACCTCCGGAGGTATGTTATCTCTGCTGACATCTCATTTGTTGAGAACTCTCCGTTCTCCCTTACCTCTCCTCCTCCCGACTCAGCCATCGATGATTGCCTTCCTATCCTCATCCACCATCCTCCAGTTTCTCCCCCTACTACTGACACCCATTTTGGTAGGGTATACTCCCATCGTCCATCACCTGTATCCCCCGTCCCGACTAATGACACCGTCGTTCCCGCTTCGTCCGATGCTCCTGCCTCGACACCAGAGGACTTGCCCATTGCTCTCCGGAAAGGTACTCGCTCTTTTCCAGAGTACTCTATTTGTATCTTCCTACAGGGGTCTGTGCACTCTGGAGACAGTTTCTATTCCTCGGTTGGCTGCAAATGGATTTACACAGTCAGGCTGAATCCCGATGGCACTCTCCATCGACTCAAAGCCCGCCTTGTGGCCAAGGGCTTCGCCCAGACTTAAGGTATTAAATTTTTTGATACCTTTTCACCAGTTGCCAAGATGGCCTCCGTCCGGTTATTAATATCTTTGGAAGATCATTATCGCTGTCCTCTTCATCAACTGGATGTAAAAAATGCATTCCTCCATGGATTTCTTGAGGAAGAGGTTTATCTGTCTCAGCCCCCCAGATTTTGTGCCTCCGGCACCGAGTCTCAAGTCTGTTGACTCCGCCGCTCTCTTTACGGCCTCAAGCAGTCTCCTCATGCTTGGTTCGGCCACTTCAGCACTGTCTTCATTGACTTTGGGCTCTCTCGTAGCATGAAATACCACACTGTGTTCTACAGGATGACCTCCTCTAGTTGCATCCTGTTAGTTGTTTATGTGGATGATATCATCATCATCGGTAGCGACAGTGACGACATCACCCAACTCAAGGGACATCTTCACCAACACTTCCACACTAAGTATCTCGGTCCTCTCACATACTTCCTAGGCATCGAAGTATCCTATTCTTCGGACACCATTTCCCTATGCCAACAGAAATATGCATTGGATATTCTACAGGATGCTGGGCTGACACAGGCCACTGCTGTCGACACTCTTCTGGAGCTTGGGGAATGGTCTCTTTATGACTCCTACGAACCGTATTCACACCCAGAGCGATACCATCGACTAGTGGGCAAACTCAATTATCTTACCATGACTCGTCCCGACATTGCCTGCGCTGTCGGCTAAGTAAGCCAATTTATGGAGCATCCGACCACCTCTCATTGGGATGATGTACTCCACATCGCCAAATACATCAAGCGAGATCATTCACATGTTCTACGCTACTCTCATCATGATCATCTCAATATTGATGCCTTTTGTGATGCAGATTATGCTGGTTGCCTTGCTACTCGAAGATCAACTTCTGGGTTTGCCGTATTCTTGGCAGGCAACCTCATCTCCTGGCGCAGCAAGAAACAGACAGTCGTCTCCCGCTCCAGTGTGGAGTCCGAGTACCGAGCCATGACCACTATCACTACAGAGATCATTTGTCTTCAACATCTTCTCCAGGAGTTTGGATTTCCTCCGTAGAAATCTTCTCACATCTGGTGTGACAATCAGGCAGCCACCAAGATTCTTTGAATCCCGTTTTCCATGAACGCACGAAGCATATTGAGGTAGACCGCCACTTTCTTCGCCATCACATGGAGCACGATCATGTCAGCCTTAGCCACATCCCGATGGAAAACCAGCTTGCTAACATCTTCACCAAAGGCCTCCCAAGAGATCGCCTTGGCTCGCTCAGTTCCAAGCTGGGCATCCACAACATCAACGACCCAGCTTGAGGGGGAGTGTGTCTGGTATTTCCTTGATGTTATATTTCTTTTGTGGGACTCGTGTTCCAAGTTGGGCATGTCCAGCTTGAGGGGGAGTGTTAAAACCCTTTTTATTCTTCTGGGTATTCTCTGAGTCCCACATCGGAATACCTCTTTTTGTATTCCTTTTTCTCATTCTATAAAAGAGAGCCTCCGCCTCACCTTGAGGTAAGTAAATTTCCTTCTACACAAAGTATTTACAAAATATGTGAAAACATAGTGAAGTGAATCTCTTGTCTCCTTGGAAACAATGTAAAATCCGACAAGCCAATTTTTGTGGGGCTGTCAAAATAGAAATTAAAATCCCTTATGAGTACAACTTGGGAGTAGACATATATTTTTTTGAGTATCTTCACAAACACTCACTATTATTCACCAATTTTTAATATTTTTTTTGTCTTTAAAAATAATGGAAGCGGGAGAGTGAGGTTGAATGACAATAAACAAAAATATGAAAATGAAATTCAATTTAGTTAAAGAGAATAGTGGGTATTCCTTGGGTGATTTTTCAGGAGTGCAGCTTCATTATCCTATTAAATATTTTTCTCTCTTCCTAAATCTCACACAATGGTCAAGCTGAAAACCACTCATAAGAATATCTCGCATTGTTTCCAATTATAAGGAGGTGAAAAATTGTAATTTCAAGTTCAGTTTCCCCTTGTATTTTACTAGAACTAGTGGTAGATGACACACCACTGCCGAAAAAAATAAGGTCCCAACAATCCAAGTCAGTAAGCCTTACTACTAAACAACCCATATGCAACACCTTAAGAACAACTCAGTGAAGGGAAACACCAAAGGACATACAATGAAATTAGTAGGGGAATGTGAAATAAGAGTGAAAAAATAACACCCTTTGATTCAAACCCTCAAACAACACACACCCTCCATCCAACGGCCCGAAAGCCTTCAAATTTTTTTATTATAAAGATAGACCCCCTTTTAAGGGAATAAGGGGGAACCCAGACATCAAGGACATAGGACATACACGACTCGAAGGTAAAGAGTAAAACCAGACTAATAATATAGAGCTTTCCCTCCCCTGCATTTGATCATGATGAAGCATCCACCGTTGAAAGGTAATTCGGCAAACAAGTGTCCTGTGTCAAAGCACATTCCCGATCCGATGACAAATTCCATACCCTCTCAAACAACCAAATCCAAAAAAAATAAACTTTTCAACTTCCTCTGAATCCTCCTCTGGAGCCAATTCCATAAAATCAAGTCTGGCTACACTGACCACCTTCAGGAACAAACCATGAAAAAGAAACACTCACACCACCTTCAAATCAGTAAAATCCATCACCACACACAGGGCCCGAACAGCCCCTGTGCACCTTGAAACTTCACCGGTCACCAAAACTACAGTCGAAAAATAGCCCAGCCACCATCCATAGACAACCCCAAACATCCGTGGAAGCAGAAGCATCGCTGAAGAGAGATCTGATCCTCACGAATAGGAAGCGCCTTGCAAGGCCTGGATCTAGACATGGCAGCTCGGAAGCACACACCAAAGACCAAATCACACACCCCAGAAAGTCGGAGATAGCAGGGAGAAGCAAGGCACCTCCAGCGACAACGACGCCGCACAAACAATCCAAAAAATTGCCTCAACTCATCAGACGACATGATCCCAAAGCCTCAAAACCTGCAAAAACCAAACAGATCCTTCCCCCCTCTGAGGCATTGCGAGATGACGACGATCCACACTGGAGGAAGGAGAAGAAGGCATGCCAGAACCATCTCCGAGCCAAGCCGACACTAGGGAGAAATCAGACAACACCGAGAAACTCCGAGACGAAGCCGGAACACTGGAGCCGAAGCTGATGGACGCCTACGCTATGCCAACCCAGATGAGGAAAGCGCCGAACCACCACGAATAACACCAAAGGAGGGGAGGAGTTGACTTCACCAAAGAAACCCTAGCCCCAAACGGGAGGGAGAAGCCGCCGCTCAGAGGGTAATTCTAAGAACACTCCCTCAAACAACACACACCCTCATACCATTGTGAAACCAAAAATAATAATAGGATAAAAATATTTATATTTGGATATAATAACATGTTTATCCCCCTTGGTCTACCCATGTAGGTGTTAACTCTCCATAACCATGGAGATGAGAGGTCTTAAGAGGGAGGAAACACTATAACAAAATGAAAATGAAGAAGAAAGAAAATATAGAAAAGCTACTAAGTTAATCCCTTGGGGGGGGGGGGACCCCTAAAACAATGAATGAATTCAACTTTTATACACACAATGAAAATCCCACAATATTCTTAGTATTTATATGGATGGTTTTCACATAGAATAATATTTATCCGGATAATCACACATGTACTGCTTCCAGTTTCTTCTCCTATCTTCTTTAATCTTTATCCATCCATATTTTCAGTGCTTTAGACTCCAATGATCTCTTAAGATACCTTTTCCTTGGATGCATGGAATGTGTTGGTTCATCTTGAGATAGGAAGAAGATAATATCCTTTGGTTGTCAAAAGTTTCATGCATGGATTCTAAGTTGTAGTTCGATTGATCCCACAACCTTCATTGATCTTAAGTAGGGTTCTTGAGTTCACTAGAAAGTTCTTGAACCATTGCTTGAGTGGTGACATGATTTTCATGTGATTAGAAGTTTACGAAAGTACTTGGATTGAAAAACAGAGCCTCATAGCCTGGTTATGAAATAGGGACATCCTAGATCATGGTAATGCAACATGACTCCCTTTGATAAATCTAACACAAGCATCATATTGGGGGATTTTATCTAACATGTGAAGTATTCCTTTACACTTTACATAGTATGCATGGAACGTGCTTCATTCTTATAAGAGGCATAGAGCTGGATGATGAGAGCCAACATTTTCAATATTCTAACATGTTTTTCAATGGAAGTTAACCCCACAATTGTTTTACAACCTGACCAATCATTACATTTTTTTTAAATTTTGTGAATCTCATATTAAATTTCTAAATGGATTCAATATTGCCTTTTAATTATTTTATTCAATTCAAGAATTAGTTGAAAATCGGTACATTGGTTTTTGGATTTTGTTTTTAAACTTTCTAAAGGCTTTTTATACCATTCTTTCATTTTTTTAATCAACTTTCTAAAGTATTTTTATACCATTCTTTCATATTTAGATTGTATTTTCATGAGTTTCAGGTTGAAGGCCAGAAAGTGGCTATATCCTTGCCAGTGTACAATTCATTCAATGGCCTGCGTATGAGTCACCCTTTGTGATTTTTCCAACGAAGGTCGACTAGTGGGTAAAATTTCTAAAAAGGAAAAAACATGATTAAAACTCATTTTCTCGAGTTTGGTCATATCAGGAAGAGCCTCTTAAATAGATCCACACAACAATAATCTAAATGAATAAGGAGACACTAATATTGGGAAGGTAATGAGCTGGGAATGTTTGAGAGTTACCCAGTTGAAGTAATCTATACCCCTCGACCAAGACATCTGGAAGCCATCCAAGGAGGAAAGGATCATCGCTAATCACACCATTGGAAACCTAGAGAATGGAGAAGAAGATTCTTGGATACCTATAAATATTTACCCTCCCCATTTTGTAAAGTATTCAATTCCATGGACTTTAGTCATGGATGAACTTAGATCAGATTTTATAATTTCTACATTTTAATGTAATTTAGTGTATCCATTCTTCATTTGCTATGATGTGTTCTTTTTTTTTTGTGTTTCTCAACCACTGTGAGGTTCCCATGATCTCAAACTTCATGATTATGAAGTGATAACCCATTATGGGTGATCCGAGGGGAATCAAATTACACTTGAATTTATGCATTTTATTTCCTAAAATGGTTTTACTGGTTCTTTGATGGCAGTGAAGGTGAGGAGAGGAGGAGGCGATTGTTACTCCATCTCCTATCAACATTATTGAATCCTTCTGTTTTTGAAATTCAAAGTCTCTCTCCACTACCACAAAACTAGATTTCCACAGCGTCACTTTTTAACATCATTAAAAACAAGCGCTGATAAAGGGTACTTTTAACAGTGTTAAAAAAAGCGCTGTTAAAAGTGCTCCTTTATCAGCGCTTTTTTTAGTAGCGCTGATAAAAGGGGGGCTTTATCATCACCTTTTTTCCTAGCTCCGATAAAGTGTATATTTCAAAAAAATTTATATTTCATAAAAAATAATATATTGATATATAAATATATAAGTATATTTATATTGATATAAATATAATATATATTTTTTAAATATGTTTTAGATAAGTATAAATAAAAATTTGCACTTAATATATAAGATATGTAGTGAAAATGACTAATAAAATATATTAAAAAATTATTAATTAACAATTTTCTAATTATCATCGACTAATAATCATTTAATAACAATTTGAAGACACAAAAAATAAAAAAATAAATAAAAGATCTCAAATAAGTTGAAAACATAACTTAAATTTCAAACGACCACAACTTTTGATCCGGATGTCCGATTGAGCTCTACAACATATCAAATCAAAGCCTACGACGATCTCTACGCGTTGGCAGCATAAAAGAACCTTATATCGCATTTTTCGAGGCTAAAAAAGGCCTAGATGTCCTCCAAAATCGAGTTTTTTGTCAAGATACCCAATTCTTTTAACATTCGATGGAATTTCACCCTCGTTTAATGGGGGTATTTTTGCCCTTCTTCAGTAGGAAATGAATTTATTTCAAGGGATTTCATTGATATTCATATTATGGATTTGAAATTTTATTGTTTTTCATAATTTACTGTTAATTATAATCAAATATATAACAATATATACATATTTTTTTTATATTTACATAAAAATTTGATTTTATAAAGAAATAATTAAACTCATTTACATATAAAATATATTTATCAACATATAAGCCTTATCTAAATAAAAAAATAATATCTATTTTATTTAAAATATAAAAATATGAATATTTATATACCTATATAATATGTATGTGTATATATATATTTGTGTGCGTCTGTATTGACAAACTGATATATATTATCTATATCTTCTAAACATATGTATATACATATTAATATAATATATATAAATATGTATAATTATGTATAATTATACTTACAGATACACATATAATATATATATATATATATCTGTGTGTGTGTGTGTGTGTGTGTATGTTGTATATATGTATTTATTTATTTACAAATAAAAAAACATATTTTATAAATGTATTTAAAACTGATCTTATAAATATATATTAATATACGGATAAATATATTAATATATAAATATAACTATATATATTAATATACGGATATATATATATATTAATATAACTATATATATATATATTAATATAAATATATATATGTTAATATAAATATATATTAATATACAGGTAAATATAACTATATATATATATAAATAAATAGATATATTATTAAATGAATAGAAAAGTAATATGGTGGAGTGATAAAGGTTTAGGTGCGCAGGCAAGAGGTTCCGGGTTCGAATCCAGGGGGAGGCAGGGCGCGCATGCGAGTGGAAATGGGGATAAATGCTATTAAAGGATTGGTTGAGGTGGTTGTTGGGGTGTGCGGGCTGGGGGGGGGGGGGGCTGTTGAAGCCCCTCCCCAAATTGAAGATTTTTTTTTTATTTTTTTAATGTTTTTTAACTTTTATAAGCGCTAAAAAAAGCACTGATAAAAGACCCATTTATCAACACCTCGATTAATAGTGCTTGTTTTAGCACTGTAAATGGAATTTTCTAGCGCTTTTAAAGGTCATATTTGCAGTAGTGCTCCAATCAAATTTCAATTCATATCATTGGGTTTGTGTGGTTCAAGAGGATGAATGGTTAGTAGTTACTTCCAAGTGTGTGAGCAGTTTCATTCACTTAGTTGAGGAGTGATCTTGCCCACTCACTAAGGATAACAGATGGTATTACAAGTTTATTTGAGAATTCTTGAGTAGATTAGTATTTTCATGCTTGTGAAAAAAGTGGTGGCTGATTAGGTCAATGATACTGAGTCTTCTCATTGGATTTTGTGATTTATAATAATGTAAATGATGATAGAACTCATTAGAGTTCACCCTAGGACCATTTATATTTCTTGATGACTTGTGTGTTTTTCTGCATTCCTTGTGTGTTAGTTTCATCAAAACAAAAACCCAAAAATAATCTTCCATTTCTATCGTGCTTTTGAAAACATAAAAAACAAACACATACAACCGTAAGTGTGAGAATAATGATTATTTAAGCCTAGATCCTTGAGAGAAAATCCATGGTCAACTTTCTACTGTACATGGGATTATAAATTCTACTTTGACAACCCTCTACAATTATAGGCCGTCACAAATATTTTAATTGAATGCAAGGCCATGTGTTGATATGGACTTTGGGCCAGCTAGGTGATTCCGACATGGGAATAACAATATTTGAATTAATATAATGTTCAAATAATCCATGCGGGGTTCACCTAATGCAACCCTTGATATCTCGTGTTTAATCTTCCATTGGTCTTGATTATTCTAAAGAAATCATTTGATGTTGTATGTTAATCTTTCAAAGCTACAAACTAATCTAATATGACCGTTGATTGTTTCAAGTTAATCACGCATATCTACCACCCTGTGTAGGTACTTGTAATATCCCACCCCCACCTATTGGTTTGGGAAGAGGAGGTGGGGCGTTACTAGGCCTTAGGTGACATCTCGAAGACACCAAAGACTGAATATAAATGCTAAGGGGTTCATAAACAATTGGGGGATAATTTTCCCATTAAAGATAACACAACTAAGCTGAGATAACCATAAACAACCAAACCTCTCTATGATGCATGTGTACAAAAATACAAACCAATACAAAACTAAACCAAAAGACAATATCAGAGTACAAGTAGAAACAAAGTGACATAATCAAAAGAACCAAAAAGATGACAAAACCCAAAGACACCAAAGACACCAACTAGAAACTCCAAATTTGATCCAAGATCCAAATCCACATGCCCAGACCAAGGTATCAAGAAACATCACTAAAGAACCGGGATACCTTTTCTTTACCCATGTCTTGATATATAACATCTGCAAATGCACCATAGCACCGAAGCAGGCGGTGAGTATAAAACTTAGTAGGATTTCCCCAATGACGTCCTAACTCACGCCACCAGGATAAAACTTGTTAGCACATTTATATAAAATAGTTTTAAAACAATTAAATTAGTTCATATCAAAGCCTAAATAGTTTCCAAACCAAAATTTTTTTCCATAGAAATCAATCAAACAAACCTTTAAAACATTTCTCATCTCATTGGCATACCCATTCCATGACTCCACACACATCCACATATGCATTCCCAAGTGATAGTTCTATAATTAGGAGTGGTCTCGCATCAATCTACCAATTCGTCACAAGGTAACCAATACCAGGTTCCCCAATGGAACACACCCCTTCCACAGGGTCAAGTATAATGAAAATAAACCCAAACAACCAAGTATTCTAAAACCATGACAAACCAACCATGCCCAACCATTTCAATAAAAAAATTATTTTATTGAAAACATTTCTAAAAACATTTTTCCATGAGACAAAACAAAACAATAATTTTAAAATCATCATTTTAAAATCATGAACCAAAATCACTTTCCAAAAAACCAACCAATTTCCATAATTTCCAAGAAAACATCACCAAAGATGTTTCCATAAAATCAAACAATGGATTCAAAACAATTTCAAGAAATTCAATCAATTTGAAACCAATACATAAATTTCTAATCAAGAGGAGTCGAGAGAGAAGCCACCTACCTCTCAAACTTTGGTGAAAATGAAAAATGGTCCAACAACTTCAACAACCCGACTTAGATCTACTAAATCTAACCTTATATCTTGTTCCCTTTAATCAAACCAATCACATATCATCATGATTGAACTCACAAAACATAGATATATCCCCAATAGATTAGATCTATGATTCCAAGAGAGGGAAAAAGAAGAGATCTAAGAAGAATGACCAAGAACTTGCACTTACTAAAGAATCAGGGATTCCAATGCACTTTGATTTGCCTAATAATTGCTCCTAGATCAAGAAAAATTGTCTCTCCATCCTTTGGAGGAAAAGGAATTAGTGTTATGGCTGAATTAGGAAAAAATGAGGGATTAAGGAGGAAAACTAAGTTAGATCCACAAATTTCAAAGGGATGACTGTACGTCGCACGGTTCGGCTAACCATGTGGCAACCGTGTGGGTGATACTGCCTTAAGACACCCCTCACATGATTTGGATACATGGTTTGGCTAACCACGCACCAATAGTGTGTTAACCACTATCCCAAATGATAACAGGCTCTCATGGTTTCTCCTGGGCATCTGCGCGGTATGGCCAAACCGTGCACCTACCTAGTGACCTATATTTTCCCTTACACGGTTTCCTAGAGGTGTTGAATGATTTCTACCAAATGTTCTCAATGCGTTCACCTTCAGAAAAGCCTCCAACAAGTGTCAAAACTCACCGAAATCACCCGAAACGTAACCCAATCATTATATATACATAAAATACATAAATAAAGGGCCAAATACCTAAAACCAGGGGGTTTTACATTCTCCCCACCATTAGTCTTTATGTCCATAGAAATTTGAAAACCAGAGATTTACTTGAAGAGATCTGGTCCTTGCTCCATCATTTCCTTTTCATGCTCCCACATTTCTTACTGAATCCGACCTTTTTTCCATAAAACCTGCACTAGACTGATGTTTTTCCCACACAAGACTTTCTCTTGCCTATCCACAATCTGTATCGGCACATGAACTAACATATAATTTGGCTCTAGATCAACGTGATCCCATCAAATCGCATAGTCAAGATTAGGTTGATACTTTTTAAATTGAGATACATGAAACACATTATGCACTGAACTAAACCTAAGTGGAAAATCCAACCGATATTCTACCTCACCAACCCATTCAAGTATCTCAAAAGGGATTATGTAATGAGGATATAAATTTCCATGTTTCCCCAAATAACAATGACCAAGCCTTGGAAAGATTCTCAAGAACACATGACCACGCACCTAGAATGACAACGATCATCAACGATGATCCACATATGATTTATGACAACGTTGAGCCGTCTCCATTCTCTTCTTGATCAACCGAATCTTATCTATTGTCTCTTGCACAGGGCTTGGTCCAACCGGTGAAGTCTCACTTGTTTCCATCCAAAAAAGTGGAGAATGATAAGGATACCCATACAATGATTCAAAAGGATCCATATGTATCAAGGCCTGATAAATTTTGTTCTATGATAACTCCACTAACAATATGTACTCATCTCATGAGCCACCAAAATCGATTACACAATCCCTAAGCATGTCTTTCAACGTTTAGATAGTTTTTTAGACTTTCCATCCATTTGGGAATGATAAGTGGTGATCATAGTCAACTGAATCCTAAGGGCCTACTATAAGGATTTCTAAAAAAATATGTAAACCCGGGGCCTCAATCAGATATAATCGAAACTATAATTCTATGCCTCTTTACAAATTTCTGGATATAGATTTTGGATAAGCCCTCCAACGTATGATATTTATGGATAGGGATAAAATGTGCTGACTTTGTGAACTAATCCACAATTACCCATATGACATTGTGTTTCTGAACCATCCTTAGGAGACCTGTTACAAAATCCATGGCTATCTGCTCCTATTTCCAAATGGTAATTAGTAAATATTACAACATTCCTGCTGGTCATTGGTGTTCCGCCTTGACATGCTGACAGGTGAGGCATCTCAAAACAAACTCTTCCACTACCATTTTCATGCCAACCCACCAAAACTATGCTTTTAACTCTTTATACATCCTTTTAATGCCTATATGAATTTCCCATTTTGAATGGTGGTAAGCATTAATAAGTTGTTCTTGAAAAAACAAAGGTACCATGATCCAATCTCTAAAACTCAAAACTGAACTCCCATCCAACTTCCATCCCTCCATAGTCTCCCCACCATTGAGTTTTGACCCCATAAAAACACATTAAAAATTAGACATCTGAGTCTCTCACATGTTGAACCAAATCAGGAACCAATGAAACCGGGAAGAAAACTGTAACATCACCCTAGTCGGTACAATCCTGGTGCATGTCTTATATGACTGGCATCAACTGCTACTGATCCAAAGATTATTTAACCAACTAATTGTATGACTTCCTTATTAATTCATCCTGCACTAAATTGACTTTACCTAGTGTATACATCAAGTCAAAGTTATACATTTGAAGGTATTCCATCCATCTTCACTGCCTTAGATTCAAATCTCTTTTTGAGAAAATATGTTTCAAGATCTTAAGGCCTGTAAACATTGTGAATTTCTTACCAAAAAGATAATGATTCCAAGTCTTCAAAGCATGGAATACAACATCCAATTCGAAATTGTGTATTGGGTAGTTCTTCTCATGAAACCATAACTGTCATGATCCATAAGCAACAACATGATATCCCTGCATAAGAACACATCCCAACCCTGATCTCGTTGCATCAAAATAGACTACATAGCCCTGTCCAGACTCTAGAAACGTAATAATAGGTGCTAATGTAAGTCTAACCTTAAGTTCTTGAAAGGATTTCCAACATTCCTCATTCCATTGGAAATGAATTCCTTTCCTTATCAAAGACATCATAGGTGATTCCAAATGTGAAAAATTACCTATAGAATATCTGTAGTATCCCACCAAGCTTAGTAAACTACATATCCCAAAGAAATTATTTATAAGTATCCAAGAGATAACATCTTATATCTTTTCAGGGTCTACATAAACACATTTTTTAGAAATAAAATGGCCAAGGAAATGTACCTCTTGTATCTAAAAACCACACTTTTATAACTTGGCATACAGAAGATGCTCTCACAAGATATCCAACACTATAGCCAAGTGTTTCTCATGATCCACCTTTTTCCATGAATACACCAGTATATCATCCAAAAACACTACCATAAAGGAATAAATACACCTTTGAAATATCTGATTCATCAATGCCATAAATATGGTTGGTGCATTTGTAAGACCAAATGGCATAACAACAAAATCATAATGGTCATATCTTCTTTTGAAAGCTGCTTTTAGAATATCCTCATTCTGAACCCGTATTTGGTGATATCATGAGCATAATTCAATTTTAGAGAACCACTAGGATCCCCTCAATTGATCAAAAAATCATCAATGTGTGGAAGAGGATACCGATTCTTTATTACAACCTGGTTAATCTTACGATAATCTACAAAAATCCTAAGAGTTCTATCTGCCTTCTTCACAAAGAGAACTGATGCTTCCTGCAATGACATACTTGGTCAGATGAACTATTTACTTTCCAACTATTCCAACTGATCCTTCAATTCCTTCAATTCTATTGGTTCAATATGATAAGATGAATATGAGATAAGACTGGCCCCTGATAAGATATTAGTTTTAAATTCCACTTCTCTTTTGGGTGGAAACCTTGAGAAACTATCAAGAAAAACATCAAGGAACTAATCCACTATGGTCAAAAAATCTCTATTCTTGATCTTATCTACCGATTCCAAGGAAACTACTGTCAATTGGCAAGAGATAGTCCCAAATACCAGTACCAAGGGTCCTGATCTACTTGGATCCACTACCCAATATCCTTTAAAGGGATGTCTAACATCATTAAAAGATTTGAAACTCACCTGCCATGCATAGAAATCGACATGCACCTCAAATTTCATCAGCCAATCCATTCCCAGAATCAAGTCATGAAAATCCATATATATCATAGAGAAATCCCATACCAACTTAGTCCCATTGATTATTATCGAACTTGCTAAAAATTTCAAGGATCTACACTCTCATTGTCCCAAAGGTGTTTGGAGTTTCGAAATAAAAGACATCATATCAACATGTAAAACCAGAAGATCAAAAACATGATAAGAAATAAACGAATGAGACACACCCATATCAAACAATGCCTACAAATGGTTAGAATTCAAAATAATCACACCTATCACCATCAAAGGTCCCAATTGATCGTCTACAATCACTTTCTTTGCTCCAGATAATTTCTTAATCACTATATGACATCCCACCATTTTATTACATAAAATTTTCATTACATTGTACAAAATAGAGGATCTTTTAAGGTCTAGTGTCTTGGAAATAAGGTATATAATACATGAAAACATAAAAAATTCTTATAATACAATTGAAATAATTATTCAAAGGCTCATCCTAAGTAAATTTACTACACCTCAAAACCTATAAATATACATCAAAGGAAATGGTGAGAATAAGGACCAGTAAGGGAAAGCAAGGGAAACAATTTACATGTTATCATGAGAATTATTGATAAGAACTTCAAGAATATCACAAAGGCGTGAGAAATGGTAAAAGAGGAATACCATAATGAAAACAACATGATTCATAACATATAAATGTGGTTACATTATTTAATTTAGTCATTCATAAGTATATCACCAAGGTTTATCACTGAGGTGTCATAAAAATTACCAAGGTTATTCACCAAGGTATTGTAAAACATGTCATCTCTAGATATTGAATTATTTACCCACTGAATTGGAGTGATATCAGGGTGCACCCTTAATATGTATTAATTAATGTGATCCACATAGATCATAATAAAAAATTTCATAAATAACCCATGGAGAATAAAATAAATGACTTTCATATCAAAATCATGGTGTTTTAGAAAGTGCTTAAAAACAAGATCCTTTTGTCATTTTAAACCCACATAAAAGGAAGGTGGGTTTCATGTATGTTAATACCAGAATAAAATATATCATTTTGAAATATATTTGAATACACATGGAGAAGAAAGAGGTTTAGGTATTCACAAAATAAAATAAAAAAATTTCTTGAAAAAAAGAGAGAAATTTTGAGAAGTAAAATCAACAGCATAACAGGCATAAAAAGTGGTATTAGAAAACATTAAAAAGAGAGGGTAAAATGGTATAAAACTCATAAAATAATCTTAATATAGTAAATGGATAGAATAAAATGGACAGAAGAACATGGTTTGAAAACTTGAAAGACATAACACATAAAAAACTTGAAAGGAAAAGAGAAGTTGAGATTTCCCTTACCTTAAGGAGTAACTCCTAAAAATCAAATATTGGGACCTTGGGTGATTGAGGACACCTTGGGAGAACTCCTTGGGAGGAAATACCATCAGATATTCATAAAGGATGAATTTGTAATTAAATCTAATGGAGAAATGAGTGGATATTTTTAGCAAATGTGAGGGAGTTTTTTTATTAATTTCCTTAGACACCTCAGTAATGGTATTTGCAAAACCATGGGCTTGACCATGGTGTTAGCCCATGGTATTGGCCATTTGGGACACCAATTATAATATTTTAATCCAAAAGAGTAGACCAAAATTTTATATTACTCATTATATCATTAATGATATCATTAAACATACAAAAAAACTCAAACTGTATTTTTATTATTAATGAAAAACTAAAGTATTTTATAAAATTATCATAAATTCACCCTAACCTAATATCAATGTTCTGAATTAAAAAATAATTTTTTTATTATAATAATTCTCTAAATATGAGAAATTTAACTTTTAACCATAAAAAACTTATTTATTAAAAATAATAGTGGACTGAAAATGCATAGTGAATACATAGTAAAATTTATGACATTTAAAAAACAAAACAAAATTATTTTATCATTTATAATTAAAAATATGTGTTTTTATAACAATATTTAATTATAATAAACATTATTAACAAAAAATTAATATAATATAATAATTTATATCTTATTTAAAATTATAATTTTTACTCGAAAAATTAATTTATCAAATTCTATCTCAATTTTTAAGAAAAACTATTCTTAAAATGGAAATGATGGAATAAAAATTTTATTTAAACAAATGGATTATACTTTAAGTGACTAAGGCCTTAAAACATAACCTCTTATAACACCCGCATACGACCTAGGGGTAAGGTGTGCGATGGTGATAGACTCTTGGGGTGACTCAGATAACATCACTCGAGTGGTAATCTCCACTAACTTGAACTTCTCCCATATGCAATTTCATTCAAGCTTAACATGTTGAATCTCAGCTTGGGATTGGTCCAGAATAAAGCCCAGTGATGCTACCTCCTTCCCAAGCTCCGAAAAATGAGCTTTGTACAACACGACTCTACTATATGAGGCCATTGACTCTTCTTTCTACATTAATTTTCCTTTGTCATTTCTACTTATAAAAAATAACTATAACATTAAACTTATTATGAAGAATATAGTTTCCAATAGTTATATTGAAAAATAGTCATAATTGATTAACGATCATATAACAGTTGAAACCCGATTGTCACATTTCAAATTATACCCACTTCATTATTTATGAGATATAGTTTTGTTGTGTAATAAAATATAACACAAATTTTTAGGAAATAAATATCATTTAAAAAGTTTAGGTTGTTATATTATTCCCCCCTTAATAAATTTCATCCCCAAAATTTCAACTTGTGCACTCAAAAGTGAAAAGGTGTGGGTAGATTTGCCTTATTGTATCCTCTAGTTCCCACATTGCTTCTTCATATTTGTGTTTTCTCTACAACACTTTAACGAGGTGGGTAGTCTTGTTGCATAGAACTTTGTCTCAATGGTCTAAGATCTCCACTGGCTACTCCTCATAAGAGATGTCATGTTCTAGTTATACCACCTCCAGATTTAGTACATGAAAAGGGTCAGGTATGTACTTACTCAAGAGATATACATGGAAAAAATCATGAACTTGAGCTAAGTTTAGTGGAAGTTCTATCCAATAGGCCACTGATCCTATGAGATCAAGGATTTCATAGGGGCCAATGTACCTGGGTTTGAGCTTCCCTTTCTTCCCAAACCTCATGAATCTCTTCTAAGGTGAAATTAGAAGGAAGAATTTATCTCCAACATCAAACTCCAAGTCCCTTCGACGATTGTCTGCATAGCTCTTTTATTGACTCTGAGCAGCCTTTATGTGTCGTTGGATGGCATGAACCTTTTCTGTCATCTATTATACAAGATTAGGCCCAAGAAGATTTCTCTCACAAGCTTCATCCCAATAAGTAGGAGTTCTACATCACTTCCCATATATAGATTCATAGGGATCCATTTGAATACTCAAATTAAATCTGTTATTGTATGAGAAATCAACTAATGGGAGGTGTTGATCCCATCCACCTTTAAATTCCATTGAGCATTTTCTCAGCATATCCTTGAGTGTATGAATAGTCCTTTTAGATTACCCATCAGTTTATGGGTGATAGTCCATACTGAAATTCAATTCAGTATTTAGAGCATGTTGAATAATTCTATAGAAATTTGATGTGAACCTTGGATCACGATCAATAACGATATAAAGTGGTACCTCATGAAACCTTAATAATTCCTTCACGTAAATCCTAGTAAGTTGATTAAGAGATAAATCTTCTCAAATAGAGATAAAATGGATAGTCTTGGTGAGATAGTCCACTATAACCCATATCACATTGTTTCTTTTTGATGTTTTTGGGAGACCAGTGACAAAGTCCATGGTGATATTGTCCCACTTCCACGCTGGTATGGGTAGTGATTACAATACCCCTTTAGGAAGTTATCGCTCTGTCTTCACTTGTTAACACACCAAACACCTTGTAGTGTAGTCTAAAATCTACCTTTTCATGTTATCCCACCAATAATGATCATGATGGTCCTTATGAATTTTCACACTTTCAGGATGTATATAGAATGTAGAGCTATGAGATTCATCCATTAGCTTCTTCTTTATTTATAAAATAGATAGAACACATAACCTTGTATGAAATTTTAGTACACCTTCTTGATTAATATTTCACTTAGGAAACATCCCATTCTTCATAGACTCTAACTTCTTCTATAACAAAGGATCTTATCTTTGATATTTTTTGATCTTTTATAGTAATAACGGTTGATAAATCATTTGGGTTAGGGTTGATGATATTTCTTTTATTATGATTCCCTTGTCTAGTTTTACTAGGTCTTTGATCAAATGATCTCTTTGAATCCTCATCATTTCCAACACAACAGGGTATTTTCTACTTAATGCATTGACAAATTTGTTTTCTCTTCCAGGGTGATAATGGATTGAATAATTGTAGTCTTTAAGAAGTTCCAACCATCTCCTCTCTCTCATGTTCAATTCGTTTTGTGTGAAAATATACTTCAAACTTTTATGTTTTGTGTATATATCACATTTCTCCCCATAAAGATAGTGCCTCCATATCTTCAAAGAAAAGACAACCAAAACTAGCTCTAGGTCATGTGTAGGATAGTTATGCTCATGAGACTTCAACTGTCAAGATGCATAAGTAATCACCTTTTCATTTTTCATGAGGACACACCCAATCCCTTTCATAGATGCATCACTAAAAATAATGAATCCTTCTCCAATAGAGGGGTAGAGTTAACATGGGTGCAATAACCAATATCTTCTTCTTCTCTTAGAAACTTTCATCACACTCCTTTGTCCAGATGAACTTGAACCCTTTTTAGAGTTAACTTTTTTAGTGGATTAGAAAGTTGTGAAATGTTTTTCACAATCCTCATATAATATCCTGCTAAACTAAGAAAACTGCAAATCTCAGTTACTATTGTAGGATGAGGCCACTCCTCCACAAACTTTATCTTTGCAAGGTCAACTAAGATTCCTTCATTGGTTACAATGTTCCCCAAGAAAGAAAATTATTGTAACCAAAATTCACATTTCTAGAACTTTCCAAACAACCTCTCTTTCCTGAGAGTTTTCAATATAACCCTAAAATGATCCTCATGTTCCTCATGGATTTTGGAATATATCATAATATCATCAATAAAAACTAACCCAAATTTATCAAGGTATTCCTTAAAGACTCTATTCATAAAATCTATAAAAATAGAAGGATCATTAGTCAAGCCTAAGGTAATTACAAAAAACTCATAATGACGATATCTTGATTGAAAGGCGGTGTTTGAAATATCTTCTTTCTTCACCCTCAATTGATGATAACCAGATCGAAGATCAATATTAGAGAAGAATTGATCCCCATGAAGTTGGTCAAATAAATCATCAATTCTTGAAAGAGAGTAATTTTTCTTTACTGTGATTCTGTTAAGTTCTCTATAATCAATGTATAGTCACATTGATCCATCATTATTCTTCATAAAGAGAATAGGTGCTCTCCAAGGAGACACACTTGGTCAGATAAACCCCTTCTCCAAATGATCTTGGAGTTGCTTCTTTATTTCATATAACTCTATATTTTCCATTCTATATGGGGTCCTTGAAATTGTCTTGGAACCAGGCATGATCTCAATGGAGAACTCTACTTCTCTTTCTAGAGGAGGTCCATGTAACTCATCAGGAAATAAATCAATGTATTCCTGAACGATGTGGACATTCTCTATTCCTATACTTTCATTTCCTTATTCATCTTCACTGATCATTTCCATAAATAAAGATCTGGGTGGTGCTTATAGACAAAGCTCACGTTGAGATATCTATCCTTTGAAAACAACTATAGGTTGTCCATTCATTACTACTAAGATTTCCTTGTTTAAAAATTTGACCTTAGCATTATACTTTAAGATCTAGTCCATCCCTAGTATAGTATCGAATTCCAACATCGGAATGACTACTAGATTTATAATGAGATTGTGATCTCCAAAGCGAATAATAGAGTTTCTATACATTGTTGATACTTAGATAATTCCTCCATGAGTCTTCACTGATAACTATAATTCTATCAGTTCATGGATTGATTCTATATTCTTTGCAAACTTGGAGGAAATAATTGAATGCATAGAACTAGAATCAAACAATGTACATTCTATATTTGATAGAACAACGAGAGTACCTTCCACCACATCATTTTGAGCTTCAACTTCAGCTATCATGATAGAAAAAGCAAGACCTTACTCCCTTGGCTTATACTGAGGTTGATGGTTGGTATATCTCTATATCCAAGGAGGAACCCAATAAAAGAAAACCCCAAAAACATAGTGTTACAATACCTTTACCACTTCAAAAAGGGTTTATAGGGATTTTAAAGTGGTTTAATAATTTTGTTTTTTAAATATAATATGTTTCAAATACAATGTAATTCAAATACCAAGTCCCAACCAAGATCTCTAGGTGAGGAGTATGGTAAGTTAAATTTCAAGAGGCTGTAAACACATATAGGTTCTCTATTGATCACTTCTTCCTTTGATGTTATCAATGACGATTGAAAACACCAACCACATGACTCATTACTTTATGGATAATTAATAAGAATTATAAATAACTAATTAAATCAATATGGTTTATCAAAATATAAATCATACTAGAAAATGATAATGAAATAGAGAGACAGATAGACAAAGTTACAACCAAGAAAATTCATAAGAGAACTATTGAAATCCATTTAAAACATGATCCTAATTTTATAGAACATCATCAATAAATGATGAAGGATACATGAGTAATAATACTTCATAGTCATTATATGAGGTCTAATTGAAGGTTAGACTATCTATGTAACTAATGGATTACCAAAACCTTAAGCATCTATTTAAACATTAAATTTTTATTATTTGAACTAAGGCATTTCCTTGGGAAAGTTATCCAATGATTAACATATAATATTAGGTAACCTTAAATAAGTATCTTGATTATTTAAGAAATTTCTCATACTTTACACACACCACTGATCATATTTTATGTTAAACCTTTTTATATATTAAAAAACTCAAGCATTCTATGAGATAAAGTTTAAGGGGTTAGGTCATAAAAAACAAAAAGAGGGATACAAAAATAGTATATGTGATTTAGAGAAAAAATGGAATAAAATGTTTATTGACTAACATGATTGTTTGTATGATATAACTAAAGTATATAAATCTTCTCAAACCACATAAAAAATTGACAATGTGGTATAATAATTCCCAGATCACTATTCTATAGACTCTAAATACCTAACACTATCTTTAAACATGGTGTGTCCTATCCCCACTACTGGAAATAAGGGTTATCCCCACCCCCCATACCAATGGTTTTCCATAACCGTTGGGATAAGGCAATATACTGTAGGCTATCCCAATGGTTGTCTAAAAACCGTTAGGATAAACCCATATAAATCCCCTAAAACACCCACTCTCCCTCACGCTCCCCTTCTCTCATCCCGACCCCCTCGCATTCCCCTTCTCCCATCTTGCTCGATAGCACTGCTCCCCTCCTCCCCTCCTCCCACCCCGATCCCTAACAGTGCTTCTCACTGCTCACCACTGTTATCCACTCTCTTCCACTTACCGCTAACCGCTCACCATCGCTCGCCGCTCCCCTCCTCCCATCCTGATCCCTAGAAACCACCGCTCGCTCCCCCCCCAAAACTCTAATCTCTACTTTATCTATAATATAAGCACAAAGGGATCAACTAAATCCACCTATCCATTAGATCTTCTCCATTTATGGTGATCTTGTGTGCAATTTGAAAGCATCGGCAGACAAGATATTCCACCTCCCTCCTTCATTGTTTCCCTTATGACATTTCTGATTTCAGAAGTTTTTGTTTTAGGGATATTCATCAATTTCAATGAAGTATGGTGAAATCAATCATATATGATAGATATTTTTCTATAATTAGGAATAGGGAAACCCAAGATTATGTCTTCCTATTTTTTCACATCAATCCATTGAGGTATGTCAATGTTTCATATTATTCCAAGGGATTTTTCACAAAATCAATTTTATTATCTATTGAATAAGTATTTTTAATTAGTGCTTTGTGTATCCTAGATTAAAGGATGCATTGGGAGTGGAATGCATGCTATTGTTGATGGTTTTGACATATCAGAATGACTTGGTGAGTTAATCAATAATATGAAAGGTTTTAATTTATCTGATCAGCCTAGTTGATCAAGGGAGAGGCTGGATGAGCTTGGCAGGCCTTGACAGCTAATATTAGCCCTTGGCATCAAAGTGGAAAAGCCATTGTAAAAGTTATGTGTCCTTTAATACTTTACTTATGGGATTTACTTTTGTTTTATGATACATGTGGATGCTCAGGCATTCTGTTGAGGTAGTTTCCCATTATTAATTTATTTAAATAAATGTTTTTATTTAATTCAAAATGCTTAATTGTAATAGCTAAATTCTAGGGGTCATGAACAACCCTTTTGTACTTGATTTACACTTCACTGATTTTTAATGTTTGATCTATGTTTCCAACCCAATTTAAATGGGTTTAAGACTTGTTTGTTGTTGTTGTTGTTGTAGTTGAATTCATTTGGTGTGTGCATTTTGTTTCCCTTGTAGGTGTGGGTAAGAGCTGCCTTATTTTTCATTTCTCTGATGTATCCTTTACTAATAGTTTTATCACTACAATTGGGTATTCCCTATTAATCTTATTCATCTTGTTGCTGCTTTTGTTTTTTTTTCTACCTAATAAGATAATACTTACTGATCCCGCATAAATTTCAAGATAATAACCATTGACTGGGATGTAAAACGGATCAAACTCCAAATTTGGGATACTGCTAGTCTGGATTGATTTAGGACAATCACAACTGGTATTTTATTTTATCTTGTAATATATGTAATTTATATCCCATATATTTCAACTTAAAAAATAAGTAATTTTGGGATGATTTTTAAAACATGATTTCTCAAAAAATCAGAAGTTATTTTTTCTCAAGAAACACTATTAAACATCTCGAGTGACCCAATTCTCTACTGGGATCTAATGATGCTATTTTTTCTCAGTACTATACTTGATAAAACCTTTCTATAATTGTTATTGATCTATATATACTATATTTTATTTTAAATATATATCTCTCTAATATCTTTCCAAATATTCCATTCAACTCTAAATATACCTCGATGTAATCAATTACACTTGAAAAGAATTTGAAAACACACCACTATACCTTATTCTCATGAAACCATGATAGTACTATGCACTATAGAATTATAATTTTCTTTTCTCATCAAAACATGATGTGTTAAATGAGTGAACATCCATAGAAGTACTTGATCGATGGAATCAATATTTAAGAGATGATGTCTGCAGTCTTTGAAAATCATCCATCCACTCAAAACTACACCCGAGAATCTCTTAATTATCTAAACTTGATCCATAGTCTCTTGATTAAGACTCAGTCTATTGTAAAAAATATCATTCAGTACAAAGGTTATCTCACTCCATTCATGACATTTAACATTCTTCAAATTTTAGGGTGTACATGGGCTTTTCACTAAAACTACCTTTCATCGATTACCCTAGGTAATAACTTTTTCTAAAGGCCATTGACCAACTTAAAAATCTAATGTATACTTAGGAATAATATGTAACTCACTTTATTCTATTCTGATAGTCAAAGAAACACCACAGTAGTCAACTTCTCAAGATTGTTACACATGCCACCCTCTACATTCATCATATTTTACCAATCATAGTAATTATAATATAAAGGTACTAAATACTTCCTATATCACTGTTTCATCAATAATAATGCACCAAAATTCTAATGTTACATGTAAACCACTACACATTAACCCAGCTCGACATAACCTAAAAAACCATCCCATGAAACTCACTTAAGAATTTAAGGGAATAGGAATACTCTATACAAAAAAATATATTCCATCTTAAACTTGGTTTCTATAGTAAAAATATATCCTAATCATATATAAAAAACCAAAAATACCTCAAGATTATTATCCTTTAGATTATACAACATGATTCCCATGTTTAAGATCACTCCCGAATCTATATTTTCACATGAAAATTTATATAGTACCTCTATAGATACCCTATCTCACCAAAGGTGATATGTTTCTTCTATTCATCCATACAATGAAAGGACATGTTATACATCCTTCTATATGGGAAAAAATCTACATATCGTTTCTTCTTAGGGCATAACAGTGTAAAATACCCCCTGACTTGCTTCAACTAGACCTCTCTTGACCTACATCAATTAAGATTACATCAAACATAACAAACCAAGATGAACCACAAGAAACCAAAACAAATAAGATTATAAAGAGTAAACCCAAAATGAGTTGAACTAAATAAAGTGGCACCATACAAACCCAAAATGGATATAATAAAACCAAATAAAAAATAGAATGAAACATTAAAAAAACATTCACAAACTAACAAAAAATTACTCATATAAATGAAAATACGATCAACCAAAATAGATCTAGAATGATCAAAATAAAGAAAATATAATTCAAATAGAAAAAAAATTGAATGAAACTAAATTGTAAAAAGTCACACTAATCTAACTTGAACTAATATGATATTAAAAATGATGAATAAAATGGGACCAAATATAATAAATTCAAACCTATATGATCACAACCTATAAGAACTAAAATGAACTAAACCAAATTGATATTAATTGAATGTAATAAAACTAAATCGATTAGAACTCAAATGAATAAAATTTTCCAAGCTAATATAAACAAAAACAAGATGAACAAAATCTAATGAAAATTTCCCAAACTAACTTGTATCAAACAAAACCAAACTAAGATGAAACTCAAGACAAACTTATTATATACCATTAATAGGAAGATTAACTGTCAATTAATTGGAATGTACTATTTGATAATATCATTTTGAAACTTGGATTTGTTTCCCCCTTGCTTGTAGGAACATGATTTGACCCATAGGGTGTTCTGGTTCTTATATGTTGGGCAGTGACTTGTATAGTCAAAGGAGACAGGTATGTTTTAGTTTAGTTTTTATTTTATTTTCTTTATTGCATCATCCACTTAGGCCTTTTACCACTTTCTACAGATGGATGGTAGTTATATTCTGTAAATGGGGCCTAAAGGGCACTAGGGGCGGCTATGCATTTTTTTGTAGGGGAGGGAGATCGGGGTAGTGGAGAGATTAATTAATATGTTTCATTTTTGTCTTCCTTTATAATGTATTGATTTTATTTATTTACTTTTACTTTAGTGTCGACATCCGACATATAGATGGATCATGCCTAAATTTTATTTATTTTTCACTACTATTTTAATTAATTTTTTATGGGTGAAATTGTTCCCAAGTTGCGATTCCTTGATGCCCGGACACTTGTTCCTACCCGTGGGCATAACCCATCCACCTTAATCCATCCTAATCATTCCTATATTATATTATAACTTGGTTATTACTATGCCTGAACCATGGTAGGTACTAGGAAACACGAAATAACTAAGGAGGGATTGGGAACATATTCACAATTATACAACTCCATTAGTTTAGTTCACATATACTATCTAAGAAATAAAAAAAACAAAATCCAAGGATCACATAAACATGAACTAAATCTAGTTAATTCCTATTCTCATATTTTATATCCAATGATTCATATGCTATAAACTATATATTTTCTCAAGAATAACCCCCCCCCCAAAAAAAATCTTTTCACAATTCTTTATTTTGAATTTATATACCATACATGTATAATAAAATTTATTATAACTATCCTAAAAAATACTCAAATGTTCTTAACTCCAAACTCTATCCTAACAAATTGAAAAAAATTATCATATCCTAAATTTCATGCAAGAAAACTCAATATGTTCATCTTTAATATGCTAAGGGCTAAGTGTTGAGGTATCCACTAAAATTATGGGAGACATTGAATCTATACATAACCTTTCAAATATTATAATTCAACATCCTATACTATAATATAAATGAATTATAAACCATTAAATATATCATATTCATATACAAAAATAGATCAATAATGTTACCACTAAAATTAATATTTTATTAATTAGGATCAAGCACTTTTAGTTGTTTAGTATGAAACATTGCAAATACAAAGAAAAAATGGGAAGATGAATATACATGCAACATGATCCAGAAAAGAAAAAAACTAGGAAAAAATAATTTTCCATCACCAAAAATTATACTTTGAAGATGCATTTGATAACTCATAATTTATAAGAAAATTATTAGGAGTACCCTTAAAAAGGTTAAATACCATTAAGTACACTGATGATGGGAGGACCCTCAAAGGATGGAGGAATATTTTCATGAAATTTATTAGTAGATCCTCCCAACTTATGAATGATTGTGGGGCTACACTCTGAATCCCCTCCCAAGATTTTCCCTTGAGAGAGAAGCAGAATAAACATAACCTCACCACATCTCTTATTACATTGTTAAAATGGAAGGATCCACACAATTCTAAGAAAACATCAATGAGAGAATAAGGTTCTCAGTGAGGCATCCCAGTGAATTGGATGGAATGAGCAATAATTTTTATTATTGTGAGCTTCATATCTATTGACGAGAAACAACCAGAGGGATTAGGATACATGTATTGACTACCCAAATTTGAGAATCATCTGTAATTGATGAGATCTTGCATCATTAGGATACTTAATTTGAGATATTGGTCTTCTCCTTGTCCTAATACCTATTCATTTCTTGTCTTAGTTATCTTATATCCATGATACACTCTTATTGTTTGTTATTATTTAGTCTTCCCATATTCCTTTCAATCCCATGATAAAAAGTGTGTTCCACTTCTTTCCCCCCCTTTTTGAATATGTGTGTACAATGGATTATCAAACAAAAACTGGGTAAAACTAAGTTTAAAAAAGGGGAAAAGTAAAAAATATAAATGGAAAATTAATAGAAAACATAAATATTTCATGTCACCGCTCCCCATCAATGAATTTTTTTTACATGCCTGAAAGACATTATTAAATATCTCAAAGAAACCAAAGTAAAAATTTATAAACTCTAAGAAACACTAACTAATTTAAAATAATTTTAAGTGGAAGTCATGTTTTATGAACTAGGAATAGTATAGAAATGACTTAAAATGTTTAAAAAACTATAAAGAAAACAAAATATTTAAGTTGGTTTGGTTTTGAGAAAAATGAGATGAGTGTACTATGATTTTGTAGGTTTATATTTATGTACTTAGTGAGGGATAGGTCTTGTGATTTTAATTTAAATGATGTTAGTACCAGACTATGGTGAGATTAATATCATAATGATCAAACTATATTTTATAAAACCTATTTCCTCCCATCAGTTCATACTATAGTTTATAGATAGGATTTTATAACCAAATTTAAACATTTCTACCCCAAACTGATGTATTTTTTGTGACATGAGGGTAGATTGTTGATGCACATAGTAGGAAAACCCTTATCTCTTAGCAATGGTCAACATGAGAGATAAGGTTAATGTAATGTCTCAGATTTTCCGTTTATTATTTTTAAATATTATATGGAATTATTTTGAGATCGAGTGCGAAGACGGCACATCATTCCGAGGTCCAGTGAGACCGGAATGGTGGTTTGAACTTTTTTTAAGTCAAGTGAGTTGGAGCTTGTGCGCGGTTGTGGAAGTTTCCAAACGGATACCTAGATTAAAAATATGAGCGCACCGTTGTGTCCGGTATGACGACTTTTCCTAAGAACGACTCTAACCTCAACTAGCGCAGGTCGGCTGCAAAAAAAAATTTAATTTAGGACATTTTAAAAAGGAAAGCTCTTTGGAGGGAATAAAATAAATTAATAATTTATTTCATTATTTTAAAACGTTTCCTTTTTTTTGAGCACGACCTAATCCTCCCCTATAAATGCATCCTTATGGAAAATTCGCAGGGTTAGCCTCATAACCCTACGAGTTGAGAGAAAGAGAGAGATTTCTCTTGGAGCTTGGGCGGAGGAGGACGCATTGGCGAATGACGACGGATCGAAGTCGAGAATCGCTACGCCAACAATGTTGAAGGATCTCGACGACAACGGCAGCGTGACGCCTTTGTCAATGATCAATCCTTTCGAAAGGTAGGGGTTGTTGTTTTCATTTTCTTTTCCCCGTATTTGAATTTAAACGACGAACGCGGATCAACCCTGAACAAGTTGATCCGCAGATCCGTACGTTCTTGCAGGAGGGTTTTCTTTGGGATGATTTTGGGGAGTTAATCCATGCTTTAGATTCATATTGATCTCTGATCTGTTTAAACCTATTAATGGGAGCGGATCAACGCCGTGACGAACGACGGCGGAGGTTCGTTCCTTATTTTTGTTTATGTGTATTTTCTTCCTCCTTTTTCCCCGCGCGTTCTTCGCGTTCTTCACGGGGCGACGGACAACGGATCGTTGCACATCCTTTCAGCGACTCAATGATCCCAAGTTGAAGGTTTGACGACGCAATGACCTTGTGGAGGTGCAGCGGTGATGGCGGATGACGAATCAGACCAGATCGGAAGGGGACATTCTTTGAGCATTCTTCGCGTGGGAAGACCAATCATGTTTTCAGAGCCGATCGGAGGCCCGAAAACGACAGAAACAACTTCGTGGTGTCGGGGCGACCAATAACTGAAGGTTTAGTGACGATCGGACAGCCAGATCAATGATCAGAGCACCACGAGAGGCGCGACGGCGGAGGTCCGCGTTTCTAGAAATTTCCAGAATACACGGCGTGTACTTCCTAAGAACACGCCGTGTAGTTTTGATAGTGGCGGCTAGGGTTTTGGGGTCAGAGAAGGATCACACGACGTGTGACCCCGGTCACACGGCGTTTTGGACCTTTCCCGAAGCTCGGCGTGTACTTCGGGTGGTACACGGACACGTGATGCTCTACACGGCTTCAGGCGGCACGATGTGTACAGCTCGGCAGAGGCGGCTATGCAGAGCTCGGCATGTATCCTGGGGATACACGGACACGGGATGGAGTACACGACCGTGTACTCCATCACCCGTCCAGGCGAGGTAAACAGCACGGGTCACCCCGTGTGCGGATCGCACGGGTTGGAGTACACAGGTTGGTGACCATGTACGAGCTCATGGCCAGGGTACACGGAGCCAGCCCCAGTTACCCAGACACGATGTGTACTCTGTACTACATGCTGTGTACTAAGTTTTTTTCTTATGACCAGCCTCACGACACGGGCTGTTGTACACGGGCAGTACCCGGGGTCGGAAAACACGGTGTGTATCATTTCTACATGCCGTGTACTTTTTGGAGAACATCTTGGTCCTTTTGTTCACCGTGCCTTGAACATATTTCATTTGGGTTAGTGCCCCTTATTCTTTTCCCCTGAAGGTCAGGCATCATTCCCTCATGCCGGATTATGATCCCTTCAGCAGGACTTTTCTGTGATAGAGTCAGGCATCCATCTGAGAGGCCCATATTGAGATCCTCTATCCATTCCAGACCCTAGGTAGAGTCAGGCATCGGCATGACCAACTTTACCGAGTGTTGATCCTATACCTAGCAGGTGAATTCTGGATGAGTCACGGTATCCGCCATGGCCCTGGCAGTGATCCTCATCTGTGTATCAAGATCTTTTCCACTCAGGAGTGTGTCTCCCGTAATGAGTGCTTCTATCTATCGTAACCCTTCCACTCAGGAGTGTGTCTCCCATAATGAGTGTAGCTATATCTCATAACGGTTCCCGACGAACATCACTACTCGGACGGGCATCATCAGAACTATAAGACTCATGGAGTGTGTTCTCCCGGAACGAGCGCATCACAGAATCTTAAAACGGAATCCCTTGCGGGGGTATGCGGTTGCGTGACTTGTCTCTAGACCACGGGTATGGGTTTTGAGTATATCTGGTTTGTTTTATATGTTCTCTAAACATATATTATGCATATATGATTGTACCTTTTCTTTGTGTACTGCTTTGTGGTTTTTCGGGGTCATCTACTGAGTATTGTTATACTCACCCTTGCACGGGCTTTGCCTGCACGTCTGGTGTCTTGTGCAGATGAGCAACCTTTTGACAGAGTCCAGGGCGGACCAGGACATGACCGAGATTTCTGAGTTTCCTACAGGATGAGGCGTTCCTACGACTATGAGCAGCAGTCCCAGTACCTTTGTGCTTACAGGTTGGACTTTGCAGTTTTTCAGACTCTTGTTTTTGGTGGGCTTATATTCTGGCCCTGTTTACTTTTACAGTACTCTACCTTTCATCGTACTCTGTTGGTTGGGATTAGTTGTATGCATGTTTTTTTGTTCCTTAGTGTTTTACATTTCAGCATTTGTGGGCTTGGAGATGTGTGTGTGTGTACAGGTACTTAGGAAATGCCTCCCATGTTAGTGATATGCCTACTCGGTGCTAGTCACCAGCCCCTGGCCTATTGGAGGCGGGCTTGGGGAGTCACGGCGTGGGCCCTACTGGGATGGGTCGTGGCAGAGTGGTATAAGAGGTGGTCAGTTCTACCTTAGGACCGAGAGTCTGTGAGTTTGGTTGGGGCAACAATGTTGAGTGTTTCGGGTTCGGCTTTCAGGCCAGAGACTCCTGTGTTAGTGCGGCGGCCAACGTATCCATACACCAGGACTCTAATAACCTGCTTTTCGACCCGGTTCACGAAAATACTTGTTGCGGGGAAATAAAAGGTACATGCATCATATAGGAATGGGTTGTGTCTTCCATATCCTTGGTGTCAGCTATCCAGATATACTCATTGACCATGACACATGTTGTTTCTTTATAGGATGCCTCCACGATGTGTACCCGCTAGGATTCAGCAGCACGATCACAAGGATGACCCCCTCAGTGACGAGGCTTCGATACAGGGACCAGTTCCCCAGGCTTTGCCACCAGGTGGTGCACCTTCTATACCTCCACCAGTGGAGCAGCCAGTGGTACCAGCGGTACCGACCGGTGAGGAGCGCAGGCTCAGCGCGCTCCACGAGTTCCAGAGACAGAGGCCCCTCAAGTTCCGAGGCGAGCCCGATCCTCAGGCGGCTGAGGACTGGCTTGAGGCGATGACCAGAGTTTTCCGTCTAGTGAGGACACCAGTAGACCAGATGGTGATCCTAGGGGCGAGCCTTCTTCAGGGTTCGGCCGAACGATGGTGGATTCTAACCACGCAGACTCATGACGAGGAGACTCTTTCATGGATGGAGTTTGAGTGACTCTTCAGGGAGGAGTTCTCTCCGGTTACGCTGAGAGCTGTGCGCATCCAGGAGATTCTTCATCTCCAGCAGGGCAGTATGACGGTGGCCGAATATTCATCGAGGTTCACCAACCTCGCTAGGTACTCGATGGATATGGTCAGGGATCAGTACTTTAGGGCTCAGACCTTTGAGCGAGGTCTACGGCGAGACATCTGAGCTAGTGTCATGCCTCTATGCATATCGACCTATGCTGGAGTGCTCGAGCGGGCCTTGGTGATCGATAGATTCTTGGTGGAGCAGAGACAACCGCCGACAGTCAGCCGCAGGCAGACAGGTGCAGAGACACCGGTAGTAGGGAGCCGACATCAGACACAGGGATCTGGATGTGGGAGACGTCATAGGAGGACTCAGGACAAGGGATCGACGGTCCAGGGCTCTCAGGATGGATCCAGTCAGCCTAGGGAGAAGCGATGCTATTCATGCGACGGTCAGGGGCATCTCGCTAGAGATTGCCCGAAACGTCGGGCTGCTGACAGGGAAGTGGTGGATGGACCACCAAGACAGAGGCAGAGAACGAAGCAGGCAGATCTTTCAGGCGGAGGACATGGAAGAGGAGCTAGGAGAGATACAGGTTATGGAAGACGCTTCGACTTACTTCCACCACCACCCCCAGGAGGTCCGCACCAGGCTTAGGGAGCTGGGGGACAAGGACGGGGACAACTACATGTGGTCGAGGCATACGACCCAAGGGATCAAGGGATGATTCGAGGTACGATCTGTGTCTTTTCTACCTTAGCTTCCGTACTCATAGACACAGGTGCTATTCATTCCCTTATAACCACATGTCTTGTACAAAACCTTGAGATTCCGGTAGAACCGTTTACTCGATCCTTACGCTTGGAGACACCTACGGGAGGAGACTCGATGATCACGCACCATTGCAGATAGTGTGATCTTACCCTTGGAGGTGAGAGTTTCGGTTGGAACCTCTTGGTGGTAGCGTCGAGGCCTTACGATGTCATTCTCGGTATGGATTGGTTATCTTTGGTCCATGCCTAGATTGACTGTTTTAGGCGAAGAGTGTGGTGTGTCCGCCGTAATGGAACTAGGTTTTCCTTTGTCGGAGAAAAGGAAACCCAGGAAGCACAAAGTAGGCTCATGCATAGGATGGGGCATCCGATCACTCATGAGTTGGCTAGCCTTACCCTCGGAGCAGTAGATGTTTTGAGCTCTCAGTTACCAGTAGTGGTGGCAGAGTATGAGGATGTCTTTCCGAAATATGTTCCAGGGTTACCTCCCCGTCGGGAAATTGACTTCTGCATCGACTTACACCCCGGGACAACACCGATTTCCTCATCGGCTTATCGGATGGCTCCCGCAGAGCTTCGCGAGCTGAGGGTGCAGTTGGAGGATTTGCAGAGCAAGGGTTTCGTGAGACCCAGTGTTTCACCCTGGGTGGCCCCAGTCTTGTTTTCCAAGAAGGTATATGGGAGTCTGAGGTTGTGCGTGGATTACCGGCGCATGAACCAGGTGACGGTGAAGAACAAGTATCCAATGCCAAGAATTGATGACCTCTTCGATCAACTAAGAGGGGATTAGTGGTTCTCAAAGGTTGATCTTCGATCAGGCTATCACCCGCTACGAGTGCAGGGTGAGGATATACTGAAGACGACTTTCAGATGTCGCTACAGTCACTATGAGTACTTGGTGATGCCCTTTGGCATGAAAAACGCCCCCATAGTGTTCATGGGGTTGATGAACCGGATCTTCCAGCCGTACTTGGACCTATTCATAGTGGTTTTCATCGATTACATCCTTGTGTACTCGACGTAAGAGGAGGAGCACGCGAGACATCTGCGGATGGTTCTAGAAGTACTCTGAGAGAACCAGATTTATGGAAAGCTCTCGAAGTGTCAGTTCTGGATTCAGGAGGTCAACTTTCTGGGACATGTCATCTCAACATATGGAGTAGCTATGGACCCAACCAATGCGGAGGCTGTGTTAGCATGGGAGCCACCTCGGAGCGTGACAGAGGTGCGAAGCTTCCTTGGGTTGGCAGGATATTACCAGAGATTCATCCCTGATTTCTCTCGGATATCAGCACCGATGACGGCCTTGACCAGGAAGGGGCAACCCTTCATGTGGACAGAAAAGTGACAGAAGGATTTTGAGTAGCTAATACAGAGTTTGATGAGCGCCCCAGTCTTGAGATTACCGGAGGAGGGTGTCAAGTACATAGTTTTCTGCGACGCATCAGGGACCGGGCTCGGCTGTGTCCTGATGCAGCGGCACGTGGTGATTGATTATGGGTCACGCCAGCTTAGGCCGCATGAGTAGAACTATGCGACCCATGATATCGAGTTAGCAGCGGTAGTCTTCACACTGAAGATGTGGCGAAACTACATTATGGGTGAGCGGTTCATTGTCTACTCTGACCACAAGAGCCTCAAGTACATATTCTCATAGAAGGACCTGAATATGAGGTAGAGAAATTGGCTAGAGTTCCTCCAGGACTATGATTTCGAGATCATCAATAATCCTGGGAAGGGGAACAAGGTGGCAGGCGCTCTTACCAGAAGGTTGATCTCACAGCTGTTGAGTGAGGCGACACAAAAATTAGCCGCGTTGCAGTTATCCTTCGTGGATGGAGAGGATGCAGCCTACCTACAGTCGTTGGTTGTCACCCATACACTCTTATAGCGAGTTAGGGAGTCACAACTTGGGGATGTCAACTGTGTGACCTTACGAGCTCAGTTATCCACAAGACATGCTCCTGATGGATATTCGCAAGGTGGGGAGCACGTACTCCTTTTCAGAGGATGCACTGTTGTACCAGTAGCGTTGCAGGAGGAGGTCCTGAGGGAGTTCCATACATCCCCTTTGGCGGTACATCCCGGAGTGGCAAAGATGTACCAGGACCTCCGACGTCATTTCTGGTGGTCAGGCATGAAGAAGGCAGTGGCAGAGTTCGTTTCTCGATGCCTCACATGCCAGAAGGTGAAGGCTGAGCACCAGGTTCCAGCAGGGTTAACTCACCCCTTGGAAGTTCCAGAGTGGAAGTGGGATGGAATATCGATTGACTTCGTGACGAGCTTACCACGAACGTCTAAGGGTCACGATTCCATCTGGGTGATCGTTGATAGACTCACCAAGTCGGCCCACTTCCTAGCTATCAGGGAACAGAGTTCCGTAGAGAGCTTGGGACGCCTCTACATACATGAGATAGTTCGGCTTCATGGAATCCCCTTGACTATAGTCTCAGATCGAGATGGCCGCTTCACATCCCGGTTGTGGAAGGGATTGTAGGAGGCTTTTGGGACTCAGATACACTTGAGCACAGTGTTTCATCCCCAGACAGATGGTCAGACAGAGAGGACCATTCAGGTTCTGGAGGATATGTTGTGGGCCTGTATCTTGGACTTTGGTCGCAGCTGGGAGGACCACCTACCACTGGTGGAGTTTGCGTACAACAATAGCTACCACTCCACCATTGGTATGGCACCGTTCGAGGCCTTGTATGGGAGACCCTGCCGGTCACCGCTTTGCTGGACCGACCCCAGAGAGTCAACACTCATGGGTCCAGAGTTAGTGAGAGCTACCATAGAGAAGGTGCAGATCATCCGGGAGTGGATGAAGACTGCACAGACCCGACAGAAGTCTTATGCTGATAGACGACGGAGGCCTCTGGAGTTCGAGGAGGGAGACCGCGTTTTTCTTTGGGTATCACCTCGATGTGGGTTGCGGAGATTTGGCCGAGGCGGCAAGATATCTCCGAGGTTCATTGGACCTTTCCAGATCCTGGGCTGAGTTGACGAGGTGGCGTACCGCCTGGCGCTACCTCCACAGTTGCATCAGGTACATGATGTCTTCCACGTGTCACAGTTGAGGAGGTACGTGCATGACCCATCGCACGTCATCGACTGGGGCGAGCTGGAAATCGAGGATGGAGTGACCTTTGCTGAGTACCCGGTGGAGATCGAGGATCGACAGGAGAGGATCCTTCATGGGCGATCGATTCTCTTAGTGCGCGTCTGGTGGCAGCACTGGAATCTTTAGGAAAGAACGTGGGAGCGGGAGGCCCAGATCCGTGCCCAGTACCCTCATATTTTTGAGTAGCCATTGTTTTGGATTTTCGGGGACGTAAAGCCCCAAGGTGGGGATAATGTAATGTCTTGGATTTTCAGTTTATTATTTTTAAATATTATATGGAATTATTTCAAGACTGGGCGCGAAGACGGCACATCGTTCCGAGGTCCAGTGAGCTCGGAATGGTGGTTTGAACTTTTTTTAAGTCAAGTCAGTCGGCGCTTGTGCGCGGTTGTGGAAGTTTCCAAACGGATGCTCAGATTAAAACTCTGAGCGCACCATTGCGTCTGGGATGATGACTTTGCCTAAGAATGACTCTAACCTCAACCAGCGCAGGTCGGATGCAAAAAAAAAATTAATTTGGGACGTTTTAAAAAGGAAAGCTCTTTAGAGGGAATAAAATAAATTAATAATTTATTTCATTATTTTAAAACGTTTCCTTTTTTTTGAGCAGGACCTAATCCTCCCCTATAAATTCATCCTTATGGAAAATTCACAGGGTTAGCCTCATAACCCTGAGAGTTGAGAGAAAGAGAGATATTTCTCTTAGAGCTTGGGCGGAGGAGGACGCGTTGGCGAACGACGACAGATCGAAGTCGAGAATCGCTACGCCAACAACGTTGAAGGATCTCGACGACAACGGCAACGCGACACCTTCGTCAACGATCGATCCTTTTGAAAGGTAGGGTTTGTTGTTTTGATTTTCTTTTCCCCGTATTTTAATTTAAACGATGAACGCGGCTCAACCCTGAACAAGTTGATCTGCGGATCCGTACGTTCTTGCAGGAGGGTTTATTTTGAGATGATTTTGGGGAGTTAATCCATGATTTATATTCATGTTGATCTATGCTCCATTTAAACCTATTAACGGGAGCAGATAAATTCCGTGACGAACGACGGCGGAGGTTCGTTCCTTATTTTTGTTTATGTGGATTTTCTTCCTCCTTTTTCCCCGCGCGTTCTTCGCGTTCTTCGCAGGGCGACGAACAATGGATCGTTGCGCATCCTTTCTGTGACGCAACGATCCCAAGTCTAAGGTTTGACGACGCAACAACCCTGTGGAGGTGCGGCGACGATGGCGGATGACGAATCAGACCAGATCGGAAGGGGACGTTCTTCGAGCGTTCTTTGCGCGGGAAGATCAATCATGTTTTCAGAGCCGACCAGAGGCCCAAAAACGATGGAAATAGCTTCATGGTGTCGGGGTGACCAAGACCTGAAGGTTTCATGATGATTGGACGACCGAATCAATGATCGGAGCACCACGAGAGGCGCGACGGCGGATCTCCGCGTTTCTGAAAATTTCCAGAATACACGGCCTGTACTTCTGAAGAACACGCCGTGTAGTTCTGATGGTGGTGGCTAGGGTTTTGGGGTCAGAGAAGGATCACACGGCGTGTGACCCCGGTCACACGGCGTGTTGGACCTTTCCCGAAGCTCGGCGTGTACTTCGGGTGGTACACGGACACAGGATGCTCTACACGGCTTCAGGCGGCACGACGTGTACAGCTCGGCAGAGGCGGCTACGCGGAGCTCGGTGTGTATCCCAGGGATACACGGTCACGGGATGGAGTACACCAATGTGTAATCCATCACCTGACCATGCGAGGTAAACAGCACGGGTCACCCGGTGTGCGGATCGCACGGGTTGGAGTATACGGGTTGGTGATCGTGTACGGGCTCATGGCCAGGGTACACGGAGCCAGCCCCAGTTACCCAGACACGGTGTGTACTCCATACTACACGCCGTGTACTATGTTTTTTTCTTACGACCAGCCTCACGACACGGGCCATTGTACACGGGCAGTACCCGGGGTCAAACAACATGGCGTGTATCATTTCTACACGCCGTGTACTTTTTGGAGAACAGCTTGGTCCTTTTGTTCACCGTGCCTTGAACATCTTTCGTTTGGGTTAGTGCCCCTTCTTCTTTTCCCCTGAAGGTCAGGCATCATTCCCTCACGCCGGATTATGATCCCTTCAGCATGAATTTTCTGTGATAGAGTCAGGCATCCATCTGAGAGGCCCGGATCGAGATCCTCTATCCATTCCAGACCCTAGGTAGAGTCAGGGATCGGCGTGACCAACTTTACCGGGCATTGATCCTCTACCTAGTAGGTGAATTCCGGATGAGTCGCGGTATCCTCCATGGCCCTGACAGTGATCCTCATCTGTGTATCGAGATCTTTTCCACTCAGGAGTGTGTCTCCCATAATGAGTGCTTCTATCTATCATAACCCTTCCACTCAAGAGTGTGTCTCCCATAATGAGTGTATCTATATCTCGTGACGGTTCCCGACAAACATCACTTCTCGGACGAACATCATCAGAACTATAAGACTCATGGAGTGTGTTCTCCTGGAACGAGCACATCACGAAATCTTCAAACCGAATCCCTTGCGAGGGTATGCGGTTGCGTGACTTGTCTCTAGACCACAGGTCTGGGTTTTGAGTATATATGGTTTGTTTTATATGTTCTCTAAACATATATTATGCATATCTGACTGTACCTTTGCTTTGTGTACTGCTTTGTGGTTTTTTGGGGTCCTCTACTGAGTATTGTTATACTCACCCCTGCACGGGCTTTTCCCACACGTCTGGTGTCTTGTGCAGACGAGCATCCTTTTGACAGAGTCCAGGGCAGACCAGGACAGGACCGAGCTTTCTGAGTTTCCTAAAGGCCGAGGCATTCCTACTGCTATGAGCAGCATTCCCAGTACCTTTGTGCTTACAGGTTGGACTTTGTAGTTTTTCAGACTCTTGTTTTTGGTGGGCTTGTATTCTGGACTAGTTTACTTTTACAGTACTCTACCTTTCATCGCAATCTGTTGGTTGGGTTTAGTTGTATGCATGTTTTTTTGTTCCTTAGTGTTTTACATTTCATCATTTGTGGGCTTGGAGATGTGTGTGTGTGTACAGGTACTTAGGCAATGCCTCCCATGTTAGTGATATGCCTACTCGGTGCTAGTCACCAGCCCCTGGCCTATTGGAGGCAGGCTTGGGGAGTCACGGCGCGGGCCCTACTGGGATGGGTCATGACAGTTAATGATTAAGATGAACGGATAATACACAACAACCCATTTAAATTTAAATCCAACACATTTACATACACGACACACACTTGACTTAAATTATATAGCTTGGTACAAGATGTATTTACCCCATAATTATAGTTATTTTGGGATATTAAAATAAAGATAAATTAAATATTCATCACTATAGAATCAACAACTCATCCAGTATTAGGATTTACTCTTCATGTCTTCCTTTAGGGATGAGGTCCCAACCCCCTACACAACAACGTCCAAGTTTAATTTATAAGAAATATCCCTCAAGTGAATTATCTTGAATTTAAAACATTTAATATTTTCAAAATCCTTTCTATATTTTTATGCATTTGAAACAATCAATACCTTCATGGTGGTTCTACTTAGATAATTGAGCATTGGTTGGGTCTTCCTTGTTTTGTAGTAACTTATAACTTCCTATGTGTTGGCAATGCCCATGCACATACTTCTCCTTCAAATTCCATGAGGAATGCATGCGTTCTATGGATATATTGAAGAGATTGAGAATTTGATTTATTAAAATAACTAATCCCTATGGTTTGGATAGGACCCTGCAATGAAACTGTAATTATTATGATATCTTTCATGTTTACAACTGGTTTCATGTCTACAGGTTCTGGATAGAAGTTTCTTCCTGGAATAGGTGCATGATGGACCTATTGTTTTCTAGGGAGAAGAGGATATACAAACGATTTACGAAACCATTGGTATACAATTGGGGAGAAGAGTGTATACCATTGGTATGAAATGTATACTACGGTTCTTGAACTATTGGTATACATATATTCCAACAGTTTCATTGAAAGCATCAGAATAGAGAAAAGTATATATGTATACCATGGTTCTTGAATGGTCGATATACATATATCACAATGGTTTCATTGAAACCATTGGAATAGAGAAAATACTATGCAGGTGTGCTGGACATGTATACCATGGTTCTTGAACTACTGGTAAACATATATCCTAACAGTTTCATTGAAACTATTAGAATAGAGTAAGTTGAGACATCCCTATACCAATAGTTTCTATAAAACCATTGGTATAGGGATATTGTGATGCCCAACATGCCAACGGTTCCTAGAGCCATTGGGATAGCCTATCCCAATGGTTTTAAACTGTTGGGATAGGTAAAATCTTTAGTAGTTCCCATTGTATTCTTCATACTCTTGGGAAACTCCTCCAACATGAATTTCATTATCAAAGAATGAAACAATCCTTATTTATCCATTTACTCACATGAATATCCTTATAAAATGTTTCCTTATAATTTATCCTCCTTCATTTGATAAACCCCACATGATGTTCCTACAAGCTATGTATAATCTATATCCCAAAATAATACTTATAACATGACATGAATATTCAAAACAAAAAGCCTATATTTACTTCATAGGATAACATACATAATTTTATCACATATTCTTTGTTATGCACGATCCCATGTGTTAGAATATTATTAGGTTAACTGACGCACTAACAAGAATTATTTTTCTCCAATTCATGATTTCTTTATATTACCTAAAGTTCTTTCTATCGTTGTGTGATAATCTTTGATAAGATATGAATCGATGAACATAGTTTAAGCATCAATATTTTATTCCATAAATAAATCCATTTCCCATTCCATAATTCACCTCTATACCTCTAGGACGCACCAAGAATGAAATTCCCAACCTTTTCACAATACACTAGTATGAGTTAAATAACATGTTTCATAACCATCGACATAATATTTCAAGATATAGTGTCACACCACTATATCATTGTATATCAGGTAATGGGGGTCAATATGGATTTTTTAAAGAAGTTTTCTAACCTATACACTTCTAAATTTCTATAAACCAATCAATAAAATTATAAATCCTATGAACTATTCTTAACACCAGTCACTTTCCCCAAAATAATCTATAAAACATTAAATTATCCACTAAAACACTATTAAAAATAAAATATTAATAATTTTACATCTTACCAAGATAAATAAAAACATAGTACAGATATTATCAAGTATGATAAAAATTATAAAATTTAAATGACCATAAATCATGGATTTGTATTTACTCATCAGTAAGTACACATATTTTTTAAAAATGGAATGCGTACCATTGCATAATGCATATAACTCTGCCTCCATCTAAACTACTTGTATATGATAAAATATTTTCCATAACTAGGGAAAATTTTACCATGCTGAATCATGTCTCATTATAAACACCCAAAGATACATAGGTTTCATTTTATAATTATTTATGTATATATGCTTTCCTTTACCATATCCCAATTATTGAAAAGAAAAAATTTCTCTCAAACTCATTTATGCTAATTTGTAAACAATACAACCTAGAACCCCTAAATAATGATACCCAAATCATTAATCTCTTACAAAATGATTTCTACCCTAGGAATTATCCTTAATATATATGGGGTTAGTGACAATGAATTGGTTTTTTCTAGAAAATTAGCTAAAATTACACCCCCAAAATCCCTAAAAACAAGACTATGAATAACCAAAAAATAAATCGGCACAAGAGGGTCCCACAGGACATTGAAAATTTGGTTTAATTCATCTATTAATTAGAATAAAAAAATAAAATATAAGTAAAAAATAACACAAGATGCATAAAAATATATAAATATCTAAAACACACACAAACACACACACTAATACCCCAAAATAAAAAAGAGTGTTCAGTCTTATCATAAATCCATGTACCTTATACAATTATTACACATTGTATATAATCATATGTTAATTTACGATATCTAAATAACTTGGTATATAGAACAAACAATGTATAATATGGGGAAACCTATACAAATAAAATAATACACACTTAATGCGATCAAAGATTCATATTGATCCCATTAATAAAGAAGATACTGAGTTTTGGAGTTGATAAAGAATTCCTTAGCATTGTGGTTTTTTTACTAGGGAAGAAGAACTATGGAGAAGTGGATATGATTTTTGTATTATATTTTATTTTCAATACTTAAGATATTTTCAAACTCACTTATAAAAAAGTATATAATGTGAGATAAAGTATCTTAATAATTTTGAAGATGTTTAAAAGAAAATTGAGGTTGTTTGGAATAAGTATGAAGTTATCTTGGAAATATAAATGTTCATAAAGTTAACAAAGGTTGGAGCTTTAGAATAGGAATATAAGATTAAATCCATAAGTTTGAAGATATTTTGGAACTTCATTTTATGATTCATGATGATTTTATAAGTTAGAGGATTTGAAGAAGGTGGAGTTTCTAAAAGATGAAAGATTTTTCAGGATTAGAAAATTGATGAAGGTAATATATAAGAGTAACTTTACTGAATATTTATTTTTTATATGAGCAAAAAATTGGAAAATCCTCAAATAGGGTTGATAGATGATTTTTTTATTTAGAAGTGTTGAATATTTGAAAAGGAACAAACCTTACTCTATGTGATGAACCAACCTGAATACCCTCTCAAATTGGTACCCAACTTGACACGTCACATACTCGAAGGGCGTTCCTGATCCCCATTGGCTAACGACTAGAACCCATGCATCAAAAAACAACTAGAGGGGATGATTTCACCCCACCAGAAGCAATGACATGGAATATATATAGATAAAAGAAACTACAATAGAAGAAGTATATATGCCATAACCAAAACAAATAGTGTAAACTAAAAACCACTCAAAGAAGATATAATCTCCAAGTACAAGTCTAACCACAAAGGGAAACCAAAATAGGAAAAAAATTGATCCAGGTGATAGCATAGAAAACCCCCACCATCTCACCACCTACTACCCAGACTCAGCTGACCAGAAAACTCACTACCTCACTTCAGCACCTTTCCTTTCCCTATATCAAAATACATACAAAGTTCTATGCACCTCGAAGAAGTACATAGGGTGTGATATAAAAGTATTATTAGGGACCCAACCAAGTGTTCCATAACAAGTCTCTATAAAAATAATTCAAGTATGCTCATTTAAAATAAAACATGGCATGATAAGCAGTAAAGCAGTTTTATTAAAAGCATGGTAAACATTTTCTATTTTCCCAACAATTCCAAAACAAAGGAAGGTATATAATTTTTAATCATAATTTCCATTATAATTTTTCAAAATAAAAATCAAGAATATCATAACCAAAATAGTAGAAATCCAAGCATAGGTAAATCACACCAAGGAACTCAACAAGTTAGGCTAGCAGACTACTCATACTACAACAAATTACTAGTGTACAACAATCACCTAGAATACAGTACTAAGGATCAGAGAAATACCCTATGAGTGAACCTCCCAACAATGTCAAACAAGTCCCTAGAATAACAGGATTAGGGAGTAGAGAAAATTACCAGGAGAAAATCCCCCAATGGTAATATGGATGATTCTACTAAGCTAAAACCCCCACTTACATACCCAAGGCTTCCCATGTGCTTCATTTCATAAACCATTTCAATGCCTTGAAAATACCCCATTTTCCATTTTCCAAAAAACCAGGGAAAACCACCTTTTATCAAAAATCCATTTACACACAAAAAACAATCATTCCAATTTATTTATAAATCAATTTATAAAACAAGGGAAGTATAGTTCATCCAACATAGGCTAGATACAAAACCACCTAACTAAAAACTTAGGGCCACACATGCCCATGAACGATACTACAACAAGAAGACCACATCAACAACAACATAGGATCTAAAACTAACCCAAACAACTAATAATTGATCTAATTTAACAAAAAGGGTTAGTAGAGAAGTGGAAATGACATATACCTCGAGAACACACTCTTGCCGCATCATAACCAATAAAAAAAATGACCCCAGAATAAGATTGCACAATAAAACTAGAAGATAAACAAAGGAATCATCACCAAAGATTAATAGATACAACAATGCAAAAAAACAGTGCTATTATGATCAAAGTAATGAAGAATCAGAAAGGAATAATCACCCAGAGAGACAAAAACCAACTGTAATGGTGATCAAATGCTAAATGGATCAATCTGGATCAAAAAGAGACTCCAAAAATCACTAAAGAAGCCTTTTAGGTTGATATCCAAGATAACTACGGGAGAATGAAAATAAATTTCAGCCAAGTGGCACCCTAAAAGCTGATATCCCAATAGTTACATGAAGTGTAACTCCTTTACACATAGTGTAATCCAAAATGATCAAGTATGCCAAAAAAATCATTGCTTTTTTAATTAAAACCTATATTTTTTTATTACACATCATGTAACCATTAAAAAATGAATAATCCCTTCATGTTGTGCACACATTTCAATTTTTTTTCTGGTGACAAAGTATAAATTGTGTAACACCTTTACACATCGTGTAATTTCCCAACATAAAATAGAAAAATATAGAACCAACTCAGGAATCCTATAAACTCAAGGAGAACCTTTAATAGTTTGTGACATCCTGATCTGTAACTTTTACAGTTTTGGCTATTGGAGGTGTTCAGGGAAGGTTATGGGAGGTTTTGGTGGAAGCTAGAGGTTTAGTATAACTACTGTAATAAATACACACCATGTAAGTGTATTACATGATGTGAGAGTTGGTTTCATGGCTTTTACAATGATGTTTCATGGCGTGTAAGTTTATAGGGTTAAATAATAAAGAGGAGATTCATTTTTTGGAAAAACTTTTTATCCAGGGATTACACGATGTTAAAGGGGATTACATGTCACGTAATTCCATGATGATGTATAGTTTTAATGGTTTTAGCCACTTATGTTTTTTAAAAACCCTAATTCTAATGAAACTTTTTCTATTTCTGGTGTTTGATGACCTTATCCTTTCGATTTTGGAGATTTATTTTGACGGGTATCGATCCTTGGGTTTTCATCTTCAATCCATAGTGAGTTCTCCTCTTGTTCTCATCTGTTTTTTTACTTCTTCATAGAGGTTTTTCTATGTTGATGTTGTTTTGGTTTGGGGTGTGTTTTGGGTTGTGTTTTGATGGTCTTTTGGTGTGGTGTAGGTTGATCCTAGGTTCTTCATGGTGCAATTATGGTTTGTGGGCATTATTCTTCACCCTATGGTCTGTAGTGAGTCAACAAAGATTCTTTGAGGTAGGGATTCCCACATTTCTCTTTATTGTGTATCATGCATGAGGGGTTTTCTTTTGTTTCCCTATGGATTATGGTTGTTCTAGATTAATTGAAGATAAATAATTAGTTAAATTAAAATTTATGGGTAAAGAGGTTTGTTTCACATGATTTTACAAATTTTATATTATTGTGATATTGTGGATTGTACAGGACTAATTCCCCACTAAAAATTATGGCCGTTGGGTGATTTGTTTGCACTAGATATATGTGTTGTGATTTTTTTTGGAAATCAATCTAAAAATGGAAATTGGATAACCACTTATAATTGGTTAATAAATTGGTTGCCCTAGGATTATGATTTGTGTGATAAAATCCCTAAAATAAATTGGAATGTGATAAAATACATTTTGTAAATATATAAAAGAATTTCGATGTGTTGTGATGTGTGGCCATGCATGTGGGACATCGATGTGTGATTGTAATGGGGTGTGGGAAAAAATGTAGTTTTTTGGCTGTGCTTTTGGGGTGGTGAGGTGTGCTTGTTAGGGATTATAGGTTGATTGTGATATATGGTTGCTTTCTACTAGATTCTAGAGTAGTGATAGAATAAATGAATGTTTAATAATATTAGAAATGGCATGGGTTGGTTTGGTTAATGGGATGTAAAATTTTTTATGTAAAATTAAATGATGGGTTATGTGATTAGATGTGGTTGATGCTAAATAGTTAAATGAATGGGTATTAAATGTGTAGGAAATGTGAATCATCATTATATTATCAGGTCTCTTGACCTTATGAAATGACTACTATAAATACTAATAAATGCATTTAGAGGTAGCAAAAAAGTGGGGAAGTCATGAGTTTGTTAGTGTTTTTTTGTAAACCCATAGGTTTGGCTTGTGTGATTTTATTTATATATATGTATACACTGTATATTCTTGTGATTTATATACACACCCCACCCACATTGAGCACTATGTGCTGAACACTTGTGCAGTCATGAAGGGGGGTGTCTTTCCCAACATCCTGGTGGGAGGATGGATAGATGACCACCCACTATTCCCTGATCCCTCTTCTAGGAGATAGTGGCCTAGGTGTCTTTGGGTGAGTTGTGATGTGGTGTCCCAGGTGTATTTGGGATGAGTTGTGATGTGTTTTCCCAGGTGTCTTTGGGATGAGTTGTGATGTGATTTCCCAGGTGTCTTCAGGATGAGATGTGAAAAGATGTGGTGTGTGGACCAGGTGTGTGTGGGCGGGATGTGCTATGGTGTGTGGACCAGGTGTGTGCAGATGTGATGTGAAGTGGTGTGTGTCCCATGTGTGTGTAGTCGAGATGTGATGTGGTATATTCGAATGAGGTGGGAGTGCTGGGATGTTTTCATTGGGGTGTGAGAGTGGATAATCAGTGGGAAAGTGGTGTGGGGTAACCTATCATCGATGTGCTTTACATTATATTATATTACTTGATGTGTTATTTTGTGAGAGAGCCTTGGTTAGGTTGGGGTTATGGTTATTATACCTACTTAGGTGATTTTGGTTCAGCTATTTTCTCACAGGTGCATTAGTATGCTCCTTCCACTTGTGCATGAGAGAATTGAGTTTTCCTATCGAGTATACCTATATTCTTACCACATATATATAAAAATGTTTTCAGGTTTCTTGGAGGATCATGTGAACTATGCTCGGAATTTATAGCTTGGACCTTTGGATAACTGTTGTGTATCTTCTTAGTTTTATTTTTGAGTATTTACTATTGTAAAATTTTATCTGTAACAATTATTTTTACACATGCATTGTTGGATAGTTTTTGGTTTTCCTATATTCATGTCTTGGAGTAGTTTGTGGATGATTCATCTTATCTCCCAATCTTGTTTCCTTATAAAGGGTAATGCCTCCCATATTGTGAGATTTCCACACCTTTGGTGATAGTCTCCAACCCGGGGCCTACTGGAGGTGAGACTCAAGGGTCATTTTCTCTCTCCCTTCATTGCAGTATATTTGGAGGGTGGGGATCATGATAGAACCCCACAAATCCATTAACACATTTATACTTGGACTCCATTAATTCAAACAAACACACATTCCCAAACATTAAGTCATTTTCTCCAAAAAATGATCTGCATCCTTAGGAGTCCCAAGATGTACCCAATGAAATAGGAAAACAAGTAAAGAGAATGGAATTACCTGAAAGCAGGTAACATGATATTACAAACTCCCCACCATAATAATTTCTTTCCTTAGGAAGTTATGTGGAAGAATGAAGTCTGGTAAATAAGTGAGGCCACTTTTCCATCATCAATGACTCGTTCTCCTAAGTCTCATGAGAATATGATCCATTTTACCATAAAACTATGACCAATAGAATAAACTTCCCATGAAATACTTTCACTTGAGAGTCAACAATCTCAATAATCTGTTCAAAAATAAAAACGTCTGGCTCTAACTCAAACTCTTCCCAACTCAGAATCTGAGAGGGATCAGGATGATATTTCATAATCTTAAATATGTGGAAAACACCATGAATTCTTGTTAATTGTGTTAAAAATTCTAACCAATCAGAAACCATCCCAAGCCGCTAAATGACCTCAAACAACCCCACATACATCAGATCCAACTTTCCCTATTTTCCAAGCCAATGGTGACTTAACTAAGGAGAAAAATTCAAGAAAACCCAGTCACCTATGAAAAAATACAAAGGATTATGACCTTTATTTTCATAAGACTTTTATAAAATATGTTCTATAACCAGATACTGATGTACATTCTTAATTCTCACATATGTCTCCGGAACCAAACACAGTCCCAACAAAGAAGCTTCACCCACCTTTTCCCAAAAAAGAGGAAACCTACATGGGTGACCATAAAAATCCTTAAAAGGATATATCCTAGTTGATGACTGATGACTATTATTGTAAGTAAACTCAACCAATCCTATATGGGTATCCCTTGATCAACCAAAGTCCAAGACATAGTCAAAAATCATATCCTCCAGAACCTGAATAACACGATCCTTCTGACCATCTGTCTAAGGATGATAAGTTATACTCAATCTGAAACAAGTCCCCATCACCTCTTAGAAATTTCTATAGAACCTAGAAGTAAACCTAGGATCCCTATATGAAACAATAGATGAAGTAACCCCATGTAACCTCACAACTTCTTGCACATACAACATACCCATATCTTTTATTTTTTTATTGTCTTTTATTAGAATAAAATGACCTGAATTTTTCAACCGATCAATAAACACCTAGAAAACATTATCCTCTCAAGGAGTTTGTGGTATTTTGGCAATAATGTCTATGAATACCTCATCCCATTTTCAAATAGGAACCAGAAGTGGCTAAAGAAAATCAGAATGTTTCTAATGCTCTGCCTTTATCTTTTAGTAGGTGTAACAGCGGGACACATAATCAGTAATGTCACATTTCATATTTGGCCACCTGAATCACTATTTCATGTCATAATACATATTCATAGTGCTCATATGAGTTTTTTAGGAAGAACCATGACAATCAAATAACACTAATCTCCTCACTGATGTTGGGACAACAAACCGATCCCCAAAGTGGAGTATACTAACTAAAGAAAGAGATTAACACGAGATGGTATCTCCACCATATAGGGTTCACTGAATTTATCTAAAATCATAATCATACAACTAATTCTGCAGAATATACTCAAGGAGAGATTACTATAACTGAACACTGGTCAGAATCATACAAGATATGTCATCCTGCCTTTTTATTACATAATTTTTCATTACATTTCACAAAGGATCTTTAAAGTCCAGTGTCTTAGAAATAAGGTACATAATACATGAAAAATTATAACATTATTTTAATCATCTAGAAAGTATTCTTGAAAGGTTCATCCTAAGTTCAATTACTACATATCATAACCTAGGGACATACATCAAAGGAAAGGGTGATCATAAGGCCTAGTAAAGGAAAACATGGAAAATAGTTTACATGTGAGCTTGAGAGAATACAATAAGAACTTAAGGAAATATCATAAAGGCATGTGAAAGAGGAATATAATTATAATAATAGATTGAATAATATCTTGAAAATTTGGATAAAACATTTATTTTAGACATCCATAATCATATCACCAAGGTCCATCCCCAAGGTGTCATAAAAATTACCAAGGTTATTCACCAAGGTATCATTAACTTGTCATCTATAGAGATTAATTTCTTTACCCAATGCATTAGAGAACTATCAGGGAACAAACTTAAAATTCATTTATTTTCATTTGATTCACATAGATCATAATCAAAAATTTCATAAATAACCTAAATAGAATAAAATAAATGGGTTTCAAATCAAAATCATGGTATTTTTAAAAAGTGCTTAAAAACATGATCATTTTGTCATTTATAACCCATAGAAAGGGAATGAGGATTTTACGTATTTAAATTATAGAACAAAATAAATAATTTTTATGTCTTGATGGATATACTTATTAATTAAAGGGGTTTGGGTATTCACATAAAGAAAATAAAATAATTTCTTGAGAAAAATAGAGATTTTGAGACGAAAATTCTGCAGCATAACGGGTATGAAACATAGTTTTATAAAACATTAAAAACAGAGGGAACATAAGTCAAACATTCATAAAATAATCATAATATAGTATAGGGATATAATAAAATTAAAATAAGAACATTTTATGGAAATTTGAAATACATACCACATAAAAGAGAACTTGAAAGGAAAAGAGAAGTTGGAAATTCCCTTACCTTGAAGAGTAACTCCTAAAACTCTAAGATCGGGACCTTGAGGGATTGAGGACACCTTGAGAGGAATCCTTGGGAGGTAAAACTATTAGATATTCTAGGGTAATTATTTTTTAATGAATGGTAATGAAGTATTGGCTTGGTATTTATAGTAAAAGTGAGGGAGTTTTTTTATTAATTTTTGAGGGCACCTCATCAATGGTATTTGAAAAACCATGGGCTTGCCCATGGAATTTTCCCATGGTTTTTGACACTTGGGGCACCTCATAACATATTTTAATCCAAATGAGTTGACCAAAATTTTAAATTACATATTACATCATTATGATTTCATTAAACACATCGAAAACTCAAAAACTGTATTTTTAGTATTCACCGAAAAACAAATCATTTTATAAAAATATCATAAATTAACCCTAACTTAATATCGATGTCCTGAATTCAAAAATGAACTAAATTTTATGAAAATAATTTTCTAAATATTAAAAATTTAATTTTTAAGTAAAATCACTATTTACTCAAAAATACTAATACGTAATTAATAATTTCTAAAATAGTTATTTACTTATACTATTATATTACATTACCATTCAAGATGCCTAAAATATATTTGCACTCTCTTAGGTGAGGTTACTATTCCACTGGTCATATTACTATTCATAAGGCTAATATTACTATTCATAAGTTACTATTTACCAAAAATTAAGGTGATATTATCAGAATAAATTTCTTACTGATCATAACCATGTATGTCTGTTTTTAAAAAATCATTTCACAATATCAATTATTTAATATATAAAAAATATTTTAAAATACTCCTTTTTTTCAATATTCATCAATAATATGAAACTTCTTAGAAAAATACTAAAAATTCATCCTAAATTAATATTGATATTTTAAATTAAAAAATTATGTTTCTTTTACCATAAAATTTCTCTAAGTATGAGGAATATCATAAAAGTACAATTTTTACCTGTAAAATCAATTTATCAAATTTTCCTCAATTAAACATATATATTAGTAATAAAAACTATTCTTAAAATGGAAATAATTAAATAAAAATTTTATTTATACAAAGAGATTACACAAAGTAACTAAGGCCTCATTACATAACCCCTTATAACATCTGCATATGACCTAAGAGTAAGATGTGAAATGGTGATAGAATCTTGGGGCGGCTCGGACAACATTTCCTGAGTGGTGATTTCTACCAGCTTGAACTTCTCCTATAGGAAATTTGGTTCATACTTAACATGTTGAATATTGAATTGGGATTGGTCTAGACCAAATCCCAATGACACTACCTCCTTCCCAAGCTCCGAAAAATGGGATTCATATGTCACGATTCTACTGGTAGAGGCCATAAAATCTTCTTTCTACATTAATTATCCATTATCATCTCTATTTATAAACAATAAATATAACGTTAAAAATTATTATGGTTTCCAATGGTCATATTAACCAACAGTCATATAATGGTCAAAACCCGATGGTCACATTTCATTTATACTTATATATTTTTATTCCTAGTGACATATTAAAACATACATTTTTAGGAAACAACATATTATTCAAAAGTTCAAGGCGTTACATTCTTCCCCCCCTTAAGAAATTTCATCCCCGAAATTTCAACTCATACCCTCCGAAGAGAGAAGATGTGGGTACTTTTGTCTCATAGTCTCCTCTGGTTCCCATATGTCTTCTTCATATTTTTGGTTCCTCCACAACACTTTAACAAGGTGGGTAGTCTTCTTTCATAGAACCTTGTCTCTATGATCTAATATATCCATCGGCTACTACTCATAAGAGAGGTCGTGTTCCAATTGTACCACCTACAGATTTAGTACATGTGAAGGTTTAGGAATGTACTTCCTCAAGAGGGATATATGGAATACATCATGAACTTGAGCTTGATTTGGAGGAAGTGAAAACTGATAGGCCACTGTACCTATGCGATCAAGGATTTCATAGGGGCCAATGTACCTAGGGCTGAGCTTCCCTTTCTTCCCAAACCACATGACTCTCTTCCATGGAGAAATTAAAAGGAATACCTTATCACTAACATAAAATTCCATGTCTCTTCAATGGTTGTCGGCATAGCTCTTCTTCCGAATCTAAGCATCCTTAATGTGTTGTTGGATGACATGAACCTTTTCTTTCATCTCTTGCACAAGATCATGCCCAAGAATCTTTCTCTTACTAGGTTCATCCCAAAAAGTAGGATTTCTACATCACTTCCTATACAGAGCTTCATAGGGTACCATTTGAATGCTCAAGTGGAAGCTGTTGTTGTAAGAGAACTCAACTAATGGGAGATGTTTATCCCATCCACCATTAAATTCCATTGATCATGTTCTCAATATGTCCTCGAGTGTCTAAATAATCATTTCAGATTGACCATCAGTTTGGGGGTGATAGGCCATACTAAAATTCAATTCGGTACACAGATCATGTTTAAGACTATTCTATAATTTTTATGTGAACCTTGGATCACGATAAGATATGATAGAAAGTGGAACTCCATGAAATCTTACCACTTACTTCAAGTAAATCCTAGAAAGTTGATCAAGAGATAAATATTTCCAAATAGAGATAAAATGGGTAGTCTTGGTGAGATGGTCCACTATAACCCATATCACATTATTTCATTTGAAAGTTATCAGGAGACCAATGATAAAGTCCATAGTGATATTGTCCCACTTCAATGCTGGTATGGGTAGTGGTTGTAATACCCCTTTAGGAAGTTGTTGCTCTTCCTTCAATAGCTGACATACCAGGCACCTTGTAGTGTAGTCAGTAGTATCATTTTCATATTATCCCACCAATAACGACCATGAAGGCCCCTATACATTTTTGTGCTTCTAGGATATATAGAGAATGTATATATTTGAGCTTCATCCATTAGATCCTTCTTTATTTCCATAATATATGGAACACATAGTCTTGTACAAAATTTCAATACACCTTATTTATCAATATTAAACTTCGGAAACTTCCCATCCTTCAGAGCCTCAAACTTTTTCTATAACAAAGGATATTATTTTTGATCTTTCTTGATCTTCTATAGTAATTATGGTTGATAAATAATTTGAGATAGGGTTGATGATGTCCCTTCCTTTACAATTCTCATGTCCAGTTTCACTAGGTCTTTGATCAAGGGATCTCCTTGAATCCTCATCATTTCTAGAATAACAGGGTCTTTCCTACTTAAAGCATCAACAACTTTGTTTTCTCTTCCGGGATAATAATGAATTGAACAATAATAGTATTTAATAAGTTCCAACCATCTCCTCTGTTTCATGTTCAATTCCTTTTGTGTGAAAATATACTTCAAACATTGATGGTCTATGTATATATCACATTTATATCCATAAAGATAGTGCCTCCATATATTCAAAACAAAAACAACCATAACCAGCTCCAGATCATACGTAGGATAGTTCTTCTCATGAGGATTCAACTATCAATATGTATAAGCAACAGCTTTTTCATTTTTCACGAGGATGCACCCAATCCATTTGAGAGATGCATCGCTAAAAATAACGAATCCTACTCCGATTGAGGGTAGAGTTAACATGGGTGTAGTAACCAATATCTTCTTTATCTCTTGGAAACTTTCCACACACTCCTTTGACCAGATGAACTTAAACCCATTTCGAGTTAACTTGGTTAATAGATTAGAAAGTTGTGAAAAGTTTTATCACAAACCTCCTATAATATCCTGATAAACCAAGGAAACTACAAATCTCAGTTACTAATGTAGGATGATTCCACTCCTCTATAACCTTTGTCTTTGCAGGGTCAACTAAGATTCCTTCACTGGTTACAATGTGCCCCAAGAAAGAAACTTATTGTAACCAAAACTCACACTTTATAAACTTTCCAAATAACCTCTCATTACTCAGAGTTTCTAATATAACCCTTAGATGATCTTCATGATCCTCCCTAATTTTGGAATATATTATAATATAATCAATAAAAAATACCACAAAGTTATCAAGGTATTACTTTAATACTATATTAATTAAATCCATAAAAATAACAGGTGTATTAGTTAATCTGAAGGGCATAAAAATAAACTCATAATTCCCATATCCTGATCAGAAGGAAGTATTTGGAATATCTTCTTTATTCACCCTCAATTGATGATAACCAGATTGAAAATCAATCTTGGAGAATAACTAATACTCATGAAGATAGTCAAATAAATCATCAATTCTTGGAAGATGGTACTTGTTCTTTACTATGATCCTGTTCAGTTCTCTATAATCAATGCATAATCACATTGATCTATCCTTATCATTCACAAAGAGAACAAGTGATACCTAAGGATACAAACTTTCCTGAATAAACCCCTTCTTCAAAAGATATTGGAGTTGATTATTTAATTCCTCCATCTCCACATTCTCCATTCTATACAAGGTTTTTGAAATCAACTTGGAACCAGGCATGAGTTCAATGGAGAACTCTACCTCTATTTACGGGGGAGGTCCAAGTAACTCTTTATGAAATACATCAATATATTCCTAAATTATGGGTACATTCTATAACCTTATAATCTCATTTTATTATTCTTCTTCACCAATGAAATCTATAAAGAAGGCTATAGGAGGTGCTTCTAAACAAATATCAGGTCAATATATCTCTACTAGGAAGATAAATATAGGTTTTCCATTCAAGACTATTGAGATATCCTTGCTTATGAATTTTATGTTTTCATTATACTTTGAGAGCCAGTCCACACCTAATATAATGTTGAACTAAAACATGGGAATGAACACTAGATTTTCAATAATATTGTGCTTGCTAAAGTGAATACCAGAGTTTCTAAAAACTATTGATGCATGAATAATCCCTCCAAGAGTCTTGACTGATAACTATACTTTTAGAAGTTCAAGGATTGATTCTAAATTCTTTTCAAACTTAGAGGAAATAAAGGAATGCATAGAACCAAAATCAAACAAAGTAATTGATAGCTTTAAGAGAAAAAAAAGATCACCCTCCACCACATCATTTAGAGCTTAAACTTCATCTACTATGATAGAAAAATCACGACCTTTCTACCTTGGCCTATGATGAGGCTAATGGTGATTCCCCTACACTTCCCTAAGATTCAAACAGTGATCAGAAAAGTGACCAAGCTATCCACACTTGAAGTATTAAACTTTAGGTAGGGACTGCACCATCTTCCCTTTGAGTGTGTTTTGGGAATTTTATGCTTCACCTCACTATGACAATTCCAAGCGATATCTCCATCTCTTCCACACTTGTAACACTTCCCTCTCCTAAGTAGGTAGTTACCCAAATGATTCTTCCCACATTTATTATACATGGGAAGTTTCAATTTCTTTCCTCCTCTTCCCTGATCAAAGCTCCTCCCCATGCTTGGCTCCATTGATCTCTTCTTTTCATTGGATTTGTGAGACCACTACATCTCACTGAACTCTAGTTTGACTTTCATAGAACTCCACACAATATTCTCATGGATATCATAATCTCGGTTGGATGCATTATTTTGAAGATGAGGTATTAGTCCACCAAAGAATCTATTAACCCTCCCATTAGGATCCTTGAAAAAATTGAGGTGTAATGGGAAATACTTTTGAAGTTCATCTCATAGCTTCTAACAGATTCGTTCTCCTTCTTCTTCAGCTCGATAAATTATTTCTCCATTTTTGTCCTCATTGAACGAGGGAAATACATATTGAATAAGATTCATATGAACTCTTCCCACTCTATATATTCAATCTCCCATCTTGGCCTTGTGTTTTTAATCAGTTCCCACCACTTATTAGCTTCTCCCTATAAGAGGTAAAAAACCAAGGTGAATTTCTCTTGTTTAGAACTATGAAGTATAGAAAATATCTTTTCTATAGAGCTGATCCAATGTTCTAAAATCAATAGTTTAGTAGATCCACTAAACATTTGTGGTTGTTGAAGCAAAAAGGAATAAATAGAATGTTTTTCCCTTCTTGGTGAAATTGGTCTCTCAGCTTGATTCAAGTTATTTCCCATAACATGAGTTATTTGATTCATCATTCCATGAAATATTCCATTCTAGCTTCCATCAAAGGGCCTTAAGTGCATGGTCCATTGTAGTCACAATTTTCATGGTTCCTCCTATTTACCACCATTTTCTAAAAGAATAAAACCTTAGTGAGAAAATTATTTCATTTAATAATCTTATAACTCTAAAGTATTTTTATGTCTTAAAAAATCATGCTTAAAAACGTTATTCATTATCAACAATTAAATTTTCTATAAATACTTCATAATGGATCATAAAAATCTTATGATTAACCAAACATATCCCCTGAGAGTGTCAAACTAGGAGTGAAAAAAGGCCCGTTGTTGTGCACCAGTTCCCATTCGAGTCTAGCTCAAAGTGATGTTTTTGGGTCTTAACCCTAGATACATATGTGCTAGAGCCACATACACTTGTTCATATCCAGACATAAATTTATTTTTTCAGAAACCACTTACATAATATTTCACAAAAATACCAAGAAGTTTTCCTATACTTAAACTTTTATATAGTTTTATTCATAAAATTTTAATATCCTAATTTCTACAAATAACTAAACTATCCATTGCTACCAACTATGGAAACCTACCTTTTTATTACATAACTTTTCATTACATTTTACAAACAGAGGATCTTTGAAGTCCAGTGTCTTGGAAATAAGGTACATAATACATGAAAACATATAAAATTATTTTAATCCACTTTAAATAATTACCGAAATGTTCATCCTAAGTTCAGTTACTATATCTCATAACTTGGGGACATACATCAAAGGAAAGGGTGAGCATAAGGACTAGTAAAGGAAAATAGGGAAATAGTTTACATGTGAGCTTGAGAGAATACAATAAGAACTTGAGGAAATATCATAAAGGAATGAGAAAGAGGAATATAATGATAATAAGAACATGAATAATATCTTGAAAATGTTTCTACAACATTTTTTTATACATTAATAATCATATCACCAAGGTCCATCCCCAAGGTGTCATAAAAATTACCAAGGTTATTCACCAAGGTATCGTAAACTTGTCATCTATAGAGATTAATTTATTTACCCAATTCATTGTATATATTTCAAGGAACACCATTAAAATTTATTTATTTTCATGTTATCCACATATATCATAATAAAAAATTTCATAAATAACTAAAATAGGATAAAATAAATGGGTTTCAAATCAAAATCATGGTGTTTTTAAAAAGTGCTTAAAAACATGATCATTTTATCATTTATAACCCATAGAAAGTGAATGAGGGTTTTATGAATGTCAATTACAGAATAAAATAAATAAATTTTATATCTTTATGAATTCCATTGTAAATTAAATGGGTTTGGGTATTCACATAAAGAAAATAAAATAATTTCTTGAGAAAAATAGAGAGATTTTGACCTGAAAATTCTGCAGCATAACGACTATGAAACATAGTTTTATAAAACATTAAAAAGAGAAGGTAAAGGGGTAAGAAATTCATAAAATACTCATAATAAAATATAGGGACATAATAAAATGGAAATAAGAACATGGTTTTGAAATTTGAAAGACATACCACATAAAAGAGAACTTGAAAGGAAAAGAGAAGTTGGAAATTCCCCTACCTTGAAGAGTAACTTCTATAAATCTAAGATCGGGGCCTTGAGGGATTGAGGAAAACTTGGGAGGTAAAACTATAATATATTCTAGTTTAATTATTTTTTAATGAATTTAATGGAAGGAATGGATTGGTATTTATAGTAAAATAGACATAGTTTTTATTAATTTCTGAGGACACCTCATCAGTGGTATTAGAAAAACCATGGGCTTTCCCATGGTATTTTCCCATGGTTTTGGACACTTGGGACACCTAATAACATATTTTAATCCAAATTAGTCGACATGAATTTTAAATTATATATTACATCATTATGATGTCATTAAATACACCGAAAACTCAAAAACTATATGTTTACAATTCACTGAAAAATAAAACATTTTATAAAAATCTCAAAAATTCACCCTCACCTAATATCGATGTTATAAATTAAAAAATTAACTCCATTTTATGAAAATAATTTTATAAATATGAGAAATTTAATTTTTAAGTAAAATCACAATTTAATCAAAAAATACTAATACATAATTAACAATTTCTAAAATAGTTATTTACTTATACTATTATATTAAATTACCATTAAAGATGGATAAATTATATTTATACTTTCTTAGGTGAGTTTACTATTCCATTTGTCATATTAATATTCATAAGGGTAATATTACTATTCATAAGTTACTACTCACTAAAAATTAAGTTGATCTTATTAGACTCTAAATTTCTTACCAATCAAAACCATGTATGTCTTTTTTTCAATAGTTATTTCATAGTATAAATTATTTAAAGTATAAATAACATTTTAAAATACTATTTTTTTTAAATATTCATCAATAATATAAAACATCTAATAAAAATACTAAAAATTCATCCTAGATTAATTTTTATATTTGAAATTAAAAAATGTTTTTTATTTTACCAAAATAATTCTCTAACTATGAGAAATATCAGAAAAGTACAATTTTTACTTGTAAAATCAATTTATCAAATTTCCCTCAATCAAAAATATATATTATTAGAAAAAACTATTCTTAAAATGGAAATGATGAAATAAAAATTTAATTTATACAAAGGGATTACACAAAGTAACTAAGCCGTCATTACATAACCCCTTATAACACCTGCAATGGACCTAAGAGTAAGGTGTTCAATGGTGATAGAATCTTGGGGCGGCTTAGAAAACATTGACCGAGTGGTGATTTCTATCAGCTTGAATTTTTTATGTAGGAAAGTTCATTCAAGATTAAAATGTTGAATCTCCACTTTGGCTTGGTCCAGAGTAAAGCCTTGTGATGCTACCTCCTTCCCAAGATCCAACAAATGAGATTCGTATGGCACAATTCTACTAGTAGAGGCCATGGAATCTTCTTTCTGCATTAATTATCCATTATCATTTCTATTTATAAACAATAATTATAATGTTAAAAATTATTATGGTTTCCAATGGTCATATTAACAACAGTCATATAATAGTCAAAACCTGATGGTCACATTTCATTTATACTTATATATTTTTATTCATGGTGACATAATAAAACATTCATTTTCAGAAAACAACATATTATTCAAAATTTCAGGGTGTTACAAAAGAAACATCCTTCTAAGACTCTAGATGCAAATGAATAAAAATACCCATAAGGTTTCACTCTTCCTTTGATTCCAAAATAGCATGCGATGGAACTTCTCTACAAATAGCATCTGCAATGACATTATCCTTCCCCAGGGTGTTGGCGATATCAAAGTCAGACATATGAAGGTATTACACCCTCTACCTATATCTAAGATATACGTATTTCTGAGAAAAGATATAGCTAAAACTCTTATTAGTATAAAATACTGTGAATCATTCCCCAAAAAGATAATCCCACCAATACTTAAGCACATGCATAAATGAGGAAAGATCTAAATCATGAGTGGGGTAATTTTTCTCACGAGGTCTAAGTTGAAGAGAACTATAATACAACATACAATAATCCTGCATAAGCACATGAACCAAACCGGTTCCAAAAGTATCATAGAAAACCATATACCCCTTACCTGGCTCTGGTAACATCAGAATAGGAGATGATGTTAGAAGTCATTTTAGCTCTTCAAAAGAACACTGATATTGTTAATTCCATTTTAATTTCACCCATTTCTTGGTAAGAGTAGTCAATGGTGATTCAACTTTGAGAAATACTCAATGAACCATCTATAGTAACCAGCAAGACCAAGGAAGCTCTAAGTTTCAAAGAAATTTCATGGCTCTTCCCATAACAATACAACCTTTACCTTTTTAGGATCAATAGATAAGCTATGCTTAGAAATCACTTGACCCAATAATTTCACTTCTTGAATATAGAAATTACATTTTTAAAACTTTCCATAAAATGGGGACTCCTCAATATTTACAAAACCAAACTTATATGGTTCTTATACACACACTCAGATCTTGAATAAACCAAAATATCATCTATGAACACTACCACAAAAGTGTCAAGATACTGATGGAATATCTGATTCATCAAATCCATGAAAAATTAAGGTGCATTAGTCATACCCAAGGGAATCACATGATATTCATAATAGCCATACCCACTCTTGAAATCTATCTTCAGTATATAAAACTCCCAAACTCCGAGTTGATGATAACCCATACAAAGATCAATATTTAAAAACCACTTTCCACTTTAACTAATCAGAAAAATCATCAACACGAGGCAAATGATAATTATTCTTAACTTTTACATGGTCCAACTTCTAATAGTCCACATACAATTAGAGTGAACCATATTCCTTCTTGTAAAAGACCAAAAGTGATTCCCAAGGAGAAACACTAGGGCAAACAAAACCCTTTTTCACTAGATAGTCCACCTGAAACTTAATCTCTTTCAGATCTACTAGTTCTATGTGATAAGAATGTATTGATATTGGTTACATCCCTGACACCAGGTCAATCATAAACTCTACCTCTCTCTATAGAGGAATCTTGGATAAATATTATAGGAATATGTCAGGAAAGTCCCAAAAAATGATGGGAAGATCAATGACAGAAGAAATGTCATCAGGATCAACTATAATAGATGATAAAAAAATCCCAAGCTCTGGGCGGGAAGGTCCTGCACTGCCATACCTAAGACCCCACTCTTCCTAAAACATCTGTGAGGTCCCATCGACTATAAGAAACAATACACACCGATGATAACAATCAACATCATTTTGATGAGAAACAAACCAGTCCATCCTGATGATGTCATCAAATAGATCCATGTAAAGAATAAGAAAATCCCAAACTAACTCAGTATTAACTATCAATAGTGCACAAGGACACTAAAACCCATGCTCTTTACTCTTCCCAAGAGGTTTGACTAACTCCATAACAAAGGACATGAGTTCCATCATAAGGTTAAGAATTTAAACAAAATGAATAGATATATATGAGTGGAAATCACCAGTATCAAATAAATCAATCACTACCGAGGATGCAATAAAGATGTTACCTCTCAATGTTGCTGGAACCACACCTACCTCCACTGGAAACTCATCTACTATGTGAAGGTGCTTCACTTTTGAGACCTATGGATGGAGTCCTATAGTCTCTGAAGCATCTAATGGCACCATAATAGACTTTTTAGTTAACAATCCCTAACAATATCAAGGAGTATACATGCCTTGATAGAAACTCTGTGGATGACTATAACACACACAACTATTATATGTCTCTGTTGGTGCAGAACAAGAATACCAGGTGTGTCTGACCTTTCCACACCGATACCAAGTTAGAGGAACACTGATAGCTATAACCAAAGGTACTGAGGAGGTATACTATTGAGAACCACATTTTCCACTCCTGTGATGATCCTTCCACTTTATATTTTTCCCCAGAACACCACTGAAGCTTACACTAGGTGTAAGATAATAGGAATAATATCCAACCTTGCTTTCCATATTCATTTCATCAATAATATCCCTCTCCACTATCTCCACATAGGTGGAAAGATTCAATATAAATTCCTAAAATCTAGTATATGGTTGGAAACCCTATAGGTACTTATGAGCCTTCAACTGGCCATTATTCACAACCTACAGTTCCAAACAAACTAGCTCAACAAAATAATTGGTGTATGAAAACACCGCATGCTCTCCCTACAATAAAGATAGAAACTCCAAAGAGTTCACCATAATCAGTGAACCTATAAAACACTTCTAGAATAATAGAGTCTTGAAACCCCTACAGTCTAAGCCCACATGCTTATTAACATGTACCATGGAATCCCACAAAATCTTCCTAGGACCCTCATGTCTAAATGATGAACACTTCACCTTGATACTCATAGGTGTATCTAAGAAGTTGAAGATCTGATCAATCTTGTCCAACCAATCCTCTTCCTTTTGAGGTTCATTTGTACCTTTAAAGGACAGTGGCTTCTCACACAAGAACTCTCATGATCAATTCCTACCTCCTCCAGCTCCTAGCTGTATCCCAATAATTATGTTTTGAACTTGTGGCACATTCTGACCAAAAACATGAACTTCCCACATAATAGTCTCAACAAAGTTCTAATCCATTGACATATTCCTTTAAAGAGAATAAGTTTTACCCTCCTAAGTAAATCACACAACACGTATTGGAGGCATACCACTAAAAACCAAAACATAGGAAATGTTCAGATGATAAAAAAATCTCAATTCCAACTAGAACCCATATGAAAAAACTGATATTAACATCAAAACTCAAAACAGGAGACACATATATCATGATAACTTGAGTCTCATCAAAACAAAAGCTGGCCATGAACTCACTGTAATATACCTCTCAAGTTCTGAAAATCCTATCCCAAGTCTTCCAAACATCTCATAACAAGGAATCTTGAGGAAATAACACCTTTAATACCAAACTATAACAAACCAACCTAAATATCCTATGAAACATTATCTAACCCAACACGTCACATACCCAAAGGGCATTATTGATCCCCATGGCCTGGCGACTAGCACCCTAGCATCAAACAGAAACCAAAGTGAATGATTTCACCCCACCAGAAGAAATGACATGACACATATATAGACAAAAGTGAAAACAACAGAAGAATTATATATTCCATAACAGGAACAAAAAATAGAAACTAAAAAACACTCAAATAATACATAATCTCCAAGTTCAAGTCCCACCATGAAGGACTTACAAAAAAGAAAAAACAAATACTCCATGTGATAGCATGGGAAAACCCCAACCATATCACTACAAGGTTCCCAGACTCAACTAACCAAAAACCTCACTGCCTCACTATGGCACTTTGCCTTTCTCTGCTTTGAAAGAGATTCAAAGGTCTACATACCACTGAAGAAGTGTGCAGAGTGTGAGATAATAGGATAAGTAAGGTCCCACCCAAGTGTTTTATAACAAGTATCTATATAAAAAATTCAATTATACTCATTTAAAATAAAACATGGAAAGATAATTAGTAAATAAATTTTATGAAAAGCATGGTAAAAATTTTCCCTTTATCCAACAATTCCAAAACAAAGGAGGGTATATCATTTTCAAGAATAATTTTCATTATCATTTATCAAAATCCAAATCATGTATATCATAACCTAAACAGTAAAAATCAAAGAATAGGAAAATCACACCAAGGAACTAAACAAGCCAAGATAGTAGACTACTAATACCATAAAAAATGGCTAGTTCACAATAAGTCCATAGAATATATGCCTAATTAGTAGATAAACACCTCATGAGTTAACCTTCTAACAATGTCAAATAAGTCCCTAGAACAACAAGCCTAGGGAGTAGATAAAATCTCCATGATAAAATCACTCGACAATAACATGGACGATGATCCTAAGATAAACCTTCCACCTACATACCCAAGGCTTACCATGTGATGAATTTCATAAATCATTTCAATGATTTTAAAATACCCCGTTTTCCATTTTACCAAAAACTAGGGAAAAACTACATTTTATCAAAAATCTATTCATACACACAAAACAATCTTGAAAATTTATTTTTAAATCAATTTATAAAAACAAGATCAATATACTTCATCCAAAATTGGCAAGAGATGGAACCACCTACCTCAGAACTCAAGGTCACACGCACCCACAAAGGATCCTCCCACAAGAAAATCACAAGAACAACAATGGAGAACCTATAACCAATCCACACAACTTATAATTGATCCAATTTAATAAAAAGGGTTGGAGGAGAAGAGGAAATGACATATAACTCGAGAAAGTACCCTTTCCACACCCCAACCAATAAAGAAAATGGCCCCCGAGAGAAGATCACACCACAAAACTAGAAGAGAAATAAAGGGATCATCACCACAGATTAACGAATCCAAAAACACAACACAATGGCACTACCGCGATCAAAGAAACAAAGAAGCAGAAAGGCCTACTCACCAAAAGAGATGAGAACCAACCACAATGGTGATAAAATTCTGAACGGATCAATTAAGATGGAATGGAGACTCTAAAAATCACCAGATAATCCTTTTAGGTTGAGATCCAAGAGAGCTGCCAGAGAATGAAAGGAAATTTCAGCCAAGATACACCCTAAAATATGACCTCCTAATAGTTACACAATATGTAACTCATTTACACATCGTGTAATCCACGATAATCAAGTACTCTGAAAAACCCATCACTTTTTTAATTAAAACCGATCTTTTATTATTACACATCATGTAACTATTACATGATATATAATACTTTCACTTTGTGAAGACAATTATCGAATTGTGTTTTGTGACCAATTACACATCGTGTAACCCCTTTACACATTGCGTAATTTCCCAACTTAAAACAAAAAACTCCAAAACTAACTCAAGAATCCTTTAAACTCAAGGATAACCCCAAAAATCCATTAACAAATTTATACTTAGACTCCATTAATTTGAAAAAACACACATCCATGAATATTAAGTCATTTTCCCCAATAAATGCTCTCAATCCTCAGAAGTCCCAAGATGCACCCAATGAAAGATGAAAATAGTTAGAGAGAAGGAAATTACCTGAAGAGGTTAACAAGATATTACACTCTGATATATAAGGGTTTTATATTCATTATGTTAGGATTTATTTGAGTAGACTAGGTTAGAAATTCAACAAAATCTGAAACATATAATATTTTTATTAGATATATAAGGTTTATTTTTATTGATATGTAAGATTTTTTACTGGGATAGAAAATTGGAAAATTAATTGAACATAGATTTTATATATATGATTTTCACACATAATAAATTCCATATATAATATTTTATATCTGATATGTAATATATTTTTGACTTTCTAAAATGTGAGATTTATGGAAGTTTACAAGAAGTTTCAGAAGAATTATTTCTAGAAATTATGGAGAATTCAGAATAATAAATAATGATGCTAAAGATTTTTATTTGTGGTGTAGCATCCCTAACCCGATTAGCCACTCAAACACTGCTATCAGGCTGGGTGTCACTGGACTTAAGATTTCCTCCCTGTACGCAAAAGGATGTTGACTAGCAGTGAGGGTTTAAATGAAACATATTTATGAGACTATACACCCAGGGAAAGATATAATAATGGTCTGAGTATATATATAATAACATGTAGTGGAAAATAAAAATTCAACATACTCAAACCAGACCTGCCAAAGGAAGAAGCATAATCAATATCAAGAAATAACAGAATAATAATTAAATAAACTATAAGAAATAAATAAATATCCAACCATACCAATTTTAGCTACAAAACAAGGAATGCTTACAAAATAGGTCATACATATCAATATACAGAAAAAGGGTCTCCCAGGGATAACCATAGTAGCTACATACATATACAAGGTGACATGCAGATAAAAAAGGTAACAAAGGAAAACTCAAAATTAACTATTGTCAAGGAAAGGACCTCAGGGTAACTTGTGGAAAACCATGAGAAACAACACTATGATTCAGCTCTTGAGGCTGATCCTTTACCTGAACACAATAATATAAAATCTACACGCATCCCGAAGGGCCTGTGTAGGGTGTGAGAACGTGTCTTAGTAGGATACCACCCAAGCATGCATATCCAGCATAAGTGTTTAATAATATGTGTAATATGAAATTAAAAAAAAGAAACAAATCATTAAAATAAATTAAATACAAGATTCCCTAGTTCTCAATAGCCACTAGGAAGATTTCACCTACTTTGACCAATGCTGGAATCACTGAAGAAAAAGGATCCTTATCCCATGGCCCAAGGTATACCCCCTGAAGTCTCATAGCGTAGGTGAACCCTTAGGTTTCACCTCAAAGAAGTAACTTGGCACCAAATGCCTCCTGACACCTCATGTCTCAAATAAATCACTGACATCCCAAAGGAATGTCCAAACAATTCACCGGTCCCACGGACCCCAGCTCAAAAGAAACATTCAGCTCAAAGATCGACATCTGGAGGCACAATGATACCTGTCCTCAAATAAAATCACCATTGTCTTAAAGCATGACATACCAAGGAATAGTGATCTCTGTCCTCCCAAAAGCAGTCCAGGCCTAAAACCTCAATACAACGAGCCTCAACCGCCAAACGATAGCCTCATCACAATAAACCGATGGTTCCTCACCTTCCACATGGATTTCTATGACAAGAAACCCCAATTATTTTTCCCAATAATCACTACTGGGGGAATCTTCCAACATGAGTGGTAAAAACCACATCATCAATGTTTCCTCCTGTGTGCACACAACTCCAATTGGCACTTTGGCCATCACGGGTGAGTGAAAATCACCAAATTAGTATCTAATACACATATATTTGGAACCTCATGGCCCTGTAACCATCTCACTCAAGTCCTACAACCATGCCATCTAATATCACAGTTCATTCCCTTAACTCAACGACCTCACCACCTCAAACCAACATTTATGATGCCCAATCCAATGATAATAATCACTCAATCATATATATATATGGGCCAATCCCCAACCATATGACCACATTTCCTCAATCTTGATGGCCGTACCATCTCAATTCCTCAGGCCAAGCCTGTCACGATCCCTTGGATCCCATCTCGTGCAATTCAAGCATTTCATATAATTAAAATGATTCAAATAAGAATAAAAATTCAATTTAATTGAATTGTTCAACTTAAGATGTAACACCCTAAGCTTCCACAGCACGTTTCCCTTTGAATAATGCAATAGCTTGCATTGTACGGAACTTCGAGATTCTAACACACCGCGACAAATCAAACTAGCCGTTATGAATAGTAATACTCACTTATTTAATTTTTTTAAATTTTATTTTTCAAAATGGACTTGATTTTTGAATTTGGAATATTGAAATTATCTGAGGGTAAATTTTTGGTATTTTTCTAAAAACTTTCAATTTTTGATGAATAGTGAAAACACTGCGTTATTGGTTAAAACTGACTTTTTATTTAAATAATTATTTATTTTATTTAAATTTATTTTAGGTTAAAATAGATACATAATACCTATATAAGTTCAATGTAATTCATTGGATTCATTTTCTAACAAACTTAGATATATAATATTGAACGTTTTACTGTCTTCTACCCACCTCCTAGGAGCATTTGTAAATTTGCATAAAACTTAATTTTACCGCTTCTGTGAGTTGAATTTCAAAAATATGAGAGACATTATTGATATCAGTAAGTAAAATTTGGTTCAATAAGACGAAAATAATTTTTGGTGAATAGTAACTTTTGACTTTTATTTACCACGGTTAAAAGTAAATAGGGTAATTAAGGTTAAAAATGATATCATAATTACCCTAACACATGTATTAATTCTATTGGATAAGTGTAATTAGACCAAAAAAACCTTAGGAATAAAATATGATCCCCTTTGGTCCACTTGGATTAGATTAGGACATTTATTATTATTTTATTTAGAGAAGAGTTAAAAGAGTTAAATTCAAAGTTTAATAACTAAAACATTTTTAATATAGGGTTATACATAAGATAAATTTGACTATAAATATTAATTAGAAAGATAAAAATATTTCTTACATAATGGTGTTTTATTTATAATTTTTAGACATTAAATAATTCAATTTATTTATGACACAATGATGATGCAGTAATTACCTTATTAATGAAAGATTAAAATAATTCATATTATAAATATTCAAATAAATGTAATTTGAGATTTTTGATAAATTACACTAATTTTATAGGTTAATATGACATGTTAGGGTTGATTAAATAATTTTTTTTGAAGTAAACATGATGTTTTTATTTTCACAAAAACCAAATACTAAATAGTGTCAAAATTGACATAATTGAGTTTTTAAAACAAATACTATATTATTAATTGATATAATATTCCTAAAAATCTAAGGTTTGGCCAATATACTTAGATAAGGTTATATATATTAATAATGAACCACATGGTGTTCAATTGTCTTGTTATAGTAAGTTTATTAACCGTATAATATAAAAACACAAAGAGACATGGTAAATGTCAAACTATTTAACTAAGAGTTGAATCTAAAATAAAATGTTAATATGGTGACCTAAACCTATCTAAAACCTATTTGTTGAGAGGTTTTCGACCCATAACCACCTTAGCCTCTAAATAATTTAATTTGGAGCCATTAGAAACCGAAAATGATTTTATTATAAAATAATATTTCAAGCTTTTCCTAAAGTGACCCTCACATCTCTTATAAAAGGGTACTTTCCCTTCTCTTAATTTCACACCTCCAAAGCCATTTGGCTCGGCCAAACCCTACCTGAATATCCTCCCAACTTTTTTCCCTTCATCCTAGAGGCATTCCTTTGGTCAGAAAACAACCTAAGGAGCCCTTTTGATCAAATCAAAAGGAAGAACCCGAAGAAGAGGTAAATATTTCATCACCTCTTTCAAGTTCTTTTCTTCTTCCACTTCCTATTTCTTTGTTGTTTCCATTATAAAATAATAACTCCAGTATATTATATATAATATGATATTATTATAAAAATGGTACAACCATATTCATTATTCTATCCATCATATGAATGACAAAGTCACTATACGTGCGTACGTATGGCTTACCGTCTCCACACCGTGGTGTAGTTTGTTATTCAAACACTTCATTATTTGGATGGGTATAATAATGAGTATAACTGATATGAATAATAAATATAACATTTTAATTATTCTTTATATATGATATACCATCCAATTAAAAATTATTTCATGATCAAAATAATGATATTGTCGCTCGTGTGTACATACAGATTACCGTCTCCACAAACACGATGAGATTCATTCCCTATCGTAATCATTCAAGAATAATTTTAATTTTATGATTAAAAATAATGTTTATGAACATAATATCATTCTATATATGAATAAAAGACATCCTATCCATAACAAACATGGCTTAAATAACCAACCATATAATGGAAAATGAATCAGTTAACACCCGAAATGATGATACTACTAAAATATTATTAACAAAGCAATATTATAGGATCATATATGATATCATATTTATGTATATATTTCTTTTATAATTTAATAATAATGTTTTAAATATTATAAAATAGGTTAAAATACCATCAACTAAGGAAAAGTACAAGGTAAGGGTTAATTTCACAATCTCTTTATTATCCGAGGTTGTTTTTACGTAAGCATCTACTGGGACCTCTTTATCATCCACATCCGTGTTTTCTTAAAAATGTATTTCAAAACATTTTTACTATTTACGAGACAATGGGTTAAATTCATTTACACAATTATTTGAACTTATATGTTTTTAAAGGAATCTTTCCCTCATTTTCCAAACAAGGTACCTTGTGACCTTTTCGACAAAATTAAGGTAAGAATGTTTTTTTAACTTATATGGCGAGTAAGGCTATTTTCCACCTTTATAACATCGTCAAAGTTTAACTTACAATATTATATGAATATTTTCAAAATAAATGTTTTCTTTTATAATTACATGACTTCTAAATTATTTCAAAATAGAAAGATATATTTCTCTCAAAAAGTTTTGATTTCATCTATGTCAACATTCTTTAATGGATTTTAAACCTGTTTGAAGTTTATTTATTTATAATACAAATATTATATATTTTATTGAAGGTTTTGTGATATATTTTACTATGTATGTGTTATTTTTATACCATTCATGGTTTATGGATAACACATTGACATTTCGTATGCTAGTTTTAATACGAATGTTTATGTTATGTTTAAACCTTTTCATATAAGGATTACACTGGACTTTTTAAGTGACGGGTGGAGCCCACTATAGATCCTCAATGCATTGGTAGGTCTCATGAGACAAACTAGTGTCTTGTCACAAGGCCTTGAAAAAATATTATTTGTAGTCTTGGCACAAGGCCTTGAATATGTGGTTATGAAGTATGGCATTATGCATTCTATCATTTTGAAAGTGGATATTGATATTGCATGTGATTATTTGACTAGTAGAATATCCATGTGATTAAGTAAATGGAATTATTTGATTTTATCTTTTCCATATTATGCTAAAGTTTAAGTTTAAAATGCTTTTGTTTTAGTCTTATACATTACCTTTAACGTTTATGCTTATTTATGAAAGTTTTTGCTATATTTTTATCCCTACTGAGCATTTGAGCTCACCCCTTTATATGTTTTATTTTTCCCAAGATGTGAAGAAGTATTTTATGGTTGATCTAAATGGATAGAATAAGGATATAAGTGTGTTTAAAAAGGGGAAAAATGTTTTTGATGTTTTCATTTCATGATGTAATGTAAAACTTATGAATGTATCTAGTACTTCCAAGGCTACTAAACTGATTGGTCTTTCGAGACATGATTCCTTGTATTAAGAAAATGTTATGTAATACTGCACCGACTCTATTAACTGGGGTCAGGGTGTTACAGTTGGTATTAGAGGAAGTTTAGTACAAAACTTAGAAGCTTGATTTAGAAAAAACTCTGATGAGAGAACATTACCCTAAGATAGACTTTGAGGATTAGTATATAAGAACTTCCTTGAATTTTGGTATTGTAGAGATTTTGGGAGTTTTCTAAGAAATACATCCCTGTCTAGATATGAGCAGGTATAGGAAGATCTGGCACAGATGTACCTAGGGGTAAAACCCAAAAGCACCATTTTGAGATGGACTCGAACAGGAACTGGTGCACGACAACGGGCCTTGCTGCACTCTTGGTTACGACACTCCTGATGGATATGCTTAGGATAATTCTCATTTTCTTACAAACCATTATGAATGGTTTATGAGTATATAATTCCTCAAGGAAAACATTTTTATGATTATGGATTATATCCATAAACTGTTCAATTTATATTAAGTGTTTTACAAGTTTGGACTTATGTATTGCGATTCCTAAACTAATCTAGTGTATCAAATTGTTTAGAAATGACGCCTAGTGGAAGGAATGGAAACCGTATCAATACAAATAATCAATGTATGGATTTACCTCATACTCAAGATAATTATAGTGAAGCTGGTGAAGCAACTAGTGCTGATCAGCTTATCACCATACTGGGACAACTCACTCAGGTTATGAATAATAACCTTACCCGTATGGAGTACCCTAATCCACAATGCAGAGGATCAATGTTAGACTGCTTCATGAGGAAAAAACCACCAAAATTAAATGGGAATAAAAATCCATTAGTAGATGTGTAATGGATAAATTCGATAGAGAAAATATTCCATGCTTTGGGGAGTAGAAAAAGGGAAAAAGTTTTCATGGCAGTTTATCGCCTCACGGGAGATGCAGATCAATGGTGGACATTAATATAAAACAAAAAAGAAGATAAAGAAGTATCTAACATGAAATGGTGGGTGTTTAAAGATATTTTCTTAGAAAAATACTTTCCTTGTGACCATCGAGTGGACATGGAAACAATTTCTGAGTCTGTGGTAAAAGGAGGATGAGAATGTCGCAAATCATGAGGATAACTTTACAAGTTTAGAAAGGCATGCATCAGATTATATATGTAACCCAAGAAGTAAGATTGATCGATTCTTTGATGAGTTAAAACCATTTATCTATTGAGAATTAGTCTCATAATCCTTCTCACCATATGAAGATATTGTCTCATGTGGTATCAATACAAAAAAGGAATTCTCTAAGTCTTACAAATTTAAAGAAAATCAAGAGAAGAAGAGATCTATTGAACAATATAGAAATGGAAATAAGGGGAAGAAGGGAAAAGTTGAATATTCATACTGTGGTAAATGTGGGAAGAAACACCCCGATACTTTCCTAAAGGGAATGAGAGTCTGTTATAAGTGTGGTGAAAATGTCCACCAAGATCGTGATTGTAAGGGGAAGAAAGAGGCTATAAATGTTGAATTCTATAATTATAGAGAAAAGGGGAATTATGAAAATGAATGTCCTAAGCACCAAGTAAACATAACTCAGAAAAGGTCAAGGGAGTAAGGCCAAGCTTAAGAAATCACTACTGTTGAGGTTGAATCTCTGAAAGATGCGGTGACATGTAATTTAATGGTTTCCTCAAGTTTAGCCAATGCATTATTTGATTCTAGATCATCACATTGTTTCATATCTCCCTAGTTTGCTAAGAAAATTAGATATTTTCAATTTGACTTAACAAGGGAGTTATCAGTCAAAAAACTTAAGGGAAGTATCATCACAACAAAGTTTTGTGAATCAGTTCCCATTAGGGTATATAAATGTTCTTTATCTTCTGATCTCATAGTCATACCCATGATTGAATTTAATATATTCATCGGAATTCATTGTATTTCAGACCATGACGTGAAAATTTATTGTAAGAATAAGGAGGTTACAATTTTCAATGATGATAAGTAGTACCTTATATTTAGAGCAGAAAAGTCACCACCTGATTCTTATCTAGATCCACCCCCAGTAGCTCTACTAAATTCAATTATTGGGGAGGAAGAGAATGAAATAAATCTGGGCAAGGAAAATATTGTTCAAATATAGGACATACCTATTGTGCAAGAATATGTTGATGTGTTTCCAGAGGATTTACCCGGACATCTTCCAAAGCGAGAAATTGAGTTTTCCATTGATTTAATTCCTGGTTCAAGACCCATATCGAAGACCCCTTATAGAATGGCCACCGTGGAATTAGTGGAACTAAAGAAACAACTAGAGGAATTGAGTAATAAGGGATTTATTCTCCCTAGTGTTTCTCCATGGGGATCCCCTGTTCTTTTTGTTAAGAAGAAATATGGATCTATGAGGTTGTGCATTGACTATAGGGAAGTCAATATTATAACAATAAAGAAAAAGTATCCCCTACCTTACATTGATGATTTATTTGACCAAATTCATGGAGCTCAATATTTTTCAAAGATTGAACTTCGATCTGGATATCATCGGTTGTGTGTAATGAAGGAAGAAATTCTGAAAATAGCATTTTGAACCAGGTATGGGCATTACGAGTTTAGATTAATGCCTTTTGGATTGACTAATGCACCCTCTGTCTTTATGGATCTAATGAATAGAGTTTTCAAGGAATATCTTGATGATTTTTTAGTGGTATTTATTGATGATATCTTGGTATACTCCAAAAGCTACTAAGATCATGAAAACCACTTGCACATTATTCTAAAGACTCTTAGAAGAAATGAATTATATGGGAAGTTTAGCAAGTGTGAATTCTGGCTCTAGGATATTTCTTTTCTTGGCCATATTTTATCTAAGGATGGAATCTTTGTTTAACCTTTAAAGACCAAGGCAGTCCATGAATGTCTAGCACCAATGAGTATAATTGAGGTACACAGTTTTATTGGTTTAGAAGGTTATTATCGACGTTTCGTCTAGAATTTTTCCCGGTTGACTAACCCATTAACCAAGCTCACGCGTAAAGGGGTTAAATTTGTTTGGAAAAAAGAGTGTGAAGAATGTTTTTAAGAAATGAAGAGAATATTAGCCAATGTTCCTATCTTGACTCTACCATAAGGAAACAATGGGTTTGTTATTTATAGTGATGCTTCAAATAAAGGACTCGGTTGTGTCCTTATGCATAATGATAGAGTTATTTCCTATGCATCACGACTACTAAATATCTATGAAAAAAACTATCCTACACATGATCTTGAGTTAGCAGATGTAATATTTTATTTGAAGATATGGAGACACTATATCTATGGTGAAAAATGTGAGATATATACCGATCACATGAGTTTGAAGTATATTTTCTCACAAAAAGAACTCAACATAAGGCAAAGTCAATGGCTTTAACTACTCAAGGATTATGATTGCACTATACACTACCACCCGAGGAAGGAAAATAAGTTGGTAGATGCTTTGAGTAGAAATAATCATGGAGTTTTGAACAAGATGAGAGTTGAAAGGGATCCTATTTTCATGGATCTAGTAAAGATGGATATGAGAATAACCATGGAAGGTGAAATATCAATACCTTTTCAAGTGGTTGTAAAACCATTTTTACTAGAAAGGATAAAGAGTTCTAAAACTGATGATGAGGAGTTTCAAAAGAAGATTAAAGCTGTGAATGATGGGAGATTGAGTGAATTCATATATGAAGATGGAATTTTGAAATTTGGGAAGAGACTTTGTGTTCCCAATATACCTGATCTAAAAAGGTAATTGTTGGATGATGCTCATAGTTCCAATTTCTCTATACACCCTGGGAGCACCAAAATGTATAAAGATATAAAGGAACATTTTTGGTGGGACAACATGAAGAGGAAGATTGCTGATTTTGTGTCAAGATGTATTGTTTGTCAACAACTGAAAGCTGGAAGGCAACAACCTGGAAGAATCATGCAACCTCTTCCCATACCTGAGTGGAAATGGGATAATATCACGATGGAATTTGTCATGGGACTAACAAAGACTCCTATAAGGAATAATGAAGTATGAGTCATTGTTGATCATCTTACCAAGTTAGCACATTTTCTTGATATAAGTGAAGATTTACCACTTGAACGTATGGAAAGACTATATATTAATGAAGTTGTAAGACTTCATGGAGTACCCCTATCGATTGTTTTTGATCGTGATCCCCGTTTTACATCAATATTCGGAAAAAGTCTTCAGAAGGCCCTAGATACTGAACTTCGTTTGTGCACTTCCTACCACCCTCAAACCAATGGACTGTCAGAAGGGTCTATTCAAACCATAGAAGACATGTTGAGATCTTTCTCACTTGACTTTCAAGGTATGTGGGATCAATATTTACCTGTGGTAGAATTTTCCTATAATAATAACTTCCATTCAAGTATTCCGATGGCACCATATGAAGTGTTATATGGAAAGAGATGTCGCACACCAACTTGTTGGGATGATGTTGGTGAAAGAAAACTCGTAGGACCAAAACTTGTTGAGGAAATGATAGAAAAGTTAATGGTTATCCAAACCCATATCAAAGCAGCTCAAAGTAGGCAAAAGAGCTATGACGATAACTGAAGGAAGGATTTAGAATTTCAGGTAGGAGATCATGTTTTCTTGAAGGTATCTCTAAGGAAGGGAGTTATAAGATTCGGTAACAAGGGTAAATTAAGTCCCAGGTATATTAGACCTTTTGAAATTCTAGAATAAATTGGGGCTTTAGCGTATCGTTTGGCATTGACACCAAGTCTCTCCAAAGTTCATGATGTGTTCTACGTATCACTGTTGATAAAATACATGCCTGACCTAACACATGTACTCACCTATAAAAAATCAGTACTGGAACCCGATCTGTCTTATTGTGAAGAGACTATCAGAATTCTTGATACCAGAGAACAAGTGTTGAGAAACCAGATGACTCGTCTGGTGAAAGTTCTATGGAGAAATCATAAGATGGAAAAGGCAACTTGGGAACCCGAGGAACTTATGATGAAGAACCACCCAAATCTTTTTATGCAGTAATATTCTATAAATTTCGAGGATGAAATTTTTTTAAGGAGGGGATAATGTAACACCCCAAGATTCCATGGTACGTTTCCCTTTGAATAATTCAATAGCTTGCATTGTATGCAACATTAAGATTCTAACACACCGCGACCAATCAAACTAGCTATTATGAATAGTAATAACCACTTTTTAAAATTTTATAAATTTTATTTTTCAAAATGGACTTCATTTTTGAATTTGGAATATCAAAATTAGCTTAGGGTAAATTTTTGGTATTTTTCAGAAAACTTTCAATTTTTGATGAATAGTGAAAAACACTGTGTTATTGGTTAAAACCGACTTTTTATTTAAATATTTATTTATTTTATTTAAATTTATTTTAGTTCAAAATAGATACATAATACATATATAAGTTCAATGTAATTCATTGGATTAATTTTATAATAAGGTTAGATATATAAAAATTTTATTGAACTTTTTACCGTCTTTTACCCACCTCCTAGAAGCTTTTGAAAATTTGCATAAAACTTAATTTTACCACTTCTGTGAGTTGAATTTCAAATATATGAGAGACACAGTTGATATCCGTAAGTAAAATATGGTTCAACAAGATGAAAATAATTTTTGGTGAATAATAACTTTTGACTTTTATTTACCACGATTAAAAGTAAATAGGGTAATTAAGGGTAAAAATGATATCATAATTACCAAAACACATGTCCCAATTCTATTGTATAAGTTTTATTCGACCAAAAAAACCTTAGAAATAAAATATGATCCCCTTTGTTCCACTTGGACATTTATTATTATTTTATATAAAGAAGAGTTAAAAGAGTTAAATTCAAAGTTTAATAAATAAAACATTTTTAATATAGGGTTATACAAAAGATAAATTCGACTATAAATATTAATTAAAAAGATAAAAAAATTTCCTACATAATGGTATTTTATTTATAATTTTTAGAAATTAAATAATTTAATTTATTTATGACACAATGATGATGTAGTAATTACCTTATTAATGAAAGATTAAAATAATTGATATTATAAATATACAAATAAATGTAATTTGAGACTTTTGATGAATTAAAATAATTTTATAGTTTAATATGACATTTTAGGGTTGATTAATTAATTTTTTTTGAAGTAATCGTGATGTTATTATTTTCACAAAAACCAAATACTAAATAGTGTCAAAATTGACATAATTGATTTTTTAAAACAAATACTATATTATTAATTGATATAATATTCCTAAAAATATAAGGTTCACCAAAATGACTTAGATAAAATTATATATATTAATAATGAACCAAATGGGGTTCTCCTGTCTTGTTATAGTAAGTTTATTAACCATATAATATAAAAATACAAAGAGACATGGTAAATGTAAAACTATTTAACTAAGAGTTAAATCTAAAAGATAAAGTTTATATGGTGACCTAAACCTGTATAAAACCTATTTGTTGAGAGGTTTTAGACCCATACCCACCTTAGGCTTGAAATAATTCATTTTGGAGCCATTATAAACTGAAAATAATTTTATTATAAAATAATATTTCAAGCTTTCCCTAAGGTGACCCTCACCTCTGTTATAAAAGGGTACTTACCCTTCTCTTAATTTCACACCTCCAAAGCCATTTGTATTGTCCAACCCCTTCCCAAATATCCTCCTAACTTTCTTCCATTCGTCCTAGAGGCCTTCCTTTGGTCAGAAATCCAACCTTAGGAGCCCTTTTGATCAAATCAAAAGGAAGAACTCGAAGAAGAGGTAAATATTTCATCACCCCTTTCAAGTTCTTTTCTTCTTCCACATCCTCTTTATTTTTTGTTTCTATTCTAAAATAATAACTCCATTATATTCTATATACTGTGATGATATTATAAAAATGATACAACCATATTCATTATTCTATCCATCATATGAATGACAAAGTCACCATACGTGCGTACGTACGACTTTCCGTCTCCACGTCGTGGTGTAGTTTGTTATTCAAACACTTCATTATTTGGATGTGTATAGTAATGAGTATAACTGATATAAATAATAAATGTAAAATTTTAATGATTCTGTATATATGATATACCATCCAATTATATACGATTTCACCATCAATATAATGATATTGTTTCTCGTGCGTACGTACAGATTACCGTCTCCACGAACGCGATGAGATTAATTCCCCATCATAATCATTCAAGAATAATTTTCATTTTATGATTAAAAATAACATTTATGAACATAATATAATTATATATATGAATAAAATACATCCTATCCATAACAGACATGTCTTACGTAACCAACTATATAATGGAAAACGAATCAGTTAACACCTGAAATGATGATACTACTGAAATATTATTAACAAAGCAATATTAGAGGATCATATATGATATCATATTTATGTATATAGTTCTTTTATAATTTAATAATAATTTTTTAACTATTATAAAGGATTTTAACATATCATCGACTAAGTAAAAGTACAACGTAAGGGTTAATTTCACAATCTCTTTATTATCCAAGGTTGTTTTTACGTAAGTATCTACTGGGAGCTCTTTATCATCCACATCTGTGTTTTCTTAAAAATATATTTCAAAACATTTTTAATATTTATGAGACAATGGGTTAAATTATTTTATACCCTTATTTTACCTTATATGTTTTGAGAGGAATCTTTCCGTCATTTTACAAACAAGGTACTTTATGACATTTTCGACAAAATTAAGGTAAGAATGTTTTTTTAACTTATAAGGCGGGTGCATCTATTTTCCACTGTTATAACATCGTCAAAGCTTCCCTTAAAATATTATAAGAATATTTTAAAAATAAATGTTTTATTTTATAATTACATGGCTTCTAAATTATTTCAAAATAGAAAGAGTTATTTCTCTAAAAAAGTTTTGATTTCATCTATGTCAACATTCTTTGATGGATTTTAAACCTGTTTGAATTTGATTTATTTATGATACAAATATTCCATATTGTATTGAAGGTTTTGTGATATATTTTATTGTGTATGTTTTCTTTTTATACCATTAATGGTTTATGGATAAAGTATTGACATTTCGTATGCTAGTTTTAATACGAATGTTTATATTATGTTTAAACCTTTTTGTATGAGGAATGCATTGGACTTAGTAAGTGACAGGTGGAGCCCGCTATAGCTCCTCAATGCATTGGTAGGTATCATGAGACAAACTAATGTCTTGGAACAAGGCCCTAAAAAAATATTATTTCTAGTCTTGGAACAAGGTCTTGACAATGTTGTTATGAAGTCTGGAATTATGCATTCCATCATTATGAAAGTGGCTATTGATATTGCATGTGATTATTCGACTAGTGAAATATCCATGTGATTAAGTAAATGGAATTATTTGATTTTATCTTTTCCATATTATGATGAAGTTTATGTTTAAAAGGATTTTGTTTTAGTCTTATACATTTCCTTAAATGTTTATGCTTATTTATGAAAGCTTCCGCTATATTGTTATCCTTACTGAGCATCTGAGCTCACCCCTTTCTATGTTTTATTTTTCCTAGGATGTGAAGAATTATTTTATGGTTAACCTGCATGGATAGAATAAGGATATAAGTGTGTTTAAGAAGGGGACAAAATGTTGTTGATGTTTTTATTTCATGATGTAATGCAAAACATATGAATGTATCTAGTACTTCCAAGTCTACTAAACTGATTGGTGTTTCGAGACATGATTACTTGTATCATGCCAATGTTATGTAATAATGCACCGAATATGGGTAACTGGGGTTGGGGCATTACATAAGATATTCCACATATATATGATTCACTCCAAATAGACAAATAGTTCAATATAATTGAATTTTACCATTCTAATTAAATAAAAAAACTCAAACTAAACAAAAACACAACCTGACCTAACTTCCCAAGGTGATCAACAACCTATAACCTAGCCTCACACATATATAATTGGAAAGGGTATGCCCAACAACATTCCTTATGTTTAAATGATCAATTTAATATGAAGAGACATGGTCTCACTCAAATACCCATCGACACGCTAAATTCCACACCCCTAAAATGACCAAAAAAACACAAAGAAAGGTATGAACCACCTACCTTGGACTCATTGATGTAGGAACATCTGGTATTAGAATCTAACTCCAAGTGGTTTGGAATAAAACAGTGATTTCGTGGATCGCCTTAAAACTAGGGAAAATGGATCAAACGGATTTAGCACTCTGTGAGGTGAAAGAAAAGGAGAAGATATGTAAGGGTTATGATATCCATATTGATATAGTTCTATTGAACCAAATGGGGACCAAAAAAGATCATGAACGGAGGATCTAGGACACACCCTAGAGGATAGAAAGAAGAGAGCTCCTCCTTTTCTACTGCGTGACCCACAAATGAAGAGGATGAGAAAAAGGAGTAAATAAGAAAATAAAGAGTGGGGAAAAATTGAATTTTCACCCAATTTTAAGGCTACATGATTAATTCACATGTTTTTCCAAAACATGCAGAAACAATGCGGATCCTGCTATTTAGGATCCATGCCCCACATAGTTTTACAAATCGTGCACAAATCATGCATGCTACAGTGTGAGGGTACTGCCTAAATTGCAACTCCCATGTGGATTACCACATGGTTTATTCTAACCATGAAAAAAATGTTCAGTATCTCTATAGTAAAAACTATAGAGGTGTCGCACGATCATTCACCCCTACTCCCATGGTTTTCCAAGCTGTGCAGTCATTTAAAACTTGGCTTCATGGTTATCTAGGATAGGCTTCACATTTTACCCTGAACTAGGCACTTTGACTTGCAACTCCAAAATAGGCCTTAAGGCCTCCGATGCTCCCAAAGCCCTTCCAAAATCCCGAGGCACTCTCTAAGCCTCTAAATGCATCCAAAAAATGATATAAGGCTGATGAGACTCTCAAAATTTGGTTGAAATCAACAAAAAATAAAATGGAATAGCCACTAATTCAAAAATTTAAAAAGGGAGAGGTTTTGACTCGATTCAAAACTCATAATGTTACAATATCCCCACATTAACATAGCTCATACTTGAGCTATCAAACCAAAAACGGAGATGGTACCAAACATATCCATCCCATTTAAAATAACTTGTGACTACCCCGGTCTCAGAAGAACATGTCAACTACCTCAAGGGGGCTCCTCACCTTAGGAGTGACCTACCCCGGTCTCATCCTGACTAAAAGTCAAAGCAAGCACTGGTCTATTGACCATTTCGGGACTCAAAAGTCCTCCTATGACACATCATGACTCCCACAACTTATCAGGTGATCGTGTTCCATACTCAAAATCCATTATAATCCTGCATCGCATCGGTGCCTTCCTTGTGTCCATGCTACACATGGCACAAATGAGGCCCTGCATCTCAATAGATGCTCAAATCAATTCCTGGTGCCTCGTACCGCAATCAAGTACCACACTATCATGGTTCTCAGATGCCTATGTAGATCAATTGACCATATATCATCGATGACCTGATGACAATGAATCTAAAAAACATGCATCCAATGATTCTCTAATATGGAACTTGGGGCCTCACACCTCTCTCTCTCTCTCTCTCACATAGATATATATATCACACACCTGAGACGGTGACAACCTACTAAAAAATGATAGGTTAGTCCATTTAAATATCCTGTTCACCTCATGCACCCAAAACAATCATGCCAAAATTCCATTCCAAAACAAAAATAAGGTATAGTCACACCCATGGAATACCTCCAACCATCATCGACTCACCAACCTGCTCATCCCCTGGTGGCTCCACAACATGAACCAGGCCTGAATCTCGACTTCCTGACTGTAACACCCCAATGTTTTGAAAATAAATGCATTTTATAATCTATCCATTAAAAAAAACCTTTCCTCTACTATATTTTGAATTTCAAAAAAATAGTCATCTAGAGTTATGACCAGTAAGTCATTTCGAGTCTGATAGAGCAAACTTATTTTTTGGTGAATAGTAACATACCAATATGAATAGTAATTTGAATAGAAATATGAACCTTATGAATAGTAAATAATGATATTATTTTATTTTCTTAAGGTAATAAGATAATGGGATCTTAATTATTTTTTCAATGTGATATAAAACTAATTATAACTTTAAAATTGTTATTTTTTGAATTAACTATGATTTTATTTAAAAATTAAATTAATAATACTTAGAAAATTATTTTTGAAAAATGGAGTTCATTTTTGAATTCTAAATGTCTATAAATGGTAGGGGTGAATTTTTGGGATTTTTATGAAATTCTTGAATTTTTGATAAATAGTGAAATATGGTAAAATACCATATATACAAATTATCAATTAAATACACTATTTATGACATCATAAGTGATGTAAGGCCACTTGGTTCGAACTAAAATGCACTTATTACTATTAGGGGTCACATGAAACAACACTATTGGTTTTCATGATGGAAATAATAAAATAATGAATTGAATATTCAAAATTCACTCCTCTCCTCAACTATAAAACCCCCCACCACTCCCTCTTATCTTCACTCATCTAAGCCTTAAAGATCCTCAAATTTCTGCCCAAATATCATTTCTTAGTTACTCCCCACTTCCAGGAAGCTCTTGGTCTTTCCAAAATACCAAAACCCTTTCCCTTAAGAAGGTTCCAAGGAGGTTATATCAAGAGGTAAAGCACCTTTCTTTTTCGTTTAGTTTCATTTCAAGTTCCTATATTTTGTAATCCTATCCTTACCAAATCTGTCCAAATGACCATGATAGATCCATTATCATCTATATAATGGAATTATATGATGTTAGTGTAAGAACCATCATCAATATCCTCTCTCTTTCTTTTATTTTATAAATGAAATCAACGTCCGTGAGGTTCCAATTTATAACCTTCGTGGACGATGAAGTTTCGTTCTTCAAATTATCCTTAATTATTGGTCATGAAACCATTTTTATGGTTGAATCAGACTATAATATATGTATTATAACCTAGTTAACATTCATGAACTAGTATACATACATATTATTAAATAAAATGACCAAACTAGTTCCTAATAATCAAAATACCGCTAAAATAATCTAAGTGAATGTCATTAATATTTCATCTAATAATTCATCCACTTTCCATGTAACCAAATAATATAAATTAAAATTAAAACTTATTTATTTTCATAAATAATTTTTAATTTCAATTCTGGATATTTACATCCATTCCACATGAACTCCGTTACTTAAAAACAAGTGAATCGATTATGAAAATCAAGTAAACAAACACTCTAAAACGACAAAATTCAATAATATAACTTATCAATAAGGACATAAATGAACTTACCATAATTATGATAAAATAAATAAATATCTAATATGTTATTAAATAAGTTATTAATAAGTATAATTTCATATTCCAGGACCTTAATTACAATGGCAGAACACATCCAGACATAAGGTAAGGGTTTTTCCACCCGAACTTCCATATTCATTCGGGTTACTTTTATTGTCTAATTAACTCAATGAAACTCTTGTGTATTATTATGTAATTATCAAAAATTATATGTGTGGGTTATATATATGTTTAAAAACCATAATATTTTCTTATTTTATGGATGGTTAAAAATTTTAAAAGGAACTTTCGAAATTGTTTCCGAAATTCAAGCCCGATCCAAGGGAATTTATCTAATTTTTACCTATTTTCAAGGGAACTCTATAATCTGTTTTTAAAATCATTATATTTATAAAATCACTCATTTTATTATGAAAATAATATCGTACTTTACTTCTAGTTTTATAAAAATATTATTCCAAAAGAACTATTCTTTTCAAAGTAAAAGAGTATTTATCTCAAGATTTACTCGAAAATTTTATAAGAGTATCTTCATATATTACAACACTCTTGTTGATTATTATGTATTATTGGGATTATTATTACATGTTATCATATAAAATATTTAATTTAATGTTTTATGATTATTTTCGTTGTGGATGTTCTATCTTAAAACCATTCACCAATTTACTCCGAATGGTTAGTGTTTATGCTTAATGTTCAGGGAAAGTTTTTTGCATTTCATGTATTAATTTCAATATGAATGTATATGTTGTTTATGATTATTCCCATTCAAATGAGAAATTAATTGGACATATAAGTGTCGGGTGGGGCTCTCTATATCTCCTAGGTACATCGGTATGTCTCATGAGACAAAATACGGTCTTGGCACAAGGCCCTGACAAAATGATTATTTATGGTCTTTGAACGAGGCCTTGACGACATGGTTATGTTGTCCCGAATTATGCATTCCATCATTATGAAAATAGTATTGATGGTTCATATGGTTATTATACTAGTATAATACCCATGGTTATTTTATATTATGGAAATATTTACTCAGATCATATTTCTTCCATATTATGTTCAAGTTTATTTTTAAAGGCATATGTTTTTATTTATTCAACATGAATAATGTTTATGTTATGTTATCTTCCACTTTATTTCTTACTCTTACTAAGAGTTTGAGCTCAACCCCTCTATTATGTTTCATTTTCTTAGGACATGAAGAATTTTATTATGAATGACATGCTGAAATAACCTATGAGTTATGTAAGTTGTATAAAGAGTTTCTAAGTTGTTTTTCATTTAAAGTTGTAATGTTGAACTTATGTATGTATCTTGTTTCCAATAATACTAAACTGCTCGGTCCTTCAGGATTAATATTCCTTGTTTATATGCCAATTTATCCAAATATGGCACCGACTCCAGACAATTGGGATCGGGTCCTTATAGTTGGTATCAGAGGAAGTTTAGTAGAAAACTTGGAAACTTGATTTAGAAAATGCATATTATGGAAGAGACCCTAATATAGTCTTTGAGTATAAACATATAATAATGTCCTGATATTTTGGTAAGGAATAGATTATGTGTATCTTTCAAGCAATACATCCCTGTATGGGTACGAGCAAGTAGAGGCGTCTCTGGCACAGATGTACCTAGGAGTGAAAGCTCCGATAAGGAGTTTCAGGCTTGACCTGGGGTATCCTGGTACACAAAAACGGGCCTTGATAAACTCTTGGTTACGAAAATCCTAGGGGATATGCTTAGGATAATTATCATTTTCATTACAAGCCACTATGAAGGATTTAAATGTAAATATTTCCTCAAAGAAACCATTTTTGTGATTATGGGATTATCCATGCGTAGGATCTCAATTTATGCTAAGTATTTTGTTAAGTTAAGATTATAAATTATGACTCATAACCTAATCTAGTGTATGTCATCATCTAGAAATGACACCCAGTGGAAGTAATGGAAACTGCATGAACACACGTGTCCCCTGTAGGGATTTCCCTTTGATGCAAGATAATGATGTTGGCTCTGGTACTGTGACTGGTGATGAGAAACTCATAAAAATACTGGGAAAACTTACTCAGGTTATGAATAATAAACTTACTCGTATGGATCATCCGGATCCACCATGTATAGGAGCTATATTAGATCACTTTATGTGACAACAACCTCCATCATTCAATGGGACTAAAAAATTGTTTGTAGCAGAGGAGTGGATATGTTCCCTAGAGAAAATATTTCTTGCTTTTGGATGTAACGAAAGAGAGAAGGTTTTCATGGAAGTTTATCATCTATCAGGAGATGCAGATCAGTGGTGGTCATTAATCCAAAACACAAAGGAGGAGGAAAAAATATAAGAGATGGAAAGGAGTGATTTTAAGAAAATATTCCTAGAAAAATATTTCCCTCGTGAACAACAAGCATATATGGAGAGGCAATTCTTGAATTTGAAGCAAAAGAAGTATGATAATGTTTTAAAGTATGAAGCTAACTTCACAAGGTTATCAAGGCATGCTATGGACTGCATATGAAATCTAAGGAGAAAAATTGATCGATTCTTTGATAGTTTGAAACCATTCCTCCAAAGGGCTCTAGTCTCCCATAATTTCTCATCATATAAAGACACAGTTTCATGTGCTATCAAAATGGAAAAATAATTCTCTAAGTATTATGACTTTAAGGGAAATCAAGAGAAGAATAGGGATTCTGAAAACTCTAAGAAAGGAAATATGGAAACAGGGAAAAAGGGAAGAGTTGAATTTCCACATTGTGACAATTGTGGGAAGAAACATCCTGACATTTTCTTGAAGGGAATGAGAGTCTGTTACAAGTGTGGAGAAAATGGCCACCTGACTTGGGATTGTAGGGGGAAGAAAGAAACTACCAATGTTCAATTCTACAATTGTAGGGAGGTGGGTCATTATGCACATGAGTTTCCTAAGAGTCAGGGAAATGTTCCCCAAATAAGGCGAAGGGAGTAGGGATAAGCTTATGTAGTCACAACCACGAAGGTTGAAGTTCCTAACAAAGTGGTGGCAGGTACATCGATCATTTCATCAAACTTAGCCAATTTTTTATTTGTTTCTAGATCATTATATTCATTTATATCCTTCTATTGTTCCAAGAAAATTAGACATGTCCAATTTTATTTAATAAAGGAGTTATCAGTAAAAACTCCCAGTGGATACATCATTGCAACAAAGGCATGTCGATTAGTCCCCCTCATAACACATAAATGTGATTTAGTTTCTAACCTCATCATCATACCAATGGTTGTCTATGTTATAATTCTAGGTATGAATTGGATATCAAATTATGATGTGAAGATCTATTGCAAGAAGAAGGAAGTTACAATTTTTTAGAATGGCGTAGAATCCCTTATTTTTAGAGCAAAAACCTCACCATTTGATTCTCATCTAGATCCACCCACAGTAGATCTATTGAATTCAATTATTGGGGAGGAAGGGAATTAAATAAATATAGGTAAGGATAATAATGTACAAATAGAGGATGTACCTATTGTGTAAGAATATGTTGACGTCTTTCCAGAGGATTTACCTGGACATCCTCTAGAGTGGGAAATTGAGTTTTCCATTTACTTAATTCCTGGTTCAAGGATCATATCAAAGAACCCTTATAGAATGGACACTGTGTAGTTAGTGGAACTAAAGAAACAACTAGAGTAATTGAGTGATAAAGGATTTATTTGACAGAGTGTTTCTCCATGGGGGCCCCTGTCCTCTTTGTCAAGAAGAAAGATGGATCCATGAGGCTGTGCATTGATTACAGGGAAATACATGCTATTACAATAAAGAATAAGTATCCTCTACCAATAATTGTTGATTTATTTGATCAAATTCATGGATCCTAATATTTTTCGAAGATTAATCTTCGATCTGGATATCATCAGTTGCTTGTGAGGAAGGAAGACATTCCAAAAACAACATTTCGAACCAGGTACGTGCATTATAAGTTTACAGTAATTCCTTTTGGAATAAATAAAAAATCATATATATTCATGGATATAATGAACAAAGTTTTCAAGGAATATCTTGATGAATTTATAGTGGTGTTTATTGATTATATCCTGGTATACTCTAAAATTCATGAAGATCATGAAAATCCCTTGTGCACTATTATGAATATGCTTAGAAGAAATAAATTATATGGGAAGTTTAACAAGTGTGTTTTTTGGCTCCAATAAGTTTCCTTTCTGGTCCACATTGTCTATAAGGATGAAATATCTGTAAATCCTATGAAGACAAAGGCTCTGCAAGAATAGCCTACTCCAACAAACGTAACTGAGGTACGTGGTTTTATTGGTTTAGCAGGTTATTATCAGCATTTCATTTAGAACTTCACCTGTTTAGCCAAACCAATGACCAAGCTCACATGAAAAGGGGTTAGGTTAATATGGTCAAAGGAGTTTGAAGAATGTTTTGAATAATTGAAGAGGAGGTTAGTGAATGATCCAATCCTAACCCTACCATCGGGAAATGGTGGGTTTGTTATCTATAGCGATGCATCAAAGAAATGACGTGGTTATTTCATTATGAAGAATGATCGTGTGATTTCCTATGCATATAGGTAGCTAAAAATTCATGAAAAAAACTATCCAACTCATGATATTGAGTTAGAGATAGTAATATTTTCTCTGAAGATTTGGATACATTACCTCTATGGTGAAAAATGTGAGATATATACAGATCATAAGAATTTTAAATATATATTGTCACAGAAAGAACTCAACATGAGACAAAGGAGATTAATTGAGAAACTCAAAGATTATGATTGCACAATACACTACCACCTGGGAAAGGAAAATAAGGTAGCAGACACTTTGAGTATAAAGGACCACGAAATTCTGAACAAGATGAGAGTTGAAAGGGATCCTTTGTTCATGGATCTAGTAAAGATGGATATGGGAATTATCAAGGAAGGTAACACATCACACATTTTTCAAATGGTTACCAAAACCTCTTTACTAAAAAGGATAAAATGTTCTAAGGCTAATGATGAGGAGTTTCAAAAGAAAATTAAAGCTATAAATGATGGGAAGTTGACTGACTTCGTATATGAAGGCGACATTTTGAAATTATGAAAGAGGATTTGTGTTCCCGCTATTCCTGATCTAAAGAGGGAACTATTGGATGATTCTCATAGATCTAATTTTTCTAAACACCTTGGCAGAAAAAAGATGTATAGAGATCTAAAGGAACATTTTTGGTGGGAAAACATGAAGAGGGAGATTGCTGATTATGTGTTGAGATGTTTGGTTTGTCAACAGGTGAAGGCTGGAAGACAACATCCTGGAGGAGGCATGAAACCCATTCCTATACCTATGTGTAAATGGGATGATATTATGATGGACTTTGTCATGGGGATACCAAAGACTCTACGAAAGAATGATGCGATATGGGTCATTGTTGACCGTCTTACAAAATCAGCACATTTTCTTGCTATAAGAGAAGATTTACCACTTGAAAATTTAGCAAGACTATATATTAATGAAGTTGTAAGACTTAATGGTGTACCCTTATCAATTGTTTCTAATCGTGATCACCATTTTGCATCATAGTTATGGAAAATTATTTAGAAGGCCCTAAATACTGATCTTTATTTGAGCACTGCCTACCACCCACAAACTGATGGACAATTAGAATGAACTATTCAAACATTGGAAGACATGTTGAGGTCTTTTTCACTTGACTTTCAAGGCATGTGGGATAAATATTCACCTCTCGTAGAATTTTCCTATAACAATAGTTTCCATTCAAGTATTCAGATGACACCATATGAAGCATTGTATGGAAAGAGATGTCATACACCAACTTGTTGGGATGATGTTGGTGAAAGAAAGCTCATAGGAACAGAACTTGTTGAGGAATCAATAGAAAAGGTGAAGATTATCCAAGCCCATATCAAAACAGCTCAAAGAAGGCAAAAGTGCTATTCTGACAACCAAAGGAAGGATTTTGAATTTTAAGGAGACCATGTTTTCTTAAAGGTATATCTATGGAAGGGTATTATATGATTCAATAAGAAGGGAAAATTAAGTTCCAGGTACATCGTACCTTTTGAAATTATGGACCGAATTGGAGCCGTATCTTACTGTTTGGAAATGCTGCCAAGTCTCTCCAAAGTTCACAATGTGTTTCATGTATCAATGTTAAAGAAATACATGCGAGACCCAACACATGTACTTACCTATAAAGAAATTAAACTTGAGCCTGATCTGTCTTATTGTGAAGATCCTATCAAGATTCTTGATACTAGAGAATAAGTATTGAGAAATAGGATGACTCGTCTGGTAAAGGTACTTTGGAGGAACCATAAGATAGAGGAAGCAACATGGGAGCTTGAGGAGTTTATGTTGAAACCTACCTGAATCTTTTTAAGTAACATTTTTTGAATTTTGAGGATGAATTTTTTGTGAGCAGAGAATGTAACACCCCAAGGTTTTGAAAATAAATGCATTTTATTATCTAGCCATTAAACACAACTTTTCCTCTACTATGTTTTGAATTTCTAAAAAAGGTCAGCTAGAGTTATGATCAGTAATTCATTTGGAGTCTGATAGAACAAACTTGATTTTTGGTGAATAGTAACATACCCTTATAAATAGTAATATGACCCTTATGAATAGTAAATAATGCTATTGTTTTATCTTCTTAAGTTAATAAGATAATGGGATCTTAATTAAAATTTCAATGTGATATAAAACTAATTATACCTTTAAAATTGTTATTTTTCGAATTAACTATGATTTTATTTAAAAATTAAATTAATAATATTTAGAAATTTATTTTTTAAAAATGGATTTCATTTTTAAATTCTACAAATCAAAAAATTGTAGAGGTAAATTTTTGGGATTTTTCTAAAATTCTTGAATATTTGATGAATAGTGAAATACAATAAAATACCGTATATACAAATTATCAATTAAATACACTATTTATGACATTATAAGTGATTTAAGGCCACTTGGTTCGAACTCACATGCATGTTTTACTATTAGGGGTCACATGAAACAATACTATTGGTTTTCATGAGAGAAATAATAAAATAATGAATTGAATATTCAAAATTCACTCCCCCTCCACTATAAAAACCCCCCAACACTCCCTCGTCTCTTCACTCCTCTAAGACTTGAAGCTCCTCAATGTTCTGCCCAAATATCCTTCCTTACTTACTCCCAACATCCAGTAATCTCTTGGTCTTTCCAAAAGACCAAAAACCCTTCCCTTAAGGAGGTTCCCAAGGAGGGTATATCAAGAGGTAAAGCACCTTTCTTTTTTCATTTAGTTTCATTTCAAGTTAATTTCTTTTGTAATCCTCTCCTTACCTCCTCTATCCAAATGACCATTATAGATCTATTATCATCTATATAATTTAATTATATCATGTGAATATAAGAACCATCATCAATATCCTCTCTCTCTCTTTTATTTTATAAACGAAATCAACGTCCATGAGGTTCCAATTTATAACCTTCATGGACGAGGAGGTTTTGTTCTTCAAATTCTCCTTCATTACTGGTAATGAATTTTTTTTATGGTTTAACCATACAATAATATATGTATTATAACCTTGTTAATATTTAGGAACCAGTATACATACATATTATTAAATCATATGACCAAACTAATTCTTAATAATCAAAATACCGCTAAAATAATCTAAGTGAATGCCATTAATATTTCATCTAATAATTCATCCAATTTTCATGTAACCAAATAATATAAATTAACATTAACACTTATTTATTTTAATAAATAATATGTAATTTTAATTCTGGATATTTACATCCATTCCACATGAACTCCATTACTTAAAAACAATTGAACCGATTATGAAAATCAAATAAACGAACACTCTAGAATGACGAAATTCAATAATATAACTTATCAACAAGGACATAAATGAACTAATCATAATTATGATAAAATAAATACATATATAATAGGTTATTAAATAATTTTTTAATATGTATAATTTCATATTCTAGGACCTTAATTGCAAGGGCGGAACACATCCAGACTTAAGGTAAGGGGTTTTCCACCCGAACTTCCATTTTCATTCGGGTTACTTTTATTGTCTAATTACCTCAATGAAACTCTTGTGTATTATTATGTACTCTTCAAAAATTATGTGTGTGAGTTATATATTTGTTTACCAACCATAATATTTCCTTATTTTATGTATGGTTACACATTTTAAAAGGAACTTTCGAAATTATTTCCGAAATACTAACCCGATCCAATGGAATTTCTCTAATTCATACCTATTTTCAAGGGCACTATATAATATGTTTTTAGAAACCATTATATTTATAAAATACCTCATTTTATTATTAAAATAATATCTTAATTCACTTCTAGTTTTATAAAAATATTTTTTTCAAAAGAACTCTTCTTTTCAAAGTAAAAGAGTATTTATCTAAAGATTTACTCGAAGATTTTACAAGAGTATCTTCATCTATTTAAACACTTTTGTTGATTATTATGAATTATTGGGATTAGTATTACATGTTATCATCTACCATACTTAATTTAATGGTTCATGATTATTTTGGCTATGGATTTTCAATCTTAAAACCATTCACCAATTTACTCCAAATGGTTAGTGTTTATGCTTAATGTTTGGGGAAAGTTATTTTCATTTCATGTATTAATTTCAATAAGAATGTATATGTTTTTTATGTTTATTCCCATTCACATGAGGAATTTATTGGACATATTAAGTTTTGGTTGGGGCTTGCTATTGCCCCTTGGTTCATCGGTAGGTCTAATGAGACAAACTACGGTCTTGGTACAAGTCCTTAACAAAACGATTATTTATTGTCTTGGCACGAGGCCTTGAAGACATGGTTATGTTGTCATACATTATGCATTACCTCATTATGAAAATAGTATTGATGGTTCATTTGGTTATTAGACTAGTATAATAAACATTATTATGTTATATTATGACAATATTTACTCAGCTCATATTTCTGCCATATTATGTTCAAGTTTATTTTTAAAGGCATATGTTTTTATTTATTCAACATGCGTAATGTTTATTTTACAATATCTTCCACTGTATTTCTTAATTTTACTGAGCGTTTTATATCACCCCTATATTATGTTTCATTTTATTAGGACATGAAGAATTTATTGCGAATGACATGCTGAAATAACCTGGGAGTTATGGAAGTTGTCTAAGGAGTTTCTAAGTTGTTTTTCATTTCAAGTTGTAATGTTGAACTTATGTATGTATCTTGTTTCCAATAATAATAAAATACTCGGTCCTTCAAGATTCATATTCCTTTTTTATATGCCAATGTATCCAAATAAGGCATTGGATCCAAGCAATTGGGATTGGGTCCTTACACTGACGCCTGACCTCCCTATGGTGCTACCCCAGACACCAACCACTGACCCCACTTATGGGTCAAACTATCTCTTCCATGACCCATGCATGAAACTAAAGCTCAACTACCCTCACCTGGTATCACTCCTAAACTGATCTTATAGCTCTGATACTGCCCCGATCCCTAACTACTAGCTGTATGAGAAAGTTTTTGGTAGAACCACTTGAGATGAACAACCTTTTGACATGCACATAACTCCATTGGAGGCCACTCACACTAAGTCAGGGAATGCCCAAGCTACCCAAGAAAACCATAGATGCTCCACTATAAAGTGGTATGATCGAGTCCTTAGCATAACTGCCCTAGTAGAAATCTTCTTTGGATCAATTACTTCCATTTGAATCATCACCACTCAAGTCACCTAAATCCACTACCCAACTCAAGAAAGACCTATCCATTAGGTTTCCCTTGGCTATGAGCACTTGTTTCACTATCTTTGAGAATGTTTCCAACCTAAAGATGTTCACCTACACTCAAATGGCATGCTGTAAACCATCCTTGAATTGCCTCACCCTCAAGGTGTCTTCACTCACCATATTAGGTGCAAAGTGAGACAATTTAGTGAACATTGTTGCATAGTCCACGATGGACATGTCACCCTACTCAAGGCTCAAGAACTCCATAGATCTTTTTTCCCTTAGTGTCTCTAGAAATAAATGCTTGAAGAAACTAACTTTAAAGTATTTCCAGGAAAATCCCTCGTGTCTGCCTACATGAATCTGCACATCCCACTAGCACTTATCTGTCCCTTTGATCATGTAGGTTTCTAATTTCACCCTCCACCCTAGAGGCATATATAGTTACTCAAAGATCATTTTGATAGACTTGATCCAATTCTCAGCCACCTATGGACCACCCTCACCCTAAAACATTGGTGGGTTCTACAATTGGAATTCTTGAGTCAGATATTCCATAGATGGATCTGATCCTTGATTACCTCGGTTAATACCCTGGATAACTAGTACTGGCTCTCTTAGAGCTGCTCATCAAGACATGGAACAAAGGTTGTAAGATTCATAAGTTTTCCCTCCTATACCAGAACCGGAGATCGTGCTTGTCCCTAAGCCTATACTTGAGCCTGTACTTTCTCTGCCTAACCCATAGGGGTCTCATCCTACTTGTGCTCTAGAGGAACCCTGTCACCACCTGACTGATGCTCTATCTGATATATCTAGGTGGAAACCCACTAAATACCATTAAATATCCAAACTACCTAGATAACATTTACAAAATGCAGACAAGGAAAGAAGTAATAGGAAACATCAACTCACTACCCTTACTCTCCCCCATCAAAACCATTCCACATAGAATCTTGGCCTCATGGCCTCCTTACCAACCCTCAATACAGATGAGTATCAAATAAACCTCAGGCCTTGACCGTCCTAATGAATTACGTCACATCAAACTGGCGATCAGATCACCCAAACTGGAAATCAACATCACCCCATGTCACTGTACATGCCTTCTCCTTTAAGAGCTAGGCCAATTTCACACATCACATGTAATTTATATATATATATATTACATGGAATATCACATTTAACAAAGAATTTCATATTACAACACATGAGTATTCAATTTAATTATCTGATATTTTTCCTAATCAAAACAGAAATAAGCATACACCATCACTCCTTTTCTCACTAAGAAAAGGCTCCATATCACACTCCTTACTATACCAGATCATGGATCACATATCATAATAAATTAAAATCAAATTCCATGATTAAAAAACTAGGTGGAAATCATATAAACTGAAACTAAGAAAAAAAAACAGAAATTCCCACCCTTGGTAACTTGGTCCGTCCCTCATATATGGGGCTGTAGGCACCCAAGCACGAGTTATGAATCCAATTCCAACCACATCCTAATCCCAAGTCTACCATATCCCAATTAGTAAGACTAGAAGAAAATAAAATCAAAATAATTATCAATCACATCAGTAGCCAACCTTTCACTAATACTATATCCTAGTAAAGAACATATTTGATACCACTTCTAGTATCCCGGACCTGATTAGCTACCTGAACATTGCTATTGGGCTTGGTGCCACTGGACTTAGGTGTTCCTCTCCATATTCCAAAGTCTACTGACTAGAAAAAGGGTGTAAATGAATAATATTTGGGAGACCATACCCTCAGTGAAAGATATAATAATGGTATGAGTAGATATATAATAACATGCAGTGGAAAAATAAAAAATCATCAGACTTGAACAAGACCTTCCAAATTAGTAAGCACAATCGATATTAATAAATAACAGAATCATAATTAAATAAATCAAAATAAATAAATAAACAACCAAACATACCACTTATAGATACAATACAAGTCATGCTTACAAAACAGGTCATACAAATCAATATACAGAAGGAGGGTCACCCAGGGATGACCACAATAGCTACATATATATACAAGGCATCATGCTAATAAAAAAAGTAAAAAATAAAAACTCAAAATTAACTCCAATAGAGGCAAGGACCTCAAGGTCCCTTTCCAACAACCATGCAAAATAACACTATGATTCAGCTCCTCAGACCGATCCTTTACCTAAATGAAACAATATAAAATCTACACGTGTCCCAAAGGGCCTATGTAGGGTGCATGAATGTGTCTCAGTAGGATACCACCCAAGAATGAATACACAATATAAGTGTTTAAGATGTGTAATATGAAATTAAATAAAAGAAAAATCTCATGCAATTAAATTAAATACAAGATTACCCAGTTCTCAATAGCCACCAGGAAGCTTTTACCTACCTCGGACAATGCAGAAATCATTGAAGAAGAAGGATCCTTGGCCCATGGCCTAAGGTACCCCCTTGAAGTCTCATAGACTATGTGAACCATCAGGTTCCACCTCAAGTATGTAACCCAAAACCACATGCTTTCTGACACCTCGTGTCACAAATAAATCTTTGACATCCTGAAGGAATGTCCAAACAAGTCACCGGTCCCTCAGACCCCTGCTCAAAATCACTTTTCATCTCAAATCTCAACATTAGGAGGCACAAAGATACATGTACTCAAATAAAATTACCACTGACTCAAAGCACAACATCCTAAGGAATGACAATATCCATACTCCTAAACATAGTCCAGGCTCATGGCCTCAATACGGCGAGCCTCAACCCCCAACCGATAGCTTCATTGCTATCGAACAAATACTCCTCACCTTCCACATGGATTTCTCTGAAAATCACCCTAACACAATTTTCTAAGATGAAATACTGGGGGAATCTACCCACACAAGTGGTCAAAACTACCGCATCACCGAGTTCTCCTGTGTGCACATGACTCCAATCAGTGCTTTGGCCATCACGGGTGAGAGGAAATCACTAAATTAGTACCTAATACACATCCAACTAGTATCTTGTGCCCTTATGACCATGTATCTCATGTCTGATGGCCATGCCATCCAATATCATGAGCCGTTCCATCAACTTGATGACTTCGCCACCTCAAAACGGTGTCTATAATGCCCAATCCTATGATAATAATCACTAAATCACACACTCACATATATATTTAGTCCAATCTTCAACCAGACAACCGCATCACATCAATCCTGATGGCCACTCCACCTCACTTCCTTAGGAAAATCCCAGCATGATCCCTTGGATCCCATCTCATGCAATTAAATCATTCCATATAATTAAATAGATTCAAATAAAAATAACAATTAAATGTAATTGAATTGTTCATCTTAAAACATTAAACATATATATGATTAAATCTAAATAGATAAACAATTCAATATAATTTAATTATACCTTTCCAATTAAGTAAAACAACCCAAATTAAATATTGGGCTGAAAATATGGATGATCAAAGATCTACATCTAGTGAAGTTTTCTTTTCATATAATAGTGTTTTTGTTGGCACATAAAAAAGAAAATCTCAATGACCTTGAGTATTTTTGAACATAATATGTGGCTTTAAATCAAGTTAAAACCTAATAGATGTGGATGAGAACACAATTATAAGATCTTAAGGTAGATGAGATGTTATTATTTTTTCATGGGATGTGATAATCAAAGTGCCATGAATTTATTGAGAAATTTGGTTCATCATTCTCAATCAAAGAATATTGATATAAAATATCACTTTTTCAAGGCTTTAATGGAGAATGAGGTCATTAAGATGGAGTTTCTTCTTACTAAGGAGTATATTGAAGATGTGTTCACTAAGAAACTATAAAGGAATAATTTCATATATTGAGGTTGATGATGGGATTTAAACTCCATTCCTCTTAAGTATATGGTATAGTGAATTCATCCCCTCTCTCACTTGTTCATTGGATATTTATTTTCCAAGGGGGTCAAAGATATGATAAATCCATTAATGTTTTTCCATTAATGTATTTACATTGGGGGGTGAATAATATATATGGTAGGGTCCAAAGATATTTGTTTAACCTAATGGAGTGAGATATATTTTATTTATGGGGATCATATATCTATAATGAGTTTTTAAAAGGGTAATCTATGAAGTCAACACAGTTGTGTGTGGTGCGAACTGTTCTATCATGTTTATTGAGCATGCTATTGAGTCAAAAGAATAATTTCAATAATTTCTAACCATAATTTTTAGAATCAAAATTCACTTCCTTAAAAAGTTTATACATTTATAACTTTTATAATTCCCTAGTAATTAAGCTATTTTATAGGAAGATTTAATGTTTTACTAAATGGAAGAATATTACTTCCATCAGAAGGAACCTTCTTATGTTTACCGGATGGAGGATATCACTCCCATCAGACTGAAATTTCCTAAAGTATACCGGATGGAAATGTAATTTGTACATTATATAGACAAAAAATAAGTTTACTAGAATAAGGTATATAAATTAAATTAGATATATTTTAATGAATTCCACTAGATGAAGTTATACCAAATCCATAAGAATGATATTATTGGATGGGGTAGACATGTCTACTAGATAAAATTCATTAAACATATTGGATAGAGAACATCATACATTCTATTATACAGATATCTTTATTCTATTAGATGGAACCTACGATAACTATAGTGGTGAAGATCATAATGAATATTAGATAGAGATATTGTGATGAAACTTTCAAGTGAATAATGATTTTATCTAATTTCATTATAACCACTTCCAAGATATGCGAAATTTGATTGTTGGGAGCTCACCTATAAATAGAACCACATTCAAGGATGAGGAAGCATTACCCATCCAATCTAAAGTTGTTGTGAAGAGTTTTTAACATCATGTTATAAGAGTATGATTAATTGTAATGTTTAGAGAGTTTTTTTCTTATGGAATCCATTTGTGAGAATAATTTTATAAATTCATTATTTCTTTTCTTTTGTAATCACTATAAAAGATATTGTTAATAGTGATTTCTCATTGTTAGAGAGAAAAAGTTATATTACGATCAATCTAATCAAGGGTTCCTGAGGCCAAGGAAATAGAGTACATGTCCAATATTTATATTAATGGATTTCTTGGTTGAGGAAGATTCACCTTTAAAATAAGGTGAATATAATGGGTACCTTAAGTTAGGTTAAATACTTCCTTAACACTAAATGTTAAAGTGTGAATATTTCTTATAAAAGTTAATTATGTTTTCTTACATACTTTATATAAGTTTTTTACCTGTTTTTATAAGTTTCTAATTCTATTGTGCATGCTACAAGAAAATTTTATATTATTTATTATAATCTCTTTCTTACTCTTATTATAAAGTGTATCGGTACAAAACTTCATTTGATAACTTTCTTAAGTAGGATAGTAAGAATTGTATGTTTTGTTTTTATAATATATAATTCACAGCCCTTTTATAGATAATTATATACTATTTCAATCCTATATTTGGTATTAGAGTATGTTTCTACTTATTATATACTATTAAACTAACATGTTTTTTTAGAAAAGAGTATCTTTGTTTTTAAGTTGGAAGGTTTTTCCGTTGGGATACTTAGAAATTTAAATCCAAGAAGACCACTAATCTTTAATGTTGCTGATTATCAGTATTGGAGAGATAATATGGAACCTTTTTTATCAATACTGGAGTGGAATTTTTTTTATGTTGATAAGAATCTATCAAATTCTGGATAAGGAAGTTGTTACTTTTACCAGTAAAGAGAGACTTAAATATAAACTTAACTATCATGTCAGAAATAATTTTTTACATTAAATGACTAGAAATATATACAGTTATATTTCATCTTGTGAAATTTACAATAATATTTGGTATAAATTTTAAATAACTCATTTTGGAACTAATAATGTTGTGGAAAAAATAAGTTCCATGTTACATACTGATTATAGACCTTTTTATTTTCTAACTAGTGAATCAGTTTTATAGATGCATCAATGCTTTATGGCTATTGTAAATAGTCTAAAATCACTTATAGATAAATATTTGATAAATGAGAAGTTGGATAAAAAAATTATAAATATTATGCCAAATGAGTGGGAATGTAAGAAAAAAACTATTTATGATAAAAAAAATATTACTAAGACCAGTTTAGATTATTTAATTGAAACTCTAATGAAATATGAGGGAAGATTAAAAATAAACGCTGAAAAAGGGAAAAATAAGAATAAGGTATATTTTTTATTTACATATATAGCTACTAATAATGATAGATATTGTAAAAAAGTTCCAAAGTATTCTATGAAAAAGAAATTTAATGTTGATATTGAAATAATTTCATCAACATATAGTGAGAATGAGTTTGTCCATCATTCTAAGATAATGAACAGAATTGTTAGCAATAAATATTTTTATATAATTGTTAGAAGAATGCAAGAGAGAAGTGATAAGAAATACACTTTTTAGATGATTTATTATGAATATAAGAAACGTAGTCATATTATACCAACTTTTCACTGACTGGAAAATAAGGATATAAAGGATAATAATTATAGAAATTTCTACAAGAAAAAGGGGAAGAAAAGTTTAAAAACTTCATATGCATGGAATGAAAGTGGTGGAAATAGTTATTTAGAAAGTTCTTCAGAGAATAGTTTTGAAGATCATAATTTTTTTAGTTTTTATGTATGAATTCCAAAGAAAAATAAATGCCTCGTGACTAAGGTATATACTAAATAACTTATGAACATAACATTGAATTATATATATCCCAATTCGATTGGAAAATATCATATTTCTTATAAAGAATAAAAATATATTACATCTAATGGTGAAAATAGATTACCTATTTTTGAATAAGTTACAAGGTATTCAAATTTTCTTGAGAAATATCCTAACCAAGTTAATAAAGACTATGAAAGTGCTAAAGAAGAACTTTTAAAAGAAAATTATAAAATTTAAAAACTTAACTTAGAAATTTCAATTCCTTATTCTAAATTAGATAAGAAATATAGTTCAACTTCAACTAAATAAGATCAAAATTTACTTGTGTAAATTAATTATGAAATAATTAATCTAAAAAAACATATATAAAATTTCACTTTTGGGAAGAATTTTTTTGATAACTTGTAAAAATATTTGAAACATCAAAGAAATAATTCTAGGATTGGTTATAATTCTTCAAAATCGCATTTTAAAAATAATTATTTTTTTCCAAAAAGTCCCCCCTTCTATAATAATTGTTAGAGAGGTGGATATTGGAAGAACACTTATTCATTTAAAAAGGTTCAATCTTTTGGTTTTCATAAGGAATATATTTCAAAAGAATTGGTAGCTATTAAGTATAAGAATGTTAGGAAGATATGGATTCCAAAAGTGTGTTGTACTAATAATTATAGACCCAAGCATGTCTAGGTACCAAAAATTCAATATTTTCATTTTAGGGAGAAAATATGAATATCAATAGTCAGAATATTTGGTACATGGATATTAGTTGTTCCAGGAATATTACTAGAAATATGGAATTTTTCTAGAAGATTATCAAAATTAAAGGTGTAAAAGTTACTTTTAGAGATAATTATCAAGGGTAAATATATTATATTGGTGATATTTTACTTCTTGGTAAATATTTAGTTTCAAATTCTTTATATATTTTAGGTCTTAAGCCCAAACTCATTTATTATAAGTCAATTATGTGATGAAGGTTATCTTTTGAACTTCACTAATGATAAATGTATTGTTAAAAGTTTAGAAGTTAATTTTTTTTTATTTCTACTGATATACATGAGAATGTATACACTATAAACCTAGGAGACCTTAGAATCCAATATCTACCTTGACTAAGTTCAATTGAAGATAAATCTTAGTTATGACATAGAAAAATATGACACTATATTGTTATAACTTTATAAACACTTTCTAAAAAAACACTTATTAAAGATTTAATAGAGCTTAGGTTTAATTATTCTAAATTTTGTGATACCAATCAATTTATAAAGAAACACAATTCAATATTTAAATCTATCAAAGAAGTTTCAACTAATGATGATTTAATGTTAGTGAACATGGATTTATTCGGTCAAACACAAACTAAAAGTGTTGAAGGAAAATGCAATGTATATGTCTTGGTTGACGACTACACAACATATACAAAGGTCTATTTTCTAGAAAAAAATTTAGAAGCCTTTTTCTATTTTTAAAACCTTATAGACCATGTTAAAAATAGTAATAATATCTCTTTGGTAACTATTTTTAGCGATCATTGTGGAAAATTTGAAAATTCTGATTTGGAAATTTTTTGTAATGAGAAAGTTAATATATATAACTTTTTAGCTCTAAGAACACATAAAAAATGGTATAGTTGAATGAATAAATAGAGTTCTTCAAGGAATTACTAGAACCATTTTGATTGAATAATAAATTTTTAAACATTTTTGGGTTGAAGTAGTCAGTATTGCCTATTATACTATAAATCAAGTTTTACTCCAATGTTTTATTAAAAAAAATACTTATGGGTTGTGTATAAGAATAAAGACAAAACATTCTTACTTCAGAGTTTTTAGATGTAAAGTGTTCATTCTGAATACTAAAAATAATTTAAATAAAATTTCTCTAAAATCTAATTGACATGTGATTATTGTGAGGTGTAGAAAAAACTATTAAATCCCCCTAAGGGTGTAGTATGAGTGGTAACCAGAAATTAATTCTTCCAAAGAGAAGTGTTTTAATCTAGGTGTCACTTAAAAAATATCAATATTGAAAGATTTAAGAAAATAAGAGATTTTGGAGAAATGAAAATGCGATATAAGGGATTGGATTCAGTTTGGGGTTTCCCTTCTGTGATGTAATATTATTTTTTTGAGAAAAAATGAATCTTTATGTATTATATCAAAATAATTAAATGAATTGAATAATAATTTTTCTTTAAAGTTACCTTTGATTTAATTATATATCAAAGTGTAGAAATATTAATGGACTATTTTAATTACTCAGGAAATACCAAATCTGGAATTGATTTTCCCTAAATAATCAAATTATTCTATCTTAATTTCTTCACATATTTCAGTAATCACTAAACCAATTCCTTACTTGATTTTATTTAAAAATTAACCAATTGGTTTAAAAAATAAATAAATCAAGTAAGGGTAGAATAATTTTTAAATCAAATCAATTTAATATTTAACAACAAATTATAATACAAAGTTTTGACACACGCTTGTCATGATGTGTGACAAAAACTATTAAATCCCCATAAGGGTGTGGTATGAGTGGTAAATAGAAAGTTGTTTTACAAAGAGTAGTGTTTTAATCTGGGTTTCACATAAAAAATATCAATACTGAATGATTTTATAAAAAAAGATATTTTAGTGAATTTAAAATGATAGATAAGTGATTGGATTTAGGATGAGGTTTCCCTTTTGTGATGTAATCATAGTTTTTGATAAAAAATGAATCTTTTAGTTTTAGATCAAAATAATTAAATGAATTTAATAACAATTGTTTCTTTGATTCACCTTTTATTTAATTATATGTCAAAGTGTAGAAATATTAATGGAATATTTTTAATTACTCAGGAAATATAAAATCTGATATTGATTTTCCCTAAATAATCAAATTATTATATCTTAATTTATTCACATGTTCTAGTAATCACTAAACCACTCCCTTACTTTATTTTCTTTAAAAATTAGCCAATTAGTGTAAGAAATAAATAAATCAAGTAAGGGTAGAATGATATTTAAATCAAAGAAATTTAATATTTAATAATAAATTAAAATACAATCATATTTAATTTAAATTCAAAAATAAATTAAATTCAAAACCATTAATTTAAAAGAAAACAATTCCTTTTAATAAAAGTTACAAAAACTCAAACATCACAATATTAAACCCCCTTCCCTTCACCTAATCACTAATGATTCTACCCATCCATGCAATAAGGGGTCATCAAATTTGAATAAAAAATAAACACAAAAGGATTAAATATGAATTAATAATAAAGAGAAATAAGGAAGTGATGTTCTCCTCTTAAAGGCTTTCCATCAGATGGAATGGGATGGATTGGAATTATTTGGGAAGGATGAGCTCTCCTCCTTTTATAAGCCATAATTTTCCCTCTAAAATTTGCACATTTTAGTCCTATTAAATGGCTGATTAATGCATGGAATCCTTAATAAATGTTGTGCATAAATTTCTTTCGCGTATCCCCTAAAAATTTCAATATATTTGGCTAGGTTTAGAGAGTGTTATTCCCATTTAACTCCTAGAATTTAATCTTCCCAGACAGACTCTCCATACTCCATGTCTCTGGATTCCCATGCATCAATGGCGTTAAAAAAGGATGATTCACATATGTAATCCTTAATTAAAGTTCTTAATAAATATATTTTTCATCCCCAATCCAAATTTGAGATAATTTGGGCCATCTAATCAAGAGATATGGCCCCACCATAAAAAATCTTCAGATCTGTGAATAGTTTTGAAGGCCTAACCGGTGAGCTGGTTTTGGGTTTCTAAATGGTGGATTTAGCAATAGGTCCAGAAGACTAAAATGAATCCAAGGATGTATATATTCCTAAAAAAATAAATTCATGATTTTTATAATTATATAATATTTTATGGGCTAAATACAGAAGTAATTTAAAACAGTTAAAATTCAAAATAGGTCATTTTTCTGATTGAGTTCAAAATACAAAAAAAAATTATAAAATGAGAAAATTTCCACTAAAAGAAAACTTTTATGGGATTAAAAACATTTAAATTAAAATTAAAATTATGGAAAATATTTTTTCTATTAATTCCCCCACACTTAAACCATGCTTAGCCTCAAGAATAAAATCTCAACATTGAAAATCAGAGGGCACCAATGTTATCAATATTCAAATTTCAATGCAATATAATTAAAAAATTATCAATATCAAATAAAATTTTTAAATTCCACATAAAATATCAATCCAATTTCCCATTTTTCAAAGAAACGTTAAATTCATGAATTTTGATTTTCCCCTTTGAAAAATGATGGAACTTCTCCTTTTATTCATTCAAGCTCTTCAATTTTTTATTATTAAACATGAAAAATGACAATCTACCTCACTTTTCAATCCTTTATCTTATCAATCATGATAAAATTCAAGTATAGTTATTATTATATCATAAGAACATTCTACTTATCCATAATCTTGTAAAATAAATACTTTCTCCACTTTGTAAAGACAAAAATAACATAAAATCATAAGGACTTAAAATTAATGTTCTAATGATTCTGAGGCGTAAGGTTGGTAGGATTTTATGTTTAAAAATAAATCTCAATAAGTAGTTTTAGCTCTTAAATCATAAATAGTGATATTCAAAGTAAAAAAGTTTAATGAAATTATCCTTTTCCAATTGTAAAAACTCCCAACTTTTCCCAAGACTCAAAGTAAAGATCATGATCAGTTTAAGTATAATGAATGATATGTTCCCTCTCTTTAATATATATTTATTTGTACTTTTATTATTATTTTTTCTTTTTAAAAGAACATTTTATATTTTTTTATTTTTTTAAAGTTACAATTTAGAATAATTTTCACATCCACAACCTAACCACGCATGATAGAAATCATAGGTCTAGTAATGGTGATTTTTGGTTTACCCAAATCACAACCCATTTTTCTATTTTTTTTTGGTTTTTTTGTCATTTTTATTTTTTTATACTCAAGAGGGGAAAAAATAGAGTACAATGAACGATTCCACAAACATTTACAATTCCCACAATAAGCACCCCCGCACTTCTTTCCTACATTTTAAATCATCCCATTTACCATGATTACCTTTACCCCCACACTTCAACTTTAAAATATCATGCAATTACTAAGAGTTGGGTAGGAATGGAAAAAAGTGTCTTGAAAGATGGATCATACATAACAAGTTCATTCATGGTCTCTATAGGATAAAGAAGAATTGATGTAAAGGTGGTATTTTAAGAATAAGTGATTTTTCAAAAGATGCCTCAATCATTTTATATATGTTTTTGTACAGTCATAACTTTAACAAGTTAAAATTCAAGTTTTAATTGGTGGAATGTCCTAAGATCACTCAAGAAATATGATCAAGATAAAATAGGAAGTACTTGGCCTAGAAATCCTCTCAAGAATGGGAAATATGATTTGGGAAAAGCACTCAAGACATGATTAATAATAACAAATCAATTCACATGAATTTCATAAAATCAAAGCATGAAAAATGGTTAGTAAATTTCTTTTACATGAATAAATTAATTCCTTCAAATCACAAGTCCTCATTTCAATATCCATGCTTAACTTTAATAATTCAATTCTCTATTTTAGTCATTCAATTTAATTAACATTAAAATCTAAAACATGACATCACATGATTCTTAAGAAACTCATGTCTCCTAGATTAGTCAAGTAAATCATAATTCAAGAATGGGAATGCAATTTTTCCTTTAAAGTTCAAAACATGTTTTGTAAAAAAGTGTAGGGAGTTTAAATGATAGTAACAAAAAGTGAAATCCCTTTTGATATAAATATTTTTGTTATCTTCCTCTTATTTTTGGTCCTAACTTGTGGTTTCCTTCCATAATGGTTCTTGAAAAATAAAAACCACTCATACTAGTGTAAGAACCATTCTATTAAAGATCAAAGGGATGATGTAAGAGGTAATTGGGTCCTAAATCCTAAGGAAAAAGTGAAACTCATGTTGCCTCCTGAAATTTCCTTTTTTTAATTTCATAGGCTTGACCTCACCTCATGAGAAGAAACCAGTAGATGGGTTGGGTAATTTTGATCTCCTCCACTAGTTCTTAAGGTAAACTTCCATGAAACTTATTCAGACTTTTCTCATTTATAGTGAATGGGTTTCTCCTTCTTCTTCTTAACCTAAATGGAACCAAAATGATATACATTGGTAATAAGAAAAGGTCCTTCATACCTAGAAAAAAGATTACATGGAATTAACTTCAATCTATAATTTTATATTATAAATTGGTCTCTAAGTTGAAAGGTCTTTGGTTGAATTAGTTTTTCATGTGCCACCTTGGTTCTTTCTTTGTAAATTCTCAAATTTTCAAAAGTTTCTATTATTATTTCTTCTAGATCCTATAACTGAAGTTTTATCTCTTTTCTAGAAATCTCTAAATCCAAATTCACCTTTTTCATAGCCCAGTATTCTTGGTGATCCAATTCCAACAATAGGTGATTTTTTTCCATAAATCAATCGATATAGTCTCATACTAATGGGCGTCTTTTAGTATGCCCACAAAGCGTGTTCATGACTTTGGATTCAATATTTTTGGTATGGTTTGACTTCTTTCCCAAAAATACATTTAATCTCTTAGTTTGACACTTTATCTTGGCCATTTGTTTGGGGATGATAAGGTATAGAGGGTTTTTGGTGCATCCCATACTTTTTCAGCATATCCTCTATTCTTCTATTGAAAAAATGTGTCCCTTGGTCACTGATGATGTCTCTTGGAACTCCAAACCTACAAAAAATGTTTTCCCTAAAAAAAATCACACAAAACTTTGGAATCATCTATCTTTGTGGATTTGGATTCCACCCATTTAGAGAAATAATCAAAAAAAAAATTAAAATATAAGATTTAGAAAAAGACATGGGAAAGGGTCCCATAAAATCAATTCCCAAAACTTTAAAAATTTCATAAAAAATGATAGGTTTTTGGATAATATCCTATCTCTTTGAAATGTTTCCAGAAAATTTTCACTTTTCACATTTTTTACAAAAATCATCAGAATATTTAAACAAGGAAGGCCAATAGATCCTAGATTCCAAAAATTTCCTTGCCATTCTTTGAGGTCCAAAATTTCTGCCACAGGAAAGTGTATTGAAAAATTGAAAAATAGATTCTATTTCACTTGTCAGAAAACATCTTCGTATGATTGGATCATTAAGAGTTTTATAGAGAAAGGGATCCTCCCAAATATAGAATCTAGATTCAGCTTTGAGTTTATGATTCTGATGGGAGTTAAGGGAAAAAGGTACCTGCGATGTGGAAAAATAATTTAATATGTCATCATACCATGGTATTTCATCCTCTAAGATATAGAGATGCTCTCCGGGTATCTGATCATTGAGTGGGATTAGTTTTGGAATTTCTATTTCAGCAGTTTTGGGTAGCCTACTGAGATGATCTGCTACTTGGTTTTCATCTCCCTTTTTGTCTTTAATATCATGATTGGACTCTTGCATGAGTAGTATCCATTTCACCTGCCTTGGTTTGGTATCAAACTAATTTATTAAATACCTGAGTACTTCATGGTTAGAAAATTCCACTACTTTAGTTCCAAGTAAATATGACATGAATTTATCTAATGCAAAGACAATAGAAAGAAACACCTTTTTAGTTTTTGTGTATTTGACATGAGTGGAATCTAGGGTTATTGAAGAATAGGTCATGAGTTGGGGTTTTCCTTCAATTTTTTGGGAAATAACAGATACAACAACTTGATTTGATGCATCATAATGTAACTCAAATGGATGTTCCCAATTTGGGGGATGCATTATTAGTGGGATAATAAAATTCTTCTCCATATCATCAAATGAATTGCTACAATTATCATTAAAAATATAGTCACCCTATTTTAATTGAAATATTTAGAGTGGAAGGGAAATATTATTGAAATATTTGATGAATATCCTATAAAATACCACATTCCCTAGAAGTGATATGATGTGTCTCACACAGGTGGGGTAAAACAAATAATTTTTCACTTCAATTTTATATTTATCCACCTCAATTCCCTTTTTTGAAATGATATTTCCTAGCGCTATTACTTTTTTAACTATGAAATGACACTTTTCAAAGTTTAAAACCAAAATTTTCTCTATATATGTTTTCAATTTTTTTAAATATTTCCTAAGAAATGTTCAAATGAATTCCCAAAAACAGTAAAGTCATTGAGAAATACCTCTAGATAGTATTCTATGTGATCAGAGAAAATTATTACCATACATCTATGAAATGTACCTCAGGCATTGAATAATCTGAAAGGAATCCTCTTGTATGCAAAGGTCCCAAAATGATAGGTGAATATTGTCCTCTATTGGTCTTCTAGGGTAATTGGAACTTGAAAATATCCAGAAAATCCATCCAAAAAACAGTAATGTGTTCTACCTACAAGCCTTTCTAACATCTGATCAATGAATGGGATTACGAAATGATATTTTTAGGTGACTTGGTTTAGCCTTATATAATCAATGCACAATCTAAAACTATTCTAGACTCTCATGGGAATTAATTCATTATTCTCATTTTCAAAAATGGTCAAGCCTATTTTCTTTGGAACCACATGGATGGGGCTGACCCATTGAGAGTCATAAATTGGGTAAATTATATAGGTCACCTATAATTTTTCAACTTATTTATTTACAACTTCTATGATGGCGGGGTTCAGTCTCCTCTAGGGATTCTTAATAGGTAATGAGTCCTATTCTAAAAAGATTCTATATGATAAAACATTGTGTTTGATCCTGAGTATATCTCATAGAATCCATCTTATGGCTCATGAATCTCTTTTTATAAGGTTAATTAGTGTTTTATCTTGGGTCCTAGATAGATTATTAGAAATGATAATGGGAAACTTTTCTCCCTCCAATAGATACACATATTTCAAATTACTTGGGAGGGGTTTCAATTCAAGACTTGGTGGCTATTCTATGAATGAAAATGAATTCACTTATCCTATCTCAAAAGCTTGGACTCCCTTGACAAAGGGTATCATATCAATTTCTTCCAGAAAATTATCAAATAATTTAGAGGTAATTTTATATTTTTTAGATTTTTGAGTACTCTCTCCTCCCATGGTGTGATCTTATAAAGCTAAAAATTCTTTAAGCATACCTAAATCTTTGATGGGATCACTACATTGTCTATGGTATATTACAAAGAGGGAATGGTTGTTTGAAAAGTTTATTTTTAAGTCAAAGACATTGAATTTCACCTTTCTATCTCCTAGATCCATGGTCCGGGTTCCTTCATGCACATTTATGATTATTTTTGATGTCTTTAGTAATGGTATTCCTAAAATATGGGTGAATTTAATGGTGTATTGTCTTCCTCCTTGGTGAGTACATAAAAGTCCACTGAAAAAAACGAGTCCTTTAACTCCCACTAGCACATCATCTACAACTCCATCTAGAAAAATGGTGGATCAGTTTACTAGTTGGAATACCACTCTTATGTGATTTAGTTAACCTATTTTCAAAGATTAAAAAACAGAATTAGGAATTTCATTTATGGAAGCATCAAGGTCACACAAAGCATTAATTTTTTTTAATAACACATTGGTCCCTAGATCTTCACATTTTTTGGGTAAATGTGGGGTGATCACAGTTGAAACACTCCTTCCAAATCTGATTCTTTCATCCCCATCATGATTCTTTCTATTGGTTCATATTTCTATAAGACACTTTTCATATTTTGAGATTTGGTAGATTGCCTCCAGTAAGGTAACATTGATTTTAACTTTCTATAACGTTTCCTAGATCTCTTTTTGAAGTTTTTATTCTTTATCTTTTGACGATCGAGTCAATACAGAAGAGAATGATACCTTTTTGTCTCTTTTCTACCATTGTATCCTTTTCACTTTTGTCTTTGTCTTCTTTTTGGGGTGGATGATTTATTTCATAAGTGTTTTTGGAAACATCCAACTTACTTGGATCGGGTATTGGAAGCTCCTTGAAACTTTGAGTTGTGATTTCACTAAAATTATCTTTTGGATTAGGGAAAATTTGTGTAGGGATTTTTTCTTGATTCTTGGTTAGAAGGTCCAAAAGGATATCAAATTTATTATCCAAAATTTTCAATGTATTATTCAGCTCTTCAATCCTCATTTCTTGGTGGTTCTTCTAAGAACTTGATGGGGTATATTCAAAATTCTTTTACTAGAAAGGTGGTGGTTGAAATTTTGTTTGTTGATGGAAGGGATGCTTATATGGTAGTTGGAAGGGTCTCAGATTATGATATTTTTGCTGCAAAGGTGGTCTATTTTAGTTATGTTGACCTCCAAATCCCTAATAAATTTCCCTTCTCTCCATTATTGATTCTATGGAAATTGCCTCTACTGAAATGCAGTCCTACAACTTTCTGTACTATGTATCTTAGAACATTGATTAGTGTGATGATTGGATGATGATCATAATTCACATACCTGAGGTGGAGATGTTTACTAATTTACTTTCTTAATTGGCATTTATCTATCAAGGATTATTAATTCTTCAATTTTTATTATAAGGAGAGGTGATTAGTCAGAAGTACTTACCTCATGTATACCTCTTTTACGAGTGACTATTATTCCAAATTGCTGTGAATTCTGAGCTATCTTCTGAATGAGGTTCTAGGATTCTATGGGTGATTTTTAATCAAAACTTCTTCAGAGGATGTATCCAAGATGTTTCTATCATTTACCTTAAATCCTTGGTAGAAGAAGACTAGGAAGTGGTGCTCCTCTACTTTTTGATGCGGTCAGCTTGAACTAAGATTCTTGAATCGTTCCTAGTATTCATAAAGAGTCTCACCAATTGGTTGTTGAATGAAATATATCTTCTTCCTAATTGTTGTGATCAGAGAGGTTGGGAAGAACCTTTGCGTGAAACTTTATTAAAGATCATCCCAGTCTTGGATTTCTCCAAGTTGTAAGGTATACAACCACTCCTTACCTACTCCCTCAAGTGAAAAAGGGAATGCCTTCCAATTGACTTTCTCCTCTTCTACTCCTATCATTTTGAAACCTGAACAAACATAACCGAATTATTTAATAAGTTAATTGGGATCCTCACCTACATAGATATGAAATTTAGGTAGCACCAGAATCATGTTAACTCGTAACTCAAAATCATTTTGTTGTTCAGGAATGGATAATCAATTTTATTGGTTATAAAATTATGGGTCACAGAGGTCCATTAGGGTTTTTGTGGGTCCTGTTCCATTATTGGTGGTTCTTATTGGACACTTGAATCTTCTAAATTCAGTTATTCAAACTTGTTTTCAGGATTAACATTCCTAAGACTTTCTAATAATATTCTTTTTATTCCAGGGTTGAAATTGAATAGTTCCTCGTTAGAGGACCTAGTCATGTAAATTTATATTTACACTTTATCTCTGGAAACAACACTAATTTTGAAACATAATTTTTGTGAAGTTTGAAAAAAACTATTAAATCCCCCTAAGGGTGTAGTATGAGTGTTAAATAGAAATCCATTATTCCAAAGAGTAGTGTTTTATTCTAGGTTTCACTTAAAAAATATCAAGAAGATTTAAGAAAACAAGATATTTTGGTGAATTTCAAATGATACATAAGTGATTGGATTTATGTTGGGGTTTCCATTTTGTTATGTAATCATAGTTTTTGAGAAAAAATGAATCTTTTGGTTTTAGATAAAAATAAATAAACGAATTGAATAATAAATGTCTCTTCGGTTCAACTTTGATTTAATTATATGTCAAAGTGTAGAAATCTTAATGGACTATTTTTAATTACTCAGGAAATACCAATTCTGGTATTTATTTTCCATAAATAATCAAATTAGTCAATATTAATTTCTTAATGTGTTTTAGTAATCACTAAACCACTCCCTTACTTTATTTTATTTAAAAACTAACTAATTGATGTAAAAAATATATAAATCAAGTATGAGTAGAATATTATTTAAATTAAAAAATTTAATATTTAAGAATAAAATAAAATATAATAATATTTAATTTCAATTGAAAAAAATTAATTTAAAATAAAATAATTCCTTTGAAAAAAAAATTAAAAATCTCAAACATTACAAAATTGGACCCCCTTACTTTCACCCAATCACTATAGATTCTACCCCGCCATGCAAGAAGGGGTCATCAAATTTGAATAAAAAATAAACATGGAAGAAATAAATATGAATGAAAAACAAGATGGAGGAAGGAAGTGCTACTATTGTCTTGGATGCTTTCCACTAGATGGAATGGGATGGATTGGAATGATTTTGGAAGGAGGAGCTCTCCTCCTTTTATAAGCCAAAATTTCCCCTCAAAAGTTTCCACATGTTAGCCCCATTAAATGGATGATCCACGCATGAAATCCTTCCTGAAAGGTGTTTATAAATGTCTTTCAGGTCTCCCCTCAAAAGTTCAAAATATTTGGACATGTGTATAAAGAGTTTTAACTATTTACCTCAAAGAATTTAATCTTCCTAGACAGACTCTCCATATTTCATGTCTCCGGTTTCCCATGCATTAACAACCTTCCAAATGACTGATTCACGGATGACCACATTTGTGAAAGTTATTAATAAATGTATTTTACATATCCAATCCAAATATAAGATAATTTTTCACATCAAATCAAGAGATATATTCCCACCATAAAAAATCACTAGATCTGTGAACTGTTTTAAAATCCCAACTTGTGAGATGGTTTTGGGCTTCCAAATGGTGGATTTAGCTTTGGTTTTAGAATAATGAAATAAATCCCAGGATGTATATAATCTTAAAAAAAATTCACGATTTTGATAAGTATATAATATTTTATGTCATAAATATAGAAATAATTTTATACAGTTCAAATTAAAAATAGGCCATTTTTACAATTGAGGTCAAAATAACACTAAAATCATAAAATACAAGAATTTCCATTAAAATAACACTTTTTTGGGATTAAAAAAATTTAAATTAAATGTAGAATTATGTAAAATATTTATTTTATCACCAATGAATTAATTTTCCTTGTTTATTCTACAATAAGCAAGAATTATCATGTTTTTAATAAAATAACAAGTACTATTTAAGAAATAGTGCATGAAAAATTTGAGTATATGAACCCTTTTTTGTTTTCAAACAAATTGAAACCACATATAAAAATGATTTTTATAAAACTGGTTTTCAACCCATGTAGAAAAATTATTCACATGAGAGAAAAATTAAAGAAACATTTTCTAAAATTGCACCTCAAAAAGAAACCCAAACTGTTTTTTATGAAAATAATTTTATAAACCCAAGAAATCAGACAATCTTAAGGAATAATTCCACTAATAATACCATTGGAGATGTAGATAAACCAGTCAAAACTAGAATATACTTAAGAAAATAATCTAAACATTGTGAATTCGTATCACTATTTGAACTAAGGCTCCATATGAGGCTTTAGGTGATAAAGATTGGATAAAAGTAATATAAGATGGACATAATGAATTATAAATAAATAAACTTTGGACTTTGTCTAAGCATCATAAATATTTTACTATGATTGGAGTAAAAAGGGCATTCCATAATAAATGTGATGAAAATGGAATAACAATAAGATATAAGGAAAAACATGTTACTAAAGGTTAAAATTGACAAGAAGGAATATAATATGGATAAAATTACTCTCAATTAGCTAAACTTTAATATATTTGTATACTTTTTTTCTATGAATCATTATTAAATTTTTATCTTTATTTAATGGATTTCAAGTGTGATTTTCTTAATGTATATGTATAAGAGGAATTTTATGTAGAACAAAAACCTAATTTTGAGAACACAAAATCTTCAGATAATGTTTTCTGATTTACGAAGGAACTCTATGGAATTAAAAAAACCATAAGAGCCTGGTATGATAGACTTACCATATTTTTTCATCAAAATTTTTTTTAAGGTATTTTATAATCGAACGATTTTTATTAAAAGAGATTTTAAAGAAACCATAATTATTCAAATTTATATCGATGGATTTACTCAACAATACCCTTTTGATTCCTTTACGAATCTAATGAAATATGAGTTTGAAATGAGAATGATGGGTGAACTTCCATTTTTCATAGGATTTTTAATTTCTAGAAAACAAAAAGAAACATTTTTATCTAAAAAAGTTATATAAAATATTTACCTAAATGTTTTCATATAAAAATGATAAGAGTATTAGTAATCCTATCAGAACCTCAAAATATCTTGATATTGATGAATTTGGGAAAGCAGCTGATCTATTTTTTTTTATGAATGATTAGTAGTTTAATATATCTTACAACCATTTATCCTGAATTGTTGTTTTCTATATGATTATGTGTGAGATTTCAAGATAATCCAAAATATTCCCATCATAAATAAGTTAAACTAATTTTTCATTACCTTAAGATAACTATGGATCTTGGATTATTTTATTCCTATGGAAATGATTTTGAACTAAAAAGTTTTTCAGATGATAACTTTGATGGTTGTAAAATGGATAGAAAAATTACATCTGGAACTTTTAAATTCTTAAAATAATCTTTAGTTTATTAGTTTTGTAAGAAAAAATACTTGGTATCACTTTCAACTGATGAAGTTGAATATGTATTATCTGGATGTTTCTATACTCAGGTGTTGTGGATACAACATGTATTCACTACCTTGGTCACGAGTTTTAGTAAAACTCATATTTTATGTGATCATAAAATTTCCATATATTTTTGTAAGAACCCAAAAAATCACTCATGATCCAAGAACATAGACATAATTCACCATTTCCTTTGGTATCACACATAAAAACGATATATTTTTATAAAATTTATTCAAAATCAAGATCAACTTGCTAATATTTTTAGAAAACCCCTAAATTCTGATATATTTCAATATACTAAATAGAATCCTAGAATTATTAACATAAAGTGATCATTTATCCACTTCATGTTTACTTATCTCATTACAATAAAAAAATACTTGAAAAAGGGGGAGATCATTTTTCCAATGTTTTTATTTTTTTCTTATGTTTTGAATTTTTTTAGGACAAATGTTTCTTATTTTACTTATTTTATATATAAAATTTTTCCAGAAAAATATTTTTAGAAACTTTTTAAGTTTCATCGGATCGATATCTATCCAAATTTTCAATAGAATAATCTTTCCTTTTCTTTGTTATGTATCCATGAAGTAAAAATTATTTAAAAAACTTTTGTAAGAAAGTTTATAATTTTTTTCCCTAGGAGGTATTTTTTTCCTTCCCTATCTTATCTATCTTTATTCATATCCTTTTTGTATTATTTATATATATTTTTAAAAAATATTTAATTTTTTTTAAAATTTTTAAGTTCATAAGAAGAAATTTATATTTGATAAAACTCAATGATTTTATAAGAGATGGTACAAACGTTTGATAGTTCAAAAATAAATAACTTTCTTAAAATATTTATGTCATCATATTTTGAAGATCAAATATTAGAAATTAGATTTTTGAGGTCAGTTCTTAGCCATTATACATAGTTGGAAGTTGGATTGTCTCTCTCTTTAAATATTTATATAGGAGAAGTGGGTCACCACTCTTTCACTACCTAAATTCATAGGATATCTCTCATCATTTTTATTTCCTTTCATATGATTCATTTTTCAATTCGTTTGATTGAATTTCAAGGGTCATAAATTATTTATTAGTTCTTCCAATAATAACCTATGTTATATTTTAACAATTTTTCTAACCATAAATATATTAAAGAAATTTTTATAGAAAGAATGCAGTTTGAAAAGTATGATTTATTATTTAAGTCTCTTATTATTTTATAAAGGTGGTAATACTTTTGTGTTTCAAAAGAAGATTTTGATTTACATTACCCATTTATTGTAAGAGTGTTTTATATTCATTCCAAGTTTAATGATGTTGATGGTCTTAAAAATGTCTCTTTTACTTTGTTTGTAAAGTCTTAAAATCTTAATATCAAATAAGTTGTAGAGCTAGTTGAAATCCCTCATGAAGGAGAAGCTAGTATTGTTATACAAAAGTTTCCAGAGAAGATTGGATCCTTTGAGAAAGTAAGAGAATTTTTTTCATTATTTTCTACCTAAGAAAAAGTTATAAATCTATATAATCTTTTACCAAACATAAGGATAGTCTCTTTATGGTTACAAATATTTCTAATCACTTAGAAATACAATAGGGATACATTAAATGTATAAGAAATCTATGATTTAGATGTTTTTTGAAATATGAGAAAGTTTAACAAAATAAATTTTATATTTAGAAGTTTTGAGGCTATTAAGATTTGGAAAATGAATTTGAAGATTATTTTATACCCAATATTTATCAATAAAGTGTTTTTAAACATAATTAAGGAACAAAAAATTCAAAATGATGTAGTTCCAGTAAGGTAAAAGGCTTTATACTTTAGAGAATAAACCATTAAAAAAATGAAGCTCATCTTTGCTCTCGATTTATAATAGTCTGTAGAAAAATCATAAAATGTTGCATCCATTAGTGAAGTTGAAAATATCATAAATAAATTTGAAGAGAAAAGAAATTCCATAGAAATGAAACCTATAATGATGAGAAGGAAAGTTATAACTATGTATGGAGAATCTTTTTCTGAGTTCATTAAAAAGAAGGGAAAAAAGGAAGGTGATATCCCATTGTTTGGTTTATATGCAGCAATGGAATTATCCTCAAAGGAATAGGTTTATGAAAATCTGAGAGAATAATAAAGTAAAAAGAGGCAAGTTGAGAAGGAAAATAAAGAAAAAATAACAAGTGAATTTTTAAAATAAGTTTCCAGATCTCGTTCTATAGTTGAAGATACCAAGAAAGATGCTACATGAGAAGTTTTTATTGATAATGATATATTGGATCTAATTTTAGTGGAACCATTTTTTATAGAGCCTTAGACCATTCAATTGAAAGAAGCCTTGTCTGTTAAAAAAAGGAGAATATATTTTTGTTGATTGAATACAAGTTAATGCTAATCAAGTTGGTAAGAAACTTATTAAAGAACAAGCATATGATTCATATTTTTCTTTTTAAAAAGGTTAACTAGTTGCTTATCCCATTGAACCCTCTTGAGGAGTGGGGAAGAGTAAATTTGAAATAAAATAGATGTCATTAAATAGGTGATGAATCATTTGGGTATATAAGATATGTCGACTGAAACATAAACTTCTATATCTTCTTAGTATGATAAAAGGATTCTCTAAGTTACCATGAAGAATATTTTTCAAAAAATAAAGATAAAAAATCCAAAGAAAATTCATCGGGAAAAGATGCATCCAATGAAGAAGTTGATGTAATGAATATTTCTCAAACTCAATTCATTTAAAAATAAGATCTTCAACCTTTAATACCAACAAAACCTTTCATGCTAGATGTTTCTTCTGATTCAATAAATTCTACTCTGAGTACAAGTATAAAAAGAATGAAAATGATGGTTAATTACTTCAATGAAGTAATAAAGAGACTTGAATAAGTTTTTCACTTCTTTCCTAATATCCAAGCCTACAGTAAATACATTCAAGGAAAAATCGATATCTTAGAAAACACAAGTTTCTTTAAGAAAATAGTAGAAATATTTATCCAAAATGAATCTGAATTCAAGGATTTTAAGGGGGAAAAAAAAATCAAAATTTGAATTTATAAAAATGAAAAATATTTTAAAATTGTTAAATAATTCTACAGGAGATATCAATTTTTTAATGAATAATTAAATGACATTAAAATGGATTCAAATAAGTTTCAAAGTTTTCTAAAAGCATCAATTTGGAAGTTCATGAAAGTACAAGCATACTATATGATCTATATTCTATCAAAATATATCAGGATGATGAGATATCTAATCCAGAAAAGAAGATCAAATCATTAGAAGAAGAAATTTGAAATTTGAAGTTATTTGTTGCTGAATGAGAGAAAAACTAAAATGATATCAAGTATATGAAGGCAATAATTCAAAGAAGGATTAATTTTCTTTTGAATTCTTAAAAGGGTTGTATTAATCAGGATTTTTGGACAATTGTTTTTTAAAATATTTAGATGAATGTTCTTATAATATATTTTAATTCATGATTGGTTTGGTCTAATATTTTTTTGGATGATTCTTTTAACCTTTTACCTATATATCAATTGTTTCGTATAGTATTCTTTTCTCTATAAAATTTTAGAGAATGTTATATACCTTTTAAATACATTTTTGAAAACCAAAAAGGGGTATAAAGGGAGAAAGTCTCAAATCTTGAAGAAAAGGGGATAAATGGATAAAGTCTAAACCTTTGGGTTAAAGGTAAAAGGTCAAAATTTTATGAATTTATGAAATTCAGATGGGGTAAGTTAATTTTTTTCTTAAAACTTTAGATTTATATTTAAAAAACATGTGTTTTGTGATTTCTAAAAATGGGGATATTTTTGAGTCGAAGGAATACTTTAAAAAATTTATAACCTTACTTTTTAAAATCAGAATTCACTTCCTTAAAATTTTATAGATTTCTAACATTTATACTTCCCAATCACTTGAGCTATTTTTTAGGAAAGTTTAATGTTTTTACAGATGAATGAATATTACTTCCATTAGATATAAATTTTTTATGTTTACCAAAGGTGGGATATACCTTCCATCAGATTGAAGTTTCTTAAATTATAAAATACATACATTTACTTTGTAAATCATATGGATGGATACTATGTTCCTTGAATGGAGGTTTATAAATTCCATCAGATGTAGTATAATTAAGTCCACCAAATTAATTTCTACAAAATCCATTATACAAAAATTATTAGATGATACGAGACATTTATACCAGATGAACATTAATTAAACCTATCATTTGAAGAAATTAATACTTTCTATCATAAAAAGGTCTTCATTCTATCATATAGAACCTATATGAACTTTATTGGTGTAGATTATAATTAATACTAGACATAGATATTGTGATGAACCTTTCAAGTGAAGGAGTTCGTTCGATGCCGTTGTAACCACCTCTGGGATATGTGTAACATGACCACTGTGAGATTTTTTATAAATAGAGCCCATTCAAGTAAAATGAAGTGTTACCCAAACAATATAAATTTTTTTAATAGTTTTTTACATATTTTTAGGAGAGAATTATTCATTTTAATATTGAGGGAGTTTTTTCCTCAAGTCACCCATTTGTGATGATAAATTTTTAAATTACTTAAGTATTTGATTTTTTAATTTGTATATCTGATCTTATTGATTGATGGCTCTTATTATTAGTGATCTAAAGGTAAATTCCAATAGTTATGATCGAGGGATTTCAAGGACTGAGAAGCAAAAGCTGTATCCGACCATTGTATCGATGGATTCCTGGGTTAAGGAAGACAAAACTTTATGATAAGGTGAATATCATGGATACCTTAAGTCTAGTTAAGTAATTCCTTGACATTGACGGTTAATGTGTTTGTATTTCTATTTTTTTTTCAGTTTTCTTTTTTTACTTTATATAATTTTGTTTTACTTGTTTTTATATGTTTCTAATTCCAGTTTGCATCTTATAAGAAAATTTTATATTGTTTATTATATAAACCTTATTACTCTAATTATAAAGTGTATTAGTACAAAAATTCATCTGATAACTTTATTAAAGTGGTTGGTAAAAATTGTATGTTTTTTTCTATAATATATAATTCACCCCCTTTTTGTAGGTAACTGTACACTCTTTCGATCCTACATATGCATGCAAGAACTTTTAATAAATTAGTTCAAGAAATAGTTTTCCACAAGTGGGAGAAGATTTGTTTTAAGAAATTTATCTAAGTTGGATTAATGTGTTTTGAAGAATTTTTTTTAAGACAATTTAATGGGAAAAAATATTATTTTTTAATATTCTTATTTCATGCATTGAGTTTGATCAAGTATTCTTAGAATTATTGAAATATGATTCATTTTCAAGTATGTTGAGTTTGAAGAGTGATTTATGATCAATATTAATTGAAAAAATAAAAAGGGGGATATTTTTAGCCCATGAAATAGTAAAATGTTGAGTTCTAAAGTTGAATAAGAATTCCCTAGCACAACGGTGTTTTTATTGAGGAAGAAAATTTGTAGGGAAGTGTATATGATTCTTATGTTGTATTTTTTTCAATACATAAATCATGTTAAAACTCACTTATAATATAGTTTAAAATGTGAGATTATGGTTGTTAATAATTTCAAATGTGTTTAAAATAAATTTAGAATTTTTTAGAATAAATTTAAAAGTTTTCATGGAAATAGCTATGTTTCAAAAGTTAACAAAGGTTGGATCTTTATAAGAGGAATGAAATATTGAATCAAAAATATTAAATATACTATTTAACTTTATCTTGTGATTCATGTTGAGTCTGGAAGTTATAATATTTAAATATGGTGATGTTTCTGGAATATGCATGTTTTTATAAAACTAGAAAATTTAAAAAGAACATATATAAGAGTAACTTTTCTCAATATGTAAGTTTTTATCAGTGAGAATGAATTTAAAAAAGTACTCAACGAGGGTTGGTGTATTAGTTTTTCATCCTGAATAATTAAAAATTTACAAAGGCATAAACCTTACTCTGATACATATAATATTAATATTTAGTAAGGATTTCTATGAGCTGACTAGGTTGGAAATTCAGTAAAGTTACAAACAAATGATATTTTTATCTGATACATAATTATTTTTCTGTTGTCATGTAATATTTTTTTCTGGGATAAAAAATTAACGAATTCCTTTAACACATGGTTGATTCGTAAAATTTTCACACATAAGAAGTTATATACATTATATTTTATATCGATGCTTAATAATTTTTTTTGATATATAAGATTTTTTACTTTATAAAAATGTGAGATTTAGGGAAGTTTCTAGGGTTTTTTTAAAGAATTATTTCCATAATTTAGGAAGAATTCAAAATAAAAAATATTTTTTCTAAAGATATTCATTAATGGATTAAATTTCATGAAGTGAAATCATGATTCAAGTAGTTGGGTAATAAGGTTCATGTTGTGTAGATGATAGTCACATCATGATTTAATTTATGTTTTAATAGAATATTTTGGATACCTCTATAATTTTATAGATATTAACATAGTGTTAAGAGACCCATGAGGTAGAAAATAATGAATAGAGGTTCACTAGATAAAATCATGTCATGATGCATATACATGATAATTACCATCAAAACTATTTTGAGGTAGTTAAATGTATCATACTACAATTCATAAAATTAATCCTCTATGACCTAGAAAATTATAAATACTGAATAATAAGCAGGAGAAGTGTAGAAGAAGTTATGAGCAGTTAAAGAAAGTTGGTAGTTAAAATTTAAATGTGAAGAATAACCTCCTAACATGGAAGATAAAATAAGATCAAGGATATTTCATGGAGTATTAGAGATGAAAATATAGAAGAGAGAGTAAAATTGAGGAATAATAAAGCACTTACTATTCTGCAAGTAAAAGATAAATGAGAAGAAGAAGAATATTGGAACAAATGATGAAAGTCTAATTTGATTAAAGACTCTATTATATTAAAAATAGATTCTATATATTTGTTTTGTTTAGGATAACTATATATAATTCATGATACATTTTTTTGTATCATGAGTTTTTGGATATTCCTAGATTTTTATAATCCAAAATGATGATACTAGTTAATGTATGATATTTGGTGATTTTGAATCATACCAATGATTAGCTTCTGATTTTTGAGTTATGAAACCTGAAATTGTTTTATCCCTACCGTGTTGTTCTTTGTTGTGCATGAAAAAAAGTTAGTCATTCACTTTAACAGATGTCTAAGGTTGTTTCTAAAGAAACTAATAATGTAATTGAATCCACTAATTCATCCCCTCTCTGGGAACTCAAATTGGTCATGTGAGTTCTTTCTAATTCATGAAACCAAAAATTTCTATAAAATCAATTAACCAATCTCACCATTTTATTAAATTTCTCTATCATCTACACCTATACCATAATAATATAAAACTCTATATACACAAAGGATATTATCACCCCATGTAAATTCAAGGGATGAGTTAATGTATAATTGGTTTTCCCCTTTGACCCATAATAATAATAGTAAAGGCTAAATTTATGTGATGTATGGGTGTAGGTGTAAAATATCATTATCATATATAAAAATTCCAATAATCATAAATTATTTTTGTTTTTTCTCGAATTTAGAAAAACAAATGAGTTGTATATTCTTGTTATGGACTGGGTATCAAGTGTATAATACATCTTTAGATCTTCGTAAATATACCAATACTAATAATTATCTTAATATTCCCAAGGTTCATATCCCAAATATTTATAAGTAACTCATAACCTCAAGGATGAAAATTGTGTGTGTGTCTTTAAATATTATAAAATACTATCACCACTAGTTATTCTTTAAAAATTTTAAAAAAAATATAATCACCCCAAAGAAAAGTTTGTCATGATTAGACTTACTTATCCTATATTTATTTCCCAAATGGAGGGGTTAATAACACTAAACTAAGAATCATGAAATAACATTACAATAATATTTTATAGGAAAATTAATTGGTATGTCATAAGATAAAATTAATTTAACCATTAAATCATTGTATACATGTTTTGAAATCATATATGTCATATACAATCACAATGCACAAAAAATCTTTCCAACACAATCACATACAATATAACTGTATAGGTCAAAAAATCTTTATCACAATTAAATTAGTAATTATAAATTTAAAACATTCATAGAATTTAATTATTTTTTATCAATTCGTGGTTACATTGTAATGATTTATAATGCGTAAAAGTTTTTAAAATTTTATCATATTTCCTATTTTATAAGTAAATTAATCCAATAACCATATAGTTTAGATGTGGAGTTCTTATATTTCCTAATTAGTTCTCTTCTAATTAATATAATTACTTATCTTATATTATTATAACCACTTAATTGATATATAAAACTGATAAGAGGTGGGGGTGAACTATTTAATACCCTCCATTATATTTATACCTACCTTATACACTTAAAAAGTCATATAAATATATCTTATGAAATGATGGCTATGAAAGGAAAATAACACAATTTTTTATAGTGATTTAATAGATTTGACACATATTAAATATTCCTAGATCCCATTTTAGATCAAGGGTTTTCATTTTTGGGTTTGATTTTTAAAACACATGATCACAATGGTGATAAATAAACCTTGAAAAAAATTCCCTTATGTTTGGTGGAACACGAGACACACAAATAAAAAACACTAGTGTTTAAATATATAAATAATAAAAATATCTGCTATATTTTAAACTATTATGTGGAGGTAGTAACCATATCATGGTTTCTATTAAATTAAACCACATCATAATGAGGGTCATTACATCATGGTTTTGTGCATCACATTGCATGAGTTATATGATAATGCATGACTTAGATTCTTTTTTTCATATTAGCTATCATATATCATTTGTAACTTGATTATATGATTATGAAGGAGTTTTCAATGAATATATTGATTATTTAAATTTTAAAATAATAATGGGAGGTTGAGTCATAGGTTTCAAGGAGTTGTAATGTTATGAAGCATTGGTTATAATGCTTGGATTTTCAGAATTCATGTGGAACATATGGTTGATGTTTAATAAGGGTTTCATGACATGTTATTGATTAATCTTAATAAATTCATAGTAATATGATCTAAAATGTGAGTCTTTATTGTACCATTGGATCTAGAATGTGATTTTTAACCCTAGGACCATGTTTCATATGAATCTGAGTTCTAGGTAGAAGTTAGAATAAGTTTTTTGGCATGTGTGGTCCCCAATGCTATCCCAAAGACCATAAAACCTAAGAAATATTGGGAAAAGTGACTTTCATGTCTTTATCATCATCCCAACATAGTTTTAAAGACTTTTACCTTTTTTTAAGTTATAGAGGCCAGTATAATTGCTGCATGATCTTGAGGACCATGAATGGTTACTGTAAAATAAAATTCAAATGGTATAGATTAACTTTTTAACCCCCAAAACTCATCTAAAATGACTTATTCTTCTTCCCAAACATCATTGGGAAATTTATATGCTGATTTTTGTAAAATATAGTTATCACCCAACCTCTCATAAATGGATCAAAAATGGGATTGTTGGATTGGGTGATAGATCATAGGTCAAACCAAGATCTACTTTCTTTACCATATTCTCTCTTGACTGTTCTCTTAAATCCAAGCACACAAATACTAGATCTTATATCATAGTTCTATGTAATGGGAATTTTTTTCTTTATGATATGAATTTTTGATTTTTCTCATTATTGTGATATTTAGATCATGGTATTTAGGGAAATATCCATGAATGACATGACTATATAGGTGTCTTCATCTCATCAATGTTTAGATAATTTCATATTTGATATTAATTTTTCATGGTTATTTAAGGAATGATTTGACTGAGAGAGTGAAATTATTTGATTTATTTCCAATGAAATTTTATATTTATTTAAAAACATATATTTTTGGCATGATTAATTTGGTTAGAAATTAGAGGTATTTATAACTTTTGATTTCAAGAAGAAATTAGGGATTTAAAAATGGAATTTTCTAATTTTTGAATTAATTTTATTTTTATTTTTTAAAAATTATATTTTTGAAAGTCATTAGATGTGAATTTTTTGAATTAATAATGGTTCTTTAAATGGGGAATTACAATTTATTAAAAAATAATTATTTTTAGAGTATTTGTATTTTTATGGAAAATTTGAAGGTTTCATAATCCTTGATTTTTGAATTAAGTTGGGAGTTGAAGATTATGATTTTAAATTAATATGAATTTTATTTTTTCCTTAGAATTGAAATTATATTTTTTCAAATTTAGTAGAATATTTTTTTGAGATTTAAATAGAGATTTCAATGTTTTTAATGAGTTTGTTTTGGGAATTAAAATGGTGTTTTCAATAAGGGATTTAATTATCTGTAATTCTATTTGGTTTTATATAAATTCAAAAATGTGTTAATTAAATTTTCATAAATTAGATTTGTGATATGGAATTTTGATTTTTCAAGTGATTTTATTTTTAAAAATTGTGTGAATTTTTCTTTAATTTAGTCCGTATAAAATTTTGGAATTTATGGATTGATGTGTGATAGGTGGATTTAAATTCAATTTTTTTGGATTTATCACATCGACTGGGTGTGTGTATTAATAACAATTTTTGGAATACCTTATTTTCTAAACCTTAAGTTTCTACCAAATGGACGAGGGTTCTAGGTGTAGTGGAAGCATGCGATGGGTCATGACCAACTTTGCTTTTTGGCATGATCGATGATCAATCCAAGATTTACACAACGATAATCATCGTGATCAATGGAATCAAATAAAAGAAAACAAAGAAGGGATAAAACACTAGAACTAAGCACATGATCATCACATATTATTTATAATTAATTTAATTAATTAAATTATTACCTTATATGAATTATTTATTTATTGATGGATCTAGAAACATATCTATGTTGCACCATTGTCACGTTGTTTGAATCAAGAATATATTCCATATAGAGGTGATCCACATGTGTTCCAAAAATCTATGAACATCACTTTAAGTGTCTCTAGGTGCTACCTCAACAGATCATATTGCTTGCACTGTTCACATTTGATCACCATGAGAATCAATTTTAAATCATTCTCCTTGATATTTCTAGACTTGAGAGTGAGTGGTGGAGGAAGATTTATCTCTGTTCTTTGGAGATTTCTTGGAGAGAAATCCCTTTAAGTATTGAGAGGATTCTCTCCAGCTATCATTATGCACAATACAAAATGAATCAGTTCTTTTGGAAAAATAATATAATTGGGTTTAAATACCACTAGGGTTTAAAAATAAATATTTTCACAAGTTACATTTAATATTTATTTAACCCCTTACGGAACCCCATGTCTAAAATAATAATAATGTTATTATTTCCTCGACATGTAATTAACTTGCGAATTAAATTAAATATAATTTAATCAAATGATATACAATATATATTATTTATCACTAGACCTAAAAACTCATTCTTCCATTCCTCCAAAATATTTATCAAGACTTGATAATGACTATTTATTTAATAAATAAATATCAGTATATTATTCTCCAATAAATAAATAAATATTATATTCACTAAATAGAAAATAAATATTTATTAAATATTCTGCTCACATAATATTCTCTCGAATAACCGGTGAAAGAATATATGAGATCAATAATATATGAATAATTATAAAATAAAATGTAGGAATAATATTTATTCAACTTTTTAAATAATAAAAATTAATATATTACTTAAATGAGATTCTGGATACACTTAGGGTGTGGCCCTCTAGGCCTCTTTCACAATGGAATTAGGTGATGAAACCTAAAGTTCAAGGTTAGAGTCTAGAAACATGCCAAGGCACCAATAGAGAAAGAAGTTAATTCTGCAATGAAATTATACCTCATATGGATGCTTACTATGTAATATAGTCCATTTATCATGATATCTCTAATCAATTAGGTTGCACACTAGTGCCACCAACCTATGTGCTCGATGTCACTTTTTTTGAATTTCTAGAAATCGAACTTGCTTATAGAAAACCATGGACATGGATTTATTTAGGCTATATTATTTACATCAAAGGGCCTAATATATGCACTTCCCTTAAATAATATAAGGTAAAAATAATTTCTCACATAATTCATTAATGAAATATTACGCGTGACGCACCCAAAATATCCTACTTCACTGCGAACATATGTTATCATAGTTTTTTGTCAATACATCATAGTACGAAACTTATAATACTCATTAATAATAATCTTATTGTATAAGGATCAATAAAACCATACATTGATAATAACATCCAATGAAACATATAAATATTTATTTTCTATTTGTGGGTCTCATTCTCATAATATACTACACTTGTTATTACCAAGGGTGTACACCATGAGAAGGTTCCTCAAAGTAATATGAGTCTCCACCCCTGATATCCAGTATCATTTGTGTCCCTAAAATGTTACCATCTAACTAAAGAACATATATTTAAGATTAGTGTCATAGCACTTCTGGGTTCTGATTATAGTGGAGAACTACTATGACCTTTTAGTACGACAACTACTCTTAGGACATTATCACATAATATACTATGAAGAAGAAGAATCATGATGTTATAAGTAGTTTATTAATATTAAAAACTATGAATTCATGTTATCATTAATTATATAGAAGTTGGTTCTAGGGAACCAACTCCCATAGACTCCCACTTGCACTAGAACCAACTACTAACAACCTTCAGTCCACTAGCTGTCACATAATACTCATGCTTCTTATAAGATAGTCTTTTAGTCAAGGGGTCCACCATGTTCTCTTACATGGGTACTATAATTACTACAACTTCACCCCTATGATAAAAATCCCTCAAGAGGTGATACTTCTAGAGTATATTCTTTGTCAATTGGTGTAACCTTGTCTCTTTTGCAAGAGCCACCACTATAGTATTATCATAATACAATGTGATAGGGTCTTTACTTCTATGTAACTCATCAAGATCCTGTGAAAAGTTTCATATCCAAATGGATTCCTTGGATGCATCAAAATTTGATATATAATCCAAATCCACTATTGAATTAGAAATAATTAGTTTCTTTGAACTATTCCTGATCATAGCTCCTCTATTATGATAGAAAACATATCATAACAATGACTTCAGATGATTCTGATTTTTCTAAAAACTAGCATTAGTATAACCCCAGATGACCAACTCCTCATCTTCTCCATACACTAGGAATATATCCTTAGCTCTTCTCAGATACTTGAGGATATCCTTAATAGCAGACCAATGTTGTTCTTTTGGATCTTCTTGATATCTTCCTAACATATTCAATTCATAGGAAACATCAAGTCTAGTGCATAACATGGAATAAAATATTGATCCTATCACCGATGATTATGGAATATTACTGATTCTCCATTTTTCCTATTGTGTCTATGGACACATTTTCTTAGAAAGATGTAAACCATGTGACACTAGAACCAATCCACTATTGTATTGTTCCATACTAAATCTCTTTAGTATCTATTCAATATATATACTTTGACTTAGTCCAATTATCATCTTGGATCTATCATGAATGATCTTGATCCCTAGAATATAGGTTTCTTCACCTATGTCCTTAATAGAGAAACACTTGTTTAGCCAGTCCTTAATAGACTGTAAGAATGGTTTTTCATTTCCAATAAGTAATATGTCATCAACATATACCACTCAGATAATGATCACATTCCCACTAAAACTCTTGTAAACATGGATCACATTCATTATTAATAAAATCAACTTATTTTATAGCTTCATTGAATCGAATGTTCCATAAACTAGATGATTTATTCAATCCATAAATGGAAAATAATTTTGGAATCAACTGGATTCAGAAATCCTTCTAGTTGTGTTATATAGATATCTTCCTGAATGTTCTAAGTAAGGAATGAAGTTTTGACACGCATCTTCCAAATTTCATAGTCATGGTAAGCTACTATATCAAGTAGAATTTTGATGGACTTAAAAATATAAACTATTGAAAAGATTTTAGCATGGTAAATCCCTTGATGTTTTTTAAACCATTTATCCAATAACCATTATTTATAGGTATTCACTTTACCTCCCATGTCCAGTTTTCTCTTGAATACCCATTTGAACCCTACATTCTTTACATCAACTAGCGCATCGACCAGAACCTAAAATTGGTTATGATACATGGAATACATTTCAGAATTCATGGATTATTTCCATATTGTATCTTTTTATCTCTCTACTACCTCTTTGTAGTATATAGGTTCATCATTTTCAACCAATAATGAGTCAAAATCTTTAGTGACAAGAAAACCATATCTATCTGATTCCCTAACCTATCTTGTTATCCTAAATAGTATTTGTGTTTTAGGAACAATTTCTTCCACAAGGGCCTATAAAATCTATTCTCATACCAACTCTTATGTATCTTTAGCATCAACTTCATTGAAGTCAATCATGTTCCCACAATCCTTTTTTAGGATATGCTCCCTCTCAAGAAATATGACTTTTATGGAATTCATGTCTAAGGGGTTTTATAGGTAGTATCACTTTGTTTCCTTGGGATACCCTATAAAGATACACTTTGTTCCTTGGGGTGCTAGTTTGTTGCCTGAGAAGGCCTTAACAAACACCTCACAACCCCATACACATGTATGCTACAAAAAAGGTTTCTTTCCACTCCATAACTATAATGGAATTAAATTTTACACTTTAGTTGGTACTCAATTAAATATGTATGCCTCAGTTTGTAATGCATATCCTCAAAAGGATAACGAAAGATCTGCATGGATCTTTATCAACATTACCATGTCTAACAAGGTATAGTTTTTATTTTCACTAACACCATTCTACTATGGAAAGTTTATTCTATACTTCATTCTAGAAATATTTGAATTTCTGAAAGGACTCTGACTTATAAATCATCAAGTATAGATAATCATATATACTCAAGTCATTAGTAAAATTTATAAAGTATGAATACCCACATCTAGATTCTATTGGAAATGGTCTACACACATCAGTGTATACTAATCCTAGAAGATCTATGGATTTTCACTCAGTCTACCAAATAGTGGTTTGGACATTTTGAATTATAAACAATCATGCCATCTTTAAAGTGGTTTTAGCTTAGAAGAGTCTAAATAACCATTTTGATAAAGCTTTTTCAAATGATTCTTGTTTACATGACCATTATGGTGATGCCATAACTAGGTTTTATACGTGTCATGTGAACATGATTCGTTATCTACTTCAAATAATTGGTTTTCATAATTCAATTCATGAAGACCATTATTTAAATGTTCTATACCCTAAAATTTATTTTCTTAATAAAATAAACAAATTTTATTTTCAAACATGAAAATAAATCCATTTGCATCTAGGAATGATACATATACTATATTCTTGGTAATAGTTGGTAGATAATAATAATCCTTAAAAACCCAAATCATTTCTATTGGTAATGAAAGGTGGTAGTCACCAATGTCTAGATCATCCAACCTCACAACATTGGAAGCTCAAAAATCCACCTCTCTTTTAGAAATATTTTGAAATCTACTTGGTATCTACATTTGGATACAAATGTAAACACAATAGGCTGTATTTAATACCCAATGTGTATACATTTTAATATTACACACAATAATGAATTCACCTTTATATTTCTATTGCTTATAGGTGTAGTTCTTCTTCCAGTGGCCTTTCCTGACATATGAAAAACATACTAACTCTTTTTCTTTACCCTACCTCTGGATCTTCCTCTTCTTGGAAGGATGGTGCTCAGGATATTTAGACTTTTTTTGAGTCTTGGACCCCTTTTTATTGTTATTCCTTTTTTTATTAACCATAAGGAACATGGGTTTGTCACAGCCCATGTATTTATCCACTTGGAGAATAATAGTAATAATTTCCAAAAGAATATTCTCATTATTTCTCATATTGTAATTAATAATAAAATCAGAGAAGGTCTTGGGTAGTGATGAAAGTAAGAGATCTATGTGAAAATCATATGGGAATTTAATCACTAATATTTCTAATAATTTAATATTTCTAATAATCTTGACTACATGAGGCCCAAATGGTGTATAATCTCCAATCTTAGTTGTAAAAACGAATTGGAGATATCATTTATCTCTTGTCTCTTCTTATCTTGATAAATATCTTGAAGGTGAGACATCATGCTATATGTATCCATGTCCTCATGTTTATTCAAAATCTAATTGGTCATGGATAATAACATAAAAAACTGAACATCTGTAGCATAATTCAAATGTTTCTCATAGAGAGATAACTCTTCATCACTAGCCTCATTTCTAGGTGATTTGGGAATTGATTATTACATCACATACAATTTCCTTTCATTGTGAAGGACAATGAATAAAAACCTTTTCCACTCTTGGAAAATTTTATGGTGAGAAGGTTATCCTTCTCAAGTATGGATCATAGTGATATGTTTGAAGTCATTTTATTGTTGTTTTTTACAAATAAGATGAGAAGAATTTTATTACTTTATCTGATAAAAGTTTAGATAGATAAATAAATATTATATTTATTAATATCCCACTATTTTATTGAAACCCAATATCCCTCACCATTGTATTTGAAATATCATGTTTCTTGGACATTATAATGCAAGGATCCATATTCCCCTTCTCATTACCCCAAATTTAGTTGGTCAAGAATCTTGAATGGTTTTAGGTAGGAATTCTAAATTCCAAATGAATTAACTCACAATTCCTTGATATGTTGAGTGGACTCCCCAATCCTGAAATCCTTAAATTGGATTTCCTTAGAACTTGCCTCTTAGTCACACAAAGTTATACATTGGAATTAAACCCTTGATGTGAACTAAGTTAAGTCTATCCAAATATTCATGTTAGAATTCCCTAATAATTGAAATCACCCAAACTTTGGTTAGTCAAGAACTTTGAACAATGGTTTGATTTTAATTAAAGTAGTGGACTTATATACCAACTTAATATATATTATTGAGGGATTTTATCCTTTTATGTGTAAATTTACAATTATTATATTTATTGTATGTTTGTTAAAATAAAGTGGATTTACTTAGGTGATTAAACATATCTTAGATAATATTTATGCATAATCCAATTTATTTTACTTCTATCTTGCATGCTTGTTAATTCATTAATTCATGTGATATTGACAAAACATCCATAATGAAATAACCATGAAAATTGATAGAAATAAAATAATAAAGTGTTATGATCATGATATTTTACTATGAAGTGGTATGGTCATGAGCTTTTATTAATAGTTAGTTTTTCTAGCGAATGATAAAATAACCATAGACCTAGTGGAAAAATACCTTGAACCAATTAAGGTTCTTGTTATATCTTTCCACCTGTCCACATATGAATCTCTCTTGGATTGGTTTCACCTCAACTTCAAACTTGAACCACCTATGCTAACTTGGGAGATCCATCCATTAAATAAGTTTTTACTCACACACAGGTGAGGGGAAGGGACTTATATAAAAGAAACCATGGGAACACATGAACTTTCATAATAAGAGGAGATATGGAACACATGAAAACAATTTAATTTAATAATATATTAAATGAAACCAACCACATACAATGGTCTGGTATTGGATAATGATCATCCATATGCATGCAATGAATGTCACATTTAATAAAATTAGCATTAAATTCTTAATTTTTCCTATTTAAGATAAATTGTGCTCAAATCAATTAATTATCACCTTTAATTAATCAATTATTTTATGTTAATTCTCATCTGAATTTCCTTGAGATTATCATCCATAATAATTTTAATCAAATTGAATAATTTTATTTAAAATTAACCATGTGCATAAATATACATTGGAGGAAACATAGTGAATACTCATCCAAATCTACCCAACATGTATTATAATCATATACTATTTACTCTTGTGACATATTGAATACATGAATTATAACGTACTTTAAGGATGTGTACTATAAACTTAATGATTACAAAATTTACATGATTTTTTCTATCATGTGTAATGCTTCAATGCACGTAGAGTAATAACTGTAATATGAAACACACATGATATGAATATCTGAACATCACAAAAAAATAATTAAATGTTTATATATATATATATATATTAAAACCTAAAACCCATCACATGGAATGTCTTATCAGCTTAATGACCACAAACAAGAACATGTTGATAAGGTTTACATAGTATAATAAATTAATTTTAATTCTGCATAATTTGATATAAGTACACAACTTGTACAAACGAGCTATATGGAATATAAATTTATCACCATATATCTGAGGTGCACACCTAGGGACCCAACATGTAAACCATGCCATAGAAAAATTGGAGTATACAACATTTACAAGGGCTACACGACATGTGGTCTCTGATATACATGGTTACCAGTTAGGTAGGCTGTGTAAACTAATACATAACCCGCCTATGACTATAGGACTACATGGAATGTACATGGGATACATGATGTGTACTCTAGATGACCATGCACTAGGATGGATCAGTCAACTCACAGTTTAAAATTATATGTACCAAATGAATTCAATGAACATGGTTTGAATGAATTATGAATTAAATTCTAGTCCATTGAACACTAGTACACAATGTGTAATTATAGTTACATGCTGTGTACACATATATTATCCAAAAATAATCCTTGGAACCTCTGGACAAGTTATTTGATTTTATTTCATTCATAAAATTAATCAATTTGATTAGATTTACGATAAATGAAATAGAAAGAATAAGATATCACAATTCATTTTAAAGAATGATTTGAAAACTAAATGAATAATGTGTAAATCAATCAATGATATTTAAATAATTATAAATAATTATGTAATACATTTGATACCATTTGAATGATTCAAACATAGCGAAAGCATGAGACATGTCATTCCCAACTTTTATTTTTGTCATGATTGATGATCAATCTAAGATTTACACAACGATAAATGTCATGATCAACTGAATTGAATAAAATAATACAGAAAAGGGATAAAATGCCTAAACCAAGCATATATTAATCATATATTATTTATAATTAATTTAATAAATTAAAGAATTGTCTTGTATAAATTATTTATTCATTGATGGATCTGAAAATAGATTTTCATTGTACCATTGTTGCGTTTTAATAATCAAGATCAAATTTCCTCTAATGGTGATCCACATGTGTTGAAAAAATCTCTGAACATCACCGTAGGAATCTTTATGTCATGACCCATCCCCCGAGGCCCCTATCGTGACTACCCCAAGCCCACCTTCTATAGGCCAGGGGCTGGCGACTAGCACCAAAGGCATAAATCCATAAATTGGGAAGACATTGCCTTTATAAACTGAAACACACACAACAGAGTATGTGTTGGAAGTAAAACACTAAACAAAGATGTATACAAAAGAGTTCTGAAAAGTAAAGGGGCCAGAAATACAAGCCCAACAGGAAAGTACAAGTACAACTGAAATGCAAGAACAACTAAAGAAATGTAAAGCATCTACTGGGTCATCCTCTAGGGTTCCTACCTAGAGGGTAGGTACAGAGGGCCTCCTCAGCACTCCACGTCCATCCGTCTGCTCCGTGTACCATCTTGCCGAGTGGTCCACCTCTGGGTACCGTCTAGTCCTGCTACTCTCTACCTCACTCAGTGTTGTCTGTCGTATGTAACCAACACAACGAGGTGTGGGTATAGCCCGTGCAGGGGTGAGTATGATGATACTCAGTAGGGACCCCGAGACCCTCAAGGTCTCACAAAATCCAACAAGGATAATCCAAAAAGTATAGATTCAACAAATAACCATTACTTAGGTATATTCCCATACATATACCTAAGTTATCTAGTAACCCATCTTAATCATGAGGAAAACACAAAATTCAATGACTCAGATCAAACCAGGATTTTATTCTAGGAGGGGGGGGGGGGGGTAGTATCAAGTAAAAACCCCTGTCACGCTATCAGAACCTCGACTGATGGTGTAATCCTCCTCTATCGAGTAAAGTGGGCCTGCCGTGTCACATATAGGTACTTCCCACTATCCTTGGACTGCTGAGGTACTCCTCGTGTCGAGTACCGTGGGTCTGCTGTGTCACACAGAGGTGCTCCCCACCACAGATATGCCACACTGACATATAGGTGCTCCCCCTCGTAGCCTGATGAGGTACCCCTTATGTCAAGTACAGTGGGTCTTCCATGCTCACACAGAGACTCTCCCCACTGTGGGTATGCCGCGTCACACAGAGGCTCTCCCCACTGGGCCGGTTGAGTCACTCCGAGTCGAATCAGTCAAGCATTCGTCAGGTCTCAGCCAGCTACTAGGTCTCTGTACTATGTCCACTCGCCTCCAGAAGGATCCGCTCCACGAGCTACTGGTCGATACTCCAACTGTCACGAAGTCCCATGTAGAATTATCTCAAGGTCCACCTCATCATAGGGGTCTCAACGCAATAGATGGTGCGTCAATCGGACGCCCGGTCTGTGAGTTATTAGCATTTCTGTCCCAGGGGCCCGGTTGGATTTTAGGTTCAAACCAACTCAACTGTACCCCAACGGTGTCCAAACCTCAAGCGGGGTATTCCAAATGAACTGTATCGCTCTATGCTTTCCATCAACGAAGAAAATTTGTCGATCAGACACCCGTAGCCCAAGTTATGGGCGAAAAGGTGAATTTGGGTCAAATAGGTCCGGACTGGGGTCCGACCCGATTCGCTTGTCCGACCCAGCCCGAGGGGGCGGCCTAGCCTGAGGGAGGCCCAGCCCAAGGGGGAGGCCCGGCCCGAGGACGAACTGACCCGAGGGCGGCCCGACCCGAGGGGGGGGGGCTGGTGGCATCGTGGCCTGGCTGGTGGCCCGTGTGGCCCGGCTGGCATCCTGAGTGGCCCGGCTGGCGGCCCATGTGGCCCGGCTAGCTGGTGGCCCACGTGGCCTGGCTGGACATGTGTGTGTGTGTGGGGGGGGGGTTCCATGCCCCCTACCTTCCGAATGGAACCGGTGCTAAGCGCCGGTTCGGTAGGCCGCGAGACCTAGGAGGGTACCACGTTGTCCGACTGACCGAGCGGCCATCCAGTTCCGCACCACTAGCAGCCAACTCGATGTCGGCCGCCCCTGCTCCTCCACCGCAGCTCGCCCTGGCCATGAATCACATACTCTACGCGGCACGACGGTGCTGCGCCCTTCCTTCACAGTTTGGACTGGCCGCGAACCCCCTTTTATCCGCACGACACAACGGTGCCGCGCCCTTCCGGTGGCCTTACGCCGCCAGTTTCTTCGCGGCCGGCCCGTCGCCGGCCGCCGTTGCTCCGCTACGGTCCACTCTTCCGGCGGAGCCATTTCACCGCTGCCATCATTAAAAAGCAAAGTAGAATGAAGGGGGAGGTTTGGTCCGTGTTCGTGCGGTCCGAGCCCTCCTCATTATGGTGATATCAATCAGAAAATCACAATCCATAAATCGAATGACATAGAACGGGAACAAAATCAACTCAAATCCCTTACCTCGGGTTTGTTATTTGTTGACGATGTCATGGAAATGGTGGAAATCGATTCATTGATGTTGGAAATGAAGAAGCTGAGTATGGCGTCATCGGCGTTCTTCAAGTACAACGCTCCCTCCTTTGTTCCGGTTGAAGAAGAAAGAAGGTGTTCGTCGTTCTTCGGTGGAGAGGGGCGTTCTTTGTTGGAAGATGAAGTTCTCCAAGTGTTCTTCCTCTCCCAAAATTCCAACAAAAGGATATTCCAAGAAAATAATAGAGTGAGAATCCTATTAATTTTGTTGGCACAAAATTTTAATTAGACTGACTAATAACCCAACTCCACCTAATTAATACATGAGCGTTGGCATAATTAAAACTAGAGGAGTCAAGAGGATCTCCCTCATTAATGAGGGAGGGTTGAGCGGTTTCATCCTCAGGTGGTCCCCACCACTTTTAATCCTCTCACAGGAGGTTATGCTCGGGTGGGCCACACCACCATAACCTCTCATGGGAGGTTAGGGTGTGGAGGTCCCACCACCAACTCCTATGGGGAGGTTCCAACTACCATCCAACACACACAAGATAGACTAGAATAAATTAATGCGTTGAACACTTTAATTTATTATTTTTATAAAAATCCAAAAACTAAATTTTATTCTCGACCATCTACCTTCGAGGTGAAAGTCTTCTTAAGAGAATATCGGCGTTGCGAGTTCAACGGTACCCTCAGATTTCAATTCTGAGCACTGGTTCAAAAGTTATAAAATCCCGCTCGTACCTTTAATGAACGTACCTGAAAAAAACATCAGAAATTGATTCCAGGCACACCGGGCCTCAGAATCAAGCACCGTAAATTTTCACAGGCTCGTAAAAATCCCATGAATTTAAGAAAAAAAATTTCCATGGAATTTCCAGGTCTTAACATTTTCCCCACCTTAGGGCTTTACGTCCCCGTAAGATACAACTCAAACTAAGGGAACAAATGATGGTACTGAGAATGCATATGAGCCTCCCACTCCCATGTTATCTCCTGGAGGTTCCCATACTGCCAGCGAATGCATAACAGAGGTATCGACCATCCACGTAGGACCCGATCCTCTCGATCCTCAATCTCCACTTAGAACTCCGTGAATGTCGCCCCATCGTCGAGATCCAGCTCTCCATGGTCGATGATGTGGGAAGGGTCGTGCACGCATCTCCTCAGCTGAGATACGTGTAAGAAATCATGCATTCAGTGAAACTGAGGTGGAAGAGCTAAGAGGTAAGCAACCTCGCATAATTTGCTGAGGACCCAGAAAGGTCTGACGAATCACGGAGATAACTTTCCGCCTAGGCCAAATCTCCGTAGACCTCATTGAGGTGAGACCCATAGAAAGACGTGGTCTCCATCCTCGAACTCCAGAGGTCTCCATATCCTATCAGCATATGACTTCTATCTGCTCTGCATAGTCTTCATCCGCTCCAGGATGATATGCACCTTCTCTGTGGTAGCGCGTATCATCTCTGGTCCCAGTAGTGTTGACCCCCCTAGGTCTATCTAGCATAGTGGAGATCTACAGGGTCGACCATACAAGGCCTCAAAAGGTTCCATACTGATGGTGGAGTGATATCTGTTGTTGTAGAAAAAATATACCAACGGTAAGTGATACTCCTAGATATGACTAAAGTTGAGGACATAGGATTTAAGCATGTCCTCGAGGGTCTGAATGGTCCGCTCATTCTGACCATCTGTCTGATGATGGAAGGTGGTGCTCAAGTGAAGCTGTGTCCCAAAATCCTCCTGCAACCCCTTCCATAGCCGGGAAGTAAACCGTGTGTCACGGTCGAAGACAATAGAACAAGGTACTCCATGTAAATGCACAATCTCTTACACATAGAGGCATCCCAAGCTCTCTACTAATCCCTACTCTCTGATCGGTAAGAAGTGGTATGACTTGGTGAGTCGGTCAATGATCACCCATATCAAATTGTGACTCTTGGATGTATGTGGAAGACCCCTCACGAAGTCCAAGGATATCCCATCCCACTTCTACTCTAGGACCTTTAAGGGATGAGCAAAGCCTGCTGGTACCTGGTGCTCTGCCTTCACTTGTTGACAAGTGAGGCACTGAGAGACAAACTCCGCTATTGCCTTATTCATACCTGGCCACCAGTACTGTCGTCGGAGGTCCTGGTACATCTTCACTACTCCTGGATGTACTACTAAAAGGGAAGTGTGCAACTCCCTCAACAATTCCTCCTAAAGTGAAACTGTTACCAAGGTACGTCCTCTGAAGAGGATGACGTGCTACCCACCTTCAGAAAATCCATCAGGTGCCTACCATGTGGATATTTGAGAACTTTATGTCTCGCAGTCAGCATCCCCATGTTGTGCCTCCCTGAATTGCGGAAGAAGTGGGGGAGTGACCGTAAGAGACTGTAGAAAGGCTGCTCCATCTCTATCCACGAAAGATATCTGTAAGGCAACAAACTACTCTGTCGCCTCTCTTAGCAGCTGTATACCAGATCTTCTACGGAGTGCATCTGCAAAAACGTTCCCCTTCCCAGAAGTATAGACTATCTCTAAGTCATAGTCCTGGAAGAACTCAAGACAACGCTGCTGTCTCAGGTTTAGGTCCTTCTGAGAGAAGATATACCTGAGACACTTGTGATCAAAGTAGACTGTGAAATGCTCCCCCATCAGATAGTGCCTCCACATATTCAAGGAGAAGACCAATACTGCTAACTCTAGGTCATGGGTAGCGTAGTTCTACTAATGTTGTCTCAGCTGTCTAGATACATAATAAATCACTTCTCGCTACTGCATTAGGACAAACCCGAGTCTGGTCCCTGATGAATCGCAATAAACTACATACCCAACACCCTCCTCTAGAAGCCTAAAGATGGGGGCACTAGTCAGACTCTGCCTCAGCTCCTGAAAGCTCTGATGGCATCTCTATGACCACACTAAGGGTTTCCCCTTCTTCATCAAGGCTAATAGTGGTGCTGAAACTCTGGAGAAGTCTGGAATGAATCTCCGGTAGTATCCAGCCAAGCCCAGAAAACTACGTACCTCCGTCACACTCTTGGGTGGCTCCCAAGAAAGTACTACCTCAATCTTCACTGGATCCATTGCAACTCCAGCCTTTGAGATGACGTGTCCCAAGAAGTAAACCTCTTGAATCCAAAACTAGAACTTTGAGAGATTACCATAAAGCTGGTGCTCTCAGAGTGTGTCCAGTACTACCTGCAAATGGTAGGCATGCTCGTCCTCAGTAGTATAGTAGATCAGAATATCGTCGATGAAGACTATGAAAAAGAGATCGAGGTATGGCTGGAATATCCTGTTCATGAGACACATGAACACTGATGGAGTGTTGGTTACGCCAAAGGGAATAACAAAGAACTCATAGTGGCTGTACCAACATCTGAAGGCCATCTTCTACACATCCTCATCTCGAACTCTGAGCTAGTGATAGCCTGATATGAGGTCTATCTTCGAGAACCACCGTGCTCCATTGAGCTGATCAAAGAGGTAATCAATCCTCGGGAGTGGGTACTTATTCTTGACGATCACCTAGTTCAGGTGACGGTAGTCAACACAAAGCCTCAAGATCCCATCTGCCTTCTTGGTGAACAGAATTAGGGCTGCCCAGGGAGAAACACTAGGCCAGATGAATCCCTTCCCCTGAAAGTCCTCCAGCTTTACCCGCATCTCACGAAGCTCAGCGGGAGCCATCTGCTATGCTGGAGTAGATATCGGTGTCGTACCAGGGTACATGTCAATATAGAAGTCCACCTCTCTGCGAGAAGGTAGTCTTGGAACCTCGTCAGGGAAAACAACCGCGTATTGGTCCACCACTATAGGATAAGTCAGACTCTCCAAATCAACTTCTCTAAGGGTAAGGCAAGACAAATAGTGAGTGATCGACTGCACCCTCCTCCAAGTAAGTCTGTCCTATGATGCAAAGGTCCCCTTCTCGCTGGTGATGGTAAACCTGGTCCCATCAGTGCAGACACAACACACTTTTCACCTAATACAGTCAATCTGAGCATGGACTTTAGATAACGACTCCATACCCAAGATGACATCGTAAGGCCTCGATGCCGCTATGAGGAGATCCTAGATAAAGCTATCACCTCCTAGAGTAAGCTCACACTACTGGCACCAGTGCGTAATCGTCGAGTCTTATCCCGTAGGAGTCTCTAGCCATAAGGATCGAGCCAACGGCTCCGTTGGAATCTCTAAGCTCCAAAATAGGGCAGTGGCTATGAAAGAATGAAGGGAACCCGTGTCTATAATAACTACAGCTAAGGTGGAGTAGACACAAATTGTATCTCAAATCATCTCTAGAGCACCGTGATCGTAGACCTCAGCTGCCTGAAGCTGAACTCTCCGCTATCCACCCGCTCCCTGTGGTCGGGGTGGACCTCCTGGTGGTGGTTGTGGTAACACCTTATAATATCATCCACCACCAGATGCTTGACCAGATGCTCTGTCACGTCCACCTGCGCCCTGCGGACCACCTCAATCAAACCTATGCCTCAACCTAGGAGGTCCCTCAGCTGACACCTGATCATCTGAACAGCTGGTCAGATAGTCACGATCCATGTGACCCTGCCCACCGCATGAGTAACACTACCTAATCCTGGATGGTAAGTCACTACCACAGGTTATCTGCACAATAGATCCCGAGTCCTACAATCGCCCACCTGTGGGTTTGGTCCTCTTGGACCTCTGCGTTATCTATCTACTGCCAGCTGCAGAAGACTCCACTGCATGTCGACTAGTAGTGGGTCTCGCTGCTGGTGACTGCTCAGATAGAAAACTCTCCATTAGGATGGCTCTCTCTAACACCCCCACCTGCGTCGGGATGCTAAGGGAGATCATCGATGACCTTATCTCTCACCTGAGCCCCTGTTCAAAGGTCTAGGCCCTGAAGAATGTGTCCCGTACCATATTCGTGGAGTAGCGTGAGAGGTCGTTGAACCTCGTCGAGTACTGTGCTACTGTCATCTTGCCCTGCTGCAAATGAATTAGCTCCTGTATCTGTACCACTCGTAGGGTCTCTGGAAAAAACTTTACTTGGAACAGTCTCTCGAAGTCTGTCTAGAGTGGTGTCGCCTCGTCGTACACCTGGAGAATTAGGCTCCACCATCTGCCTGCTGCTGCCTGAAGGAGGCTGGCATTAAGGATCACCATGAAGTCTGCTGGTGTCCCTTATAGCCTGAAGAATCTCACCGTAGAATGCAGCCAATCCTCAACCACCTGTGGGTCTGTCTCTCTCTAAAACCTGGGTGGCCTCTAGCGCTAAAACTCATGCAACGTGGTCAAATGATGTGCATCATTTTCTGCTGGGGCTCGTGGAATCGGTGGCCCAACAGGAAGTGGTATCGCTGGTGCCTACACTGGAAAAGGGCCCTGCATCGAGGTCTCATCGTTCGATGGGCTGTCAAAGAGTATGATTCTCAGGGCTCTACAGGGAGGCATCCTGAATGAAAAATATGCAACACGGTCATAAGATTTACACCTAGTGAGATGACCTAGTAGAGCTGACTTAAATATTTTTTTTTGAAAACACACACGCAATCGGTGTTTTCGTGCACTGAGTCGAAAATCAGAAGTCAGGGTCCTGGTGTATGGATATGTCGGCCGCCCGCACCAACAATGGACTCCCTGAACTGAAAACCACATTTAGTTACCTTAACACTATTGCTTCACCGAAAAGAAATATCAGAGTCCTAATCTTTGCAGTAGAACCGAATCCTCTAATACCAATTTGTCACTACCCATCCCCCAGGGCCCGTATCGTGACTACCCCAAGCCCTCCTTCCATAGGTCAGGGGCTGGCAACTAGCACCAAAGGTGTAAATCCCTAAACCGGGAAGGCATTGCCTTTATAAACTAAAACACACACAAAAGAGTACATGCTGATAGTAAAACACTAAACAAAGCTGTATACAAAAGAGTGCTAAAAAGTGAAGGGTCCAGAAATACAAGCCCAGTAGGAATGTACAAGTACAACTAAAATTCAAGAACAACTAAAGAAATGTAAAACAGCTATTGGGTCATCCTCTGGGGTTCCTACCTGAAGGGTAGGTATAGATGGCCTCCTCAACACTCCACGTCTGACCGTCTGCTCCGTGTACTATCTCACCGAGTGGTCCACCTATGGGTACTATCCAATCTTGCTACTCTCTGCCTCAGTCAGCGCTGTCCATCAACTATAACCAACAAAAAGAGGTGCGGGCATAGCCTATGTAGGGGTGAGTATGAAGATACTTAGTAGGGACCCCGATACCCTTAAGTTCTCACAAAATCTGATAAGGATACACCACAAAGTATGGATTAAACAGATAACCACTACTTGGGTATATGTCCATACATATACCTAAGTTATCTAGTAACCCATCTCAATCATGAGGAAAACACAAAATTCATTGACTCAGCTCAAACCATAATTTTATTCTAGGGGGGTAGTATCATGTAACAACCCCTGTCACACTGTCGGAACCTCAACTGTTGGTGTACTCCTCCTCTATCGAGTACAGTGGGCCTGACGCATCACACAGAGGCGCTTCCCACTATCCTTGGACTGCTGAGGTACTCCTCCTGTAATGCACCGTGGGTCTGCTGTGTCACACAGAGGCGCTCCCCACCACAGGTTTGCCGCACTCACACATAGGGGCTCCCCCTCGTAGCCTACCGAGGTACCCCTCCTGTTGAGTACCATGGGTTTTACGTTCTCACACAGAGGCTCTCCCCACTGAGGGTTTTCCGCGTCACACAGAGGTGCTCCCCACTAGGCCGGTCGAGTCACTCTGAGTCAAATCGGTCAAGCAGTCATCAGGTCTCAACCAGCTACTAGGTCTCCGTACTCTGTCCGCTCGCCTGCAGAAGGATCCGCTCCATGAGCTACTTGTCGATACTCCAACTATCACGAAGTCCCATGTAGAAGTATCTCAAGGGTCTGGCTCATTATAGGGGTCTCAACGCAATAGATGTTGCGTCAATCGGACGCCTGGTCTGTGAGTTATTGGCATTTCCGTCCCAGGGGCCCAGTAGGATTTTATGTTCAAACCAACCTTACCATACCCCAAATGTGTCCAAACCTCAAGTGGGGTATTCCAAAAGAACCGTCTCGCTCTAATATTTCCTTCTTCGCAGACGGTTCTTCGATCAGACACCCGTAGCCTAAGTTATGGGTGAAAAGGTGAATTCAGGTCAAACGAGTCCGGACTGGGGTCCGACCCGGTCTGCGGGTCCGACCCGGCCCATGGGGGCGGCTCGGCCCTAGGGTGGCCTGAACCGAGGGGGTGGCCCAGACCGAGGGGGCGGCCCAACTCGAGGGCAGCCCGACGTGATGGTGCCAGGCCCTTCTGCCGATGCCTGGCCTAGCTGCAGCCCCCCTTTCATCCGCGCAGCACGATGGTGTCACACCCTTCTGATGACCCGACGACCTTTTTCCGCCTGTTTCTTCACGGCCGACCTGTCTTCGGCCACCGTTGCTCCACCGCGATCCACTCTTCCGGCAGCGCCGTTGTACCTTCTTCATCATCAACATGTGATGTAGAAGGAAAGGGGAGGGTCGGGCTGTGTTCGTGTGGTCTGAGCCCTCCTCGTTATGGTGATATCAATCGGCAAATCAAAATCCATAAATCGAACGACGTAGAACGAGAACAAAATCAACTCAAATCCCCTACCTCGGGTTCATTATTCGTTGATGATGTCAAGGAAAGGGCAGATATTGATTCATTGATGTCAGAAATGAAGAAGCCGAGTATGGCGTCGTCGGCGTTCTTCAAGGATGACGCTCCCTCCTTTGTTCCGTTTGAAGAAGGAAGAAGGTGTTTGTCGTTCTTCGATGGAGAGGGGAATTCTTTGCTGGAATATTAAGTTCTCCAAGTGTTCTTCCTCTCCCAAAATTCCAACTAAAGGATATACCAACAAAATAATAGAGTGAGAATCCTATTAATTTTGTTGGCACAAAATTTGAATTGGACCCATTAATAACCTGGCTCCACCAGATTAATACACAAGCGTTGGCATAATTAAAACTAAAGGAGTCAAGAGGCTCTCCCTAATTAATGAGGGAGAGTTGAGAGGTTTCATCCTCAGGTGGTCCCCACCGCTTTTAATCCTCTCGCGGGAGGTTATGCTTGGGTGGGACCCACCACCATAACCTCTCATGGGAGGTTAGGGTGTGGCGGTCCCACCACCAACTCCTATGGGGAGGTTCCAACTACGATCCAACACACACAAGACAACCTAAAATAGATTAAAGTGTTGAACACTTTAATTTATTATTTTTATAAAAATCCAAAAACTATCTTTTATTTTTGACCATATGCTATCAAGGTGAAAGTGTTCTTAAGCGAATACCGGCGCTACGATTTCAACGATGCCCTCAGATTTCAATTCCGAGCACCGGTTCAAAAATTATAAAATCCCGCTCGTACGTTTACTGAACGTACCCAAACAAAACTTCAGAAATTGATTCAGGGCACATTGGGCCTCAGAATCAAGTGCCATAAATTTTTGCGGACTCGTAAAAATCCCTTGAATTTAAGAAAAAAAAATTTCCATGGAATTTCTGGGTCTTTACACTGTAGATTCTAGCATGGTAGATTCTATTGCTTGCGTCGTTCACCTTTGACCACAATGAGAATCACTTTCAAAGAATTCTACTTGTTTAATATATACTTGAGAGTGGGAGGTGGAAGAAGATCACTCTCTGTTCATGGGAGTGTTCTTGTAGAGGGATCTCTCTAGGGCTTGATAGGCCTCTCTCCGTCTGTCATTGTTCATAACACAAAATGAATTAGCACTTTTGAAAAAAATTTAATTGGGTTTAAATACCTCTAGGGTTTAGAAATAAATAATTTCTTAAGTTCCCTTTAATATTGATTTAATCCCTTTTAGAATCCAATTTTTAAATTAATAATAACAATATTATTTCCTCTACATGTTATTAACATACGAATTAAATTAAATATTATTTAATCAAATAATATTCAATATATATTATTTCTCACATGACCAAAAAACTTGTTCTGCCATTCCTACACAATATTTATCAGACCTGAATAATGACTATTTATTTAATAAATAAATATCACTTAATTATTATCTAATAAATAAATAAATACTATATTCAATAAATTTTAAAAAATATATTTATTAAATATTTAGATCACATAATATTCTTTATAATAACTAGTGACATAATATATGCGATCAAACATACATGAATAAATATTAAACCACACACAAAAATAATATTTATTCAAATAGTTGAATAATAAATAATAATATATTGTTTAACTAAGATTTTGGATACACTTAGTGTGTGACCCTCTGGGCCTCTTTCTCAATGGAATTAGGCGAATCAACCTAAAGTCCAAGGTTAGCATTTAGGAACATGCCAAGGAACCCATAAAGAAATAAGTTAATGTCAAAATGAAATAATACCTAATTTAGAGATTTATTGTGTAATATAATCCATTTATCATGATATATCTAATCAAACAGGTTGCACACTGGTGCCATCAACCTATGTGCTTGATGTCTCTTTTTTGAATTTCTAAAAATTGAACTTGCCTATAGAACACTATAGACATGGATTTATTTAGGATATATAATTTACATCAAATGGACTTAGATATAAACTTCTATTAAATAATAGATGATAAAAATCCTTTCTTTCATTATTCATTAATACAATATTACTCGTGATGCACCCAACATATCCTAATTTTCTATGAACATATTTCATGACGACTTTCATAAATACATAAAAATAAGATACTTATAATACTCATTAATAATAATATTAAAGTCTAAGGATCAATACAAACATCTATATATAGGGACATCTAATTACACATATAAATGTGTATTTCTTAATGGTGGGTCTCGTTCTCATAATATCCTATACTGGATATTACCAAAGGCATACACCATGAGAAGGTGCCTCAAATTACTATGAGTCTCCACCAAAGATATGCTATATCATTTTTTCTCTCAAATGATATCATCTAGTTATAAAACATATATTTAAGAAAAGTATCAATGAACTTCTAGGTTCTCATTATAACGAGGAACTGATATGACCTTTTAGCATGAAAAATACTCTTAGAAAATTATCTAATAATATGTTATGCATAAGAGAAATCATGATGTGATAATGAGTTTATTAATATTAGAAACTATGAATGTATGTTATTATAAAGTACATAAAATTTGGTTCTAGGGAACCAACTCCAACATATGATGGGTGGCTTAGAAAACATTGGTTAAGAACAAAAAAGGGAATCACTCACACCAGAGTGTGTTTGTATGTATAATGGGAGATGATTATTTATATTATGGATCATAGTTAGAAATGAATTATAGAGAATGAGAAGTTACCACTTATGGAAATATGATAATCCTTAAAAAATTGGATTATTTTTCTTAAAAACCAGATTCCTCTAATGGATTTATGAAAATGTTTAATTTCCTTTGATTTTGGAAAATAAGGATTTTATAATGAATTTTGGGGAAAAAATATATTTTCCATGTTTTATTAAAATTAGTGTTTTTGTGGTATTTGGGAAAATTATTATTTTTCCTTGATTTTGAATTTTGGAAAGAAAACTTGACTTAGTCAAATTTATGATTTGTGCCTTAGGGAATTTGATTTTTGGAAAATTATGGGACACTTTTAAAAGCATGTTTTGTATTTTGTAAATTTAATTAATTAATGTTTTTAGTTTTAAAAATATCTTTAATTTACTATAGTTTTTTAGAATAACACTTTTATTACCTTTTTATGGACATTTATTTAAGTCTTAGGGAAATATGTTCGACTTTATACATACCCCCTTCTTGTGCATGTCTATGTACTTATCAACGTTTTTAGGAATGAAGTAGTTAAGCATGAAGACATTGTCCTTCATCAATAGAGATTCATGATTCCTCCTTAGAAAAATGATGGAGGGGATCATGGATCATGGTTTGAGCATTGGTATTTGGTTTAGGTCGGTCTTTATTTTGTATCATACTTTGGATTATAGTTATTTTTTTATAAAATTTGTTCTCAACTATTAAAAATTTATTTTATATGGTTTTATTAAAATTAGGTTTTATATAGCATTCCAATTTTTTAGTTGTGTATTTTATGGAAAATATTTCCCTATGACTTTTTTATACCTCACCACTTGTTGTTAGTCTCAGGTGATTAGGGAATGCACTTGAGTCCTTGTGGCACCCCATCCCAGAACTTAAGATTTAGTCCCCCAAGTTGAATTTGAGTGGGGTTTTGAAGTAAATAATTGGAAGCTTCTTAGTCATGGGGAATAAGATGGTTGTAACATATAATGTACACATAAAAAGACTTAGTGAACTATTTTATAGTGAACTTTAACTCATCAGGATAATTTGGTAAAAGAGAGGTTGGTAATGACCTTGTAGGAATGATATTTATTCCATATCAACCCCAAAGGGTTAAAGTGATAGGAGTCCATGAACCATAATAGTAATGGTATAAACTATATCTTATGATATGGTTCTGAAATAAAAGATATTTTTTTATATGGAAATGGTTTTCCGATGATTGCGATTTAGTATTTTCGAAAGGTTTTTGAAATATATATTGTATTGAATTATTATGAAACATGATTGAAATATTGGGATGAATACTTGGGAATTGAATTAGATAAAAGAAAAGTATTCCACCTAATCAGAGTTTTTAGTGTGAATTTTTGTGATTATGACTGATAGAAGGATGTTTTTTGTTTTAAAATTAATTTTTATAATATATTAAATATGTTTCTAAGGAGAGATAAAATTTCACATGGATGAATACTAGAAGTAGTGGAATATACTATATTAGACCCTCAGTTGGTGGGAACTATTCTATATGATATTTTAGGGATTATTAGGGGTGATAAACTAGATAATACTATAAAGTTGGATAGATGTTATTTTTGGATATTAGTATAATGTTGGGATGCATTTCAGTTAAGCAGTTTTTTGTGAGTTATGTGGTGTGTATAAAAATTCATTCTCATTTCCAATGAATGAAAGTGAGTGGGTGTTATACTATGTGTGATAATTGAAAATGGAACAAATTGGGATGAGTGAATCATGGATAGATTTTTGGCCTGATATATGATAAATGAGTGATATATGATTATGTAAATGGTTCCATGTGAATGTATTGAGTATGTTATAAATATAAGCATGGTTAACACTTTATGGGAGTTATGTTAGGAATGAAGAAGATTCAATATCTCTATATTAGAAGTGTGATCCTAGGTTTGATGGGATATGAATCTTGGAGGCATGTGTTAGAAGATATGGTGGGGCAGTACATGGTTTATACCTTCTTGGTGAAAAAATGGGGTAGGTGTCGATAAAAATTGAGGACCATTAGGAGGGATGTTCTCCAGTTTTCTCTTTCATAAGAAGCAAGAGATTGGGTTTCCATGTGACATCTAATGGATTTTATGAGTTTAGTGAAATAGTATTCCAGTACCATTTGAGGCCTCCCTTATTGGGGGTTATTAGACTTAATGAGCTCCAATGGTATTGAAATGGTGTTAAGGACTCCTTATATATTTGAAATCCAAGTGCTATGTCATGAGAGTATAGTATGGATTAATAAAGGACCACAATTGGGAATTAGGAAATTTTAGGAAATGGATTATCTCTAATATTAGTATGAAATGGCCATAGAGGCATGAGGATTATGTTTGGGTTGAGTTAATCCTATTTTGTGGGATAATGAGGTGAAACCTATTGATATTTTTTAAAAATACAAATAAGTGAGAATATTGGTTTGTAATCAATGGGAAACTAAGGGGATTATAAGACTCATCAGGGGACAAGGTAGATTCCTCAATCGGAGTGAGTATAGGAGTCACACGATTATGAATAAATTTACGAGTTTGATGTTATGTCCATTAGGAAATAAAGGTTATAATGAAGTTTCATTGATGATATTGGGTAGTGGTAGCTTGTAATAAATTAATAAAGAGTGAGTATGGATTATGAATATTGGTTCTTGAGAAATAGTGTCAGGGTAGTCATATGGTGGGGATCACACCATTAATTTTCAAATGGTGTAACCCTTTTTGTGAGAGAATGATGTGAAAGTTGAGGGTGATGTATTAGGATAACATAATCAAGTAGGAGTTATGGTTTTTTTTCAATGGATTGGTTTATGTGGGGGAGTTATTTATGGGTATTACATTTAGTAGTTGAAATTATGTGAGTGTTGGAAGTCAATATGGGGTGTTATTAATAATTTAATATGTTAAAATACTAGTTCTAAATTGTAGATAATTTAGAGACCAAGAAAATGTGGTTTTCAGATTGTTCATAATCAGTGATTAGTGGGAAATAGTTTCATATGAAACCATGTTGTCTTCAAATCTCAAATTAATGCTCATGAGATATATTTATCTAGGTATTCAATCTAGGTTTATAAATAAGTCTCTTCATGGGATATTGGAGATTAAAGAGTTCATTTTATCCTGATGATGACATGGCTAATCCCTTGATGGGATTTATCCTCTCAACCACATGGTGGTATAACCCTTGAATTGGAGGGATCATGTGTGTAGTGAACCAAATAACAGGTTATTAGGCTATTTCCTAGAATTATCATAGTGTTAAAGGACTAATTTTAATTAGTTTACTTATTATTTACTATACTAAGAATTAATATATGGTCTTTGGGCAGAGTGAGTGTCTTAGATAAATGACTCAGGGTGGTATTTGAGGTGAAATATGAGTATAAATCAAACTTGGTAGTTTCATTGTACTCTTTATAGTATGTTGGTACTATTGGGAGGAGCATGCTAATGAGAACATGGTATTGAAAATATCTTTGTTTTATCACACAATTATCCAAGGTTTAACTCAAGCATGGATACTCTATTGGTTATAAAATGTCAGCAAGACTAATACATCATCATTAGGGTTGGGAGATTTGGCACTACGGTGAGAGTCCCATGGTGAATCTGGAGTAAGTTATAATGACAGAGGGACCAACAATATTTTTAATCCATAATCATGCATGGTGAGTTAGAATTGGAGTGGGATACATCATTTAGAAATTATTGTTTTGTAATATGGAACAAAACATGAGCCTTTTAGAATGAATAGATTTTCTAGACTAGTTATAAAGACTACATGAATAAATCAAGTTTAGAATCATGAAAGAGTGTTGATATTATATTCCAATCGATGAATTAGGAATTATGGTTGGAATATGAAGTTAGTTCACTAAATTTCTATTTAAGAGATATTTTTAGTTGACGAGCTTAGTAAGATTTATATAAATGATATCATTAAAATTCATTGAGTTTTGAATTCTAATATATTAGATTGAGATCATCGGTTTACATTAAGTTTCTATAAGGGACTCCAGAATACCTTGGGGATATAATTGAAAATGAGTGCAACATATCATCAAATGATGAGTGATTAGTGAGAGTATATTATTTTGAGTTTAGAGGATATGCTCCGGGATTATGTGCTTAGTTTTGGATGATCTTGGGGGAATCGTTTTCTATTATTGGGATTTATATGTAATGATGGATACTAGTTAATAATTTATATTTCACCACTAGTGGGATCTAATTTGGTGTAAGAAATGATTGGACAAGTCTAGGTGATCAGAAAGAAAACAACCTCATACTAGATCTCCTATAGGTCATAAAACAATATTTAATATTGAACCTTGAGGTTTGACGTTAGAGATTTAATATTCTTGGAAGTGACTCTTACATTAAAGTATATAAACTATCAAAAACTAAGAAAGTTGATGCCATGGTATGTGGGGCCATTTGTGATCCATGATAGGATCAATGAATTTTCTTATTGATTTTATTTTATAACTGTATTGATTCATTAATGAGAATGATCGGTAACTTTTTAGGGATGAAAATACCTATTATGGATAGAATTTTTACACCTAGGTTTTGAGGATTCATTGTTTTATGGTCATGGAATATAATGTTGATTCTTAAAGAAGGAATCATGTTGAGTTCTTGATTAATATTAATAAATAGATGCCTATATGATCTCAAAATATTTTTTTGACTATATCATTGGATCTATCATGGGGTTTTTACCCTAAGATCCAAGTTTCATTTGAATCCGAGTTATAGGTAAAAGTTTTTGTAGGATAAATAGGACCATGCATGATCCAATAACAGTACAAGAGATCATGAATCCCATGAAATCAAAGAAATATGGATTTTCATGATCCCACCACAATTTTTCACTACTACAGATATTACCTTTAACATCACATAGAAAGGCCTTTAACAGCGCTAAAAAAGCACTATTGTCATCAACACTGTTAGGGTGTGGGGGTCCCCTTTTTGAGCACCAAAAAGTACTGATAAAGTGAATCCTTTATCAGTGCTAAAAAATTACTGATAAAGGCCACCCTTTATCAACACTAGTTTAGAGTTAATAAAGGACCCACTTTATCAACACTTTCATTAGCACCGATAAAGGACCAACCCACTACATTGTGAGTTTTTGTATAAAAGCACACTACAAAAAATAGCTATAAACTATATGAAAAATATATAATTTAATTGAAATAAATTTACATCATGAATAAAAAAACACCACTATATACATTTCAAACAATGTTTTGTATAATTACATTTACAATTATTATCCACAAACATTTCAAAACATTAATGTTTCATCGTATTTAGCCCCAAAAATCCCCTATAAAAAAATCCCACCCATGGTATCAGTTACCAAAAAAATAAATTCAACCTAATCAAAAAAATCTATATATATTAGAAAACAAATATTAGGTTAATAATACCATAAAGAAATAAATTAAACCTTAATATAAAATAATACATTAATAAAATGTCAATTTTAAATAAAAAGACACACTTGTAGTTACAATGATCACACCATGCATCATATTAAGGTGGGGGTTGATTCTTACATATTAAAAATGAGTTATTGATCAGTTTGATAAAGTATCAAAATAATCTGAATGTGATTGCTCAGTTTTGAGTATGTCACCTTTTCTTTTTACTAAAATTAATGTTAATTTTAAATAAAGACACACTTGGAATTATATTGGCCACACCATGCATTGGATTGAGGTGAAACTAATTTATACATGTCAAAAATTACTTATAGATCATTTTCCTAAATTATCAAAACAATCTGAATGCATTTTCTCAGTATTTAGTATGTTACTTGTGTTTTTTACTAAAATTTCATTTCAAAATAGAAATTCATTTTGAGTCATACTAGTCACATCATGTGTTAGTTTGATATGAGACTACTTTATAAACATAAAAAATGACTTATGAATCACTATCCTAAATTATCAAGGAAACCATAGTGTGTTTTCTTAGTTTTCAGTGAGTGACACATGTTTTGAACTAAAATGTCAATTTTAAAATGATAACTAACACTTTGAGTCATACCAGTCACACCTTGTGTCAGATTGAGGTGTGGTTGATTCCTACACATCAAAAATGACTCATGGGTCTTTTTTATAAAGTATCCAAACAATCTAAATGCATTTTATTAGTTCTCAGTATGTTTCTTGTTCCTTTTATTAAGATTAATGACAATTTTAAATAAAAACACACAGTTGGAGTCCTATAGGTCACACCATATGTCACGAATTGTCCTCGGGACCCGTGCCGTGACTACCCCAAACCCGCCTCCCATAGGCCAGGGGCTGGCGACTAGCACCAAAGGCGTAAATTCTGAAAAAAGGGGAAGGAATTTCCTTATAAAGTAAACAAACACAACAAAGTAAGCCATCAAAAGTAAACACTAAGTAAAACTGGGCACAATAGTAAGTGCGGAAATTAAATGGGCCAGAATACAAACCCAAATTGAAAGTAAAGTAAAACTGGAAAGAAAGTACAACAACTGAAAGTAAAGTAGCAACGTCGAGCCATCCACTGGAAGTCCCACCTGAAGGGTGGGTACAGGTAGCCTCCTCAGCTGCTCGGGTCCAGCCGTCCACTCCGTGTACGTCCCGCCTAGTGGTCCACCTCCAGGTACCGACCTACTCAAAAAGCCTTAACCATGATCAGCGCTGTCCGTCGTCTGCATCCAACACAACGTAGTGCAGGCATAGCCCATGCAGGGGTGAGTATACGCTACTCAGTAGGGACCCTGAGACCCCGAAAGGCCACCCAGAATCCACAAAAGATAATCCACAAATGAAAGATACAATAACGAAGTAACATCCAACACTACTTAGGTATATGCCCATACATATACCTAAGTCATCAATTCCAGTTCAGCTCCAACATCCGAGCCCAAGTTCGATCACGTCCACATAGGATAGTACAACCCAATCCACACAAGAAATCACAACACAATCCACATAGGAAAGCAAGTGAATCATATCGAAGATAATGATTGAAAGTCAAGACTTAGCTCACACAGGTATACTTCTTTGTAAGGTGATAGAGATGATCATATGTAGCCACTGATTCATCTAAGATGGGACCCACGTAGGATACTAAACCAGCTAAGCTGTCGGACCCACATAGGATACAAGACCAGCTACTCTGCCAGACCCACGTAGGATACAAGAACAGAGTCAAACACTGCCAGACCCACGTAGGATACAAGAACTGTAGTACTGCCAGACCCACGTAGGATACACGAACAATAGTCATCGCCGTCGAACCCATGGAGTATTTCAGTATGGTCGTCATCGCTGCCGAACCCATGGAGGATTTTAGTGCAGTCGTCGTCGCTGCCGAACCGACGAAGAATTTCAGTGCAGTCGTCATCATCGTTGCAGTCGCAGCCAGCTCTAGGGTTCCCGCACACAACATGCTCGTTTCCGAGAGGGTCCGCTCTACGAGCCAAGGGGGTCGTTACATCAACTGACATATAGTTCGGAGTTGATGTATCCCATAGTTCCGTATCGACATAGGGAACTCAACGTGACAGATGGCCCGTCAATCAGACGCCCGGTCTGAGAGTTATTGACTTTTTCATTCCAGGGGCCCGGTTGGTTTTTTAAGTCAAAACCAACCTGACCGCACTCCAAATACGTCCAAACCTCGAGCGGCGTAAACCAAAAGTTCCGTCTCACTAAGAGGAATCCAACAAAGTCGACGACACGTCAATCAGACGTCCGAAGCTCAAGTTATAAGCGTTTCCGCTCCGAGGGCCCAGTTGGTTTCGTGTTCGAACCAACTCGGTTGTACCCAAAGTTCTCCAAAACCTTGAGTGTAATATACCGAAACGACCGTCTCGATCCAAGGATCGTATCGCAACTGATGGTGCATCGATCGGAGGTCCATATCCCATGTTACGTGCATTTAAACGAACTGTCTGGTTTTTAGGGGGTTTTGGGCCCGTACCGACCCGGCCCAAGACCCCCTGGGTCGGCCCGAACCCGGTTGACCCGATCCAGCCTGGCCTGGGCGGCCCGACCTGGCCTGGGCGGCCTGACCCAGCCTGGGCGTCCTGGCCCGGCCTGGGTGGCCGGTAGGCCTGGCGCGGCGCAACGGCGCCGCACCCCTCCGTCGCGGCCCCGCTCAGGCTGCGGTGTCTTTGTGGTTCTCCCGCCTGGCGCGACGGTGCCGCGTCCCTTCGCTGCGGCCCGACTCCGTCCGCAGGTTCATTCAGCCTCAACGGCGCGGCGCGACGACGCCGCGCTTCTTCGCCGTGATTCTCCAAGTTCCCGCGCGGTGCCGTTGCACCGCGCTGCCTTTGTTCGTGCCGCAACAAGAACAACAACAAAGAGAGAGGAGGGTCAGCCGAGTTCGTGCGGTCTGACCTCCTCTCATTATAATGATAACAGGCGGCCCAAAAAGAATAAATATCCTCGTCAAGTAAGCGCAAATTCAATCCATAATATTTTGACTGAAACCCCTACCTCGATAACGAGTTGACGATCGATGAGCATTGTGGAAAGCGGCGTCGCAGGGTGTGGCTCCGTACACATCGTCGGTGTTCTCCTGATGAAGAAAACGACACATATTCGTTCTCCAAAAAAGGCATCTCTCACCCACTGCAGAGGGGAGAGAAGACGGCACGACGATCTTCCTTTGCAGTGACGGCGTTCTTCGTCGAGGTCTTGACGTTTTTCGCGTTCTTCAACGTGGAGGACGATATTCTTAGAGACCTCGGTTATTTTCTCCCTAGACTCCACACAACAAACCAACCAAAAAAAAATAGGACTTTTTCTTAATTTATCCACACTTGCCAACATTTTTAAAATTCAAAAACCTCATTTAATTAATTAACGAGATTCAATTAATTGAATGGGTGTGTTGGCATTCAATTAAAGAGAGAGAAGGTCAAAAACTTAAGGGGGGTTGCTAACATTAAAGAGGGGGTTTAGGGGATTTGAAGAGGTGGGGGCTCGTGTGGGGCCCACCTCACTATTAACCTCACATGGGTGGTTAGTTCCACCCCAACCTTCATCCTTAGGATTTAACCACTTAAAAGAAATAAAATTAGTAGCACAATTTTATTTCTCTGTAGTCTTAATCCACAAAATTTAAACAACTCTTCCCAAGATAACACAACTATGCAAAAGGTCTTATTAAGCAAATATCGGCGTTATGGTTTCAATGGTGCCCTTAGATTTCAATTCCAAGCACCAGTTCAAAAGTTAGAAAAACCCACTCGTTCGTTCCCTGAACGTACCCGAGATAAACTTTGGAAATTGATTCTGGGAACACCGGGCCTCAGAATCAGGTGCCGTTAGAAACTGCGTACTTGTAAAATCCCAATGAAAATTAAGAAAAAATTTCCCTTGAATTTTATGTGTCTTTACATTACTCCCACCTCAGGGATTTACGTCCCCATAAAGATACATTACAAACTAGGGAAACAAATGAGGGTACTGAGCACGCATCTGAGCCTCCCGCTCCCAAGTGCTCTCCTGGAGGTTCCCTTGCTGCCATATGATGCGCACTAGAGGAATCGACCGCCCACGTAGGAACCACTCCTGTCGATCCTCGATCTCCACCGGATCCTCCACAAAAGTCACCCCATCATCAACGTCCAGCTCCCCATGGTTGATGATATGCGTCGGGTCATGCATGTATCTCCTCAGCTGAGATACGTGGAAGACATCGTGCACTCGGTGCAACAGAGGTGGTAGAGCCAGGTGATAAGCCACCTCGCCTATCCTGCTGAGAACCTGGTATGGTCCGATGAAGCGCCGAGATTACTTTCCGCCCTGGCCAAATATCCGTAATCCACGTCGAGGTGAGACCCGCAAGAAGACGTGGTCACCATCCTCGAACTCTAATGGTCTCCACCTCCTGTCAGCATAAGACTTCTGTCGGCTCTGAACTGTCCTCATCTAGTCCTAGATGACCCGGACCTTCTCTATCGTGGCCTGGACCATCTCCGGTCCCACAAGTGCTGACACCCCGGGGTCTGTCCAGCACAGAGGTGATATGAAAGGTCGGCCGTACAATGCCTCGTATGGTGCCATCCCTATGGTGGAGTGGTAGCTGTTGTTGTAAGAAAACTCCACCAAGGGTAGGTGGTCCTCCCAGCTGCGACCAAAGTCAAGGACACATGCACAGAGCATGTCCTCGAGAGTCTGAATAGTCCTCTCCATCTGACCATCTGTCTGAGGGTGAAAGGTGGTGCTCAGACGTAGCTGCGTCCCGAATGCCTCCTGCAACCCCTTCCAAAGCCGGGAAGTAAAGTGAGAATCTCGATCAGAGACGATAGATAATGGCACACCATGAAGCCGTACAGTCTCCTGAACATAGAGACATCCCAAACTCTCTACTGAGCCCTACTATCTGATGGGTAAGAAGTGGACTGACATGGTGAGTCGGTCGATAATCACCTAAATGGAGTCATGACCTCTAGAAGTACGTGGAAGTCCAGTCATGAAATCCATAGATATCCCATCCCACTTCCACTCCGGGACCTCCAAGGGCTGTACCAAGCCTTCTGGTACCTGGTGCTCCGCCTTCGCTGTCAGGTGAGGCATTAAGAAACGAACTCTGCTACATCCTTCTTCATACCCGGCCACCAGTGCTATCGTATGAGATCCTGGTACATCTTTTCCACTCCTAGATGTACCGCTAAAGGGGAAGTGTGAAACTCCCTCAGCACCTCCTCCCGTAAAGAAGCTGGTACCATGGTACGTCCTCTGAAAAGGACACCGTGCTCTCCTCCTAAATAGAATCCATTAGGTGCCTGTCCTGAGGATATCTGTGCACGCCACCTCTCACAGTCAACATCCCCACGCTGTGCCTCTATGACCCTCTGTAGTAGTGGAGGAGTGACTGAAGAAAGGCTGCTCCATCTCTATCCATGAAGGATATCTGCAAAGCAGCTAGCTGCTCTGTCGCCTCTCCAAGTAGCTGAATGCCCATCCTCATGCTGAGAGCATCAGCTACTACGTTCCCCTTTCCAGGAGTATATACTTTCTCAAAGTCATAGTCCTGGAGGAACTCGAGCCATTGCCGCAGTCTCAGGTTCAGGTCCTTCTGTGAGAAGATGTACCTGAGACTCTGGTGGTCAGAGTAGACTGTAAAGCGCTCACCCATCAGATAGTGTCACCACATATTTAGAGCAAAGACCACTGCTGCCAACTCCAGGTCATGGGTAGCGTAGTTCTGCTCATGCTGCCTCAACTGTCATGATCCATAGGCGATCACTGATTGCTCCTACATCAGGACACATATGAGATCGGCCCCTGATGCATCGTAGTAGACTACGTAACCTACTTCCTCCTCCGGTAGCCTCAAGATAGGTGCGCTGGTCAACCTCTATCTCAGCTTCTGGAAGCTCTGCTGACATCTATATGACCACACGAAGGGTTTACCCTTCTTCATCAAAGATTATAGAAGTTCCACAACTCTGGATAAGTCTGGAACAAATCTCCTGTAGTACCCAGCTAGACCCAAGAAACTCTGCACCTCCATCACGCTCTTGGGTGGTTCCCAAGATAGCACTACCTCAATCTTCACAGGGTCCACCGCAAATCCCGCCTCAGAGATGACGTGTCACAAGAAGTGGACCTCACGTAACCAGAACTGACACTTCGAGAGCTTACCATAAAGATGGTGCTCTCGGAGTGTGTCCAGTACAACCCGCAAGTGGTAGGCGTGCTCCTCCTCAGTGGTCGAGTATTTCAAAATGTCGTCGATGAAGACCACGAAAAATCGATCGAGGTATGGATGAAAGATCCTGTTCATGAGACCCATGAACACTGCTGGAGCATTGGTTATGCCAAAATTCATAACCAAGAACTCATAGTGGCCATACCAACATCTGAAGGCCATCTTTTGCACGTCCTCATCCCGAACTCTGAGCTGATGATAGCCTGACCTGAGGTCTATCTTTGAGAACCACCGTGCTCCCTTGAGCTGATCGAAGAGGTCATAAATCCTCGGTAACAGATACTTGTTCCTCATGGTCACCCGGTTTAGGCAACGATAGTCGACACACAGTCGCAAGCTCCCGTCCGCCTTCTTGGCGTACAAAATCGGGGATGCCCAAGGTGAAACACTGGGTCCGATGAATCCCTTGCCCTGCAAGTCCTCCAACTATACTCATAGCTCTCGAAGCTCAGTGGGGGACATCTGATATGTTAGAGTGGATATTGGGGATGTCCCAGGGTACAGGTCAATATAGAAGTCTACCTCTCTGCGAGGAGGTAGTCCTGGAACTTCATCAAGGAAAACGTCCGCATACTGATCCACCACTACAGGAAAACTAGGACTCCGCACGTAAACTGATCCTAGGATAAGGCTAGCCAATTGATGAGTGATCGGCTATCCTCTCATCTGTGTGAGTCCATCCTGCACTGCTAAGGCTCCCTTCTCGCCGGTGAAGGTGAAACTGCTCCCATCAGTGCGAACACATCACACCTTGCTCCTAATACAGTCGGTCTAAGCATGGACTGTAGATAACCAATCCATGCCCAAGATGATGTTGTAAGGCCTCGACGCCGCTACAAGAAGATCCCAGATGAATCTCTCGCCTCCTGGAGTAAGTTCACACTACCGATACAAGTGCGTAATCATCGATTCTGCTCCCATAGGAGTCTCTAGACGTAAGGATTGAGCTAACGGATCCGTCCGAATCTCTGAGCTCCGAACAAGGGCAGCATCAATAAAATAATGACTCACTCTTGTGTCTATAAGAACTGCAACAAGGGTGGAGTAGACACAGATAGTGCCTCAAATCATCTCTGGCGTGATGTGGTCATAGGCCTTCGCTGCCTGAAGCTGAGCATGTCTCTACCCACCAGCTCCCTGTGGTCGGGGTGGATCTCTTGGTGGTGGTGGTGGTAAAGCCTCAAAGCGTCGCCTACCACCTACTGCTCGTCCAACTCTTCTGCCTCATCCGCCTGCACCCTGAGGACTACCACGGTCGACCCTCTGCCTCTTCCTGGGTGGACCCTCAACCTTCTGCTACTCCTCTGCATGGCAGGTCTGGAAATCATGAGCCATGTGGCCCTACCCGCCACATGTGTAGCACTGTCTGCTCCTCGGAAGGCTGGCTTTGCACCAGGTGCCCCGTACCTCTGATCCAGTGTCCTGAGTTCGTCCGCCTGATGGTCTGGTCTGCCTGGACCCCTGTGACGTCCGTCGACTGCCAGCTGCAGAAGACTCTGCTACGTGCCGCCCTGCAGTGGGTCTCACTGCTGGTGTAGGCTCAGCAAGAAAATTCTCCACAAGAAGGGCTCACTCCAGTACTCCAGCCTGTGTCAGAATGCTGAGGGAGATCATCGATGCCCGGATCTCATGCCTCAGTCCCTGCACGAAGGTCCAGCCCCGGAAGAATGGGTCCCGTACCATATCTGTCGAATAACACGAGAGATTGGTAAATCTCACCTAGTACGGGGCTACCGTCATGCTGCCCTGCCGCAGCTATAGTAGCTCCTGGATGCGCACCGCATGGAGGGTGGCTGGGACGAACTCCTAGCAGAAGAGGCTATCAAAGTCCGTCCAGTGGAGAGATTCCTCGTCATGCACCTGGAGCATCAGGCTCCACCATCTGCCTGCTGCCGCATGCAGGAGGCTCGTTGCAAGGATCACTATAAGGTCAGCTGGTATCCCCACTAGCCTGAAAACTCGAACAACCACCTCCAGCCAATCCTCAGCTGCTTGAGGGTCCGTCTCGCCGCGGAAACTGGGAGGTCTCTGACGCTGAAACTCATGCAGTGTACAAAGGCGACGTGCACTCTCAACGACTGGGGCTGGTGGCATCGGTGGCTCGGTAGGTAGTGGTACCGCTAGTGCCTTCTCTGAAAAAGGGCCCTACACCGAGGCCTCATTGCTCGGTGGGCTGTCATCTCGCACAAAGCTCGGAATACATAACATATGTATGAATAATCATAATATATGTATGCATAATCATAATATAAGTATGAATAATCATAATATAATTAATCTTAACATTTGGAACACAATGAACTAAAATCATGTCCACAAGTAAACTTATGATCATATAACATCAATTATACACATGCATCAATATATGGACATAAATTACGACAATCATGTCCATGAATATCATCATTATATCATGATATATATATATATATTGACCAATTTCATTGGAGACATATATTTATTTAAATAATTATTTATTTATTTATAATTATAATTATAAATGGTTATATTTAAAAAGTATTTATATATAATTATAAATATATAACTTTAAATATATAATTATAAATATATAATTATAAATATATAATTATAAATATATATTTATAAATATAAAAAATATATTTATTATTTAAAAAAATTTATTATAAATTTATAATTATTTAAATATATATATATTTATAATCTTATAAATAATTTTTTAAAACATTATATATATATATATTTGAATTATTAAAAATATATATCAATGTATCATATTTATATTAATTATAAACATGGGTTTTTTAGTTTCTTAGTCTTGTAGGAAGCAACAATTGATATCACTTTCCATTAATGAATCTGAATATATAGTAGCTGTAATTTTCTGTGCTCAGGTGTTGTGGATTCAACACACACTCACTACCTTTGGCATGAGTTTTAGTAAAACTTTTATTTTGTGTGATCATACAATTTCCACATCTTTAAGTAAAAACCTAGAAAAGCACCCATGAGCCAAGCACATAGATATAATACACCATTTCCTTTGGGATCACACACAAAAAGGATATATTATTATATAATTTATTCAAACTCAAGATCAAATTGCTGATATTTTTACAAAACCCCAAATTTCTGATAGATTTTAATATATTAAATAGAATCATAGAATGATTAACATAAAGTGATCATTTATTTACTTCATGTTTACCTATCTCTTTATAGTAGAAAAACTCCTTCAAAAAGGGGGAGAATATTTTTCCTATGTTTTGAATTTTTTTCTTAAGTTTTACTAAAAAATTTTGTGGAAATTTTTTCTAATTTTTCATATGTTTTATATATATATTTTTAGACTAATAATTTTTTATAAACTTTTTAAGTTTCACCAGATTGTGATCTGTCCAAATTTTGAACATATTGACTCTTTCCTTTGCTTTGTTATATATCCAGGAAGTACAAATTATCAGATCTTTTTTGTAAGAATGTTTATAATTTTTTTCTCAAGGAGGTATTTTTTCCTCCCCTCTTTTCTCTATCTTTATTCATATCATTTTTTAATCTTTATATATATATTTTTAAAAATATTTCTAATTTTATCAAAACTTTTAATTTTCATCAGAATAACTTTATATTCAATAAAACTCAATGATTTTCTAAGAAATGGTACAAATATTTGAGAGTTCAAAAATACAAAGATTTCTTAAAATATTTATGTCTTCCTATTCAGAAGATCAGATCTCAAACATTGTATTTTTTAGATTAGTTCTTATCCATTTGATATGGTTGGATGTTGGATTTTCTCTCTCTCCAAATATATATATAGGAGAAGTGGGTCACCATTGTTTCACTACCTTAATTCATAGGAGATCTCTTATCATTTTTATTTCTTTTCATCAGATTCATTTTTCATTTTCTCTGATTGGTTTTCAAAGACCATCCATTATTTATTAGTTATTCTAATCATAACCTATGGCATATTATAATGATTTTTTAGTAGGTAAGATATTAAATAAAGTTTTATAGGAAGAATTTGGTCTGAAAATTATGATTATTTGCTGAAGTCTGTTATTATTTTCCAATGGTGGGAATCCTTGTGTGTTTAAAAAGAATATTTTGATTTACATTACCCTATTTTTGTAAGAGTCTTTTATATGAATGCCAAGTTTAATGAAGTTTATGGTCTTAAAAATGTATCTTTTATGTTTTTGTAAAGTCTTATCGTCTGAATATCAAACAAATTGTTAAGCTAATTGAAATCCCTATTGAAGGAGAAGCTACTATTGTTACACACATGTTTCCATAGAAGATTAGATCCTTTGAGAAAGTAAGATAATACTTTTCATTATTTCCTATTCAAGAAAAAGTTAGAAAGCTATCTCATTTTTCAATATACATAAGGATAGTCTCTTTTTTGTTAAAAATATTTCTAATCCCTAGTAAAGGCAACATGGATATATTAAAGGTATAAGACATATATGTTTTATACTTTCTATGGAATATGAGAAAGTGTAACATAATAAATCTTATGTATAGTAGTGTTGAGTCTATTAATATTAGGATAGTTAAGTTAAAGATTCTTTTATAACCAATATTTATCAATAAAGTGTTGTTAGAAACAACAAAAGATCAAAAAATTCAAATTGAGGTAGTTCTAGTAAGGTAAAAGACTTCATATTTTGGAGAAGAAACCATTAACAAAATTAAGATTATATTTGTTATCGCGTTTAAATATTTTTTAGAAAAATCAGAAATGTTGCATCCATTAGTGAAGTTAAATATCTTAAGAAGAAATTTATATAGAAAATAAATTCTTGAGAAAAATTTCCTCCCATGATGAGAAATAAAGTTAAAACTATGTATGGAGAATCTTTTTCCAAGTTCATTTAAAATAAGGGAGAAAAGAAAGGTGACAACCCATTGTTTGGTTTGTATGCAATAGAGGATTTATCTTCAAAAGGAATAGTTTTATGAAAATATGAGAGAATAATAAAGGAAAAAGAGACAAGTTGTGAAGGAAAATAAAGAAAAAATAGAAAGTGACTTTTTAAAATAAGTTTCAAGAGCTCATTCTATAGTTGAAACTACTGAGAAAGAAGCTCCAGAAGAAGTGACCATTAATAAATATATATTGGCTCCAATTTTAGTGGGACCCTTTTCTATAGATCTTCTGACCGTTCAATAGGAATAATCCTTGTCTATTCAAAAGGACAAATAAGAAGAGGTTTTTTGATGAAATCCAAGATGATGCTAATCAGGTTAGTATGAAAGTTTTTAAAGAACAAGAATTTCAATCAGATTTTTTTAAAAGGTAAAATGGTTTCTCATACCATTGAAACAACTTGAGAACTCGAGAAGATTCAGTTTTTAAATAAAATTAAAGTCATAAAAGAGTTAAGGAATCATTTGAATATAGAAGAGATATCGACTGAAACATAAACTTCTCTATCTTCTAAGTCTGATAAAGAGGATTCTCTAAGTTATCATGAAGATAAGTTTTCAAAAAATGAATATATTTAATATAATGAACATTTATCAGATAAATATGAAACCAATGAAGAAGTTTATTTAATTGAGATTTCTCAAACTTACTTCATTGAAAAATAAGATCTTCAACCTTTAAGACCAACAACAAATTTTGTGCTAGATATTTCTTCTGATTTAATAAATTTTTCTATGATTACTAGTATCAAAGGAATGGAAATGAATACGAATTACTTCAATGAAGTAATAAAGATACTTGAAGAAGTTTTTTTTCACTTTTTTCCTATCATCCAATTCATTTGTAAATACATTCATAGAAAAATTTATATCTGGAAAACTCAGGTTTCTTTAAGAAACTAGTAGAAATGGTTATCCAGAATGAATATTAATTCAAAGATTTTAAGTGAAAATTACAAATTTGAATTCATAAAATATTGAAGTGTTGTAAAATGGATAAATAATTCTAATGGATATATCAAATTTTTTAATGAACAAGTCAACGATAATAAAAGGGATTCAAATCAGTTTCAAAGTTTGTTGAAAGCATCAATATGGATGTTCATGAAAGTTCAAGAGTAATATATGATCTATATTCTCTCAAAATATAGAAGGATTATGAGATATCTAAGAAATAAAATAATATATAAGAATTAGAAGAATAATTTTAAAAGTTGAAGTTAGTTGTTTCTAATTCAGAGAAAAATAAAGATGAAATTAAGAAGATGATGGCTATAATTAATAGAAGGATTAATTTTATTTTTAATTATTAAAAGCATTGTATTAATAATAAATTTTTGATGTTTTTTCTAAAATATTTAGATGAATGTTCTTATAAAATATTTTAATTAATGATTGGTTTATTCTAATATTTTTTGGATTATTCTTATAACCTTTTACCTATATATCAATTTTTTCGTATAATATTTTTTTCTCTATAACATTTTAGAGAATAATATCTATATTTTAAAGAAAATTTTTGAAAATAAAAAAGGGGGAGAAAGGGAGAAAGTCTAAAATATTGAAGAAAGGTGGAGAAATGGATAAATTTTAAACCTTTGGGAGAAATGGAAAAGGTTAAAATTCAATGAAGTTATGAAATTTAGGGGGGTAAGTTTAAAAATTTAAAACATTAAATTCCCCTTAAAAAAGTTGCGTTTTATGATTTCTAAAAAGGGGGATATTTTTGAGTCAAAAGAATCATTTCAAAAATTTCCAACCTTAATTTTAAAAGGAATAATTCACTTCCTTAAAATTTTATAAATTTATAACTTTTATAATTCCCAAGTACTTAAGAAATTTTTAGTAAAGTTTAATGTTTTACCAGATGGAAGAATATTCCTTCCATCAAATAGAAATTTTTTAATTTCACCGAAGAAAGGATATCAATTCCATCAGTTGTAACTTTCTTAAAGTATAATAGACATACAATTACTTTTTACATCAGCTGGATGGATACTAAGTCCACTAGATGGAGGTTTATATAGTCCATTAGATTTATTATAAAAAAGTCCACCAGATAAAGTTCTACCAAATCCATTAGACTAAAATTATCAGATGATGGGATACATTTCTACTAGATGAACTTTCATTAAAACTATTGGATTAATAACTTCATAACTTATATTTTAAAAAGGTATTCATTATATCAGATGGAATCTTTATGCACTTTAGATGTGTAGATCATAATGACTATCAGATAGACATATTGTGTTGAACCTTTCAAGTGAAGGAGTTCGTATGATTTCTTTGCAACCACTTTTGAGATATGTGGAATATGACTATTGGGATATCAACAATAAATATACTCTCATTCAAGGAGAATGATGTGTTACCCAAACAATATAAATTTGTTGTGAGAAGTTTATAACATATTTTTATGAGATAATGATTCATTGTAATATTTAGAGATATTTTTTACTTATGATACCCATTTGTGAGGATAACTTGTAAATGAAATAACTCTTTGATTTTGTAATTTCTATATCCAATCATGTTGATTGAGGCATATTATTGTTAGTGAGACAAAGGTACATTCTGATAGGTCTGATCGAGGGTTCCTAATGCCTGATAAATAAAAGCCATGTCTAATCATTGTATTGAGGGATTTGTTGGTCAAGGAAGATAAACTTTTATGATAAGGTGAATATCACAGATACCTTAAGTCTGGTTAAAAAATTCCTTAACACTGAAGGTTAAAGTGCAGATATTTCCTATAAAGGTTTTGTTAGTTTTATTATACACTTTATATATTCTTGTTTTACTTGTTCTTACAAGTTTCTAATTACACTGTTCATGTTTTAAGAAAAGTTTATATTATTTTTTGTATACACTTTCCTACTCTAATTATAAAGTGTATTAGTGTGAAACTTCATCTAATAACTTTCTCAAAGTGGTTGGTAAAAATTGAAAATTTTATTTTTATAATCTATAATTCACCCTCTTCTTGTAGGTAATAGTTTGTAACGACCCGAACTTTTGAATAAATTTTGTTTCCTACTTTTGTGTGTAATTTTATACTCAAAAAAACTATATCCTTAAAGTAATGATGTGATTATAATTAAAATAATAGCATTGGGTTTCGACTGTTATATGAACGTTGGCGAATATGACTGTTGGAAACTAAACACTTAACATTATGATTATTGTTTATAAATACAAGTGATCTTGGTTAATTAATATAGAAAGAAGAGTCGATGGCCTCATCCAGTAGACTCAGGCCGTATGATGCCCATCTGTCAGAGCCTGGGAAGGAGGTGGCTTCACAGGGCTTTGCTCAGGACCAAGCACAAGCCAAACTCCAACATGTGAAGCTTGAACGAAATTGCCTAAGGGAAAAGTTTAAGCTGATAGAAATTACCACTTGGGAAATACTGTCTGAGCCAACCAAATATTCTATCACCATAACACACCTTACACCTAGGTCCTATATAGGTTTTATAAGGGGATATGTAACGAGACCTTAGTTATGTTGTGTAATACTTTTGTATAAATAAAATTGTTATTTCTTATTATGTTAAATTTGTGAATTTCAAATGTACGGATAAATGTAGGATAAAGTTCAATATTATTGATGAATTTTATAAAGAGGGGTATTTTAAAATATTTTTGTATACTTTAAATAATTAATAATTTGAAATGATTTTCAAAAAATGGTCTTCTATAGTTGTGATCAGTAAGAGATTTAGAGTCTAATAAGATCAAATTGATTTTAGTGAATAGTAAAGTACGAATAGTAACACACCCTTATGAATAGTAATGAATAGTAAATTGGCAAAAAAATAGAAACTTCACCCATGAATGTATAAATACAATTTATACATCTTAAAAGTGAAAAAATGATCATAGTATAAGTTTTGATATTTTTGTATGTCATAAATATTTTATTTACAATTTTATAATTAATTTAATAAATTAAAATGAAAATTTATTTTTATAAAATGTAATCATAAATCTTTACTTTATTGTCTTATGGTTACACGATAATTTTATAGGACCTTGATTAATTTTTCAAGGTGTTACAAAACAAGTTATAGTTTTAGAGTTGTTTTTTGAATAAATAATGATTTTATTTAAAAATTAAATTAAAAATATTTAGAAAATTATTTTCATAAAATGGAGTTCATTTTTGAATTCAGAGCATCTATATTAGGTTAGGGTGAATTTTTGGGATTTTTCTGAAACAGTTGAATTTTCAGTGAATAGTAAAAATATAGTTTTGAGTTTTGGGTGTTTAATGACATCATTGATGATGTAATAATGATGTAATAAATCTGGTCATATTTTGAATAGTAAGATATGTTATGAAATACCATGGGCCAATACCATGGACAAGCCCATGGTTTTGCAAATACCACCGATGAAGTGTCCCTTGAAAATTAATTAAATATTCCCTCACTTTTGCTATAAATACCACGAAATTATCTCATTCCTTTCATTACTAAATCCTCATAAACTAAGATCTGGTCTTTTTACCTCCCAAGGAGTCCTCCCAAGGTTCCCTCAATCCCCCCAAGGTCCCAACCTTCGAGCTTTCTAAGTTACTCTTCATGGTAAGGGAACCGTTCACCCTCCCCTTTTAAGTCATGACTTCCTTTATGTTATGTCATCTAGTTTCCATATTATTATGTTGGGGTATGTTATTCTATATCCTTATTACTATCCATTTTATTTCCAATTGATGAGAGACCATTTCTGCTCTCATCAACCGATTTTATGAATTTTTAATTGAAGCCCTTAGGCTATCGAATTTTCGTAAAAGAAACCACATCTTCTCTTTTCTTTAGAGTTTCATTTTAATATGATATTTCCTTCAAATATCCATACCCTAATATTATTTTTTTTTTACCCATAATATATTATGAATTTTTTATGAGTGGGTTACTCTTATCCCCTCTCTTTTCAACATTTTCTAAAACCATGTTATATAGCCGTTATGCTGAAGAATTTTCGTCTCAAAACCTATATCTCTTTTTCTCAAAAATTATCTTATTTTATTTATGTGAATACCCAAATCTATTTTCATTTCCATGTGTATTCATCAATACATAAAATTTATCTATTTGATTCTGGAATTAACATACATATAACCCTCACTCCCTTTCCATGGGTTATAAATGACATAACGATCATGTTTTTAAGTACTTAAAATGTCACGATTTTGAAGTGAAACCCATTTATTTTAATCTATATAGGTTATTTAGGAAATTTATGATTATGATCTATGTGGATCCCATTAAAATAAATACATATTAAGGGTGCACCCTGATAGCACTCTAATGTATTGGGTAAATAATTTAATCTCTAAAGATGACAAGTTTCACAATACCTTGGTGAATAACCTTGGTAATTTTTATGAAACCTTGGGGATGAACCTTGGTGATATGTTCATGAATGTATAAGTTAAATGTTTTAGCCAAATATTCAAGTTATGGTTCAAGTTATTTTCATTATGTTATGCCTCTAATTCCATTGCTCATGTCATTATGTTTTTCATCAAGTTCTTATTGATATCCCAAGTAAACTCATTCCCTTGCTTTTCTTACTAGGCCTTATGCTCACCCTTTCCTTTGATGTATGTATATAGGTTATGAGATTCAATAATTTTACTTATAATGAACTTATGATGAATCCTTACAATTGGATTAGAGGAATGTTTTATGTTTTCATGTTTTATGTTCTTGATTTCCAAGACACTAGACTTTAAAGATCCTCAGAATGTAAAATGTAATGAAATGTTATGAAATAAAAAGTCAGGATGCCATAGTTGGTATCAAAGGATGGTTTAGTTATTTATGGAAATTTGGATATGAAAACTTTAGGAATAACTCTATAGAAAAGTTTAATTATAGAAAAACTTCCTGGTATTTTGGTGAGTATTGAGTAAGTCGTTTATTAAGAAAATACATCCCTGAATGGATACAAGCAGGTAGAGGTGGCTCTGACATAGATGTACCTAGGAGTGAAAACTCCCACAAAGATTTTTGGGCTTGACCCAGGGTATCCTGTTACAGAACAATGATTCTTACTGCACTCTTGGTTATGACAATCCTAGGGGATATTTTTGGTTAATCATAAGCTTTTTATGAATCATTATGAAGGATTTATAGAGAAATGTAATTTTTTAAAGCATGGAGTTTTAAGACATAAAATATTTTATAGTTAAAAGATTAGTAAATCAAATAAGTTTATTACTAAGGTTTTATTCATTTAGAAAATTGAGAGAAATAGGAGGAACCATGAAAATGGTGACTGCAATGGGCCATGCACTAATGGCCCTCTGATGGAAGCAGGAATGGAAAATTTCATGAGAATGATGAACCAACTGACTCAAGTTGTGGTAAATAACTTGAATCAAGCTAAGAGAATGATCTCAATGTGAAGGGAAAAACATTCTCTTGAGTCCTTTATACGTCAATGGCCACCAACCATTAGTGGATCGATCGAACCATTGATTTCAGAACAGTGGATTGGATCTATATAGAAGATCCTTTCTCTGCTCCGCTGTTCAGAGCAAGACAAGGTCACCTTGGATGTCTATCGCTTAGAGGTAGAAGCTGATCAGTGGTGGGAACTAATTAAAAACATGAGGCCAAGAGTTGAGGTTGAAGCTATGGAGTGGGAAGAGTTCAGAGGAATATTCTTCAACAAGTATTTCCCACAATTTATGGGAACAAGAACATAGAAGGAGTTTCTCGAGCTGAAGTAGAAGGATAATAAATCTGTGGGAAGCTATGAGATGAACTTCAAAAGTCTTTCACGTTACACCTATAGCATTTTCCTGGATCTAAATGGTAAGGTTGATAGATTCTTCGGTGAACTAAGACCTCATCTGCGGAAGAATCTATCCAACTAAGACGATGATTGCTATGAGAAGATCGTGCGTAGTGTGATGAAAGTCGAACTGGAGTTTGGTGAGACGTAGTGGTCTCATAAATCCAATGATAAGAAGAGGTAAATGGAGACAAGCCTATGGAGAATATTTTATCAAGGAAGAGGAGGCAAGAAAATGCAATGTCCCAAGTGTAATAAATGTGGGAAGAAGCATTCGGGGAATTGCCTGCTCGGAAGCGAGAAGTGCTACAAGCGTGATGGAGATGGCCATATTGAGCGGAATTGTCGTAGTGAGGTGAAGCATAAATTCCCAAACACTGAAAAAAAGGGAAGATGGTGCAGGCCCTAACTGATGTCCAATGCTATAAGTGTAGAAAACTTGGGTACTTTTCCAATCACTGTCCAAATCTGAGGGCAGTGGATGGGAATCACCATCAACCTCAACATCAGCCAATTGAGCAAGGTTGTGCTTTTACTATCACTACGACTGAAGTTGAAGCGCCCAATGATGTGGTGGTAGGTACTCTTATTGTTCTCTCAAAGCTATAAATTACTTTCCTTGATTATGGTTCTACGCATTCCTTTATTTCCACCAAGTTTGCAAAGAATTTAGAATTAACCCATGATTTTCTAAAATTAGAGTTATCAGTTAAGACTCCTGGTGGTATTATCCAAGCATGGTTAGTGTTTAGAAACTCTAGTATTTACTTTAGAGAGCACAATATTATCACAAATCTAGTAGTAATTCCCATTCTGGAATTTGAAATTATACTTGGGATGGACTATCTCTCAAAGTATAATGCTAAGATCAAATACAGAAGCAAGGAAATCATAGTAGTCTTGAACGGAAAACCTACAGTTATCTTCCAAGGAGAGATATCTCAACTGGATGTATGTCTAGAAGAACCTCCAATATCCTTATTTATGGAGTTTATTAGTGATGAAGAAGAAGGAGATGCATGTTTAAGGATAGAAAATTCCCCCATCGTCCAGGAATACGTTGACGTATTTCCTAAGTTACCCAGACCTCCCCCCAGAAAGAGAGGTAGATTTCTCCATTGAACTCGTACCTGGATCTCATCTGATATCAAAGACCCCATATAGGATGGAAAATGTGTAGCTGGAGGAATTAAATAAGCAGCTTCACGATCTTTTGGAGAAGGGTTTTATTTGACCGTGTGTGTCTCCTTGGGGAGAACCAGTTCTCTTTTTGAAGAAGAAGGATGCATCAATGTAGTTATGTATTGATTATAGAGAACCGAACAGGATCACAGTGAAGAAAAAATACCCTCTTCCAAGAATTGATGACTTATTTTACCAACTTCATGGGGATCAATTCTTCTCTAAGATTGATCTTGGATATGGTTATCATCAATTGAGGGTGAAGAAATAAGATATTCTAAAAACTTCTTTCCGATAATGATATGGGCATTATGAGTTTGTTGTTATGCCCTATGAACTGACTAATGCACCTGATATTTTTATGGATTTGATGAATAGAGTCTTTAAGGACTACCTTGATAACTTTTTGGTAGTTTTTATTGCTGATATTATGATATATTCAAAAAGTCGTGAGAAGCATGAAGATCATCAAAGGGTTATTTTGAAAACTATACGGAATGAGAGGATTTTTGGGAATTTCAGCAAATCTAAATTCTGGTTGCAAGAAGTTACTTTCTTGGGGCACATTATAACCAATGAAGGAATCACAGTTGACCCTGAAAAGAAAAAATTTGTAGAGGAGTGGCATTATCCTACAACAATAACTTATATTCTTAGTTTCCTTGGATTAGCAGGATATTATAGGAGGTTTGTGAAAAACTTTTCACGAATTTCTAATCTATTAACCAAGTTAACTCAAAAAGGGGTCATGTTTATCTAGAAAAAGGTGTGTGAGGAATGTTTCCAAGAGCTGAATAAGAGATTGGTTACTGAACCTGTGTTAAATCTGCCCTTAAGTGGAGAAGTATTCATTATTTTTAGCGATGCATCTCTGAAAGGGCTTGGGTGTGTCCCCATGAAAAATGATAAAGTTATTACTTATGCATCTCGACAGTTGAAGACTCATGAGCAGAACTATCCTATGCATGATCTGGAGATGGCTGCTATCCTTTTTTCTCTGAAGATATGGAGGCACCATCTTTATGGGGATAAATGTAATATATACATAGACCATTAAAGTTTGAAGTACATTTTCACTCAAAGGGAATTGAAAATGAGTCAGAGGAGATGGTTGGAACTTCTCAAAGACTATGATTGTTCAATTTATTATCATCCCGGAAGAGAAAACAAATTTTCCGATGCATTAAGAAGGAAAGAACTAGTTGTTCTTTCCATGATGAGGATTCAAAGATATCCTTTGATTAATTACCTAGTGAAGATGGACATGGGAATTATAAGGGAAGGGACATCATTGACCCTATCCCAAATGATTTATCAACCGTAATTACTGGAGAAGATCAAGAAAGTTTAGAAAAAGGATCCTTTGTTACAGAAGAAGTCTAAGGCTATGAAGGATGGGAAGTTTTTTGAGTTAAATATCGATCCAAAAGGTGTATTAAATTTCATACAAGACTATGTGTTCCATCTATTCTGGAAATAAAGAAGGATCTAATGGATGAAGCTCATATCTATACTTTCTCTATACATCCTGAAAGCATGAAAATGTATAGGGACCTTCGTTATCATTATTGGTGGGATAATATGAAAAGGGAGGTTTCTGACTACACTTCAAGGTGCTCGGTATGTCAGCAAGTGAAGGCAGAGCAACAACTTCCTAAAGTGGTATTGCAACCACTACCCATACCAGCATGAAAGTGGTACAATATCACTATGGACTTCATCACTAGTCTCCCAATAACTTCCAAAGGAAACAATGCGATATGGGTTATTGTGGACTGTCTCACCAGGGCTTCCCATTTAATCTCCATTTGAGAAGATTTCTCTCTTGATCAACTTGCGAGGATTTATGTGAAGGAAGTGGTAAGGCTGTTTGGAGTTCCACTTACTATTGTATCTGATCATGATCCAAGGTTCACATCAAAATTCGGGAGATGTCTTCAACATGCTCTGAGCATTGAATTAAATTTCAATACGGCCTATCACCCCCAAACTAATGGCCAATCTAAAAGTAAAATTAAAACACTCGAGGACATTTTGAGAACATGCTCAATGGAATTTAAAGGTGGATGGGATCAACATCTCCCTTTAGTTGAGTTCTCTTACAATAATAGCTTCCACTCGAGAATTCAAATGGAACCCTATGAAGCTCTATATGGTAAGTGATGTAGAACTCATACTTTTTGGCATGAATATGGTGAGAGAAATCTTCTTGGGCCTGATCTTGTGAAAGAGATGACAAAAAATGTACATGCCATCCAGTAACACATTAAGGCTGCTCAGAGTCGGCAAAAGAGCTATGCCAACAACCATCCAAGGGACTTGGAGTTTGATGTTGGTGACAAATCCTTTCTTCATATTTCATCTTGTAAGAGAGTCATGAGGTTTGGGAAGAATGGGAAACTCATCCCAAGGTACATTGGCCCCTATGAAATCCTTGATCGCCTAGGAGCAGTGTCCTATCAGCTTGCACTTCCTCCAAATCTAGCACAAGTTCATGATGTATTCAATGTATCCCTCTTGAGGAAGTACAGACTTGACCCTTCACATGTACTAAATCATGAGGTGGTACAAATGGAACATGACCTCTCTTATGAGAAACATCCAGTTGAGATCATGGATCGTAGGGACAAGGTTCTACGCAACAAGACTTCCCACCTTGTTAAGGTGTTTTAGAGGAACCACAAATGTGAAGAAGCCACACGGGAACTAGAGGAGTCTATGAGACATAAGTACCCACACCTTTTATCTTCTGAGGGTAAGAGTAAAAATTTCGGGGATGAAATTTATTAAGGGGGAATGAATGTAAAGACCCAAACTTTTGAATAAATTTTATTTCCTACTTTTGTGTGTTATTTTATACCCAACAAAACTATATCCTTAAAGTAATTAAGTGAGTATAATTAAAACGATACCATTGGGTTTCGACTGTTATATGACCGTTGGTCAATATGACTGTTAGAAAATAAACTCTTAATGTTATGATTGTTATTTATAAATACAAGTGATCTTGGTTAATTAATACAAAAAGAAGAGTTGATGGCCTCATCCAGTAGACTCGAGTTGTATGAAGGCCATCTGTCAGAGCTTGGGAAAGAGGTGGCTTCACTGGGCTTTTCTATAGACAAATCCCAATCCGAACTCCAACATGTAAATATTGAACGAAATTTCCTAAGAGAGAAGTTCAAGCTGATATAAATTACCACTCGAGCAATGTTGTCTAAGCCGCCTCAAGATTCTATAACCATAGCACACCTTACACTTAGGTCCTATGCATGTTTTATAAGGGGATATGTAACGATACCTTAGTTACATTGTGTAATCCTTTTGTATAAATAAAATTGCTATTTATTATTATGTTAAATTTGAAAATTTAAAATGTATGGATAAATTTAGAATGAAGTTCCATAATATTGATGAATTTTGGAAAAAGGGGTATTTTAAAATATTTTTGTATACTTTAAATAATTAATAATGTGAAATGATTTTCAAAAAATGGTCTTCTATAGTTGTGATCTGTAAGAAATTTAGAATCTAATAAGATCAACTTGATTTTAGTGAATAGTAAAGTATGAATAGCAACATACCCTTATGAATAGTAATGAATAGTAAATTGACAAAAAAAAATAGAAACTTCACCCATGAATGTATAAATACAATTTAGACATCTTAAAAGTAAAAAAACGATCATAGTATAAGTTTTGATATTTTTGTATGTCAATAATATTATATTTACAATTTTATAATTAATTTAATAATTTAAAATGAAAATTTATTTCCATAAAATGTAATCATAAATTTTTACTTTATTGTTTTATGGTTATACGATAATTTTATAGGACCTTGATTACTTTTTCAAGGTGTTACAACACAAGTTATAGTTTTAGACTTGTTTTTTTAATAAATAAAGATTTTATTTAAAAATTAAATTAAAAATATTTAGAAAATTATTTTCATAAAATGGAGTTCATTTTTCAATTTAGAGCATTGATATTAGGTTAGGGTGAATTTTTGGGATTTTTTTGAAACAGTTGAATTTTTGGTGAATAGAAAAAATACAATTTTGAGTTTCGGGTGTTTAATGACATCATTGATGATATAATCATGATGAAATAAATTTGGTCAACTTGTGAATAATAAGATATGTTATGAGGTGTCCCAAGTGGATAATACCATGGGAAAATACCATGAGAAAGCCCATGGTTTTGCAAATACCACCGATGAGGTGTGCCTTGAAAATTAATTAAATATTCCCTCACTTTTTCTATAAATACCAAGACATTATCTCATTACATTAATTACTAAATCCTCATAAAGTAATATATGGTCTTTTTACCTCACAAGAATTCCTCCCATGGTGCCCTCAATCCCCCCAAGGTCCCAACATTCGTGCTTTCAAAGTTACTCTTCAGGGTAAGGGAACAGTTCACACTCCTCTTTTAAGTCACGAATTCATTTATGTTATGTCTTCTAGTTTCCATATTATTATGTTGGGGTATTTTCTTCTATATACTTATTAATATACATTTCATTTCCAATTGATGATATACCCTTTCCTATATCATCAACTAATTTTCTGAATTTTTAATTGATGCCGTTAGGCTGCCGAATTTTCGTAAAAGAAATCGCATCTTATCTTTTCTTTCGAGTTTAATTTTCATATGGTATTTCCTTAAAATATCCATACAATGATATTATTTATTTTTATTCTGTACCCATACTATATTATGAGTTTTTTATGAGTGGGTTACTCTTGTCCCCTCTCTTTTCAACATTTTCTAAAACCATGTTATATAGCTGTTATGCTGCAGAATTTTCGTCTCAAAACCTCTCTCTCTTTTTGTCAAAAATTATCTTATTTTATTTATGTGAATACAAAAATCTATTTTAATTTATAGGGGTATTCATAAATACATAAAATTAATCTATTTTATTCTGTAATTGACATACATATAACCCTCACTCCCTTTCCATGGGTTATAAATGACATAATGATCATGTTTTTAAGTACTTTTAAAACGTCACGATTTTGAAGTGAGGCCCATTTATTTTACTTTATATGGGTTATTTATGAAATGTATGATTATGATATATGTGGATCAAATGAAAATAAATACATATTAAGGATTCACCCTGATAGAGCTCTAATTCATTTGGTAAAGAATTTAAAATCTAGAGATCACAAGTATCACGATACCTTGGTTAATAACCTTGGTAATTTTTATCACACCTTGGGGATGAAACTTGGTGATATGTTCATGAATGTATAAATTAAATGTTGTAGCCACATATTTAAGTTATGGTTCATGTTATTTTCATTATGTTATGCCACTACTTCCATTTCTCATGTCATTTGTGTTTTATCATGTTCTTATCGATATTACAAGTAAACTGATTCCCTTGCATTCCTTACAGGACTTCTGCTCACCCTTTCCATTGATGTATGTATAAAGGTTATGAGATGAAATAATTTTACTTAGGATGAACTTATGATGAAGTCATATAAGTGGATTATAACAATGCTTTATTTTTTCATATTTTATGTTCTTGATTTCCAAGACACTAGACTTTAAAGATCCTCTGAATGTAATATGTAATGAAAAGTTATGAAATAAAAAGACGGGATTCCATATTATTCACTCTTTCAATCCTACATAAGTATGCAGGAACTTGTAATAAATTAGTTAAAGAAATTATATTTCCCAAGTGGAAAAAGATTTGTTTTATGAAATTTATCTAAGTTAGTTTCAAGTGTTTTGAAGAAGTTTATTTAATCTAATTTAATAGGAAACATAATATTATTATTCTACGTGTCTATTTCATGCACTGAGTTTGATCAATTAGTCTTAGAATTATTGAATAATAATTCATTTCTAAGTATGTTGAGTTTGAAGAGTGATTTATGTTCAATGGTTACCGAAAAAATAAAAAGGGGTATATTTTTAGCCCATGAAATAGTAATATGTTGACTTCTAGAGTTGAAAAATAATTCTCTAGTACTATGATGTTTTTACTAAGGAATAATACATATAGATAAGTGTATATGATTCTTATTTTTTATTTTTCTTCAATACTTAAATCACATTAAAACTCACTTATAATAAAGTTTATAATTCAAGGTTAAGTTTTTTAAGAAGTTTAAATGTGTTTTAAAATAAATTTATAGTTTTTTGGAATAAGTTTGAATGTTTCCATAGAAATAGATATGTTTTAGAAGTTAACAAAGGTTGGAACTTCAGAAGAGGAATGATATATTTAATCAAAAATATTAAATATATTCTTGAACTTTAGCATGCAATTCATGTTGATTCTGGAAGTTAGAATATTTAAATATGGTGATGTTTCTGAAATATGAAAGATTGTATAACATTGGAAAATTTAAAAAAGAAATATATAAGAATAATTTTTTTCAATATGTAAGTTTTTATCAGTGAGAAGGCAATTAGAAAATTCCTCAATGAGGGTTGGTATGTTAGTTTTTTATCCTGAATAACTAAAAATTTAAAATGGAATAAACCTTACTTTGATACATATGATTTTTATATTTAGTAAGTAAGGATTTATTTGAGTAGACTAGGTTGTAATTTTAGTAAAGTTACAAATAAATGAGATTTTTATCTGGTACATAATTATTTTTTATTGACATGTAATATTTTTTTTCTAGGATAGAAAATTAGTGAATTCCTTGAAAACTTAGTTGATGCGTAAGATTTTCACACTTAATAAATTCAATTCATAAGGTTATATATTGATGCGTAAGAAATTTATTTTATATATAATATTTTATACTTATCCAAAATGTAATATTTATGAAAGTTTCTATGTATTTTTGAAGGAATGATTTCTAGAAGTTAAGAAGAATTAAAAATAAAAAATAATAACGCTGAAGCTATTAATTTATGGAATAAATATCACAAAGAGAAATATTGATTAAAGTAGTTTGATAATAAGGTTCACGTTTTCAAGATGATAGTCACATCATTATGTAATATATGGTTTAATATAGGCTTTCAACTACCTTTATGATTTTATAGATAGTCACACATTGTTAAGAGACCCATAATGTAGAAAGTAATGAAGAGAGGTTCATTGGATAAAATTATTCTGTGATGCATAGACATGATAATTATCATCGAAATTGTTTTGAGGTGGTAAAATTTATCTTGCTATAATGCATACAATTATACCATTATGACCTAGAAAATTCCAAATATTGAATAAAAAGTGAGAGAAGTTTAAATGAATTTATTAGTAGTTAAAAAAACTTGGTTGTTAAAATTTCAATGTGAAAAATATCCTATTATTGTGAAAGATAAAATAAGATTAGGGATCTTTCATGGATTATTAGAGATGAAAATATAGTAGATAGAGAAAAATATAGGAATAATAAAATACTTATTTATGTGAAAGTAAAAGAGAAAGCATAAGAAAAAGAATAGTGGAAAAATGATGAAAGTCTAATTTTGTTAAAGACACTTATTTTTAAAAATATATTCTATAACTAGTTTTGTGTAGAAGAATTGTATACAAGTTGGGATACATTTTTGTGTATCATGAGTTTGTGTATATTCATTCATTTTTTCAATCCACAATGATGATACTAGTGGAACGTATGATATTTAGTGATTCTGAATCATGCTAATGATTATCTACTCATTTTGAGTTATGAAACCTATAAAACTTTGTTGTTCCCACTATGTTTTTATTTTGTGTTCATGAAAAAATATATTCATTCACTTTAAAAGGTGTCTAAGGTTGTTTCTAATGAAATTAAAAAAGGAACTGAATTCACTAATTCATCCCCTCTCAGGGAATTCACATTGACCATGCATGTTCTTTATAATTCATGAAACCAAAAACTTCCATAAAATCAATTAACTAATATCACAAGTTTTTTTAATTTTCTTTATTCTCTATACCTATACTATAATAATATAAAACTCTGCACTCACAAAGGATATTATCAACCCATGTAAATGCAAGGGATGACTTAAGGTCTAGTTGGTTGTCCCCTTTGACCGATAATAATAAAAGTGAATGATAAATTGATTATATGTATGGGTGTAGGCATAAAATATCATTATCATATATAAAAATTACAATAATAATAAGTTATTTTTGTCTTTTCTAAAATTTAGAAAAACAAATGAGGTGTAGACTCTTGTTTTAGACTAGGTATCAAGTGTATAATATATCTTTCGATCTTAGTAAATACCCCAATACTAATTAATCTCTTGATATACCCAAGGTTCATATCCAAAATCTTTATAAGTAACTCATAACCTCAAGGATGAAAATTGTGCGTGCTTATTTAAATATTATAAAATACTACCACCAGTAGTTATTCATTAAAAATTTCCAAAAAAATATAAACACCCTATAGAAAAGTTGGTATTGATTATCCTTACTTATCCTATCTTTATTTCCCAAATGGAGGGGTTAATAACACTGAACTAAGAATTATGAAATAACATTACAATAATATTTTATAGGAAAATTATTTGGTATGTCCTAATATTAAATTAATTTAACCATCCAAGCATTACATACATGTGGTGAAATAATATATAACATAAACAATCATAATACACAAAAAAAAATTCATGCATATAATATAAACATATTGGTTAAACAAAAATTATCACACAAAAATTAGTAATTACAAAATTTAAAAAATTAATAGAATTTAATTATTTGTTATCAATTCACGGTTACATTATAATGATCTTTAATGAGTAAAAGTTTGTGAAATTTTATCATATTTCCTATTTTATAAGTAAATTTATCCAATAATCATATAGTTTAGTTGTGTAATTATTCCATTTCCTCATGAGTGCTCTTATAATTAATATAATGACTTATATTCTATTATTTTACGCAATTCATAGATATATAAAATTGAGGGGTGGTGGGGTGAACTAGTTAATACCCTCATTTATTTGTTTTCTACCTTATAAACTTAAAAAATAATATAAATATGTCTAATGAAATGATGATAATGAAAGGACAATAACACAATATTTTGTAGTGATTTTTTAGATTTGAAACATATTAAACATTCCTCAATCCTACTTTGGATCAATGGTTTTCATTTTTTGGGTTTGATTTTAAAAAAAATGCTCATAATGGTTATAAATAAATTGTAAACAAATTCCTTATGCTTGGTGGAACATGAGACACTCAAATAAAAAACAAAAGTGTTTAAATATATAATTAATAGAAATATGTGATAAATTTAAAACTATGATGTGGAGGTATTAACCATGTCATGATTTCTATTAACGTAAAACACATCATAATAAAGTTCATTACCTCATCGTTTTGTGTATCATAATGAATGCGTTATATAATAATGCACCACTTAGATTGTTAATTTCATCTTAGATATCATATATAATTTTTAACTTCATTAGATTATTATGAAGGAGTTTTCAATGAATATATATTAATTTTTTAATCATTAAAATAATAATGGGAGGTTGATTCATAGGTTGTAAGGAGTTGTAACATTATGAAACATTTATTGTAATGCTTGGGTTTTTAGAATTCATGTGGAATGTAATATTGATGCTTAATGAGGGTTTCATGATGTGTTATTGAATAATATTAATAAATTCAAAGTAATATGATCTGAAATGCAAGTTTTGATTATACCATTGAATATAGGATGGGATGTTTAAACATGGGACCATGTTTCATGTGAATCTGAGTTCTATGTTGAAGTGGAAAGATGTTTTTTGGGATGTATGGTCCCCAATACTATCCCGAAGACCATGGAACATGGGAAATATTTTGAAAATAGACTTTCATGTCTACATCATTATCCCAAAATATTCTCAAATACTTTTCACTTTATTTTCAAGGTAGATAGGCCAGTACGATAACTATATGATATCGAGGACCATGAATAGTTATAGTGAAATCAAATTTAAATAATCTAGATTAACTTTTTATCCCCCAAAAATCCTCTAAAATGAATGATTATTCTTAATAAACAACTTTGGGAAATTTATATGATGATTTTGGTAAAATCTAGTTATCACACAACCACTCATCAATGGATCAAATATGTGATTATTGGATTGGGTGACATATCATAGGTCAAACCTAGATATACTTTCTACAACTTATTCTCTCTTGATTGTTCTCTTAAATCCAATAACAAGGATACTACATCTTCTATTCTAGGGCTATGTATTGAGATTTTTTTCTTAATGATTTTAATTTATGTTTTTTCTCATTAGTGTTAGATTTAGATAATGGTATTTAGGGAAAATTCCATGAATACCATGACTATATAGGTGGATTTATTCTCATCCAAGTTTTGGCTAATTTCATATTTGATATTAATTTTTCATTGTTAATTAAGGAATGATTTGATTGATAGAGTTAAATTATTTGATTTATTTCCTATGAAATTTTGGATTTATTTAAAAACATATATTTTTAGCATAATTAATTTTAATAGAAATTAAGGATATTTATAAATTTTCATTTCAAGCAGAAATTAGGGATTTGAAAATGGAATTTTATAATTTTTAAATTAATTTTATTTTTTATTTTTTAAATTTTATATTTTTAAAAGGGATTAGATGTAGTTTTTTTTTGAATTAATAATGGTGTTTTTAATTGAAAATTACTATTTCTGAGAAATATATTTTTTGGAATATTTGGATTTTGATGGAAAATTAGAAGGTTTCCGAATCCTTGATTTTTGAATTAATTTGGGAGTTGAATATGTTAATTTTAAATTATTGTGGATTTTATTTTTTCCATGGAATTGAAATAAGAGTTTTTAAAATTTAATAGCATGTATTTTAGATTGAAATAGAGTTTTAAAAGTTATTAATGTGTTAGTTTTTGAAATTAAAATTATGTTTTCAATAAGGGATTTAATTATTTTTAATGTGATTTAGTTTTATGTAAATTAAAAAATTTGTTAATTGAATTTTATTAAATTATATTTGGGATATGGAATTGTTATTTTTCAAGTGATTTGATTTATAGAAGTCATGTGAATTTTTATTTGATTTAGTATGCATAAATTTTGGAATTTATGGACTGATGTGTGATAGGTGGATTTGAATTCAAATTTTGGGATTTATCACATCGAGTGGGTGTGTGATTTAAGAATGATTTTTGGAAGGCCTTATTTTCTAGATCTTAAGTTTCTATAAAAAGTTTTAAGGTTCCAAAGGTAGCCGAAGCATGAGATGGGTCATGGAAAACTTTTCATTTTATCATGATCAATGATCAATCCGAGATTTACATAATGATAAATTTCCTGATCAATGTAATTAAATCAATGAAAAAAGATAAGGGATAGAATGATGAAACCAAAAACAAGATTATAAAATATTATTTAAAATTAATTTAATCAATTATAGTATTTCCTTACATGAATTATTTCTCCATTGATGGATCTGAAAATAGATCCCAATTGTACCTTCATTGTGTTGTTGGGATCAAGAGAAGATTCCCTCTAGCGGTGATCCACACATATTCCAAAAATCGCTATTCATCACCATAAGAATATTTAGGTGTTGGCATGATAGATCCTACTGATTGCATCATTCACCTTTGATCACCATGATAATCGATTCCAAATATTTCTCCTTGATCTCTCCAAAATCAAGAGTGGGAGGTGGAGGAAGACTTCTCTCTATTCTAGGGAGCATTCCTAGAGAGGGAGATCTCTAGAGCTTGATAGGATTATCTCTGGCTATCATTGTAAACAACCCAAAATGAGTTGTCTCTTTTGGAAAAATAATATAATTGGGTTTAAATACCACCAGGATTTAGAAATAAATATTTGGACGAGTGCCCTTTAATATTTATATAATCCCTTTTAGAACCCCATGTCTAAAATAATAATAATAATAATAATAATAATAATAATATTTCCTCTACTTGCACTTAACTTGAAAATTAAATTAAATATTATTTAATAAAATAATATTCAATAAATATTATTTCTCACTAGAGCTAAAAACTCAGTCCACCATTCCTCCACAATATTTATCAGGCCTTGAATAATGACTATTTATTTTATAAATAAATATCCCTACATTATTATCCAATAAATAAATAAATATTATATTTACTGTATAAGAAATAAATATTTTTTAAATATTCTTCTCACATAATATTCTCTTTAATAATTTTTGATAGAATTTATGAAATCAATAATACATGAATAATTATTAAACCACGTGCAAGGATAATATTTATTCAAATTGTTAAATAATAAATAATAATATATTATTTAACTGAGATACTGGATATGCTTAGTGTGTGACCCTCTAGTCCTCTTTCTCAATGGAATTAGGAGAAGCAGCCTAAAGTCCAAGGATAGAATCTGGAAACACACCAAGGTACCCATAGAGAAATAAGATAATTCCATAATGAAATAATACCTCATACAGACACTTACTGTGTAATATAATCCCTTTATCATGACATCTCTAATAAAACAGGCTTTACACTAGTGCCATTAACCTATGTGCTTGGTGCCTCTTTCTTTGAGTTTCCAAAAATCAAAATTTCTTATAGAAGAGAATAGTCATGTATTTATTTAGGCTATATCATTTCCATCAATGGTCCTCAGATATCAACTTCCATTGAAGAACATAAGGGAAAAATCCTTTCTCACATTATTCATTAATGCACTATTACTCATGTCACACCCAACGTATCCTACTTTTCTATGAACATATGTCATCACATTTTTTATCAATACATCAAAGTACATGACTTATAAAACTCATTAATAATAATATTAAAGTATAAGGATTAATACACACATTCATAGATAGGAACATGAAATGACACATATAAATGTGGATTTCCTACTGGTGAGTCTCGTTATCATATTATCCTACACTGGATATTACCTAGGGTTTACACCATGAGAAGGTGCCGGAAAGTATTATGAGTATCCACTCCTGATATCTAGTATCATTTTTCCCTCAAATGATATCATCTGGGTATAGAATATATATTTAAGAATAGTGTCATAACACTTCTGGATTCTCATCATAGAAGAGAACTACTATGACTGGTTGCGCCCAAATTTACCCTACCGGTAAAAGCGGTCGTTGATGTACAAGTAGGGATCGAATCCACAGGGACCGAAGAAGAAACCTTGAGACACTTTGATTAGATGCGGGATTGGCTATGCAGTGGACAACATTGGATTGAATTGATTTGAAGAAATATTGATTTAATTTAAATAACAAAAAAAATAAAATTACTTGAATTAAAACATCTAATTAAGGTGAGACGATCCTAGGTTTTCTCTTGGGATTTATTGGTTGTATTTGTTTTTCATTTGATTTTCTGTTCATCGGTTCAAGAGGTATCCATTAAATGAAATAATTCCTCAATATTATTCTCCAATTTAATCCATATACAATTTCAAGGCTAATCACCAATTCACTTAGAGGATCAATTAAATGAGCACTGCAAGGAATTGGATCATACTAGCACTCAAAATGTGTCGTCGTTAAATTCGGTGAAGACAAAGAAGAAGATAAATCAATGAAAGGAACTCTTAAAATAAAGAACAAATTTATGAATTTAAGAACATCAAATAACATTCAATCCAACTTATGAAACTCCCTAGGATCAACCCATAAAAGGTTAGCCCTCCATTGATGTTATTCTATCAATGGAAGCGGGTAATTGACTTAAAGAAGCGGGATTGAAGAAGAAAGAAAAAAAACATTAATCAAAATGAACACTCCACCGTTGTGTGATGAATTCACAAGTGCGGGTGTGAATAAATTCACACTACGATTCAACGGTATCAAAGTGTAAAAAAAAGGAAAAATAAAAGTGAAGAAGAAGAAATTTTATTAAAATACTAAACGTGAATGAAAAACTTACATTAGAGAAATTGACAATGCCATTACAAAACGAAAGCGGGAAATTACAATTGAAAGAAAAACTTGGATTCAAAGGAAAATGTTAGATGATTATTCCCTTCACCACCAGATCCTTATATAGGCATATTAGGAGCCTTATGTCCACCCCCAACAATAAATTCACCCCCCAAAAATTAAGAGAGTCAAAAGGAGGGTGAAGAATCAAAAGGAAATTGACGTTTCGAAGTTGACACGGAAAACTGTCCAGATTCGTCCTCCATTTTGACGTATGCCTTTTACACTTCATATGGCCTAATCCGAAGGTGTAATAAATATAAAATATCTTAGTAAATGTGTTTTCTAGAATCTCTCAAAATTTCAGGAAATTTGGCTCAGTCGTTTGTAAGTTATGGTCGAAATGGTGGGACGGATTTCTGTGCATTAATGACGAGTCCACCATTTAAATCTCAACTTCAGATCCCTTTATCATCATGAAAACATCAGAATTAGCTCCGACCAAAGTTGAATAAAATGATCCTCATATTTTTATCTTTATACTGTATAAATTTGATCTTCATTGGGCTTGGTTTCTGGGCCCCACATTTGTTTGATGGGCCTTAGGCCCATTATGCTTTTTCCAGCAAGTTTCTGGCTTCAGGCGCAAAATTCTCCATCTTCCTTTGGGATTCATACATCGGACCTAAAAGATAAAATGTTCCAAACAAAGTGATCAATAATATCCCAAAATTTAAAATTCAGGAAATGAATATAATATTGTCAACAAACAAATGAATGATTGGGCCCAAATTTGCATTTTAAACATGAATTGCATTTTTGATGAGAAATGAAGTTCTATTTATGTAATGCACTAAAAACAATGTTTATGGACTTTGGAACAATGAATATAAAGATATTGACAATTAATATTAGCCACTTTCAGTGACTAATAAATGACCTTTTATCACAACAACTACTCTTAGGACATCATCACAAACTATGTTACATATAAGAAAAATCATGATGTGATAAGGATTTTATTAATATTCAAAAACATGAATGCATGTTATCATAAAGTACATAGAAGTTGGTTTTAGGGAACCAACTCAAACATACTCCCACTTTCACTAGATCCAAATGCTAACAACCTTTAGTTCTCTAGTTCTCACATGATACTCCTGATTCTATTGAGATATGACTTTAGTAAAGGTTTCCACCAAGTTATATTTAGTGGGTACTCTACTTACTGTAACTTCACCCATATGATAAAAATCCCTCAAGTGGTGTTACTTGTAGAGTATATTCATTTTACGTTAGTGTGACATTGGATCTTTTGTAAAGCCACTGCTAAAATATTATCACAAATACAATGTGATGGGGTTTTTAATTCTAGGTACCACATTAATCTCCTGGACAAAGTTTCATATCCAAACAGATTCCTTGGATACATCATAAGACTCTGTATACTTGGACTCCAATATAGAATTAGCGATAGTTGGCCGCTTTAACCTCTTTCATCTCATATATCCTATATTAAGAAAAAAATATATCCTGACTGTGACTTTAGATCATTTTTATCTTTTTTAAAAACTATAATCAATATAAACCCTGATGACCATCTCCTCATCTCCTCTATACACAAAAAACATATCCTTAGTTCTTTTTAAATACATAAGGATATCCTTAATTAAAGACCAATGTTGTTCTCCTGGATCTACTTGATATTATACTACCATGATCAATGCATAGGAAACATCAATTCTAGTACATAACATGACATACATGATTGATCCAATCATCAAAGCGTATGCGATCTTACCCATTGTCCCTTTCTCCCATTGTGACTGAGATCACATTTTCTTATAAATATGTAAACCATGTGAAACTGAAACCAATCCCCTATTGAATCATTCCATACTAAATCTATTTAGTATCTGGTCAATATATGTAATTTTAATTATTACAAGAATGATGTTGGATATATCATGAATGATATTGATCCTTAGAATATAGGTTAATTCACTTAAGTACTTCATAGATAAACACTTGTCTAACTGTTCCTTAATAGACTGTAAGACTGGTATGCCATTTCTAATAAGTTATATGCCATAAACATATACTACTAGGATAATGACCACATTACCACTAAACCTCTTTTAAACACATGACTCACATTCATTCTTAATAAAACCAAATTATGTTATTAATTTATTGAATAGAATGTTCCATGACCTAGATTATTGCTTCAATCCATAAATGGATCTATGCAGCTTGAAAATATTTTTAGCATCACCTACAGTCACAAACCCTTATAGTTGTGTCATATAGGCATCTTCCTAAAGGTTCCCATTAAGGAATGCAGTTTTTACATGCATCTTCCCAATTTCATAGTCATGGTAAGAAGCTATAGTAAATAGAATTTTGATGGACTTAAACATGGAAACTGGTGAAAAGGTTTAAATGTGGTCAATTCCTTGGTGCTGTTTAAATCCTTTAACCACTAGCTATGATTTATAGGTATTTACCTTACCTTATATTTATAGTTTTCTATTAAATACCCATTTGAACCCTATGACCTTTACATCAACTGGAACATCAACCAAAACCTAAACTTGGTTATGATATATGTAATACATTTCATAATTCATGTCTTGTTTCCATATCACAGATTCTAATCCCCCTACAACCTCTTTTTAGGAGAGAGTTTAATCATTGTAAACCAATACCATGTCACCATATTTGGAGGCTATAAAACCATATCTCTCTGGTTATCTAACCTCTCTTGTTCTTCTACATAGTACTTTTGTTTTAGGAACTAAATTCTTACATGAGGACCTATGGAATACGTTACTGTACCAACTCTTGTGTATCTTGGGTATCAACTTCATCGAAGTCAATCTTTCTCATACTATCTTTTTTGAGGATGTTCTCCCCTCAAGAAAGATAGATTATTTGGTGATAATAAATTTATTATCTTAGGGTTTGTATAGGTAGAATCCATTTTTTTCCTTGGGATACCCTATAAAGATACAATTTGTGCTCTGGGGTGCTAAGTTTTTATTGAGGACTTAACAAGTTCCTCACAACCCCATACATGTGTATTTGACAAAATGGGATTCTTTACACTCCATAACTCAAAGGGAATACCATTTTACACTTTAGTTGGTACTTGGTTTAATGTGTATGACTCGGTTTTTAATGCATATCCCTGAAAGGATAATAGAAGATCTTCATGACTCATTATCGACCTTACCATGTATAAAAAATTATGGTTCCTCCATTCACTAACACCAATATACTATTGTATGTAATGTGGAGTGAGTTGGGATATAATACTAAAATACTATAAAAATTTGATAAACTCTTGGTTAAGATATTTACCACCTTGATATGATCAAAGCTTCTTTATCTTATTTCTAGGTTGATTCTCTACTTCATTCTTGAATTCTGTGAATTTCTCAAAGGACTCTGACTTATACCTCAATAAGTTAAAATAACCATATCTACTCAAGTCATCATTAAAAGTTATGTAGTAAGAATACCCACATCTATCTTCAATTATAAATGGTCCACACACATCATTGTATACCAATATTAGAAGCTTTGTTCCAATTTCACCCTATCCAACAAATGGTGGTTTGGCCATTTTTTCTTGTAAATAAGCATGAAATATTTCAAGAGTTTTCTTCTTATAAGATTCTAAATAACCATATTAATATATCTTTGTCAAATTATTTCATTTACATAACCAAGATGGTGATGCCATAACTGGGTGTTATATGAGTCACATGAAATTGATTTTTTTATCTATTTACAATACTTGGTTTTCATAATTTAATACATAAAGACCATTATTTAGATGTTCCACATAAAAATATATATTTTTTTTATAAAAAAACAAATTTTATTTCTAAACAAGAAAATAAACACATATGTATATATGAATGATACACAAATGATGTTTTTGGTAATAATTAGTACATAATAACAATCCTTTAAAACCAAAATCATTCTTGTTGGAAATTAAAGTTGGTAGTCACAAATGGATAGATCAACCATCCTCACACCATTGGAAGCTCATAAATCCACCACTCCTTTAGCAATATTTCATAATCTACTTGGTTTTTGCATTATGATACAAATTTGAGCACCATAAGCCATATCTAATACACAATGTTTTGATATTTAAAGATTAAACTATAAGGAATTCACCTTTATCTTCCCTTTGCATCTAGGTTCATTTATTCTTCCAGTGGCCATGCTTGACACATGAAAAACTTACTACCTCCATTTCCTTGCCCTGCCTCTGGATCCTCCCCTTCTTGGAAGGATGCTACTCTAGAGATTTAGACTTGTTATGATTCTTGAGCCCCTTTTACTTGTTCTTCCTTTTCTTATTGACCATATGGAACAAGTGTTTGTCATTCCCAATGTCCTTATCCACTTGGAGAATCAGAGTAAGAAGTTCTAAAAGAAACTTCTCATTAGTGCTCATATTGTAATTAAAAATTAAACCAGGGAAGGTAGTAGAAAGTGATGAATGTATGAGATCTATGCATAATCCATCTGAGAATTTAATACCTAATATTTATAAGAGTTAAATATATCTAATAAGATTGAATATATGAGGCCCATATGGCATATAATCTCTAAGACTAGTTGTAAAAAAATCATTGGAGATTTCATATATCTCTTTTCTTTCCTTCTATTGATAAATATTCTGAAGGAGAGACATCATTATATATGTATCCATGTCCTAATTTTGCTTAAAAATATCATTGTTCATGGATTAGAGCATAAAAAACTAAACATCTGTAGAATCATTCAAATATTTCTTATAGAGAGACAACTCTTAATTACTAGCCTCATTTCTAGGTGCTTTAGGAATTGGTTCTTCTAGCAGATAAAATTTATTTTCATGGTGAAGGATAACACCTAATAACCTTTTACACTCTTGAATTTTTTTTCCAATGATAGTGGTATCCTTCTCAAGTATGGATCAAAATAATATGTTTTAGTTCATTTTATTTTTGTTTCTACAAATAAGATGATCATAATTTTAGTACTTTATCTAATAAATTTTTTGATAGATAAATAAATATTATATTTATCAATCTCCCTTTATTTTATCAAAAACCAATAATCCTCATAATTATATTTATAATATACTATTGCTTTGAAATTATAATGAAAATATCCATATTCCTCTTCTCATTACCCCAAGTTTGGTTGGTCAAGAAACTTTAATGGGTTTAGGTAGGAATTCCATATTCCAAATTCATTAACTCACAGTTACTTGATCTGTTGAGTGGACTCCCCTATCCTTAAATCCATAAAATGGATTTCCTATATAATTTCCTCTAATTTACACCAAGTAATACTTTTAAAGTCAACCATTGATGTGAACTAAGTTAATTCAACCCATAAACTAATGATAGAATTCCCAAATAATTTAAAGCCCCCCAAATTTGGCTGGTCAATCACTTTGAACTATAGTTCGATTTTAACTGAAGTAGTGGACTTCTATACCAACATATTATATATTATTGAGGTATTTAATAATTTTATGAGTAAATTTCTAGTTATTATCTTTGTTAAATTCTTGTTAATATTAAGGGTATTTACTTGAACGATTAACCATGTATTAGATAATATTTACACATAAGCCAATTTATTTTAGTTATATCTTGCATGCTTATTAATTCATTAATTCATGGGACTGTGAAAAAACATCCATAATTAAATAACTATGAAACTTGACAGAAATAAAATAATAAAGTGGTACTATCATGATATTTTACCAATGGTTTGTTTATATAGTTAATGATAAACTAACCATCCACTTAGGGGAAAAGTACATTTAATCAATTAAGGTTTGCGTTACAGCTTTCCAACTGTCCACTTATATATCTCTCTTGGATTGGTTTTACCTCAGCTCCAAACATGAACCGCCTACACTAACTTTAGAGCTTCATCCATTATGTATTATTTTAAACACATGCTGGTGAGGGTATGGGGATTACATAAAATAAACCATGGGAAAGTAGGTCCTTATATAATAAGAGGAGATATGACATACAAGACAATAATCTAATTTAATAATAAATTAAATAAAACCAATAAAATACAATGGTCTGGTCTAGGCTCATCATCACCCACATGCATGAAATGAATTAAACATTAATAAAATTATAATTCAATTCTTAATCATTCTTATTTAAGACAAAAATTTCTTTAATTAATTAATTATATTATTTAATTAATCAATTATGATATCTTAATTCTCATCCAAATTTCCTTGAGATTCTCATCCATCATAATTTTAAACAAATTAAATAAATTTATTTAAAATTAACTGTGTACATAAATGTACCTTGGATGAAACACGGTGAATACCCATCCAAATCTACCCAACATATATTATACTCATATACTATTTACTTTTGTAACATATGTAATACATGACTTATCACGTACTTTCATGAAATGTACTATCAACTTAATAATTAAACGAATTACATGATTTTTCTATCATGCGTTATTCTTTAATGCATGTTGAGTAATAAATATAATACAACTCCCACATGATATGTATATTCAAACATTACATAAAAATTAATTAAACACACACACACACACATATTTACATTAAAACCAATCCCATGGAGTTTCCTGTCAACTTAATGAACACATGTAAGAACATATCGATAAGGTTTACTTAGTTTAATAAATTAATTTTAAATTTTCAATAATTTGGTATAAGTACACGACATGTATAAACAATCTAAATGGAATTTATATTTCTCACCATCAATTTAAAGCACATACTTAGGGACTCAGTGTGTAAACCATGCCTTGACAAAATTGGAGTACATAGTGTGTGGTATTTGAGTTACATTATTACCAATTAAGTAGACTATGTAAACCGATACATAGCCTGTCTATGACTATTAAACTATATGCCATGTATGTGGGCTATATGGCATGTACTTAAGATGTCTGTGTGCTAGGATGGCACTGTCAACACATGGTGTAAAATTTAATGTACAACATGTATTCAATGCACATTGTTTGAATTAATTTTGAATTAATTCCTGGTGCATTGAACACTAGAACATGGCGTGTAGTTATGGTTACACACTGTGTACACTTGTGTTATCCAAAAAAATCCTTGGTACCTCTAGATGAGTTCTTTTATTTTATTTCATTTATAAAATTAATTTATTTGATTAGATCTATGAGAAATGAAAGGGTAAAAAGTAGATCTCAAAATTCAAATTAAAGAATGATTAAACTTGAATTGAAAAATAAATGAAAAATGTGTAAATCAATCAATGATATTTAAATAATTATAAATAAATATGTGATCGCTTTGATACCAATTGAAGGTTCCAGGTGTAGTGAAAGCGTGTGATGGGTTGTTCCCAACTTTAATTTTTATCATGATCGATGATCTATCCAAGATTTACACAATGATAAACTTCATTATTAATGGAATTGAATCAATGAAAACAATCAAGGGTTAGAATGCCTAAACCAATTAAAATATCATCACATATTATTTATAATAAATTTAATCAATTAAAGAATTAACTTGTATGAATCATTTATTCATTGATGGATCTGACAAGAGATCTACATTTCACCGTTGTTGTGTTGTATGAATCAAGAACAGATTCCATTTAGCGATGATCCACATGTGTTCCAAAAAACATCTTAATTTTGTTTTACTAATCTATAGGATCTATAATTTTAGATTATATTGCTTACATTTTTCACCATTGATCTCCATGAGAATTTATTCAAAAGCATTCTCCTTTATCTCTCTAGACTCCAGAGTTGGAGGTAGAGGAAGATCACTCTTCATTATTGGTAGTGTTCTTAGATAGGGAGCTCTCTAGGGATTGAGAGGATTCTCTTTGACTATCATTTTGCACAAAAAAATGAATTGGATCTTTAAAAAAAATAATATAATTGGGATTAAATACTTCTAGAGCTTATAAATAAATATTTTCACAAGTTCCCTTTAATATTTATTTATTCCCTTGAAAAACCCAATGTATAAAATAATAAAAATAACATTATTTCTTCAACATTTGATTAACTATCAAATTAAATTAAATATTATTTAATAAAATAATATTCAATATATATTATTTCTCACTAAGCCTAAAAAATTGGTCCGCCATTCCTCAAAAATATTTATCGGGCCTTGAATGATGACTATTTAATAAATTAATATCACTACATTATTCACCAATAAAGAAATAAATATTATATTTAATAAATTATAAATGAATATTTATTAAATATTCCACTCACATAACATTCTCTCAGATAATTGGTGACAGAATATATGAGACCAAGTATACATGAATAATTCTTAAACCAAATGTCGGAATAATATTTATTAATCTTGTTAAATAATAAATAATAATATATTATTTAACTGATACGATTGATACACTTAGTGTGTGACCCTCTAGGCCTCTTTCTCAGTGGCATTAGGCGAAGTAGTCTAAAGTACATGGTTATTATCTAACAACATAAAAATGCACTCATAGAGAAATTAATTAATTCTTCAATGAAATAATACCTCATATGGACATTTACTATGTAATATAATCCTTTTATCAGGATATCTCTAATCAAGTAGGTTACATACTGGTGCCATCAACCTATGTGCTAGATGTATCATTGTTTGAATTTATAGAAATCAAACTTGCCTATAGAATACTATGGACTTGGATTTATTTAGACTATATCATTTCCATAAAAGGGCCTAAGATATCAAATTCAGCTAAAGAACAAAAGGGACGAATATTTTTTTGCATTATTCATTAATGCAATATTACTCGTGATGCAACCAACATATCTTACTTCATCGTGAACTTATATCATCACAGTTTTTGTTAATAAATCAAATCAGAAGACTTATAATAATCATTAATAATAATTTTAAAGTCTAAGTATCAACACACACATCTGCATATAGGAACATCTGATGACACATATAAATATGGATTTCTAACTGGAGGGTCTCATCCTCATAATATCCTACACTAGATTTTTCCAAGGGTGTATATGAGAAGGTGCCTAAAATTCTTATGAATCTCCACTCCTGATATCCCATATCATTTCTTCATTTAAATTATATCATCTGGCTATAAAAAATATATTTAATAATAGTGTCATAACACCTTTGGGCTCTCATTATAATAGGGAACTACTATGACCTTTTTCCGTGACAACTACTCTTAGGAAATTATCACATACTATAACAACCCCACTCTTTATTACACACTTAAAAATTATTTATTACATAAAATATTCACTTGATACAACAAATAATATCAAGAGTTATAGTGTATTTGGGGCTTAAGAACATTACATAACAACTTAAAACATGAAACACAACATCTTTATTGAAAACATTTTTTACATGACCACTACATTCCCTCGTACTTAGCATTGCATGGGATAACCTGAGGAAATGCATAAGAAAAGGGTGAGATATAAATATCAGTAAGGGAGTAAAAAATAAATAACATGAAAAATACAATACATTTTAGTCAATAGTAATATCAATGTATCATAAAAGAAACATGAACATAAAGGCAAGATATAACATGATTATCATAACATGGAAACGTGAAAACAACACTTTACATGGTATTAGAATGAGCCAAGGATCATTGCACATGGAGCATGAGTAAACCCTTATTGCACTTCAATTATCATGAATAAGGCCTCATTGAACTTGAAGTATCATGATACTAATCTTTACCCAATTCATTGGAGCGCTATCAGGGAACACCCTTCTTAAACATTTTATTTCATGCATAAGTGTGCCAAATGGGTCATACAACATTGTTTCATTAAACATCATCATTTATTACACGATAAAGGAATGTTGAATTCATACATTAAAATCATTAATCAATAAGTAAATGTTCATAAAGTTGAATACCATTCATATAGAAATGGGCATGGTACTCACTACACAATGACTTTGGCTTGAGAAAAATTGAGGTGCAATTTCAGCAGCATAATGACGTGACATAAGAATTCATAAAATGATTCATGAGAGAGAAAGGAGTGTCTAATAATATGTACATGAAATGGAAAGTAAGGGGTTCATATAGATACACTTCCCTACAAATTTAAGGGAAATTAGATTCATAACACAAAACAATTTCTTGAATGTGAATGAGAAGAGAGAAATTCCTTACCGAATTTCGACATGGTAACGAGTGTACATGGGAGGAATTAATGAGAGATAAAGGGGTATATAATCATTAAAACATAATTAGGGAAGTATGTTGGAGTTGATAAATCATACCCCAACATTTATAATTGAAAATAAAAGGGCATAACAATATTAAGAAACTTGGATAAAATGAGAAAGGAAGGAATCCCTTAAATGGAAGTGTGATCCCAAAGGATTGGGAGGGGCTTGAGAGAAGCTTTTTGGGAGCTTGGGGCGCCTTTGGAGGATTATAGAGAGAGTAGGGAAGATTTTGGTCGAGATAAAAAGGCTTTTAGTAAATAGGAAGCTTGATCTTGTGTGGGTTTATATAGGAAAAGTGAGGGAATTGTTTATTATTTAGGTTTTGGACACCACAAATTAAACTAATCAAAAACACAAACAAAATCATGATTTTTGCCCATGGTTTTTGAAAAAGGGGAGTGTAAAAAATTAATTTATAAGGCCAATGTCCTAACTTCTTAAAATATTAGGCTTTCCTATGTGGAGGTGAGTCACACTCTCAAGGAAATCAATTTAAAAAGTTAAAATGTTTTATAAGTCTTGGAGGGTCCACTAAAGATTTGTAAAATAAATAAAACAAACATAAAATCACATTATTTTAATGTTAAAATATATATTGTCTAAACATAATGTTTATAGTATTTTATTACATCACTATTGGGTCATTATGATGTCATAAAACACATTATATATTTAAACGATATTTAATTTTCACCCAAAAATTCAAATGTCATAGAAAATTATGAAAAATTCACCATTGGATAATTTCAACATCCTAATTCCAAAATTAATATTCATTTTATCTAAATAATTTTCTAAATATGTGATTTTTACTTTTAACATAAAAACGGTTATTTATCGAAAATTCATGGGTTTTGACAAAAATAACTTTCAAACCTTAATAAAAATAACAATTGAATTCATAATAATTATACAGTCATTTATATTTAATAAAAAGTAATTTAGTGATGATATTTTATTAAAATATTATTTAATTCAAAAATACATTAATTCATCAAAATAGATTTCTTAATTGAATATTAACTAAAAATGCAATTTTTTATTTAAAAACTATTTACCAAGTAATAATAATAGAATGGATGTATATTCTCTATAAACAAATAATGTACATAATCATAGTACTAGGGTCTCATTACATAACCCCTTATAACACCTGCATATGACTGAAGAGTAAGGTGTGTGATGTTGACATACTCTTGGGGTGGCTTGGATAACATCTCTCATGTGGTAATCTCTATCAACATCCACTTCTACCATAGGCGGTTTCGCTCAAGATTAACATGTTGAAGCTTGGATTGGGATTGGTCAAGAGTGAATCCCAAGGACGCCACATCCTTTTTGATCTCTGAAAAATGGGCTTCTTATGGAACAATTCTTCTGGATGAGGCCATCACTTCATTTTTCTGAGTAAAATTGGATTTATTAAAGACCTATATTTATACTAATCATGTGATCATTGTTTAACAACTATATTAGCAATGATAACAATTCTTAACGGTTTTTTAAAATCCAAAAACATACAACCATGTAAGTACATAAGTTTTATATATCTGTAATAAGACATTTAATTAGATCAAGAAGAATTTTCTTTAATGAATGTTTGGGTCATTACAATCTTCCACCTTTAAGAATTTTTTCCCTCAAAATTTCCTTTTCCCGTACTAAAAAAGATGAGGGTAACTCTGCTTCATCACTTTCTTCGAATCCCACATCGCTTCTTCAAACTTGTGGTTTCACCACAACACCTTAACGAGGGGCATTATCTTATTTCATAGGACTTTTTCTCTAAGATATAAGATCTTCACCAGATTCTCTTCATAAGAGAGGTCATTATCCAATGATACCAACTATGGATTGAGTACATGTGTTGGTTCAGGTATGTACTTCCTCAAGAGTGATACATGGAATACATCATGTACTTGAGATAGGTTCAGTGGGAGTTCTAGTCGATAGGTCACTACTCCAATGCAATAAGGATATCTAATGGACCTATGTACCTTGGAATAAGCTTTAACTTATTCCCAAATCTCATAAACCTCTTCCATGGAAATATGTGGAGGAATACCATGTATCTGGCATCAAACTATAGGTCCCATAGATGATTATTAGCATAGCTCTTTTGTTGACTCTGAGTAGCTTTAATGTGATGCTGGATGGTCTTAACCTTCTCCACTATTTCTTCGACCATTTATGGACCTAAGAGTTTTCTCTCCCCAACCTCATCCCAACATGTCGGTGTTCTTATCCTCTTCCCATACATGGCTTCATAAGGAGACATTTGGATTCTTGAGTGGAAACTACTATTTTAGGAGAACTCAACTAGAGGAAGATGTTGATCCCATCCTCCTTTGATGTCCATTGAGAATGCTCTCAACATGTCCTCAAGTGTTTGGATAGTCTGATTAGATTGACCATCAGTTTGAGGATGATAAGTTGTACTGAAGTTCATCTCAATATCCAGAGAATTTTGAAGACTATTCCAAAACTTAGAGGTGAATATTGGATCTTGATCAGATATAATCGATAGTGATACTCCATGCAGCCTTACCATGTCTCTGATGTATATCCTTTCTACTTGATTCAGTGAGAAATACTCCTAAATTACAATAAAGTGTGCAGTTTTTGTAAGATAATCTATAACAACCTAGATAGAATTTTTTCCTTTGGATGTCTTAGGAAGTATGGTGACAAAGTCCATGGTGATGTTCTCTAATTTCCATGCTGGTGTGGGTAATGTTTTCATCATCCCCTTAGACTTCTGCCTCTCAGGCTTCACTTACTGACATACTAGGAACATTGATGTATACTCAGTGATATCCTTCTTCATGTTATCCCAGTAATAATTATCTCAGATATCTCGATACATTTTTTTTGTTTCCTAGGTGAATGAAGAAATTTTAACTATGTGCATCATCCAAAAGTTCCTTCTTTAACTTCGGATTCTATGGAACACATAGTCTTGACCCAAATCTCACAATTCTTTCGTCATTAACATTGAACTATGAGAATTTCACTTTTCTGATAGTTCCCACCTTCTTTTAAATTCCCACATCATCCTTTGAATCATCCTTTGACCTTTCCAAAAGATACGGTTGAGCAATCATTTGTGAAAGGATTGATGATGTTCCCTTCTTTATGATTCCCATGTCCATCCTCATCAAATCTAAGAAGATTGAATCCTTTTCAATTCCCATCAACGATAGAATCGCTGGGTCCTTTCTACTTAGAGCATCTTCCACATTTTTTTCTTTAATAGGGTTGTAATGGAGTGAGTAGTCATAGTATTTGATCATATCTTACGATCTTTTTTGGCGCATGTTTAACTCTTTCTGTGTGAATATATACTTGAGACTTTTGTGATTTGTATATATTTCACTCCTCTCCCCAAAGAGGTATTTCTGCCAAATTTTCAAAGAAAAGATCACTGCAACCAACTCCAGATCATTTGTTGTATAGTTTTTCTCAAGAAATTTCAATTTCCTTGAATCATAGGTAATTAATTTGTCATTTTTCATCAACACATAGCCCAAGCCCTTATTCAAAGAATAACTGAATACCACAAAAAGTTCTCCACTTGTGGGTAGTGTGAGCACGAGTGCAGTGATAATCCTTCTTTTCAACTCCTTGAAGCTCTCTTCACATTCATCAATCCAAGAAAACTTTACACCCTTCTGAGTTAGCTTGGTAAGAGGGTTGTACAATCATAAGAAATTTCTCAAAAATCAGCAATAATATCCAGCTAACCCTAGGAAGCTATGGATATCTGTTACAGATGTTGGCCTCGACCATACCTCAATTGAATCTATCTTGGAGGGATACACATATATCCCATTTCTTGTGATGATATGACCCAATAATGAGACCTATTCAACCATAACTAACATTTTCTGTACTGTTCATAGAGATTCTCCTTTCGCAAGGTCTTTAGTACTGTTCTTAGATGCTCCTCATACTCCTCCTTGGTTTTGGAGTATATTAGAATATAATCTATAAGGACTATAAAAAATTTATCAAGGTAATCTCTAAAGACTCTATTCATCAAGTCCATGATTATTTCTGGAGCATTGGTGAGTCTGAAAGGCATTACTACGAATTAATAGTACCAGTAACTTGTACGAAAAGCAGTCTTGGGTATATCCTCATTCTTTATCCTTACTTGGTAATATCATGACCACTAATAAACATTGGAAAATTATTGTGCTCCAAATAGCTAATAACAAAATTCATCATTTTTTGGGAGAGGATACTTGTTATTTATTGTGATTTTTTTGATCTCACGATAATCAATGCAAAGGCGCATTGACCCATTCTTCTTCTTGACGAAGAGAACTAGTGTACCCCATGGTGAAGCACTTTGGAATATAAACCCTTTATCCATATTCTATTGTAGTTGTTTCTTTAGCTCCTCAATCTCCACAATAGCCATTCTATACATAATATTGGATATTGGAAATTCCCCAGGTATAAGTTCAATTGAGAATTCAATATCTCTTATAAGAGGAAGACCATGAAATTTCTTGGGAAACACTTCAGTGAATTCCCTCACAATATGCATGTCTTCTAGGATGGTTTATTCCATAGACTTAATCATCTGAGCCAAATATACATGCTTATAGGGTAGTAATATCCACGCTTGAGATGATGTTTCTAAAGAATATTCATCTTTCTCCTTGAACTTTTATAGAATCGGGGGTCAATTATCTATTTGAAGAGTGATTTCCCTCTCATGAAAATTTATGTTGGCTCTATATAAGGAAATCCAATCCATCCTGAGAATTTCATCAAATCCCACTAGAGAGAGTATGATGAGGTTCTCCAGGAAGTTCAATCCAAAAATTCGTATAGGGGAGGAGTTATATTCATGGGATTCAATGATTTCCCCATTTGCTATACTCACCGACATCTTTACTTCCATGATTTTTGGTGGGGTTGGGATTGTTCTACTAAACATTTGGGATATAAAAGAATGAATATAAACAGAATAAAAAAAATAAGTTCACTATTCTTGGATGAATAACTAGCGTACCAATCACCACTTCTTTGTCGGGGTTCACTTTTGTGGCAGTGATGGAAAAAGATTGCCCTTTCTACCTTGGAGGTTGTTGGTTGCCTCCTAGAACCCTTAGTTTAGGGAAATGGTTTTCAAGTTGCCCTATTTATTTGTGGTTGAAGCAATAAAAAATGCATTGAGGGTCTAACATAGAATTTCTCTCCTCTGTCGCAACCTTGAATTTCTCTTGTCGGTAGTTAATAGCTAGGTTCCCTTCTCTTATACACCTAAATCATTTCCTCGCCCCCTTTAGGCAATTTCCACGGTGCTTCTTTCTGCACCTTTGAAAAGTGGGGTGCTGTATTTTCTTAGCACTATGGGATTTATCCATTAGACCGCCAAAATTAATGTCCACCTTAAGCTTATTATCCCCTTGATACCCCTGAGATTCACCGATCTCCATTTTGACCTTGAGGGCACATCAGACAATTTCCTCATTTCTATCAAAGTCACGGATCGCTAGGGATTTCTGTAGGCTAGGTTTCAGCCCACCAAAGAAGCGGGGAACCTTGAATTTAGGGGTAATGACAAAGCCAGAGGTGTATCATGCAAGCCTTGAGAAGTTTTCCTCTTACTCTCCGACGGATTCATCGTCTTTTATGCTTGAGGTAAATGAAGTCCCTTTCCATCTTAAGTTGGAGGGTGTGAGGAAAATATTTTTCAAAAAACATTTTTCAAAAATCCTTCCATTCCAATGCCTCAATATTCTCCTATGGCTTTGTATTTTTGATCAATTTCCACCATTGATCAGCTTCAACCTCTATATGATAATAATCCAGAAGAACCTTCTCTTGTTCGAAACATTGAAGGATGGAGAAGATCTTTTCAATGGAGTTGATCCATTTTTTGGAAATTTAGGGATCAGATGATCCATTAAAAGTAGGAGGCCTTTGTCTCAAAAAGATTTTGATTATGAATTGTTCTTTCTTATGGGGGTTGAATGTTCCACTTGACCCATGTTTTTATTAAAATCTTGAGTTAACTGAGAGAGTATCGTGGAAAAGTTCGCAATTCCCACTCCCATTGGATTAGGCATCTCATTTTAATATTCATCACATTGATCTTCGCATCAGTTGTTAGTCTGTGTCCTCCTATTACCAGCCATTGGATGGACTAAAAGGAAAGTTATGGGTAGCACACAAAAGGCTAATCTAAGGATAAAAACAGATGACTTATAAATAGCTATTATTTCCTTAATTTATGAATCTATAGGCTTCAATTTATGTTATCCATGATCTACTTCCTAATATATATTCTTTGGGTAATTTTTTTATTCCCTTAACAATGGTTCATAATAAGATTGTGAATTTACCAAAGAATATTCCCTGGGAGTGTCATAACCAAGAGTGTAGAAAATCCCATTTTTTTGTACCAGGATACCCCGGGTCAAGCCCAAAACTCCTTGTCAGAGTTTTCACTCCTAGGTACAGAGTTGTCTCTACCTGCTCATATCCAGACATGGATTTATTTTATTGATAAACCACTTAATCAATACTCACCAAAACTTAGGGATGTTTTTATTATACTTAGTCTTATCCCAAATTATTTCACTAGGGTTTTCTAATCCTAAAACAAAAAATAACTAAACCTATCCTACGATACCAACTATTACAAACCTGCTCTTTATTAAACCATTAAACATGATTTATTACATAAAATATTCACTTGATACAACGATGAATTTTGAGAGGTCTAGTGTATTTGGGGATTAGGAACATTACATAACGACTTAAAACATGAAACAAAACATCTTTATTGAGAACTTCCTTTACATGACCACTACATTCCCTCATACTTAGCATTGCATGGGATAAACTGAGGACATTCATAAGAAAAGGGTGATCTATAAAGCCTAGTAAGGGAGTAAACAAGACATAAAATTAATAATACAATAAATGTTAGGAAATAGGAATATCAATGGATCATAAAAGAAACATGAACATAAAGGTAAGATATAACATGATTATTATAACATGGAAATGTGGCAACAACACTTAACATGGTATTAGCATGATCCAAGGCTCATTGCACATGGATCATGTGTAAAAACTCATTGTACTTGAATTATAATGATTAAAAACTCATTTCACTTGACATATAATGATACTAATCTTTACCCAATACATTGGATCACTATCAGGGTGCACCCTTCTTAAACAATTCATTTCATGAATAAGCGTGCCACATGAATCATACAAGATGGTTTCATTAAACACCATCATTTATTCCATGATAAAGGAATGTAGAATTAATACATGAAACTATATAATCAATAAGTAAATGTTCATAAAGGTGAATACCCTTGATAGAGAAATGTGCATGGTATTCACTACACAATGACTTTGGCTTGAGAAAAATTGCGGTGTAATTTCAGCAGCATAACGGTGTGACATAAGAATTCATAAAATGGTTGATGAGAGAGAAATTGGTGTTTAATAATATGTACATGAAATGGAAATTAAGGGGGTCATATATATACATTTCCCAAAAAATGTAATAGAAATTAGATTGATAATAAAAAACAATTTCTTGAATATGAATGAGAAGAGAGAAATTCCTTACGGAATTTCGGTATGGTAATAGGTGTACATGGGAGGCATTAATGAGAGATAAAGGGGTATATCATCATTAAAAAATAAGGAGGGAAGTATGGGGGAGGTCCAAAATCACACCCCAATATTTATAATTGAAATTAAAAGGGAATAACAATATTAAGAAACTTGGATAAAATGAGAAAGGAGGGAATCCCTTACTGGGAAGTGTGATCCCAAAGGCTTGGCAGGGGCTTCAGAGAAGCTTCTTGGGAGATTGGGGAACCTTGGTAGGGTTATAGAGAGATGAAGGAAGAGTTTGGTTGAGATCCAAAGGCTTTTAGTGAAGATGAAGTGGGAGCTTGTGTGGATTTATATAGGAAAAGTGAGGTAATTCTTTATTATTTAGGTTTTGGACACCACACATTAAACTAATCAAAACCACAAACCAACCCATGGGTTTTTACCATGGTTTTTTCCAAAGGGGAGTAAAGAATTCATATATAATTCCAATGTCTAAAATTATAAAAATATTAGGATTTCTTATGTGGAGGTGAGTCATACACTCAAAGAAATAAATTTAAAAAGTTAAAATGTTTTATATGTCTTGGGGGGTCCACGAAAGCCTTTTAAAATAAATAAATAAAACCTAAAATCACATTATTTTAATGTTAAAACATACATTGATCGAAAATAATGTTTATAGTATTTTATTACATCACTATTGGGTCACTATGATGTCATAAAACACATTATATTTTTATAGGGTATTTAATTTTTACCCAAAAATTCGGCTGTCTCAGAAAATTATGAAAAATTCTCCATTGGATAATTTTGATGTCCTGATTCCAAAAATAATATTAATTATATCTAAATAATTTTATAAATCTATGAATTTTTTACTTTTAACATAAAAACCAACATTTATAAAAAATTCATTGGTTTTGACAAAAATAACTTTCAAACCTTAATAAAAATCACAATTGTATTCATAATAATTATACTATCATTTATATTTAATAAACATTAATTTAGTGATAATATTTTATTAAAATATTTTTTAATTCAAAAATCCATTAATTAATCAAAATATATTTCTTAATTGAATATTAACTAAAAATGCATTTTTTTCTTTAAAAACTATTTACAAAGTAGCAATAAAAAAATGAATGTATATTCTCTATTAAAAAATTATGTACATAATCATAGTACTAGGGTCTCATTACATTACCCCTTATAACACCCACATAAGACCTAGGGTTAAGGTGTGTGATGGTAACATACTCTTGGGGTGGCTCAGATAACATTGCTCAGGTGGTAATCTCTATCAACATCCACTTCTCCCATAGGCGGTTCCATTCGAGCTTAACATATTGAAGCTTGGATTGGGATTAGTCAATAGAGAAGACCAATGAGGCCACCCCCTTTACGATCTTCAACAAATGGTCTTCGTATGGAAAAATTCTACTCGATGAGGCCATCACTTCCTTTATCCGAGTAAAATTGGATTTATTAAAGCCCTATATTTATACTAATCACATGATCACTGTTTAATGACTATATTAGAAACGATCACATTGATTAAAGTTATTTTAAAATCCAAAAACATAAAACTAAGGAAGTGAATATGTTTTATATATCTATAATAATACATTTAATTAGATCAAGAGGAATTTCCATTAATGAATGTTTGGGTCGTTACACATACAATGCTATTTATAAGAACAATCCTGATTTGATAAAGGTTTTATTAATATTCAAAATGATGAAATCATGTTATCATAAAGTAAATAGTTATTGGTTCTAGGGTACCAAATCTAATAGAGGATAGGTGGCTTAGGGAACATGGGTTAACGCTAAAAAAAGGCATCACTCACACCAGAGTGAGTTTGGATGTATAGTGGGAGATGAATCTTTTACATTGTGGACCATAGTTAGAAATGGATTATAGAGAATGAGAAGTTATCAATTATTTAAATCTATTGAGTCTTCATAAATTAGATTTATTTTTTAAAAAACCTGATGTCTCAAATAGATTTATAAAAATGTATAATTTCCTTTGATTTTAGAAAATAAGGATTTCATAATGGATTTTGTGGAAAAAATATATTTTCCATGTTCTATGAAATTGAGTGTTTTTTTGGTATTTGGAAAAATTAGTATTTTTCTATGATGTTCATTTTTGGAAAGGAAACTTGAATTTTTCAAATTTATGATTTGTTCCTTGGTGAGTTTTATTTTGGGAAAATTGTGGGACACTTTGTAAATTTATATTTTTGTACTTTAAAAAATTCATCAATTAAATTTTTTAGTTTTAAAATTATTTTTAATTTACCATATATTTTTAACATCACACTTTTATTACCTTTTCATGGACATTTATTGAAGTCTTAGTGAAATCTGATTAAGTTTATACTTACCCATTTCCTGTGCATGTCTATTGAATTATAGATGTTATTAGGAATGAAATATGTAAGAAGAAGGAAATTGTTTCTTCATCAGTAGAGATCCATGATTCCACCTTATAGTAATAGTATAGGGGATTATGGATCATGGTCTAAACATTGGTCTTTTGTGTAGGTGTATCTTTATTTTTTATCATACTTTGGATTCTGGTTAGTCTTTTATAATTTTTTCCACTTAAAAATTTATTTCATATGGTTTTATTAAAATTATATTTTATATTAAATGAATGTTCTTAGTTGTGTATTTTATGAAAAATTTTCCCCCATAATTTTTTATCCCTAATAGCTTATTGATAGCCTCTAGTGACCGGGGAATGCACTTGAGGCCATGTGGCACCCCATATCAGAACTCAAGATTCAATCCCCCATGTATAATTTGAGTGGGGGTTTGAAGTCAATAACTGGGAAGCATTTTATTTAGGATTAAGAATATGGTTAGAACAAATAATGTACCCATAAAAAGACTTAGTGAACCATTTTATAGTGAACCTTGACTCACCCGGATATTTGGGTAAAACAGAGGTCGGTAATGACCTTGTAGGAGTGCTATTTATTCCATGTTAACCCAAAAGGGTTAATGTGATAAGAGTCCATGAACCATAATAGTCATGGTATGGACTATATATTATGATATAATTCTAAAATAAAAAGATATTTATTACATGAAAATGGTTTTCCAATTATTGTGATTTAGATATTTCCAAAAGTTTTTTGAAATATATATTGGATTGAATTGTTATGAAACTTGATTGAAGTTGTGGGAGGAACGCTTGAGAATTGAATAAGATAAAAGAATATAATTTACCCAAATCATATTTTGTAGTGTGAATTTTTGTTATTTTGAATTATAGAAGGATGTTTTTGGATTTAAAATTATTTTTTATAAGATATGAAATATGTTTCCTTGGATAGATTCAATTGAAAATGGATGAATATAGGTAGTAGTGGAATATACTCTAGTGAAACCATAGCTAGTGGGAACTATTTTATATGATACCTAAGGGATTGGTAGGGGTGATAACCTAGATAATACTATGAAGTTGTATAAAGGTTAGTTTTTGGATTTTAGTAAATGTGGGGATGCATGTCAGTTAAGTAGTTTTTTCGAGTTATGTGGTGTGTATCCAAAATCATTCTCATTATGAATAAAAGAAAGTTAGTGGGTGTTATATTATGTATGAGAAGTGCAAGATGGTATAAATTTGGATGAGTGAATAATGGATAGGTTTTTGGCATTCTATATGGTACATGAGTGATATATGTTCTTGTAAATGGTTTCATGTGAATGTTTTAGTTAATTATAAATGGAATAATGGTTAGTGATTTATGGGATTTATGTTAAGAATTTAGAAGACTCACGATATCTTTATTAGAAGTGTGATTCTAAGACTGATGGGATATGATTCTTGGATGAATGATATAGAAGATATGGTGGGGTAGTACATGATGTATACCTTCTTGGTGATAAAATGGGATAGGAGTTGATAAAAGTTTAGGACCGTTAGGAGGGATGTTCTCTAGGTTTTCTCTTTCCTAAGGAGAAATTGGTTGGGTTTCCATGTGACATCTAATGGATGTTATGAGGTTAGTGAAATAGTATTCCAGTACCATGTGAGGCCTCCCTTATTAGGGGTTATCAGACCTTATGGGTTCCAATGGGATTGAAACAGAGTTAAGGACTCCTTAGATATCTGAAATCCTAGTGTTATGTCATGGGGAGTCTAGTATTAATGAAAAAAATAACAAATTTGGGAATGTGGCTAGTACAATAAATGGATTATCTCTATGATTAGTATGAAATGAAGGTAGAGGAATTTTGATTATGTTTGTGTTGAGTTGATCAACTAGTGTAAGATAATGAGGTGAAACCTGTTGATATTTTTTAAAAATAAAGATAAGTGAGAAGGTTGGTTTGAAATTAATGGGACACAAATGGGATTATAGGACTCCTCATAGGACAAGGTAGAGTCCAAAGTGGGAAGGAGTATGGGAGTCATCTGAATGTTAATAAATTTATGAGTTTTATGTTATGTCCATTGATAACTAAAGGTTGGAATGAAGGTTAATTAATGATATTGGGTAGTGGTAGCTTGTAATAAACTGAAAAAGTGCGAGTATGGATTATGAATAGTTGTGCTTGAGAAATGGTGAAAAGGGTAGTGATAATGTGGGGATCACACATTTAATTTCCAAATGGTGTAACCCTTATAGTTATATAATTTTGTGAAAGTTGAGGGCGATGTTTTAGGATAACATAAAAATTTAGGTGTTAAGGTTTTGTGTCAATGTATTGGATTAAGTGGGAGAGTTATATATGGGTATTACATTTAGTAGTTGACAGTATGTGAGTGTTGGAAGTCAATACAAGGTGTTATAGATAATTTAAAATGTTAGAATACTAATTCTAAAATGTAGATAATTTAGAGACCAAGAAAATGTGTTTTTTAGAATGGTCATAACTGATGATTAGTGGGAAGTAATTTCATAGGAAACCATGTTGTGTTCAAATCTCAAAGTAGGGCTCATAAGATATGTGTATCTAGGTATTCATGCTAGGTTCATAAATAAGTCTATTCATGGGATATTGGGAATCAAAGAGTTCCTTTTATCCTGATGATGACATGTCTAATCTTATGGAACGATGTATTTTATCTACTATAGGGAGGTATGACCCTTTAATTGGAGGGATCATGTGTGTAGTGAACCAATTAATGGATTATTGTGATATTTCCGAGAATTATCATAACGTAAGAAGGTTGATTTCAATTTGGTTACTTAGTATATACTATAATTCTAATTAATCTATGTTCTTTGGGTAGAGTCAGTTTCTTTTATGAATGGATCATGGTGGAATTTTATGTGTAATATGAGTATTACTCAAACTTGGTAGTATATTGTTACTCTTTGTAATATGTTGGTTCTATTGGGAGGAGCATATTAATGAGAAAATTATATTGAAATTATATTTAGTTTATAAAACAATGATAAAAGGTTGAACTCAAGTGTGTATACTCTATTGGTTATGAAATGTCACTAAGATTAAGAAATCATCATTAGGGTGGGAAAATTTGGCACCGTGGTGAGAAGTCCATGGTGAATCTACAGTAATTTATAATGATAGAGGGAAACCAATATTTTTAACCCATAATAATGTATGGTGAGTTATAATTAGAGTGGTATACATCATTTGGAATTGATTTTTTATAATATGGAACAAAACATGAGTCTTTTTGAATGAATATATTTTTTGGACAATTTATGTAGAATACAAGAATAAATCTAGTTTGGAATCATGAATGAGTGTTGATATTAGATTAAACTCAATTAATTAGTAATTATGGTTGGAAAATGAAGTTAGTTAAATAAATTCCCATTTAATATAAATTTATAGTTGATGATCTTATTAATACTTATAAATGATATCATTAAAATTCATTGAATTTTGAATTCTAATATATTATATTGAGATCATCAGTTTACATTGAGTTTTTTGAAGGGAATATTGTGTGCCTTGGGGTTAGAATTGAAAATGACTGAAACATATAATCCTATGATGAGTGATTAGTCAGGGTATATTTTTTTTAGTTTAGAGGATATGATCCCATATTATGTTCTTAGTTTTGGATGATTTTGGGAGAACAATTTTCAATTATTGGGATTTATATGCAATGATGGATATAAGTTATTAATTCAAATTTCATCCCACTTGGGATCTAGTTTGGTGAAAGAAATTACTGGAAACTTCTAGGTGATCAGAAAGAAAATGACCTTAGCTCATATCTACTAGAGGTCATATTCCAATTTTTAACATTGAACCTTGAGGTTTTATGTTAGAGATTCCATGTTCTTGGAAGTGACTTTTACATTAAATTATATACACTATCAAAAACTATGAAAGTCGATACCATGGTATGTGGGGCCATTTTTGATCCATGAGAGGATCAACAAAGTTTCCCATTGACTTTATTTTCAATCTAGATTTATTCATTAATGAGAGTGATAAATATCTTTTTAGGCATGTAAAACCCTATGATGGGTAGAATTATTACACCCAAGTTTTGAGGATTCATTATTTTATGGTCATGGAATATAATGTTGATTCATAAATAAGGACTCATGTTGAGTTCCAAATTAATATTAAGAAATATATTCCTATATTATCTCAAAATATATTTTTGACTATATCATTGGATCTATCATGGGGTGTTTATCCTAGGGTCCAAGTTTTATTTGAATCCATGTTCTAAGTAAAAGTTTTTTCTTGAAAAATGGTATCCTCTATGATCCAAGAATAGTACAAGAGATCATGCATCCTAGGAAATCATATGAATTAGATTTTAATGTCCCAATATAGTTTTACCATATTATTAGAGACAATAATATATATTTTTGAGGTGTAGATGTTTGGAAAATCACTACATGGTTCTGTGTACCATACATGGTAACATTACAACTGGGTTTTACTAATATGAATCAACCTATTAATGACTAAAACTCCATTTAAAGGACCATTTCAGCCTCTTAAAATTATCTGGAAAATCTATAGGTTTTTAGGGTGTATTTGGTGATCTCATAACCTCAAAACAACTGATTGAAGATACGATTTTGGAATGGGTGATATACCTTTGGTAAAACATAGATCCATTTTATCTATCACATTATCTCTTGTTTCTACTCTCAAATCAGACATGGGGATGTTGGATTTTATATTCTAGGTATATTGATATAGTTTTTTTGTTCCTTTTGATAGGTATTTGTGATTTTATCTCTTTTTATGAGATTTATGCCAAAATATTTAGGGGAAATGACGTGACTAAGTTGGTGGATCTAATATCATCCATGTTTTGACTAATTTAATCTATGATATTTATTAATAATGGTTAATAATGGAATAATTTGATCCATGTCATTATTTTTTGGATTTATTCAAAGAATAAGGATCTTTATCATGATTAATTTTGGTGGAAATTATGAATTTTATATCTTGTGTTTTTTAGAAAAAATTAGGGATTTGAAAATGGAATTTTAATTTTTTTTTGAAAATATAGTTTTTGAAAAGGGATTTTATGTGAATATTTTGAATTGTAAATATAGTTTTTAATAGAAAATTATGTTATATAAAAAATTCTTATTTTTGGTATATTTTAATTTTGATGAAAAATTATAGGATTTCATAATCCACAATTTTTGAAAGAAGTTGGGAATTAAAGATGAATTTTTCAATTTTGGTGAATTTATTTTTTCTATAGACATTAAATTTGACTTTATTAAAGAAACTGGTATGATTTTTTAAGATTGAAATAATGTTTTAAAATTGATTAATTAGTTTGTTTTGAGAATTAAATTATACCATTCAATAGGGGATCGATTTATTCTAATTTTATTTATTTTTATGAAAATTATAAAATATGTTAATTGAATTTTCATAAATCATATTTGTGTTATGGAATTATGATTTTTCGTGTGATTTTATTTGATGTAAATTTTATGAATTTTGTGTTAATTTAAATTTCATAAAATCTTTGTATTTGTTGATCAAAGTTTGATATTTGGATTTGAACTTATATATTGCAATTTTCTTTACTTGGTGGGTGTATGCATTAAAAAAGTTTTTGGTAGGCCATGTTTTGAAAACATTAAGTTTTATCCATATATATGGATATATTATGGACCATGTGTTAAGGTAGAAAAATGTCATCACTCACAATAGGCAGAGTTTTGATATGTAGCTTGTTGATACCATTTATGTTGTTCGATGAAGTTCCTCTAACTCGTGGTTTGCATCTAAAGAAGAAATATTTGATCAGGTTGAAGTGGATATGATTATTGTGTTGTCTTTTATTATCAACACATAAATCATGATAAAAATAAATTTGATTATTATTGAACTAATATTCAAATAAAATGACAAGTCATGGAACATTTTATACAATATTTGATTGAAAATGGAAGGTGTTTGATATGTGTTTGAGATGACCCCATATGTTTTTTAATTGTAAATTGTACTTATATAAAGGTAAGTTAATAAATTAATTATCTTTATAATGGTATTATAGAATTTACATTGGTCACATAAAGGTCATATAGATTCTGCATAAAGGTCACCTGAATGCTTCACTATCTACGTAAAGGCCATCTAGATTTCACAGGGCACACATAAAGGGAACTTGAAAATTTCAGTACTCGCATAGGGTTAATTCCAATTCTTAGTAAAGTTTATCTTTATTGTTCCATAACTATATATGTGTATTATAACCTCTATATAAGGGAAAATCATAAATTCAATAGACTGTATATAGGTGATTTTATATTGTGTAAAGGTAAATGTTAGTTTCTTAAAAGTACTTCAGTTCCATGTAAAGGTAATATACTATGAGTTAAGGTTAAATATAACATTTCAGAGTGAAATTATAAATAAATATTTTTATTTCATGATTCTATTGATCACGATTCTTATATATAAGATAGGAATGAATTTTGATAAAAGGAAGAAATAATAATAAGGAAGAAGAAGAAGTTTGGGAAGTTGAATGAAGATATGAAGAAAAATCAGTTGTGGGGATGCATGGTAGTATGACCAACCATAATATTTAGGGTAGATTGGTTAAACACATGCTAGATGGATTGTCGAAAATCTGTACATAGTAAGTGGAGTTATCATGAGCTTCACATGGTAGGTAGAGATAATGTGAGTCTTTTATGGTAAGAAGATCGACTGTGACCATGGTAGGATGATCAAAAATGGGTGTGATAAGATGATTGACCATAAGAAATATCTATTAGGATAGGATACTTTATCCATTTGATCTATAATCATTTTTACTCTATAAAATGTTAAGTCAAAAGGTTATAGGTTGGTTGTTGAAAAAGGTAGGAAGCTATGATCACAAGTATACATGCATGGATTTATGCATGTTAAATACATGAAAATTATCATGGAGATTGAAGGTTTAATTGTATATAATAGGAATAATGACAAGATTAAGATATATAGAATAATTTATGAGATAAAGGAGAATACAAAAATTAAGTAAGATGGCCACAACTATAAATGCATGTTATAGCACCCCTGGTTTGAGGTAAACCATCATTTTATGTTCTTCTTATTTGATGTTTAGAATAGGTTAGATAATTTTCTAGAAGTTTTCCAAGGATTTATGGGAAGGAAACCTAGAGTATGGTTATATAACTTATTCACATCTAGAATGGTGAATTCATAACATGAATAATGTTGGATAGATTTCATGAAGTTATTTCATAGAATTAATGTTTTCATTATGTGAAACTAGGGAAATACATGTTGTGAAAATCATTCACAATGTGAAATCAATTTCTCCTAGAAAACAATCAAAGGAGACATGAATATAAATTTAGGCGGCCCCTTGAAGAATTCATGATGTGAATTCATAATTCACATAATTAATATCTCAAGCCCAACCAGATTTACCCATACCATGGGTGTAATATTTCTCATTCAACCTCCTCTCTTTTCCTCTCAACTTCTAGGGATACCCTAGGAAATTTATGGAAAACTTCAACATCTGAACTCTAATTCCAATGAAAATTTGAAACTTTTTTCAAGGAAAACTATGGTTAGGGTTTTTTCTTCCATCTTATTTTTAATCTATTAATATTTTATTTATTGGAACCATAGATTAGTGTGTGATACCTAGATCTACTAGTTTGGATTTATGGTGGTGCAATCTTCTTGGGATTTTATAGAGGAACATAAGGAAGTGGTTAATCTATGGAATCATTTAATATACTTTGTGTAAACTTAATCAAGGTAGGTATAATCTCTCCCACTCTACTATTCTACAACTTTGATTAAATATTTATTTTTTTGTGCATTGATCGGAAATATCTTGGGTAGTATATGTGGAAAAACCTTATTTTGATGTGATTTCAAAATGGTATTTTTAGAATATTAACATGAGATGTTTTAATTAGATATTTTCAAAGAAGTTTTTTAAATATTTTTTATGGAAAACCATTTGATATGGATGACGGTGTCAAAATACATTGTGGTGTGTGTTCATATTTCATTATAATAGTCCCATTTTAAAAAGATTTGGTGCATGGCGCTGACTGGAAAGGAACATGGGTATATCACATAGTGAAGACTTGGTGAAAGATGAATTTCATCTCATGAGTGTTGGGAATTTCATTCGGTATACATGTGTGTGTGACTATGGAACATGGAAATGGGTACAAAAAGGGGAAAGTAAAAGACAAAGTGGAAGGATTATTTTGGATAAATTGTTTTCTTTAACTATTTCCTTTGATAAAATATATTTATATTCTCACCTATATTTTATATAAGATGTGAAGACTTATTCTTGTTCTAATGGAGTATGTTGGGAAGACTTTTGGGAAATTCTAATGAGTGGTATACTCACACCATGAAAGGGAAATTTGATGCATTTATATATTTCATCTTCTGAGATACAAGGAAGGGTGATGTTTCTTACTTCTCTACTAGTGATACTTGATGTCATGGTTTGGTTACTAAATATGAGTTAGGGAGTGTCTATATCTTGGTTAGGGATGATTCCACTTTGGTACCAATGTATTTCTATTCGGAGTCTTATCCTTTCATCTTTATTTCTTTTTCCACTGTACTATGATATTATTCTTATATTGACATTTCATCAAGTTATGTGGTTTATTCTCATGGATATTTTAATTTATCTTATATGTTGTGTATTTCTTGATAGGTTGTATGTGCTCTTATGGATAATCACCCCCAAAATTATCTTAAAACCTTGTCATTTATTTTTTTTCCTTTTTTGTCTTAGGGATGCCACCTTAGGTTATTATAATTTTACCTATTATTAGGATAATAAGTAGGGGAAGAGTGTTACAAATGGTATTAGTTTTGTTCTATTATTGATTTGGGTTGGTAGCAAGAAGATAAGACTATTAGAACTTGAAATGTATATCTCAAAAAGATATAGATAAGCTTTTTATACTAAAAATCAAGTTACCAGGGTGTCTAGGTCTAAAAGTATTCTAAGAAACTTTTAGGACCATTATTATCTCATCTTTATATGTTTATTTGATGAGTGTTACATATCTTACATTAGTATAGAGACTTCCCACTAGAACTTCATTGTACATGTATTGTTCAAATGATTTTTGATAATGGTTAAAATTTTTTATTTTTGAAATTATGGTTGCATTAGTAGTTTCACATGGTAATGATAATTGTTTATAATGTTTTGAAATTTATTCAATACTTCAGTAATTAGTGTGAAATGGTCTAAATGGTATATTTTTCAACTTATAGAAAATTCCACTTGGAAGATTCCCTAGTAATCATTAGGAAGAAGCTACTGAAAATGTGATTTCTCTGGAGTTTCAGAAGAACCAACAAATTATACAGAGTATGATGAAAGTATTTTAAGCCATTAATAGAGGAAATTGAAAATATGAACCAAATCAAGTAGATTATTCGACATAGTTTTAGAAATAGAATCCACATATTTTTCAAGGGGATTTTGAACCTAAAAAGGAAAAGGTGCAGCTCAACCAAATGAATAGAATCTTCATGTGTTTTGGTACACCAAAAGATCTGAAGATTAAGTAGGTGATTATATATTGGAAGATCATTCATGGAAATGGTGGGATTTAGCTATCCAAGCTAAATCTGACCAAAGAATTATGTGGGGGAATTTTGAGGAACTCTTCAATAAATAATTCAACTTGAAAACTTTCAAAATTTAAATAACAATATATTTCTTTATCTTGTAGGAAGAAAACCTATCTATGATAGAGTATGCAGCTATGTTTATGAACTTAGTTTTTTTATCCAAAAAAAGCTTCTAGTGTATCCTTGAAGGTGTTTATCTTTGAGTTAGGACCACAACATGAAATCCAATACAAGATAGTTTTTTTCTATATTATGGATTATACAAAGATGGTAAAGGGGGAAACAATGGTAGAAAGGGACCTTATTGGGTTTCCTGTGGAAGGTAGTCTATTTTTTCCCATAGGGACATGTTCCATATATTGTACTATAAATAGGAAAAATAGGAATATCTACTCTCATGGAGGTATCACACCTAAAAATAATTCTAAAAAATTAGTTAATTTCTTACAAGATCTGATACCAAACAAGGTTGTTTTTAGTGAAGTTTGTTAACTCATAATAAGAGAGAATACACTCCACCACCGATGAATTTCATCCAATACTACAAGAGAGGACAATTCAATATTTTTTTCCTTAAAAATCAAAGGTCACTAGGTGAAATAGGCTCAAATTAGCCTCACCTTTGATATGATCGAACAAAATAGTCCCCTCAAACTAGTTTTCATCTGCAAACATAGTTACACTAGGATGTTTCTGGGAATATATTGGTTTTCTAGTTGATAACTTAACAAGTGATCAAGATCTATCCCATGATATCTGATAAATAGTTATATTGAGATGAACAAGATATTGTGAGTGATCAACTAGGTCCCACTATAGTGCATGGTAACATTCTTCTAAACTCTACTCTTATGAATATATTGTTTGATATTGGTACATCACATTTTTTCCTTGATTCTTCTATAGTTAATTTTTTTTACTACATGTGGAAATGATTACTCATGTCATGAGTATCAAGAAAACCCTTAGATAGTGGGAGTGTATAGGTTTTAAATTACCAACATACTCCATTATGGTCCTAGAGATGGATGATTTTTATTTAATCTTTAGTATGGATTGGTTGGTCGGATTTAAATCCCATATCAATTGATACATGTAGAAGGTCACTTTTACATCCACGTATGAAGTCCTTTACCATTACAAGGGGGATTGAGATATAAATACAGTAGAGAAGGGCCTTTAGTGATAGTTGATTGAACCTTCTCAAGCTAGTTAATATAAATGAACTTGAGTGAAACCGATGAAAAAATGAGACTCTTCTTGAAATAATGGATCAGTACCTATTTTTCTTTCTGAATGATTTTTTGGGTTACCACTCGAAAGGTAAATACAATTTAAAATTGACCTAATCCTAAGAATAAGCCCTATTTCTTTACCCTCTTACAAAATGGATCTATCTAAGTTTTGGTAACTAAAGGTCCATCTTGAAGAGTGAAAATTAAATGCTTTATTAGGCCTTGCACATTACCTCAGTCTGTACTGATTTTATTCATAAAGAAGTCATATGAAAATATTCACCTATATGATTATAATCATAAGATAAATCAAGTAATGATTAAAAATTGGTATCCTATTCCTCAAATAGATGATCTGTTTGGTCAATTAATGGGATAAAAATAGTTTACTAATATTAATATACACTCATGATATCATCAGATTAGATTCATAAGAGAGGATATTCAAAATACAACACTTTAGTGTCACTGAAACCATTATGAAGATGTCATCATGCATTTTTTTCCTGACGAGAACATCGATGGTTTTCATTGGTTTAATGAACCATTTCTTCTAAAGATACATCAAATCATTTTTGTGTGGTATTTTTTTGATGATATTCTTGTTTTTATAGAAGCATGAATGACCACAAGGGTCACTTTGAAATCTTACTAAGTACATTGTGGGAACATCATTTGTATTCTATGTTTTATAAGTGAGACTTCTATATCAAAGAATTATTTTACTTCAAGCATGTCATTTCTGAAGAAGAAATATCAGTTTACCCCAAGAAGATAGAAGTATTAGTCTATTAGTAGACACCAAAGAATGATATTGAGGTATGGAATTTTATGGGATTAACATGCTATTATCACTACTTCATTATATATTTCTCAATAGTTTCTTCCCACATGACTTATCTAACAAGTAAAGGTGTTTTATTTTTATGGAATGACGAATTTGAGAAATTCTTTTTGAAACATAAAACCAATATCACCTTGGAACCCATCCTAATCTTTCCAGTATCACATAAAAGTTATATAGTATATTATGATGAATCAGGATCTGGTCTTGGTGGTGTTATCATGTTGGGAGACCATGTTGTTTTATATGGTTCAAGGTAGTTTCAAGTGCTTGAGAATAATTATCCCATGAATGATCTATAATTAGCTATAGTTGGTTATGCCTTAAAGTGTTAGGCATTACCTCTTTAGAGAAAAGTGCACAATTTTCACTAACCATAAGAGATTGAAATACATATTTTCATAAAGATACTTGAACTTGAGGCATTAAATATGGATAGAGTACCTTTAGGTATTAAATTTGAACTTGTCAACCAATAAAGGGAAATTTTTAGTAGATTTGTTGAGTCTGAAATTGTACATTAAAGTGGTATGATAATCTCATGAACAATGGAAGTTAATGATCATGATTACTGATATACATTTATATTGTACCACAAAGCCTGAGAACACAATTTTCTTTCCATTAAGTCTTATTCCATAATTGATAAAGTTATTAAAAGAAGCACAAATATCAGATTATAATTGTATCACCATTATGCCAAACCTAAATGGTGGGGAGACTTTCATTGACTAGATAGAATACAAAAAATCTTTTTTATGCTTTTAGAATCAAATTTTAGTTCCTTAATCTTTCTAGGAATTGATCCTTTCAATATACCACCATTCAAAATAGGCAATTCATCCTGGTGACCAACAAAATGTACAAGACGATGAAAGCACATTTTTATGGAAATGTATAAAACAAAATATTGTAGACTATGTGTTGAAATGTCTGACATGTCAGAAGGTAAAGTATTAGCATCAAAGACCTAATAATATTCTATAGTCTATGTCTATACCTGTATGGGAGTGAAATAAAATTTTGATGTATTTTATCATAGGCCTACCAAGAACATTATAGAAACATGATGATATATGGGTAGTAGTGGATCGAATTACTCAGTCAGTATAATTCATCTCTATTAGAGAATCCAATATAGTAGAGGAATTGACAAAATTTTATATCCAATAAGTGGTTATATTTTATAGAGTTCTATATTTGATTGTATCTGAGAAAGACCCCAATTTCACTTACTTATTTTGGTGATCATTACAATAATATCTTAACACTTAATTGATTCTGAGCATAACATAAAATTTATAGACAGATGGAAAATTGGAACACACAATTTAGACATTGGAAAATATGTTCAGAATGTGTTTCATGGATTTTGGCAGTTCATGGGAGGATCATTTTCCCTTGGCTAAATTTTACTATAACAATAATTATCATGCAATAATACATATGTTTACTCTTGAAGATTTATATGGGAATCATTTTCATTATACTTTATGTTTTGTGGAAATAGGAGAGTCATCTTTTATTGGACCTTGTCATGTCTATGATTTTATAGATAAAATCGAAATGATCTGAAAGTACATGGATGCAACACAAATTAGATAGAAATGAAATGTATATAATCATCCCCAACCTTTATATTTTGATATCAATGACCATATTCTATTGAATGTGTCACCAAAATATGGTCATGAACACTTAGGGAAACAAGTGAAGTTGACTCCATGGTATGTGGGACCATTCAAAGTCATAGAGCAGAATGGAACTGTTGTGTTCCTTTTAGTGATACTGCCAAGATTCAGTGTTATTCATAACATCTTCCATGTTTCTTAACTAAATAAATATCATCCTAATATATAGAATTTCTTCAGTTTGTATCATTTTACTCTTGATATTAATGATAATTTTATCTAGGAACCACTATTGGCTTTCAGACAGATAGGAAAACACCCTTTGAGGGAGATCTATTTCTTTAGTGAGAGTACTATGGAAGCATGGTCAGGTTCAAGAGAAAACATGGGAATATGAAAAGTTTATGTGGGATAAATGGGATTCTTTTTTCAAGGTAAATGTTGATATATATATTCCCAAGGAAATAAATTATAGAGACCCAAGACTTGATGTACATGGAAATTACATTACCTTTTGGGAAATACTTAATACATAACAAAAACAGACACATAAGGACCATAATAGTTTAGTGTCTTTGGAAACTCGGAATATAATATTCAAATCATGGTGAAAGATCGTCAACATCTCCCATAAAGATCTTCCCCTTTTGTTTTCTTACCTAAAAACTTTCTTTAAATCCTGGGGAAAAGAAAACATATAAAGGTGAGATCAAATGCTCAGTAAGGGTAAGCATGGAGAAAATAAAACAAATCATATACATTTGAACTTAAAAAAATCAACATAATGTTTAAACATCAAAATCTTGAGTAATGACATAAAACCTGGCAGTACGTAAGGAATAAATCATAAAGAAAAATTAATCATGATAAAATAGAATGGTAATAAAGCATATAATTGTAAAAACCATTAAGAACATGAAATGATTTCCATAGTAGCCAAGGCATTGCTGCCAAGACCATCTTAGTGGACAAAGTCCCTTTCTGAATCGAGTTCACTCCTCATTTCAGTCCTGTATCACTGAACCAGATTAACCTTCCACGACAACTATTTCTATCTCATGAGATATAAATCTTTACCCAATTCATTGGAGGGAGATATAGGTCCCACCCTTCTAATAATGAAACCATTCTTATGTGTTCCACACAATCATAAATCATAGCATAACCCATGTAATAAAAATGGGATTCTTAAACATCATGCCATCATAACGTAATCCATATAAGATAAAAGGACATCATAAAATTAATTACATCATAACATAATCAAATCAATGTAAAAATAGGGATAGAAATAGAACCCTATATTATCTTAGATGGAAAATAATTTTGATAAAACACTTGAACTCCATTCTTGAGGAAAATATCCTTTCTACTTCAAAAACATTTTACCTTTCTTAACATGTCATACAATTTTATACTAAAAGAAGTTGATTAAAAATAAACTTGAAAACATGTAAAGGAATCTTCATGGAAATAATGTTCTATAAAATCATAAAAATCCATTCATACCATATAAGTTAAAAAAATATTCTTCTCATACTTTGGCCGGAAAAGTCAAAAAGTACCTCGTACTAAAAATGAAAAAAGATTCCATTCATATATTTTACTCACCAAAGGGTAAAATTGGATTTAAAAAAATTTATGAGGATATAAATAATATTACATATTGAGGAAACATGGATGTGGATGATAAATATTCCCCAGTAAATTCTGAAGTATAAACAATCTCTGATGAAAATGAGATTGCGAGATTTTCCCTTACCTTAGATCTGATTTGCTTCGTACGTATCCGAACCTCCTGTATAATGATTTAAATAATTTCACTGACTTATTAAAGAAACATATTCATTGTTATGATATCATATATGGTCATGTTCTTATCTTCTTATTAGTAACATTTCATTGCTACTTGTTATTCGGGTGTTCATTGTTTTATGTTCTTATGCATGTTTTGTCGAATAAATTATTATTCTTATTTTTAGGTTATAGATAACTCATTTACATAATGGTATTAGTGTAATATATACCATATTTATTCATTCAATTCATTTATATAATCATTATTCAATGAATATCATGTAGAATGAGTCGCATCACATCGTGGAGATGGTAGGCCGTACATACGCACGACCGATTATATCGTTCCCATGATAGTGGAATTGTATTGAATTGTATGTACACTATTTCAGAATCAATATCACTTTAAAATAATCATATATAGTTATTATTTACACTATTATACCAATACAAGTAAGGTGGTGGTGGAAAACAGATTACACCACGACGTGGAGACGGTATTCCGTACGTACACACGCGCGGTGATTTCGTTTTCCGTAGGATGGATAGAAGGTTAAATTGGGTGGTTTCATATTTATAATAACATATCAGTATATTAGTGATACTTATTTTATTACTTCAAAATAAAACAACTAGAGAAGAGGAAGTAGAATAAGAAATAAGTTTGAAATAATCGGTAACGGATATTACCTCTTCTTCGACACGCCTCTTTGAAACCTCCTCTTAGGGAACTAATGTTTGTCTTTGAAGAAGACCAGAACCTCTAGAATATTACTAGGGGACTTGAGAAGAATAATGGTCAGGGGTTGGCCAAGATTTAAGGCCCAATGTTGTGTAAAGAGGAAAGGGAGGAGGTTCCCTTTTATAAGGGAGGAGAGGGGCACCTTTGGAAAGTGTGAGAATATTATTTTATTATAAACTTATCTTTGGTTTCAAGAGGTCCAAAAATCATTAAAGATGAATATAAGATGACTCATGGTCGAAATAAAATCATCCAATCAGATTTGGACATGTTTTGGAGAATATTTTAATCATTATAATCTTATTTATTTAAATCATTTATTAATGAGGTAAATACTGCATCATTATTGTGTCATAAATAATTTAATTTATTTGATGTCTACAAATTATAAAAAAAAGACCACAATGTAGGAAATTGTTTTATATTTCCAATGAATATTTATAGTTGAAAAGATAATTTATATAAACCGTTATAAAAATTAATTACGAAAAGAGTTTTGTTAATGTTAATTTTGTCTTTACATTAAATTAATTAATCCAAATTGTCATTATCACTACCAAGTGGCTCAATGGGGTCCCAAAATAGACCCAAGGATTCCCATGGTCGGCCAATACTCATACAATAAGTTTAGGACAAGTGTTAAGGTAATTTTGAATTATTATAATATTCTTTTAACCTTGAATTACCCGATTTACCTTTAACCGCAGTAAATAAAAGTCAAAAGTTACTATTCACCAAAAAAATATTTTCATCTTATTGTACCAAATTTTATTTCTTGATAACAACCATGTATGTAGGATTTTTGAAATTCAATTCACAGAAGTGGTAAAATTTCATTTAAATGAAAGAGTCAGTTTTTTAACTTATTCATCAAAAATGAAGTTTTTCAGAAAAATACCAAAAATTCAGCCTAAAATATATTTGATATTATGAATTAAAAAATGATGTATATTTTTCCAAATTCAAAACATATAATTGGAATTAATTAATTTTAAAATTAATTCCCGTTATCAAAACAAATAGCGTGTTTTTAAGAAACAATAACTATCAAAAGATCAATACTTGTTTATGTCCAAATTCAAAGTGAAATTAATTCCAATGACCAACATTGGATTAAATGGTAAAAATATATTATAATTACACTTGAAAACAAATTAAAAAGATAATCTAACCATATAAATTATTGCGATGAAAAAAGATATTTTTAATTAAAATATAGCGTGTTTTTTACTATTCATTAAAATATGAAAGTTATCAGAATAATATGAAAATTTTATCCAAAGTAAATTTTTATATCCTAATTATAATGAATAATTTTATTTTATCAAATTGAACTTATAAACAGGTCAAAAAATATATTTAAAATGGGTGCGCCATCAAAAGGCGAAAAAACTACATTTTTTGAAAAATACTTATTTTACTCGAATAATTTATTTTGTTCTCATACCATGTTCTAGAAAATGTGTAAGATGAATAATAATGTTATAAAATTCATAATTTAGTTAATACTATTCATAACTACTAGTCCATAATAATATTATAACAATATATCACTGTTTAGTGAAACCCAGAATTGCGTACTACACACGCTATCGAGGAAGATCGTGATTGCGTGTAATGCAAGCCAAGTCAGGGTTGCGTGTAGTGAAAGAATCCTTTGTCATTGAGTGTAACAGAATCCAGCCATATTTCATTTATACATTGAATATATATATATATATATATATATACACTCAATGTTTCTTAGAATAACTACTATCAAACGAACTAAAAATTGTGTGTAACGCGATCTAAGAATAGTATTTCATATAATGAAAGCTAATACGGTGTTGCGTATAGCGCAAGATAATATTGGTGTAGTGTAAAACAGAAGATATGAAAGAAAAAAATATATCTCATAAAATCTCGAGGTGTTACATTCTACCCCCTTAAAATGAATTTCGCCCTCGAAATTCGTCGGGGTTATAAATGGTTTATTACGTGAGAGTTTCTTTCATAGAAACCAACATTGTAAAAAGGAACACTAAGAATTAATTTTAAAAAGTGAAGTATGAAACATAACGGTTACCCAAATTAACTCATCACTGGGTTTCCACATAAGAGAACATAGGTGAAAATATGGATATGGAAGTGAAATCTAACCATCAAGTTCTGATGGAGAGTGGTAGAGAGCATGGCTATGAAAAAGCCAACAATCAAAAAGACATAAATTTGTGATGATCTAAGGTACCATCTGATTCATCAGATATGAGGGTAATAGGACAACATTTTTGGTTTTCAAGATCATTTCCCTAATGTTGAAGAATTTTTGAATTAAAATAAATACTTACTTGATTTTGGTAAAATCTCACTGTTGTTTGTTACTTGAACAATTTACACTTCATCTATTAAAGAAATGAAGATGAATTTGTCTTCTGTGAAGTGAGAGCGGATCATGTGATAGAATGATAGGTCATTCCATCTATCTCAAACATAAGGTTAGCAATAGTTATATACATAAGTCCATTTATGGTGAGATTAATCATATACGGTTCCAAAAATGGACTTATACTTCATCTATCATACCACTTAAAAAAATAAAACTAATATCTACTAAACAGGGTCTTCCTGTTGGCAAGTTATAGGCGATGAAGGCCTGTCGTACTTCAGTTGTGGGTTCGATTCTCGCAACCTTGTCCAACGCGACGGGTTGTTGCCCATCCTGCAGGTTGTCCCTTTTTCTAAAACTACACTATATAACATTCTAGAAATAATATCGAAAAAAGGTTCTATCCTTAAACAATACTATCTTATGTCCAACTTAATCCATTCCAATCTTTAGGCTTATCCAAAATACTTTGGTCCAAGATTATAGCATAAAGAAAATTATTACGTGGAAGGTCACATAACAAGCATGTGAATACCATCATTTATCCCCCATATATCAAAAGATATATCTTTTTGGTTATAGTCCAAACATGTGAATACCTTAATCATGTATTCTTTTGAAACATGAATTAACATAGAACCTTAGTGAAAACATGAATGCTATCAAAAGTTAACTCTTTCCACATACCAAAATCCCAAAATTTCTATATACTCAAACCATGATATCACTTTGTCCTTATATTAGTCATGAGCTCATGAATACTATTAAACATATTATCTTCACTTATCCCTTCATTATGCGCATATCATCTACTTTCCAAAAATATCTGAATAACCTTTCATGGTTTCCGATACCATTCAACATATACTTTCAAATACTTTAGGAAAAACAATAGTGTAACAATCCTTAGATGTGACATTATTCAATAGTACCATTACCTATACAACATAACTCTTGATAAACATAAATCATTCCACTACCTTCTTAAACCATTGACTGAGCTTGAACAATTCTTTCATCTCACATATCATTTGTAGTCTCTTCATCATCATCAACATAAATACTACCCATACGACCATGCTAATTCTCTTCATGAGACTTTCCCTTAGGTAATTGGTTTGCATAATGCCCATATATTCCACATTTAAAACATTTAATCGTTGTTGATGTCGTAGAAATACCATTATCCTTGTCCATGGTGTTAACTGAACCTTTTCCATTACACTTACTGGCTTTGTGTCCTTCTTTTCCACACCCAAAGCATCTTCCAGTTCCTTTGAAACATTCTCCTTGATTACTCTTCCCATATGATTTACATGAGGGAAATTGAACTTTCTTTCCTCTATGATCATCATGAAACTCCATCTTTCTCTTATTAGTCGAGTTATGAAACTTACCAAAGTTGATATTATTGATCATATTATGAGATTGCTGATTAGGAATAATAACGATGTTTGGACAAACAAATCTCGTTTCATTTGGTTTCTCATGAATAATATCATTCCATTGTCCATCATATCCTCCATTATCGTGAATCTTCCTGTTTCCAGCAATTTTCTAAAACCCAAAAAGAATAGTGTGAGAGGAAAAAATCATGCTAGGAAAACAACATAATAAATGGGGAGTACCATCAATATATAACATCTTTTTTTAATTATAATATCATTACCGTAATTCTAGGACTATAACCTATATGTATATTTAACCTTAGAGACATACCTAGACATACCTTATAAATATCTCTAGGGATTTAACTAAAGTTTTCGCAACCTAGTTTCCAAAGTTTAACTAAAACTTTCCTCTGATACCAACTGTAGAGACCCAAGACTTGACGTACATGGACATTACATTAATTTTTTCAGAATACATAATACATAATAAAAACAGACACACAAGGACTGTAATAGTTTAGTGTCTTTGGAAAATCGGAATATAATCTTCTAATCGTGGTGAAAGGTCTTCAACATCTCCCATAAAGATCTTCCCCTTTTGTTTTCTTACCTAAAAACTTTCTTTAAATCCTGGGGAAAAGAAAACATATAAAGAGTGAGATAAAATTCCCAGTAAGGGTAAGCATGGAGAAAATAAAACAAATCATATACATTTGAAATTAAAAAAAACACGAACATAATGTTTAAACATCAAAATCTTGAGCAATGACATAAAACCTGGTAGTACGTAAGGCATAGATCATAAAGAAATATTAATCATGATAAAATAGAATGGGAATAAAACATATAATTGTGGAAACCATTAAGCACATGATATGATTTACATAGTAGCCAAGGCATTGCTGCCATGTCCATCTTAGTGGACAAAGTCCCTTTCGGAATCGAGTTCACTCCTCGTTTCAGTCCTGTATCACTGAACCAGATTAACCTACCATTCCAGCCATGTCTATCTCATGAGATTTAAATCTTTACCCAATTCATTATAGGGAGATATATGTCCCACCCATATCATAATGAAACCATTATTATGTGTGCCACAAAATCATAAATCATAGAATAACCCATGTAATAAAAATGTGATTCTTAAACATCATGAAATCATAACATAATACATATAAGATAAAAGGAAATCATAAAATTAATTCCATCATAACATAATCAAATCAATGTAAAAATAGGGATAGAAACAGAACCCTGTAATATCTTAGATGGAAAATAATTTTGATAAAACCTTGAACTCCATTCCTGAGGAAAATATCCTTTCTAATTCAAAAACATTTTACCTTTCTTAACATGTAATACAATTTTAAACTAAAAGAAGTTTATTAAAAATAAACTTGAAAACTTGTAAAGGAATCTTCATGGAAATAATGTTCTATGAAATCATAAAAATTCATTCATGCTGTATAAATTAAAAAAATATTCTTCTCATACTTTGGCCGGAAAAGTCTAAAAGTACCTCATACTAAAAACGAAAAAATATTCCTTTCATATATCTTACTCACCAAAGGGTAAAATTGGATTTAAATAATTTTATGAGGATATAAATAATATTACATATTTAGGAAACATGTATGTGGATGATAAATATTCCCTGGTAAATTCTGAAGTATAAAAAATCTCTGATAAAAATGAGATAGCGATATTTTCCCTTACCTTAGGTCCAATTTGCTTCGTACGTATCCGAACCTCCTGTATAATGATTTAAATAATGTCATTGACTTATTACAGAATCATATTCATTGTTATGATATCATATATGGTCATGTTCTTATCTTCTTATTAGTAATATTTCATTGCTACTTATTATTCGGGTGTTCATTGTTTTATGTTCTTATGCATGTTTTGTCAAATAAATTCTTATTATTATTTTTTAGGTTATAGATACCTCATTTCCATAATGGAATTAGTGTAATATATATCATATTTATTCATTCAATTCATTTATATAATCATTATTCAATTAAGATCAGGTAGAATGAGTCGCATCACATCGTGGAGACGATAGGCCGTACGTACGCACGAGCGATGATATCGTTCCCATGATCGTGGAATTGTATTGAAGTGTATGTATAATATTTAATAATCAATATAACTTTACAATAATCATATACCGTTATTCTTTACACCATTATACCCATCCAAGTAAGGTGGTGGTGGATAACAGATTACACCACGGCGTGGAGACGGTGTTCCATACGTACGCACGTGCGGTGATTTCGTTTTCCATAGGATTTATAGAAGGTGGAATAGGGTTGTTTCATATTTATAATAAAATATCATTATATTATTGATACTGATGTTATTAATTCATAATGAAACAACTAAATAAGTGGAAGTAGAAGAAGAAATAAGTTTGAAATAATCGGTAATGAATATTATCTCTTCTTCGACACGCCTCTTTGAAAACTCCACTTAGGGAACTAATGTAGATCTTTGAAGAATACCAGGACCTCTAGAATATTATTAGGGTAGTTGAGAAGAGTAATGTTCAGGGGTTGTCTAAGCTTGAAGCCTCAAAGTTGTGTAAAGGGAAGAGGGAGGAGGTGCTCTTTTATAAGGGAGGAGAGGGGCACCTTTGGAAAGGGTGAGAATATTATTTTATTATAAACTTATCTTCAGTTTCAAAAGGTCCAAAAATAATTAAAGATGAAGATAAGATGACTCATGTTCAAAATAAAATCATCCAATCAGAATTTAACATGGTTTGGATAATATTTTAATCATTATAATCTTATTTATTTAAATCATTTATTAATGAGGTAAATACTGCATCATTATTGTGTAATAAATAATTTAATTTATTTGATGTCTAAAAATTATAACAAAAACACCACCATGTAGGAAATATTCTTAGATTTACAATGAATATTTATATTCAAAAAGATAATTTATATAACCCCTTATAAAAATGAATTACTAAAATATTTTTGTTAATGTCAATTTTGTCTTTGCATTAAATTAATTCATCCAAGTTGTCATTATCACTACCAAGTGGCTCAATGGGGGTCCCAAAATCGACCCAAGGATGCCCATGGTCGGCCAATAATCATCCAATAAGGTTAGGACAAGTGTTAATGTAATTTTGAATTATTATAATATTCTTTTAACCTTGAATTACCCTATTTACCTTTAACCGCAGTAAATAAAAGTCAAACATTACTATTCACCGAAAATTATTTTCATATTATTGAACCAAATTTTACTTCTTGATACCAACGATGTATATCATATTTTTTAAATTAAATTCAAAAAAGTGCTAAAATTTCATTTAAATGAAAGAGTCAGTTTTTTTAACTACCACTAAGTGGTTTCACTATTCATCAAAAATTGAAGTTTTTCAGAAAAATACCAAAAATTCATCATAAGCTATATTTGATATTATGAATTCAAAAATTATGTCTATTTTTACAAATTCAAAACATATAAGTGGAATTAATTAATTTTAAAATTAATTCCCGTTATCCAAAAAATAGTGTGTTTTTAAGAAACAATAACTATCAAAAGATCGACACTTGTTTATGTCCAAATTCAAAGTAAAATTAATTCGAGTGACCAAAATTTGATTAAATGGTAAAAATATATTATAATTAAACTTTAAAACCAATTATAAAGATAATCTAACCATATAAATTATTGTGATCAAAAAAGTTGTTTTTAATTAAAATATAGCGTGTTTTTACTATTCATTAAAATATGAAAGTTATCAGAATAATATGGAAATTTTATCCAAAGTAAAATTTTATATCCTGATTCTAAAGAATAATTTTATTTTTTCAAATTGAACTTATAAACATGTCAAAAAGTATATTTAAAATGGGTGTGCCATTAAAAGGCGAAAAAACTACATTTTTTGAAAAATACTTATTTTACTCGAAAAATTTATTTTTTTCTCATACCATGTTCTAGAAAATGTTTAAGATGAATAATAATGTTATGAAATTCAGTATGTAATTAATAATATTCATAACATCTAGTATATAATAATATTATAACAATATATCGTTTTTTAGTGAAACCCGGTATTGCGTACTACACACGCTATCGAGGAAGGTTGTGATTGCGTGCAATGCAAGCCAAGTCAGGGTTGTGTGTAGTGCATGAATCCTTTTTCGTTGCGTATAACATAATCCAACCATATTTCATTTATACATTTAATACATATACACTCAATTTTGCGTATAATAACTACTATCAAACGAACTTGAAATTGTGTATAACACGATCGAGGAATAGTATTGCGTATACTGCAAGCTAATACGGTGTTGCGTATAGTGTAAGATAATCTTGGTGTAGTGTAAAACAGAATATATGAAAGAAAAAAAAAATATCTCATAAAATCTCAGGGTGTTACATAAATCCCAATGGTGGGGAGAATGTAGCACCCTCAGTTTGAGTTACACTATCATTTTATGCGTTTCTAATTTCATTTTTTGAATGGTTTGGATAACGTCCTACAAGTTTTCTGATGATTAAAGGGAAAGAAACATTTAGTATGTATATATAACTTATTTAGGTTATGAATTGGGAATTCATGAAATGAATAATGTGGGATAGATACTGTGAGGTTATTTCATAGTATGAATGGTTTCATCAGGTGCAGTTGGTAAAATACATGTTGAGAAAAGCATTCATGATGTAAAATCAGTTTCTTCTAGAATATAAGATGAGGCGATGTGAATATCAGAAAAATTTTCCTATCAATGAATTCACGATCTGGATTCATAATTGACATCATGAATAGTGTATGATTAGACAAATTTACCCAACCTGTGAATGTAATATTTCTCATTTGGCCTCCTCTCTTTTTATCTTGACTTCTAGGGATACCTTAGTCTATTTTTGGAGAACGTCAATGTCTGCATTCTGATTCCAATGAATATTTGAGTGTCTATTCATGGAAACCAAAGGATATTGGTTCTGTTCTACTTCTCATTTTGGATCTCTATGTTTTATCTTGATCAAAACCATAGATCAGTGTGTGATACCCTGATTTAAGGGTTTATATTTATGGTGATGAGATCTTCATGGGATTTTATATAGGAATGAAAGGAAGAGGTTGATCCAGGGAATTATTTAAGATCCTTCATGAAAACATAATCGAGGTAGGTGGATTCTCTCTCACTCTACTATTCTAGATCATTTTGTATTTAATCTTGATAAATTTTTATTGTTCTTTTATTAGAATCATCTTGATATGTTTATGTAGAAAACCCTTTTTATGTGATTTCAAAAGGGTTGTTTTTAAATATTCCGATGAGATGTTTTAATTAAATGTTTTCAAAGGATTTAGTATCTAAAATATTTTGTGTGTGGAAAACTACTTGATATGGATTATTTTCATGACATAAATAGTGGTGTGTATTCACATTGCATTTTATAATGCCTTATTAAAAAAACATTGGTGTTTGGTTCCAACTGTAAAGGCTTAAGGTAATATCACCTAGTAATGACTTGGTGAAAGATGGATTTATTCTCATGAGTATTGGTATTGTTGTTCGACATGCATGTGTGTGTAACTATGGAACATGGAAATGGGTATGCCAAGGGGAAAGTAAAAGAGAAAGTGGAATTATTGTTTTGGTTAAATTGTTTTATTTAACTATTTTCCATTGATAAAATGTATGGAATTCTCACCTCTATTTTTTTTATAAAATATGAAAACTTGTTCTTTTATTTATGTAATGTGTTGGGAAGTATTTGGGAAAATATTACTGAGGGATATACTCACCCCATTCTTGGTAACTTTTGGGAATTTGGAGACGTCATCTACTAAGATAAAGGGATGGTTCATGTGTCAAACTTCTTTAGTGGCGATCCTTGACATCATTATTTGGTTATCAATGTTGGAGATGGGGAGTGTCTTTATCTTGGTATGAGGTGGTTCTACTTTGGTTGCAATTTATTTCTATTTGGTTTCTTATCCTTTCAAATTTATTTCTTTTTATACTATACTATGATATTGTTCTTATATTGGTGTTTCATCGAGTTATGTAGTTTATTATTAGAAGTCATTTATTTTGTCTTGGATGTTGTATATTTCAAGAAAAGTTGTTTGGTTTCTTAGGGGAAATATCCCCCAATGTTAACTTAATCTTTTGGAATTTATTTCCAGCCATTGGTGTCTTGGGGATATCACTTAAGGTTAGTATCATTTTTCCTCTTCTCAATACAATAAAAAGGGTTTAAGTGTTACACATAGTCTCATGCATACAAGGTGACTTAAATGAAGGGGGTTTTATATATGGAAATAAAAAATAAATTTATATTAATTTTATGTGTTTGAATTAATGTGGTTCAAGCATGTATATATGTAGTTCTTTCAATAATTTATTCATTGGTTATGAAGATAGAAGAAATGTTAGTTTTTGAATTCTGAGATCCATGTCATTAGGAATATTTAAATTCAAATGATCATAAATCTATTTTTATAGTTGAAAGATTGAACTGAAGGTACATTAAACTGATTATATTATTCTTGTGGTATTTTGGGAATAAATTATCAATTAAGGAAGGAGAATGGTTGTCGATCATTTTGTGAAGAAACTAATAGGGTGAGATAGTCGTGAAGTTAAAAATAGAGAGAGCGGTAGAGGGGGAGTGGAATATGTTTCTATTATCATCTCTATATTCTAATTAAATATTTTATGATAATGATATAGTTAGTTAGTGAAGTTATTTCATGCAGTTCTATGTGAACTATTTGAAGTGGTGTCTTGCTTCTGTGAAAGAATAGAATAAGGACAATATTTCAGCACATGAATAACTTGATTTTAGTGATTTATTGAAGAATATTTAGTTGTTTACCCATTTGATATAATTTTATTAGTTTAGTATACACTAAATATACATGATTCAAAAAAATAATCAAGCTACATGTAAAGAGAATTATAAGGATTTTCCTTGCTTATAGTGGTTCACAGGATTAATAGATCATATGATCTCCTGTTTTACAAAATCATTTCAAGGACTAACTACTCAAATTGAGTAATGAAACTTATAAATCTCCTTTTCCCGGTATTTTTGTGATTTTTTGTGGTAATAAAAAAATCAATTCACTCTGACAAGAAAAAATGGTTGTTTAATGGGAAAAACAAAAAATTAATTAATCACTAATTCGTCTACCCTCTCGATGATGCCACTGATCATATGGTCCTAATATTGGTATCAAAGTAGGTTCCCTTAATCTATGTTTTCCTATTTCAATATCTAAATTTTAAAGTCACTCTCATATTGAAGAATTTATAGTTTTCTATTATCTTTGATGGATAATTTAAATTTATTAAATAGAAAGGCGATTATTATATTTAATGTGAAATGCTTTCATATTTGGAAGGATAATATATCTCCTTATCTCCTGCAAATCAGTTATGACGTTTTGGAAGTACCAACAAATGTATTTTACCTTTGCTTAAGGTGCTTCCTTCATAGTATCGTATATGAATAATTTGGAAAAATTACATTCATACTAAGAATTCTTTTTTATCCTTTCTTTTAGAGAGTGAATTTGTGAAATTTAAAGGGATTATAACAAATAAATCTATCTTAGATAAACATAAAAATATATATGAATGGAAAACCAAAGTGAAGTGAGAAAAGTTACAATTTTAGAGTATTAAATATAAAGATATATAAATGAAATATGATGAAACTATTTAATGTTTTTTATAAAGGTTAATTAATTTGTTAGCATAATTATATGCTTTAGTGAGGTTTTGGAAGACTCCTCTATTAATCAAAATATCTTTCATATCTTACCATATAAGTTTGGTTGAATGTATCTACATTTTAAGAAATAAAATTATGATATATACCTCTTGATGATTTTCATTGTATTTAAATATCTTATGAAATGAGGAAAGATGATACTATTAAGAAAAAGGTAAAGGAACAACAAATTTATTTTAAACCCTCAAAATATAAGAAAAATAAGCAGTATTTTTGTGAAGATGATGAAGATAAATATTCAAGTTCTGATTTATATTTTAATATGATATTTGATATAATTATGATTATCATTTATCTAACATATCATACCAAGTTCCACGCACTGATGCCACATGTCTGCCCACCACATGACCTCGAGTGCACTCTTCATACGCCAAAGGCTTCTGACTAGTAGTGAGGGTCTATATTGATCATAGAGAGACTATAACCTATTTTATTAGAGTAATACACCAACATATATAAATAAAAATAATCAAAATTATATAAACATCACCTGTATAAAACAGTATCACAAGATGTCCAAAACTGGAAATACAATATCATAACTAAATAGTAGATATGCCATGATAAATTACATGACAAGTGTAGAAATGAAACTGATAAATAAAGACACTAAAAACCCACAATAGGGTCCCAAACCACATTTTGTTTCCTTATCCATGATTCATACCAACTTAGGAATCTAACATAGGGCATTTTCCCTTATCTTGTCCTATAACCATGAAATCTAATCGGGTACTGATCATGCAGCCCGAGTAGGGTGTGAGGACAACTCAACAGGCCTCCACCAATGATGTCTAAAAAATATCAAATAAATATATTGTATATAGTTATATAAATAGTAAAATACAAGAAATAAATTAAATAGTTTACATTATTCAAATATTCATTATTTAACCACTTAACACCCTTGAGTTCCCAAGGAAACCTGAATTACATCATATGTTTGAATGTCATTGTTACCATTCATAATTCAAAATTTAATGCCCATGTTACCATTTATATTTCATAATTTAGTTCCCATATTTCCATTCATATTTCATACCTGAATGTCTATGCTACCATTCATAAGTCATAATTGAATTCCCATGTTACCATTCATATTTCATTCTTGAATTTCCATGTTACCATTCATAATTCATAATTGAATAACCATGTTATCATTCATAATTTAATAATTGAATGACCATGTTACCATTCATAATTTCATAATTGAATTTCCATGTTACCATTCATCAAGAGATAATTAAATGACCATGTTACCATTTATAATTTCATAATTGAATGACCATGTTACCATTTACAATTTCACAATTAATTCAATAATTAATTATCCACATAAATTTAATTACTAATTAAATAATTATTTAATCATACAAATCCCATTAATTAATTCACCAATTAATCAATCATTTCAATCACATTAATTAATTCACTAATTAATTAATCATACCAATCAACTCATACTCATAACAATCATCATTAATTAATTCAATTATTAATTAAATCTAGTTATTCAATTCCCATATAAAAATAATTAATTCAAAAATTAATTATCTCAATTAAATCAATTCAATATCTCCATTATTAATTCAAAAATTAACTATCCCAATCAAACAATTCAATATTTACTCAAATCCCACAATTTCAATATCTCTAAAATTAATTCAATAATTAATTATCTCAATTCAACAACCCCAATTCCCTAACCATCTAATAAAAATTCTACAATTTCATACATATAATTACAATAAATACTTTGGAATTTAAATTATAGACCACCTACCTCAAAATTAATGAAGAACACTCACCAAAGGAAACCCCAATTGATGTAATATGGTCAAAAAACAATGGAAGAAGATATATACACCAAAAACTAGGATCAATATCAACACACAAAACCAAAACTATCAAAGGTTTTAATTATTCATCAAAAGGAGTAATGGAGACTAACCAAAGAAAAAATAGATTACTAGGTATCCAGCACCAATATGCAACGATCATAGATGAAGAAATCGCTCCAAATATTCTAGGAGTTTCCCTAGGGTGGGAGGAGGGGAGATGTAGTTGAAAAAAAGTAGGAATTCAATATCAAAACATTTTTAAAAAAGTAGTTTAGGTACTTAGATGGTGTGAAATATGATTACATGTTGTGTAAATGTTTTTAAAGTAATATTCTAAAAAACCTATCACCTTGACGTTATTTTATTAAAACCCTTGAACAATTACATGACATGTAATCCCTTTACACAGTGTGTAAATGTTTTGTAGTTTATTTTTCAACCCATTTTCCTTTAAAAAAATCCAAACCTCTTTTAAATTTTCTCATCATAGTAGGAATTCAAGAAACATTCAACCCATTTATACCTAGACTCAAAACTCAATGAGAGATGTACTTGAAAAAATATGGGATATTAAAATTTATAAAAATGCAATAAGAGGTAAGTTAAATTTTAAAGGTAAGATACCAATTAAATGAATTAATTAAGGGTTATTTGAAATTTATAGCGAACTATCCAAAATTGAAATAAGATGAAGTTAGGGGTGAAAATGATGGAAGATATGGAAGATTATAAAAGAATAACCCAACTATGTGAAAACTCTTTTCTAGAAGTAAGGGAAAGTATTTATCAAAGAAAAACATTAATTTTTTATTTGAATACAAGGAATATGAAATTATTGATGAGGAAGAAGTGGTTTATTTTGATAATGATGATGGTGAAAATTTTCTCATTAATAATGTTCATGATTTATATTTCACTGGTGATGGAAGTAAAATGTTTGAAAGTAAAGATGAGTAAAATAAAATGGAGATGATGATGAAGAGATAATTTATAGGAAATATCTAAAAAATTTAAAATCATGAAAATGATAATAGAGATTTAATCAAAGATGATCAATCTTATAATAATATGGGATCATTCTATAGAGAAGAAAAAATCTATGATATTGAATAATTTTATTGATCTAAAAAAATTTCTTGATTATGACAATACCATTTCTATCAAAAAGGAATAAAATTTTAAAGATTTAAATAAGTATCTTGGTATTATTCAATAGAAACTCATAAAGGTTGAAGAAGAACTAAATATACCTAGGATCATTTTTCAAAACCCTATTCAAGAAGATAGAAAATGATCAATCAAAAATGAAGTAGAATAAGATCAAAAAAATTATTTTCCTAGGATGATGTTATTATTAAAAATGTTGGTAGAGAGTATAAAAATAAGAATTAGGTTAAAAGTACCAAGTTTGTGGCTAAAATATACGAGTCTAAAAAAATATGGAAGTTATGTAAACTTGAAATTTAATTCAAAAACCACTAAAATAGTGACTCTAAAAAGGAAGTTAATAAGTCTATTGTGAATAGGAATATTTCAAGAGTTCTTTAAAATTTTGGTTCAAAAAAAGAGAAAAAAATAATGTTCAAAAGATGGATTGGATTTAGATTTACAATTCTCGACAATATGTAGTTTTCAAATTTAAATATTATTTTTATGGATACTATTATCACTTTGGTAGTTTTGAGCATATGAGTATGATGTGTTGGTTCAATTACCAATATCAAAGTGAGTTTAGAAATATTGGGAGATAGAAATTGAGGGGGATTCACCCTAATCAAAGGATACATATTCAGAAACAATCTAAAATTTTTGGAATAAATATTGATAATAGATTTAAACTATTGAATTTTTTGTGTGAAAGATGAGATCAATCAGTCCACCTTGCTAAAGGATGCATCATTATGATATATACCCAACATGTAATTAAATATTAAGAGAAAAAGGATAATGAAAAATAAAAGGATATTGTTTGTAAAAGTTTCACATAAATCATCAAAGAAAGAATGTACATAGAGTTTGGATATTAGGGGATCTTTACATATGATTAGAGACATACAATTGTTAAATGATTTTGAATATTGTAAATAAGGTTCTATGAATTTTGGAAATGATGGGTATCTCTAAAAAATTGGGGTTGGTTCTACAATAATTGGAAAAGAAAAATTAAAATCTAAGAACACCTTTTATATCGATGGGATGAAACATAATTTGTTAAGTGTTTTTTAGCTTCATGAATATGAAATGTGGTTATATTATGAAAATATAGATTCTTGGACAAAATTATTCAATTTGGAAAGGTTGTGAAAATGGGACAAGGAGTAAAGGTAACTTATTTTAGGTTAGATATGCACAAAATTCATGTAACTTGAGCATGAAATCAGAGAATGAACTTTTGAATAGAAGGATTGTTCATCTTTGCCAAAGGAATAAGAGAGAAATTACCTAAAGAGAAATTTCTCATGATTTTACTAATATGAATAGAGATATTGATTGTATTTTATCTATATGTCAAGGGTAAGATATAAATTATTTATACAAAAATGTTGAGATTCACACAAATCATCGATTAGAGATGATCCATTTTGATATTTTCTATCCCTTAAGAAAGTGGTCAACAAATGGAGATATGAATTTCATTTCATTTATTTATGAATTTAATCATATTACATGCATTATGTTTATGAAACATAAATAAGAGGCTCTAAATATGTTCAATAGTTACTGGAGAAGTGTTAAAAAGTAGTGTGATTTATCTCTAAAGAAATTATAGATAGATAATAGTGATGAGTAAACTAATTTCAAGTTTTAATATTTTATTGAAAAACATGGTATTCATTATGAACATAGTGTACTATAAAAACAACACCAAAATGGTGTGGCGGAACAGAATAATAGAATCTTGGTAGAGATGGATTGAAAAATGTTGATAGAGAATGATACCTCTCAATATTTTTGGAGGAAAGATATTGGAGCATTAGTTCATGATCCAAATCATTGTTTTTAGAGAAAAAATTATGATAATACTACATATGAGATATAGTAAAATAAGACTCTAATTTTGAAATATCTTAGAGTTTTTTGATGCCCCCATATCATCAAAATAAAATGATAAAATATAGGTAAATTTTAGTAAATAGGAGTTGCTATAATTTTCTATGGTTACCCTAAAAATAAAAGTGTATATCACTATTATAACAAGGATACTGGAATAATGGGTGATACAATCAATATTATGATCTAAGAACATACTGAGAAGGGATTTATAGATAATGAAGCAAATTCTAAGGTGATGTTGATGGTGATTCTATAAAAAATATTAAATAAATGATAGATATAAATGAAAGTGTTGAATATGTATAGGTTGGAGAAGAATATTACACCATTTAAAGTGATAAGGAAAAATTATATTCAAATCATATAATGTTGATAAATAAATATTAGGTCCAAAACATCATTGGGAATCATGTATAAAAGGTATTGACTAAGATAACTCTGATAACAACATATCATAACTCATTCCTATCTCAAGTTGAACCTAAATATATTTAAGAATCATTATAGAATCAAGATTTGGTTGATGAAATAATTGAGAAATTATAATAAATTGAGAAAAATTATACTTTAGAGATCCTAAAAATGAATACAAGAATGTGATTGGAATAATGTGGGTGTTCATAAATATGTTTAATTAAAAGGGAGAAGTGGTGAAAAATAAATAATGATTGGTTTTTAAAGGGTATTTATAGGTTAAATGAGTTTACTTTTATAGACATAGGTATTAGTTTTAATGCTTAAAATCATTCATTTTTTTTATTACAAAAAAAGGCATTAAAAGATATTCCAAATGAATTTCAAGTATCCCTTCATTAATGGTGTGTAAGAAGAGGAGGTTTACATTGGGAAACCATATGTGTTCTTGCATAGATATTTTGTGATCTATGTTTTTAAGTTAAATAAGGCTTTATATGGGATGAAACAAGTTCCAATATCTTGGTATTATAAGATAAATTATTTATTTAAGAGGTTTAATTTTAGAAAGGGAGGAGTGGGAAGCAATCTATAAATCAAATATGACAAATAGTAATCTTTTATTAATATTATTTATGTATATGAAATCATATTTTATTGAAATGATAAAAAATGTGTTAAAATTTCTCTAAGGAGATTAGGTATTTATTTTAAATTTTAATTCTTAGAGAATTGATGTAATTTATTAGATAAAAAATCCCTCAAGAAAATGATCACATTTTTCTTTCTTAAGAGATGTATTATAAGTAACATTTGAAATTTTTTGGCATGTAATATTCAAATATTATCTCCACACCAATTTCAATAGGAAGAAATTTGTCTAAAGATGAAAAATAAAAATAAGTTGATCCAAGGGAGTTCATAAAATTAGTTAAAAGTTTGTTATATTTAACATCTTTAATACTAGATTTGACATATTCTGTCACTCTTTGTGTATGGTATCAAAGTGTACTTAAGGAATCTAATTTTATATTAGGAAAAGGATTATTAGGTATATAAAGGGTACAAGATTTTTTTTATTGAAATATGAAAATATAGGGAAGTTGGATCTATTTAGTTATATAAATGCAGATTGGGAAGGATGTTCTAATGAAATAAGATCCTTAGATAGTTTATTATTATTCCTTGGTGATAGGTGTGTTTGTTGGTACACTAAGAAGCATAGTTTTGTGACTTTAAGAATTTTTTATGCAGAATATGTGGATAAAACTCATTCCGAAAATTATTTAATATATATGAATACATAATTGGAAGATTTGAAGGTTGAGGTGGAACTACCACTTCAACTTATATTTGATAATCATAGTGCTATCAATTTATAAAAGAATCATATTTAACATTAAAGAAGAAATAACAATGATATTAAATATCACCTTATCAAGGATATTGTAGAGTGAAATGAATTGAGCTTGGATTATGTTCCTATAAAGGAGTAGATAAAAGATTTATTCACTTAGCCATTTTATAGAGAAGATTTTTAGAATCTAAGGGTAAAATTAGGTGTATAGAATCACCTATCTCAAGGCTAAGGTATGGTGTATGAGTTCCATATCTCATCTTGTCTTTGATATTGTTATCAAAGGGGGAGATACATGACATTAAAAATATATTTATAACATAAATATCTTAATATTTATTCCTTAAAAAAATCAATGGGAGGATAATTTTTTTTGAAAAGTATCTATTGATATATAATTTACCTATTTAGTGGGATAATATATTTTGGAGGAGTTTTTAAAAGGGGTATGATATGAATTCAACATGGTTTAATATGTTATTTTTTAAGGGATAATATATTTATGGTGAGTTTTTAAAAGGGTTAAGGTGTGAATTTATCATGGTTATATGTGTGAATTTTTTTAAAAGATTTTTGAATTTTATGTAACAATTTTTTTAAGAGATTCATTGGGAAGTAGTTAAAGGTTTACGATGGAAATTTTTGTGAGGCATAAATGAAAATAACTATTTTATTATCTAAAATATGAGTTTATTTTTCATTTTTCTTATTTATTGTATTTATTTATCTCTGGTAGGTATAAAATTATTTAATTATGATTCATTTCTATGTGTGTTAAGTTTGTAAGTGATTTATGTTCCATGATATCCAATGAAATCGAACTAGGTGGGGGGGGGTGAGAATAAGTCTATTGTTCAAATAAGTTCATCTAGGTTTTAGTTTTCATCTAGAGAATAATTATTGGATAAAGTTGGAGTGTATGTGATTCTGGTGCGATATTTTCTTTTCAACACATAAATCATGTTCAAATTAAATGTGATGATTATATAACTAGTCTTAAAAACATATAAAATGTGATGGAACATTATTAGAAAAATTTTATTGAATATGGAAGATGTTTGAGATGTATTTGAGAAGGCCCCATATTTTTTTGAATTGGAATTTCTAATTATGAAAAGGTAAGTTGATAATATCATTATTAGTGTAAAGATATTTTAGAATTTAAATAATCCCTATAAAGGTCATCCATATTTTACATAAAGGTATCCTAAAAGTTTCAACGTATATGTAAAGGTTATATGGATTTCATATTTCAGAAATAAAGGTAACTCAAAAATATCAGTAACTACATAATGGTAATCACTATGTTATGTAAAGGTTATCTTGAAGGTACACTAACTACGTAAGGGTATTCAATACTTCATTTAAGGGTAACACGTAAATTTAAGAGACTGTATAGAGGTGATCTGATACTAGGTAATGGTAAATGTGAGTTGTGTAAAGGTACTTTCATGTTGTGTAAATGTAATATCACATGTGTAAAGGTTAAACCCTCCATTTTAAATTGAAATCATCTTAATTTTTTTTATATATGTTTTTTATCATGATTATTCCATATGATATATTAATGAATTTTGATAGTAGGCAGAAGGAATAACAAGGAAGAAGAAGAGGTTTGGGAAGTCAAATGAATAAGCAGAGAAGGATCGACTATGGGAATGAAAGGTAGTATGGAAAAAATATTATTCATGGTAGTTTGATTGACTGAAAGGTCATACGACTGACCACTTGGTAGATAAAGTGATTGAAAGCTTCACATGGTAGGTAGAGAAACTGTAAGCTTCACACAGTAGGTAGAGTGACTTTGAGTCTCGCAAGGTAATAAGTTTGACCATGATCATGGTTGGATGATCGACCATGGGTATGGTAAGATTATTAACCATAATAAATATTTAGTGGGAGAGGATATTTTATCCAATCGATCCAATTTTTTATTTTAAATAATATTGAATTAAAAGGTTTCAGGAGGTTTGATGAATAAAGGAGGAAACTGAAATCATAAGTATAAATGTATGGATCTATGCATGTTAAGTGAATATATATTTTCATGTAGAGAGAAGGTTTAAGGATATTATTGAATAATTATTCCAAGATTAAATAAGGGAGAAGAATTCATAGGATAAAAGAGATGTTGAGAATGAAAGAAGATGGTCACAATTGTAAATGCATGGCTTTATACATATATGGTGATTTAAATACTGGTGATTTTTAGGATGGAAAGAAGAAAGACAACTGTTCTAATTTTTTATGTTTTAATTAATGTGGTTAATTCATTTATATATTTAGTTATTTCATATAGTTATTCATTGGTAATAATAGAGAAGTATCGAGTGTTTTTGAAATATTAGATATGATTATTTAGGAGGATTTAAATTAAAATTATCATTATTGTATTTTTACAGATGGAATATTGAATTGGAGCTAATTTTAATATATTATATTATTTAAATGGTATTCTATGAATAAATTATTGATCAATTAGGGAGAAATGTTTTTGATAATTTTGTGAAGAAACCAACTGGGCAAGTTGTTTGTGAAGTTTTCAATAGAGAGAGAGTGAGAGAGGAAGAAGTTGTTAGTTCCAACTATATATTTTGTAAAACTATTCCATGATAAAGATATAGTTAGTTAGTGAATTTATTTCATGTAGTTATTTGCATTACATTTTAATCATTGTATTTTTACTATGCAATAACATAAGAAGAAGAATATTTCCTCACATAAACAACCTAATTTTAGTCATTGGTTGAACAATTTTTTAGTTTTTTATGAATTTTATATTAATGTATCAGTGTGGGATGCACTAACTATGTGGGATGTAGAAAAAAAATAATGAGACTCGTAAAGTGAGTTCTAGTAATTTTCCCCATTCTTAGTGGATTACAAGATATTACTCATGGATCTTATGATATTGTGTTTTAGAGGACCACTCTAAGGACTAACTACTTACATTGAGTAGTAAACCTTTTAAATTGTCTATGAATTTTCTATGTGTTCTTGTGTGTGGTAAGATAAAAAATAAATTCACTTTAACAAGTGAATAAGGTTATTTAAAAGGAAAAAATTAAAATTTATTAATCTTTGATTCACACCACACTCAGTGCTTCTATTAATCACGTGTTACTATATAGATGGTGATTACTTATTTACATCATGGATGATATCTAGTGGTGGATTTTATAGAATGAAATGCTTGAACTTATGGAAACCTAGGAAACCTAAAAAATTATATCTATTTATGGAAAAAATTTATAGCCTATAATGGATTTATAAAAATATAGATATTCCATTGATTATGAAAAATGGGGATTTTAACATTAATTTTATAGAAATAAAGATTTTCTAATGAATTTATAGGAAAACATATATTTCTAGGGTTTATGAAAATGTGTGTTTTTATAGGATTTGGGGAAAATTTTGTATTTCTAGGATGTGATTTTTTGTAAATGAAATTTGACTTAAATAAATTGACAATTTGAACCTTGATGAGTTTGATTTTGGTTAAATTATTGAACTCTTTGTCAAATAATATTTGGATTTAAAATTTTAGGAATTAAATGTTTTTGTTATAAAAAACTTTTTGATTTATCTTGTTTTGTTAGCATCACAATGTTATTACCTATTTATAGATGTGTATTGGAGTCTTAGGGAAATCATACTGGGTTTTTACTCAACCCTTACTTGTGTATTCTAGTGGACTTATAGATGTTGTTAGATATGATGAGGGTAATATGTAAGACAACATTAATCATAATTGGAGAGACACGATTCCACCCAGTAGTTATAGTATAAGGGACTGTGACTCATAGTCCAAGTATTGGCCTTTAGTGTGAGAGTGTCCTTATTTTTTATTTACTCTAGATTTTAGGTTGTTTTTTGTAAAATTGGTTTTCCCTTATTAAAAAGTTATTTGAAATTATTTTATTAAAATGGTGGTTTATATCACTTTCATGTTTATTGGTTGTGTATTTGAGGGTAAATCATACACCATGGTTTATTTTTATCCCTCACCACTTTTTGGCAGCCACTGGTAATCAGTGGATATGTATGAGGCCATGTACTATCCTATATTTGAACTTGGGATTTTTTCATTGGAGTGGGGTGTTATATTTTCTATTTTTTAATGATAACTGAATGTTTATGAAAATTTTAGGATCCCAAGGAGAATCCTTGGAGGATATATAAATTATTTTAAAATTTAAGAAATTTTGGAAGATTAATGTGACAAGATCATAATGATAAATCATATATAGGGTAATATTCTTTCTTTGTTTCCATTTAATATATGGTTCTAGTAAACTGTAATGAAGAGAGAATCCTATTTATGATTTTTGTGGTTAATAAAACCTACAAATATATTTTTAAATTAGATCCTTTTTATTTCCACTAATGTATCTCCTTTAAGTACATATATAATAGATTCGATTTGTTAACTCCACAAAAAAGAGGTACGCTCATCATTTATTTTTTATTAAATTGAAATGAATGGTCCAATATTGTAGACAAATTTATTTTAGTTTCCAGTTTCTTCTATGTTTGGATAAGGTCTTTCACCACTAAAACCCATCATTTTAGGAAACCTAAATTATTTCAATTATGTTAATTGGTACACAAGATAATAAAGGAGAAGAAAATTCATTTATATTTAATTCTACATAATAAACCTAAGATAAATATAACACCTCAGGCATAGATAAATATTATTAAAAAATATACTAAAAAAATGTCATAATAATTATTTTTTGGGGTTTTTGTTAGTAAATAATGAACTCTAATGATAAAAAATTTCATTTCCAGAAAGTGAAAAGAAATTAAATTATTAATTTTGAGTTTTTAAAAATAAATAAATATATCAATCAATCAATAAATTAACAAATAAATTACTATATATATATATATGTATAAGTAAATAATTAATTCCATTTGTGTATGTGTTCATAACCCATGTTTTTTATTAATAAATAATGTGAATTGTAGTTTTGGTTCATTAATTAAAGTATTAATGGCATGAAATTTAGTAAAAAAATTATTGTTTAGTTGTCATATGTCACTTTTGTTATCACATGATTTTTGGGAGATACGTAATTATATGTTTTGAAGAATTTATTACTGAGAAATTAATGTGGTGATTTTAACATGGAACTATCATTTCGAACTCATAATTTAATAATAAGATATTATTTTGTTTAATATTACTTTTGCGGATGTAAAATTAATTAATTTAATTAGAATGATATTTTTAAGAGTATAATGGGGGTATTGATGAATTGATATTTAGGGGGGGGGGGTTTATCAAATTAATTCATGGAATTAACTGAGGGTCATGGGATTGATATAGTTGACTAGAATTAATGTTGGTCTGTAATGATTATTGAAGGAAATGATGGAGGATTGATTAGGTGGGTGATGGAATGAAACACTTTAACTGAAGGAATAATAGATGTGAGAGGGAGAGAATGAATTTATGGTTGGTTAATTGTATATACATAAGAAAATATGATTAAATTATAGGGTGACAATTCTCTATTTAACAACCTCTTGTTTACATTCACTTTTTTTCATCTCAAGATATCTTTCCCTAGATTCCTCTATAGAAAAAGAATTTTTGAAGAATGGTAGTCAAGAGCTAAAAAGGAATAGTTAGAGATATCTTGGTATGTATTACAAATTTTTTACATAAATTTTATATGATTTATTTATAAGATCTTGTAGTATGTAATGTCATATAAACCGTAGTTTCAATTTCTTTATGTTTATGGTGTTAATGAAGGTATTTATAAAATTTAGAATGGATCATTCCACTTTATAATGGGGTCCATTCAACTTACAAGATAATCATACATTGATATTCCATTCTTCAATTCCTAAAAACTAAAGAGTTACACTAGATTTTTCCAAATTTCATGATGTTTGTGTCACTCTCTAGAGGACAAGCACTTTTTAATTGTAGGTACAAGGGAACCATGTTAAATAACAGGGACCATGTCATTATATCATGTCATTTTTTCTAAAGATGAATATTCTTTGAATAATTATATTCATAAGATAATTGTTCTGTTTAGTTTATAAATGTTTATTTTTGAAGGAATTTTGGTGATAAGGTATGGTGCTTCAATCCATAAGGATCACTAAATTTTGGGTTTATGGAAATTCCATGGAAATCACATTTTAATAGTTGAATATGAACTATTTATATTTTGTACTAGTCTTGATATTAAATATCAGTGGATTTTAAAATAATTATTTATTTATTTATGATATGTTTTGTGCCATTAAGTGCAGTATTTGAATATATTTTTTTATGAAATCCTTATTTTTTAGAAAATGTTTTTTTTATATCAAACTTGTGATTTTTAAAATTATACATTTGATAAAATATATTGGAATGATTTAAAAGATGGATTTAATAAATGATTTTTTATATTGGGATATGATATTTTATTTTATTCTAAAATAATAATTTTGTAAGTATGTTTTCCTTGGATATTTATCATATAATAAGTAGGATTGTGAATAATCAGGGATAAATGGTTTATGATTATTTGATATAAATATATAATTATATTCATCTTATGTGTCTAACATATTATGATCTGTAAAATATAAAAAGGAATTTTGGATCATTGATGAGTTCATATTAATCAAATGGGTCTTAAAAATATGTAAACCATGTGAATGAGGGTTGAGTACGTATACTAATGAGTTGAAATATAACAAATCTTAGGATTGAGGGATATATTTTGTAAAATTGGAACTCTATAAGAAATATTATTGATATAGAGTTATCAATATGTGAACATTTTGATATGATATAATTTTTATGACATAAGGGTGATAAGTTTCTTATTATTATTCATGATTAATTGAAATATTATTCTTATTTGATTTTTTATTTATTATTTCATGAAATAAGTAGATTGTTTCTTGAAAAATATTTTGTTAAACTATTTTATAATAAATGTTTTATAAATTATTATTTTACCATACATGTTTGGATTAATCATATATGGGTTTATTTTGGAGTCTCTAGGAATTCATACCTTGGTTACAACCACCCAACATTTAGACTCTAGTAGATGTATAAATGTTGTTGGAAACTATATATGTAAAAGTAAAACATCATTATTTATTAGTAGTGATACATAGATCTATAAAGGAGACATGGAATGAGACGTTTAATGGATAGGGATTTGAATAACTTTTTTTATCCTTCTATCACCTTTTCATAGATCCTTTATGTTTTATTTATAAAATATAATGTTTTCTAATGAAAGATCTTGATTGATGGATTTTAATAAAAAGTGTGTTACTTTTAAATGCATTTTTGGTTTATTTTTTTAAATGGTAAATCATTCCCCAATGATTTTTTCCTATTCACTAGTATTCTACCTCTAGGGATCAAATAGAACTCTTGAGGCCTTGTGATGATTTAGATTGAGTCTCGGGATTTGGGTACTTAATTCAAGTCATTACAAAATGATATTAGAGCATAGTTAAGTCTTGGAAAGTATAATAGTCCTGGAGAATAGGATGTATGGGACACAAAATATGTCTATAAAAAATATATATAACCTTTTTATGGAAACATTGAGTCACCAAGAAGTTTGGGTAGAATTTTTAGTTTATCCAAGAGTCTTACCATAATGGGTTTTGATGAGAAGATGTTTACGCATAATTATAGACATTAAATAACTATACAATAGGAAAATTGTTTTGAAAATGGATTTCTAATGAATTAATGTTTTTTGAATTTCAAATTTCAATTATAAATTATATAGAAATCATAACTTGTTTGATTATTTTGGTTTATGTTTGATAACAAAATATGATAATGAGGCACCTTTATATAGATTGTAATAGATATGATGATGATATATTAAGGAAATTCTTTGGGATATTTAGAAACATTGATTCCTAGAAGGATTCAATCCAATAAAGGAAAAGAAGTAGTGTAAGTTTCTTATATAGATCCTTAAATTATAAGCATGATTTTGTAGACTATTCAAACATAAGATAAATATGCCAATCAAGATGGGGTGAGATAGGTAGATCGAGCATTATTGTTCTTAAAGTAAAATACACTTACCTTAATAAGTGATGTTTAGTCAGATAAAGGTGAGGAGTGGCTAAAAAATATCAATCATATCATTAGGTTCTTTCAAACACCGAATAAATTAAAGGTTTGGTTTGGATCTTATTTTCTAGAGCGAACATCTATAATATGGTGAGAGTTAGTTTAGGAAGTGGGGAAAGATAAATATCTATACCAAAAAGGGTTCCAAATGATCTTTAACAATCAATTATTTCTATATGAACTAAATTTAGCAAAAGCTCTATAATTTTTTTTAATTTCTATTAAGGAAATACATTTTTATATAATAAACATTAAAATATATCGAGATTGTGAAATATATGCTAGATATTATGATCAATGGAATACTTAGAGATTAGTATTTTGGGATATGTTTTTGGATGGATATACGGTAGAATATTATTCTACCAAATATACCCACCATTATAGAAATGGTTAGTTGAATAACCTTTTATGTAGTGGATATTAATGATTCTTAGAAGTTGGGTACTTATATTCCTTATCCATGGGGAGAAAGAAGTAACCCAAATGTCCATAAAATGAAGTGGAAATATTTCTTAATGAATTTTAGGGATGTATATAAATTATTATCTATGTGAGAGAACATTGATATGTTTCTAATATAGAAGAAAGGGTCATATAAACAGTAATTTCATGGATACAACATGGCCTTTCCATCAATGTGGAAAATGGGTCACTTGAAGAAATTTTTAGGATTTATTTCTCAAGAACCTAGTTTAGAGGAATATGATATTATTAAAGTATAATATATTTCTATATATAGGACCAATAAATTTGGGTCTATAACCTAAGTAAATATAGAAATACCTTATAAGGATAAGGATTGAATCTTTATAGCTAAGAAAGTGGATAAATAATTTGGTTCTAGGGCTGGACCATTTACTATGTAAGGTACAATATTTATTTCTTATACGCCAAATAAAAAATAAATTTTATTAAAACGGTAAAGAAAAGTACAAAACTATGGATGTCTAAAAAAGTGGAGACCAAAAGGATCCCCAATAACATGTGTTAACCCAGTAGGGGGAAAAGAACCTATGGAGGAAAACACTATTAGGGGAGGTCCTGGGTAGCCAGAGAAACCAAGTAGTCTACCACGTGATTTCCTTCATTCTAGGTGTGCATGACCACTACATCATCATATAAATAGTCCTTACACACACAAATCAGATACGTAAAGGGCCACAAAGGGGTATAAGTGATAGTGAGGGAACCTATAACGATCTTGGAATATTTTTCCATAGTAGAAAGGGTGATGCTCTTTGAACTGCAAAGAGTAAGGCCTCTGAGCATCACCAAAAACTCTACCCCAAGGGAGTTTCCAGGCCCAAATTATGCACTAAAGGAAAAAATCAGTGAGCCAATTGAGTCGCAGACCATGCCACCACTATTAATGCAACCTTGGGAACATGTATCATCAATGTTGAGATTGAGGGTAATGGGGGGAGAGAGTCGATTAACCTAATGAACCATCTAGCTGGTATGGAGCATGCCCGATGAAGGACTACTAGGGAGGTAGCACCTCAAGGATGGAGAGTCCCCCTATTGAAGGATCCTAATGTCTTGTGTTGTACGCTACACCAAAAGAAGCTTGCACAACACGAAACCCTGACTTGGCTTGCATTACACGCAATCACGACCTTCCTCTATAGCATGTGTAGTATGCAATACCGAGTTTCACTAAACAACGAAATGCTATTAAAATATTATTAAAACTAGCCGTTATGAATAGTAATAGCCACATTTTAAAATTTTAGAAATTTTATCTCTCAAAATGGAATTCTTTTTTGGATTCGGAGTATCGAATTTATCCTAAGGTGAAATTTTGGTACTTTTCGGATAACTTTCATATTCTGATGAATAGTGAAAATTACTAAATTTTAATTAAAAACAACTTTTTTTAATCGAAATAATTAATAGTGATAAATTATTAATTTGAGTGGTTTTAAAGTATATTTATAATATATTTTTACAATTTAATACAATGTTGGCCATTGGATGTAATTATACATTTAAACCAGACATAAACAAGTGTCAATCTTTTGATAGTTATTATCTCTTAAGAACACGCTATTTGTTTTGATGACGGGGATTAATTTTTAAATTAATTAATGCAACTGATATGTTTTGAATTTGGTAAAATAGACATCATTTTTGAGTTCATAATATCAAATATAGCTTAGGCCTAATTTTTGGTATTTTTCTGGAAACTTTCATTTTTTGATGAATAGTGAAACCACTAAGTGGTAGTTAAAAAAATGAATTTTTCATAAAACTTAATTTTACCGCTTATGTGAGTGGAATTTAAAAAATCCGAGAGACACGGTTGATGTCAGTAAGTAAAATGTGGTTCAATGAGATGAAAATAATTTTTGGTGAATAGTAACTTTTTACTTTTTTTACCACGGTTAAAAGTAAATATGGTAATTAAGGGTAAATATGATATTATTATTACCCTAACACATGTCCTAATTCTATTGGATAAGTGTAATTCTACCAAAAACAACCTTAGGAATAAAATATGACCATTTAGGCCCACTTGGATTAGATTAGGACATTTATTATTATTTAATTCAAAGAGGAGTTAAAAGAGTTAAAATCAAAGTTTATTTACTAAAATATTTTTAATATAGGGTTATACATAAGATAAATTCGATTTTAAATATTAATTAGAAATATAATAAGATTTACTACAAAATTATATTTTATTTATAATTTTTAGACATTAAATAATTTAATTTATTTTTGACACAACGATGATGCAGTAATTATCTTGTTAATGAAATATTGACATAATTGATGTTATAAATACCCAAATAAATGTAATTTGAGACTTTTTATGAATTCCAATAATTTTCTAGGTTAATATTAAATGTTAGTATTGATTTAATTAACTTTTTTCGAACTAATCATTCTGTTATGATTTTCAAAAAAATCAATTACTAAATAGTGTCAAAATTGGCATAAAATAGTTTTTAAAACAAATATTATATTATGAATTGTTATTTTATTCCTAAAAATTGAATGTTCGGCCAAATGACTTAGATAAGGTTATATATATTAATAATAAACAACTTGGGGTTCGTTTGGCTTCTTATAGTAAGTTTATTAACCTTATAGTGTAAGAACACAAGAAGACACGGTAAAAGTAAAATTATTTAACTTAATGTTAAATCTAAATGATAAGGTTAAAATAGGAACCTAAACTTGTCTAAATTCTATTGGATGAGAGTATTTCGACCCATACCTACCTTAGCTTCGAAATAAATCAATTTGGAGCTATTTAGAACTGAACTTGACTTTATAATAAAATAATATTTTTAGTTATTCCAAAGGTGCCCCTCTCCTCCGTTATAAAAGGGCACCTCCTCCCTCTCTTCCTCACACAACTTTGAGCCTTCAAGCTCGGCCAAACCCTGCCAAATTCTCTTCTCCACTTCCCTAGAAACATCCTAGAGGTTCTAGTCTTCCTCAAAGACCAATTTTAGTGCCCTAAGAGGAGGTCTCAAAGAGGCTCTTTAAAGAAGTGGAGGTTCGGACACATACGAAGCAAATCGGACCTAAGGTAAGGGAAAATATCACAATCTCATTTTTATCCGAGATTGTTTATACTTTGATATTTACTGGGGTGTATTTTATCATCCACATCCATGTTTCCTCAATATTTAATATTTATATCCTTATACCATATTTTATATCCAATTTTACCCTTCGGTGAGTTTTTAGTAAAAGATATGAAAGGAATATTTTGTCATTTTTCGTATGAGGTACTTTTTAACTTTTCCGACAAAAGTACGAAGAATGTTTTTTTAACTTATACAGAATGAATGGATTTTTAAAACATTATTTCAAAGAATCTTCCTTTACAAGTTTTCAAGTTTATTTTTAATCAACTTCTTTTAGTTTATAATTGTACGACATGTTAAGAAAGGAAAAGTGTTTTTGAAGCAGAAAGGATATTTTCCTCAAGAATGGAGTTCAAGTGTTTTATCAAAATTATTTTCCATCTAAGATAATAAAGGGTTTTGTTTCTATCCCTATTATTACATTGATTTTATTATGTTGTGATGGAATTATGTTTATGAATTCCTTTATCTTATATGATTTGTTTTATGATGTCACGATGTTTAAGATTCCCATTTTTATTACATGGGTTATGCTATGATGTATGGTTTATGATTTTGTGGCACACATAAGAATGATATCATTAAGAGATGGGTGGGACCTATATCTCCCTCCAATTAATTGGGTAAAGATTTTATATCTCATGAGATAGACATGGCTGGAATGGTAGGTTATACCGGTTCAGTGAAACAGGACTGAAACGAGGGTGACTCGGTTCAGAAATGGACTTTGTCCACTAAGATAGTCTTGGCAATGAGTCTTGACTAATAAGATATGATTCTATATGATTATGTGTGTATGCCACAAAGTTTCATGTTTTAAGTTATGATTATTGGGATTTCATTTCACTACTATGATTTATCCCATGTTAGGAAATTATGCTCTCTTTTTCAGGTTAAGATTTCCAAAATGTTATGTTATTATGAATATGATGTGATTGATATTTCTTTTGTTTACCCTTACTGAGCATTTGATCTCACCCTTTTATGTTTTCTTTTCCCCAGGATATAAAGAAAGGTTTTAAGTAAAAAAAGGGAAGATATTTATGGGATATGTTGAAGATCTTTCACCATGATTAGAAGATTATATTCCGAGTTTCCAAAGACACTAAACTATTAAGATCCTTGTGTGTGTGTTTTTGTTATGTACTAAGTATTCCGAAAAAGTAATGTAATGTCCATGTACATCAAGCTTCGGGTCTCCACAATAAATATTTTCCTCATACCCTCTATCTTAATATGGAAAGGGACTTCCTTTCCCTTAAGCAGAAAGATGAAGAATATGTGGGAGAGTACGAGGAAAACTTCACAAGGCTTGCACGATACGCTTCCGGCTTTGTCGTTACCCCTGAATGCAAGGTTGACCGCTTCATTAGTGGGCTGAAGCCTAGTTTGCGGAAAGCATTAGCGATCCGTGACTTCGACAGTTATGAGGAAATTGTCCGATGTGCCCTCAAGGTTGAAATAGAGATCGGATAATCACAGGGGTATCATGGGGACAAGAAGCGTAAGGTGGACTTCAATGCTGGTGGTCCAATGGATAAATCCAACGACGCTAAGAAGTTCCAGCACACCACTTGCCAAAATAGCGGAAAGAAGCACCCTGGAAATTGCCTTAAGGGGACGAGAAAATGCTTCAGGTGTGGAAGAGAAGGTAACCTAGCTATTAATTGTCGGCAAGAAGGACCCGCAGCTACGACAGAGGAGAGGAATGCTCCGTTTGAACCTCAACGCATTGTTCAATGCTACAAATGCAAAGAACCGTGTCATTTTGCAAATCAGTGCCCTAATCCAAGGGTTATCGGAGGCAACCAGCAACCTCCAAGACAACAAGGAAGAACTTTTGCCATCACTTCTGCCGAAGTGAACCCTGACAACGAAGTGGTGACAGGTATGATAGTTATTCATTCAAGAATAGAAAACGTACTTTTTGATTCAGGTTCTACGCATTCTTTTATATCTTAAAATTTTAGTAGAACAATCCCTGCACCACCACAAATCTTGGAAGTAATGATGTCGGTGAGTACGACAAATGGGGCAATCATTGCATCCCATGAGTATAAGTCCTCCCCTATTATAATCCGTGGATTGAATTTCCTGGCGAACCTCATCATACTCCCTTTGGGGGAATTTGATGCAATTCTTGGCATGGATTGGATTTCCTTATATAGAGCCAACATAAATTGTCGGGAGAGGGAAATCACACTCCATATGGAGAATCGACCCCTGATTCTTTACAAGTGTCAGGAGGAAGATGAATCTCCTTTAGCTCCATCATCTCAAGCATGGATATTACTTCCTTATGAGCATGCATATCCAGCTCAGATGATTGAGTCCAAGGAAGAAACCACCCTTGAAGAAATGCCTATTGTGAGGGAATTCGCTGAAGTATTTCCCGAGGAACTTCCTGGTCTTCCTCCAAGAAGAGATGTTGAGTTCTCAATTGAACTTATACCTGGGGCGCTACCAATATCCAAGTCTCCATATAGAATGGCTATTGTTGAGCTTGAAGAGCTAAAGAAACAACTACAAGAGAATCTGGATAAAGGGTTTATACGCCCAAGTGCATCACCATGGGGTGCACCAGTCCTCTTCGTCAAGAAGAAGGATGAGTCAATGCGGCTTTTCATCGATTATCGTGAACTTAACAAAATCACGATAAATAACAAGTATCCTCTCCCAAGAATCGATGACTTGTTTGATCAGCTGCGTGGAGCACAATACTTCTCCAAGGTGGACTTGCGGTCAGGATATTATCAAGTAAGGGTGAATAAGGAAGATATCCCCAAGACTGCTTTTCATACAAGGTACGGGCACTATGAATTCATAGTAATGACTTTCAGACTCACCAATGCTCCAGAAATATTCATGGACTTGATGAATAGATTCTTTAGAGATTACCTAGAAAAATTTGTGGTAGTCTTTATAGATGATATTCTAATATACTCCAAAACCAAGGAGGACCATGAGGAGCATTTAAGAACTGTACTAGAGACTTTGCGCAAGGAGAAGCTCTATGCCAAGTACAGCAAGTGTGAGTTCTGGTTGAAGGAGGTCTCATTCTTGGGCCATATCATCACATGCAATGGGATATCTGTGGACCCCTCCAAAACAGATGCAATTGAAGTATGGCTGAGGCCAACATTGGTAACGGATATCCGTAGCTTCTTGGGGCTAGCTGGATATTATTGACGATTTGTGAGAAATTTCTCATGATTGTCCAACCCTCTTACCAAGCTAACTCGAAAGGGAGTAAAGTTTTCTTGGAGTGATGAATGCGAAGAAAGCTTCAAGGAGTTGAAAATAAGGCTTATCACTGCACCCATGCTCACTTTACCCACAAGTGGGGAGCTTTTTGTGGTATTCAGTGATGCTTCGAAGAAGGGATTAGGATGTGTGCTGATGCAGAATCATAAAGTGATATCCTATGCCTCAAGGCAGTTGAAAATCCATGAGCGAAACTATCCAACGCATGATCTGGAGTTGGCGGCGGTGATCTTTGCCTTGAAAATCTGGCGGAATTATCTCTATGGAGAGAAATGTGAGATATATACTGACTACAAGAGTCTTAAATATATATTCACACAGATAGAGATTAATATGCGCCAGAGAAGATGGATAGAGCTCATCAAGGATTATGACTGTTCAATACATTACCACCCTGGGAAAGCGAACAAGGTGGCAGATGCCCTAAGTAGAAAGGATCAAGCGATTCTATCAATGATGAGAATTGAGAAGGATCCAATCTTCTTAGACTTAATGAAGATGGATGTGGGAATCATAATGAAGGGAACATCATCAATCCTTTCACAAATGATTGCTTAACCATCTCTTTTGGAAAGGTTAAAGGATGCTCAAAAGGATGATGCGTGAATCCAAGAAAAAGTGGAAGCTATCAAAAAGGGAAAATCCTCAGAGTTTAATGTTAATGAAGAAGGAATTGTGCGGTTTGGGAAAATACTATGTGTTCTATCAAGTTCAGAGCTGAAGAAGGAACTTTTGGATGATGCACATAGTTCAAATTTCTCTATTCACCCAGGGAGCACAAAGATGTATCGAGATCACCAAGAAAACTTTTGGTGGGATAATATGAAGAAGGAGATCGCCGAATATACATCAAAGTGCCTGGTGTGTCAGCAAGTGAAGGCAGAGAGGCAGAAGTCTAAGGGGATGATGCAACCATTGCCCATACCAGAATGGAAATGGGAGAACATCACCATGGACTTTGTCACTGGACTTCCAAGGACATCCAAAGGCAACAATGCAGTCTGGGTTGTTGTGGATCATCTTACAAAGACTGTACACTTCATTGCTATTCGAGAGGATTTCTCTTTGGATCAACTGGCACAGACATATATCAGGGATGTGGTACGGTTGCATGGAGTACCACTATCTATTGTTTCTGACCAAGATCCAAGATTCACCTCTAAGTTTTGGAAGAGTCTTCAACAAGCTCTGAATACTGAACTGAACTTCAGTACGACCTATCATCCCCAAACTGATGGCCAATCCGAGCGTACTATCCAAACACTTGAGGATATGTTGAGAGCATTCTCAATGGGCTTTAAAGGAGGATGGGATCAAAATCTTCCTCTGGTTGAGTTCTCTTATAATAATAGTTTCCACTCGAGCATCCAAATGGCACCATATGAAGCCCTGTATGGGAAAAGGTGTAGAACACCGGCATGTTGGTATGAGGTCGGTGAACGTAAGCTGTTTGGACCAGAAATGGTTGAAGAAATGGTGGAGAAGGTGAAAACCATTCAGCAGCATATCAAGGCATCCCAAAGTCGACAGAAGAGTTATGTAGATAATTGTCGACGAGACCTTGAGTTCAAAGTCGGAGACATGGTGTTTTTACGCATATCTCCATGGAAGAAGGTCCTGAGGTTTGGAAATAAAGGGAAGTTAAGTCCAAGGTACATCGGCCCCTTCGAGATTCTTGATCGTGTTGGGGCTGTGGCCTATCGACGAGCTCTTCCACCTACTATGGCCAAGGTTCATGATGTCTTCCATGTATCCCTCTTAAGGAAGTACATACCGGACCATTCACATGTACTCTCTTCTGAGGTGGTACAATTAGAAGACGATCTTTCTTATGAGGAGCAACCAGTGAAGATCTTAGATCGTAGAGAAAAAGTTCTATGAAATAAGACAATGCCCCTCGTCAAGGTGTTGTGGAGAAACCACAAGTTTGAAGAAGCGACTTGGGAGTCGGAGGATATGATGAAGCTGAGTTACCCACATTTGCTTTAGTGTGGGAAAAGGAAAATTTCGAGGGCGAAATTTCTTAAGGGGGGAATATTGTAACGACCCAAAGTTTCATTAATGGAAAATCCCTCTTGATCCAGTTAAATGTTTCTTTATGAAAAATGTTTTTATAAGTTGTCAACATCTTTAGTTTTACGTTAAGATTTGTGACAGTTACTTTTATAGCCGTTGAACAGTGATCATCTGAGTAGTATAAATATAAGGCTTTAATGAACCCATTTCTACTCAGACAAAGGAAGCGATGGCCTCATCTAGTAGAATTTCCCCTTACAAAGCCCATTTTTCGGAGCTCGGAAAAGACGTGGCATCTTTGGGCTTCGCCCTTGATCAAGCCCAAGCTGAGCTTCATTATGTCAAGCTTGAACGGGACCGTCTACGGGAAAAGTGGAAGTTGATAGAGATTACCACTCGAGCGATGTTATCTGAGCCGCCCCAAGAGTCTATCACCATCGCACACCTTACCCTTAGGTCTTATGTGGCTATTTTAAGGGGTTATGTAACAAATAAGTAGCACCATGTTCATGTACATTATTTTTGAATATAATAATGAATATAATTTCTAGTCATTTTTGATACATTGTAATTAGTTTTTAAAGTACAAATGGTGTTTTTAGTTATTATTTAATTAAGAATTATATTTTATTAAATTAAAGTATTTTTGAATTAAATATTATTTTAATAAAATATTATTATTAATATTAAATTAATTTTTATTAAATATAAATTATCTTATAATTTTATGAATGCAATTAAAATTTTTATTAAGGTTTGAAAGCCATTTCTGTCAAAAACAGTGAATTTTTTATAAATGTCGGTTTTTATTTTAAAAGTGAAAATTCAAATATTTAGAAAATTATTTAGATGAGATAAATATTATTTTTGGAATCAGGACGTTGAAATTATCCAACGGTGAATTTTTCATAATTTTCTGAGACAGTCAAATTTTTGGTTAAAAATTAAATACCATTTAAATATATAATGTGTTTTATGACATCATAATGACCCAATGGTGATGTAATAAAATACCATAATCCTTATGTTCGGCCAATATCTGTTTTATAATTAAAATAATGAGGTTTTGGGTTTGTTTGAATTACTTTTCAAAGCATTAATGGAGCCCTCAAGACTTATTCAACACTTTGCCTTTTTAAATTAATTTCCATGGGAGTGTGACTCACCTCCACATAAGCAGCCCTACTTTTTTAATATGTTCGGACCTTGGCCTTGTAAAATATTGTTTTCCTCTTTCCTTTTCCAGAAACCATGGGAAAATACCATGGGATGGTTTGTGGTTTGGATTATTTTAATATAAGCGGTCCCAAACCTAAATAATAAAGAATTCCCTCACCTTTCCTATATAAACCCACCCAAGCTCCAACTTCCTCCTCACTCAAAGCCCTTGGAGTTCGTCCAACCTCTGCCCTACTCTCTCTAGAATCCTCTCAAGGTGCCCCAAGCTCCCAAGAAGCCTCTCACAAGCCTCTCTCTAGCCTTTGGTAGCACACTTCCAAGTAAGGGTTTTTTCTTCCTTTCTCATTTTTGTCAATTTTTTTTAAGTTGTGTTGCCCTTTTAATTTCAATTATGAATGTTGGGGTATGGTTTCGCACCTCCCACATACTTCCCTCTTATTGTTTGAATGATGGGAGACCCCTTTCTCTCTCATTAAATTCCTCCCATGTACACCCGTTACTATGCCGAAATTCCGAAAGGAACTTTTTTCTCCTCTTTTATATTCAAGCAATACTTTTGTATCATGAATCTAAATTCCTTTTAAATTGTTGGAAAATTTATATATATTACCTCCTTACTGTCCATTACATGTAAATATGATGAGGAAACCCTTTCTCTCTCATCAACCATTTTTATGAATTCTTATGTCACGCCGTTACGCTGTCGAAATCACACTGATTTTCTAAGCCAATATCATTGTGTAGTGAATACCATGCCCATTTCTCCATCAAGGGTATTAACCTTTATGTACATTTACTTATTTATTATAAAGTTTCATGTATGAATTCCACATTCCTTTATCATGGAATAAATGATTATGTTTTATGAATCCATGTTTTATGATCCATGTGGCACACTTATGCATGAAATGAAATGTTTAAGTAGGGTGCGCCCTTATAGCGCTCCAATGCATTGGGTAAAGTATAGTATCATGATACGTCATGTGAAATGAGTGTTGACTCATGATAATTCAAGTGCAACGAGGGTTTACTCGTGTTTCAAGTGCAATGAGGGTTTACTCATGCTCCATGTGCAATGAGCCTTGGCTCATGCTAATTCAATGTTAAGTGTTGTTGCCACATTTCCATGTTATGATTATCATGCTTTATCATGCCTTTATGTTCATGTTACTCTTATTCTCTATTTATATTCCTATTTCCTAACATGTATTGTACTCCTCATGTTATTCATTGTGTACTCCCTTGCTGGGCTTTATAGCTCACCCATTTCTTATGCATGTCCTCAAGTTATCCCATGCAATGCTAAGTATGAAGGAATGTAGTGGTCATGTAAAGGAAGTTTTCAATAAAGATGTTGTATTTCAAGTTTAAAGTTTTTATGTAATGATCCTAAGCCCCAAAGACACTAAACCTATCGATCTTCTTTTTTGTATGAAGTGAAGTTTTATGTAATAAAGCATGTTTAAGTTGTAATAAAAAGCAGGGTTGTCATAGCTCTCGTAAGAGTCAAACCCAAATATCCCACCACATGAAATTTTACAAAATTTAAGGCATGAAATACACATTGCATAACTAGAAATTCTATCAAGAATTTCACCAAATTCACATTTCAAAGCATATAAAGAATGGAAATTGATTTTATTCACATGGTATTATCACTTCAAAAAGCATACGTGTAGTTATGAAATTGAAATACCCTAACAATGTGCCCATCAAAAGCCAAGCAACAAGCCTTGCCATACCAGGCCAAGGTATAATTATCTCTTACCATACCAGTCAGGGGTCACATATCACAATCAATAACATCACACACCAAGTGATCCACCAAGGTGGAAATCATATAACTATAATCTGAGAAAAAGAAAATAGCAATTCCCACCCATGGAAACTTGGTCCATCCCTCATACCTAGGGCTTCAAGCACCCAAGAACAAGCTAGAAACCCAGTTCTAGTAACAGCAACCTATCCCCAGTCTACCATACCCCAAATAGTAAAACCAGCAGAAATAAAAAGAGAAGTATCAATCTCATTAGTATCCATAAAAACACTGCTACTAAATCCTTGTCAAGAACCTCCCTCTGATACCACTTTGTAATGACCCGGACCCGTCCAGCCACCCGAACAGTGCCGAATGGGTCGGGTGTCACTAACTTAGGTGCACCTCCCCTGAACGCCAAAGGCTGGTGACTAGCATCGAGGTTCTGAATAGGTATAGTGGGGAGGCTATAACCTCTCGGAGGATCATAATAAGGGTACTGGTCCGAGTATAAAAATAAAGATGCAGCGGAATGAAAGACTCAGCAGACTCAAACCAGACCCGCAGAGCAGAAGCATAACCTATATAAGAAACCAAAGAATGAAAAAATATAAAAACATCAGCAGAAATAAACACAATAGTATGATAATAACATGTAACTAATACTGAACAGTAAAACATGTATCCAAAGCAGGGCATGCACAACTGAATATAAAAAGGGCGCCAATGGCTAACCAACAGTAGCTACAACAAGTAATCATGCCGATAAAAAAAGTAAGAAAAACAATTTAAACCCCAGCTAGGTATGACCTCAAGGTCCATACCATCTCCATGCAACAACTAACGCAACCCTGCTCCTAAAGCTGGCCTCTTTCCTGCATGTAAATCCATAAAGTCTGCATGTGTCCTGAAGGGCCCGTACAGGGTGTGAGACAAATCTCAGTAGGATACCACCCAACAGTGCATACCAAATATATGTGTTTAAGCAGTTATGCATTTATAAGGAAAGCAGTAAACAGTACAATGGACAAGTAAACACAAACTCCACTGGTTCTCAACAGCCACCATGGAGTGTCACCTGCTTCGGCCAACGCCCGAATCTCTATCGTGTAACTCGACACCATGTGCCACCTGACACCTCATGTCTCAAGTACCGACATCCCGAAGGCACGCCCTAGAAGTATAAAATTGGAACCATGTGCCTCCTGACACCTCGTGTCTCAAGTACCGATGTCCCGAAGGCACACCAAAGAATATTAACCCGACACCATGTGCCTCTTGACACCTCGTGTCTGAAGTACAGACGTCCCGAAGGCACGCCCAAGGATAACCCGAAGGAAAAATGATGTCTACCCTCAAATAACGACAAGCCTCATACCCCAACATGATAGCCTCAATGTTATCCCCTAAAGGCTCCTCACCTCCCACATGGATTTCTACGGGAAGAACTCCCACCCAAAATACCTAACCGCAACTATAGGGGCCTCTACCCACACGAGTGGTCAAAACCACCTCATCATGGAGTATCTCTGTGTGCACACTAATCAAAGTTCCATGTGAGCTGTAATCACCAAAAATATTACCTAAGCCACCAACACATCTGGACACCTCCTATCACTGCGACCATGCCGCTCAAGTCTGATAGCATCACCATCCTAATAACTCGAGCCATACCCAACCAGACAATTGTACTGCCTCAAGCCAACATCCATGATGCCCAATCCCATGGTCAAAACCACCCAAAGTAACCCATTCGAAGCCCAACCTGTGATCCACATCACTCAAGAATATCTGGGCCATGCCCAAAACCACCCAAAGTGTCCAGCAGACGCAATTCAACAATTGCATATATAACATTTTTAAACTGAAACAAAAATAGGCAAAACAAACTAAAAAGTTGAATTACACTATTCAAGTTGTTGTCCCATACCAACAATGAGGTCTTAAATTTATATAACAATTTATATCAGGATTTAATAAATTAAACTAAATAGTTTAACACATTAATATTTCAATTAAAACCATTTTGGCATTTCCGGACCAAAATGCCCCGATGAGCAACGACCCCTGACCCGGCCCGCTTATGCAAACTGGTAACATGGCATACCCAAAGACATCTCATCGGTCCAACAAGCAATTCAAAATGAAACAACAGATAAAATGGGTCCCGCTAAAAATACCTAAAAACACGCCGAAGGCCACGTCAACCAAACAACCATGAAAACACAAAATGAGGTATGCACCACCTACCTGAGACTCATACGATGCTACTCCTCCAGTAAAAACTACCAATTCGGTCTAAAACGCTGTAAATCTACAAAAGATTCAATACCATTCAAAATCATATTACTCGTTCTAGAATGGAAATCAAACCCAATGGACCAAGAGGAATTGAGGCCTTACCGAGGGGGTTCCAACGCTTCCAACCATGATCGAATCTGACTTCGGACGAAGAACCGAGGAGCGATTGAAGATCCATATGCCTTTGGTGCGGAGGTTCTGTCCACAACCTCAAAACGAGACTACTTCCCATTTTAATGAAAAAATAGAATGTACACGGTGTGTACTTCATGACTACACGCCGTGTATATATCATTTAACTATTCATTTGGTGGCTGGGATTCTGCCGACCTGCCGACATGAGTACACAGTGTGTACCTGTGGGTATATGGTGTGTACTTGGTTTCTCTTCTCTTCCTCGTCGACTTACCCACACACCATGTATATCCATCATACATGTCTAGACTACCCGACATGTCCAAGGGGAACACAGCGTGTACCTGGTTCTATCCAGCCAACAGGACTACACGCCATGTATGGCCACCACATGGTCAGGGATACACGGTGTGTTTAAAACTACAAGTCGTGTAGTAAGAAATTTCTACACGGTCACCACACGGTATGTACTTGGAGAGAACACGGTCGAAACTCGCTTAACATATACACGGCGTGTAGTTAGGAAATTTCCAGAAACCTACCATTTTCTTCAATTTCCTCAGAAAACAGTCAAAAAATCAAACAGGGTCAGGATTTTGACCTGTTCTAAAAACCAGGGTTCTTACAATATCAGTAGACCCAGAGAAAGTGAGAGTTGTAGTTTCCTGGGAGCAGACGAAGAACGTCTTTGAGGTACAGAGTTTTCTGGGGCTGGATGGCTACTATAGACGTTTCATATAGGACTTTTCACACATAGCAGCACCACTGAAAGGTCTGACCAAGAAGGGGGTGAAGTTCATATGGTCAGATTCCTGTGAGTCAGCCTTTCAGGAGCTGAAAGGGAGGTTTACTTTAGCACCGATCCTAGTCATTCCAGAGCCAGGAAAGAGCTATACTATTTACTGTGATGCATCAGGTATCGGGTTGGGAGCTGGGCTTATACAGGGAGATGGATTCGTTGCGTACGGGTCGTGGCAGGTGAGGCCACATGAGAGGAATTACCCGACGCATGATCTGGAGTTGGCAGCTGTTGTTCATGCCTTATACTTTTGGAGACATTATCTTCTGGGAGAGCATTTTTTGGTCTTCAATGACCAAAAAAGTCTCAAGTACATTTTCAATCAGCATGACTTGAATTTGAGATAGAGAAGGTGGGTTGAGTACCTTTAGTCCTTTGACTTTGAGCTTGATTACACGCCTGGGAAAGGGAATGATGTGGCTGATTCACTAAGCAGGAGGACTCAGATACAAGTAGTTCAGTAGGCCAGTAGTGAGTGGAAGCTTATGGCTCTGTTCTCTAAGATGCATTTGGAGGTTCACAATAGACAGGGGCATACTTTTCTATCTTATGTATCTATTACCTTTAACCTTCATGATCGAGTATGAATGAGTCAGCTATCAGATTCTGAAGGCCTAGTCCTACAGGAAAGTGTGTCAGGAGAGGACCCTATTCCTAGATGGACCATATGTGAGGATGAGATCTTGCGTTTCTAGGGGTGCGTATGGTTTCCAACAAATATACGTGAGGAGCTAATGCAGGACCATCATTCCTCAGTTTGGGAAGTTCATCCTAGCGTCACCAAGATGTATCGTGATCTACACCATCAGTATTGGTGGACAGGAATGAAGAGGGATGTTGTTTGGTTTGTCATGAGGTGTTCCACTTGTCAGTAGGTGAAGCTAGAGCATCAGTGACCAGCAGGGCTTCTGAAGAAGTTACCCATTCCTGAGTGGAAGTAGAACGACATCACGATGGATTTTGTGATGGGGTTGCCGAGGTCTCCTCGAGGGAACAACGCAGTATGGGTTGTCATTGACAGGCTCAGGAAGGTTTCTCACTTTTTTCCGATCAAGGAGACCTTCAGTGTTGATGAGTTGGGAAGAATCTACACTAGAGAGATTGGATGTCTATATGGAGTTCTACACTCCATTGTATCAGACAGGGATGCACATTTTACTTCTCGGGTCTGGCAGGGGATTCAGAAGGCTTTGGGTACATAGGTACTTTCGAGTACATCATACCATCCCTAGAAAGATGGCCAGTTCGAGCAAACGATTCAGGTGCTTGAGGACATGATCCGAGCATGCATCCTGAATTATGGAGGTTCTTGGGAGAAGCATATACCTCTTGTGGAGTTTTCCTAAAAAAACAGTTTCTAGGTGACTATTCAGATGGCACATTATGAGGCTTTGTACGGTAGGCCATGCCGATCACCCTTATGTTGGCTGGAGGCAGGAGATGCAGCTATGCTGGGACCTCATCTTGTCCAGGAGACCAAAGAGCAGATAGAGTTGATTCGTAGGAGGATGACTGCTATGTAGTCTCATCAGGAGTCTTATGCTGATCTGCAGAGATGGCCTCTGGAGTTCGAGGTCGGGAATCAGGTTTTCCTGTGTGTCGCATCATGTTTGGGACATAGGAGGATTAAGAGATAGGTTATTCTTTTGCTGAGGTACATCGAACCATTTGAGGTGTTGGAGAGAGTTGGCCCGGTTTCCTATTAGTTGTAGTTACCTCAGAGGTACTGGGATATGCATGATGTCTTCCATGTTTCTCAGATCCGACGTTCCTATCCAGACTCGTCTCATGCTTCCCAACCCGAAGAAGTCGATTTGGATGTGGATGCATATTTTGAGGAGCATCCTATCTGGATTGTCGATCATAGTACGATGGTTCTCCGTAGCTAGTCTGTTCCACTGGTATGGGTGCTATGGTAGCACAGGCGAGTACAATACGAGACTTGAGAGAGGGAGGTTGATGTATGATAGCAGTGGCCGAAGTTGTTTGAGGTTTCTTCTTCTATGTCGTGCTAGGGAAATTCAGGAACAAATTTCTTTAAGGGGGGAAATTTTTAAGAACCCGAATCTTCCTTTCAGGTATGTTTTTCCTTTTTCTAGAGTTTTTGAGAAAAGGGGAGTTTCTGGAAATTTTTGAAGTACATGCCGTGTACTTTATTAGTACATGCCGTGTACTTTGTTTCCACAGAAGGCCGTGTGATGGCCATGTCAGGGCCACACACATGGTCGTGTGGGGTGATGTGGAGGCCGCTTAAAGCAGAGTACAGAAAAGGTGAGTACACGTCGTGTACTCCAAAAGTACACACCATGTACTTTTTTTTCATTAAACACACCAAGGTCGCATCTGACAGACAGAAAACACTTCTTCTAGGTTTCGTTCGTCCGAGAGCATTGAGCATCTTCGGATCTTCGATGAGCCCCCAATCCTCTATCCGTCCTCCGATTTGATCACCGTTGATTGCGTTGGAATCACATCAGTGATTTCTCTCTTCTTCTTGAGCCTTGTTTTCCATTTCCTCTTATTTTCCAGGTTATCATGGGTCAAACGTTTTTGAAGTTTCTTTAGAAATACAATGTTCCAAGGAGATTCAAGCTTCGTGGTTCTAGTATATTGATCTTCCAACCCCAATTTAGGTGGTTTGTGCCTTTTCATTCAAAGACTCTGAGTATTATGTTCAAATTCCACCAACACCCTTGAACGGGGTATTGCGTGTTTACCATTTTACCCCTTCGGATTTCCTTCCATGCTTGTATTCTTGTGTAGAGGTTATTTGGATATGAATTGGGTTGATTGCTATGCCTTGAATTTTTTGCTCATGCTTTGTTCTGCTTACGACTGTTTGGTCCTGTTTAGCCTATTGGCCTTTTTCCAGTTTTCCATGCCTTGTGGTCGTAGGATAAAGTGTTGTTTTCTGACATGCATGAGATGCTATAGACTGGTTAGTGAAGTAGTTCTGTAGGTTTACTTTGTCCTTATAGCATTACTATGCACTGACTTACAAGGGGCTGTGAGAACTTGGTGCTATAGACTAAAAGAGGATAGACCAAGTGAGCTTCCTCAGAGAGTCTTTGGACATTATATACTATATGAGGATAGACTGAGTGAGATTCCTCAAAGAGTCTTTGGACATTATAGACTATAGGGGGATAGACCAAGTGAGCTTCCTCAGAGAGTCTTTGTTTTACTTGAATTACCTTGAACCACTTTAGGCTATAGAAGGAATTTACCGAGTGGGCTTCCTCAGAGAGTCTCTTGACCTTGGGGCTATAAGGGGAATTGAATATGTGATCTTACTCAGAGACTCCCTGAATACCTTAGACTATAAGGTGAATTGACCGAGTGAGCTTCCTCAGAGAGTCTTATAATTTTCGTATGACCAAACCAGAGGGGTTAGGCTGAGTGTACTGCCCAGAGGGTTATTGGTACTTGTTAGGTAGGACCAGAGGGGATGGATTTGAGTACTTCCCAAAGGGTTACCTGTTTTTGTTTAGCTGATTGTTAGATGTTGCTTGATATTGCAACTCAGGATTGTTTACTACTGAGTATTTTTCCTATTTACTGCTTCTGTACTTTACCTGCCATATATTCACTGAATGTTAGGAACATATCTTTGGGTGGTTGCCTAATGGGATTTAGTCTCACACCCTATTTGGGCCATGATTTTGGGCCCAAAAAGATTATATTGTTACAGGTATAGACAAGGGAAAGCGCCCTTCGACTTCAGGTACTTGATTGCATTGGAGCCAGAGAGCATGGGACCAAGTTGAGGCTTGCGATGCTAAGGAGTTGATCATCTATTTTTCTTTTGTACTTTAGTTTAGTACTGTATTCAGCATTGTGACTTGTTTGGATACTTTCCTAGACACATATGTATCATGCATCATATATATATATTTTTTCTCCAGTTGTTTCTCTATCAGTCTTCTACTGTTTACTGTTGTTTGACATTTACTGCTTCTGCTATTGTATGTGTTGTTTACTTCTTCTATGTACTCTGCCAAGGAGGGCATAGTTTCCCCTGGGGCCCGTGCTGTGACTAACCCAAGCCCGCCTTCCATAGGCCAGGGGCTGGCGACTAGCACCAAAGGTGAAAATCCCTAAAACCGGGAAGGCATTGCCTTTATAAAGTGTAAACGCACACAACAGAGTACGAGCTAGAGGTAAAACACAAAAGTTACTGACTCAGCTCAAACCATGATTTTATTCTTGGGTTTTTATCAAGTAACATCCCCAATCACAATTTCGAAAGCACGGATGCTGGAGTACTCCTCCTATATCAAGTAATGTGGGCCTGCCAAATCACACAGAGGTGCTTCCCACTATCCTGGGACTACTAAGGTACTCCTCCTGTCGAGTACCATGGGTCTACTGCGTCACATAAAGGCGCTCCCCACTGTGGGTCTGCCACGTCACACAAAGGAACTCCCTCTCGTCGCCTGCTGAGGTACTCCTCCTGTCGAGTACCGTTGGTCTGCCGTGCTCACACAGAGGCGCTCCCCACCATGGGTCTGCTGCGAGACCAAGACGCTCCCCAATGGGCTAGTCGAAACACTTCGAGTCGAATCAGTCATCAGTCATCAGGTCTCAGCCAGCTACTAGGTCTCTGCACTATGCTCGCTCGTCTCCAGGAGAATCCGCTACACAATCTATAAGTAGTAAACTCCAACTATCACAAAGTCCCACTTAGAAGTATCTCAATGGTCCTCCACGTCATAGAGGTCTCAATGCAACTGACAACGCGTCAAACAGACGCCCGATCTGTGAGTTATTAGTCTTTTAGTCTCGGGGGCCCGGTTGGATTCGTGTACGATCCAACCTGACCGCATCTCATCATTAACCTGAACTCCTATGGGGTATAATCAAAGGGATGGCTACGCTCCAAGATTACCAGCACTTCTGGAGGATCGTCAATCAGAGGTCCAGTGCCAAATATAAGGACAAAGGAAGAAAATGGTTAGTAGTGGGCCTGGGTCTGGTCTGACCCAGTCAGACTGACCCGACCCCACCCAGTCTGGGTTGACCTGGTCTGGGTTAACCCGGTCAGGCATGTTGGGTCTAGCCAGGCCCGCTGGGACTAGCCCAGTCGGTCGTGAGGGTGGCTCTGCCCAGGCTCGGGGCCAGTTCGGCCTGGAGTGTCGCGAAGGCATGGCTCGGCACGGGTCGGCCCGAAGGGAGCGACCGGGCCGGTTCATCCAGGGCATTGCGAGGGGGGCTGGATTGCTAGCTCGATCGGGAGGCTGCAAAGGGGGATGGTTCGCCGGCTCGGCTGGGAGGCCGCAAGGGGGGCTGATTCGAGGCGGCACGCGAGGGTGCGCAAAGGCCAGAAGGCGGCCAGTTCGGTCATAGCCAGGCGGGTGGCCGGGTGGCCATTTCGGCCAGGGCACGACCAGCATGGGTGTCTAGGAAGGCTACCTGGCAGGCAGCTGGTTCTGGCAGGGTGCAGCCAGCGCTAGCGGCCAGGCGGGCGGCCGGTTCGGCAGGGCGCGGGCTGGCGCGGGGTTCCGCTGGGGCGCGTGGGTGGCGCGGGCGGCCGGACGGCTGGAATGTCGGGCCAGCGTGGGTTCAGCTATGGCACGTGGGTGGCTGGGAGGCCAAGCCGGCATGGGCTTGGCTGGAGGCGGTGCGTGACGCCGCAGGGGCAGCGCTGTCCACGAAGGCTGCAGGTAGCACGACCTTTGTCGTTGCCACTTCTGTCGCCTCGTTGTTGCTACGTCGCTATGCCGAAGAACTCCACAAGAAGAAAAAACCGATGGAGGATGTTGGGCCATGTTAGGTTGGGCCGCACCCTCTGCGTTTAGGGAGGTATCAATCGGCTCATCAAGAAAATCAGATGAACAATAACACATCCGCAAAAAATTATTTTCAAACCGTTGAAGAGGATAAGAAAAGTGTATAACATCATCAAGTAATAAACCCCCTACCTTTGATTCATCGTTCGACGTCTGTTTGATGGAGTCGTGGAAGTCGGTCGTCGAAGATGTCTCACGACAGTTGAAGCTTTGAAGAAGAAGTTGAAGAAATTCGGCGTTCTTCATTCTTCATTCTTCATTGGGAGATGGGGTTGTTCGTTGGAGAACAATAATTCTCCCAAGCTCTCCTCTCAAAAGATTCCCACCAAAATAGAAATTCCAACCAAAAGAAATAATAAGAGATTGATATCTTATTAATTCGTTGGAAACTTATTCAAATTGGTAGAATTAAATTAATGGGCTCCACCTAATTAATTCATGAGTGTAGGAAAAAAATTAATTAGGGGAGATCAAGAGGCTCCATTAGGGTGGTGGCACCATTAAGTGGGGTGGTCAAGAGGTTTCTCCCCACTTAATGAGGAGTTCAAGGAGTTTCATCCTCAGGTGGTCCCCACCACTTTAATCCTCACATGGGAGGTTATGTTTGGGTGGGACCCACCACCATAAACTCTCATGGGAGGTTAAGGTGTGGTGGTCCCACCTCCTACTCCCATGAGGATGTTTTAACCACCAAACACCCTCATGGAATCTCTAATAAAATAAAATGAAAACTCACTTTATTTTATTAATTTCTATAAAAACCCAAAATCTATATTCTACTCTCATCCAACTGTCTTTGAGGTGAAAGTCTCCTTAAACGATTACCGGTGTTGCGAGTTAAACGGTGCCCTCATATTTCAGTTCCGAGCACTGGTTCAAAAGTTATAAAAACTCACTTGTACGTTTACTGAACGTACCTGAACAAAACATCAGAAATTGATTTTGGGCACACCGGGCCTCGGAATCAAGAACTGTAAATTTTCACGGACTCATAAAATTATCATGTATTTAAGAAAAATTTTTCCACGAAAATTCTGAGTCTTTACATTCTCTCCACCTCAGGGATTTACGTCCCCATAAGGTACAACTAGAAACTAAGGGAAAAAGTAGGGGTAATGAGCATGCATCTGAGCCTCCCGCTCCCATGTGCTCTCTTGGAGGTTCCCATGCTGCCAGCGAATGAGCACCAGAGGTATCAACCATCCACGTAGGAGCCGCTCATATTGATCCTCAGTCTCCACTAGAACCTCTGTGAAAGTCACCCCATCATCAATGGCCATCTATCCATGGTCGATGATGTGAGAAGGGCCATGCACGTATCTCCTCAGCTGAGATACGTGGAAGACGTCATGCACCCGGTGCAACTGAGGTGGAAGAGCTAGGCAGTAAGCCACCTATCCTAATCTCCTGAGGACCTATAAAGTTCCGATGAATCTCAGAGATCACTTGCTGGCTCGGCCAAATCCCCGTAAACCTCGTCCAGGTGAGAGCCATAGAAAGACGTGGTCTCCATCCTCGAACTCTAGAGTTCTCCATATCCTGTCGACATACGACTACTACCTGCTCTGTGCAGTCTACATCTACTCCTAGATGATCTTCACCTTCTCTATGGTAGCCCGTACCATCTCGGGTCCCACAAATGCTGACTCCCCTGGGTCTGTCCAGCACAGTGGTGATCTGCAAGGTCAACTATAAAAGGCCTCAAAAGGTGCTATCCTGATGGTTGAGTGATAGCTATTGTTGTATGAAAACTCCACAAAGGTAAGTGATCCTCCCAGCTGTGACCAAATTCAAGGACACATGCACACTGTCACACACGGTTTTTTTTTCTGTCTTCGTATTGATCCGGCCCATTAGAAATATCGATCCTCTTAATGGGTATTTGATGAGATGAATCTTGAGTTTTGAAGTTTCATATATGTCTACCCACCATAATTTGGGATCCCCATTGCTTGTTTAGGAGTTTTTGAAGAAAGGGTGGTTACTTCATGATTTGGGCCAACCGTGAGCCCATTCCCAGTTTTAAAAACTGAATTTGTTTATTTTATAACTCTTTTGTTTTTCATCTTTTTTCACCCAATAAAATTACCACTTGTCCTATACTGATATATTAAAATTTATTTATCCTTTTGGACCCATTAGAAATTCGTAAGCCGGGTGAATTTGGGTTACTTATTTAGGTATTGGGCCAGCCCATGGGCCCATTTCCTGTTTTAAAAAAAATAATTTGTTTCATTTATATCTTTTTCATTTTTTGATATTTTTCGGTGATTCCACCTCCCACCAGAGGAACATATACCTATATTCACCCCAAATATCGTTTTTGCCTCTTTGGAGCTCATATGTGTCGCGTAAGAGGGCAAACATTCTCAGGATACCTCAAATCGTCCAGATTTGACAAGGTAAATTGTATCATTCATAAATTAATCAATTCGTACTCTTTTGGACACCAATTTTCTTTCCCTGGTTAATCCAGATCTTATGAGTATCTCCATGAATTTTCAAGCCATTACCTTCCCTCTAGGGTTGTATATCTAATGGAAGATGAAGAGTTTTCTAGGGTGAAAGGTGAGATTCCTTCTCCTTTCTTCTTCCTCTTCCCCCTCCTTTCATTATTTCATTGATTTATATTGTACCCTAGTCTTGATCAACCTAGGGTTTTGTTATAACATGTTTTTTATGGGGTTTCTGTTTGTTTAGGTATGATCTTTATAGTTTTAGGGTTTATAAACCCGCGGCGGGTGATTTCGGGTGTGCGTTTCAATTACGCCAAAGATTTGAGGTAGGATATCCCTTGCACATGATTTTATCATAGAAGTTTCATCATTTTAATATTATACTATACTTATATCAATGTATATTATTGTTTTAAATCCTTTTAATAATTTTCTTGGTGTGAAAAGTCGTTGTTTAATCACTATTATGTGAAAGGTAGTGTTGTTTTGTCATGAAAGTAATCAACAAGTGTTTGTTTAAATGTTCCATTATATTTGAAAATATTTTGTGAGGTTTATAATCTGGTTTATGGTATTTTTAACATGTTACAGTATCTTGAATGAAAATATGACATTTAATTGGTGTTTTATTCCTTTTCAAGTACATAAAATAAATTGTTTTGTTTAAAAAGGGCATGACATGTTTTCGGTAAATTGCCCGGTTGGCTTTTATGTGTGATGTGTGATTTAAAAGTTATTTGATTGGATTTATAAAGGAATTGGAAGAATTATAAATGGTATTTTTGGGTACTTATATTGATTTCCAATTTGGATTTGTTTTTACAAACAAGTGGGTTTTGATTTACAACATATTTTGGCCGGAGTTGCCAAAAAAATGGACCGTTTCATATCTTTACGAAAATGGTTGTGTTTTGAATATGTAACCTGATTATTATAAGAGATTTATGAATGAGGTTTGCTGCCATAAATGATGTTTATACAGATCCTTAATAAAATTAAAATTCATACCTTCATCAAAGGTTAGTTTTGAGAAAATGTTTAAAGGCCCGTTTGGCATTTCCTAGAAACGAAGGAGTGTTTTACTTGTATATAACAAGTTGTGAAATTGGGATTGTTTTATGGTCCATTAAATGATATTATTAAATGTTTATTGGGCTTCCAAATATGATTTGGTTTGGTTATGATGTGTGTTTATAATTTAAAGAATGTTTTTGAAAGAGTTTTATGTGCAAAGCCTCAATGCACTTCATGAAATTGTTTTACCAAAATATTTAGCGGTTTGTTGATTAGTGTAAGAAATGTGAAGAAAGATTATGGGATGTTTGTGTTTTTATGGTTTTGGAATGGAATGTGGATGTGAAATGTGTATTTGATAATATGTGTAACTTGATTGAGCACTAAAGGGAATCCCGGGTATCTAGGTGGGCGGACGTGTACTAGTATGCTAGTGATTCTGTGGGGGTTGGCCCCTGTTTCACGTAGCAAGTTTGACGATGACAACACTAACTAAACTATGATGATGATGATGATTGGGGACCACTAGGTTATGGGTATTTTCCCTACTAGTGGCTCGTGCATGAGAACAGATATTTATTATGGTTACTTTCACCGAGATACGAGGTACCTGGGGCTCACAACTAACTAGTGCCTAGGGGTATTCCCATGACTAGTGCTCATTGGCTATTTTGTACTCACCGTCGGCATATGGTGTGTTTGGTTGGTAAAATCAGTAGTATGTGTTATATATTTGAATGTTAAAATTCTTTAAAGCAACCCTCTTGAAAACTATGTTCATTTTGAAGTTGCACCTCTTTGAAAAAAATAGTTACTTGCATTTTTGTTTATTAAACATGCATGTTTTTGTCTGATAATTATTATAGCATGGAACCTAATTTGAAAACCATAACTTTATATCTTGAATTTCAAACTATAAATTGATGTTTCATTTATTTTAAAGGAATGTGCATTGGGAATAGAATATCGGGCTAACCTACTGAGTTTTAATACTCACGCCTATAGTCTTCTTATTTTTTTAGCCCTTGTGCAGGTTTCATCTTTAGTTCGCTCACCTTGGGAGACTTTTGATCATTGTTTTGGAGAGTGACCAGAAGTGTCACATGGAGTTAGTTGGTCATTGGGATTGTTCATTTGAGTTTTTGTTTTTTTTTTCTACCTTTAGTTTCTTGTATAAAAAATATTTTGTTCATTTTTTATATAAATTCATTTTGGGCTGTCCGTTTATTTCCATTGTTTGTTTTTTTGTCTATATATGGGTGGAATCGTTCCTTTGTGTACTCTATTGATGCCCTTGGTGCTTGTAACCATCCCGGGAGGATCGGGAACGCCTCTCAGGACTTGTCGCGGGCTGGCCTGGGTGACCGGTTCAGGGTCGACTCAGGCTGGTTCGTGACAAAATGGTATCAGAGGAGGTTGGCTCTTAGCGGACCTTTCTTTTTAGAGTGCCCTTGTTATTTTGGGGATGTCAAGGTAGATGGATTAGGATTGTTGGGACTTGAGGGGTAAGTGCATGAAGAGCGTCGCGAACTCTTTCTTGTTCTAATCCTCTGGTTTCCAAGGGAGTCCAGTTTTATTAGTGTCCTTTGTTCTGGTTGATTTTTTTTTGGTGTTGGGATATGACAAGGGGAGTCTGACTAATGGCCTCCATGAGCTCACAGGGCCTGGCATGCCATGTGGAGATGGGGAATGGTCCTAATAAGTCTCTCTGTGTTGGTGTTGTGTTTGGCATATGGCCGCCAACCATATGGTCAAGTCACCCACTGATACTAGTTCCCTTTTTTTGGGTCTCTTGAACCTTTCTTGAATTCTGAATTTTTGTTTTTAAAATACTTGTGTGAGAATTGTGGAAATGGGTTTTAATGTAAGGATTAGATTTTGAAAAGTGAAAAAGGGGTTTTCAATAATTAAATATAATAATGGTTTTGGAAGGTTGTGTTTTTGTGAAAAAAATTGGGGGAAGCAGAAATGATTTAAAGGGATTGGATTATCCATAATCTAAAATTGTGGTTTGTTGAAATAAAATGTTTTGAAATTGTGAATAATTTTAAAGTGATTCAGAATATTTTTTTTAAATGAGGTATTTTAGGATGTTAAAAAGTTTTTGAATTGGATAAATTAGTTTTGGCAATTGGTTTTGATCGGTTGGTGTTTTACTACAAACGGTATTGGTCTCAATGGACCTCAGATTATAAAAATATACATTGCTGATTTTTTTTTTAAAAAAAATGGGAAGGGGTTGTTTGGAGTGGATTGGTTATTTAAAAAGTTTTTTTTTAAAATGAAAAGGGGTAGGTTTTTAAGGAAATGGTTCTTAATGAATTGTGGTTTTTTTTGCGAAATATGAAAAGGGTTTTTCACTTGGTGGTTGGTGTTCCTTTTGAAGGTACATGATTTTTGGAATGATGTTGTTTTGTTTTAGCCTTTGATGTTTTCATGAGTGCTCACATGCATGGTTTTATTTATATCTGGAAGGATGAATTATATGGTATGGTGGTTGGGTGCCTGGGGTGGCATGGAAATGTGCATGTGGGTGAGACTTGATGAAACACCATTGGTGAATGTTGAAACCCACCAAGTTAGTTTGTTTTTCAAAAGTGTTTTGAGTTGAAAAATGTTGTCATTTTTTTATAAACCAATGGTTATGTGGCCCGTTTTTTTTTCTATGTTGTAGAAGATTTGTTTATTCAGTAAGCTTACTTGTGATCTAAAATTCATACTCTCATTGTATCTTGAGATGATATCTTGTTGGTGTCTTGGTTTTGGAGAAAATTTCATTGGGTTTCTAAAGATGTGTTTGATGTTGTGATGTGGCCAGGGATAGTTCTCCGTTGGAAATATTTCCTGCTGATCAACCTAAGGATTCATTTCAAATGTGAAATCCACCTCTTTTGATGATTCCTCAACCTATTTGTTGGAATAGAGAGTAGTTTTGGATCTATTAAAAGTGCTTCTAGGTCGTGATAATTCTTTTGGATAGAGCAGTTGTGTTCTGTGATGTTGATGTGTTTCGTCTAATTCCTCGTCTATTATTCCCCACATTTGGAGTGATAAGAAATTTTTATATGTATATATGAGTTACTATTTAGATGAAGGTTTTTGTTTGGTGATCAAGTGTGGTTTTTTTTGAGTGGTGTGATCCTTATCACCTGACTGCGGTGCAACAAATGCTTCAAGAATCAGGGCTCCCGCCATAGACCTCGGAGTGAAGCTTTTCATGCAGTCAAGAAATATATAGAGGTGTGGAGTGCTAGGTTGAGATCCTTAATCCTCTGTTTTGGTAATTTAGTTACTATGTCAATGTTTTGGTTCCTCATTTCTATGAATTTCCCTTTGTCGCAACAAGCGTGGTGGACTTAACCCCCCACACAGTGTCTATGGTTATTCCTTCATGGATGTGGGTTTTCAATCAATGTCCCTGTGTGGACCGCCTGTAAAAATCAGGTGTAGTCTTGGTGTTAACTATTCATAGGTGGAGAGTTTTGGGTAGTTTATTTGTTTCTTTTGTGGTTTCAGTGGCCAAATTATTGGGTCCCCTACCATCCCATCCCCAAGTGACGGGGGTCCAGAATTGTGTTGAATGTGTCGACCAAGTTATTGTCCCATCCATTTGGGAGTGGGTGGTTTATATGTTCATGTTTTAACTCTATTAACTTGGTATAATAGGTTTTTGTAGGAGGGGTTTTTTTTGGGCTTGTGTGAGTGAGTCCCAACTCTAGCTCATGTTCAATTCTTGTCTATTCATTGCTAGTTGGTTTCTAATGGTGGGGAGACCCACTATGGGTCTCCTGGATTTTCATCCTAAGAAAATTTCTAGGGATAGTTGATTCTTAATGGTGGGGAGTACATTCTGGAATCCTTAGGTGTTGTTTTTTTCAGCTGGAAAGTGTTATGGCTTTCCGAGGGCGGAAATCTTTAATGGTGGGGAGAATTGTCACACACGGTTTTTTTTCTGTCTTCGTATTGATCCGGCCCATTAGAAATCTCGATCCTCTTAATGGGTATTTGATGAGATGAATCTTGAGTTTTGAAGTTTCATATATGTCTACCCATCATAATTTGGGATCCCCATTGCTTGTTTAGAAGTTTTTGAAGAAAGGGTGGTTACTTCATGATTTGGGCCAACCGTGAGCCCATTCCCAGTTTTAAAAACTGAATTTTTTTATTTTATAACTCTTTTGTTTTTCATCCTTTTTCACCCAATAAAATTCCCACTTGTCCTATACTGATATATTAAAATTTATTTATCCTTTTGGACCCATTAGAAATTCGTAAGCCGGGTGAATTTGGGTTACTTATTTAGGTATTGGGCCAGCCCATGGGCCCATTTCCTGTTAAAAAAAATAATTTGTTTCATTTATATCTTGTTCATTTTTTGATCTTTCTCGGTGATTCCACCTCCCACCAGAGGCCAATATACCTATCCTTACCCCCAATATCGTTTTTGCCGCTTTGGAGCTCATATGGGTCGCGTAAGAGGGCGAAAATTCTCAGGATACCTCAAATCGTCCAGATTTGACAAGGTAAATTGTATCATTCATAAATTAATCAATTCGTACTCTTTTGGCCACCAATTTTCTTTCACTGGTTCGTACAGATATTATGAGTCTCTCCATGAATTTTCAAGCCATTCCCTTCCCTCTAGGGTTGCAGATCTAATGGAATATGAAGAGTTTTCTAGGGTGAAAGGTGAGATTCCTTCTCCTTTCTTCTTCCTCTTCCCCCTCCTTTCATTATTTCATTGATTTATATTGTACCCTAGTCTTGATCAACCTAGGGTTTTGTTATACCATGTTTTTTGATGGGGTTTCTGTTTGTTTAGGTCTGATCTTTATAGTTTTAGGGTTTATAAACCCGCGGCGGGTGATTTCGGGTGTGCGTTTCAATTACGCCAAAGATTTGAGGTAGGATATACCTTGCACATGCTTTTATCATAGAAGTTTCATCATTTTAATATTATCCTATACTTATATAAATGTATATTATTGTTTTAAATCCTTTTAATAATTTTCTTGGTGTGCAAAGTCGTTGTTTAATCACTGTTATGTGAAAGGTAGTGTTGTTTTGTCATGAAAGTAATCAACAAGTGTTTGTTTAAATGTTCCATTATCTTTGAAAATATTTTGTGAGGTTTATAATCTGGTTTATGGAATTTTTAACATGTTACAGTATCTTGAATGAAAATATGACATTCAATTGGTGTTTTATTCCTTTTCATGTACATAAAATAAATTGTTTTGTTTAAAAAGGGCATGACATGTGTTCGGTAAATTGCCCGGTTGGCTTTTATGTGTGATGTGTGATTTAAAAGTTATTTGATTGGATTTATAAAGGAATTGGAAGAATTATAAATGGTATTTTTGGGTACTTATATTGATTTCCAATTTGGATTTGTTTTTACAAACAAGTGGGTTTTGATTTACAACATATTTTGGCCGGAGTTGCCAAAAAAATGGCCGTTTCACATCTTTACGAAAATGGTTGTGTTTTGAATATGTAACCTGAGTATTATAAGAGATTTATGAATGAGGTTTGCTGCCGTAAATGATTTTTATACAGATCCTTAATAAAATTAAAATTCATACCTTCATCAAAGGTTAGTTTTGAGAAAATGTTTAAAGGCCCGTTTGGCATTTCCTAGAAACAAAGGAGTGTTTTACTTGTATATAACAAGTTGTGAAATTGGGATTGTTTTATGGTCCATTAAATGATTTTATTAAATGTTTATTGGGCTTCCAAATATGATTTGGTTTGGTTATGATGTGTGTTTATAATTTAAAGAATGTTTTTGAAAGAGTTTTATGTATAAAGCCTCAATGCACTTCATGAAATTGTTTTACCAAAATATTTAGCGGTTTGTTGATTAGTGTAAGAAATGTGAAGAAAGATTATGGGCTGTTTGTGTTTTTATGGTTTTGGAATGGAATGTGGATGTGAAATGTGTATTTGATAATATGTGTAACTTGATTGAGCACTAAAGGGAATACCGGTTATCTAGGTGGGCGGACGTGTACTAGTATGCTAGTGATTCTGTGGGGGTTGGCCCCTGTTTCACGTAGAAAGTTTGACGATGACAACACTAACTAAACTATGATGATGATGATGATTGGGGACCACTAGGTTATGGGTATGTTCCCTACTAGTGGATCGTGCACGAGAATGGATATTTATTATGTTTACTTTCACCGAGATACGAGGTACCTGGGGCTCACAACTAACTAGTGTCTAGGGGTATTCCCATGACTAGTGCTCATTGGCTATTTTGTACTCACCGTCGGCATACGGTGTGTTTGGTTGGTAAAATCAGTAGTATTTGTTATTTATTTGAATGTTAAAATTCTTTAAAGCAACCCTCTTGAAAACTATGTTCATTTTGAAGTTGCACCTCTTTGAAAAAAATAGTTACTTGCATTTTTGTTTATTAAACATGCATGTTTTTGTCTGATAATTATTATAGCATGGAACCTCATTTGAAAACCATACCTTCATATCTTGAATTTCAAACTATAAATTGATGTTTCATTTATTTTAAAGGAATGTGCATTGGGAATAGAATATCAGGATAACCTACTGAGTTTTAATACTCACGCCTATAGTCTTCTTTTTTTTTTAGCCCTTGTGTAGGTTTCATCTTTAGTTCGCTCACCTTGGGCGACTTTTGATCATTGTGTTGGAGAGTGACCAGAAGTTTCACATGGAGTTAGTTGGTCATTGGGATGGTTCATTTGAGTTTTTGTTTTTTTTCTACCTTTAGTTTCTGGTATAAAAAATATTTTTTTCAATTTTTATATAAATTCATTTTGGGCTTTCCGTTTATTTCCGTTGTTTGTTTGTTTGTCTATATATGGGTGAAATCGTTCCCTTGTGTACTCTATTGATGCCCTTAGTGCTTGTCACCATCCCGGGAGGATCGGGAACGCCTCTCGGGACTTGTCGCGGGCTGGCCTGGGTGACCGGTTCAGGGTCGACTCAGGCTGGTTCGTGACACACACAACATGTCCTTGAGAATCTGAATGGTCTGCTCAGTCTGACCATCCGTCTGAGGATGGGAGGCGGTGCTCAGTCAAAGCTACGTCCTAAAAGCCTCATGAAACCCCTTACATATCTAGGAAGTAAATCATACATCACAATAGGATAAAATAGAAGAAATTACTCCATGTAGCCACACAATATCTTGTACGTAGAGGTGTCCCAATCTCTCTACTGAACCCTGCTCTCTAATTGGTAGGAAGTGGGATGACTTGGTGATTCGGTCGATGATCACCCAGATAGAGTCATGTCCCCTTGATGTACATGGAAGACCCGTCACGAAGTCCATAGATATCACATCCCACTTCCACTCTGGGACCTCTAAAGGCTGAACCAAGCCTGCTGGTACCTGATGCTCCGCCTTCACTTACTGACAAGTGAGGCATCGAGTGACAAACTCCGCTACTGGATTCTTCATACCTGGCCACCAGTGCTGTCGTCGATGGTCCTGGTACATCTTCAGCACTCTTGGATGTTCCACTAAAGGGGATGTGTGGAACTCCCTCAACACTTCCTCTTGAAGTGACACTGGTACCATAGTACTTCCTCCGAAGAGGATAACGTGCTCCCCACCTTTAGAAAATACATCAAGTGCCTGCCCTGTGGATATCTGAGCACGTCGTGTCTCACAGTCAGCGTCTCCACACTGTGCCTCCCTGACTCGCTGAAGAAGTGGAGGAGTGATTGCAAGAGACTGAAGGAAAGTTGCTCCATCACGGTCCACATAAGAAATATGTATAGCATCCATCTGCTCTATCACCTCTCCTAGTAGCTGTATACTAGATCTCCTGCTGAGCGCATCAGATACAATGTTCCCCTTCCCAGGAGTATAGAATACCTCTAAGTCATAGTCCTGGAGGAACTCAAGCCAACATCGCTATCTCAGGTTCAGGTCCTTTTGAGAGAAGATATACCTGAGACTCTTATGATCAGAGTAAACGAAAAAATGTTTGCCCATAAGATAGTGCTCCCACATCTTGAAGGTGAAGACCACTACTGCTAAATCTAGGTCATGGGTAGCATAGTTCTGCTCATTTTGTCTCAGCAGCCAAGAACCATACGCGATCACTACTCGCTCCTACATTAGGACACACCCAAGTCTGGTCCCTGATGCGTCACAGTAAACTACGTAACCTACGTCTTCCTATGGAATCCTCAATATGGGGGCATTATTCAGCCTTTTCCTCATCTCCTGAAAGCTCTGTTGGCATTTCTCCAACCACACGAAGGGTTTCCCCTTCTTTGTCAAGACTAATAGTGGTGCTGAAACTCTGGATAATTCTGGTACGAACCTCCGGTAGTGACCAGCCAGACCCAGAAAACTTCGTACCTCTGTCACACTTCTGGGTGGATCCCAAGAAAGTATCGCCTCAATATTCATTTGATCCACTGCAACTCCAGCCTCTGAGATGACATGACCCAGAAAGTGAACCTCTCAGATCCAGAACTGGCACTTAAAGAGCTTACCATCACGCTAGTGCTCTCAGAGTGTGTCCATTACTACCCTCAAATGGTAGACATGCTCCTCCTCATTAGTCGAGTAGATCAGAATGTCATCGATGAAGAATACAACAAAGAGATTGAGGTATGTCTAGAAGATCTTGTTCATGAGTAACATGAACACTGCTGGAGTGTTGGTTATGTTGAAAGGCATAACCAAGAACTTTTAATGGTTGTACCGACACCTGAAGGCTGTCTTCTGCACATCCTCATCTTGAACTCTGAGTTGGTGATAGCCTGACCTGAGGTCTATCTTCGAGAACCATCGTGCACCCTTCAGCTGATCAAAGTGGTTTTCAATACTCAGGAGTGGGTACTTGTTCTTCACGGTCACCTGGTTCAGGTGACCGTAGTCGAAACAAAGCCTCAAGCTTCCATCCACCTTCTTGGAAAATAGAATATGGGCTTCCTAGGGAGAAACACTGGGCTAGATGAATCCCTTCCCCTGTAATTCCTCTAGCTGTACCCGCAGCTTGCGAAGATCTTCGGGAGCCATTTGATACGCTGGTTTAGATATCCGTGTCGTCCCGGGGTACATGTCAATGTAGAAGTCCACCTCTCTTCAAGGAGGTAGTCCTGGAATATCATCAGGGAAAACATCCGCGTACTGGTCCACTACTACAGGATAGCTCGGACTCTCTACATCAACTACTCTAAGGGTAAGGCAGGCCAACTAATAAGTGATCGGCTGCACCCTCCTCTGAGTAAGTTCGTCCTGTGCTGCAAAGGCTCCCTTCTCACAGGAGAAGGTGAACCTAGACCGACCCGACCCAACTCATTCTGGGCCGACCCAGTCTAGGGCGACCAGGTCAGGCCTGTTGGGTCTAGCCCGACCAGCTGGGCCCAGCCCAGCAGGCCGCGAGGGTGGCTCGACCTGGGCTTGGGGCCAGTTCGGCCCGAAGTGTCTCGAAGCTGTGGCTCAACATGGCTTGTCCGGAAGGGCGCAACCATCCCGGTTCATCTAGGGCACCGAGAGGGGGGCAGGATCGCCTGCTCGGTCGGAGGCAGCAAGGGGGGTCGGTTCCCTGGCTCGGCCGAGTGGCCGCAAGGGGGGCCAGTTCACCGGCTCTACTGGGAGGCCGCAAGGGGGGCCAGTTCGAGGCGACATGCAGGGGTGCGCGGAGGCTGGCAGGCGGCTGGTTCGGGCATAGCCAGGCGGGCAGCCAGTTTGGCCAGGGCATGGCCAGCGTGGGAGACTAAGAGGACTACCGGGCAGGTGGCCGGTTCGGTCATGGGCGTGGCCAACGTGGGTGTCCAGGCTGGCGGCTAGGCGGGTGGCTGGTTTGGCAGGGCACGGACCGACACGAGGTTCTGTTGTGGCACGTGGGTGGCATGGGCGGCCGGACGGATGGAAGGCCTTGCTAGCATGGGTTTAGCCGGGGCACGTGGGAGGTGCAGGTGGCCGGGAGTCCGGGCCGGTGAGGGCTCGACTGGAGGCGATGTGGGATTCCACGGGGGCGACGTGGTTCACGAAGGCTGCGGGTAGTGCGACCTTTGTCGTCGCCACCTCCGTCTCCTCACCGTTGCTACATCACCATGCCGAATAACACCACACTACTAGAAAAAATAATTTTCCCAACACTTGTATACGAACGGTTCTTTTGAACCGTTGGTATAAGTTATCTTTACCAACGGTTTTCATAAACCGTTGGTGAAGATTGTTTTTGAGGGAGTTTTCCCAACGGTTTCATCAAACTGTTTGGAAAACAATGATATCCCAATGGGTTTTTATAACCTTTGGGAAAATGATGCCCCAAATTTGAAAAAAGTACAGGCAACCCCCCCCCCCCCCCCCGATTCCAGATTCATTGCGTGGCTCTCCCGAAGCAATTCCCGACTCCAAGAAGCCCTTGAGAAGGCCCAGAACAGGTGCACCTATTCCATCGGATCAGCTGACAGGTTAGACTCATTCCACCTATTCTCAAGGATATCCTTCCATATCTTCTCAAGGATATCCTTATATTCCCAAGGATATCATTATTCTCTATTTCTAGGGTTTTTGGAAAATTTTATGTTTCACTACTCTACAAATTGTGTACTCAAATCACTACAACGGTGTAATAATTGTCCAATTACTATTTTCATTACACATATACATTTATAAGGGAATGGTGTCTCTTTCTTGTGTTCAAATTTCAAAGATTCATAGTTTTTTTAATGTCAATGCTTCAAATATTACAGCTTCATGTATAATTTTTTTGTAATATTTATTCATAGTATTTCATGAAAATCACTCGTTTCATTATGATAATGTCAAACATGAAGATCTTATTCATCTTAATTTTTATACAACATGTGTATTACATAATAAGTATGTATCATGTTTCTATAAAAATCTATATATATATATAAAATGACACACTGTTCACTTATCCTTTTCACCATATTTATTTACGGCGCACAACACACAACGACGACAGGGGACCCTGGTGCAAAAGCGCACTGCGCGATGCAAGGCACGTGGAAATATTAACTTGCAGCGCATAGAAAGAATAAAAAAACGTAACAGAAAAAAACAATAAACAAAAAAATCCAAAAATATTTAAAATAAATAATTAAATATTATAAACCATATATCTAAAAAAATAAATAAACAAAAAAAATGTAGAAGAAAAAGTAAAGCGCCCCTCGATAGGCAAAGAGGCGGACAACATTAACTGGAAAAAAAGTGAAAACATAAATAAAATTGAATGATAAAAATTACTACTTAGGGTTCTGTTCGCACACAAGGTGTGTGTGCATACGCCTTCCCTGGACGTGGAGGGTTGGGTCATCGTCGTCGGTCGGTATGGAAGTAGTTGTCGAGGGAGATGACTTGGCCGTACCGCTCGACTTGGTCTGGAAGGGGATGGGTTGCGGCTATCGTGGGAAGAGGATAGTGTTGCGCGGTGGTGGAGGTCATCATTTGAGGTTTTTTTGAGGTATTTTTTAATCGTGAACAAGTTAGCGCAATTGCGCGTGCCATGCTACAACGCGCCATTGCGCACAATAGCACGCGCCACTGAGCTCCTTTTCAGATGAGCGATTGAGAACCCATTGTGTGGCACTCGGCTTCCTGGAGCATGCCATGGCGTTATGGTGTGCCATGGTGCACACCATTAATAACTATGCTTTTCACAATAGAACATATAGAGTATCTTCTTGAACTTTGCAAAATAGTTTTTGGTCTCTAATTATTATTCATAGAAGAAATAGAGAATACTTAACCATACAATCCTATGTTCTTTATAAATAAAATATCTACAAAGGGAACTCTTGGTGGGACCTCTCCTTTTCCCATGTAGTACTTCTTCCTTCTTCATGAAACTAATTCACAGAATGTCAAATTCGCAATATTAATGAATATTAGTTTTTATACTATAAACATTAATCATTCTGCCTTCAACATCATACATGAGTTATTCAATCACCATTTTAAAACACAATGACCATTTTCACTGATTTGGGGTTCCTCAAAATGCTTGGGAAAATCAGAAAAAGTACAGAAGTATTGAATCGTGTTTCTCATATGGTTTCATGGATACAGGTTCATCTCGAAAATCATGACTGTGTGGTTCAAATATCAAGAGGACCATGGGATTATTATTCTTCACACAAATGAAGTTGTTTTCTGCAACTATGTGTTTCTGTTTTCACTTTTGATTTGGCCGAAAGGGGAGCTTTTTTGTCATTAATCATGGTTTTGGGTGTTCATTTAGGATGTAAGATAGTATGAATTCATTTTACTTGATATATCGAATATTATTATTTATTTATGTTCAATTTTATTATATTTTACAAGTGATGTTGTTTAATAAGTTGTTATTAATGGTTGTAATAATGAAGATATGGTATAAGGGTTCACATGGTGTGTATAATGGTTGACATAGTGTCTACGATAACCTAGTGTTCTGAGAATGTACATGGGAATGTACATACAATATATGACTTGGTTAGCCATGTAAATATACATGGCCAATCCCTTATGGTGAAAAGTATGTTTGGCCAAATGAGGTGCTAAAAATTTCCCATTTACACATGAAAACCCCCTCCTTCCTGGACCCAGGACAACCCCCCTTCTTACTGGACCCTGTACAGCCCCCCACCCTCCTCCCTGGACCCCAGACATCCCCCCACCCTACTTCCTGGACAACCCCCTCCTCCCTGGACCCCAGACAACCCTCACCCACCTTTCTGGACCCAGGACAACCCCCTCCTTCCTGGAAACTGGACAACCCCCCTCCTCCCTGGACCTCAGAAAGCCCACCACCCTCCTCCCTGGACCCCAGACATCCCAAAAAGCATTGTTTTTATGTGAGATAAAACACAATAGAACTTGAAGGTCCCTCTCCAATGAGTGTACATCTAGGTTCAGGTCACTAATGAGTGGCATCCTGGTTTGGGACGTCACAATTTCTAGATATCCTTTTTATAGGTGTTTCTAATCAAATCCATACCCATAACTATTGAAGGTCCCTCTCCAAAATCAATTGGGACTTGATTCAAAGAATACACCCTACCAACATGTATCTTATTTTCTTATATACACTGTATTTTGTTGTATATGTTAATATGATTCTCATATAGAGTAATGTGTTAGTTATGCTTTTATTTAAAGTAAACAATTGTCATTTAACTAATTTTTTTTATTGAACTTCAATATTATTGAATTGATTTGAAATGACTTATTGCAATTTTTTTACATAATGGATAGAAGTTTGATGTACAAAACTGATCATATTTCAACCAATTTTCAAAATAATTTGAACAACTTTCTAGATTTTGCATTTGAAAAGGCTTCAGATAGTGGTCGCATACATTTACCATATTCGAATTGTGTTGGAAGAACTTGTTTGAGTCATGAAGAAGTTAGCTATCATATAACCAAATATGGTTTCCAAACAAAATATTATGTGTGGTATCACAATGGAGAGAAAATGGAATCTCAAATTGTTGATGATCCAAATGATAGGACTGAATTGGAGAGTTTGATATATGATCGGTTTCCATTTATTCGACATCATGAGAAAAAAAGGATATCCAGCCAACAATATTTTGATACAAGCACACATGATGCGTCCAATGAAAATGATGATTTTGATAGGGTGAAAAAATTGAATGATGTTGCGACGACTCCAGTATATCGGCAATGTGGTAAAATGAAAAAGTTGGAATTTTTAATCCAACTGTTTCATGGGAAAAATATGTATGGAATTTCAAATACTGCAATTGATTACAGTCTTACCTTCTTAAAAGAATTACTTCCAGATGATGCATATATTCCCCCAAACCACTATATGGCATGGAAGTTAGTTGATGAACATGGATTCTAAAAAAAAAATTCATGCTTGCCCGAATGATTGCAGCTTATTTTGGGACGAAACTGGTGAAATAAATGATTGTATCAAATGTGAAACCTCCCAATGGAAGACAAAATATGATGCAACACCATCTCGTGTGCTACAAAAAGTAATGTGGCACTTTCCATTGATCCCCAGATTACAGAACCTTTTCATGTCTGATGAAATATTAGTAAAAATGCGATGGCATGCCACCGAGAGAAAAAATAATAATGAAGTGTTGGTTCACTCTGCATATGGATTTTCATCGTAGATATTTGATGCTCGATATCCTGAATTTGAAGCTGACGTGCGAAATGTGAGACTGGGTCTTCCATGTGACGGTTTTAATCCATTTGGGTAGATGCTTAATTTGCACAGCACATGGCTGGTTTTCATACACATTTATAACCTTCCCCCATGGTTGTGTATGAAAAATCCTTACACTTTCTTGAGTATACTGATATCTGGCCCTTCTAATCCTGAAAATGATATATATGTATACATGCAACCTTTAATAAAAGTGTTCAAACTTCTTTGGGATGTGGGTGTGCCCACATACGATGCATGTTCAAAAGACATATTTCAGATGCGTGCTGCGCTTATGTGGACGATCAATGATTTTCCTGCTTATGCAATGATATATGAATGGAGCACAAAAGGAAAATTGTCATGTCCTATTTATATGAAGAATAATTTATTGAGAAGACTGAAATAGCGTCGTAGTTTAAATTTTATGGGACATCGACGATTCTTGCCAATGAATCATCCATATATAAAAAATCATCGATGATTTGACAATACCATGGAGAATGACGATCCACCACAGCATATGTCTGGAACAGATGTGCTTAATGAATTGAAAGATTTCAGTTATTCATTTGGGAAGGGGGTAATGAAATCTAGAAAGCGGAAAAATGTTTCCAATGATACCTGTTAAAATTGGAAGAAGAAGAGTATATTCTTTGAGTTGTCATATTGGTCAACCAACTTGTTATGTCATTGGTTAGACATAATGTACATTTAAAAGAATATATGTGAAATGTTGATTTAGATTCTTCTAAATGTCAAGGGGAAGACAAAAGATGATTTACGATCTCGGCGTGACTTGGTAGATTGGGGGATCAGACCAGAATTGCATCCTGTCTATATCAGTGAAAATAAATGGAAAGTTCCTTGTGTTTCTTATGTGATAACACCTACTGAAAAAAATCAATTTCTGGAAGTGCTAGAGACTATTAATGTTCCTAATGTCTATTCAAGAAATATATCAAAACGGTTCAACAAAAAAGAGTTGAAGCTGAAATCTTTGAAGACTCATGATTATCACGTCCTTTTGCATGATTTGATTCCAATAGCAATCCGTCATCTCTAGTCTAATAATGTTAGAGTCTCAGTTATTCAGTTGTGCTATTTTTTAGAGATCTTTATGCTTAGAGGTTATCCAAATCATTCTTGCAAAAAATGTTGGCTGATACACCATTAATTTTTTGTGAGTTATAGAAAATATTCCCTTCATTATTTTTTACATTCATGTTGCATCTGATTATCTATATTTTGACTGAAATAATTATTAGAGGACCCGTTGCTTTCCATTGGATGAATCCAATTGAAAGAAACATGTGCACATTGAAATAATATGTTCGGAATATGAATTATCTAGAAGGTTCTATTGTGAACTGTTACATGGCTCAAGAATGTATGGATTTCTGCTCAATGTATTTGTCTGATCTTACTACGAGAATAAATAGACCAATGAGAAATGAAGAAGAACAATATGGGAAAATTGAACCTAGTTTTCAATCACTTCCTCAGACAGGAGGAATTCCAGGTCATATACATTGACGACATTAAGACTTGAAGAGTGAGAGATGGAACATCACATGGTGTTGTTCAATTGTGATTTGTTCGATGAGTATATCAAGTTAGTAAATTGTACATGTATCTCTTATCTTATCTCTTGTAATTTAAATTTTTTGTTAAACTATTATTATTTTTATCTACAGGGAACATAAAGAATTGATATATAGAAAGCACTATTCTTTATCTTTGATAAGGAAAGAGACTTTTCATAGAAAAGGGTTTTCTTCTTGGTTGAAATTGAAGCTAAAATTATTTCTATAATAACTTAATAAAAATAATATTTAATTAAGTTTTCTATTTATTTATATTTCAGGTATCGAGTTTTCCTGTAGAATCTGTTTCTGAGGAAATAAGAGCTTTGGATTTTGGTCCTAATACCATGGTTCATGCTTGTAAATCACTTGTGATCAATGGATACAAATTTATTATCACCGAATGAGAAAGAAACATGAGAACACAACATGATGGTGTTATTCTAACTACCACAATAGGCTGTTATGCCAGTTGATTGGATAATAGAACTCGTTCTGAAAATGTAGCTTATTATGGAGTCATGGAGAAAATAATAATTTTTGATTATTACTCGCATGGTCGAGTCACGATGATGAAATTTCAATGGTTTGATTCAATGACAAGGAAAGGAACCTTTATTGATGATTGTGGATTTCTAGTTATTGATATGACTCACACTCTTGCTACCAATGAACCATATGTATTGGAATCAATGGTGAAACAAGTTTTTTATGTCAAAGATCACCATCATCCTAAATTCAGTGTAATTATTGAAGTAAATCTCAGAAATGTTTTTGATGATGGTGATGATGAAGTTGACACTATCCCTACTGCAATTGGAAGTAATCCATTTATTACTTATGATGAATCCAATAGATAAATTGTCAGAGTTGATTGTGAACCCGAAGTTGTGGTGGGAAATATATAGAATCATACAATCATGTTCTCACCTACATGTTTCACCTACATCATTCAGAGTGTGTATCCTAGTACTTACCTTTAAACCACCATAAATTTTCCGTTTCTTTATGTTTTTTTATCATAATGGTTTTTCTATATTTTTTTTGGGTTACATATTAGTTATCTGTTTCTAATTACTTCCATATTTGTTTTCATTGCAGGAAATGAAACCCATTGAAGAGAGGCGGTGAAAAAAGATGACATAAAATAATCGTCGCATGACACAGATGGGCATTCCCCCACTCATCCCTATTGTGAGTATTTTATTTCAAATATATATTTTTCAATAACTTATAATATCATGGGTTTACTTTTGAGTTAATCTTTTTTTCAAGATCAACCCCCTAGACGAGAGATATCAGACGAGGAGCCTGATATTGCTCCTAGTATAGAGGTTGGTGGTATGAGGGGGGGGGGTGGTGTCAGAGTTAGACAACCATCTGGTGGTCCCGGTACCGAGGTCGGTGGTACGAGGGATCGTGGTGAGAGAGTTAGATGATCCACTGGTCGTACCCGATTGGATTATGCCCCTACCACAGACGTATCTTCTACGCCCAATTCTGATCCTGGTGTGTCTTTAGGGGCAAATGAGATATTTAGGCCTCTGATGTTTACACTACCAGTTGGCCAGACATCTGTTCCATCATCTTTTTCTTCTGGTTCATTATCTTCGGGCTATTATATTCCACCTTCTTCGACTCCTACTCCGACATAGTATGTGGCTATAGAGCGTACACTAAGGGACACTCCACCTGTACAGGATATTCCTTCAGCTTCTGCACATCCAGTAACGCCCATTGATCTGACTACCACAAGTATATTTATATAACCCTGACAAATTTTTATACCAAAACATATTTTTATTATAACCTGTACTGATATTGTTTTCTTTAATAACAGATTCATCTTCTGATAGGAGGTGGGGGAGGGGGCGTACTCTCTTGCGAGTGGTATGGAACTACCAGACACAGTCGATTGTTGAATACAATGATGATGGACAGATGATTGATAAATCTGGATAGGAATGTCGGGGTTTTTTGGTGATGCTATCCAAATACTCCGACATCATTCTGGTCAGCCCTCTCTCTTGGAGATATCTGCCACACGAAATCAAGGATAATTCGTGGGCACAAATATGGGTAAAAATTCTTTTGTATTTAATGTAGTATTTTTCTGTATTTATATTAATTAATCTATTGTGTGTCAGCTTCAATATAACTTCCCTGATGGTGAAGGTGCATGACCGACGTGTTTAAAGGAGATAGGAGAGATTTGGAGAGCTTATAAGCATGAGCTGTATGTTGTATGGTGTGATAGAGTGGGAACAGAGTTGGAGACATTACCTATCGTAGATGACTACCTGATAGAGCAATATCACCAAATCATTACCCATTGGGCGTGTAACAGCCCAAGATTTTATAAAGAAATATTCTTTTTAATTTTATTAATGTTTTGTGTTGTACGCTACACCAAAAGGAGCTTGCACAACACACATCCTTGACTTGACTTGCATTACACGCAATCGCGACCTTCCTCGATAGCGTGTGTAGTACGCAATACCGAGTTTCACTAAACAACGATATGCTATAAAAATATTATTAAAACTAGCCGTTATGAATAGTAATAACCACTTTCTGAAATCCAGTAAATCTTATTTTTCAAAATGAACTTTATTTTTGGATTCGGAGTATCGAATTTAGCCTAAGGTGAAATTTTGGTACTTTTCGGATAACTTTCATATTTTGATGAATAGTGAAAATGACTAAATTTTAATTAAAAACAACTTTTTTAATCGAAATAATTAATAATGATAAATTATTAATTTGAGTGATTTTAAAGTATATTTAGAATATATTTTTACAATTTAATACAATTTTGGTCATTGAATGTAATTTCACATTTAAACCAGACATAATCAAGTGTCAATCTTTTGATAGATATTGTTTCTTAAAAACACGCTATTTGTTTTAACAGCGGGATTTAATTATAAAATTAATTAATGCAACTTCTATGTTATGAATTTGGTTAAATAGATTTCATTTTTGAATTCGGAATATGAAATATAGCTTAGGATGAAATTTTGGCATTTTTCTGAAAACCTTCAATTTTTGATGAATAGTGAAACCACTAAGTGGTAGGTTAAAAACTGAATTTTGCATAAAACTTAATTTTACCGCTTCTGTGAATGGAATTTCGAAAATCCGAGAGACACGGTTAATATCAAGGACTAAAATGTGGTTCAATGAGATGAAAATAATTTTTGGTGAATAGTAACTTTTTACCTTTTTTTTACCGCGGTTAATAGTAAATAGGGTAACTAAGGGTAAATATGATATTAATATTACCCTAACACGTGTCCTAATTCTATTGGACAAGTGTAATTCGACCAAAAACAAACTTAGGAATAAAATATGACCATTTAGGCCCACTTGGATTAGATTAGGACATTTATTATTAATTTATTTAAAGAAGGGTTAAAATAGTTAAAATCAAAGTTTAATAAGTAAATCATTTTTAATATGGGGTTATCCATAAGATAAATTCTATTGTATATATTCATTAGAAATCTAAAAGGATTTCCTACATGATGGTATTTTATTTGTAATTTTTAGACATCAAATAATTTAATTTATTTATGACACAAAGATGATTCAGTAATTATCTTATTAATGAAATATTGACATAATTGATAATATAAATACCAAAATAAATGTAATTTAAGACTTTTTATGAATTCCACTAATTTTCTAGGTTACTATGATATATTAGTGTTGATTTAATCAACTTGGTTCGAACATATAATTCTGATATGACTTTCACAAAAATCATATATCAAATAGTGTCAAAATTGACACAAAATAGTTTTTAAATCAAATATTATATTATTAATTGTTATTTTATTCCTAAAAATCTAAGGTTCGGCCAAATGACTTAGATAAGGATATATATATTAATAATAAACAATTTGGGGTTCGTTTGGCATTTTATAGTAAGTGTATTAACCATATAGTGAAAGAAAACAAAAAGACACGGTAAAAGTTAAATTAATTAACTTAGAGTTAAATCTAATTGATAAGGTTAAAATAATACCCCAAACTTGTCTAAATCCTATTGGTTGATAGGATTTAGACCCATCCCCACTTTATCTTCTAAATAAGACCCTTTGGAACCATTATAAACCAATTTTGACTTTAATATAAAATAATATTTTGAGATATTCCTAAGGTGCCCCTCTCCTCCCCTATAAAAGGACACCTCCTCCCCCTCCTCCTCACACCAATTTGAGCACTCAAGCTCGGCCAACCCCTGACAATTTATCCTCTCCACTTCCCTAGAAACATCCTAGGGGTTCTGGTCTTCCTCAAAGACCAATTTTAGTTCCCTAAGAGGAGGTCTCCAAAAGGCGCTTCAAAGAAGAGGTGGTTCGGACACATACGAAGCAAATTGGACCTAAGGTAAGGGAAATATCACAATCTCATTTTTATCCGAGATTGTTTATTCGTAAGTATTTACTGGGGTGTATTTTATCATCCACATCCATGTTCCTTCAATATGTAATATTGTTTCCATCCACTTACAATAGTTTAAATCCAATTTTACTCTTCGGTGAGTTTTTAGTAAAGAATATGAAAGGAATCTTTTGTCGTTTTTCCGTACGAGGTACTTTTTGACTTTTCCGAAAAAAGTACGAAGAATGTTTTTTTAACTTATACGGCACAAACGGATTTTTACGGTTTTATAAATACTTATTTTCATGAACCTTCCTCCAAAATATTTCATGACTATTTTTAATAAAATCTCTTTCTTTTAAAATTGTATGATGTTTTGTGAAAAGAAATTGATTTTGAAGAAGAAAGGATATTTTCCTCAAGAATTCATTTCAAGTGTTTTATCAAAATTATTTTCCATCTAGGGTAATAAAGGGTTCTGTTTCTATCCATATTTTTACATTGATTTGACTATGTTGTGATGGAATTATGTTTATGAATTCCTTTATCTTATATGAATGGTTTTATGATGTCATGTTGTTTAAGAATCCCATTTTTATTACATGGGTTATGCAATGATGTATGATTTATGATTTTGTGGCACACATAAGAAAGGATTCATTAAGAGATGGGTGGGACCTATATCTCCCTCCAATGCATTGGGTAAAGATTTTATATCTCATGAGATAGACATGGCTGGAATGGTAGGTTATACCGGTTCAGTGAAACAGGACTGAAACGAGGATTACTCGATTCAGAAAGGGACTTTGTCCACTAAGATAGTCTTGGAAATGAGTCTTGACTAACAAGAAATGATTCTCTATGATTATGTGTGTATGCCACAATGAGTAATGTTTTATGTTATGATTTCATTTCACTACTATGATTTATCCCATGTTATGAAATTATGCTCTCTTTTGCAGGTTAAGATTTCCAAAAATGTTATGTTCTTATGAAAATTATGTGATTGATATTTCTTTTGTTTACCCTTACTGAGCATTTGAGCTCACCCTTTTATGTTTTCTTTTCCCCAGGATATAAAGAAAGGTTTTAGGTAAAAAAAAAAGAAGATCTTTATGGGAGATGTTGAAGATCTTTCACCAGGATTAGAAGATTATATTCCGAGTTTCCAAAGACACTAAACTATTACGATCCTTGTGTGTGTGTTTTTGTTATGTACTAAGTATTCCGCAAAAGTAATGTAATGTCCATGTACGATAAGCTTCGGGTCTCTACAGTTGGTATCAGAGGAAAGGTTTAGTCAACCTTTGGAAACTAGGATGCGAGAACTTTAGTGAGATCCCTAGAGATATTTCTAAGGTATGTCTAGGGATGTCTCTAAGGTTAAGTATACGTATAGGTTATAGTAATAGAATTACGCTAACGATCATAGAATTAAACCTAAGATGTTAGATATTGAGGGTACTAACCCTTTATTATGTTGTTTTCCCTAGCATGATTTTTTCCTCTCACGCTATTCTTTTTGGGTTTTAGAAAATGGCTGGAAACAAGGTGATTCACGATAATCGAGGAAATGATGGACAATGGAATGATATTCTTTATGAGCAACCAAATGAAATGGGATTTGGAAGTCCAAACATCATTATTATGCCGAATCAGCAATCTCATAATATGATCAATAAAGTAAAATTTGGTAAGTTTCCTGACTCGGCTAATAAGAGAAAGATGGAGTTTCATGATGATCATAGAGGAAAGAAAGTTCAATTTCCCCTATGTAAATCATGTGGGAAGAGGCATCAAGGAGAATGTTTCAAAGGAACTGGAAGATGCTTTGGGTGTGGAAAAGAAGGACACAAAGCCAGTAAGTGCAAAGGAAAAGGTTCAGTTAATACCAGGGATGAGGATAATGGTATTGCTACGACATCAAAAATGGTTAAGTGTTTTAAATGTGGAATGTATGGGCATTATGCAAACAAATTCCCTAAGGGAAAGACTCATGAAGAGAATCAGTATGGTCATATGGGAAGTATTTATGTGGATGATGATGAAGAGACTACCAATGGTATGTGAGATGAAAGTATTGTTGAAGCTCGGTCAATGGTTTAAGAATGTAGTGGAATGATTACATGTTTATCATGTGTAATGTTGTATAAGTAATCTCATGGTACTATGGAATAAAGAGACATGTAAGGATTGTAACATTGTTGTCTGATTAATGTTACCAGTATCCATGAAAGGTTATTCAGATATTTTTGGAATGAAGATGATATGCGCATAATGAAGGGATAAGGGGAAAATGAAATGTTTGACAGTATTCATGAGCTCATGATTGATATAAGGACTAAGTGATATCATGGTTTGAGTATATAGAATTTTGAGGATTTTGGTATGTGGAAAGTGTTAACTTTTAACTGCACTCATGTTTTCAATAAGGTATTCAAGAGAATACACGATTAAGGACTTTGAATGTTTGGAATGTGACCAACAAGACATATCTTATGATATGTGGGGATCAACGACAGTATTAAATCTCTGGTAATCGATGTCACTATATTATGAGAGTGGACTGCAGTATTATGTATAAGCCTAAAGATTAGACTGGATTATGTTGGACATAAGTTAGTATTGTTTAAGGATAGAAGATTTTCGATATTATTGATGGGATGTTATAGTAACGTAGTTTTAGAAAAAGGGACAACCTACAAGACGGGCGACAGCCCATCGCTTCGGACAAGGCTGTGGGAATCGAACCCACAACCGAAGTGCGACTGGCCTTTATCGCCTACCACTGACCTACAGGAAGTCCCTGTTTAGTAGAAACTAGTTTTATTATATTAAGCAGTATGATATGTGATGTATAAGTTCATTTTAGGAACCATATGTGATTAATCTCACTATAGAATGACTTATGTATATTTAATAACTTTTTCTAACATTTTGTTTGAGACAGATGGAATGACCCATCATTCTATCACATGATCTGCTAACACTTCACGAATAACAAATTCAACTTCATTTATTTAAGAGATGAAGTAGAAATTGTTCAAGGCACGAACAATAGTGAGATTTTACCAAAATAAAGTAATTATTTATTCTAATTCAAATTCTTCAACTTTAAGGAAACGATCTTGAAAACCAAAAATGTCATCCTAGTGCTCTTATATCTGATTAATCCGATGGTACCTTAGATCGTCACAAATTTATGGATTTGTGATTGCTAGCTTTTCCATAGCCATGTTCTCTACCACTCTCCATCAGAACATGATGGTTAGATTTCTCTTCCATATCCATATTTTCACCTATGTGGAAACCCAGTGATTAGTTTATTTGGGTAACCGTTACGTTTCATACTTTTGTTTTTAAAGATTGGTTTTGATATTCCTTTTTACGATGTGGGTTTCTATTAAAGAAACTTTCGAATAGTAAACCATTTATAACCCCGACGAATTTCGAGGGCGAAATTCATTTTAAGGGGGGTAGAATGTAACCGCCCAAGATTTTATAAAGAAATATTCTTTTTAATTTTATTAATGTTTTGTGTTGTACGCTACACCAAAAGGAGCTTGCACAAGACACATCCTTGACTTGACTTGCATTACACGCAATCGCGACCTTCCTCGATAGCGTGTGTAGTACGCAATACCGAGTTTCACTAAACAACGATATGCTATAAAAATATTATTAAAACTAGCCGTTATGAATAGTAATAACCACTTTTTGAAATCCAGTAAATCTTATTTTTCAAAATGAACTTTATTTTTGGATTCGGAGTATCGAATTTAGCCTAAGGTGAAATTTTGGTACTTTTCGGATAACTTTCATATTTTGATGAATAGTGAAAATGACTAAATTTTAATTAAAAACAACTTTTTTAATCGAAATAATTAATAATGATAAATTATTAATTTGAGTGATTTTAAAGTATATTTAGAATATATTTTTACAATTTAATACAATTTTGGTCATTGAATGTAATTTCACATTTAAACCAGACATAATCAAGTGTCAATCTTTTGATAGATATTGTTTCTTAAAAACACGCTATTTGTTTTAACAGCGGGATTTAATTATAAAATTAATTAATGCAACTTCTATGTTATGAATTTGGTTAAATAGATTTCATTTTTGAATTCGGAATATGAAATATAGCTTAGGATGAAATTTTGGCATTTTTTTGAAAACCTTCAATTTTTGATGAATAGTGAAACCACTAAGTGGTAGGTTAAAAACTGAATTTTGCATAAAACTTAATTTTACCGCTTCTGTGAATGGAATTTCGAAAATACGAGAGACACGGTTAATATCAAGGACTAAAATGTGGTTCAATGAGATGAAAATAATTTTTGGTGAATAGTAACTTTTTACCTTTTTTTTACCGCGGTTAATAGTAAATAGGGTAACTAAGGGTAAATATGATATTAATATTACCCTAACACGTGTCCGAATTCTATTGGACAAGTGTAATTCGACCAAAAACAAACTTAGGAATAAAATATGACCATTTAGGCCCACTTGGATTAGATTAGGACATTTATTATTAATTTATTTAAAGAAGGGTTAAAATAGTTAAAATCAAAGTTTAATAAGTAAATCATTTTTAATATGGGGTTATCCATAAGATAAATTCTATTGTATATATTCATTAGAAAGCTAAAAGGATTTCCTACATGATGGTATTTTATTTGTAATTTTTAGACATCAAATAATTTAATTTATTTATGACACAAAGATGATTCAGTAATTATCTTATTAATGAAATATTGACATAATTGATAATATAAATACCCAAATAAATGTAATTTAAGACTTTTTATGAATTCCACTAATTTTCTAGGTTACTATGATATATTAGTGTTGATTTAATCAACTTGGTTCGAACATATAATTCTGATATGACTTTCACAAAAATCATATATCAAATAGTGTCAAAATTGACACAAAATAGTTTTTAAAACAAATATTATATTATTAATTGTTATTTTATTCCTAAAAATCTAAGGTTCGGCCAAATGACTTAGATAAGGATATATATATTAATAATAAACAATTTGGGGTTCGTTTGGCATGTTATAGTAAGTGTATTAACCATATAGTGAAAGAAAACAAAAAGACACGGTAAAAGTTAAATTAATTAACTTAGAGTTAAATCTAATTGATAAGGTTAAAATAATACCCCAAACTTGTCTAAATCCTATTGGTTGATAGGATTTCGACCCATCCCCACTTTACCTTCTAAATAAGACCCTTTGGAACCATTATAAACCGATTTTGACTTTAATATAAAATAATATTTTGAGATATTCCTAAGGTGCCCCTCTCCTCCCCTATAAAAGGACACCTCCTCCCCCTCCTCCTCACACCAATTTGAGCACTCAAGCTCGTCCAACCCCTGACAATTTATCCTCTCCACTTCCCTAGCAACATCCTAGAGGTTCTGGTCTTCCTCAAAGACCAATTTTAGTTCCCTAAGAGGAGGTCTCCAAAAGGCGCTTCAAAGAAGAGGTGGTTCGGACACATACGAAGCAAATTGGACCTAAGGTAAGGGAAATATCACAATCTCATTTTTATCCGAGATTGTTTATTCGTAAGTATTTACTGGGGTGTATTTTATCATCCACATCCATGTTCCTTCAATAAGTAATATTGTTTCCATCCACTTACAATAGTTTAAATCCAATTTTACTCTTCGGTGAGTTTTTAGTAAAGAATATGAAAGGAATCTTTTGTCGTTTTTCCGTACGAGGTACTTTTTGACTTTTCCGACAAAAGTACGAAGAATGTTTTTTTTAACTTATACGGCACGAACGGATTTTTACGGTTTTATAAAGACTTATTTTCATGAACCTTCCTCCAAAATATTTCATGACTATTTTTAATAAAATCTCTTTCTTTTAAAATTGTATGATGTTTTGTGAAAAGAAATTGATTTTGAAGAAGAAAGGATATTTTCCTCAAGAATTCATTTCAAGTGTTTTATCAAAATTATTTTCCATCTAAGATAATAAATGGTTCTGTTTCTATCTATATTTTTACATTGATTTGACTATGTTGTGATGGAATTATGTTTATGAATTCCTTTATCTTATATGAATGGTTTTATGATGTCATGTTGTTTAAGAATCCCATTTTTATTACATGGGTTATGCAATGATGTATGATTTATGATTTTGTGGCACACATAAGAAAGGATTAATTAAGAGATGGGTGGGACCTATATCTCCCTCCAATGCATTGGGTAAAGATTTTATATCTCATGAGATAGACATGGCTGGAATGGTAGGTTATACCGGTTCAGTGAAACAGGACTGAAACGAGGATTACTCGATTCAGAAAGGGACTTTGTCCACTAAGATAGTATTGGAAATGAGTCTTGACTAACAAGAAATGATTCTCTATGATTATGTGTGTATGCCACAATGAGTAATGTTTTATGTTATGATTTCATTTCACTACTATGATTTATCCCATGTTATGAAATTATGCTCTCTTTTGCAGGTTAAGATTTCCAAAAATGTTATGTTCTTATGAAAATTATGTGATTGATATTTCTTTTGTTTACCCTTACTGAGCATTTGAGCTCACCCTTTTATGTTTTCTTTTCCCCAGGATATAAAGAAAGGTTTTAGGTAAAAAAAAAGAAGATCTTTATGGGAGATGTTGAAGATCTTTCACCAGGATTAGAAGATTATATTCCGAGTTTCCAAAGACACTAAACTATTACGATCCTTGTGTGTGTGTTTTTGTTATGTACTAAGTATTCCGCAAAAGTAATGTAATGTCCATGTACGATAAGCTTCGGGTCTCTACAGGGCGACTGCCAAATTTAAGGTATTAATCCCATTTGAGGTATTTAAATGAAAGTTTTCATATTTTTCATTAATATTATCTAATTTATTATTAAACATTATTTAGGAATCTTCTGAAAAAAAACATTTATTCAAAGAAATACCTCCACACTTTGGGTTGCATGACAATGTCAGATCTTAAGAGGCAGCTGGTACGATATAGTTGTTTATAATTTTTCTTTAGGACTTGCCCTTTTTATTGTTTCATACATAAATTATGTGATTTATTGAATATTGAATATATGATTGTACTTGCACTTTATATTGTTTAAATGTCATTACAGAAGCAAAATTTGAATATTAAAGGACGTATCCCTCGAGCAAAATTGTTTTTCTTGAGTAGAAGGAAAAAAGATGGAACTGCGGCTAATGAACCGACACAAGAAAAGATTGTAAGTTTAAATTTGTTAATTTAAAAGTTTAATATATATTTTGAAATTTAATAATCTATTAATATTTTTAACAGTCTTCTTTATAGGCCCTTAATGCGCAGGAGCCTGACAATTTAGGGCCACACGATCATTTATATCAGGTTTTGGGAGAGGATCACTCTGGTAGAGTACGTTGCCGACCTGGTAAGAATATAGTTCCAACGAGGTATTGGTCCTCTCCAGGTATCCATTCTAGTACCACCGAGTTGGAACAGGTCAAGGAGAATGCAAGACAGTCTAATAAAAGGGTCACCAATTTGGAAGTACAAGTTCAAACGAGGGACAAAGAAATTATGAAACAGATGAAAGCTTTATCTTCATCACTTCCACCAGAGACCAGCACGGCTTGTCAGACATTTATGTCGTTGATGGGTGCATTATCCAATTCACCAGGAGGCAGTTCTAGTGGGAGTTGAGATGATGACATTCTTGGGGATTATGAGGATTCTGAAGAGGACTAGGGTGAGGATGAGGATGAGGATGAGGGCGAGGATGGGGCCGAGGGTGAGGATGGGGCTGAGGGTGAGGATGGGGCCGACGATGAGCATGGTGACGATGACAAGGAAGACGAAGAGGACATAGATTACAGTGAGGATGAGGCTGATGATGACAGTGGTGATGGTGATGGTGATCAGGGGCAAATTTATCCATTACATTTTTGAATTCTGTATAACTCTTTATTTTTTAACATGGTTTTTCACTCTGGTATGGATATTTTTGAATTCAGTATAACTCTTTATTTTCGACCAAATATGGAAGCCTAATGATGTTATAATGGTTTGGAGGTGAGTGATGCTATATGAGATTTTATAGGTTATTTTTGAGGAGTTTATTTCCCTTTAATTGACTGGTTCATAAAACATAAGTTGGTGCTGCATATATTATGTAAGTGGAATTGGTAAAGTAAAATGTTGGTCTCAGATTTCTGAGTTGGCTATTTGGATGGTATTCTCTATCAAAAGTGGGTATGTCTCTATTGACTATGGATGTATTTTCTAATTGAATAATGTATTTATTAAACTGACCATGCAATACACATTTCCGACAATACAGAAGCACCACAAAAATCATAGATAGACACTACACACCACAAGACACCCATGGGAGACACCCCTTGAGGTAGAGTCCCTCTCGTAACCTCTTTAATTTAAGAATGATTTAAATTGAATTTATCTTCTTTCTTAATTATGATTAATTATATTGAATTGCATATCTTGAATAATTTTTCTTTAATATAATTGTTTCATTTGATAAATAAAGTCATGTTTTTATAATAAAACCCCTCCAATGGAGGTGCGTTGTCTACAAAAACTCACAGTGATAGTTTAGGGTGTGATAATTTGACTCTCAATCAGTAGTTTCAACTACCTAATACCACTTTTAAAAACAACGAATATAAAATATATATCTTTATCATAACACAATCCCGAATCAAGAGTCTGTTTTTTATAACATAAGATCAGTTTCAATAATGTGAAGGACAACTACATAGGATTTATTTGGAATCATGGTAGGAAGATGCTGCCCCACAAATGTCGCTGAACCAGGCCAACACACCGCGGTCACGCCGCGGTTACCCCGCGGTCATGCCGCGGTCACGCCACGGTCACCCCGCGGTCATGCCGCGGTCACGTCGTGATAATTCCATGATTTGGCCCTGCTCCAGGATGACACTCCACCGCGGTTTGCAGTCCTATTAGAATTAGACGTATGATACCTAGATAGAGTTTTAGATACATTACCCAACCTCCTCCCTGGACCCCGGACAACCCCCAACCCTCCTCCCTGGACCCCGGACAGCCCCCCACCCTCTTCCCTAGACCCCCGGACAGCCCCCCGGAGAGCCCCCCCAGAGAGCCCCCCCGGGCAGCCCCCCCACCATCCTCCCTAGACCCGGAACAACCCCCCAAACACCCCCAACCCTCCTCCATGGACCCCAGATACCAATCTAATCTCTCTTCAAGATTCACCCTAAATCCCAATGGAAAGGAGTCAACTCTTCCTCAATCCGAGGTGCGGTGTGGCCGACACCACTCAAAGTGTCTCACTTTTCTTTGAATTGGACAACATTTTAAATGAAAACAACAACTGATATACGGAAAACCGACCAAACGCATTCAGATTATGTTGATTCTTTAGGAAAAGGATTCATGCATCATTTTTGACGTGTACGAGTCAACCCCGCTTCAATCCGAGGCATAGTGTGGCCAGTAGCACTCAAAGTGTCTTTTTTTAAAATGGACACACTTTTAAGTAAAAACAATTGGCATACGGAAAACTGACCAAACACATTCGTAAATGGCCAAAACATGCGTTTAATGGTCAAATGCATGCCGAACGACATTTAAATGAATTGAAATCACACGAAAACACCCTAATTATTATTTGTGAGGTGTATGAGGAGACAACATGTCATTACGATGCCCGGTTTGCATGGTACGAATGAATATGTGTTTTTTAGGTGTTCGGCGTACTTGACAAGCGTGCGTGGGGTGGTCAAAACTGGCCGAATGACCTCAGAATTCCATGAAATCAGATGACAACAAAGGGTGGGTGAATTGTAAAATGGTCGGCCAGACATACATCTATCTGATGTTTCGTGTGACCGTAGTGGCAGAAAACTCACTCCGCGTGTCATAAATGGCCAAAACATGCATTTAATGGTCAAATGCATTCCGAACGACATCAGAATGACTTGAAATCACACGAAAAAACCCTAATTATTTTCTGTGAGCTGTACGAGGAGATGACATAGATTGAAACACAATGGGTCATAGTATATATAGAAAAACATGAATTATATTAGGAATGTGTCTTGACATCCCATCATGAACATGCACCAACACTCATGTTCTAATTCTCAATCACGGGTCATTCATTCTATACCATAACATACAACAAATAAATATCATATAGCGATTTCATATGAAATCTATGAACACTCAATCCTACCATATAACAAATTGGTCAACAAGGCTACACATAGATTCTTGAAAAATATGTTTCAAAGTCTCATAAAAATACCCCAGTGGTGAGGAATCGATATGGTGACACCATAGCCCCATAGATCACCTCAATCCCATCCTCAAATAGTGGGTTCTAGTTCCAAACCAAAGTCCCTTTGGGAACCCAATACCAAAGAATTTATTGAATATTCATACCCACTACCCATGATAGGGATTCGTCTCACATCACACCTAGGAGAGAAAATTAAAACTAGCTGCATACCCCCTTATTCTAATTGAAAAATATATAAAAAAACATGTAGGCTATTTTATATGTGTTATATATAATTCAGAATTCTGTATGAAACATAATTAATTTTGTTTGTGTTATTGATTCATAATTCAGAATTCATTACATAATTCATTCTTTATGTATTCAATTATGAATTCTGTATTGCATAGGGTAATTGGGTCCATATACATGATTATAATTTTGGTACATTCCATGGTTATAGTAGTATCATGTTTTTAAATGCTTTTGTGCGTTATATCATGTTTTTTTGTTGTTGTTAAGATTGTATGCAGGTGTGTAGTTGAGTGTGCAGTGGAGGATTTTAGGCACTGTCAAATTCTGGTAATACACTATTCCAATGGTTTAGTAAACCGTTGGTATAGTGCTGTACATATTTTTACCAACGGTTTTAGTAAACTGTTGGTAAAACATTGAAATACTCCAGCAATGACAATGTTTTGTAAAACCATTGGCAATACTCTTTACAAACAGCCAATCCCAATGGTTTTAGTAAACCGTTGGTATAATGCTGTATTCCTCCAAGAATGCCAAAAGTTTATAAAACTGTTGGCAATGCTCTTTATAAACGGCTTTTCCCAACAGTTTTACAAAAACCGTTGGTAATGGGCTACTTCCATGACTTACTTGCCAACGGTTTTCCAAACCGTTGGTATATAGTATACCAACTGTTTGGAAACCTTTACCAATGGTTTCAGACCGTTGGTAAAGGCATAATTTCTAGTAGTTCCACAAGAAGGAAAAATCTATGGAGGATGTCGGGCCATGTTAGGTTGGCCCACACCCTCCGCATTTAGGGAGGTATCAATCCGCTCATTAAGAAAAGTATATGAACAATAACACGTCCGCAAATACTTCCTTTCTAACTTCTGAAGAGGATAATAAAAGGGTATATAATCATAAAGTAATAAACCCCCTACCTTTGATTCGTCATTCGAAATTCGTTTGAAGGAGTGGCGGAAGTCAGTCGTCAAAGAAGTCTCATGAAAGTTGATGCTTCAGGGAAGAAGTTGAAGAAATTCCACATTCTTTGTTCTTCGTTCTTCGTTGGGAGATGAGGTTTTTCGTTGGAGAACTCTAATTCTCCCAAGATCTCCTCTCAAAATTTTCCTACTAAAATAGAAATGACAACTAAAAGAAATAATAAGAGATTGATATCTTATTAATTCATTGGAACCTTATTAAAATTGGTAGAATTAAAATAATGGGCCCACCTAATTAATTCATGAGTGTAGGCACAACATTAATTAGGGGAGATGAAGAGGCTCCATTAGGGTGGTGGCACCATTAAGTGGGGAGCTGAAGAGGTTTCTCCCCACTTAATGGGGACTTCAAGGGGTTTCATCCTCGGGTGGTCCCCACCACTTTAATCCTCACATGGGAGATTATGTTTGGATGGGCCCCACCAACATAACCTCTCATGGGAGGTTAAGGTGTGGTGGTCCCACCTCCAACTCCCATGAGGAGGTTTTAACCACCAAACACCCACATGGCTTCTCTAATAAATAAAGTGAAAACTCACTTTATTTTATTACTTTCCACAAAAACTCAAAATCTATCTTCTCCTCTCTTCCAACTGCCGTCAAGGTGAAAGTCTCATTAAGTGAATACCGGCACTATGAGTTGAATGGTTCCCTCAGATTTCAGTTCCGAGCACTGGTTCAAAAGTTATAAAAACCTGCTCATACATTTACTGAATGTACCCAAACAAAACTTCAGAAATTGATTTCGGGCACACCGGGCCTCGGAATCAAGAGTCGTAAATTTTTACAGACTCGTAAAATTACCATGTATTTAAGAAAACATTTTCCCTGGAAATTCCAAGTATTTACATTCTCCCCACCTTAGGTATTTACATCCCCATAGGCTACAAATCTAACTAAGGGAACAAGTAGGGGTACTGAGCACGCATCTGAGCCTCTCGCTCCCATGTGCTCTCCTGGAGGTTCCCGTGCTGCCAGCGAACACGCACCATAGGTATCGACCGTCCATGTAGGACCCACTCCTATCGATCCTCAATCTCCACCAGAACCTCCACGAAAGTCTCCCCATCATCGACGTCCAGCTATCCATGGTCAATGATGTGAGAAGGGTCGTGCACGTATCTCCTCATCTGGGATACGTGGAAGACGTCGTGCACCCGGTGAAACTGAGTTGGAAGAGCCAGGTGGTAAGCCACCTCACCTACTCTGCTAAGGACCTAGAAAGGTCTCATGAATCTCAGAGATAACATGCTGCCTCGACCAAAACTCCATAAACCTCATCGAGGTGAGACCTGTAGAATGACGTGGTCGCCATCCTCGAACTCCAGAGGTCTCCGTCTCTTTTCAACATACGACTTCTGCCTGCTCTGTGCAGTCTTCATCTTCTCCTGGATGATCTGAACCTTCTCTCTGGTAGCCCATACCATCTCTGATCCCACTAGTGCTGACTCCCATGGGTCTATCTAGCACAGTGGTGATCTGCAAGGTTGACCATAAAAGGCCTCAAAAGGTGCCATCCTGACGGTGGAGTGATAGGTGTTGTTGTATGAAAATTACACCAAAGGTAAGTGATTCCCCCAGCTGTGACCGAAGTTGAGGACACATGCATGCAGCATGTCCTTGAGGGTCTGAATGGTCTGCTCAGTTTGACCATCCATCTGAGTATGGAAGGCGGTGCTCAGATGAAGCTGCGTCCCAAAAGCCCCCTACAACCCCTTCGATAGCCAGGAAGTAAACCGTGCATCATGATCAGAGACAATAGAAGAAGGTACTCCATGTATCCAAACAATCCCATACACGTAAAGGCGTCCCAAGCTCTCTACTTAACCATGCTCTTAGATCAATAGGAAGTGGGCCGACTTGGTGAGTCGGTCGACGATCACCGAGATAGAGTCATGTCCCCTAGAAGTATGTGGAAGACCCGTCACTAAGTTCATGGATATCCCATCCCACTTCCACTTTGGGACCTATAAAGGCTGAACCAAGCCTGTTGGTACCTGATGCTCCGCCTTTATTTGCTGAAAAGTGAGGCATTGAGAGACAAAATCCACTACTGACTTCTTCATATCTGGCCACCAGTGCTTTCGTCGAAGGTCCCGGTACGTCTTCGCCACTCCTGGATGTACAACTAATGGGGATGTGTGGAACTCCCTCAACACTTCCTCCTGAAGTGACACTAGCACCATAGTACATCCTCTGAAGAGGATGATGTGCTCCCCACGTTCAGAAAATCCATCGGGTGCCTGCCCTGTGGATATCTCAGCACGTCGTGTCTCGCAGTCTGCGTCTCCATGTTGTGCCTCCATGACTCGCTGAAGAAGTGGAGGAATGGCAATAAGAGACTGAAGGAAAGATGCTCCATCTCGGTCCACATATGAAATCTGCAAAGCATCCAGCTACTCTGTCGCCTCTCCTAGAAGTTGTATACTAGATCTCCCACTAAGAGTATATGCTACAACATTCCCCTTCCTAGGAGTATAGTCTATCCCGAAGTCATAGTCCTGGAGGAACTCAAGACTACGTCACTGTCTTAGGTTCAGGTCCTTTTGAGAGAAGTTATACCTGATACTCTTGTGATCAGAGTATATGGTAAAACGTTCGACCATAATAGAGTGCCGCCACATCTTCAAGGAGAAGACCACTACTGCTAACTCCAGGTCATGGGTAGAATAGTTTTTCTTGTGATGTCTCAGCTGCTGAGAACCATACGCGATCACTGCTTGCTCCTGCATCCAGACACACCCGAGTATGGTCCCTGATGCATCACAGTAAACTACGTACCCTACACCTTCCTCTGGAAGCCTCAAGATCAGGGAACTAGTCAGCCTCTACCTTAGTTCCTGAAAGCTCTGCTGGCATCTCTCTGACCACACAAAGGGTTTCCCCTTCTTCGTCAAGCTTGATAGTGGTGCTGCAACTCTGGAGAAGTCTGGTACGAACCTACGGTAGTAACCAGCCAAACCCAGGAAGCTCTGTAACTCTATCACACTCCTGGGAGGATCCCAAGCAAGTACCGCCACAATATTCATTGGATCCACTGCAACTCCAGCCTCCGAGATGACATGACTCAGAAAGTGAACCTCTCAGATCGAGAACTGGCACTTCGAGAGCTTACCATAATGATGGTTCTCTCGGAGTGTGTCCAATACTACCCGAAAGTGGTAGGCATGCTCCTCCTTAGTAGTCTAGTAGATCATAATGTCGTTGATGAAGACTACAACAAAGCGATCGAGGTATGGCTGGAAGATCCTGTTCATGAGTCCCATGAAAACTGCTGGAGCGTTGGTTACGCCGAAAGGCATAACCAATAACTCGTAATGGCCGTACTGACACCTGTACGCTGTCTTATGCACATCCTCATCTTGAACTCTGATCTGTTGATAGCCTGACCTGAGGTCTATCTTTGAGAACCACCGTTCTCCCTTCAGCTAATCAAAGAGGTCGTCAATCCTTGGGAGTGGGTACTTGTTCTTCACGGTCACTTGGTTCAGGCGACGGTAGTCGACACAAATCCTCAAGAATCCATCTGCCTTCTTGGTGATCAGAACCGGGGTTTCCCAGGGAGAAACACTGGGCTGGATGAATCCCTTTCCCTGTAAGTCCTCTAGTTGTACCCACAGCTCGCGAAGCTCCGCCGGAGTCATCCGATACGCTGGTGTATATATCAGTGCCATCCTGGGGTACATGTCAAAGTATATGTCCACCTATCTACAAGGAGGTAGTCCTGGAACATCGTTAGGGAAAACATCCGCGTACTGCTCCACCACTACAGGATAGCTCAGACTCTCCACATCAAATGCTCTGAGGGTAAGGCAAGCCAACTGATGAGTGATCGGCTGCACCCCCCTCCGATTAAGTCCGCCCTATGCTGCAAAGGCTCCCTTCTCACCGGTGAAGGTGAACCTAGTCCCATCCGTGTATACACACCACCAAATGTCAGAGGCTGTCATATCTTTGATGCGACAACCAACATATCCGTACACCCAAACCCTGACTTTAGATTTTCGACTAAGTGCATGAAAAAACTGATTGCGTGTGTGTTTTCAAAAGTTTTATTTAAGTCAGCTCAACCAGGTCAGCTCACCAGGTATAATATTTTGATCGTGTCACATCTATTTCTTTTAGGAGGCCTCCCCGTGGATGACCATCTAGAGCCCCGAGAGTTGTATTCATAGATAGACCACCAAGCGACGAGGCCTCAGTGTAGGGCCCTCTTCTAGTGGAGGCACTAGTGGTACCACTATACGTTGGGCCAAAAATTCCACTATCCCCAACAGCATACGATGAATGCCGTTTGAGCGCGTTGCACGAGTTCCATTAAGTGGAGAGAAACCCCTTGAACTCCCCATTAACTGGGGAGAAACCTCTTGAGCTCCCCACTTAATGGTGCCACCAACCTAATGGAGTCTCTTGATATCCCTTAATTAATTTTGTGCCTACACTCATGAATTAATTAGGTGGATCCCATTAATTTAATTCTACCAATTTGAATAAGGTTCCAACAAATTAATAAGATATCAATCTCTTATTATTTATTTTGGTTGGAATTTCTCTTTTGGTGGGAAGCTTTTGAGAGGAGAGCTTGGGAGAATTAGAGTTCTCCAACGAAGAACCCCATCTCCCAATGAAGATCGAAGAACAAAGAATACCGAATTTCTTCAACTTCTTCCTCAAAGATTCAAATGTCGTGAGATGTCTTTGATGAACGACTTCTGCGACTTCGTCAAATGAACGTCGAACGACGGATCAAAGGTAGGGGGTTTATAATTGATGATGTTATACCCTTTTCTTATCCTCTTCAGTAGTTAGAAAGGAATTGTTTGTGGACATGTTATTGTTCATATTCTTTTCTTGATGAGCCGATTGATACCTTCCTAAACATGGAAGGTGCGGGGAAATCTAACATGGCCCGAAATCCTCCATATATTTTTTCATTCTTGTGGCATTATTTGGCATGGAGACATAGCAATGATGAGGTGAAAGAGGTGTCAACAACAAAGGCCACTCTACCCATGACCTCTGTGAACCGTGACGCCCCCGCGGCGTCCCGCACCGCCTCTGACCGAGCTCATGCCGGCCCAGCCTCCCGGCCGACCGCGCCACCTGCGCACCCCAGCCGAACCTGCACTGGCCTGACCTTCCTGCTATCTGGCCATCGACGCCACCCATGCACCTTGGCAGAAACCCGCACCGGCCCGCGGCCTGCCGAACCGACCACCTGCCTAGCTGCCCACGTTGGTCGCACCCTGCCCGAACCAGCCACCCGCCTGGCAGCCTGCCTGGCCGCCCGCGCTGGCCGCGCCCTGACCGAACCGGCCACCCGACCACCCACTTGGATGCACCCGAACCGGCTGCCTTCCGGCCTCTGTGCACCCCCGCGTGCCACCTCGAATCAGGCCCCCTTGCGGCCTCCCAGCCGAGCCAGTGAACTGGCCCCCCTTGCGGACTCCAGGATGAGCCGGCGAACCAGACCCCCTTGCGACCTGCAACCGAGCTGGTAATCCATCCCCCCTCGCGATGCTCTGGCCGAACCAACCTGGTCACGCCCTTGGGGTTGTGCCGCACCGAGCCACCCTTTCGCGACGCTCCGGGCCGAACTGGCCCCGAGCCCGGGCCAAGCCGCCCTCGCGGCTTGCTGGGCTGGGCCCATTGGGCCGGGCCAGACCCAACAGGCCTGACCGGGTCAATGCAGACTAGGTTGGGCTAGGTCAGCCTGACCAGGTCGGACTGGACCCGGGCCCACTACTGACCCTTTACTTCCTTTGGCCATATCTTTGGCATCGGATGTCTGATTGACGATCCGCCAGTAGCGCTGGTAATCTTGGAGCATAGCCGTCCCTTTGAGTATACCCCACTGGAGTTCGGGGTAATGTTGAGATATGGTTAGGTTGGATCGTACACAAATCCAACTGGGCCCCTGGGACTAAAAGGCTACTAACTCACAGACCGAGCATCCGTTTTCCGCACCGTCAGTTGCGTTAAGACCTCTATGACCTGGTGGAACTTTTAGATACTTCTATGTGGGACTTCGTGAGATTTTGAGTTTTGGACCTGCAGACCGTGGATCGGATTCTCCCAAAGATGAGCGAGCATAGTACAGAGAACTAGTAGCTGGCTTAGACCTTACGACTACTGACCGATTCGACTTAGAGTGTTTCGACTAGACTAGTGGGGAGCGCCTTGGTGTCGCGGCAGACCCATGGTGGGGAGCGCCTCTGTGTGAGTGCAGTGGACCCACGATACTCGATAGGAGGAGTACCTCAGTAGGATATAAGGGGGAGCACCTCTGTGTGACACCGCATACCCACAGTGGGGTGCACCTCTGTGTGATGCAACAGACCCATGATACTCGATAGGAGGAGTACCTCAGTAGTCCAATGATTGTGGGAAGCGCCTCTGTGTGACACGGCAGGCCCACAATACTCGATAGGGGAAGATTACTCCAACAACCGAGGTTTCAACAGTGTGATTGGGTATTTTACTTGATACTACCACTAGAATAAAATCCTGGTTTGAGATGAGTCAATAACTTTTTTGTTTACCTCATGATTGAGATGGATTACTTGGTAACTTAGGTATATGTATGGCCAAATAACTAAGTGAGTTTATCTATTGATTTCGTACTTTGTGGTTTATCCTTGTTGGATTTTGTGATACCATGAAGGTCTTGGGATCCGTACTGAGTATCGTTATACTCACCCTTGCACGGGCTATGACCACGCCTTGTTGTGTTGGTTGCAGGCAATGGACAACACTGACTGATGATTAGAGTAGCATGACTGGACGGTACCTGGAGGTGGACCTTAAGACTAGTCGGTACACGGAGGAGACTGACAGACGTGGAGTGATGAGGAGGCTATCTGTACCTACCCTTCAGGTAGGAATCCCCAGAGGATGACCCAGTAGCTGCTTTACCTTTTCTTCAGTTGTACTTGTTTTTTAGTTGTACTTGTACTTTCCTGTTAGGCTTGTATTTTTGACCCCTTTTACTTTTCAACACTCCTTTGTATATAGTTATGCTTAGTTTTTTACCTCCAAATCGTACTCTATTGTGTGTGCTTACACTTTATAAAGGAAATGCCTTCCCAATTTTAGGGATTTTTTCCTTTGGTGCTAGTCGCCAACCCTTGACCTATGGAAGGTGGGCTTGGGGTTGTCAGCCCCTAGCCTATTGTGAAGGGTAAAAACAATAATACATATTTATCTTTAAAATAAGAAAATAAAGGACATATGGTAATAAATAATGTGATAATGGAAGATAAATAACCAATATATATGAAGATAATTATTCTTAAAAACATTGTATTTTTTAGAAGTAAGAAATCAATAAAAAAATATTTTGATAATAAAATGTAATTTCCCCCAGGAAATAAAAACATTATGAGGTAAATGAAGGAAAAAATATATCAAAATTATAAGAATATATTTAAAAAATATATTTTACAAATAAATTAAAAAAATATTTATTTAACAAAAACCCTTACCTTGGATCCCCATTTGGTCAGGAATACTCTAACTTTCAGTAAAATCAATTGAGGTAAATTATTTGAAATGACCCAACTTTTCAAAATGGTATAAATCATTTTTTCAGTATAAATTCATTTTTTAATCTTGTTAAAGGTTTCTTATGTCCTAAGGAAGGTTTTGGGAGTTTCCAAGGCTTATTTGGAGCCCAAAGCTATGAGAATTGGAAAACAAGAGTGGGTCGCACAGTTTTCACATAGTTAGTACTAACCCCGTGACTCAACTATGTTGGGAACCTATTTCATAGTATAGGATTCACAGTTTTTTAAAAACCATACAAGCTGAGGAGAACTCCCATGTGAGATTGTAGAGGTTTTTAATAGAGGAATTTCACATGACTTGCACATGGTTTGGAAAATTATGTGCTTAGCCCATTTGAGTGGAGTTAAGAAGCAGTGGCTTGCACTCAGTTGGTGCACGGTTTATCCAACCATGTGACCAAAACACGATACACAATTTTTTATGTTGATTCGTTGATTTTGACCTTAAATGAATTAAAACCTCACCCCTATTTGTTTTACTAACATTTATTAGTATTATAATTACATGAACACTACTATACTATGTAGAGTAGAAAGATTATATATAGACAATATTGGTGGTGGCCTATTGAGTTTATCTCACACCCTACTCAGGTTACCTTTGGTGGTTGAGTAGACCTTATGACTGAAGGTATGTATAATGTAATGTTCCCATCTATATATTCATTATTTGTTTTACTTATAGCTTGAAGCATGGGATAATAAGACCAGTAATATGCTCATGATGCGAGTAGAGATTCATTTTGGAATTTTTGTATTTTTTTTGTATCGAATGATGTATATGCATGTCCCATGTTTCCCCTTTTGTAAATCATCATGACATGAAATCATTTTATATGAATCAACCATTTGGATTTTGATTATTATTTTAGTTTCTTAGATGTTTATACTTCTGTTTCTTATTTATTGTATCTATTTCCATTGCACCATATTTTGTTTTATGCTTCCTCTATTGTCTGTTTATTTATTATTATCCACAATGCCACTCTGATATGAGGGTATAATATTCCCACCATACCACTTTGGACCCTCACTACTAGTTAGTATCCACTGACATATGGGAAGACACACTTGAGGCCATGTGACCCACCAAAGTGGATTTGAGATCAAGACGTTAAAAAGTGGTATCAAGGTTGCTTTTCCTTTTATCTTACTATTTGGTATTATACAGGAGACTAGGGTGTATTGGAATTTGGTAATGAGCCAATTTCTAGGCATAACTATCCAATTTTTTGGGAATACCAAATTACTTGGGATGGGTTATTACTATTATTGCATTTGGACCATTATAGTTGATATGATTTCAACATTGGGTGATGTACATGATGTGTAGAGATATTGTTATTTCCATAATGATTTTGATATTATTGTTGGCCTATAGATATAAGTAATCAATATCTCATGAATCATTATAGGAATATTATGACAAATATTCCATGAATTTTTTTTATTCCATATCTACTTTTCACGTGCATTTTTTTACGGCATATAGTAAGTGCCTTGATTATTATATATTGAAATGTGCTAATGCTTTGTACATGGAAAATATAATTGGATTAATTAAATTTCGTACATCAATATAAATGGTGTTTTCCCTCATATATTAGTGAAGTTATCTTAATTAGCCAACTGTAACAAGTTGTGTGTTCTGGACCTATGAGTTATCTAGACCTGTTACATCCTACCACCATATGTAAGGGATAAGTTATAGTTAAATTATGTGATAATTTCAATTTATAAGTAGTATTAATTTTATAAATTGGGAATGGAGACACATTTATTTAGACTGTGATATATATATATATACATATGTAAAATTGTATGAACTATAATGAATTTATATCTTTACAATTGAAATGATTACTTCTAAATGGGATGAAAATTGTAAAGTAAAGGGTGTTTTCCTCTATACCTTGAAATTGACATTCCATATATTGGACCCCTATTATGTGACATGAGACCGAGAATCAAACACTTCCTTAGTAGTGGGTAGTTGATTAGACACTAAAAGAGGTTCATATTCATTAATTATATTATATTATTCATGTGATTAATTATTTATAAACACCATTTTAGTGTATTTTACAATTTGAACAATATTTCACATTATTATTGTAATTATTTTTTCAAGTTCACTATTACATGATACATATTTTAACACCTCCTAAAACAAAAAATAATCATGATTTTAATTTCATATTTAATTTTAATATTTCTCATTCCATTGGGAACAATTAATACTTATATAGTACATGAAGAATCACATTGGAGGACCACTAGAGTGGGACTTGAACCAATAATATTCTGGGAAATGTGAATTGGATAGTATCCCAATAAAATCACTATAGAGGACAAGATCCAAGACCAATTATTATAAAATATGAACTGGAGTTATATAACATCATGGGGAAAATTTAATTAAATAGTTTACAGAAATAATACTAAAGTTTTAATGGAGTTTTAGGCATCCCAAGTTGAAGATACAAATTTGGGGCGAGATTCTACGGCCCATAAAAACATCCAACCATTTGAATAATATCTCAAAAAACAAAAATCATTTTGGGATCAAATTTTATAAGATATCAGGTGACATCCAAATATCCGTTTTTATATTCTATGGCCCACCCAAATTCGACCATCTAGAAGATCATTTAGGCACCTCTGTTTGGTGGATGCAAGCTAGCTACTATTTTGAGTCAGGGGTGGAAAAGTCCTAATTCCACAAAATTTCCTCCACCCTAGGCCTACCATACTAAAGTGGGAAGACATGGAATTATGGGGGATCAATCAAATCCTCTTGAAATTACTCTTTAAGGTAGTTGTGGTGGATTATTTGAGGCATATTTTGTGCTTGGTTTCATTGTAATATTATGTTATCACTTTGTGTTTTTAATCACATTTCTTTCTCATGTAAGGTGTTAAATTAACCTTAGTTTCTTAATAAATGTTCTTACATTCATGTTATTATATTCTTCTTCATATCATGTTGATACCATTGAATCAAGGTGTGAATTTATTCACACTAAAACTTGTGAAATTTATCACTCAAGAGTGGAGTGATCGTTATTTTTTTGTTTTTATGTTTTCAATTCCACCCTTGTAAGTCTAATTCCATCTTTAGTTGAAAACATGTCATCAATGGAGGCCTAAATATTTTATGGGATGATACAAGGGAGTATCAATGGGTTGTATTGTAATTAATTTCTCACTCTCTAAATGTTTTTTAATTTATTTTATTTGAGTTTTTTATTCAATGATTTTCTCTCTTCCTCTTCCTTATAGAATTTTGTCGCCCCACTTTTTTGTAGTAATAATATCATTTACCTTTGAATGGTCATGAAAATGATCCTAAAAGTTTATAGGTGATTATCATGTGTTTTTGAAGGTTTGTAACCAGTAAGGGATGTGGTTATTTTGAATTCATTAAATGAATCCTTCTTGAGTTAATGAAATTGAAATCATAAAAAAAACATTCATCCAATCTATACCTTGTAATAACAGAGGATCAACACTTTCTCATAAATTAAAATCACATAGATTTGTTTCTTCTCTTTTAAATCCATATAAAATCAACCCAAATTTGTGAAATTCATATATTAAAACAATCCATATAATGTAAGTGTTTTAAGGTTCCTTCTTAGGTTTCTGAGGATTCAGCAACCCAAGCTACACTACAAGCGACCTCTTAACCCTAAAAAAATGGGTAAATTAGGGAGAGACTAAATATTGGAACCATTTCTGAGGTCCCAATTAATTCATATCAACACTAATTCTATTATCGCTCATTTCTATTTTCTCAACTCAATTTATATTATCTTTTCCCCTTTATTTTTTTCTTTTTTCACTTTTCTTGGCGCATGTCTGCCTATACCTGTGACCAATAAAACCATCTAGTTAGGGTGGATAGTACAATGGTTAGGGAGTCATGTACACCGAGATAACGTTTTTACATCGGATCCTAATATTACTAATATAATAGATTCAAAAATTGATCCCATTTAAATGTATTTTCTTCAAAGAAGCCAACTCATAAACCCAAGTGGGAACCAAAATAGAAATCCAAATTAGGAAGTCCCAAACTTGTGGAATGCAGTTTATCAAACCATGAATGACTACCTCAAACCTACCTGGACCAATGCACCATCTTTCATTAGGAATGTTTCTCTAGGATAATCCCATTATGTCTTCAACCCTCATGTCTTAAACCACATTCTAACCATCCATGGTATGGAGTCGAAAATTCCATACCTTCATGTGAAAGAGTTGAACGACATTGTTGAAACCATGTTCCCACCACATCAAGTTGATTCATCTAAGATGAGGCTCTTTACTTTCTCACTTAAGGATCAAGAAAATAATTGGTTAAACAATTTTAGGCCTTTATAAATCCACTCCCATAACCAATTGAAAAGAGAATTATATAAAAAAATACTTCCCCTATAACAAAACAATTGCACTTAAAAATATAATCCAATTTTTTTTTGAAAAAGAAGGGGATTCATTTTATGAAACATGGGAAAGGTTCAATGATACACTCAAAATGGTACCTCACCCTAGATTTTAAATCGTTGAACAAGTTTGAATCTCTTATGAAGGGTTGGGTCTGGGAAAAAAATAATTAATTGACATGATGTGTAATGGAACCATAAAAAATAAAGCCCCAAATGAGGCTTATGAGTATCTAGAAGGTCTGGACAAACAAAACCAAACATGGAGAACAACACCTTACTATGAGAATCCACCCAAATCTGGTGGAAGTAAAACTCTTATAGATGAATAATGTCTTATGGGAAAACTTGCTGCACTCACTTGGAAGGTTGAGGAGATCGATCTTAGGAAGGTCTATAAAATTCAAACTATTGACCCTTTTTGCACAATTTGTGACAAACATGACCACACGACTGATAACTTCCCAATAATACCTTACATTAAAGATGTTGTTTTAGGAGGAATACCAGCAAAGGTTAATTCCCTAAACTTTCAGAATCCACAACATCAAAAGACTTTCAATCAAAGGTACAATGACCATCCAAGATTCTATTGGAAAGATAACCAGTAACCCAACCAACAACCTAGTTAGCCACAAGGGCTAAACCCCTACCCTGTATAAAATTTTTAAAACCATAACCAGTTCCAACAAAAATCAGTCCAATACTAACACCCTCTTATTCAATACCAATAAACAATAGATAAACCCATTAAAAAACCAATCCATTAACCAAAGTATCCTCCTGGGATAAAACAAACGGAACAATCCCTTACCCAATCATTCCCTCTATAACAACCATACTCTTTATTACACACTAAAACATGACTTATTACATAAACATCACTTGATACAACATAGAAGATCGATATTTATAGTGTATTTGGGGATTAGGATCATTAAATAACAACTTGAAACATTAAATAAAACATCTTTATTGAAAACGTATTTTACATGACCACTACATTCCCTCATACTTAGAATTACATGGGATAACCTGAGGATATGCATAAGAAAAGGGTGAGCTATAAATCCAAGTAAGGGAATAAATATGGGATAAAATGAGGAATAAAATACATGTTATACAATAGGCATGTCAATGGAGAACAAGAGAAACATTTACATAAAGGAATGATAAATCAAGATAATCATAACATGGAAACATGGCAACAACACTTAACATGGAATTAGCATGAGGTAAGGCTCAATGCACATGGAGCATGAGTAAACCCTCATTACATATGAATCATGATTAAAACATCATTGCACTTAAATTAGCATGATTTAACACCCATTTCACATGACTTATCATGATACTATACTTTACCCAATGCATTGGAGCACTATTAGGGCACACCCTTCTTAAACATTTCATTTCATGCATAAGTGTGCCACATGGATCATACACCATGGAATCAATCATCATCATTTATTCCAAGATAAAGGGATATGGAATACATACATGAAGATTTATAATAATTAAGTAAATTTTCATAAAGGTGAATTCCATTGATAGAGAAATGGGCATGGTATTCACTACACAGTGACATTGGCTTGGAAAATCATAGTGCAATTTTGGCAGCATAACGGCTTGAAATACGAACTCATAAAAAAAGGTTGATGAGAGAGAAAGGGGTGTCTCATCATATTTACATGAAATGGACAGTAATGAGGTAATATAGATACATGTACCAACAAACTTAATAGAATTTAGATTCATAATTCAAAATAATTACTTGGATGTAAAAAAGGAGAGAGAAATCCATCACAAAATTTCAGCATGGTAATGGGTGTACATGGGAGGAATTAATGAGAGAGAAAGTGGTCTCCAATAATCCAAACATAAAGAGGGAATTATGGGGGAGGTGTGAAATAATAAACCAACATTTTTAATTGAAAAAAGGGCATAACAACTTAATGAAAATTGGACAAAAATGAGAAAGGAAGAAATCCCTTACTTGGAAGTGTGATCCCAAAGGCTTGGGAGAGGCCTGAGAGATGATTATTGGGCGCTTGGGGAACCTTGGTAGGATTATAGAGAGATAGGGGAAGGGGTTGGTTGAACTCCAAAGGCTTTGAGTGAAGAGGAAGTGGAAGCTTGGGTGGGTTTATATAGGAAAGGAGAGGGAATTCTTTATTATTTATGTTTGGGACACCTCACATTAAACTAATCAAAACCAGAAACTAGACAATGGGTTTCCCATGGTTTTTTCCAAAGGGGAGTGGAAAAAAATATTTTATAAGGACAATTTACGAAATTCTTAAAATATTTGGTTTTCTTATGTGGAGGTGAGTCACACTCTCAAGGAAAATAATTTAAAACGACAAAGTGTTTTATAAGTCTTGGATGGTCCACTAAAGCTTTGTGAAATAAATCAAACAAATCTAAAATCAAATTATTTTAATTATAAAACATATATTGGCCGACCATATTGTTTATATTATTTTATTACATAACTATTGGTTCATTATTATGTCATAAAACACATTATATATTTAAACGGTATTTAATTTTTACCCCAAAATTCGACTGTCTCAGAAAATTATGAAAAATTCACCATTGGATAATTTCAACTTCCTGATTCAAAAAATAATATTAATTTTATCTAAATGATTTTCTAAATATGTGAATTTTTACTTTTAAAATAAAAAACCGTTATTTATCGAAAATTCATGGGTTTTGACAAAAACTGCTTTCAAACCTTAAAAAAAATTAAAACTGCATTTATAAAATTTTACGATAATTTATATTTAATAAAAATTAATTTAATAATAATAATATTTTATTAAAATATTATTTAATTCAAAAATCTTTTAATTCATTAAAATAGATTTCTTAGTTGAATATTAACTAAAAATACTATTTGTGCTTTAAAAACTATTTACAAAGTAACAACAATAAAATGAATGCACATTATTTATACAAAAATAATGTACATAGTCATAATGCTAGGGTCTTGTTAAATAACCCCTTATAACACCCACATAAGACTGAAGGGTAAGGTGTGCGATGGTGATAGGCTCTTGGGGTGGCTCAGATAACATCACTCGGGTTGTAATCTCTATTAACTTCCACTTCTCCTATAGTCAATTCCGCTCAAGATTAACGCGTTCAAGCTCGGCTTGGGCTTGGTCAAGAGTGAAGCCCAATGACGCCACTTCATTTCTGAGCTCAGAAAAACGGGCTTCATATGGGGAAAGTCTACTGGATGAGGCCATCACTTCCTTTGTCTGAGTAAATTGGGTTTGTTAAAGCCCTATATTTATACTAATAATGTGATCACTGTTCAACGACTATAATAGAAACAATCACAAATCATAACAGTATTTTAAAATACAGAAACATAAATCAAATAAATTTCACATTTTATATATCCATAATAAAACATTTAATTAGATCAAGATGAATTTCCATTAATGAAAGTTTGGGTCATTACAATATTCCCCCCTTAAGAAATTTCACCCTCGAAATTTCCTTTTACCACTATAAATAAAATGCAGGTAACTCTTCTTCATCACTTACTATGATTCCCACATTACTTCTTCAAACTTTTGGGTTTTCCACAACACCTTGATGAGGGGAATTGTCTTATTTCAAAGAACATTCTCTCTCTGATCTAGGATCTTCACTGGTTGCTCCTCGTAAGAAAGATCATCTTCTAGCTATTCTACCTCTGAAGAGAGTACATGTGAAGGGTCTGGTATATACTTCCTTAAGAGGGAGACATGAAATAAATCATGTACTTTGTCTATGGTAGGTGTAAGTGCTAGTTGATAGGGCACAACCCTGACACGATCAATAATATCGAAGGGGCCGATGTACCTAGGACTTAATTTCCCTTTCTTTCCAAACCTCATGAACTTCTTCCATAGAGATATGCATTGAAATACCATGTCTCTAAATTTGAACTCAAGGTCTCATCAACAGTTATCTGCATAACTCTTCTGTCGACTCTGGGCTAACTTGATATGCTGCTGAATGGTTTTCACCTTCTCCACCATTCATTCGACCATTTTAGGTCCTACCAGCTTACACTCACCGAATTCATCCCAAAATTCCGATGTTCTACACGTCTTCCCATATAGGGATTTATAAGGTGCCATTTAGATGCTCGATTGGAAACTTTTATTGTAGGAGAATTAAACCAGGGGAAGACATTGATCCCAACCACCTTTAAATTCAAATGAATATGATCTTAACATATCTTCTAGTGTCTGAATTGTTCTCTCAGATTGGCCATCAGTTTGAGGATGATAGGCCATACTAAAGTTCATTTTAGTATCTAGATCATTTTGAAGACTCTTCCAAAATTAGAGGTGAATCTTGGATCTCGATCAGATACAATAGATAGTGGTACTCCATGTAGCCCTACCACTTCCCTGATATATATCCGTGCTAGTTGATCCAATGAGAAATCCTCTTGAATTGAAATAAAGTGTGCAGAATTTGTAAGATTATCCACAACAACCCAGATTTCATTGTTTCCTTTGGATGTATTCAGAAGTACGATGACAAAGTCCATGGTGATGTTCTCCCATTTCCATGCTGGTATGGGCAATGGTTGCATCATCCCCTTAGACTTCTGCCTCTCTGCCTTCACTTGCTAATACACCAGACACTTTGATGTATACTCATCCATATCCTTCTTCATATTATCCCTCCAATAATGCTCTCAGAGATCTCAATACAACTTCGTGTTTCATGAGTGAATATAGAAATTTGAACTATTTGAATCATCCAAAAGTTCCTTCTTTAGCACTGGACTTGATGGAACACATAGTATTTTCCCAAATCTCACAATTCCTTATTTATTAACATTGAACTCTGAGGATTTACCTTTTCTAATAGATTCCAATTTCTTTTAAATTCCCACATCATCCTTTTGAGCATCCTTTAATCTTTCCAAAAGAGATGGTTGAGCAGTAATTTGTGAAAGGATTCATTATGTTCCCTTCTTTATGATTCCCATGTCCATCTTCAACAAGTCAAAGAATATTGGATCCTTATCAATTCTCATCAATGATAGAATCATCAGGTCCTTTATACTTAGAGAATCCTCCACCTTGCTCACTTTCCTAGGGTGGTAATGGATTGAACAATCATAGTCTTTGAGAATCTCTAACCATCTTCTTTGGCGCATGTTCAACTCTTTCTATGTGAATATATACTTGAGGCTTTGGTGGTCTGTATATATTTCATAATTCTTCCCAAAGAGATAATGCTGCCAAATTTTTAAAGCGAATATCACTTTAGCCAACTCCAAATCATGTGTTGGATAATTCTGCTCATGAACTTTCAATTTCCTTGATTCATAAGAAATGAATTTTTCATTTTGCATCAACACACAGCCCAAGCCCTTCTTTGAAGCATCATGAAATACCAAAAAAAGTTAATCACTTATGGGTAAAGTGAGAACGGGTGAAATGATAAGCCTCATTTTTAACTCCTTGAATGTTTATTCGCATTCATCACTCCAGGAAAACTTTACTCCGTTACATGTTATCTTGGTAAGAGGTTTGGAAAATCATTAGAAATTTCTCACAAATCGTCGATAATATCCAGCTAAACCTAAGAATCTATGGATATCCATTACCGATGTTGGCCTCGGCCATCCCTCAATTGCATCTGTTTTAGAGGGATCCATAGATATCCCATTTATTGTGATGATATGGCCCAAGAATGGGACCTCCTTCAACCAGAACTCACACTTGCTGTACTTTGCATAAAGATTCTCCTTCCGTAAGGTCTCTAGTACAGTTCGTAGATGCTCCTCATGATCCTCCGTGGTTTTGGCGTATTTCAGAATATCATCTATAAAGACTACAATTTTTTTTTCAAGGTAATACCTAAAGACTCCATTCATCAAGTCCATGAAGATTGTTAGAGAATTAGTGAGTCCGAAAGGCATCACTATGAATTCATAGTGCCCGTATCTTGTATGAAAAGTAGTCTTGTGGACATCATCCTTATTCACCCTTACTTGATAATATCCCAACCACAAATCCAACTTAGAGAAGTATTGTGCTCCACATAGCTGATCAAAAAAGTCATCGATCCGTGGGAGAGGATACTTGTTATTTATCGTGATTTTGTTAAGCTCACGATAATCGACGCAAAGGCACATTGACCCATCTTTCTTCTTGATGAAGAGGACTGGTGCACCACATGGTGAAGCACTTGGGCGTATAAAACCTTTATCTAGATTCTTATATAGTTGTTTCTTCAGCTCCTCAAGCTCCACAACATCCATTCTATATAGAGTCTTGGATATTGGCAATGCCCCTGATATAAGATCAATTGAGAAATCAACATCTCTTCTAGGAGGAAGACCACGCAATTCCCTGTGAAACACTTTAGTGAATTCCCTCACAATAGATATGTCTCCAAGGGTGGTTGCCTCCTTAGACTCAATCATCTGAGCCAAATACGTGTTCTCATAGGGCAATAATATCCACATTTGAGATGATGGAGCTAAAGAAGATTCATATTCCTTTTTTCACTTTTATAGAATCGGGGGTCAATTCTCCACATGGAGAGTGATTACCTCTTACAGTAATTTATGATGGCTCTATATAATGAAATCAAATCCATGCCAAGGATTGAATAAAATTCCCCTAGAGGGAGTATGATGAGCTTCGCCAGGAAATTCAATCCACAGATTAAGATAGGGGAGGAGTTATATTCATGGGATGCAATGATTTCCCCATTTTCCATACTCATCAAAATCTTTACTTCCATGATTTTTGGTGGATCTAGGATTGTTCTACTAAACTTTCGGGATATAAAATAATGTGTAGAACCTGAATCAAAAAGTACATTCACTATTATTGAATGAATAACTAGCGTACATGTCACCACTTCATTGTCGAGGTTCCCTTCGGCAGTAGTGATGGAAAATATAAGGCCTCGGCCTTAAACATTACTTAATATTGAATTAAATGAATAATTCAAATCTAGGATCTTTTCAGGTTTAGAGTTTTAGAGAATTATATCATAACTATTACATCTCAAAAGATTACAAAGTAGACACTTCTACTAAGTTTACATAGAATAAAAAAAACTCTTAAAAAGTGACATGTCTAGTTCCATGTTTTATATAGCATGACTTTCCCTTTATCCCATCCTTGACCCTATTCCACATTAAGTCCTGTGAAAAACATTTCAAAAAAAAAACTTGGGTTGAGCATAAAAATCTTAGTAAGGGAAACACAAAGAATGAAAACTATTAGTTTATCAAAACAACAAGTAAACCATGTATACTTTATCAAAGTAATACTTTTCACCTTTATGAAGTAGTAAAACTCTTCACTGAATAAAAGATCATTACTTACCCTTTTGTAACCAAAAGATTACCATAAAACCCATAAAATGATCACATAACATATAAATGTAACTTGGGACATAAACATACTTAAGTGGAATAACCATATGGTCAACTTCCACACATATCACTTAATGGAATAGCCATTCGGCCAACTTCCATACATACTTAACGAAATAGCCATACGGTCGACTTCCATACCTAATGCATTGGAGGTTATAACGTAACCACTCGTCCTGGTATTCACGGCACCACCCGTCATATGTTTTATCACGTAACCACTCATCAAATGTCCAAGTACCAATATAAAATCATAAAACATAAAACCCATATAAAGTAATGATAACATTTCCACATTTCAATCACAATATATCATTTAAATATATTGAAATAATAGAATCCTTTATCAAAACCATTTTCAATACCAAAATACATAAAATATTATATGGTATTTATTTTATTTTAAAAACATTATGGTTTGTTGAGGAAGCCAAAGACCAAATAATACTCGCGGCGGCGGAAAAGGTCGTTGTCACCACGTACGTTAAAAGAAACATTCCTTTTTGTCGTTTAGTAAAACGCTTCATAGAAAAAGATTCCTTTTGAATAAAAGTAAAGTTAAAAGGGGTTTATACACCATATAAAAGAGAGTTGTGTATAAAACTAAATATGCCTCAATGAAAGGAGATTGAGACGAAGTCCCATACCTTGGGTCCGACTTGACTCGATCATTCTTTAACGTCCTGAATAATAAACTTGAGTTAATTTCTACTTTCTTAAGAACCTTATTCAAGTTCATTATTTCTTTTATATCACTTATTATCATGTTATAAACATTATGTAACCATTTAAGTTAATAATGTTTGTTTTGTCGATATTTGGTTCTTAAGTCGAAAGTGGACTTCTTACAATTACATGTTGTTCGTGTGATCAAAGGTTCATTATATCCAGAATGATATTCATGATTTGGATAGAATATATATCATATATATCCATCATATACATGTATTTATAATATTACATAATCATTTAGAGGTAAGAAATGAAATGCACCGTTCATGGAGATGGTAAGACGTACGTACGCATGAACGCTACTTTCATTTCTTTGTCATATTAATGGAATTAAAACTAAATGACAGGTATGTATATTTTAATTCCAGAATTATATTCATAATTTATATTTATCATTCATAATATATTTCCATTATATAAATGTACTTTTAATAGTACATTACATTTGAGGATAAGAAATGAAATGCACTGTTCATGGAGATGGTAAGCCGTACGTACGCATGAACGCTACTTTCATTTCTATCTCATACTTTAGTGGAAAGAAATAAAAATTATATAGAGGTATATTATAATTCCAGTATAACATCATATATAATAACTTTAAATCCATCCTTTATACATCCCACATATGGCATTAACGAATCAAATCACTTTGAGGGGGCGGTAGTCCGCACTTCCTTAAATGAAGATATCGCGTTTACCCATAATGGAAACCATAAAGGTATGACCAAAATGAAAAATACAGAAGCTTAAGGAAAACATAAACATACTATATATCATATATAAATATAGTATCATCTTAATGGCCACCTTTGAAGGTGTTAAAAGAATGTTGAACAATCATCGTTTCGGGAGGCATAAATTCGCCATCCACGGAAACAGTATGTCCTTTAACCATTAGATGTAGGTGTGTGTAAGTGTAGCTCGAATACTTCTTATAAAAAAAATCCTAGTATATTGAGGATAATGGAGTTGTTACAAAAGAAAAGAATAAAAAGAGTTTAGGGGGTTGGAGAAGCAAAATAAAACAAAAGGACTCAAAAGAAGACATTACTTTAAAATCGGGTAACTCCCTTTGGTTTGAGCTCAAAGGCTTCCTTGGGAAGACTTCTGCCCAAAGTGAGGCTTCAAGGAGTAAGAGGGGGAAGTGGAGAGACAAAATGGGTAGAGTTTGGCTGAGCCAAAGGCTTTGGGAGTGTGGGTAAGGTGGTAGAGGTGGGGGCCTTTTATAAGAGGAGAGGAGGGTCACTCTTGTAAAGTTTACAAAATGTTACTTTATTTTCAAAAGAGTTTCTGATTTTAAAGGTCCCACATTGATGTATTTCGAGGATAAGGTTATGAGGGTTTGAAATACACTCATACAATAGGTTTTGTACATGTGTAGGTCTTAGATTTTACATTATCTTTCCATTTTATTTAAATCGTTAAATAATGAGGTCATCGCTGCATCATCATGATGTCATAAATAATTTAATTTATTTAATGTCTAAAAAACATAAAAAAATACTATGATGTCGGAAATATTTTTAGATTTCCAATGACTATTTATAGTAAAAAATATGACTTTTATAACCCCATGTAAAAATTGTTTTAGTAAAACATTTCATGTTTGTGTCATTTTTTACTTTAACATTAAATAAAAGGTATTTATGTCATTTTTCAACCAAAGTGGCTCCATGGGGTCCCCAAGTTGACCCATGGATTTTCCTGGTCGGCCATGACACATCCAATGAGGGTAGGACATGTTTCAAGGTCATTTCATTTTATTAAAACAATATTCTTACCTTAAACTACACTAATTACCTCTAATTGCGATTAAGAACTTAAGAGTTACTATTCACCAAAAAATTATTTTAATCTCATTGAACCACATTTTACTTCTTAATGACAACCATGTATGTCAGATTTTTGAAATTCAAAACACAGAAGTGGTAAAATTTCCTTTAAACGAAAAATCAGTTTTTTATAAGTACCACTTAGGGGTTTCACTATTCATCAAAAATTGAAGTTTTTCAGAAAAATACCAAAAATTCACCCTAAGATATATTTGATATTCTGAATTCAAAAATGAAGTCTATTTTACAAAATTAAAAACATATAAGTCACATTAATTAATTTAATAATTAATTCCTGCTGTCATGACAAATAGCGTGTTTTTATTAAACAATAAGTATCAAAAGATTGACACTAGTTTAAGTCCGATTTCAAAGTGAAATTAATTCCGACGACCACTATTGGATTTAATGGTAAAAATATTTTCTAATTTCACTTTAAAACCAATTCAAATTATTATCTAATCATCTTAATAAATTAGATTAAAAAGAGGTTTTGAATTAAAATACAACATTTTACACTATTCATTAAAAAATGAACTTTATAGGAAAAAATACCAAAAATTTACACAAAGTAAATTTTGATGTCCCGATTCTAAAGAAGAATTACATTTGGTCCAATAGAATTTATAAGATTGATCAAAACTATATGTAATGACGGTTCGCCGTCAAAAGGTGATAAGTGAACCCTTAGTGAAAATTAGGGTATAAATGCCTAAAATTGAATTCTTTCCGTATTTTAAGCCTTTATTTTTTATTGGATAAATGTAAAAACATTTAAAAAACATATATAATCATATTTTAGTTATTTCTATCCATTCCCTCCAATACAACATCTACATGTTAACTACCATTTAAAATAATATTATTATATTACTAGTGTGCAACGTAATTTTTCAAAGAAACTCATCGTTGCGTATCGAGTACGCAATCGAACATAGCAACCCATTTATAGTAAAATTAATATTTAATTCGTAAATATTAATAAATATGAAAATTCTTTATTCTTCATTTACCTGGGATGTTACATCCTTCCCCCCTTTTGGGAATTGCGTCCTCACAATTTTATTCACTTATCAAAATAAGTGGGGGTATTTATCCCTCATAGCATTTTCAGATTACCACATTGCCTCTTCAACCATATGGTTTTTCCAAAAAACCTTTACCTGGTGGATTACCTTATTTCACAACACTTTCCCTCTTTGATCAAGAATCTGGACTGGTTGTTCTTCATAAGATAGGTTCTCCTCCAGCTGAACTACCTCTGGAATCAAAACATTAGATGGATCTGTCATATACTTTCTCAGCATCGAAACATGAAAAACATTATGTACCTAAGATAAAATCGGAGGTAAAGCCACTCTGTATGCAACTGATCCAACTCTCTCCAGAATTTCATATGGCCCAATGAACCTTGGACTCAGCTTTACTTTCTTACCAAATCATACCACACTTTTCCATGGAGAAACCTTGAGAAAAACACGATCACCTACCTCGAAAGATAGATCCTTCCTCCGGTTATCCGCATAACTCTTCTGCCTTCTCTGAGCTGTTCTCATGTGTTTCTGAATCAACTGAACTTTTTCTGCCATCTCTTCTACCAATTTTGGTCCCATCAGCTTCCTTTCATCCACTTCATCCCAAAATGCTGGAGTTCGACACCGCTTCCCATATAATACCTCAAATGGTGCCATCTGTATACTAGAATGAAAACTGTTATTATAAGAAAACTCAACCAAAGAAAGATGGTGGTCCCAACTTCCCTGATAATCCATCGAACAAGCTCGTAGCATATCCTCCAAGGTCTGAATTGTTCGTTCTGACTGCCCATCTGATTTCGGATGAAAAGCTGTACTAAAATTTAATTCAGTACCCAACGACTTCTGAAGGCCTTTCCAAAAGTTATAAGTAAACCTGGGATCATGGTCAAATACAATGGAGAGAGGAAATCCATGTAACCTGACTATCTCTTTAAGATACAAATGGGAAAGTTGATCTAGGGAAAAATTATCTCGTATAGGAAGGAAATGAGCAGATTTAGTCAAGCGATCAACAATAACCCAGATTGCATTATTACCTCGAGATGTCTTCGGTAATCCCACAACAGAGTCCATGGATATATTCTCCCATTTCCACTCTGGCACTGGTAGAAGCTGAAGCATCCCTTTCGGTAACTTCCGCTCTGCTTTAACCTGCTGACAAGTCAAACACTTCATAGTAAAATCAGCAATATCTCTTTTCATTCCATCCCACCAGTAATACTCCCGCAGATCTCTGTACATCTTAGTACTGCCAGGATGAACTGAAAACGGAGAACTATGAGCTTCACATAACAACTCTCTCTTCAACTGTGAATCACAAGGCACACACAATATCTTCCCAAATCTCAAAACACAATCACTATCAATGTTGAATTCATGCAACTTACCTTTCTGAACTAGCTCTACCTTTTTCTGCAACTCACTATCTTGCTTCTGTACTTGCTTGATTCTGTCTGATAGAGATGATCTCACTGATACCTGAAAAAAAATAGAAGGACATCCTGCACCAACAACTTCTATGCCAAATTTCATCAAATCAAAAACCAAAGGATCTCGTTCCAAAGGTAGCAGGGTTAATGAAGCATTACTTTTTCGACTCAAAGCATCAACCACTTTATTTGATTTTCCCGGATGGTAGTGAATTGTAATGTCATAATCTTTGATCAATTCCAGCCATCTCCTCTGTCTCATGTTCAATTCTTTCTGAGTGAATATATACTTTAAACTTTTGTGATCAGTATATATTTCACACTTTACTCCATACAAATGATGCCTCCAATTTTTTAAAGCAAAAACAACAGCAGCTAATTACAAATCATGTGTAGGGTAATTTACCTCATGAGTTTTCAACTGACGTGAAGCATATGCAATAACCCGATCATTCTGCATAAAGACATATCCATGTCCCTTCAATGAAGCATCACTGTATATAAAAAACTCACCATTCCTGAAAGGAAGTGCCAAAACTGGAGCATTCATCAATCTTCTTTTCAACTCCTGAAAACAATCATCACATTTTTTGTCCAGATGAACTTAACACCCTTACGAGTTAGCTTAGTCATTGGACTAGATAACCGTGAAAAGTTTTCAACAAACCTTCGGTAGTAACCTGCCAAACCAAGAAAACTATGGATCTCGGTTACATTTGTGGGTCTTGGACATTATTCAACAACTTTTGTTTTAGCAGGATCAACAGTTATTCCATCTTTTGAAACAATGTGACCCAGGAAAGAAATTTGTTGTAACCAAAACTCGCACTTGCTGAATTTTCCATATAGTTTCTCTTCTTTTATGTTTTTCAAGATAACCCTTAAATTACTTTCATGCTCTTCATTACTTTTATAAAACACCAAAATATCATCGATGAAAACAACCACAAACTTATCCAAGAACTCATGGAAAATTCTATTCATAAGGTCCATGAATACAACAGGTGCATTAGTTAACCCAAAAGGAATAACTACAAATTTATAATGGCCATATCTAGTACGGAATGCAGTCTCCGGAACGTCTGCTTCTTTTACTTTCAACTGATGGTACCCCGACCTCAAGTCAATCTTCGAAAAATACTGAGCTCCCTGGAGCTGATCAAACAAATCATCGATATGAGGCAAAGTATACTTGTTCTTAACAGTAATAGTATTCAAGGCTCCATAATCAATGCAAAGTCTCATTGTTCCATCTTTATTTTTAACAAAAAAGACAGGAGCACCCCATGGTGATGTGCTAGGTCGAATGAAACCTTTATCTAATAACTCCTGCAATTGCTTCTTTAACTCTAAAAGTTCAACTTGAGCCATTCGATAAGGGGGTTTTGAAATTGGCTTAGAATCAGGAACTAAGTCAACAGTAAATTCAACTTCCTGATCATGAATAATACCAGGAAACTCATCAGGAAAAACATCGAGATACTCATTTACCACAGGCACATCATTAATCTGGACAGTTCCTTTATTTTCAACAATATGTGCAAGGTAACATTCATTTCCATCTTTTACTTGTTTCTCAACTTCCTGATATGTTATCAAAATCAAGGGTTCATTCTTGTACACAAACTGAAAATATTTCTGAAAAGAAACCATTTTAGCTCTGCAGTCAATCTTAGCATGATAAAAAGAGAGCCAATCCATTCCCAAAATAACATCAAACTCTACTAGAGGCAAAACAATAAGGTTTGCTGGTAGATTCTTTCCACACACAAGGATAGGAAGGTTCTTATAATTCCTTTTTGTCTCAACGTTCCCTCTGGGTGTTTTTACCATAAGTTCAGGATTCATATCTTGAGATGGAATTTCCAATTTACTAGAAAACTTCTCAGAAATGAAAGAGTGTGTAGACCCCAAATCAAACAACACATTGGAATAATCTGAACAAACAAACAGTGTACCTGATACCACTTCATTCGATGGCCCAACATCTGCTGAGGTTGTTGCAAAGGATTTCACCACCCCTTTCTGCTTGTAGTCTGGCTGCTTTCCCCCAGTTGAGTTCTTCTTTGGACACTCGTTTGTATAATGACCCATTTCATTACACATAAAACATCTTACCATTGGCCTTTCATTGCCTGCTTGGTCATCTTCCTTACAGTTACGAGCAATATGACCAGACCTACCACACCGAAAGCACTTACCAGACTTGGATAAACATTCTCCAGGATGCATTTTACCACACTTCTCACAGGATGGATATTTGGTTTTCTTACCTCCTTGCTTATTTGATGAATTCATCCCCTTTTCCTGCCAACTGGACCTCTTATTCTGTTGTTTTTCATAGAACACATGATCATCAGCAAACTCCATTTCCACCTTCTCCGCACATCGAACAAGTTTTTCATAACTTTTGAACTCACGAGAAGCTAAAGCCCCTCGATACTTTGGATTTAACCCTGAGTAAAAACGGTTTATTTTACTATCAAGATCTCGTATGAATTTTGTAGAATACCTTGCCAATCGAGTGAACTTTGCTTCATAGGCAGCCACTAAGTCTTCCTCTTGCCTCAATTCCAAGAATTTATTTTCCATCCTAAGTCGAACAGCCTTAGGAAAATGCTTCTCAAGAAACATACCTTTGAATTCGTCCCAGTGAAGATCCTCAATCTCATCTCTATCCCTGATATTTTTTACCATCGACCACCACTGATCAGCTTCACCTTCAAAATGGTAAGCAGCAAGACTAACCTTTTGATGTTCTGAACACCCCATGACATCAAAAATCTTCTCCAGTGCTTTAATCCACCCTTCAGCTTGCATGGGGTCAGATGATTCTCTGAATGATGGGGGATGTTGCCTCATCAAATGTTCCACCACTGACATGTTCCTCTGCGGTTGATCTGGCTGATCTCATGCAAGGATACCACCACCATTTATAGCCTGAGTCAACTATGCCATCACTGCAACAAACTGTTCAGTTCCGATTCCGACCATCTCAGGTTGCTGATTTGGAAGGTTGTCTTCCTCCTGATGTCGTCCCAACATAGCTGCTTTTTTCCTCTATGGAAAACCATTTTGAACATAGAAATATCTTAGGTGAAGCAACATGGTAATCCATAAATGCTATATCATTTCAATCATATTATAATTTAACACTTTTCTAACTCCTAAAGTTGTCTAAACCGACCTTTGAAACCAACTATAAGGCCCCGACCTTAAACATTACTTAATATTGAATTAAATGAATAATTCACATCGAGGATCTTTTCAGGTTTAGAGTTTTAGAGAATTAGATCATAACTATTACATCTCAAAAGATTACAAAGTAGACACTTCTACTAAGTTTCCATAGAATAAAAAAAAATCTTAAAAAGAGACATGTCTAGTTCCATGTTTTATATAGCATGACTTTCCCTTGATCCCATCCTTGACCCTATTCCACATTAAGTCCTGTGAAAAACATTTCAAAAACAAAACTTGGGTTGAGCATAAAAAGCTCAGTAAGGGAAACACAAAGAATGAAAACTGTTAGTTTATCAAAACAACAAGTAAACCATGTATACTTTATCAAAGTAATAATTTTCGCCTTTATGAAGTAGTAAAACTCTTCACTGAATAAAAGATCATTACTTACCCTTTTTTAACCAAAAGATTACCATAAAACCCATAAAATGATCACATAACATATAAAGGTAACTTGGGACATAAACATACTTAAGTGGAATAACCATACGATCGACTTCCACACATATCACTTAATGGAATAGCCATTCGGCCAACTTCCATACATAATTAATGGAATATCCATACGGACGGCTTCCATACCCAATGCATTGGAGGTTATAATGTAACCACCCATCCTGGTATTCATGGAACCACCCGTCATATGGTTTATCACGTAACCACCCGTCAAATGTCCACGTACCAATTTAAAATCATAAAACATAAAACCCATATAAAGGAATGATAACATTTCCACATTTCAATCACAATATATCATTTAAATATATTGAAATAATAGAATCCTTTATCAAAACAATTTTCAATACCAAAATACATAAAAGAGTATATGGTATTTATTTTATTTTAAAAACATTACGGTTTGTTGAGAAGCCAAAGACCAAATAATATTCGCGGCGGCGGAAAAGGTCGTTGTCACCGTGTACGTTAAAAGAAACATTCCTTTTTTTCATTTAGTAAAATGCTTCGTAGAAAAATATTCCTTCTGTATAAAAGTAAAAGTCAAAGGGGTTTATACACCGTATAAAATATAGTTGTGTATAAAACGAAATATGCCTCAATGAAAGGAGATTGAGACGAAGTCCCTTACCTCAGGTCCGACTTGACTCGATCGTTCTTTAATGTCCTGAATAATAAACTTGAGTTAATTTCTACTTGATTAAGAAACTTATTCAAGTTAATTATTTCTTTTATATCACTTATTATCATGTTATAAACATTATGTAACCATTTAAGTTAATAATGCTTGTTTTGTCGATATTTGGTTCTTAAGTCGAAAGTGGACTTCTTACAATTACATGTTGTTCGTGTGGTCAAAGGTTCATTATATCCAGAATGATATTCATGATTTGGATAGCATATATATCATATATATCCAGAATATTCATGTATTTATAATATTACATAATCATTTATAGGTAATAAATGAAATGCACCATTCATGGAGACAGTAAGCCGTACGTACGCATGAACACTACTTTCATTTCTTTGTCATATTAATGGAATTAAAACTAAATGAGAGGTATGTATATTTTAATTACAGAATTATATTCATCATTTATATGTATCATTAATCATATATTTCCATTATATACATGTACTTTTAATAGTACATTACATTTGGGGATAAGAAATGAAATGCACCGTTCATAGAGACGGTAAGTCGTACGTACGCATGAACACTACTTTCATTTTATATCATACTTTAATGGAAAGAAATAATAATTATATAGAGGCATATTATAATTCAGTAAAACATCATATATAATAACTTTAAATCCATCCTTTATACGTCCCACATATTTCATTAACGAATCAAATCACTTTGAGGGGGCGGTAGTCCACACTTCCGTAAATGAAGATATCGCGTTTACCCATAATGGAAACCATAAAGGTATGCCCAAAATGAAAAATACATAAGCTTAAGGAAAACATAAACATATTATATATCATATATAAATATAGTGTCATCTTAATGTCCACCTTTTAAGGTGTTAAAAGAATGTTGAACAATCATCGTTTCGGGAGGCAGAAATTCGCCATCCACGGAAACAGTATGTTCTTTAAACATTAGATGTAGGTGTGTGTAAGTGTAGCTCTAATCCTTCTTATAACAACATCCTAGTATATTTAGGATACTGGAGTTGTTACAAAAGAAAATAATAAAAAGAGTTTAGGGGGTTGGATAAGCAAAATAAAACAAAAGGACTCAAAAGAAGACATTACCTTAAAATCGGGTAACTCCCTTTGGTTTGAGCTCAAAGGCTTCCTTGGAAAGACTTCTGCCCGAAGTGAGGATTCAAGGAGTAAGAGAGGGAAGTTGAGAGACAAAATGGGCAGAGGTTGTCCGAGCCAAAGGCTTTGGGAGTGTGGGTAAGGTGGTAGAGGTGGGGGCCTTTTATAAGAGGAGAGGAGGGGCACTCTTGTAAAGTTTACAAAATGTTACTTTATTTTCAAAAGAGTTTCGGATTTTAAAGGTCCCAAATTGATGTATTTATATGATAAGGTGATTAGGGTTCTAAATCCACTCATCCAATAGGTTTTGGACATGTGTAGGTCTTAGATTTTACATTATCCTTCCATTTTATTTAAATCGTTAAATAATGAGGTCATCGCTGCATCATCATGATGTCATAAATAATTTAATTTATTTAATGTCTAAAAATTATAAAAAAATACTATGATGTAGGAAATATTTTTATCTTTCCAATGACTATTTATAGTCAAAAATATGACTTGTATAACCCCATGTAAAAATTGTTTTAGTAAAACATTTCATGTTTGTGTCATTTTTTACTTTAACATTAAATAAAAGGTATTTATGTCATTTTCCAACCAAAGTGGCTCCATGGGGTCCCCAAGTTGACCCATGGATTGTCTTGGTCGGCCATGACACATCCAATGAGGGTAGGACATGTGTATAGGTAATTTTATTTTATTAAAACATTATTCTTACCTTAAACTACACTAATTATCTCTAATTGCGATTAAGAACTTAAGAGTTACTATTCACCAAAAAATTATTTTAATCTCATTGAACCACATTTTACATCTTAATTACAACCATGTATGTCATATTTTTTAAATTCAAGACACATAAGTGGTAAAATTTCATTTAAACGAAAAATCATTTTTTTATAAGTACCACTCAGTGGTTTCACTATTCATCAAAAATTGAAGTTTTTCAGAAAAATACCAAAAATTCACCCTAAGCTATATTTGATATTCCGAATCAAAAATGAAGTCTATTTTACAAAATTCAAAACATATAAGTCACATTAATTAATTTAATAATTAATTCCCGCTGTCATGACAAATAGCGTGATTTTATGAAACAATAAGTATCAAAAGATTGGCACTAGTTTAAGTCCGATTTCAAAGTGAAATTAATTCAAACAAACAATATTGGATTTAATTGTAAAAATATTTTCTAATTTCACTTTAAAACCAATTCAAATGATTATCTAATCATCTTAATAAATTATATTAAAAAGAGGTTTTGAATTAAAATACAACATTTTACACTTCATTAAAAAAATGAACTTTATCGGAAAAAATACCAAAAATTTACACAAAGTAAATTTTGATGTCCCGATTCTAAAGAAGAGTTATATTTGGTCCAATAGAATTTATAAGATTGATCAAAACTATATTTAATGACGGTTCGCCGTCAAAAGGTGATAAGTGAACCCTTAGTGAAAATTAGGGTATAAATGCCTAAAATTGAATTCTTTCTGTATTTTAAGCCTTTATCTTTTATTGGATAAATGTAAAAACATTTAAAAAACATATATAATCATATTTTAGTTATTTCTATCCATTCCCTCCAATACAACGGCTACATGTTAACTACCATTTAAAATAATATTATTATATTACTAGTGTGCAACGTAAGTTTTCAGAGAAACTCATCGTTGCGTATCGAGTACGCAATCAAACCTAGCAAACCATTTACAGTAAAATTAATATTTAATTCGAAATATTAATATATATGAAAATTATTTATTCTTCATTTACCTGGGATGTTACATAAAAAGCTCCCCCTTGCTGCCTTGGAAGTTGTTTGTTGCCTCTAAAAACCCTTAGATTAGGTCACTGATTTACAATATGTCATGGTTCTTTGCAGTTGTAGAAATGAACAATGCATTGAGGTTCGAATGGAGCGTTCCTCTTCTCTATTGTAGCAGTGGGTTTTTATTGTTATCAATCAACAGCTAGCTTCCATTCTCTTCCACACCTAAAGCATTTCCTCATCCCCTTAAGGCAATTTTTGGGGCGTTTATTTCTATGCCTTTGGCAAGTGGGGTGATGGTTCTTCTTAGCACCATTGCATTTATCCATCAGATTGCTAGCATTGAATTCCACCTTATTCTTCTTATCCCCATGATACCCCTGAGATTCTCTGATCTCCATTTCAACCTTGAGGGAACATCGAACAATTTCCTCATATCCGTCGAAGTCAAGGATCACCAGTGCTTTCTGTAGGCTAGGTTTTAGCCCACCAAAGATGCGGTCAACCTTGAATTCATGTGTAACAAAAAAGTTGGAAGCGTATCGTGCAAGCCTTGTGAAGTTTTCCTCATATGCTCTGACAGATTCATCATCTTTTTTTCTTGAGAGCAAGGAAGTCCCTTTTCATTTTATGTCAGAGGGTGTGTGGAAAATATTTATCGAAAAACATCTTCCGGAAATCCTTCCATTCCAACACCTCAATCTCCTCCTCGAGCTTCGTATTTTTTATCAACGTCCAGCATTGTTCAGCTTCACCCTGCATATGATAAGCATCCAGGAGAACCTTCTCTTGTTCAGAACATTGAAGAGTGAAGAATATCTTTTCAATGGAGTTGATCTATTGTTTGATGATTGAGGGATCAAACGATCCATTAAAAGTAGGAGGCCTTTGTCTCATGAAGCTCCCGAAAACGACTTATTCTTTAATAGGGGGTTGAATGTTCCTCTTGACCCATGTTTCTATTCAAATCTTGAGGTAAATGAGAGAGAAGTGTGCCAAAGTTCACAATTCCCGCTCCCATCAGATTGGGCATCTCATTAGCACAATCATCACATTGATCTTCACATCAGTTGTTAGCCTGAGTCCTCCTATTACTATCCATTGGCTGGAATAAGAGAAATTTAGGGGTAACACATATAGGGTAATCCAAGGATAAAACTGATGACTTATAAATAACTTTTATTTCCATTACTTATGAATCCATATGATTCAATCTATGCTATTCATGATATACTTTCTAACATATATTCTTAGGGGAATTTTTTTTGATTCTCTCAATAAGGGTTCATACTATGATTTTTAATTTACCAAAGCATATCCCCTGAGAGTGTCAAAATCAATAGTGCATCAAGGCCCATTGTCGTGCACCCGTTCCCATTCGAGTCTATCTCAAAGCGGTGTTTTCAGGTTTTACCCCTAGGATACATTAGTTCCAGAGCCTCCTCTACCTGCTCATATCCAGATAGGGATTTATTTTCTTGATAAACCACTTAATCTATACTCACCAATACTTAGGGATGTTATTATACTTTTTCTTATCTCTAAGTCTCCAATAGGGTTTTCTAATCCTAATCCCAAAAATAACTAAACCTATCCTCTGATACCAACTATAACAATCATTATCTTTATTACACATTGAAACATGATTTATGACATAAATTTCACTTGATAAAACATATAATATCGAGAGGTCTAGTGTATTTGGGGATTAATATCATTACTTAACAACTTAAAACAATAAATACAACATCTTTATTGAAAACTTCCTTTACATGACCACTACATTCCCTCGTACTTAGCATTGCATGGGATAACTTGAGGACATGCATAAGAAAAGGGTGAGATATGAATCCCAATAAGGGAATAAACATGGGATAAAATGAGGAATAAAATACATGTTAGACAATAGGCATTTCAATGGAGCACAAGAGACACATTAACATAAAGTCATGATAAAGCATTATAATCATAACATGGAAATGTTGCAACAACACTTAATATGGAATTAGCATGATCCAAGGCTCATTGCACATGGAGCATGATTAAACCCTCATTGCACATGAAGCACGAGTAAAACCTCATTGCACTGGAATTATAACGATTCAACACCCATTTCACATGATGTATCATGATACTATACTTTACCCAATGCATTGGAGCGCTATCAAGGCGCACCCTTCTTAAACATTTCATTTCATGCATAAGTGTGCCACATGGATCAAAAAACATGGAATCAATCATAATTATTTATTCCACGATAAAGGGATGTGGAATACATACATGAATCTTTATAATCAATAAGAAAATGGTCATAAAGGTTAATACCATTGATAGAGAAATGGTCATGGTATTAACTACACAATGACATTGGCTTGGAAAATCGTAGTGTAATTTTGGCAGCATAATAGCGTGAAATAAGAACTCATTAAAAAATGGTTGATGAGAGAGAAAGGTGTGTCTAATCATATTTAAATGAAATGGATAGTAAGGGGGTCATATAGATACATTTCCCAAAAAATTAATGGAATTTAGATTCGTAATTAAAAAGAATTACTTGGATGTAAAAGAGGAGAGAGAAATCCCTCATGGAATTTCGACATGGTAATAGCTATACATGGAAGGAATTAATGAGAGATAAAGGGGTATCCCATCATCCAAAAATAAAGATGGAAGTATGGGGGAGGTGTCAAATCATACCCCAACATTTGTAATTGAAACAAAGGCATAACAACTTAAAGAAAATTTGACAAAAATTAGAAAGGAAGAAATCCCTTACTTGGAAGTGTGATACCAAAGGTTTGGGAGAGGCTTGAGAGAGGCTTCTTGGGAGCTTGGGTCACCTTGGGAGGAATCTATAGAGATAAGGCCAGGGGTTGGTCGATCTCTAAAGGATTTTAGTTAAGATTAATTGAAATCTTGGGTGGGTTTATATAGGAAAGGAGAGGGAATTCTTTATTATTTAGGTTTGGGACACCTCACATTAAACTAATCAAAACCACCAACCAACCCATGGTTTTTGCCCATGGTTTTTGAAAAAGGGGAGTGGAAAACAATATTTTATAAGGCCAATGGCCGAAATTCTTAAAATAATTGGGTTTCTTATGTGGAGGTGAGTCACACTCTCAAGGAAAATAATTTAAAAAGAAAAAATGTTTTATAAGTCTTGGAGGGTCCACCAAAGCATTGTAAAATAAATCAAACAAATCTAAAATCACATTATTTTAATTATAAAACATATATTGGCCGAAAATAATGTTTATAGTATTTTATTACATCATTATTGGATCATTATGATGTCATAAAACACATTATATATTTAAACAGTATTTAATTTTTACCCCAAAATTCGACTGTCTCAGAAAATTATGTAAAATTCACTGTTGGATAATTTTGACATCCTGATTCCAAAAATAATATTTATTTTATCTAAATAATTTTCTATGTATGTGAATTTTTTCTTCTAAAATAAAAACCAACATTTATTGAAAATTCATGGGTTTTGACAAAAACTACTTTCAAACCGTAATAAAAATTACAATTGCATTCATAAAATTATATGATAATTTATATGTTATAAAAAGAAATTTAATAATAATAATATTTTATTAAAATATTATTTAATTCAAAAATACATTAATTCATCAAAATAGATTTATTAGTTGAATATTAACTAAAAATACTATTTGTTATTTAAAAAATATTTACAAAGTAACAACAATAAAATGAATGCACATTATTTATAAAAAAATAATGTACATAGTCATAGTACTAGTATATTGTTACATAAAACATTATAACACCTGCATAAGACTGAATGGTAAGGTGTGCGATGATGATAGACTCTTGGGGTGGCTCGGATAACATCGCTCGGGTGGTAATCTCTATAAATTTCCACTTCTCCCATAGTTGGTTCCGCTCAAGATTAACATGTTCAAGCTTGGATTGGGCTTGGTCCAGAGGGAAGCCCAATGATTCCACCTTATTTCTGAGCTCTGACAAATGGTCTTCATATGGGGCAATTATACTGTATGAGTCCATCACTTCCTTAGTTTGTGTAAATTGGTTTTGTTAAAGCCTTACATTTATACTAATCTTGTGATCACCGTTCAACGACTATATAAGAAATGGTCACAATTCATAACGGTATTTTAAAATCTAGAAACATAAAACCAATGAAGTTCACATTTTATATATCCATAATAAAACATTTAATTAGATCAAGAAGAATTCCCATTAATGGACGTTTGGGTCATTACACCCTCTACCAATCCTTGAGTAGTTGTGTAAAAAAATGGAGAAACATAAATCAAATGTATCATCCCTAAAAAATGAACTAAAAACCATTAAAAATGGAAATTCACCCATTCCTACTTAGGAGGTACCATCCTCAACCTTAAGGGGAGAATCCAGTTACACTCAACCTTCTCATGAACAACTAAAAGCAGCGATTATTTTAAGAAGTGGGAAATCCATTGAGAAACCTGAAAAAACCATTATTGAACCATTAAAATCTTCAACAACACATTAAAATGATTAATAGACACCCATAAATTCTGAAAACCCCACTGATAATGAGAAGGAACCACAAACACACCAAACACTCAAACAACATGCTCCATTCCCTCAATGTATGAGAGGAAAATCTAAAGCATAACTGAATGAAAATTGGAGGGAAATATTCTCTTAGGTTAAGTTGAACATTCCCATTCTTAATTAAATCCAAACCATTCCTATCTACTAAAATTACCATAACGACTTGTGCAATTTTAAAATGAAATTTTCATATAAAACCAAGTCCTTTTGGCTACTAATATGAGTACCACTATTCGAGGGACCATTCCTCCAAAGTTGAAAGATCCAGGATGTATAAACATCAACATTGAGTTATGGGATAACAAAGTTGTCCAATACCTTTGTGATATAGAAGATATTGTGAACCTCATTCCTTATTCCATGTATTGTCAGTTAGGTATTGAAGAACTCCAACCCACATCTGTCACTCTTCAACTTGTTGATCGTAGTGTTTGAGTTCCTAAGGGGATATTAACAGATGTTTTGATGAAAGTTTAAAATTTCATTTACCCTGCTGACTTCATTGTCCTTGACAATCACCCAATATTAGGACATAGGAAGAAAAAACCCATCATCTTTGGTTGCACCTTCTTAGAAACAATCAACTTAGTCATTCGAGTTAGAAATGGGAACATGACAATAACCTTTAGAAACATGAGTCTTGATATGAAAATCTATAATTAAAACTCAAAAATTGAGGATGATTAAAATATATATGATGTCAATTGGATTGTTAGTGTTGATAGTGAACTAGAGTAAAATCAAGGAATTATTTAAGGATTCTTAAGTTAAGAAGAGATTGATTTACTTTTTTCACATGAGGGAAATTTGTCTCATTGGCCTGAATCTCTTTCTGATATATTATTTGATTATTTTATCGAATAACAAATAAATGATACCATTAGTGAAATAAATAATATTGAGTCTATACCCATTCATGACACTGATCTAGCCAATTTAGTGGATGAAAATTCTATTCACTATAAACCAATTCTGTCAAGAAATTTGGAAAAATAAAATGAGTTCAATAAAAAGTCACATAATTATTTTGAAAGTGATAACCAATATGATCTCAAATTGAAGGTCCTACCTTCATCACTCAAGTATTAATTCTTAGGGGAAAATTTATCCTTTCCTATTCTCATTTCTTCTACTCTTTAATTCAATCAAGAGATGATGCTTCTGGATGTCCTAATAAAGAATAAGAAAGAAATTGGATGGACCCTTTTTGAAATTCCTATGATTATCCCACTCATTGGAACTCATAGGATTGTTCTTGAATCTCATTTCAAACCATGTTGTCAAACTTAGCATATATTCAATCCTAATCTTATGAATTTGGTAAGGAAATAACTTCTTAAGTCTTTGAAAGTGGGAATCATCTACCCCATTGTTGAGAGTCGGTTGGTAATATTTTTCATGTTGTCCCAAAGAAAGTTGGAATCACTATGTTCACCAATGAGGATGGTGACCTTATCCCCACAAGGTTCAGTAGTGGATGGAGAGTCTTCATTGATTATAGGAAGCTCAACTCATTTACCAAGAAAATCCATTTCCCCATTCCCTTTATTGATCAAGTCCTCAAGTGAGTGTTGGGTCATTAATTGAACTAATTCATAGATGGATTCTAAGGGTATAATAAAATTGTGGTCTCCTTATTGGATCAAGAAAAAACAACCTTCACTTGTCCATTCAACACTTTTTCCTTCAAGTGCATGTCCTTTGGGTTATGTAATTCCCCTGGTACCTTCTAGCGGTGCATGATCAGAATCTTCTTAGACATGGTGGGGGATTTTTTAGAGGTCTTTATGGATGACTTACCAATCTTTGTGAATAATTTTTAGGTATTCCTTATAAATTTTGAAAGGGGATTTTTCAATATGTGAGGATAAGAATCTCATCCTAAACTAGGAAAAATTCCATTTCATGGTAAAGGAATGACTTGTTCTAGGCCATTTGGTCTATGGTAGAGGGATTGAATTTGATAAATCAAAGGTATATATAATTATTTACCTCCCATATCTTAAAATATTCAAGTAAGTGAGGTCCTTATTAGGAAATGATAGTTTCTTGGGAAGGTTCATTACGAATTTAATCTCCATTTCCCGACCACTTTTTGCTCTTTTGGTGAAAGATGATCCATTTTTATGTATTGAAATTTATGAAGAATCCTTATCTATACTCAAATCAGAAATTATGTATCCAACTATCATGAAATATCCCAATAGGAACCTTCCATTCGAGATCATGTGTGATGAGAGTGACTTCGTTGTAGGAGAATTCTTAGGTCAATAGTGTGAGAAAACTCCATGTGTAATTAATTATGTGATAAAATCTTTAAATGATGAAAAAATCAACTACAACACCACTGAGAAAGAGTTACTTGCTACTATCTTTGAATTATAGAAATTCAGGTCCTATCTATTAGAATCACCCATCATTGTCACCAATCATTCATCCCTAAAATACCTTTTCCCAAAAAAATATGCCAAATATAGATTAATTTGGTGGGTCCTTCTTATTCAAGAGTTTTATTTAACCATTAACGATTAAAAAGGGGGTTGAAAATGTTGTAGCTTATTATCTCTCTAGAATGTAATTCAAAGAAAACTCGCATCAACTTTCTATTTATGATTCATTTTTCGATGAGTACCTCTATTCTCTGAGTGATTTCCCATGGTATGCTGACATAGAAAACTATTTGGTGATGGGTGACATTCCAAAATTCCTCATAACCCAAGAGAAGAGGAAATTCCTTTCTAATTTCAAACACTATGTCTTTGATGATTCATACCTCTTCATGTTCTTTCCCGATCAAATCATTAGGAGATGTGTTCTAGATTCTGAGAAAGAGTCCATTCTAAAATTCTACCATGGAGATGCATGTGGAGTCCATTTTTCCACAAAGAAAACTACTGAAAAGGGTCTCCAAATTGATTTCTACTAACCTAAACTCACTAAGGATTCCTACCAATTCTGCCAAATTTGTCCTCAATGCCCACAGTTAGGATCCACTACCAAAAGGAATCAAATTCACCTCACTCCCATTATAGTCTTTGAAATCTTTTATTGTTGGGGAATTGATTTCATGGGACCCATCCAAAAATATTGGGGATATATCTACATCCTCTTAGTGGCTGATTATGTCTCAAAATAGATTGAGGCCATTCCCACCAAGTCTAATTACCATCATATTTTGATTTGATTCTTAAAAGAGCACATATTTCCTAGATTTGGAATCCCTAGAGTTATCATTAGTGATCATGGAACCCATTTTTGCAACCATCCCTTCTTGAAACTAATGTCTAAGTATGGGATTTCTCATATAGTTTCAAATTCCTACCATCCTCAAACCAATGGTCAGTTTGAGTTAAGTGTATAAGGATATTAAGAAAATTATTGAAAATACTATCAATACCTATAGGAAAGATTGGTCTGAGAAACTTTTGAAGTCCCTTTGGTCATATTGCACTGTTTTTAAAACCATCATAGGAATGTCATCAAATAGGATGGTTTGTGGAAAATCAGTCCATTTACCTATTTAAATTGAACATAAGTCCTTTTGGGCAATAAAAAAAGAACATTGAAATTTCTTTGGATGAAGTGAAGAGGAAATTAAATCTTAATGAACTTCAGGAAATTAAGATGGACGAATATTAAAATTCAAGGATAAATAAATCTAGAGTTCAAGCCTACCAATCTAGGAATATCAAAGTCAAACACTCTGAACTGGGAAAATTTGTGCTCTTGTATATTTCAAAATTTCATTTACACACGAGAAAGTTAAGGTCTATATGGCCATTTACTTACATAGTGCATCATGTGTACCCTCATGGGGCTTTAAAGATTCAAGATCCCACTATCATTCATGTCTTCAAAGTCAATGGTCATAGGTTAAAACCATTCATCGAATCATTCAATAAACAAGAAACAAATGAGGAGTTAACTAAGACAACCTATGAACTAGAAAAAATTGATAGATTTAGGGTCTAAGTATAGAAAATGACTTTAAACTAAGTGCTTTTTGGGAGGCAACACATCATCAACATGAATTTTATTTTATTATTATTATTATTATTATTTTTTTTTTTCTGTAAAAAAAATCAATTTTAAAAAAAATATTTTCAACTTTGATTTTCATATTTTTTTCTATTGTTATTATTTTATTTTATTTATTTTTAATTTATTTTCTTATGTGAAATATATATTATATTTTATGTGATTATATATATATGTGTGTATATATATTTTAAAAAATGGGAAAATAAAATAAAAAATAAAAAAATTAGAATATATATTTTTGTGCAAAAGGACACATCATAGGTCATGAGGACAACCCCGTCTCATCTGGCTAAGCTGCGTGACTTGAACTGATGACCTAAGGGAGATAGGGGATTGCGCCTTCCACTTAACTACACCCTATATTGTTTCATTCTTACACCATTTCTATATTTATACATATATTTAATATTTTTTGTATATATATATATATATTCTTTCCTCTTGTACGTTGAGTCTGTTTTTGATATGAAAAATTTAACAAGTACATTTTTTTCCATTCATTTTGTTTTTCTTAGTTAAGGGAACCTCTTGGGGGTTTCATGGTTTCTAATTGTGTTGGTGTATAAGATTCAGGGGATTCTAAGTAACGATGCATCTCTGATTGGCATGGAGATCAAAGGAGTAATCAGGAGCATCATAAACTTTAATTTTAACCACAAGGTGACTTTGTTCCATGTTTATTATTTGAATTTACTTTTAGTACTCTTCTCTTATACCTATATACCCTTCTAAATTTTCTTTTATTTAATCATGGGGGAAAGTTTTATTTAAAGTTGGGGCGGGGGGTGAAATAAAAAATTTCTTTTGTGTACATAATTTTTTTTTAAAAATTTAAAATAAATTAAAATAAAAAAATACATGAAATGTTAAATTAATTTAACCTTGAACATGATAATACACATTAAATTCTTTTAAATTTAATATAAAATAATTTTATATACCTTGATTTTGATTTTAATACAATTTTAAGTTCATGAGAATAGATTTTGGAAAGTGTGGTTGTCCGATTTGATTTTTTCACAATTTATATTTTCATCCATTTAAAAAAACACAACACACATCCTTTATATTATGGGGTATTTTTTTTTGAGTTCTTATAGTCCCATAATAAAGGGAAAAGGTTTGGTCATCAATTTAATTTACACATGAGTATTAAAAAAAAGAAAAAAAAGAAAAAAATCGATTGCCCGTAGAGAAATGGATTGACCTAATGTGTGGCTTTTGGAACATGGGGATCATGAATCCATAGGTTTCTGGACCAGATTTGGGAATTTTATCTCTATTTTTGGTAATTTGATTTTTTTTCATTGAGTTAACTAGATATGATGCTTAAGTATATGAGCTTCACTTGGTGTCCTAAGGTCTTTGAGCTTGGGAGTAATCGGTAAAGTCTCTCTACATGAGTTGAATCAATTGAGTTCAATTTCAATTACCATAGAAAAATTGAATAAAATAAAACACAAAAAATTTAAATAAAATAAAAATAAAAAACGAATACTGATCTTAATATTAAAATGTGATTCCACTGAGCGCTTCCATATTTTCTCCCTTTAATAAATATGAACCCCCGTGTCCATTGTAACGCACAACACATCATCATGCTTAATTGAAATCGGACGAAATGTGGAGATGAATTTGAAAAAAGGAATGGGATTAGTATTGGGATATACCTCTGAACCTATCTTGATTTAAATTATTTTTATGGGTTTTATAATTTTTTCGTATGAGGTCTTTTGGTGAACATTGTTTATGAAATTTTTTTTTTGGAAAAGAGAATTCAAATTTCATATTTTTGAGATACATTATGCTCGGGACTAGAAAAACTCAAGTTTTAGGTGTTATTATCCAATTAAATAGGATAATATCGACTATTTATATTATATTATTCATGTGATTAATTATTTATAAACACCATTTTTAGTGCATTTTATAGTTTGAAAAATATTTCACATTATGATTGTAATTATTTTTTCAAGTGCACTATTACTTGATACATAATTGAACACCTCTTAAAACATGAAATGTTCATGATTTTAATTTAATATTTAATTTTAAGGTTTGTAATTCTATTGTGAACATTTCATAATTTTGGAGTACTTGAAGATTGGCATTGGAAGACTACCAAAGTGGGCCTTGAACCAACAATATTCTGGGCAAAGTGATTTGGATAAAATCCCAATAAAATTATTAAATTGAACAATATACAAGACCAATTATTCTAAAATTTAAACAATATATATAGAAAATCATGGGGAATATTTCATTAAATAGTTTCCATAACTAATACTGATGTTTTAATTTAGTTTTAGGCATCCCAAGTTGAAGATACAATTCTGGGCCAGATTCTACGACCCACAAATATATCCCACCATTTCAATCGTATCTCTAAAACAAAAAAATAATTTTGAGATTAAATTTTACATGATTTTAAGGGATATCATAATATACATTTTTTTTTCTATAGAACACCCAAATTATTCCATATATAATCTCATTGCAGAGCCTTTGTTTGGTGGATGCAAGTTGACTGCCTTTTCGGGTCAAGGGTGGAAAATCCCAAATTCCACAAACTTTCCACCACCCTAGGCCAAACATACTCAAGTGAGAAGTCATTTAATTTTGGGGGACTTAACCAAGACTCTTGAAACTTATATTTAAGTTAGTGGTGGTGAAGTATTTGAGGCATATTTTGTGCTTGGTTTCATTGTATTATTATAATGTCTCTTTGTGTTTGTAATCACATTTCTTTCTCATGTAAGTTATTAAATTCACCTTAGTTTCTCAATAAAAGATCTTTCTTTCCTCTTATAATATTATTATTCATATCAAGTTGACACTATTTCCTCAATATTTGAATTTATTCACAACAAACCTTGTGAAATTTATCACAAAATAGTGGATTAATCATTATTTTGTTGTTTTTACTTATTCAATTATGCCCTTGTAAGTCTACTTCCCACTTCCGTTGAGAATATGTCATCAATGGAGGGATAAATATTTTATGAATTTAACCAAGGGAGTATCAAGGGGATGTATTGGATTTTATTTCTCACTCTCTAAATGTTTATTAATTTATTTTATTTGAGTTTTTTTATTCAATGGTTTTTTCTCTTCCTATTACTTATTGAATTTTATCGCCCCAATTTTATGTTGTAATAAGATCCTTTACCTTGGAGTGCTCATGAAAACGATTCTACATGTTTATATATTATTTTCATGTGTATTTTAAGGTTTTCAACTAGTATGTGATGATGATAGTTTGATTTCATTGAATGAATCCTTCTTGAGTTAATGAAATTTAAATCGTTAAAAAAAATAATTTCATCCAATCAATCCCTTGTAATAACCTAGGATTAACCCTTTATCATAAATTGAAATCACATAGTTATTTTGGTGCTCTTTTAAAACCATCTAATATCAACTCAAAGTTGGAAAATTCATAGCCAATAACAATACATAGAATTTATGTGTCTATAGGTTTCTTCTTAGGTCTATAAGGATTGGACAACCCATGCTACACCACAAGTGATGGCTTAACCCTAAAAATATAGGTAAATTTGGGTGAGACGCGTAGTTTTGGGTCTCTTACATTCATATGGCATATTATATCCTTTTCTCCTCACCTATAACTAGATTTTTGAGTAGGCAGAGTGGTGTGGCCTTTTCTATCAGAAGGATGTGTACCTTTCCTTTTATTTATATGTAATTCTTTCAACCATTAAATTATTCTTTGAGGTGTGTGTTTGGATTTGTAGAATCGTTCCACCATGATAGCCTTGAGTCATATTCTTAGAAGGTAGTGAAGACCATGCACTAGAGGTGGTGGGCCCTGAGCCTCTAGTAATACCTCCTATAGTTCAAACTATGGAACCAAATTATATTCATGATATGGGCACCAATTCCAATTTTGTGGGGAATATTTCTGTATGATGCAGTCCATACAGGGTGTTGTTCTACCTACCCCGACTATAGAAGATTCAACTCTGGAGTTTTAGAAGAAGCATCCTCCCAACTTTTTGGGGGATAGAGGACCACATGCTACAAATTCATGGACTGAGGCTATGTTTTCTATTTTTTAGCATTTGGAGGTGCCACCAGAGTGGATGGTTAAGCTCACTGCGTATATGCTATGGGGTTCTTCCAAAAGATGGTGGGATGTTATTACCCTGGTAGAATGACATTGAGATGTGATAAGGGTGAACTTATAGATTATATTATATGATTACTTCTTTACTAATAAATTTAGGGATTACTGGTTTAGGAATTTCATGAACCTGTAGTAGGGATCCATGTCATTCATGGCACATTCTCCCTGTTTCACCAAGATGCAACAATTCTCCCTGACTCTAGAGGGTGATGATTTCCTGACTATGAGATGATTTGAGGAAGGGTCGGTATACTCCATTTGATCACATGTCAATGTAATTTGGTTGACTACTATTTTTGAGATTGTCAATTGGGACCTCATTACTGAGAGGAATTTGAGGGAAGATGATGGTGGGAACCAGGGTAGTTCAGCACCCAGACCTAGTAGTCTTTCTTATAGATGGAAGAAGAAATGTTTCAAGATTTCTCATGGGGTAGTAGAAGTCGGGAAACTCTTATAGATAGTTCCCTTATATTTCACAAGTGCGGGTATTTGGGACACACAAAACCCCACTGTATGTGGGATCTAAATGAATGCAGAGGTTGTAGTAGGATGGGGCATATCTAGTAATTTTTGAGGACTTTTCCATCAATATCTAGTGAGAGGTGATATACACCTACCTCATGTTCTAGAGTGGGGATAATAGTATCTCACCCGGAAGGAAGCTGGAATACCATTGATCACTCAGGCTGAGGTGGTGGTTTCAGAAGAGGTAATAAAACTCTAGACTTACAGTGCTAGAAGAGTTGACCTACTTATGGAAGTTAGGTTGAGAATTAGGGTCATGATATAGTCTAGTTACATGCAGTACAACCTATGATAAAGGAGCATAGAATCCAACCTTCTACTATTCAAGGGACTATTCTAGTAGCCACTACCTTAGTGTCTTATTTACTTTACAAATTCATGCCACATTATTTTATATCTATGGAAATTATAGAGAGTATGGGCCTCAAGATAAAATGCTTCTATGGCTTCATGAAAATTAATACCCAATTGGATATCCGATTAGATAGAATTCACCATTATAAGGATTTTCCGGTTGAGATATGTGGTTATATTTTTGTATGGAATCTTTTAGTCCTTGACATGGAAGGGTTTGATGTGATTATAAAGATGGATTGGTTGGGTCCCTATCTAGCCCATATTGATTATTATCACTAGATGGTGACATTTACATCACCAAAGGGTGGAAGAAATATGCATACAGGGGAATGGGATTTCCACGAGTCTCGTGATAGACATGAGAAGTAGGGGATAGGTAGAATGAAAGTCCATATTGCTAATCTATTCAAGGATGATTAGGAGGCATGACCTATTATTTTCCCTTCTATGGTGGATCTTTTTAGGGACATATTCCCCAAATAATTTTCCAGGCTACCTCTAGTGAGAGAGTTAGAATTTACCATTGAGTTTATTCCTAGAGTGGCACCAATATCCATTCCTCCTTATAGGATGGCACCTACGGAGCTTCTGGATATCAATAAATAGTTGGGGGACCTGGAAGCAAAGAGTTTCATCTGACCTAGTACCTCTCTAAAGGGTTCACTGGTCCTTTTTTATAAGAAATCAGATTGGTCCATTAGGATTTTCATGGATTACTGACGGTTAAAATGGCTTATGATAAATTACCAGTGTCCACTACCTCAAATATATGACCTATTTGATCAACTCTTAGGAGATCATGTTTTCTAAAAGATCGATTTGAGGTTGGGATATCATCAGGTGTTTTTTCAGAACTTCAAATATAACTCAACCATCTTTTTTGAGTAGGGGTGGTCTTTATAATTACTTGTTAAGGCCATTCGGTTTAAAAAATGTGCCAACTATTTTCATGGCTTTGATGAATCGAGTTTTCCACTCGTATCTGGATTCATTCATGGTAGTTTTTGTGGATGACATTATAGTGTATTCTTGTTCTTTACACAACCATGGAAAACATTTTGAGATCATTATAAATACACTAAGAGAGAACTTATTTTATGGTAATATCATCGAATTCCACCTTTTGATCGATAAATTCCACTTCCTAAGTCATATAATCTTGGAAAAAGGAGTATTTATAGACCTAGAGAAAGTGAGAACTATAATTTCCTAGGAGAATACCAATAAAATATTAGATATACATATTTTATTAGGGATAGTCGAGTATTACAGATGCTTAATCTAGGATTTTTTATGCCTAGAAACTCCTATAATTGGCTTGACTAAGAAAGGTGTGGAATTTGTATGGTCATAAGCTCATGAAGCAGCCTTTCAGGAGTTAAAGTAAATATTGAATTGAGTACCAATCCTGAATCTACCAAAGTTAGGTAGGTGATATATTTTTTATTATGATACATCAAGTATTGGTATGAGGGTAGTTCTAATGTAGGATGAGTGAGTTTTAGCATACATGTTTTGTTAGTTTTGGATTAATGAGAAAAATTACCCAACACATGACCTCGAGTGAGCCGCTATTATTCATGTTTTACAATTTTAAAGATATTACTTACTTGGGATTTTTTTAGTATTCAAAAATCAAAAAAGCCTCAAGTACATCATTAAATAGTGTGATTTGAATCTCAGGTAGTAAAAATGGGTTGATTACCTACAATCATTTGATTTTGAGCATGACTATATGTCTAGGAAGGTAAATACAATGGATGATGCTTCAAACTAAATGACACAGACACATGTTGGTCAGGAGGCCCGTGGTGAGTGGCATCTCATGGCCTCGTTTTTAGAAATGAAAGTTTAGTTTCAGGAGGATCCTGGGAAGAATATCCTCTCATATTTGGTAGTGACCCCTACCCTTCTAGAATGGGTAATAATGAGGCAAATCGTAGATCCCAAGGGATTAGTACTGAGGGAAAGTATCTCAGATGACGATTCATCTTCTGATTGGACCATGGATGAGGGTTAGACTTTATGCTTCCATAGGCGTGTCTGGGACCCAAAAGAAATCTGAGAGGAGTTGATATAGGAATATCGTGCCTCAGTTTGGGAAGTACATCCTGATGTCACCAAGATGTATCAAGACTAATGCTCCCAAAATTAGTATCCTACTATGAAATTGTATATTGTCAGCTTTATCACTCAGTGTCCTACCTTTCAACAAATGAATCTAGAACATCAGTGATCAAAAAGTCTTTTACAACTGTTGTCCATTATCTAGTGGTAATGGGATAATGTCTCTATCGAATTCATGAGAGGTTTACATATATTTACTCATAGAAATTACACAGTTTGGGAGGTCACTGATTATTTTACAAAGGTCACACATTTCTTACCTGTTTGAGAGACCTTCTTGGTAGACAAGCTAGGGAGGATATAAATATTCATGGAGATCATCATTATATCATATATGATAAGGATTCTCGTTTCACATATCATTTTTGGAATGTATTTTAGAATGAATTGGGTACATAGGTACTTCTGAGCATGGCCAATCACCCTCAAACTAACATATAGATAGAGAATATGATTCAAGTATTAGAGGACATTCTCTATACATGTGTCACTATCTTTGGGGTTTATTAGGAGAAACACATTATCCTAGTGGAGTTCTCTTACAATAAAAAACTTTAGGCTACCATCTATATGGATCCTTATGAAGTCTTATATGGTAGGAATTTATGATTACCTTTATGCCCGCTAGAGGTAGGGGAGACAACTTTGCTTGGACCAAATATTGTCCTGGATACTTCAGATTAGGTGTAATTGATCTGGAAGCGCATGTTGAAATATCAGTCTAGATAGTAGTCATATTCCAATCAATTTCAATGATAACTTGATTTTGAGGTTGGGAATCCATTTTTCTTGCGAGTTTCACCCAGGTTGTGAAATCATTGAATTTTGAGGTAGGGTAAGATATTGCCTATATTCATCGGTCCCCTTGGTTCTTTGAAATGAATCAGAACAGTTCCTTATCAGATAGCATTTCCTCATAGATATCATTCTATGCATGATGCATCTCACATATCTCAACTTCACAGATACTATCCATACCTATTGTATGTTTTCCATCCTAATGAGGTTGAGTTAGTGATGGATTCTTCTTTTAGGGAGTATCCAATGAGTATTTTGGATCAGAGTGTGAAGAAACTCAGCAGTAGGTCAGTCACTTTAGTATGGGTACTATGGAAACACGATCGAGTACAAGAAGAGATCTGGGAGTGGGAAGCTGATGTTTGAGCCTAGTGGCCAGATCTTTTCTCATATGATCTCTCTTTATCCAAATAATTCTAACTCGGGGGTGAATTTATTTAAGGAGGAGAGGATGTAATGAACCGAATATTCATAAAGTTACAACTATTTTTTTTTCAATTTAAATCCTCTTTTATCTTGGTAAACAAGATATATTACCTAAGGAAGGTTTTAGAAGCATCCGATGATTTTTCAAAGCCCGAAGCTTTGAGAATTTAATAAATAGTGTCAGATTCATGGTTAGATCATGGTTAGTACTAATTGTTCAACTCAACTTTGTAGGTAACTTATTGCACAAGATATGAATATTGGTTTTTATATAACCATGTAAGCTAGGGAACATTCCCATGTGGTATTGTAGTTGTTTTTGAAAGAGGTATTTCTCATGGATTGAGCATGGCTGGGCTAACCGTGTTCCTGACCCATGTGTGTTGGGTTTAAGGGAATTATCTTGCACAAAGTTGGTGCACAATTTATCCAACCATGTGTCCAAACCATGAAACACATTTTTTAGGGTGATTTGATGATTTTCCCTATAAATTAATTAAAACCCTCACCCCTATTTTCCTTTCACATTTCTAATGTACAACCCTTTTTTTACTCTCCCATGAACAGATCCTACTTATCTTCTAGGTTATTTAATAAATCCTCAATATGACCATTGTTTTCATCACTTTCAGAATCATTGGATCTACATTAATAGGGTTACTAATCCTCTTTCTTCCTCACATCATTTATCTTCCCATATCCTACGCTATTTTGGTGTGAGATCATTTTCCCTATTTTTAGGGCATTTTTCTATTTTATAATTTTCCTCCATTCTTCTTCAAACCAAATTCTGTGGCTAGATGAGTGGTCATCCATAGTCCTATGTTAGGTGGTATAGTATTTTTCCCTCAATTTTTAAGTGTTCTAATATTATTTTACAGTAGTGCCTTATGCCAGAATTTTCCACATGTTGACTAAAATGTGTTAAACTTCTTAAGTTAAATATGTCATGTCTAAATACTCTAATGGATTGTATTGAATGATTAGAGGGGGATGAACAATTTATTTCCACACCTTTGGGTGTGATAAATGAAATTACTTCCGTATTATAAATGTTTATATGAATAAACACCTCATAAGTGTTTGAATTGTCATAGAAAAGTGAATTTCCATTTTTATTGTAATTTTTTAGTTGACCAATACACTATCTAATTGTTTGGATTAAATTAAACAAAGGGTAGTGGGTGGAATGACCATGCCACATGTTATATATATTTATAAATCTGAATTTTATGAATTTTGTACCCTTGGTTATTTGTGCTGATCAATTATGAATGCATTAGAGGTGATCCTTAATGTTATTATTATTATTATTATTATTATTATTATTAATATTATTATTATTATTATGAGTATACCATTACTACTGGATGGTGAAAAATGGTTAAGGGTTCTGTTGAGCATGGAATTTTATGCTCCCTTACATTGGATGTTGTTTGTGGTGTCTCACACCATTATAATTTTATCTGTATGTTGGGAAAGACAGTCCACATTCCCAGGCTTCTAGTTTTTGGTGTGGAAATTCACCCCACCATCTCGAGTGATGGGCATGATGTCTCACATTCATATGAGATTCAGGGATAATCACCTTAATGGATCCATTGGATTGTTAAACTTGTTATAGATTCTTGAGTTACACCTTGGATCAAGCTAGCACCTTGTATCCATGTATATAGCTCTAAACATCGACACGTATAGGGTGAATATACATGTATACATAATATATATATATATATTTATAAACACGACTACTATATATATATGGTTATTGATTAGACTCATTCTGGCCTATGTTGAAGAAGGTAGATCCATCCAGGTGTCCTATAAGAACCTAATCTAGTTAGTATTTATTTTCCCACATTTCTTATTATTTTTATTTCATGCACACTACTATGATATGTACATTGGATGGATTATTTATAGACACCAATGGTGGTGGCCTACTGGGTTTATCTCAAACCCAACTCAAGTTGACTTTGGTACCTGAGGAGACCTTATGACTACAGGTATGGAAAAGATAAAGCACCCAGTTACAGATACTTGATCTATTTTAATTATAACTTAGAGCATGGGAGTAGAGGACCGACCATATGCTCTCGATTATAATATATTTCCCTTTTTTCCCTTTTTGTATTTTTTTCATATCATGATGTATATGCCTATCCCATGTTTCCCCTTCTTTTGTATATCATCATGACATGAAATCATTGTATATGACTCTACCCTTTGGATTTAGATTATTATTTTAGTTTCTTAGATGTTTATACTTGTACTACTTATTTATTGTATCTGTTTTCACTGTTCCATCTACTATTTTGTGCTTCAAATATTTTATATTTATTTATTATTATCCACTGTGCCACTCTGATAAGAGGGTATAGTCTACCCATTATACCACATTGGACCCTCTCTTCTAGTTGGTAGCCTCTGGTGTATGGAGAGGTGCGCTTGAGGCCACGTGACCCACACGGTCGTGGCACTAGTCAAGTGGATCCTGGGTCAGGAAGTTGTATTATTAATCTATATTTATCCTTATTTATATTTATTTTAATTAAAGAAATATAATTAAATCTTTTCATTACCCATTTATTAATCACTCATAGTAAAATTTATCCACCGATCATTAATGATTCTATTTGTTCCACCCATTCTTAGGTAAAGTTTCAGTAATTGATTATTGATCTTATATTAATAATATTCAAAAAGGAAATAGGTATGATTAAGTTTTTTATATATTTCTTGAGTTACATGACTATTTCATAGATATTATGGAAACAGTTCATAGAGAATAGTTAGAAATCCACGTTTTTGTGAACATTGAATCAATAAAAATAATTGATGATATTAATGAATTTAGTTATGTGTATTAACATTATAAAATCACAAAAAAAATTAATTTCATCATTATTACCAAATATTATGATTATTTACACTTTATTAGTCATTCATGATGAAAAACCAATAACAACATTCATGTAGTTGGTAAAAATGACCAAAACATGAATATGTTATAACATATGAACGTGTGAGAATATTTTATTGTATTATTATACCTTAACTTTTACATAATAATATAGGTTTAAATTACACATTACTAAGGTGTTAAATCATTTTTAATAAGTTGTGTACATAAAAGATAAATAATAATGATTAAGGAGAATATAGAACTTACATTAGAGAGTCAAATATTCTCATAAATACCTTCTAGGAAATGAAGGATTTATGACTCCTTATTATAGAAATAAGTTCCTAAATATTTGATAGGATTATTATAGAGATAAATTGGGAAAATATTGAAGAATAAACCAAATGATATATTTGGTCTGAGATAGTAATAGTGGGTGGGCATTTATAAGTGTGAGGAGGGGAGTCTTTGAAATAAAAAATTAAATGTTTTAGATTTCCATTCACAAGTGCTCCACTACACCCCATAATGATCCAATAAATTCTTTAATGATACAATCTATTTTTTATTAAAAATATTTGACCATTAACACCATATTGGATGAATTATATCATGAATGCATATATTTGATGTAATTTTTAACGAATCTTACCGTATTTCACCATTTTTACCTTATTTGACTATTTTAATAAATAATTACTAAACATCAACACATAAATAATTTTGAATTTTTTATTTTAAATATTGAATACATTTTAATAAATTCAAACTCTAAGTGTGATAAAATTAACTTTAAAAAAAATTCATAATGTATAAAAAAATAGTTTTTAATTTTTTTAATCATTAAAGGATTTTATTCTTATTAAATAACATTTAATATTAATTATGTGATTATTATAGTAAAATAAAATCATATAATATCATTAATCAATTTAATTTATTAATATATAAATTCATAACTTATTGAAACAAAATTCATTCAAAAATACATATTTTAACATTAAATGATTTTATTCCCATTTATTTAAAATTATTTATTTATCAATTGATCATTAATTGAATTTTAGTAACCCATTTTTATTAAAATATTTCTTCAAAATCTATAAATATAGTTAATTTGAATCATTATTTAAAATTAATAAATTTCCTAAAAATGTAAAATGTACAAAATAAACATAATACTACTACTAATAATATATATATTTTAAAATATCATTTGTTGAAATAATAATTACATGTTGATATATTATTAACTTCTTCTTATAAAATCCATTATAACTTCTATATAATCCCTAATAGATAGGAAATCGATTATGCTAGTCACGAGTGGTGTTTTGACTAGCATGGATCTCATAGTGATCTACAAGAGCATAGACTTCTCCCATAGATAATTTCACTCAAGTAGTATTTTTTGATGTTAATATTGAAATTGGTCAAGGTAAGACCCTATTAGTCATACCACCTTCCCTTTTTTGGACAAATCATCCTTATATGGAAGCTTTCTACTACTTGATTCCATAACATTCACAATTTTTAAATTAATTTCACAATATAGTTACTTCTATTTATAGATACCATATTAATGAATATATTTAAATAGGAACATATTAAGATTATTTTAATTTAGTGTCAGATATTATTTAGACTAACCAAATACCCCATTATTCATTCTTTTATCAAATGATTGTATGTTCCCTGCGGTCATATATGCCTAATGGTCATAAATTCCTAATGGATATATAACAACCACATTTACCATTTATATTCCTATATAATGCATTACAAACATTTATAAAACAATTCATTCTATACCATAATTATTTATTTTTATATCTTACCATATTTTTAATTTTTTTACTATTTCTATAGTTATCATCGATGATATGATCCTCATAGGTGATTGTATTGATGAATATTTCAATCTTGTTGTATTTTTTATTTTCTTATGGTTTTATTCCTTTTTTAATTTTCATATTTTTATTTCATTTAGCTATTTTTAATGTATATTACATTGTAAAATCGTTACTTAATGGAATGAATCTTTGTTTATCTTAGTTCAGTGTTTTTTATAAGATAATTTATTTAACAAACTAGATTTATTTAAAAATAATTTAATAATTTTTTTGGGGATTATATTCTCCACCATTGAAAAATTTCACCATTGAAATTTCAATACATAGATGAAAATAGATGGGGGTAATTTTTTCTCATTACATCTTTGGATTCCCTTGTTTCTTTCTCAAAATTATGATTTTTCCAAAAGACTTTGACATGATATGTGGTCTTGTTTAATGATACTTTTTCTCTATGATCCAAGATCTCCATCATCTAGTACTCAAAAGAGATACCGTGTTCCAATTATGCAACCTTTGATTTTAGTACATTTTATGGATATGGTTTGTCCTTACTCAAAAGTAATTCATTACACTCATCTTGCACTTGGGATATGTTTGGTGGAAATTCTAAGTGAAAAGATATAGTCCCCATTAAATCCAAAATCTTGGAGGGATCAATGAATTTATGGTTTAGATTTTATTATTCACAAATCCTCTATCCCACTCCTATGTGGATATTTAAAGGATACTTTTTCAACAACTTGAAACTCCAGATCTCACTAATTATTATCAACATAACTCTTTTATGAAAATTTCACTACTTTTATATCTCAATGAATGGTTTGAATACTCTTGATCATTTCTTGAGAAATATATAGTCATAATAACTTCCTCCCAATAAATTTATCATGATATTTTGGAGTTATTCATCTCTTCCTATACAAAGATTTATATGGTTCTATTTGGATAATTGATTAAAAACTATTGTTATATGAGAACTCAATTAGAAGAAGACGTTTAAATCAACCTATTTGAAATAAATCAAGAAATATATTTCCATATTTTGAAATTTCTAAATAGTCCTTCCATATTAAACATCTATTTTAAGATGATACACTATTAGGAAGTTCAGCTCTATATCTAATGCTTGATGAAGGATTATTTAGAACAACAATGTGAATTTTAGATCTCATTAAGATAAAATAGAAAGTGGTAATCAATATAGTCTTACCACTTCCTTTATATATTTCGTAACAAGTTTATTAATTGAGAAATTATTTCATATAGCAATAAAGTGTTTCAAATGTTTAAGTCAATCCACCATAACCCATATAAACATATTTCATTTAGATGTTTTATAAATACATATGATGAAATTTATGGTGATGTTTTCCCATTTCTATATGGTTATAGTTAATGGTATTATTATCCATATATAATTTATACATTAAGTCTTAACATGAAGGTAGGTCAAGAATTGAGATATATATTCCATAATCTCCCTCTTTATGTTTTTCTCCCATAAGTACTCCTTAACATATCTATATATATTTGTGCTTCTTGGGTGGTTAGATAATGATAATCTATGTGCATCATCCAATAAATATTTCATTAATTTTTGTATTAAGGAAATATATTCTTGTCTCAAATCTTAAAATTCCATCCTTATCATGGTTATAGTCTAGAATATTTTATACCTTATTCTATAGCTATATATAATCCATTTATTCCTCCTTGATCTTATTATAGATGGTCAGTTAAGGAATCATTGGGGGGATGATAGGATTTCATCCATTAACATTTGATTTACTTTTCAATACTTTTCACATCTATGAACAAGGGTAATCTTTCAATCTTCATCATGGATAATATAGCATGGTCTTTTCTACTAAAATAACAAACCTCCATGTTTTTCTTCCTAGGATAGTAAAGAAATGAGCAATAATAATCCTTCATTAACTCTAACCACATCCTTTGGAAAACGTTTAGCACCTATATGAATAAAAACTTTAAAATCTTTTGATAAGTATATATATCACACTTACCACCATATAGATAATTCCTCCAAATAATTATATAAAAAATTACCATTGTTAACTCTAGATCAAGAATTGGGAAATTTTTCTCATGTGACTTTAATTAACATGAAGAATAATCTATCTCCTTCTAATTTTTATAAGGATTCATCCCAATACATTTTTTGAAACAACACATTATATAAAAATATCCTTTTCCAATATAGGGTAGTGTGATCATAGTTTTAGAGACCAATATATTCTTAATCTCCTTAAATATTTCTTCACATTAATCTATCCAGAGAAAATTTATCCCCTTCCATGTTAACATGGTTTGAGGATTTTAAAATCATTATAAATTTCTCAAAAAGTGTTAATAATATCTTATATATCCATGAAAACTATGGATCTTAGTTATATATGTTGGTCCAGGAAATTCTTTATTCACCGATGTCTTTGAAGTCCAAAAATATAGAATCTCTTGTGATTACATGACCTAAAAAGGAGAATTTTTATAGCCAAAATTCACACTTACTAAATTTTGAATATAATTTATAACTCGTAATGTATATATAACAATCTTATAATGCTTTTCATGTTCTTTGTTGGTTATACAGTATATGGGAATACCATTAATATTAACTACTGTAAATTTATCAAAGTTATCTATAAAGACTCCTTTAATCCAATCCATGAAGATAAGAGGGGAATTTATAAGGCCTAAAGGTATTTAAATAAATTTATAGTGTCCATATATTTCATTTAATGGTGTAATATATGAATAATTCCTCTTCAATATAAATTCATTATATTTAGATTGAATATCCAACTTCAAGAAGTATTGATCCACAATAAGTTAATATGAATTCATCAATATAGGGTATAGAATACCAATCTTCATTATGATCCTATTATTACAATGATAATCAATTAAAAGATAAATTATCCCATTCTACTTTTAACAAAGGGGACTCACACGCCCCATGGAGAAGAACTTGGGAATAGAAAACTCTTGTTTAAATTCACTTTATGTTTCTTATTTAGTTCCTCCAATTTAGTGGGATCCATTTTGAAATGAATATTTGATATAGGAATATAACATGGCATGGGATCAACTTAAAAATCAGCCTCATGTTCTTGGAGAATACCACAAAACACTTTCGGAAATACATCAACATATTTATATATAGTTATCATATCATCAATATTGTTTTTATCCCGAATCATTTTGGCCAGGTATCCTTCATTTTTGGGTTTTAGGACCCATGTTAAGAAATTAGTTTTCAATGATAATTCATAATTCATAATCATATTTCATTGACATTTTATTTTGGTATGATTTAGTATATTAAATGAGATTTATTTATCTTGAAAATTAGAATGATATTTATGTATTGAGATCCAATACATGACTAATATAACATAAAATTATAATAAGGAAATAATAACTAGATTCAAAGGAAGTATATTACCACAATCCATAATCCTATAAGAGTTATATACTTTTGATGAATTCATCATGCCACTAAGTGATTTAAAAAAACATAATATTCAGTCCTTGACGTAGTAAATATATTATCTAAACAAACATGTAATATATAAAGGAATGTGACAAGAACAAATCAATTAAGACATTTTTTGTTCTTGAGTAGATAACAAGCATAAATATGCCCACTTATTTGTCATGATTCACCTTGGGAGTAGAGATTTCATATGCTCTTCCTTAATCCCTTGTCTTTGGATTTATTTGATGTCAATTCCCCTCATTATCCCTTCGATTAGGGTATTGATTTATATATTTCCAAAAATATTTATTTTTTTTAGAATTGAAGGGAAGGTTGTACATTAGGTGGAAACTTCCTCACCTCAATTGTGTTAATTTGTCTCTTTATATTTCTACAAAAACTATAAACTTGATGGTATACTCTACCACATATAAAACATCTTCATACTCTTGTGGGTGAAATTCCCTATGTACTTGCTACCACATTTTGGGCATGCAGGTAGTTGAATTTTCTTTTCTTGAGGTTCATTATCATTAGAGTTTCCATGAAACTATATTTTTATTTACATATAACCAAATACACAAGAATAATGAGAGTTCTAAATTCCCATTTCCAATTTATAATCATATTGATCAATTTCTTCATAGCTACCAAATTGTTTTTTTCCAAAAACTTTGAGAGACTTAATTTTAAGGCACTATTGAAATGATGATTTTTTATTTCATTATTAGCAATAAAAATGGATTCATAAGTTTAAAATATCATTAATATTAATTCATAGGAACCAATCAATTCTTATTACTTTTGATTATTCTCGAGAAATTATTTTATTATTTCAATGTAAATATTTCTTTTAAAATATTTTTTTAAAGAATTTTTATCTCAAACTCCTCCCAATTCATTAAGCCAATTTATTCACTTTACCAAGTTTTCTTTATAAAATACAACCATTGGTCCATATCACTATCCAAATGATAAAAATGTTATTGTTACAAGTTCCAGGCATTAGAGAACAAAAAATATCTTTTGTTATGTTGACCAACGACTCAATGATTAGTGGATTGAAATATCAACTCAAAGATAATGTTCATTTTCAGATGAAGGACGTGATAATGGATTTCCCATTTGGTGAATTTTGGAGATTAATTTTGTTTAGTTTATTTCTTATATCCTGAGATAGCATAGCCATGAAGGTTTTCACAACATCTCCCATCCCATTTTGTTGTTCATTAGGACTATCCCCACTTTGTCCATCACCTTCATTATTTACTTGGTTCCACATGGTTACTACCAGTTACTAAATCCAAAAGGGTTAAAATGATTAATAAATACTAATATATCAATAAAATAAATGTAATCAATCATATAAACATAAAATATCAAAGTTATGATAGTTTTGGTTTAACCAATATTTTTTTGTTTAGTTCTCTTATGTTTCATAACCTAATCCAAAAAAATTACTAAACACCACTCAGATACTAAGTAAATTGACTCAATCATGTCATACATATATCATAGATCATTTTTCATCATTACTTATTAATTACCCCAAATAAAACACACTAAAACAACCTATGGTTTGGTGTCTTAAGATATTTGGTACTGAACCGTATTAAAACACAAGTATACTTCTACATATCCCATAAAAGTATCTATACATGATATCCTTCTAGACATATCATACAAAATAATATTCTTCATTAATTGAGGAAAAGGGAAACATATGAATAATATGTGAAATCATATACTTAGTAGGGGAAAAATTATAAATGTTTTAGGTAGAACATATCTTTAGATTATAAGAATGAGTTGAACATGTGCATGGAATGATTAAAGGAATAATATCATGGAAACATAAGGCATCATATTCAGGAATGATAATATGGTAATTGATTATATCATAGGACTATAGAACTATGAAATGATCATTATGGAAGCATAAAATTTCCCATATCATAGGAATGTGAAATCATAGGATAATAAACATGATCTATGGAAATATATCATAAATATGTGTCATAAGAATATGAATAGAAAATCATAACATATATCAAGGTTAACTACCAATACCATCACAACGTAGTATATTAGGAATTAACACCCGTGTTCCATACAATAATGGATCACAAATCACTACCCATACCCCATAAAATAATGGACCAGGCATCAATAACCACATCCCATTGTAATATCCTAAGATATAAAGATTCACACGATAGATTAAAGGGATATATAATTCAAATACCACCAATCACATAATTATAAAACATATATATGCATGCCACATGAAATCAATCATACATCGACTATTGAGTGACCCATGGAAAGATAATGGGTTCATACCATTTTTATGAGGTATCCTATTTGAAAAAACATCAATTGGATTTGATGATATCAAAATTATAATCAACCAAAATAAACATATCATACGATAAAATAAATGGCGAAACATGATTGATATGAAATTATCAAAAGATAATTGTTCTTCTATAGAAAGAAAGTTAAATGCAAGGGAAAACAAGAAATAAGTTTTTTTTACATTTTGGTAACATTGTTCTAAAACAATATATATTCACATTGAAAATAAATTTAAAAAGGTGAGAATAAGACTTACAAGAAATTATTATATTAATAAATGTCTCAAAAATATAACCTTGAAACACTACCATAGATTTGGGTTTTCGCAGCACCACCCCTTTAACAGTGCTGATAAAGACCCCCCTCCATATGCATTTTTCTACTATCACTGATAAAAGGTATATTTCAAAAAAAAATCATTAAAATTAATATATTAATATATTAATATAAAAATATATTGATATTGATATAAAAATAATAAATATTTTTCAAATGTGTTTTAGATAAAGAAAAATATAAATAGAAATTTAATATATAAGATATTTAGTAAAAAACTTATGGAATAATTTTAAAAATATTTTTAAATAATAATTTTGTTATTTTTATTGAATAATAGTAATTTAATAACAATTTTAATATAAAATAAATAAATAAGTAAATAACTAAAAGATCTAAATTAAGTTGAAAAAATAACTCAAACTTTAAACAGTCATAACTTTTGATTCAGGTGTCTGTTTAAGCTCTATTGCATATAAAATCAAAGCTTGCGATGAGCTCTATGCCGCTATGACTTGAGAGGTACTAGGTCAAGGTTTTTTCAAGGAAAAAATGTCTAGAAGGCTTCTACAAATGAGTTTTTAGTCGGCGTACCCCAATTTGTTTAATCATTTGATGGGTTTTCAGGCTCATTTATGGAGGTCTTTTGGCAATTTCTTGGTGGGGACTAAATTTATTCACAGGTCTTACATTCATATTGATATATCATTTTTCACAATGTAGTATTATTTATAATAAAATATATAACAATATATACATATTTTTTTATATATTCACAACTAAAAATTTAATTTTATAAATAATTAATTAAATATATTTACACATAAAATATATTTACTAATTTATAAGACTTATCTAAATAAAATCTAATATTCATTTTATTTAAAATACAAAATATGAATATTTATGTACCTATATAGTGTGTGTGTGTGTTTTAGCAAATTGATATATTATATATATATATTCTAACATATTAATAGACATATTAATATATAATTATGTAAATATATTTAAATATGTATAAATATGTATAATTATACTTACATATACATATATATATAATATATATACATGTGTATATATGTTGTATATACGTATGTATTTATTTATTTAGTTATTTACACAAAAAAAATATATTTTATAAATGTATTTAAAACTAATCTTACAAATATATATTAATATATGAATAAATATATAACTAAATATATTAATATATGAATAAATATACAGATAAAAAATATAACTATACAGGTATATAAATAAATAAATATAAATAGATATTAATATACGAATAAATAAATAAATATATATATATATATATTAATATAACTATATATATATATTAATATTTGAATAAATATGAATAAATATATATATATATATAAATAAAAATATATATCATTAAATGGAGAAAAAAGTAACATGGAAGTTTGGTAAAGTGTCCAACGTGCAGGGAAGAGGTCTTGAGTTCGAATCCAAGGATAGGAAAGGGTGCACACACATGTGTAGGGGGGCTAACACAGTTAAAGGGAAGGGGAGGGCGCTGTTAATGGATTACTGGTGGGGGTGGACGTGAGTGGGGGGGGGGGATTTTAAGTGTTATTAAAAGGGGGGAGGCGGGATCTATAATAAGGGCTCCCTAAATTTTAGATTTATTTTTAATCTATTTTTTTAGATTTTTTGAATTTTATCAGCTATTTTTTAAAATCGTTGATAAAAGAGGTCTTTTACCAGTGCTAAGAAAAGCACTGATAAAGGCCCCTTTTATTAGTGTTTTTTTGAGTGCTGATAAAAGGGGCATTTATCAGCGCTGTTTTGAGCGCTGATAAATGGGACCCCCTGTAACTTCTCTCAGATTAACAATGCTAAAAAACGCTGCTAAAACCTATTTATAGTGCTAATGAAATGGATATCTGTAGTTGTGAAAGTAAATAAATTTATATATGGAGAGATGGAGAGTATGATGCAAAATATGCAGAAGTGGAAGGGAATTCCTTTTTGTAAATTTTTAATAATTAAAAAAAATCCACATCAATCAAAGAATAATAAAATTTTCTATAGAATAGATATAATGATAAATGTGAGGTTTATGGAAGAAAATAAATATTTATCTTTCAAAATTATGTAGTAAAAAATTAAATTTAATAAAAAAATATAGAAATTGAAGAGAAATAACCAATACAAAGTATGGAAGTCATCATAAGTAATTTTTTATTAAGTGGAAGAAAAAAGAGACAAAACAAAAACAAGGTCATGGAGGAATAAAGTATTGCAGTTCGAGGGCATCATCCCTAACCAGGTTGATACATTTAGGAGCAAGAGACCCAATATTAGAGAATACAGTGGAGCTTACATCCAAATGTGTCTGAGAAGCCATAAATCCACAACTTTTTTACCCTTTCACCATGTATGAGTCACCTCCACACAGTTTCTAAGAAGATTATTGGCTCTAGGGATGTGATAAATAATAGACCAAGGAGTAGAAGAAATCCCCCACAGTGAGTTGTAAATGATCCGAGAATCAGTTTTAATGTACTCCAACCTAAGATTATTATCATGAAATGCCTAAATCCCATTAATTAGAGCACATGATTCAGCAAGGAGAGAATCTCCATGGCCATATGAATAGAAACAATCCACACAACCACCGAGCCTCCGAAGTCACATACCACACCCTTTCTCTCCATGAAACCATGAATACATGAACCATCAGTATTAATCTTGAGCCCATTATTTGGCGGGAGCCATTGAACCCACCTACCATGATTAGTCTTCCATTGAATGGATGAAAAAATGAATCTACCCACTATGTAATGACATAACAAGGGGGCCCTGTCCCACTGTTTCAAAAGAATCCCCTGATCAATCGCAAAGCTGCATGATCTAGAGGCCACTACCCGATAAGAGGGAATGACCCCCTCATGCCACGTTTTTTTCTTCGGGCATTCCAAATGGACCAGAAGCCTACTGCTAAGAGGATGGATCTGCCATTCTATTCATGTTTTTTTTATCTCCAACACCATGAAACTAGTGGCATAGAAACTCGTCCAAGGAGCACGCCAGGAAAGAGAAGCCAAAAAACCCTCCCAGAAGAGCCCAGGCCACTGTCACTCAATCTCTATAGAAGAAAAAGTATAAGGAGGATTATTAAATGAAATGTATAAAACACATGAATTTCGAAATGATAAAAATACCCTTACCATGAACCTCATTTTCAGAAGGAATTTCATGATTTTTGATGCGCCAAACATGAAAATAGAACTGAGTAGGGATATCACGACACCATAGAGCCACCCCCACCCATCTAATATGGTATTCACCTATGCTAAGGACCTATAAGACTTGGCCGAAAAGCAACCTGACAAAGAGATCATGAGAACTACCTAATACAGATAATTACTCATCATGATATCCTATAAAATACTATACTGTTGTGGGTTTAAGACCACACGAATAAAAGTTGGGTAAAGACTTGAATGAGAGAAGGAAATGTGAGGATTCAGATGTTGTGGTTTTTTGACCACGAATAGAGAATAATGGAGGGAGAAACCAGCCTTTATTTCAACATGAACAAAGATTTACAAAACTCCTTCTCTATAACTCTATCTCTAAAACATGGATCTCTCTTGACTCTCCTTGGATACAATGGAGCTCTCACTTGGCTCTATCTAATCTACTGATTGAATCTCCCCAAGGCTTCCTTATATAGCCATGGTGGGAGGTTTCAAGTTTGACACACCTCTCCCACCAACCTTCCACCAATCCCCCCACCCACCATGGACTTCTCTCATGGCTTCCACCTACCATGGTGGGTGGAGTTGATGCACCGGCCACCTACCAAGGCAGCTGGAAAAGTATAAGTTCCAACAATTCTTCCCCTCTAGCTGCAATCTGCTGGAGCATCTGCAAAGGTCCTGCTTCTCCCGAGCAATCACATTTTTCAAAATATCTGTCGGGTTCTCCTTCATGTGTATCTTTACAAGTCGCACCATATTTTGATCCATCACTTCACATATCCAATGATAGCGAATGTAGATATTCTTCTTGATACCCTTCTGGCTCCCCCCCATCGGTCAACAACAGGCAATATGAATCTGAATATTTTGTTGATGTAATCCTTCCTCGTGAAGATATTCGAACCTCTGAAATTTTACGTTCAGGAGGAACAACATCACCTAGCTTCTGTGATGGTTCTGCAACTTCTTGTGGAGAGGATTGAGTCTCCCCCTACTCAATATCCTCCTCCACAGCCTCCTGGTCTGCTGCTGATGTGTCTTCTTACACCTATTCCTCTTCAATGATAGGTGGGGATGGTATAGGTGTTGGATCATGAATTGAGTCCTCAACACTTTACCTTCGAGTCATTCTAGGATTTTGAAAGTCCTCGATCATCTGGTTATCATGGAACAAGACATCTCTACTTTTGATCACCTTCTTCTCTATCAGGTCCCAAACCTTGTATCCGAACTCCTCATCTCTATAGCCGATAAATATGCATAGAGTAGATCTCTGGTCTAGCTTGTTCCTCAGCTCCTTGGATACATGTGAAAATCCCAAACATCCAAATACTCGTAAATGAGAGTAAGAAGGATGTCTACCAGACCATCTATTTTTTTGAATCTCAAAATTCAGCGGGACTGACGATGATCGGTTGATGAGGTAGCAGGCAACCTGAACAGCTTCTCCCTAGAATGTCTTAGGGAGCTTTTCCAAACTCATCATGCTTCTGAACTTCTCCATGATGGTTCTTTTCGTCCTTTCTGAAACTCCATTGTTTTGTGGGGTGCGAGGGACTGTCCTCTCATTTTGGATGCCTTGACTCCTACAGTAGGCATCAAATTCCCTGGATGTGTACTCTCCTCCATTGTCTGAATGAAGACACTTCAGCTTCCTTCCAGTTTCACTCTCCACCATGGTGTGGAACATTTTGAAGTATTCCAGTACATGGTACTTCATTCATAAGAAGAAAACCCACATCCTTCTATATGCATCATCAATAAAGGATAGAAAATATTTATTACCTCTGTGTGTATCCACCTCCATGGGTCCACATACATCAGAGTGCACTAGAGCCAACAACTCTGATCTATGTAATGAAGTAGTATTGAATGAAAATCTATGATGCTTCCAATACAAGCAGTATTTACAAGGATCAAGCGATGCATCCTTGTCAATACTGATGTACTTATTCTTCGTTAGGGTTGATAACCCTTTTTCACTCATGTGGCTGAGCCTTCTATGCAAAATATTGGATGACATTTCTCCTTCCACCATGTTGAGGCCGTCTGCACATATATTCACATGAGTTTTGTACAATGTACCACATATGTTTCCTCAAGAGATGATGATGTATCATATTGTCATTTTCCACGCTCCTTTGCTAAAGATGTTCTCATAGCCATATCGATCAAAGACTATACCCAATAATAAGTTGAGCTGAAGGCTTTGAACATGTAGAACATCGTTGAGGGTGATTGTGTATCTGACATTCATCTTGACTGGGATATCACCCATTCCAACTATCTCCGACGAACTGGTATTCCCCATCTTGACTGTACCAAAGTCACCAGTTTGATAAGTCAAGAAATACTCACGATGTGTCGTGACATGGTACGATGCTGTAGTATCGACCACCCATTCTATGTCTTGGCTTGATGTATGAAAGAATGTCTCTTCTTCATCTTTGGAGCAAATAAAAACTTCTCCAGTGATGCTCACATGCACATCTTCATTTATTCTTTACCGGTTGCTACTTTGACCCTTTTCATGTAATGACTTTCGACAGTTCTTCTTCATGTGTCCCTCCATGCCACAATGGTAGCATTTGTATATTGGACTCCTACCATCTATGGAACATCCTCTATTCTTGATTCGACCTATGGTTCTTCCCCACGACCTCCTGATTATTGTCTCCCTCACTTCTCCAGAACGAGAGCTTGCGTCTGGTTGAAACTCGCATCCTTCCTTCGGGCTTCCTTGTTGAACAGTGCATCCTTTACCATCTCCAAGGTAAGTTTTCCTCTAGGTTCTGAGTTTCTGAGAGAGACGACAAGCATATCCCAGCTATCGGTAAGTGTGTAGAGTAAGTGGTTCCCCTGATCTTCATCATTTAGAGTCTTACCGGCAGCCACTAACTGGTTCACCAGGCTTTGGAACTCGCTGGGGGTGTTCAGCTATAGAGTTTCCACTTTGTAGTTGAAGATTCATCAATCGCTTCAACAAACAGATCTTGTTTCGAGAAGTCTTTGACTGGAATGTATTTTCCAACTTTGTCCAAAGTTCGTATGCACCAGTATCTTGAGAAACATGATGGTAAAAGTTGTAATCGATCCATTGGTGGATTTGACCTATCATTATCCTTTTCAGCTTCTTCCACTCTGCTTCCTTAGTGGCATCATGGTTGACTCCCTCATTCTCAATGGGGTCTACAAGATCCTTAGCATTGAGAAGATATTCCATTTGAGACTTTCAAATGGATTAGTTTGAAGAAGTCAACATGATCATCCCTCACATAGATGATCCCTCCATTGGATTTCAATTCAGTTAAAAAGTGGTGCCGAATCTTGAAAAATGGATCTCACCATTATGTCCGTAATGGTCAAAAATGGTGGAATCGAATCCTAGATCGTCGAAATCGGATACAGATTGATCATGTTATGATCAAAACAATATCAATGGCTGAGATCATCTGATGACAAGGCGATGACGTGTTGATGACGTGGATCACCAGAGAAGCTGCCAGAAACCTACCAGAAAAGTCACCAGTGTCAGAACAGTATCTTCTTCTCTGGAAAGGGGGTACTGTAGCACCTGAAGTTTGACCAAACTCTTACCTACCCTAGGAAGCTCATTTTAGCTTCATTTTATGCCATTTTCACTGTTGGAATCGTCTCGAAACAGGCTTTCAAAAACTACCATCAAAAAATGATTCCAGGTAACTTGAATTTTCTAGCCACCGGAAAATTTCCTCCACCAATTGCCGTTTCACCGGAACTGCCTCTAATACCACTGGTTGTGGTTCTCTGACCACAAATAGAGAAGAATGGAGGGAGAAACCGTCATTTATTTCACCAAGTACAAAGAATTTACAAAACTCCCTCTCTACACTTCTCTCTCTCACACATGGAGCTCTCTCAGCTCTCTTTGGATACAATGTAGTGCTCTTGGCTCGAATTGGTGATGAAGAAGGAAGCTCCCTTGGCTCTTCTTAAATAGCCATGGTGGGAGGTGTCATGTTTGAAACAACTCCCACCAATCCTCCACGAAAAAGGACTTCTCCCATGGCTGCCAAAAACAGGGACTGCATGTGCAAAAACCTTGTTTGAAGTCTTTGGTTGGTGAGGTAGGAGCACCATCCACCTACCATGTAGCTGGACAGTTCCAACATCAAACACCCTGAAAAGCACAGAGGAACCCTCACCCAATTATGTTTCCAAAAAATAATCTTTCCACTCCCAATAATCCATCAAGAATGAAGTTAAAGATTGAGAAGATACTCTCAATCCTCAACCATGATCCCAATGTTCACCCCTTCATAGTATCAAATCTCGCTCCGTATTTGGAAGCAACAAAATTAGTCTAAAGGGAGCAGTCCTCCAAAGCATCCCAAGCCAACCTTGCCAGCATGCAGAACATGGAATCCTTAACATTTCTCAAGTTAATACCCTTAGCTTCTGGTGACTTAGAAATCCACTCCCACGATGGTTAGTGACACCGAAACTCAAAATGAGCATCCCATACGAAATTGAGCATGAGATTTTCAATGTTATTCACAATAGTATTAGGATCCTTAAGCACTGACAGTATGTGCATGAGAATGGATGGAAGAAAACTATTCCCCAAAGATATCTCCATCCCACTCATCTTCAAGACTTGCTTCATCCCACTCAATGTCAGCTTTGACAAGGTCTAAGTCTAAGAATTGAGAAGATTGATTGCTATTCCAAATATATAAATCAAATTTTAAACTTTTGAGTTTATTGTAAAACCCAACCCATAAATGTTCCTGCATAGTTTTGGTCCTAGATTTATCAACCTCCTCAAGAGAACCAGGGTCCGTAGGCCATCAACTAGAAAAGAAGAAGTGGTTTCCATAAGGTATGTTGGAACCCAAGCTGATCAATAAGGGAGAATGATCTGATATAGACCGAACTAGGTGGGAAACAATAGCATTTTGAAAAAGAGACAAAGGCTTAAAAATTAGAAAAATAGAAATCCATCCAACTCCATGTTTGATGAATCCCTTTTTAATTGTTAGACCATGTAAAATTATCAACAAAAAAACCCAAATCTATCACCCCATTATAGGATGCGAAAGCAGAAAAATCTTTCCTAGCCTTCCAAGGATAGATCCCTCCTCCTTTATTTTCTGAAATATCCATGATGGTATTAAAATCAACCTTACAAGACATGGGACTTCCCTTGGATTAACATAGTTTAAATCATTCTCTAACCGCAACATCACCTTGGGTGTAAACAAAAGAGATAAAACAACTAAAACTACTGAAACTATCCTTGGTATAGATGTGTTGTCTTGCGACCTCAATCAGATCCACCAAAATAGAATTATTCCAAAAAATAAAAATATGATTATTAGAAGGCTCACCATGAATGTAAACATGAAGAACTAACTTCTAAAAAAAATCCTTGATTTTAGGGAAGTGCTTCTTGGGATCAAGAATCGCAACCAAAGAGGCATTAGAACTCATCATTTTGATAACCAGAATATACGACTTAACCCAAGATCCCAATCCATGAGCGTTACAGATAATGATGGAATTCATTTGATTGGGTGACACTTCAGGAGTCTATAGACATCTTACTTGAGGAGAAAATATCTCTTTTTTAGAGCGACCTCTAGTAAAAACATCACTACTAAGAGAGGTGAGAACATGAAGAGATAATGCTGAAAGAGTTGAATCCATGCTCCATGATGGAGAATATGAAACTAGGTTAATTCCATTTGAAAGAGGGATAGGAGTTCCAAATGATGGAATGGGATCAGACTCCGTAGGCTCCAGTGAGATATGTGAGAAATAATCCAACTCCGTATCCAGAAGATCACCATTTTCAAAAAAGGAAGTAATAGCAAAATGAGGAACCTCTGAGTAAACGAAGGCCGAACCTGGTTTGAAGACCACAAAAGCCCAAAAAGAATCATTAGTGGGAACCTATGGAAATGAAGAAACCTCCACTTTTGAACCTTGTATTACAACCTCCATTTTCTCAGGTGTTTGAGAGGAGTCCCATGTAGCCATCTCCAGCTCCCCCTCCTCCTTTGAAAATTGGCAATGCTGCAAAACCACTGACTTCGTCAGAGAAGTTCCATGCATGGACACACCTGAGCCTGAAACCACTATGTTTTGAGGTTCATCCCGCATCTTGGTGTTTCTATTTTTGAGATATATTGTATCTTTTATATTTGAAGATATATTTTTTGGAAATTCAAGATCCTTCCCCTGTATATCTGCCATCATGACATTCAGGAGATATCTCGTGATATCTTTTTTTGAGATATATTTAGATTTCCTTTTCAATCAAGATATGTGGAATATGAGATCCAATAAAAGGATATGTGAATGGTGGAGAATAGAAAGTGTGTGCTGGGATGATGTAGCCGAAAAAGGAGACCCGGAAAAGGGTTATCATATTTGCGGTGGTCCACGTAACACTGCGACAACAACGCGATTATCTTGTACGTGTGGCGATGCTCTTGGAAAGGTGTTCAAGATATAGTCCACCGAGAGAAAGAAGGGGGCTACCGCATCGACGGTGTGTCGGTGTTCTATATGTGTGAAGAAATAAAGACAAAATTAATGATCGGGCCATGTATCGAGAGTCTTCTTGATTGCAGTGATCAAGCGGCGTGTCCCAATTGAAGATCAGTGGTATATCATGATGGCGAGATCATTCCGGTGTCACAAGCTGGTGTGAGGTTGACACATGTTCAAATGAAGATCTCCAAGATAGTGATGTTTCATTGATAGAAGGGTGACATTTTGTCACAGGGATTTGATATAATGATATCATTTATATTCTGTCTCCATATGTTTTATAATTAGGTATTACAGAGGTTTTCATGAAACATGTTTCTTTAAAATAGTTTAATTAATTTGTGCTGGAATTATAAATGTTTTCACATCAATGAGGCACACATATGTATAGTTTTTCATTATGTGATGGATGTACCTAGAATTATATATCCCTAAAATTCATTTAGTAATGATTTATATCGTATGATATGAAATTTAAGGGATTGGGGAGTGAACCCAATACAATGTGGGATTCTTCCCACTATTTATAGGAATGAGGAGTGAACTCAATCCACTATGGGACTCTATCTAATTCATGATGATGGTCTTGGCAATGAGCCTTGACATAAGAAATTATTTTATATTGTTGCGTTTGGTCCATATTATTATGCAAAAAATCTTTGTTATAAAACAATCATATGTTATTTTCTCATGCCTCTTCATTATTTACTCTAGTTTCTACAATTAAATGTATCATTTTATATGTTAATCCAAATTAATTATGATTTATGATCAATATTTTTTTGGGAATTATTTTATTATGTTATTTTCATGAACCTTGATTGATTTATCATACCCATATGTTCATATTATGCTCACTTAATATCTCCGATTGGTATCACTTATGTTTACCTATAAATGAGAGTATAAGTTCAATATTTTTTATGTTTCCAATCCCCATGATATGGAGAAGGGTATTATTTATGAAATTAATAAAATGTTATCATGTGTAAATATTGTTTATGATAGATATTAAATAATGTTTTTAAAATAAGTTGGTTATTTATATATTCTCCAAAGACACTAATCCTTTAGGTTCTATGGAGTGATATATTTGGATACGTATTGAATACTCATATTAAATGAAGTGTTATGTATGTATCTTGTGATTAGTTCATTTCAAGGTTCGTGATTCCAAGTACATTATTTTATGGGACACAAATGGTGATTCTTGATCTGCTGTGTTATGAAGGTCTTGGTGTTTTACTTTGACATATGTTATGATTTTCTACACTTATTCTTATTACACGTCAATATATTATGTTTCCATGGATCAATATTATTGTTTTATGATTTTTTATTCATATGATATGGTAAATTTTATGATTCTATGGTAATCATTTTATGGTTATAGATTCCTTTGTTATGATATATAACCATGTTATCATGCCTTATGAACACTTCTTATGATTTTATAATCCTATTCTTTTAATCATACCATTTTCATGTTCCTATCATGCTTATGATCTAATGATATGTTATCTCTAACTCATTGATAAGTTTTTTCATTACTGAGTATTTAATCTCACCCCATTTCCCTGTATGTCACTTTTTCTAGGTAATGAAAAATAGTATTATGTATGAGATATCTATAAAGATGTCATGTATGGATAATTTTCTAGGTGATGTCAGTGAATTATTTTGTAATAAGGCAATTATGTAGCTAATATCCAATGAAACTAAACCTTGGGTTCTAGAAGTGTGTTTTATTTGTGATAAGAAATGAATAATTATGAGAAACAATGTAAAATATAGGTATGGCATACTTAGATATCTTCAGTTGGTATTATAGAAGATTTTGGTTATTTTCTCGGATTATGTATTGAAGTATTGTGAAACCAAACATTAGGAAACCTAGTTTTAAACAAAATTTTCATTTATTTAAAAGAAGGTGTCGTAAAGTAAGATACAACATGTTTTCTTTTCATGCTCATGTGATTTTTTTACATTTAGTTTTCTTTAAATATTTTTATTTATTACTCTATTTAACCATATTATTTTTATTAAATGGTCCAAACCATGATTAATTTAGAAAATAATGAATGTGATGGGACATTTGGTTATTTTACCAAGGAACAATAAAAAGGGATGGACATGGTGTGAAAACCTTTATGGGTAAGTTATCTCAAGTTATTAGTTATAACCTAAACCAAGTTCAGCTTCCAAACACACCATAGATGAAGTGACACACTATTTATTCCTTCATGTGACAACAACCACTATCCTTAAGTGGATCTTCAAATCCACTAATCACTAACAAAATTTCAATATCATAGAAATGATATTTTTTGTTCTTAAATTCATAGAAAAAGAAAATTTAAATTCATTTGTTTGTCATTTGGAAGGTGATATTAAATAATAGTGTATTTTGATCATGTGCAAGAGGGAAAAGGAATAAATTGACTCTATGGAATTGAAAAAAGTTTGAAAAAATATCCTTCAATAAATATTTTCATCAAACTGTTTTCATACAAATAGAGTGAGAATTTTTTACGCTTAATAAAAATATAAAATAATTGATTTGTTCTTGTGAAGAAAAATTAATGAGACATGAAAGTTACACATATGTTTTATTATTGATCCTAAAAGAAAAATTGATCATTTCTTTTTATTGGAGTGTGTATATCAAGAGGGGGGTTGAATTGAGTACACAATAATAATTTCTTTTATTTCCTAATAAACATAATATTAGAGTGGGATGAAAGTCTTTTGTAAATGTTTGAATGCAATTCACCCTCCTATTATAAGTTCCATATCATCTATATCTGGGATAAAACATGGTATCCAAGATTAAATATATCTAGGTCTTGATCTCTATATGATATAATTTATATTAGAATTTTATTTTTGTTTGTTTATCTAAATTTTTAAATTATTCTATTCACTGAAAATATTTTAGAGGAAAGACCTATTTTTTTAGATACGACATGAATAACAGTTGGATATATTGATAATTTGAATCACAAGAAACCATTGATCTTTAATAGAGGTGCCTATGAATACTGGTGAGATCATATGGAAACTTTTTTTTAAATATCGATGTTGAGAATTTTCTCATGCATACATAAAATTACAAGATTTAGGAGAAAGAAGATGTTATGTTTTTTTGAGAGGAAAGTGATGAGTTTAAAATGAATTTCCTAGTTAGGAACACTTTACTATTTTCTATCCATATGAACATCTATATTCAAGTTTCATTATTTAAGATAACATGTGGAATTTGGATAAATATTGAGGTTACACATTTTGAAACATCTAAAGTTCTTGAAACTAAAAGTGCTATAATGAGAGTAAAATATCAATGTTTTGATTTTCTACATGGAGATTCCATTTCTTAGATGTATTAATGAATTATATAATTATTGTGAATAGTCTATAATCTCTTAGTGAAAATTATATTTTGTATGATCAAATTTTTGAGAAGGTAATTGATATTTAACCCATGGAATGAGATTCCAAGTAAACAAAAATAAAAAATAAGAAACATATTACTAAGATAAGATTGTATGATCTTATAAAAACTCTCTTAAAATATGAGAGTAAACTCAAAAGATATTATGAAAAGGAAATAAATAAAAATGAAGTTTATTTTCATTCATCTTCCATAGGATTAACTTATGAAGTAAAAAAATTCTATATCGAGTACATATAAAAGAATTTATTTTAATATTAGTGATTTGGAACCTAAATATGGAAAATTAGAAAATAAGGATATAAGTATAAAAACACAATATAAACATATAATTATTTTATATTATTACTATAAGTTAAACATTACATTTCTTATTAATCTCACACATTTTAGAGGAACTTTTGGTTTAGTGTCTCTGATGACTATTTACATAGGAAATATATTTTATAAAACCTGTGAACATTTCTCCATAATTATGCCACACAAAACTCCCTTCTATATTTCTCATAATTTATACTCATATTCATGACCTGAGAAATGGAAACATAAGAATAAGTGATATTAAATACTTATTAAGGGAAAAACTCATCAATATTTCATTAAGTGTTAGATTATAATTATTTGATAAAATATGTACAAAGAGAAATTTATTATTAAAAATAATATGGGTAAATGATATTTTTTCATAAATTATGAAGGAAGTATGTGTAATGTCAAAAGAAAAAAAATGTACCATGACATAAGAGTGAGAGATGAGCATAAAAACATGGAATAATGAAACGATATCATTATATCATGTAATCATAATTTTTTGAAAAAAATATAAGAAATGGAATAATAATTAAAATTCAAGGATCACTTATACGTTTATCATAGTAGATAGAATCCCATGGGGTATTGGGTTCACTCACCATCCCCATAAACATACTAGAAAAAGTCTAATAGTGTATTGGGTTCACTCTCTATTCCCTTTCATATTATCTCATGAGATATAAATATTTAGCCAATTCATTATAGGAGTATATAATTCTAGTTCGAACCAATACATAATAAAAATCATAGTATGTACATGAATATGTGTTCCACACGAGGAAAAGAAACCATACATAAAGCACATGCCTGGTAAAACCCATGAGAAATAACTATGTTTCATAATATTTTCTCAAAGCATAACCAAAGGGTATATCAACAGGATTCCAAAGATAAGAAGGAAATAAATCATTTTGGTTGTTAATATTTTAATAAAGAATCATTGGTTTTGAACTTTGAGTTCCAATTTAAGAAATTTCTTGAGAAGATCAAGGAGAAGTAAGAATAAACATGGATCATACAGGTGATGATTTTTAAATTGGGAAAATGATATTTTAAGTAAGTAGTGGAATTATTATTATTATTTAAAAAATAATTTAAATAGGAGGGTTATATATAAAATAATAATGGTATTTAGAATCTATTCATGGTTAAAAACATTTTATAAAGGTGACAGTTGTCATGGAATAAGAAATCAGAAAGTTCCCCTTAAGTTGAGTTTACATAATGGTGGGAATTTTAAAGGGAACATAAGAAAGGTAAAGTAAAATTTGTATATACGTAAGGAAAATATATAAACAATATGGATTAAATATAATATAATAATATATAGTAAAATAGATAAAAACAAAGAAAACATGTAACTTAAAAGTAACGAGGGTAGTCCATAAGATCCCTTTTTATATTCAAAACCCCTTTACTGAAATATCACTTCATAAAAAGAGGTTATAAAATAATATTTTGAAAAGTAAAAAAGTGCAATATAAAGTTCACATAAGATAAAACATAATTATATTTCCAAATAAAAAGGATAAAATTAACGGGAAGGGAAAATATGGTTATGGAGGAAAAATTATTGTTAAAGAGAATGAAAATTATTCTTAACAATGTCATAATTTTATGGGAAAGAAGTTCATGGACAAGGAAATTTGAATCAAAAGTGTAACATACTCTATTTAGGAAGATAAATTTCAATATATCATCTTGGGGTTGAATAAACCAATTATGTATTTAATAAGTTCAATATGAAACATTATAAATCAATGAAAACAGATTTTAGTTAACAAAACCATTACAATGTTATAAAATATAAAATTGAAAAGCAATGGAAGGTATAAAATGTGATGTATTTTTAAATAACCTATATTTAATTATAGTTATGTAAATAATAAAAACAGGTGCAATACATACACAAAAAAAAGAAACAAGTGGTGAATACAAATCATATCTCAATGAAACAAAATTGATATAAAAAACCCTTACCGTAGGTCCTAGTTCATTTTATGCATGTGCCTAACCTACTGGATAATAAAATTTTGTTAATTAAAAAATTTATTAAGATACATATTCATGTATTTTTCACATTCTAAGGTTTATCTATTACCCTATGTTATTAATTTACTATATAGTTTTTTTCATGTCTCTTACTTGAGGTTGTCCGGTCAATTTCTCTGTAACTCTCTTAGTATGTTGAACATTGTAAATGGTTTTTAAAATAGATTCATAATCTCAAGAATTTTATATGTGTATGTACTTTATTTTTCCATTATCATAAAATATATAAAATTCCATAAATATTAAAAATGGACCCAAATTAAGAAATGTACCTCGAGATGTTCTTTTAATGCGCTACAATTTTTATATAATGTGTTATTATTAATATTACTTATACATTGTAAATTATTATCATTAGAAAATATTAATAGTTTCATAAATATATTTTTTATACATTATTAATTTTTTTTAAAGTCATCCATATTAGGCGTTATTTGGGTAATAAAATACATTGTTCCGTATAGGCGGTAGTCCGGACATACATAGACGATACATTCATTTTCCATAGAATTGAAAGAAGGTATGAAAATAAAATAATTTATCATTTAATAATCATATATAGGTTAAAAATATTATATTTTTCATTAAATAACTCTTTTTAATCATCCATGTAAAGAGTTTATGAAAAATAGAACCCTCAGTTCATGGAGGCAGTAGTCCGTACAAATGCATGATGACATCTTTATTTTTTGAATGGTTTTGTAAAGAATTAGAAGAGTGATATTACATTAGTATAACAATATTAAATATATTAATAGTACTTATGTTATCATAATTTGAAGGGTATATAATATTTGAGTGGGTATTGGATGATTAAGATGAAAAGACTAAGGAGTAAGAATTACTCACGTGCAGAGCTTGAACTTTCTCTTGAAAGTCTTCTTGGAAATGAAGGGAATATGATAATTTATAGAGAACAAGGTATTATGGATGTAAAATTGAATAATAGTATAGGTAAATTGGGTAGAGTTTCATGAATAAATAGAAACATAGAGTGATCGAGAATGGGTAGAGAGAGATCAATTTTATAAGCGGAGGAAATGACATTTTTGTAAATACCCATTAAATCTCAATGATTCCATGACACTATTCAAGGGTAAATGGCTAAAAAAGTCTAAAATAATTGAAAAGATATGGATATGTGTTGATGAATACTCCACCTTGAATTTTTACATATATCTCAAACAATTTTTCAATATGTTTCCATTGGATTTTTACACATTACGATTTCAGTTTTTACCTTAGTAATTAGTTTTTAACTAAGTAATTTATGTTTTATTAAAAATATAAGATAAACCATATTAAAAAATTAGGATGTGATGAATAGAAATTTATTTTATATTTAAACGAATTCATTTTCAAAATAACAAAATATTAACTTGTAAATTAAAAAATATATATAATATTGAAGAATTTATTTTTGTAGAAAAACGACGTGTTGACCATTAAGTGTTCTTAATAATATATAACATTAACCACCAATAAAATGAGGGATAATATATTTTTATATATGTGTAAAAATAACATCATATTCATTATATAAAATATAAAAATTTAATTTATTAGATAAAAACTACACAACATTAATAAAACAATTCTTTAAAAATAACCCTTCATACATTACCATGGTCATTAAATTTAATATTAGAAATCATAATTTTATGAATAAAAATGAAATTGAACTTATTAAATAACATGAAATGGTTTATATAAAATCGATTTTTTTTTTATATTTTATTTCTATAATCGATGAAAACTAAATTTTAACAAGGGCGAATAAAATTTTTTTTAGAGTAAATATTACTCAAGTTTCCAAAATATAAAACATGTGCTTTAACTAAAACTTAATATTTTAAAATGATTATTTTTAATTTATAAATATATATATATATCTTTTATATAAAATATATTTCAAAAAAATTAAATTCATTATTGTACTATAACAATTCCATAAATGTGATAGTATTAGAAAAATCAATATTTTTCACTCATCCCCTAAAAATAAACTATTTCAAAAAATATAAAAAATTCCTCTTAATATAATATTGATATGATAAATCTAAAAATTATTTTCATTTTTTCAAATTTGATATCTACATCTTAGTAATTTAATTTTTAAATGGAAATATAAAATATAGTGAAATATGTCTTAATTAAGACAATGGATTTCATATATTAACTATTATTATTATTTACTATTAATTAATAATTAAATTAGTTTTAATAAAATATATTTTATCCACGATATATTTAGTTTCATGTTATAAAGCACATAAAAATCCAATTTTAGAAAAAATTTGTAAAATGTTCTCTTTAATTTTATCAATGGATTAATAAATAAACTATAATTTTCATTAAAAGTAAAAAATTAGAAATATGTAATATAAATGTGATAAATAACTTACTAAATTATTAATTACATGTTTATAAAATACTAATTTCTAGTTATATAGCTCTTTAACATCTATTCATATGATCTAAGCGTAAGGTAAGCTTTATTAGTAGTCTCTAGGTGCGATTCCACTAGCATGGACCTCATTAAAATTCCCTCGAGTTAAAACTTCTCTCACATAAAATTTCACCCATACAATAATTTTTAGACTTCACCTTGGGAGTTGTTTAGGGAAAACAATAGTGAATCCACCTCTATTCCTGGAGTAGATAAATGAGCTTCATAAGGGTGGCTTCTGCTACCTGATTCCTTTTAATTACCTCTTTGTAGACTTGATAATATGATAAGTTCCTTTTATACCCAATAATTTAATAGAAATATTATAAATGTGAAATTTAATAATTTTATTTTATTTTGTTATTTTTTATTTATTTTGGTATTGTGTTGGAAACAATCTACTTAACTCATTAGGTTTTAAAGGAAAAAATATTATAAAATATTGGGGTGTTATAATAAGGATGGTTATAAATCCTAATTTATAAAGAGATTATTAGAAGGATATAAAACAAATAGTGGATAAATATGAAAATAATGATTCATTGAAACTATTTGGTATTAATTTAAAAATCTAGGTCATATCAGACTAGATAGTCTTAAAATTAAGATAAGGGATATAGATTCAAGGTGAATCTCAAAGAAGAAATAAAGAAAGAAAGAAATTTATAGTGACTAACAAAACTCAATGTTATAGTTAATATCCATAATATTTTGATAATATTGATTTAGATACTGATAACTGTCGAAATAATTTCATATTTTACATGTGAATTCCACAGAATGAAGTGTTTATTACGGGGAAAATTTTGACAGATGCTTTGTATGCATTTTCTTTAGGAGAAATTTTTTCATTTTTATTAGATGATGAATCATAATAATATGAATAGAAAAAGTTTCCTTATAACATTGTTGAAATTAAAGTGTTTGATTCATAGTGTGAAAACATATATGAAAAACTTTATAAGAGTTATAAGAAACATAAAGCTAATGTTGATGAAAAGAATAATGTTTTAACTAAAAATGAAAGTGAAATTTTAGATTTTACATATGAGTTAAATACCATGGATGCTTTAATTTCAAATATTTTGTCTGAGGTTTATATGTTGAAGAATAATATTTTGAAACTATCATTATAAATGAAATGAAGGAATAATTTCATCACATCAAGGGAGGATAAAAAGCTTTTTTGAAATCTAAAATAAGATGTTGAGATTTTAAATAAATCACTAACTAACTTCAATAATGTATGGATGTATTTGGAAAATAGGTATGGATAAATGATACCCAAGAAGACATATTCTAAAATAGGAATAATTTTTTATGGATGGTCACATTATCATAGTGACTACTTTATGCCGAGTAGTGATCCTTTTTGTATGATGTGTCAAATATATAGACATTGGAAGAATAGGTTCTCATTGAACAATGTTAAATATTTCAAAAAACCCCAAGAATATATTTCCAAAGTTCATATAGTGATTGAACACCGAATTACTGAATATATTTGAGTACCTAATGTTTTATTTTCTCATACCTCCATAGCTAACAAGGTATGAATTCATTAAATTTAGTTTTAAATAAAATGTAGTCGTTGTATATTAACAACTCAATTTTTATATTTGGTTCCCAATAAATTGTTTTACATTGATTTTTTTTCTTCAAAAATTTACTCATTTTTTAAGGGGGATTTTGTTTTGTTTGGATAACTCTCACATAAAGAATATTATTTGTACCATTTTTTTCAATGGAAATGTAACAACCTATGTTTTTTAAGTACGTTATTAGTTTATTTTAGCATTTAATCATTTTTTAGATATAAAATTTTTGGGATGATTTATGGGGGTTTTTAGGTCATTTCAAGGAGTTTTGGAGGACTTTTTAAGGGTTTATTGTTTATGAATGGTTTTACCAAACTCTGAAGATCCTACAAAAAAACCGTGCTACTAGAGGTAGTAGATTAAGGGTGATCACATTATTAGGGAGAATGGTTTGACAAACTAAGAATCCTCATCAGGAAAACCATGTGAAGAGATCTAGTGTCTAATAATATAGTTGGTACATGGTTTAAAAAATGGTGTGGAAAAAATATGTTACTTTTTTAGAATCCTATTATGGGAAACCAATTCGTCTAACAGTGTAGCCAAACCCTGCATGCATGTATTTAATGATCTGATTTCTCCTTTAATAGACATTTATAGTCCATTTTTACCCATTATTTTTTGTATAGGATTACCTATCAAATTCCAATGTTCTTCTAGCCACCCCTAATTATTTACTCTCCTCCAAATCTTGATTATAGTGAATATAAGTGAGTTGTTGATAGATAATTGTTTTATGTTAGAAAAAACCATATGTTCTTCAAATTTATTCTTAATTTATCTATTTTCTCTTGAGGAAAATAATGGATATAATATGTAATTTAATGATCTATAATTTTCTATACTAACTAAAAAAATAATTTTTGAATCATTTATATAATGGTGGAAGATTCAACATATCGATGACATCCCTTTTTATCAAATCTAGATTCCTTGTAAATGGTGTAAATTTTTAAATAAGTTTACCTAGATCGATCTTCTTGAGAATTCTTTCTTATTAAATATCTTTTCTAATGATATAATTTTGATGTAATGATGATTGTTTTCTAGACGTGAGGCCTCTTCTTAAATCATCAACAAATTCATATTACATTCTTTGATTGATGATAAATTCATAAGATTGGTGTTCCTTCCTTTGAAATACCTTATAATTGATTCTCTTTGAAGACTCCTTAATTTATGAGATTATGGAATGTCCTTATTGAATTGGAATTATCATTATTATCCATTATAAACCTATTTCTTGATGAATTAGAACCCAAGGTAGTCATCCTTAACATGTGATCCATTCTTTATGGGTGCATTATGGGATTTTATCTTCAATTCCATGTTGAACCTTAGAGTTCTTCATCAATATTCTTGAGGTAAGAATTTTTTTAACTTATGCAGTTCTCATACACACTTGTTTTCCTTGGTATAATTCTTACAATACCATCACTTATTTTTCTATTCTTTATTGTGATCACATGTGGGTGTGCTTGAAACATGTGAGACCTATTATGATTCTTGATTGCAAGATTATTTATAGAGTAGCTTGTCTCCATATTTTATGATGATCAAATGTTGTTATGTGTTTCTACTATATTCTCATGATGATATGATATTATTTCCTTAAATTATCTATGTTGTTATACATGTTACCATGGCTTGGTGGTCATTCTGATAACTTTGGACAAATGGACCATAGTGTGATGATTATCCCTTAGAGGGGGAATGTTTACGACTTACAATAATGAAAAAGATGGAACTGGGTATAGGGTAGGGGAATGATGTCTTGGAGTCTTGAACTGAGGAAATGTGTTAGGGGTATGATGGAATGAAGGTTTGACTTGAGGCATAAATGGGGTATGAAAACCTAGATGCATGACCTATCACAAAGCCGAGATACAATGGTCTGAGGTCCTGATCTGACTCAATGCCTTGATACCACTATGATATGTGTTTATGATACATGTGGATTATTCTTTATTAATTATGATATCCTATTATTATGGTTCTAATATGGAGCCAAAGTAGGTTTGAAAGGGTGTCTATGGTGGCTTTGTTAGTAGATGACTATTTGATACATGATTGGGTATTTGTTATTAATGGTTGCACATTTATTATTATCATGGATTACACTTGTTTTACTTGATTACACTTGTTAGGTACACATTGATGGTGTCCTACTGGGCTTTAATACTTGCACCCTGTACAAGAATATAAATGAAAATGCAGACTTATTGTATAGGGATTCAAGCATGGAGAGGGTCTATGTTTGATTGCTGAGAAGAGGAGTGTGGAGTTGCTGGTAGACCCCAATAGACTCTAGAGTGCTCTATTGTTTTTATTTATTTTATATGATTCCTTACACTCTACTTTGGCATATCAAACCGGGAGCCCAATTTTTATACTTGTATAACATGTGTTCCATATTTTTTTACTAATGTTACTATGATTATTTATTTATACTATTTTATTTATTTAGGCTATTAAAGGACATGATACTAAGGGTATAGTATCTCAACTAAAAAAATTAGAACCTAACTTCGATTCGAAAACCTCTTCTTCACAAGGAGCCATGCATTGGGTCATCTTACTCATTAGCTCAGAACTGATGGTTCGAGTTGGGGAATTACATGAATACTGTAATGAGATACAATAATGGATTTTGAAAACATCACCTATGGAACAAGATCAGGCTATCATTATGGAAGATAACTTATGGAATCTTTAGTCTTTTATAGTTCTATATATAAAAACGTTTTTTTAACTGGTATTTGATTTTTAATTTTCATACTCTATTAAATCCTCATGTTCTCTTATTTCCATGTTGTAAATTTACATTTCCAAAATATACTTATCTATTTTTATGCTTATCTTGGTTTCTATATTAAATTACATTAATATTTTTTCTCTCTACTTAGTATTTTATACTTAACTGTAGGATTTTATGGAAGGTAATTTTTTTGTGTTCAATATCATGAAGTTCTATATAATATCTTTTAAAATAAAGATGGATAGGAACCAAATTATTGATTTTAATTTAGTAGAAGTGTGATAAGATTCTATCTCTTTTATCTAATATTAAGTTAACTACGTTTGGTAATATCATTCAATATATTCAATTGTTTGTATCATTTTATTTTGAAAATGTTTTGGTGTCATTGAAATTTTCCTTATGGATATTGAAGTCACCAGTATTTTTATTCTAAATAATTAAGAAAAAGTAGGGGTTTTTGTTTTGGATGACCTTATACAAGAAATATTATATTTCAAAGAGTCATCAAAACTTACAAGATCTAAGAAACAATCATATGATAGCTGGAGAGCGATCATCATTCAAGGAGGAGATAAACTACTAAGAAAAGTTAAAATAATCTTCATTACATATATTCAAAAGTTAGATTTATGAAATTTATAGGATTCTCTATTTTTTATTATTGTAAATTTATAATTATTGTTGTTTATTCTATTTTTTGATAATCATATAAACATTGTAGTGTCGAATGATCTAATTACCATTGGAATGATTTTTTTGATTAAATTTTATCTCAAACCCTTTTAATTATTTGGGGAGACTTTTGTATATAAAAAATAGGGATACATTTCATTTTTATTTAAATGATTGGAACATGGTGGGTATATTTAGACATTAGATAATCTGAACACTATAAAAAAGAAATAGATTACCTATCTTACTTCAAAATCACAAATAAATGATTTTTTTCTTTTATCTTATCTTACTTTATAACTTGTGATTATTATGATCACAAATTAATAGTATTTATGTTTTCTTAATCATTCCCGATGATAAAGTAATATATGCATTCATGTAGGTGGTAAAACCAACCCAAACAAGAACATGTTATAAAAAATAAATGAGTTAGAATATGGTACAGTGTTATTGTAATATTGATTTTATATAATAATAATGATGTAAATTACATGATATTAATGTATTAAATTATATTTATGAATAGGTGGATGAATATGATAAAAATATTACTAAGGATAAGTTAGTACTTACATTTAAGAGTTGAATATTCTCTAAAAATAATCTCTTAGAAATTAAGGATTTGCGACTTCTTCTTATGACCAAAGTTATCCAAATGTGAGAGATTATATAGAGAAATACGTAAGTGATATGAGAGGATACCAAATGATATGTGTGTTTTTATATTTTATGAATGTGTGGGTATTTATAGTTGTGGTGAGTTGAATATTTTAAATAAATAATTGAATATATTAATTTTCAATTATCACAAGTGATCCACTACACCTCATAATACTTTACTAACTTCCTTAATGCTAAAATATGTTTTTAGTGAAAATTTTAGATCATTAGAACCATCTTGGTTGAATTTGGCCATGTTTACAAATATATATGATGTCATATTTACTATAACTCATCATGTTACACCATGTTTTACCTTATTTTACTATTTTAATAAAAAATACCAATTTTTTTCTCTTAACTAATTTTGATATATTTATTTTAAAAATGGAATCCATTTTAAAAAATTTAACCTCTAAAAGTGATAGAAATTTATTCTGAAATAAAAATATGTAATGTATAAAAACATTTTTTTAGAAAATTTATTTTTCACCATTAAATAATTTATCCTTATTACATTAAATTTTAATAATAATTAAGTGATTATTATTTTAAATTAAAATAATATAATAATATTGATTAGTTTAATTTATTTAAATAAAAAAGCACTACACATATAAAAATAGTTTTTTTTGAAAAATATTTATTTTTAACAATAAATGATTTTATTCATATTTCATTAAAATTAATTATTTATATGGTAATAATTAATTTAATTTTATTAATATATTTTTCTATAATATTTATTTTAATTACACATATATACATATTTAATTGAAATATTTTATTAAAAGTAATAAATTTAATAAAAATATGAAATGTATAAAAATAATAACAAGAATACTAATAACAAAATTTAAAATTTTTAATGTATCATTTATTAAAATAATAATTAAATGTTGATATCTTCATAAATTTTACTTAAATAACTCCTTATAAACTCCACATAAGTTTTAAGGGTGAGAGATTTAATGGTTCTAGTCATAGTTGGCGATTTAGCTAACATGGATCTCATAGTATTTTCTATAATCTAAAACTTATTGCATAAGAAATTTCACTAAAACATTACATTTTAAAGTTAATATAGTGATTGTTCAAGGGAAATACCTAGTTATTCTACCTCATTTCTAATATTTGAAAAATGAACTTCATATAAAAGATATTTACAACTTGATTCTATATCTTTCTATCTTTTTTACTTAAATTTCAAAATGTAATTACTTCTATTTATACCCACCATATCATTGAATATAATTAAATTATCATATCCTAGGATTATTTTAATTTAGTATCAAATATTATTTACACTAATTATTTTTCCCATTATTCACTCTTACATCCAATGAATTTATATTTATAAAGGTCTAATATTTCAATCAACCATAGATTCTCAACAACCATATAACAATCAAATTTTCTTTTCTATTCCTATATAATTCATTATATAGTTATGTAAAATCATTAATTATATTCTCTTATTTCTTTTTCAAGTTTTATCATATTTCTATTATTTTTTTATTCTTTCCATAGTTATCATCAGTGGTATTATCCTCATTGGCGATTGTTATGATGGATATTTAAATCTTGTTGTATTTTTATTTTCTTAATATTTTATTGCTTTTTTAATTTACCTAATTTTTTATCATTTACCTATATTGTAATTTTTATTCCATTGTAATATTTTTTTAATAAAACACATAGACATCTAATGGGTCAACATCATATTGGACCTCACTCCCCCAAAAGAGTATATACATCTTTAAATATGTCCTTTATTACATTTTTAGTGGTATGAAAGATCCATACATGATTATCATTCAACTAAAATTTTATCTAGTAGGCCCACATATTTTTTATATAATTCCATGGTTAATGTGCCACTCAAGGGTTCCCATATGCATGCTAATTCATGTTTGTGAGCATGTATGCATGAAAATGAAATATTCCCCATCTGGATTTCTCCCAGTTTCAATTGTTCACCACATCGAAACATTTTCACTACCATCCAATAGTTTGAAAATCTATCCCACTCATTATACCAACTGAAAAAACCTAGAACCAGTATATATCTGATGTAGAAACATATCCACATCTCTATTTCCAACACTTTCCTTACCGAGATGTCAAAGAAGAAGACATATGATATCACCTTCCCACCCATTTTCAATATTAAATTCTAAAAATTTATATTAATAGAATAAATATTTTTTTATCTTAGTTTAGTGTTTTCTGTAAGAAAATTTATCAGAAAAAAATTTAAATTTATTAGACTAGTAAAAAAAATTGGGGTGCTACATCTATCATGTATCATCGTGATAATTGATGTCAAGGTATCATCGGATCGTTTAGTCATTGAGATGAAAAATTATAACCCTATTATTGGGATAGACTGGTTGATCATTTTAAAATCCTAAACTGATTAATTTTATTGATTAGTTATTTTTTGTTTCATACGATGGAGTTGTGCATTATTTTTATGGGTAGTGAGATGTTAAAACTAGTAGAAGTCATTAGATCATTCATGATATTTGATAAGTTATCATATTTATTTCTAGAAACCATGGGTATGGGTGATTATTATATGTTACTAGTTGTAGTTTATAGGTTTCCAGATGTTTTTCCTTAGGATTTACCAGGATTTATTCAGAAATGAGAAGTATATTTTTTCATTGATATTTCTCATAGAGTAAATCTAATTTTACCACCTTCATATAAAATAAAACCTATATATTTTATGGAATGAATGAATCAATTAGGAAAATTGGAGTAGAAGAGGTACATTCAACAAAGAATTTCACATTTGGTAGCACTAGTTTTATTTTCCAAAAATCATGATGGTAGTTTGAAATTGTTCACTGACTGCTAAAAATGGAATCAAGCGATGATAATGAACATGTATCCTTTTCAATGTATTGTCTATTTATTTTATTTTTTAAAAGGATAAATTTGGTTCTCTAGAATTTATATTTTCTCTGGATATCATCAACTGATGGTAAGAGAGAATAACATAATAACGATATATTTTTTAAAGCTGTTATAACCATTATGAGTTTTTGATGATGCCTTTTGGGGTTACTAATATACCTAAAGTATTCATGTATTTAATGAATTAAATCAGCCATTAATATTTAGATAATAATGTTATATAGTTCATTTATTTCATATCAATTTAGTTATGATTAAATTAAGATCCTTAAAAACACATAGAATTTGTTTTGAAATCTTTAATTAACACAACTTATATGAAAATCTCTATAAATGTGACTTTTGGATTTAATAGGTGAAATTTACTTGGAATGTTTTTTCATATAAATAAATTTCTGTTTATTCTAAAAAAGCGAATGTTTTTATGTCCTAATAGATACCAAAAAATATCTTGGAGATCTTTTATTTTAATAGATTGGTGGATACTATATCAAATTTTTAAGGACTTATCAAAATTAGCTTCACCATTAACAGCTTTTACATAGAAATGATTTGGATTTAAATGGGATGAAAATTTCTAAAAAGCATTTGTAAAATTTAAGGTGTATAAAATTAAAGTGAAGAATTACTTTAGAAAAAATATCTTATCATATTATAGTAGTGTGATTTCTATGAAGTAAATTATAATGCATCAAGAGTAGATTTTGGAAATTTCCTTATACAATGAGGTCTTGTCATGACATGTGGATCAAGATAATTGAAATAGTGTAAGAATAATTATCCTATGCATGATTTAGAGTTGGATGTGGTAGTATGAATATTGAAGATATGGAGACAGTATCTTTTTAGTGATATGTTTATGGTATATACACTCAATTTTTTTTAGATTTTATAAATTCCCTTGTTTTTGGGATGTGGGAAAACCTAAATTGTACCTATAACTAATACCACTTAGTGATATGAGAATATATAACATATATCATGAAGATTATCATGGATGGTAAAAATGAATCTTTTTATTATAAGTAACACCTATAGTAAGTGAAATCAAAAAATTGAAGTTATCCAATAAAATACCCAAATAAAACTAACAGATAAGTTCCTAACAAGAAGAACCATCCACCGACCTACCAATACCAAACTAGATAATTACGGAGTAGGAAGAGTCTGATGTGAGCTATACCCTCTATCATTGAAGGCCACTACCAAGGTGATTTCATAAGATATTGGATACCGATAGGTGAGGAATCTTGAACAAAAATAAGACACATCAACAAGAAGGAACAAGGGTAGAAAAATTATGCGGCCAAACCACGCGGGTTGCCAAATTCTATTTTTTGGGTTTTTCTTTTCTTTTATTTATTTTTTTCTTTCCTCCCCTTTATTTTACCCCGTCTTTCCCTTGTGTCTTTCATGAATCCACCCCCCTCTCCTCTCCAAGAATATGCACCAATCCCCCCTATTGGATACTTCTTTTTCATGGTGACTTATTCGGATTTTTTGGGGGTTTTATGGTTGATTTTATAAGGTAATCCCTTATCATCCATCCTCCTTCCCTGGATTGATGTTTTTCCTCTTCACATCACCTAGTTTCAATCAAGAAAACCCTAGGTAAAAGGTTAAACTGGTTCTTTTGGTTTTCTTAAGTTGTTAGGTCATGCAGTGGATCTCTTAGGTTAACTTTGGAATGTTTTTGTATCTATCACTGAAGGCAAATCATATTAGACTATTTTGATTCACCCACCGCAATTTGATGTTGGTTTCTTCTACCCCCCTTATTTTTTTAAATTTTATATGGGGTTGGTGGTTTTGGTTCCCTTTTGGTTTATTATATCATCTCATATATAAATAGGTATGGATATATGTATATATATATATATCCTCCTTGCAGATATTCCATCATGGAGAGGGGAATACGTGCATTGAATTAAGGGGTATATATATATAAGTGTACATGTGTGTAAGTGTATGGATGGATTCATGAGGTTTATCCATATATGCAAGTTTAGTCATATATGTAAGGATCCCCTTATACATATTCATATATGGTAATTAAATATGTATATTGGGGCTAGGAGTCCTTATATATACGTGGAGATGAATATGTGGGAAAGAGGGAAAGGGAAAATTTGAGTTTCCATCATCAAAATTAGCGCATCTCGAGGTAGGTTACCCATGTTTAAGACCTTTAATCGAATTCCTTAATTACTTGAATGTTTTAAAAGTATGCTTTAATATTATGTGCTATGTATATGATATGAAAAATATTTTTAGCTCTTTGAAATGGTATTTTCAATTTCTTATATGATGTCCCTAAGATTTAAATGTGAACTTCCTTGTTTAAGTAAGTTTTCAAGCCTATTTTATAAATTTGTGGTGCCTTGGTTGTTTATGTGGCCATCACAATGGTTTTGGAATTGAAAATCATTGGGAATTAGTGTTTTCTAAAGATTAAGTATTTCTTTTAAAAATATGAGGCCCAGTCGACACCTTGAAAATGTTTTTTGGAAGCTGTAAACCACTATTGAGGAATCCCCCTTGATTTAGAAATATGATCTATGTGTTAAATGTGTTATTTCTGATACATACCAAGTGAAGAGTCTGGTGAATTGTTATGATTGTATATAAAGGGTTTAATCTTGATGTTGATATTGGAATATAGCACATGAGAACCTAGGTACCTAGGTGGAAGACTAGGTTAAGTACTCAAGGAGGATTAGAAGGGCTGAGGTCTAGTTCCCCTAACAAGATTTACATTATGACACTAACTAAACAAATTATGTTGATGGTTGGAGACCACTAGGTCTTAGGATGTGACTCCACTCTAGCAATTCATACACAAGGATTCTTGTGGGTTTCTTACATATTGATCACTAAAATTATGAGGATCCTAGGACCCCACTAACCCGAGATACTTATGGATTTCCTAGGGTGCTGGTTATCATTTAACCCTATTTTTCTATGGTATTTTTAGATTAAAATTTAATAGTTTCCTTTACATGTTTGAAATAATAAAAATAACATTTAATTTTCTTTATTTTGTTGAACTTGATGATTTTTTAATTTCTATAAATATTACATTTTTATCTTGATACCTATTTTAAATGATTTATTGTAAATATACCATGATTTTGAAACTATTTTGTGAATGTAATGTAAAGTGGTTTTTATTAAATATGAAAGTATGTTACTTTTTTTCTGAAAAGAATGGAAAATCTCCATTTTATATGTCTTATTTTCAAATTGGTAAGATTTTATTTTCTTTTAAAAGGAAAGGCATAAGGGATAATTTATTTAGGAATGCCTACTATGTTTTAATAGTCAAAACTATAGCTGTATCTTTTTTTAGATTATAGTGTAGTTTCTAGCTCAGACTCAGTCTTTATGGAGTGACATTGGTTCAATGGTTAATGGTGACTTGCAGGTTCACATGGAGGTATGCCCTATTTTATTTCTTTTTCACTTCCAGTTCAGTTGTGATTGATATGTTTTATTAATTTATTTATATGCTTTTAATTATCTAAATCATTCCCAACTAATTATTTTTGATGTACAAAACTATTTTCTCTATATAGATGATAGGGAACTCCCCTTGGGCCTTGTCATGGGCTAGATCGGGTGACCGACATGGGGTTTACCAATGTTGGTTCATGACACATCTAGAGATGGGTGAAACAAATAATGGTGTAACTATTAAATATTAAAATGTGTCTTCTAAATTTTTTAGTAAATTAAAAGATTAATATTTTTATAACCTAGAATGTAAGGATATTCAAGACACCATTTATAGTGGGGATATCACTAATGAGTGGAGGTCAGTAAGGGATTTAAATATTAATTTTAAAGAGCGAGGGGTTGTTCCTATAACCATGTGGAAAGAAGTGATTAAATTATTTCACCATTCTAATTTGGTGGTGAATATGAGAATTATAAATATGTATCATGAATCTGAGTATATTTTTTCATGCCTGAGTGTGCATAAGGAAATCCATGATTTTTTTCTCAATGTTTGATTTGTCAGCTGGAAAAGACGGGACATTAATGATTAGCTAGGTTGTTACAGCCTTAGCCTATACCGACCTGAAAGTGGAAATACATTTTTATGGAATTCTTCATATCTTTACCTATATCACCCTTAATGAATGATGTTATTGGGTTATGATGTATCAAATAATAAATTCAACGTACTTAATACCTATTCAAGAGACTAATTCCATTAAGGACCTTATAATGTTATATTTCAATGATATAATTAAAATTCAAATGGATTTCAAATCTATAATTTTTAATAGAGATCATAATATCATTTCTATATTATATAAGGTACCTTAGAGTTATATGGATACTCAATTGATATTAATTATGGCTTATCATCCATAGAAAAATGAAGAAAGTGGATTATAAATATTTTTATAGATATTCTTCAAGAATGTGTGATTGATTTTTGGAATTCATGGGAGGATTATTTTTCCTTGGAGGAAATTTATTTTAATTGTAGTTCACAATACCCAATACCTATGTAAATTTTTTATTATTTATAAGGTAAAACTTGTCGATCTACCCAGTATTGGGTGGACGTGGGTAAAAGGTCACTCATGGGACCAAGTTTGGTGAAAGTGAAAGCAAAATCAGATTAAATTTATTTAGTAGCATATGGAAACAAAAAAAATAAAATATAATTCATACAATGATAGAAAAAGACAACTCTTAGATTCCATTGTTGGTGATCATGTAATTTTTTTAGATTCTCTTCTTCAAGATCCCAAATAGTTGGGAAGTATTGGAAGATGATACTATGTTTTTTAGTTACGTTTGAAATTATAGAATATGTTGGTTTAATAGAATATAATTTTAATAACATGACATACTTCATGATGTAATTAATATATCCCACTTGAGGTGTTTTTTGGATTCATCTCATTATCTTGATTAGAAAATAGTTGAGCTTGAATAACATATGGCTTTCATTAAATAACCCATTAAATGTTGGATAATCATGAAATGGTTTTGAAGGGAAATTATATTCCGTTAGTTCAGGCATTTTGGTAACACAAGAATATTTGATAAGACACATAGGATATGTAATCTCATGTTAAACAATAATATATGAATCTCATCAAGGAAATTGTTTAACTTTCTATGGAAGAAAGTATTTATGATAGGATTAAGTGTAACAATTATATTTTTTTATTAAGTAAATTATATTATGACTTTGGTACATTAATTTAAGTATTGATGAAATGGATTTTGATTAAATTTTTATTATTCAATTGCAATATATTATTTTTATTGTCACATGAATATTGGGAGCTAGATAATTATATGGCTTTAAGAATTAATTCATGGTACTTAATGTGGTGAAATTGATAATGAATTATTATCTAAACATTATAATTTAATAAAAAGATATTATTTTATTTTATATGCCTTTAATGGAGGTATAATTAATTAATTTCATTAGGAGGCTATCTTGAAGAGTTTAATGGGGGTATTATTGACATGATATTGATTGATTATTATCTAATTAATTCACTAAATTAATCAAATGAATTGGAATTTAAATAATTTACTCGTATCAATGTGAGTTAATTATGAGGATTAGAGGAAATAGAGGAGGATTGACTTGGTGGGTGAAGACATGGAAATATTTAATTGTGGGAATGATAGAGGATGGGGGGGGGGTAAGATAATGAATCTATGGTGGGATAAATATAGATAAAGAGGAATTTTTTTATATTAGAATATAAAATATCTCTTGGACACACCTATCATTTATATTCTCTCATTTCTCCACAATCTCTCTTTACCCAAAATTTATTTTTGGTTAAGGATTTTTTGAAGATCAATAATTAGGTGTTTTAGGATCGATTAAAGACATCAGGTTATGTGTTATGAGTTGTTTCATATATTTTATATGATTTATTCTAAGTGTATGATAGCATTTTAATGTTATAATATCCAAAATTTGAATATTATTATGTATAAGTCACTATGGAATGGATTTAGAACATTTAACAGGACCTATGTTAATTTGATTTGGGGTTCGTTCCACTCACTTGATAATTATCCTTTAACATTCCCTTCTCATTTGTGCTAAAACTAGAGAATTATCTAGGTCCATTATAAATTTCACTAGGGAGGTTCGACTCTTTATAGTCCATGCACTTTTAGATAGGGAGTCCAATGAGCACCATGTCAAAAAAAATAGGCCATGCCATAATAGTATAGTGGTTATTACATGCATTCATGTTCTCTACTAAATTATCTTTAGAATATAGTTTTCCTATTTGGTTTATAAATTGTGATTTATGGAATAATCTTGGTGATAAGGCTTAGTGCTTCAATCTCTAAGGATCATCAAATTGAGGGTTCATGAAAATAAAAATGAAAGCATATCTTGGTAGGTGGATCTGAACTATTTATATTTTTGGATAGTTTTAATATGGAATATAAGTATATTTTAAAATAATTATTTCTTAAATTAAGATAAGTGTTAAACCATTAATATTGGGTTTTGAATCACTATTTTTTGAAACATTGATTTTGAAGAAAATATGATTTTTTAAGAAAATTTATTTTTAATATCCAACTTATGATTTATCAAAATGAGTGTTTTTTAAAATATGATATAGTAATTTTAGATATTTATTTAATAAATTAATTCCTTTAATAAGATATGATTTTTCATTTTATTCTAAATTTATAATTTTGGAATGATGTTTTTTATTTATTTTTATTACATAACTTATAGGTTTTGGAATAATCCAGGAGTAAGGGTTTATAATTTTTATATAAAAATTTGAATATATTTAGGCTATGAGATTTAAATATTATGATATGTAAAATCTATTGATGGGGGTTGGATCATTGATGATCACATATTTATTAAAATTGGGTATAAAACTTGTAGGTCTTATTCCTATGGGTTGAGTATGTAAACTAATTGGTCAAAACATGATAAACATTAGGATTATGTGTTGGGTTATGTAAAACTATAATTCTATGAATCATGAACACTATTTTTGATATAAAGTTATCACATAGTGAATATTGTGGTATGATATATGATAAGATTATGTTAATGACAAAATGGGTGATAACTTAATTATTATTACTCAAAATTGAATTGAAATATTTTTCTTATTTGAGTATCACCTTATTTTATAATAGAATAAGAAGATTTTTTTTATAAAATTGTTTTGATAAACTATATTATAACAAATTTATCATAAACCATTCTTTGACCATGTGGGGTTTTATTACTCATGTATTGATTTATTTTACCACATTGGGGAAATATTACTGAGTTTATAGTCACCCCTACATGTGTAGTATAGTGGAAATTTATATATTACTAGATGTGATTGTAGAGACCTAGTTTTCACCTTGTAAGACTTTAGAATATTTATACATATATTTACAAAGCTAGGAACTAATATGGCGTGATATTTTGAGGTTCGGTGCCCCCAAGATAATTTTTTTAAAAATATTATGTGTTTTCACACTGTGCATGTGGAGAAAATGAGATATCTCACAAATGGTAGCTCAGATTAGAAATCCAAGGTTACAGCTGAGTTTGGAGCATGCTGTTTACCCTACGTTTTGTATAACTTGTGTGGGTTCATGATTCCAGTGTAAAAATATATCAAGGGATTTTTCATAAATAAATTAATATAGAGACCTAATTTTCACCTCATATGAATATTTAATATTTCAACATTTATTTACAGAGCCAGATGTTTATACAACATACGATTCTGAGGCCCAGTGTGCCTGTAATAAATTTTTTTAAAATATTAAGTGTTTTCACACTTTTCATGTGGAGGAAACAAGATATATCAGAAACGGTAGCTTGGATTGGAAATCTGAGGTCACATTTGAGTCCAAATAATGCGTTTTACCCTAGGTGGGATATAAATTCTATAGGCACATTATTCCTGTGGAAAAAGATATTGAGGGAATTTTAAAAAATAAATAAATTAAAATAATTAATTTATTCTGGACGTCAGATCATATAAATTTTGAACGGAGATTCCGATTGAATATTTGAGAGCATAGTTGAGTTTATAGTGTGGTGTTTTCCCTAGGGGATACCTCAGGTGAGAGGGCCTAGGAGGTTCAAATCCCTCGACTGCTGACAATTTTCTATAAATAGGAGATTAAAGAAAATGACCAGGGGTTTGGCTCATTTCCTCTCAGGCGTAGGCGAAGTGACACTCTCCCTTAAGATGGAAATTTGACATCTATTCATCATCAGATTGAAATTAAACTTCAGGCACTGGTAGATAAAAGTGCAGTGAACACAATAATGAAACCAAAAATTGAGGCATGATTTCTATTTTGAATTCTTCATCTCTAGATTGATTATTTTATTGTCATTTTCAACTTATAATCAAATTAACCTCTTTGAACCAGATTATCTATGACCAAAATAACAACGACCATCATCTGATTGAATTTTGATTTCCCATTCTTCATGTTCTTCGTGTTCTTCATCCTCTAAACTTTTGATCCAAAAAATCTTTTCTGAAATGTGGAGAGGGGAATATGTCTATGAAGCTCTCAACCCGAGGAGTCCTGATCAATGCTTAGATTTGAGTTTTGGGCACCCGAGGAGGCATGATGACAAACATAAGATCTGCCAAATTTTCATCATATTGATATGTTGAATATTCTTCAAGAAAAGACCACCACTGTATAGATCAGGTCTTGCGAAACCCATATCTAGTCTCATTTTCTCTTTCTAACCACCAGAGTGATCCTAGTGGTATGCAGAGATGGTTTCCAAAGCAGCAGTGTGTCTCTGGAAGTACGAGGTGGTAGGCGGTGCTCCCGAGTAGTGGTGGATGGATCTAGTATGAGGTAGAAAGCTGAAGGTTGCTGGTACGATTACAGACTAGTGGTGATGGAGCTCCGGTGAATTGGGCGGCGTGGACGGGAAGCTGGGACAATGGCTTGGGGCATGAAGGTAGTGACATGGTCTGGGAGGCTGGGTGGTGGCGGTGGTGGCCACAGGAAACCCTCACAGATGAGAAAAAAGAGATAAATGAAAATTAAAATAAAAGAAAAATTTCAAATAATAATAATAATAATAATAATAAAATTATTATTAATCTTTAATCTTCTATAACTCCCACTTGGGTTGCCTTATTAACATGCTGTTAGTGGTAGCGTGATCATGTTTACAGTACAGAAATTTCAAGATTATTTCAGATGATTTTCCCGAAACCACAACTTGGGCCCATGAAACACCTGGTAAATAATAGATTTAATGTTTTTATTAAATCATTGTTCCTAAATAACTCCTACATACGATGTATGATTGGAAAACCGTCAGCTACATCACAACCCCTGCTTCAAGGAAGATCTTATATGGGGGGATTTGATTCTACGTTCGAAGCTCAATGGCTTGAAACACCATATTAAATAATAATAATATAATTATTATTATTCGAGGAAACTTTCATGAGACATATCTCCTGCATCGGAAGTTCGGTTGATTTTCCATCAGAGGCATTATCACCCTGGAGTTGAGGTAGAAATTTCAAGACTAGTTCAGGGTGTTGAGCATGAGATTGTTGTGTGGAACCATGAGGCCCGTTTTTGGCATTGGTGGTGAATTGTAGATTTTTCACCAAATTCCCATTTTGGAAAAGATAATAGTCAATCTCATGTGATTTTATGAGAGGATTGTAATGGTGAGATCTGTTTGATGTATTGCAAGATCATTGAATGGGTCACATATAGAACCACTCATGTGAGTTATGGTGAAATGAAGCTTCTTCACTGAGTGACCGTTTGGGATGAATGAGCAGTCTTTTCTGTGTTTTTTTCCTAGAGGATCAAAATGGTGAGATCTGTTTGGCTTGTTCCGGGATCAAGGCATGGGACCCGTAAAGCACAGTTCACGTGCGATGCTGGGAGATGAAAATATTCTGCCAAACATCTAATTCAGGCAAATGAATTGTCGATTCTATGTGATTTTTCACAAGGATAAAAATGGCTTGATTTTTTTGGCTACCCTGGGAATTTTATGGAGGCCTGTCAATGAAAATTACATTTTTACCCTTCGGACCAGTAGTGAGCCTTAATCGCTCATCTGTTCATTTTGGTCTAGAAATTCCACGTACTCTAGGAGTACATGATCACACCTAGGAATACCTATGTAGAAGTTTAGTAACCAAGCATGGATGTGTGAATTGCCAGGAGATGAGATAGGGCCACATGTCGTGAGGTCCCCACATGCACCATGTACCACTCTATGAATCTTCTACCTCTTTTTATCTCCTTCATTGGGACTTGGATCTTGGACCATGTGTAGCCCATCCAGAGTGTTTTTCCACGGGGAATGCGATGGATACCTCCATAGTGGATTTTGAGATGTAATGAAAGATGTTATGAGAATGGAACCTGTCTGAGTAGACACTCGATGATGGTAGTGATCCTACAGAATCTTTAGAGTAGTTTCAGCCCTACCATCCAGTAGGAATGGCTAGTGTGGTTCTTGTATGATTTTTGAGTGGAATCCCCTATCGGGTAGGGTGTGGGTCCATGATGGATTAGAGTGGAACCCCTTGTAAAACTAAGGCACAGGTCCTCAACCATTTAGATTGGAACCCCCATTGTAAGGGGCGTGGGTCCTCTACCTTTTGAGTGGAACCCCCTATTATATAGGGCATGGATCCTCGATTACCAGGGTGGAACCCACTATCGTACCAGGGTGCAGGTCCCCATGGAGTTAGATTGGAACACCCCATTGTCATGGGAATGGGTCCTTTATGACTACTACTAGGGTGGAACCCCTTGACACATTAGGAAGTGGGTCCCTTACTTCAAGTTACATCTTTCAACTATACAGAGTAGTGGCATGACATGATTTGACATAACCTTTGGGCTCACAAGAAAGAGGGGACCTTTTACCACTGAGACATGTCATTTTTATGCAACCTAAAACTATGTGAGTGAGTTAGTGCCACCTAATGAGGATGGTATCAATGTTCGGTGATTGATCTCATTTGACTTGTCACTCCTGGGTTAACGTGTGGGATACTAGGCATCAATGGTGGTTACCCTTAGAACTATTGGTGAATCTTCTTCCTAGGTTAAGCTATGAGATGGAAATCACAATACTCCATTTTTTGGGACTATTTGATTGAGCACATATATATATATATATATCCTGGTTGTAGTTCCCATTCCATGGGGTTTGGACACTCTCCTTCTAGGAGAGGCAAAGACGTGCGGGGTATGCCACCATCTTTCTGTGTCTAGATTCTCATGGTTGGATGAGTCTAATATCATGATATATGTATAAATGACTTAAAGAGAAGTTAATCTTCTCACCATTTAGAGTTCCTTGTGTTTTGATGTGTTATATTTCACTATCTGGTTGGGTTAAGCTGTACTCTCTTTCCGTTCCTTGTTATATCTACTCCTCCAATTTTCATTGAACACTTTTTTCTGCTCCCTCAAGCCTTCGGGGAATCCTACTAAGTATTTTCATACTCACCCATGATTTTTATTTTCCCACACTTGGTGTGCCCTTATAGATGATGTACAGGTTGATCGTGACTTTAGAGGAGCTTAGGGATACAAGATAATGGACTGTGTGCAGTGGTCATTGCTTGGTATTCAGGAGAAAAACTCTCCTAGCTATTTTACTTCTTCACCTATTTCAGGGTGGTGGAACAATTCTAGTTGGGTGTGTATATTTAACCTTTTTTATGTTCACTTTTCTATACTAGTACTATTATAGGTCGATGCATACTTGTGGTTTACTTATAGCAGTGTTGTATATTTTTTTCTTTTCCCTCTCCACTTTTGCATTGAGTTGGCCACTTGTGTGTGTATAGGTACATATGAAAAGGACTCCCCAAGTTTTTCTGTGCCTTTGGTGCTTGTTTCTACCCCCTATCCTATGGAGGCGGCCTTGGGGTAGTTGCGACTTGAGCCCCGACATTTTTCAGGTCATGGAAAAGTGGTATCAAAGGATGGTCAACCCATGGAAAATTGTTTGGATGTTTCCCTAAAAAGGTCTTGGTTGGGTTTAGGGTAATATTGTTAATGTTTATTGGGAGAGGCTCTAATGCTAGGGAGTTTAGTGATGGTGTAGCAACCGACATAGCTATTCAACCATACCTCGATTACCCACTTGTTGATGCGACATGATGAGACATTTGTTGCTGGAAACTTTGGAACATGAATCATAAAGGATTGAGTCATTGAATTTACCTCTTGAGTCATATACCCATTGTGGTTGATACATATATATATTCTCTTTGACTGTGGTACTCCTTGATAAGTTTCAAGATGCTTCCTTGATGAAATCTATCCAGGATACTATCCCCAGTTCATGATGATGATTCTTTGAGTGATGAAGCATCAGTTTAGGATCCATAATATGATCCCCCTTCCTCCAGGTAGGCAGGTAGTAGTACATACACCTGTTGAGCAGTAGTTAGTCCTAGCAGAGTAGAATTGGGGCATGCATAGGGTGAGGGCACTTATCAATATCTAGCTTTAGAGACCGCTGAGGTTCTGTGGTGATCCAGATATCCTAAGGAAATAGAGGATTGGCTTGGGTTGGTGGTCCACCTCTTTAGGTTTGTTCGGACACCAACAAATCAGATAGTGGAATTTAAAACCCATCTTTTCCATAGATCAGCAGAGTGTTGGTGGAGTCTTGTTACTCAGATACATGATGAGTCAATACTCTCGTGGGATAACTCCCATCAACTATTTCATGAGGAGTACTACCCCTCCTGATTACGATTCATATAAATTCAGGAGATACTTCAATTTTAGTAGGGAGGGATGATGGTGGCTGAGTACACGACCAGCTTGACCGACCTAGAATGATACTCTATGGACATGATTCACAATGGATACTTCAGAGAACAGACTCTACAGAGAGATATATGTCGACAAAGTAGCCTTGTACATCCCAAACTATTACGGGGTGCTGGAGAATACACTAGTGACATAGATCTTTCTTTCAGAGGGGTTCCATATAGCTGGTTGTCGTAGGGGGTGAAACAGAGATGAGACATCTTCCATAGCTAGCAGGTGTCAGAAGACAATATCTCAATATAGGAGGGCTCCAAATAACCAGTCTGAGGAACATAATTGTAAGGGGCCGAAGCAGCGTAGAGTGTGGGGACAACCTAGGGAGGTCTTGTGTTATGCTTGTGTGAGGTGAGGCCACATGACACGGGACTACCTGATCATACGCGCTGAGCTTCCCAAGAAGATTGTAAATGAACTGCCACAGAGGAGGTGACGCTGTGATCAGGGATCTCCTAGGTGGGGATATGGTGGTCCCCAGGGAAGCAGTATAGGTAGGGGGGAAGGAGGAGTTGTGGTTGGTGGATGATGCTGCAATATCCTTTCAACACCACCAAGAGGCTCAGGGAGCTGGCGGTTGGGGCCGTGGGTAGCTGCATGTTATGAATGTATATAATACCACAACACATGAGATAATAAGAGATACACACTGTGTATTTTCTAAATTTTTTAGTAGATCTTTTTAGACATTGTGTGAGGTACACTTTTCTCCCTACTTCTTGCTTGAGGTTTTACCGGGGTGATGCGGGGCATCGGTGTAATCCCATGTCAGTGTTTTTTGATGTAGATTTGAATGCATAAGAAAGAGGCATTTTTACACCACTAAGAAACATTTTTTTATGTGATAAAAACTATGATGGAGAGTTAGTACCACCCAAAGAGGATAATATTGAGTTGTACTGGATGAGTCCCTCTGACTTGTGAATTCATTGCGGGGTTGTGCAGTGGACTGTCAGAGAAGGTCCTAGATTTGACTGTGGAGTTTTTCTTCTTGACCATATTTTGCACGGAATTCCACTGGTGGGTGTGGCAGAGTGTCTGGGTTGGGGACACTCTCCTTCTAAGAGAAGTAAGCACGTACAAGGTATGCCACGTGCTTTCCGCATCTAGCTTCTTACAGTTGGATGACTTTACTCACCTTCACTGTTTGTTGGTACTTTGATTGACCAAAGTCAATCTTGATACAACGTATCAAGTACAGGTCCAGGTGATGGAGATCCCATGAAATGAAATATGTGACTCACTAATTGGTGTTGGTAATGGTATTATTCACTATGAGAGTTGGGATAAATTTCCTTTTGGGATAGAATTTTGTGGTTTTCATATACCAATAGAGTCTTAGGTGCATCTTCTCTTAGAGAGACCTGAACTTTATGTAGTGGAGTTGGTTAAAATTACAACTGGATTAATACTTTGAGAAAGTCTATACTCTGGGAAAGGGGAAACATTGTAGTATATTCTCTTAGTAGGATGTACTAGGATTTCCTAGTGTGAAAAGCTTTGGAGCAATTAGCTTCCCTACAGCTGACCCTGGTAGAGTAGAAGAGTACGATTCTTCTTCAGTCGATGGTGTTAACTCCTTCACTTCTTGAGCATGTGAGAGAGTCTTAGATATGAGACATCGACTTTGAAATCTCATGTAACCTGATATCCTTAGGTGTCTCATCAAATGGATATTTTGAAGGAGTGAATCATGATACCCTATTACAGGGGAAAAGTGTGGTTCTGGTTGTGATGCGAGAGGAGGTGATGCAAGAGTTACACACTTATCCCATAGTTGTACATACCGTTGTGGGGAAGATGTATAAGGATATTCCGTGATAGTTTTGGAGGCCCAATATGAGACTAAGAGTAGATGAGATGATCTCATGATGCTTCACCTGTAAGTAGGTGAAGGCAGAGCACCGAGTTTCAGTGTGTTGTTCTAGCCTCTTAAAAGCCTATAGTGGAAATGGGATGAAAAATATATGGATTTAATTAAAGGGATTTTTCACACAGCGAAGGGCCATGATGTCATTAGGGTGATAGTAGACTAAATCATGGGTCAGAACACTCCGTTACTCAGCAAGTAGAGTTCAGTGGAGAGTTTGGGGCAGTTGTACATATGAGTGATCGTCTACATTCATGGGGTACCCTCGACTTTAGTCTCCAATTGCGACATGAAGTTTACAATATGATTGCAGAGAGAATTTCAAGAGGTGATTGGGACCTAGTTAAATATGAGTATAGTCTTTCACCACTAGATTTATTGGAAGACCGGGCACACTATCTAGGTGTCAGAGGATATGCTAAGAGATTTCGTGTTGGTTTTCAGTAGAGGAGGAGAGTTACCCCCATGGTCCTTCAGACCATTCAATATTGTGCTGAGGGTTGGAGAGTTCATTCACCGCTATGACCTACCCTCATAGTTGGAATAGTGAAACATCATTTTCCATGTGACATAGATGAGAAGATGCATCCATGTTTTCCTAGGCACATCATCAGTAGGAGTGGACCTTATAAGGATGGACCATCACCTTGGTTCACATGTTGTCACAACACAGAAAGGTCCTAGAGAGTTCTTGGGAGTGAGAGAGCTAGGTGTGATCTTTTTATCGCAAGTTTTCTTCCATATTATTTCTTTTTGGGGATGAAAATCTTGATTGAGGGAATAATGTAGGGACCTGGTTTTCACATTTTAATACATTGGAATATTTCTATATATATTTCCAGAGCCAGGCACTGAGATGTCATGAGATTCCGCGACCCGGTGCACCTAGAATATATTTTATAAAAATATTAAGTGTTTTCACACTGTGAATGTGGAGGAAACAATATATCTCACAAAATGTAGCTCGGATTGGAAATCTGATGCCACGGTTGAGTCTGGAGTATGATCTTTACCCTAGGAAGGGTATAACTCTTGTAGGCCTAGTCTTCTTAAGGAAAATGCTCTCAAGGTAATTTTCGTAAATAAATTAATTAAAACTATTAATTTATTCTATCCATCATATATAATTACTTATAAATGGATATTCAAATTAGAAATATGAGACCACCATTGAGTTTGTAGCGTAGTGTTTTCTCTAGGGGTGACCTCAAGTGGGAGGGCGCGAGAGGTTCATATCCCGAGACTGCTGACAGTTTCCAATAAATAGGAGCCTAAGGAAATGAGCAGGGGTTTGGATCATTTCATCTCAGGCATTGGAGATGCACCAATATTCCTTATAAATGTGATTCAACATCCATTCTTCATTGGATCATGACAAAAATTCAGATGCAGGTAGATCAAAGCACAACAAACACAACGACAATACCCAAATTCAAGGTAGGATTTATATTTTTTATTCTATAGCTCCCGATTAATTATTTTGTTGTAATTTTCATCTTTCGATAAAATTATCTTCTTTGAAAACATTTATCGACAGTCGAGCTAACAAAGACCATCATTTGATTGAATTTTCGATTACCCATTCTTCAAGATCTTCGAGTTCTTCATCCTCTAACTTTTTGATCCATAAAATCCTTGATGAAACATGGAGAGGGGCATATATCTGTGAAGCTCTTGACCCAAGGAGTCTAAATATATGATCAGATTCATGTGTTTGGAAATAGAGGAGGTGCAACGGTGAGAGAAAGATCCACCAAATTTTTGTCACATTGAAATATCGATGATTCTTCGAGCGAAGACCACCACTGTAAAGATCTTGTCTCAAGAAACCCATATTTGGTTTTAGTTTCTTCTTATGACCACCAGAGAGGTCCCATTGGTTTGTGTAAGATGGTGGTTGGAGCAGAAGTGCATCTCTGGTGGTGCAATGTGGTAGGCGGTGCTCCCAGGCGGGAGTGGACGACTCTGGTGTGAGGCGGCAAGCTGGAGGAGGCCAGGACGACTGCAGACCGATAGTGTCGAGGCTCCGACGAACTGGGTAGTGTGGGCTAGGAGGCCGGGTGATGGCGGAGGATTCCACCTAAAACCCTAAAAGGGTGGGAAAAAAATATATAAATTAAAATGAAAATAAAATAAAAATTGATAATAATAATAATAATATTATTTTTATTAATATTTAAACTACTATAACTCCCACTCGGGGGGTTTGATTAACATGCCGTCAGCGGTGGTGTGATCCCGTTTGTGGTACAAAAATTTCAAGACCATTTCAGATAGTTTTCCCTAACCTGTGACGTGGTCCCATGAAATGCCCGAGAATTAATATTTTTAACGTTTTTATTAAATCTTTTTCCCGAAATAACTTCTACATGTGATGTCTGATTAGCGAACCGTAAGTGGCATGCGACCCTTGTTTTGAGGCAGACCTCGTGGGGGGGGGGGGGGTTGGGAATTTAATCCCATGTTTGAAGCTTGATGTCTAAAAACACAATATTAAATAATAATAATAATAGAATTATTATTATTTGAGGAAAAGTTTATTGGATATATCTCTGGCATCCGAAGTTTGGTTGACACACGTTCAAAGGCATTGTCACCATGGAGTTGAGGCAGAATTTTCAAGAATAGTTCTGGGTGCTGAGACTGAGATTGAGGTGTGAGCCCCCCAGGGCCCATTTTTGACGTTGACAGTGAATTGGATCTTCTTCACTGAATATCCATTTAGGACAAGTGAATAGTCATTATTGTGTTCTTTTCCAAAAGGATCACAATGGTGAAAACCATTAAATGCATTTTGGGATTGTGGAATGGGTACCATGTAGCACCACTTGTGTGTGGTATGGTGAAATGAAACTGCTTCACTGAGTATCCATTTGGGATGAATGAGCAGTCATTTATATGTGTTTTTACAAGATGATCACAATGGTGAGATCCCTTTGGCTTGTTCCAAGATCGAGGCATGGTCCCCACGAAGCACATTTCATGTGTGATTCTGGGAGATGCAACTTTTCCACCGAACATCCAATTCAGGGAAGGAATTGTTGAGCCTATGATATTTTTTGGATGGATTGCAAAGACATGATTAATTTGGTTACCTGGGGCCATTTGAGGAGGCATGTCGGTGTAAATGACATTTTTTCCCTTCGGACTAGTGGCGAGCATCAAGCGCTTGTCTTCCCTTTTGGCCCAGAGATTCCATGAACTCTGGTAGTACATGAGCATGCCTAGGGGTACTTGTGCAACAACTTAGTACCTGAGCATGGCTGTGTATTTGACCATGAGATGAGATAGGGCCACACATCGTGTGGGAACCACATACGCCATGTACTACTCTATGAATCTTCTACCTCTTGTATCTCCTTAATTTGGAATCTTATATTGGCCCATATGTAGACCCTCCTAAGTGTTTTTACGCATGGAACGTTGTCATTCCCTCCATAGTGGCTTCTGATATGTGATGAGAGATGTTCTAAGTGATATGTCTATTTGAGGCAATGCTCGATGAAGGTAGAGATCCTATAGAATCTTCAGAGATGTTTCGGGCATACCACCAGCTGGAATGGCCAGTGTCGTTCTTTTATTCTTTCCTAGTGTCAACTCCTACCTGATAGGGTGCAGGTCCTAGATGACTTAGAGTGGATCCTACTTGAAAAAACAAGGCATAGGTCCTGACCATTTTGAGTGGAACCCCCCCATTGGAATGGTCGTGGTTCCTCTACCTTTCGAGTGGAACCCCCTATCAGATAGGGTGAGGGTCCTCAATGACCAAGGTGGAACCCCACTATCGTACCAAGGCACGGGTCCCCATGACATTAGAGTTTAACCCCCAGTAGTATGGGTGTGATTCCTCTATTAATACTACTATGCTGGACCCCCTGAGGAACTAGGGCGCAAGTCCACTACTTCAAGTTACATCTTCCAGCTATACAGAGTAATGGTGTTATATGGTTTGACATAACATTATGGATCATGAGAAAGAGGGGAACTTTTCCCACTTAGATGCATCCTTGTGATGTGACCAAAAACTACATGGGATAGTTAGTTTCACCTAAAGCAGATAATATCAGAGTGCAACAATTAAGCCCCTTTTACTTGTGACTCCTAGGAAGACATGGGGGATGTTGGGCATTGATGGTGGTTACCCTTGGAACTGTTGGCGACTCTTCTTCTTGGGCTGAGTTGTGAGATGGAGATCCCCTTACACCCTTGTTTGGGATCTTTTGTTGAGTATACATACATACATACATACATACATACAGACACACACACACACACACACACATCCTGGTTTTTATACCCACTACTTGGGGTTTGGATAGTATTCTTCCAGGAGAGGTGAAGATGCAAGGGGTATGGTACATGAATTCTGTGTCTAGATTCTCGTGGTTGGATACGTATACTCTCATTCTATGGGTAGAGAAGACTATACAAGAAGTTAATCTTCTCACGATTTCGATCTCCTTATGTTTGGATGAGTTTTCTTTCACTATATAGTTGGGTTGAGCTGTACTCTCTTTTTGTTCCATGTTCTATCTACTTCTCCCCTTTTCAGTGTACCCTTTTTCTTCTCTAAAGTGCCTTTGGGACATCTTACTGAGTATTTTCCTACTCATCCCTTATTGGGATTTTCCCACAGTTGGTCTTCCCTTGCAGACGATGTACATGTTGATCATGACATCAGAAGGAGCTTAGGGATATGGGGTCTTGGAACGCATGCAGTGCTCATAACTTGGGATTCAGGAGCAAGACTCTCCCAACTGCATTACTTTTTCATATGATTCTGGGTTGTGGTACTTTTCTAGTTGGGTATCTATCTTGACCTTTTTATTTTGGTTCACTTTTCTATATTGGTATTGTTAGTGGTCGATGCATATTTGTGGTTTACTTATAGTAGTTTTTTATCTTGTTTTCCTTTCCCTCCACACTTTTTCATTGAGTTGGATTTGTGTGTGTGTGTATAGGTACATAGAAAATGGCCTCCATGAGTTTTTTGCGCCTTTGGCTCTTTTCACCACCCCCTGGCTTATGTTGGTGGGCTTGGGGTTGTTGCGGCTCGAGCCCCAACACGGGTCGGGTCGTGATAGTGATACTAAAAAAAGGAAGACCTCATTTCTTATTAGTAGTGCAACGTAGATCCATGATGGAGATATCATACGAGTTTGGTGGCTCATGGATTTGAGTTACATTTTCTTAACAGTATGTTATCTTTTTATCTATACTTAAATTTTTGTTTTTAAAACATAATTTTTTATATTATGAGATTATATTTTATATTTTTAATAAAAATGATTTTACTTTTACATGTATTTATGGTCTATATTGTTTAATGGTAAATCATTATCCAATGAATAGATTTAGCCCTTAAGCACTGGTTTACTATCTTTTTTAATTTTATATCATGCTTGAGTCCTTGGGATGATTCTATTTTGGTCTCAAAATTCATGTACTTAAGGTGGGTCATTACAATGTGTGTTATTGGTAATTAAATTTATTGAAAGAATTATGAAAATGAATGTGATTTTAAGTTTTTAATGTTATTAAGTGACAATAATTATGATATTAATGAGTAAAAAATGTTTTTTATTAATTGAATAATTTAATATGTAAAATAACAAATACGTTTTCAGGTGAGTGAAATATATATAGTATATATATGTGTAAAATGTGGATAATTATTTGATTAAATATATTTCAGATATATTTTTTATTTTAATTTAATATATATATATATATATATATTATTTCATAAGTTTATATATATCTGGTAAAATGGGTAGAATAAAAAAAACATAAATTGAAAAGATAGTGTTGGTAATGTGGATGAAAGAGATTAAAAAAATATGACGGAGGTTAATGAGAGTTTAACTTCTTATCCTTTAAAAACCATTAATTATTAGGACCCATTATCCTTAAACATTACATAATCTTGAGTTTTAAGTCAAACAATAATTCTATTACATTTTAGAATCTTTATTATTATAGTTTCAGAGAACTATTCATCATTATTAAATAAATAAATATTACATCACAATGTGGACACTTCCACTCAGTATCAATTTCCCCCAAAAAATAATCCTTTTAAGATATAATTTTTTTTCTTGAAAAATATTCAAAATTTTCATCTTGACCTTATCCTTGTCCCAAATCATCTTTACAACCCTATGGAAAACATTTTAAAACATGGTATGCGAAAAAAATTTCATTAAGGGATATAAATATGAAGAAAGAAACCCATTAGTCCATGAACACTCATTAAAATTTGACCTTTTCAAAAATAAACTTTGTTCTTAAAATAAACAATTTATTAGCTAGGAAATCAACTACCCTACCCAAATATATTCATAAAACATTTCATAAGATATATTAATTGAAAAAATAAAACTCATAAATGCTTATTTTCAATCATGTAAAATAATAAAAACTTTTTCAAAAAAGAATACATTTCACCACTCAGAAGTAATAAATACTTTCCCTTAAACATAATCTCATTAGCCTACCTTGTGAAATAATAATTTTTTCCATAATAACTATACAAATTATATGTAAATAATGTAGTTAAATTGGGAAATTATTTTCATATAACTCTTACAAATGGTATAATTCACATGGTAAACTTCTATCATGATCATTACCCAATGAATTGGAAGGATATAACATACACAACCATCTTTGTTTTATAACATAAGTTCCCATACTTAGTTTTAAAAGAACGACATGTCCCTGGTTTATAATAGAACCATACATCCTTGGTTTAAAATATAACGACCCAACATTATTAAAATTCCCAATAAACATAACATAATCATAAGATATGAAATCTAGAATTTCCATAATCATAAAAATATTCTTTTCACCCATATGAAAATATTTTTTGAAAGTGAAATATAAATTTTGTTTGAAACCCTTATTGAAAATAAAAAGATCATACATATGAAGGTTTTTTATTTGAAAAAAAAGGAATATTGTAAAGGAATCCAAACATAAAATATTGGTTATGGTGATGGGAAAAACCATTCACAATGTATATGTTAAAATAGAATATTCTTTTTATCTTTTATAAAGAAAGTCAAAATGTTCCATAAAAAGATTCCATTTGAAAACATTTATAATAAAGGGGAATAATATTTCCTTTAAAATTTATTTGGTTCCATATAAATAAATATAAAAATGATTTTTATGAAAATGGACATGCAAGAGAAAGATTAAGAAATTAAATATTTAAAATATTTAAAAGGTGGTTTTTAATGTAAAGCATCCCTTACCTTGAGTCTGACTCATCAAGTAATTTATTTATCTTCATGAATAATAAACACATATTAATTATTTACTTTCTTAAGAAAAATTTTCTGGTTTATTATTCCTTTTTTTTTATTTTTTACCATGTTATTACCAATTACATAATCAATTATGTTCTCCTCTGATGTTTTGTTGATATTTGGTTTATATGTCCAAATGGATTTAGAAGGTTCACAATAGTAAAAGAAGTTATTATTCTTTTATATATATAAAAATAATCATGAAATAATTATAATTTTTATACATTAATTTTACTTTTTAAACTAACCATGAAATATGGTTATGAAAAATGAACTACATTTTAATCATGGAGACAGTAGGCCAAACATGCTCATGAGTAATGTTTCCATTTTTCCAATATTTAGGATGGAAAGAAGGTAAGTTTTACTTTATCTTTATAGAATTATAATTATATCATAAATAACCCATTTATTATTTTAATATACTTATATATACAATCCATGTTATGTAGTGATGAAAAATGAACCACATCACTTCGTGGATGTGGTAATCCAAACATACACATGGACGACATTATCATTTTTCAATGGATGGAAATGAAAGAAAAAAGATGATATATTATATTTTAATGATGATAATTATTTCATGAATATAATATATGAAAATTAAATCCATCATTATACCTATCATAACCTGACCCACTAGGGCCCACCTATTTGGCGACAAGCCAAGTGTGACACCCCAAGCCGACCTCCAGTAAGCTAGGGGATGATGACCAACACTGAGTATGAATATCATACACTTGGGAGGCCCTAGTCTAAGGTACCGTAACATACACACACATCTACCAATACCCATAAAATTCTGAAAGGTAATGTAAAACTGATAGAAAATTCTTGCATACATATATATCCCATAATAAGAGTATGTAAAAAGTATTCAAAATCATAAGGGCAAAATACATGCCCACAAAAACAAAAAAAGAGTACAACCTAATAAGAAAAATATGAGACTTTTCAAATGAAACATCAGGTGCATACCAAGGTTTTTCTAGCTAAACTATTCTCCTCCTGCTTCTGGTCCTCCTAGGACTCTATAAAAAGGCCTTTTATTGGCATAAGATATGGCATGTGTAGTCAAATCCCATGCTGGGGTTAATATAAAAATACTGAGTAGGACACCCTAAAATCACCAAAGATAAATCAATAAGAGAGTATTCATCTCATCATCATGAATATATGTCAATAATATTTTGAGACATAATAATAATAACACCTAGATATGCTCATAATAGACACCAAGTCTCAATGTGGTCTCAAACATACCACCAACCACATGATTCTGCTCGAGTAGTCAAGGTAACACTCATCCGAGAGAACTCAATCCAAAATAAACGATATCACTAATAAAACTCATTCGATAGGTTGTGCTCATCCAGGCTCCCCAAATAAGTACTCTCTTGAACTCCAAAGATCTCGATACACAAAAAGGAGATCTCAACCAAGGCCTCTGGGGTATACCAGACCCTATATAGAATAACCCCCTATATAGGGGATCATATGATTGTGTATATTTTTCAGGAAAATTCCTCAACCCCCACCTAGGGAAGATGGATAAATGACATAGGATCACACCTCAGGTAACATATAGGAAATCCAAAACTCTATCCAAGACTAATCACCTAGTGGGGATCACAATACTATTCTCATTATGTAATACCTCATAGTACCTTCATAGGGATGAACTAAAGAAACACACCAAACTAATATAGGCCTATACTGAAGAGAATGAGGGAATAATACATCCCTATAGAAATTACTCAGTGTGTATTGGGAGTAAATTATGTGTCTTTACTACCTTGAGTTTTCTTGGGTGTCTCCATCTGACATAGAATGTGTTTCTCCATATATACAACTTGTCCTTTTAGGATGCATGATGTGTAGAGGTTTGTTGGTAGAAGGTGTGTATCATCTGCTAGAGGCCATGTACTATGTCCATGCTTGTGTGAAATGGTTATTTCTATGTACCTGGCAGTGTCCATGTCTGTGTACCTTGAGGTTACACACTGATTGGCCAGGCACATGTCACACAAAATGTGGTTGGTACCACACTGTGTGTGGTACTTATTTTCCCAAAACCCTATCCACCATATTTAGGATACTACACGATGTGTGTTGTTTAGAATATCTTCCATGTAGTAGGTATTTTTCCATAATTTACAAAATTCTCTTGCATTTTCACCAACATCTCAACCGCTTCAATCCAGTCACCAATCTCTCCCAAAAATCATGTATTTGAGGTTGACCAAACATTTTTACCACTGATGGATAGATTTTGGCCATCCAAACCACTTAGTTTTGGACTCCCGTCACACTATGATATCTCCACACTACCAAATGAGAATCATGTGAGCTATACTTCTCCAATTCATCATTGAATAACCCATCATCATCACGACACCTTGGTTGCACCGTCGACCATGAACCTGAACCCATGTTATCAATCCATTGTGCTAAATAATGGTTGTACAATTATTCATTAATCGGTATTTATTGAACCACTGACCAAATAAAATATCTTGGATAAATGTGTAATGAAAAGGAAAGAAATGAAAAGACACAAAAAGATGAACAAAACTACGTGATTGATTGGGTTGGCCACAATCCATTTTCATTATAATGGGAAAATGAAGAACCAAAATTAAATAACATCAATTCCCAACTCATAGGATGATATACCTAAAACTATAAACAATGATCGACCGATGAATCAATAAGTTAGTAAATTTAAATCATTTTCATAATGGGATAATACAATAGGGAATAAAATAGTGAAAAATTTCCCTAGATATAGTTAGGATTGATTTTTTATGAAGAACAATCATACATTACTATCATTAGTGAGACCCATAAGCTCATATTGACACACTGGTTGTTAATGCATGATCTACCATTGATAAATTGAGAATCCTCCTCCAAAGGCCCTCTCATGATCCCTAGTGTTATTTATCTTACCCTATATATTTTACATAAGCATGATTTTATGGTAGATGATTATGTTTAGGATTTAATGATAAAAATTAATTAAATATATAAATCTATTTTATTATTATTCCACTGATGATGGACCTCAAGATGAAAAACCAACCCACACAAAGATAATGTCTCACATAGGGTAAAAACCAATTTTGGGATCTTATGGAAGTATCATAATTATAATATGAGACCACATCTAGGAGTTATTCCATTACTTTCAAAAAACCATGCATACATGATTTAATATATTTATATTTTTATTATATCAATACTGAGCCTCCTCGGGATCCAAAATCTCACACAAATTCAGCACCTAACTTTAAAAATATTATTTAAAATATAATAAAAATTGACAAGGAAAAAAATTCATTTTAGTAACCATCCATGAGAGGCATTGATGGAAAATAAATTTTATCGGTTCCTGAGGCGGTAGTCTACTGTACACATGAAGGACAATTAAATTACCTATTTTATGGATGAGGGTATGGATATAGGTTATTCACTTATCATAATAACTTCTCAATATATTAATGATACTAGTGTTATTATTTCATTAAGTTTTAAGAATATTTGAATGTGGTAGAATAATAAATAAAACTAAAACATTCAGTTAAATTCTATACCACTTTTTTGGACAACATCCTTTAATTTACAACTTAAACCCTCTAAGGTTGGTATTGTACCAAAACCAAGACCTCTAGAATGTGGTAGGGATTTTAGGAAGGAATTTGGATAGTTATTGGCTGAACTAAAAGTCATTTTAAGTGTGAATAAAATAAGATAGGAGGTTCCCATTTATAAGTCTGGGGAGGGGGGACTCTTGGAATTACATAACATATTAAATTATTATAATTTAATTTTCTTGGAAAAGGATGAAAACTGATATAATTAGATTATAGGATCCATATTCATCAAAATATTATCATCCCATAAAATTTGGACAATTTTAGATTAGGTTTCTACCCTTAACTCTTTATTTTAACCTGCATTAACGTTATTTTTACAATTACTATGATAATAAAGTTTTTACTCTTTATAGGTCAATATAGAAACTATAAAATGAAAATTAGTCCATAAATGGACCATATATGATATTTAAAAAAAATACCAAAAAATTGAAAAAATATAGGTTTTTTAGGAATTTAAAATCATATAATAAAATATTATTTGTTATAAGATAATATTATTATCATTTTTGGAACTATTAATTTTATTTGGCTTTGAAAACAACATGAAAACAATAGAATTTGAGTATAATACATTAATAACTATATAATATTTTATTTTTATCTAAAAAAACACGGTACAATTAATTAATTCAAATCATATTACTTTTAACATTTGTAAAATCATTTATTTTATTTTTCTATTTTTGGAATAAATGATGTACCAGTGTTACACAAGCATTTAATGTAATTATTTCACCACTAATTTTTTTAAATAAATCACCATGATAAAATATAACTTATCTTTCAAAATACATTTTTAACCAAACATAAGTAATTTTTATTACTATCACAAGAAATTTATATCTATTAAAATCAATAAATTGAGATTTTTGACATTATCTTTTACTCAAATACTATGGTTGACAAAATCAAATAAATTTGAAACAAAGTTTCCATATGTATTTAAAAATTTGATTGAAATGGACAAACCCCACTCATCCAATTGGATAAAGTCAATTAGAAGTAATTAATTTAAGATTAAAATGCAAAACATAATGAAAAATAGTTTTTCAGAAAAATGCATTTTTAAGTACAAAAATGATTTTACACAAAATTAAACCATAAAACTTATTCAAATAAACATAATTAGATTATTAATAATATAATATAACTAATTTCACTTTTAAACAAATTTAAAACAAAATGAAACTTTTTAAATACTTGAAACAAAAATAAAGTATTCACTGGAAATCAGTATTTTCCTTATTCCCTAGAAAATATATATTTTTAGAAAAATCCCAAATTTTCACTCTAAGAAAATTTTTACATGATGATTTAAAAAATTAAATACATTTTATCAAATAAAATTTCTAAAATTTACATAAATTAATTTTAATATTTTTCATAAAAGTCAAGAAAAACCATTTTTGAACAAACATATTTTTGAAGAATAAAATGACATTAATAAAAATTTTGTGTTTGATTCCAAAGAATTAATAAATACAATTGTATTGATTAGGAAATTTGTATATATTTTATAAGTGGTTAATCCTATTCATACCCACCAATTCAATGGCTAGGTTATAACAATCATATTTAAATAATAATATTTCATTGTTCATTTAAGCTCATTGTTTTGTATGTTATATGCTATCGAACATAGTATTTCTTTTAAAATATAAGAATATTATAATATAAATGTGAGATCACGTTTCACTCAAATTATTCTGAATTCACACAAGATTTTTATATTGAAATTCTCATAATAGGCTTGAAATTGTATGTTTTCCCCTAATAAAAAATTCCTATACATGACTTGTATTTATGGTATTATGGATAAATTATTTTGAAGAGGGAACATTTTATAAGGAGTGTTGATGAAACTATAGATGGTGGTTCCAATATCATGTACTTGGTGGATAAAAATTTATTTTGGCACAAGTTCTCCTTTTTCATCAAAGTATACCGACCTTGAGGTTTCTCTTTAATGGAATTTTATATCCTTAATTCATATTAAACATGTGAGATCATTTACTCCTATTTTAAATGGGTAAATCTACATAATTTATTTATTCACCTAACAATAAAAATACATGTATTCAATTTCCAAAACTCATTGATAATCTTAATCTTAATAAGTACTTGATAACTATAATTCCATATTTTTTACTTGATAAAGGTATTTATTTAAACATTGTGATTCCCTAATTATCCCTTATATGATTCATGTTTATTAATCTAGAAATAATTATTAATGCATTAACTAGTTAAATCTATTGAAATGCCAATATAATAAATTAATCTTTATTGTAAAATATAATAATATGTCTTTTAATGAGAAATCATACTAAATATTTCTAAGATGTTCATTCTTGAACATTATTACATGTATTGAATATCTTATTTTAGTATAATATAGAATGTATTGTAATTTTATGTGACATTTGGGGAATGGAAATATATAGCCCCTTAGTGTATTGATAGTACTCAAGCGACAACTATGATTGGGTAAGAAGAGCATCCTTACCCTTTATGTATGATGTGTTGGCATAAGGCCTCGATGGAATGTTTATGATGTATAGAATTATTCATTCTCATTATTTCCATCATTATTATATCATTTAATTATATCCATGTGATTATATATATATATATATATATATATATATCGTTTTTCAAACATGTATTATGTTATTCGTATATATTCATTGATATGAAATCATTTTTCTATCTATTCTAGCTATATTTCTTATGCTATTAATATTCCATGTCATTTTTTCTATAAAAAATCCCTTAATGAGTGTCTAAGCTCACCATTTATTATATTTTCAATTTCCCTAGGTAATGAAGAGGCATAAAATGTATGATCATCTCTATGGATATCATTAAGGAATAATAATTAGTAGTCAAATGATAAAATTTTACATCTTATAATGTGATGTTATATATCAGGTCACTTATGTGATTTTGAACCTTGTCCATGGGTATGTAATCTCATGTAATATGATTAATGTGTAATAAATAACCCCCCATATTTTTTTGACAAGGGTTAATGTAACAACACGATATATTATGATAATAATTATTTTTAATTTATTTGATGTCATGTGATTTATGATACAACAAGATTATCTTGTGTTATACGCAACGTTGTATTAGCTTGAAGTATACACAATACTATTCTTAGATTGTGTTACACACAATTTCAAGTTCGTTTTATAATAGTCATTCTACGCAACATTGAGTGTATATATATATATATTCAATGTATAAATGAAATATGGTTGGATTCTGTTATATGAAATAATAAAGGATTCTTGCACAACAAGCGACCCTGACTTGGCTTGCATTACATGCAATCACGACCTTCCTTGATAGCGTGTGTTGTACGCAATACCGGGTTTTACTTAACAATGATATATTATTATAATATTATTATGAACTAGACATTATGAATATTATTAAATAAAATTTTAATTTTATAACATTATTATTCATCTTACACATTTTCAAGAACATGGTATAAGAACAAAATAAATTTTTCGGGTAAAATAAGTATTTTTCAAAAAAATGCAGTTTTGCCGCCTTTTGATGGCGCACCAACTTTAAATCTAGTTTTTGACATGTTTTTAAGTTCAATTTTATAAAATAAACTTCTTCTTTTGAATCAGGATATAAAAATTTACATTGGATAAAGTTTTTATATTTTTCCGATAACTTTCATATTTCAATGAATAGTAAAAACACGCTATATTTTAATTAAAAACTACTTTTTTTCCATCGTAATAATTTATGTGGTTAAATTATAATATTGAATGGTTTTAAAGTATAAATAGAATATATTTTTACCATTTAATATAACGTATGACATTAGCATTGATTTTACATTGAATTCGTAGGTCAAATCAATTCAATCTTTTGCAATATTTTAATCAAAAACCCGTTTTCATTCGACAATGAGATTAATTTTAATTTAATTCATGAAACTTTTGTGTATTGAATTTGAAAAAATGGATTCCATATTTGGAATCAGTGGGTCCAAATTATGTTAATAGGCTACTTTTTATTTTTGGGAATTATGAATAGTAACTACGGTAAATTTTATTTACCGTAGTTAATGGTAAATCGGGTAATTAAGGGTAAATATAATATTATAAAATTACCCTAACACATGAAAAAATTCTATTGGATGGATAAAGGAATACCCATATCACCTAAGGGTCGGATTAGATTCATTTTATGGACTTTTGACCTTGAAAATAATTTAATTATTATTAAAACCAAAGAAAGTGACAACATGTCACTCTCTTAGATCTTACAAGTATACTAATTTTAATTTAGTGATAAACAACATAAAACTTCGAACATGAATAATCTACAGAAAGGTAATAAAATTATCTACATCATTATAATTTATTTATACTTTTTTAGGGATTAAATAATTGTCATTAATGGTGATACATTAATGATACAAATTACTTATTAAGTGAAAAATCAGTAATATAGTTTTTAATGAAATAATAATACCCATTAAAAAGCCCAAAAACCTGAACAAACCTTATTGGTAGTGTATATATACACCTTAAACATTCAATGACCTAATATATAACCGTTTGGAGTCTTATAAAAGTGATCATGACACTTATATTATTTTATTTTAAATGATTTCAAAGCTGTCACCTTCATAATTTAATAAATATAACAATTTAAATATTTTTATGTTAAGATGATAAATTATAGTAAAAGTATTATTGTGAAATTTAATAGATTTATATTAATAATAGGATTTTATTTTTAATTTTTATGCAAAAAATAAGTATATTAAATAATGATACAAAAATGTTGTAGTAATTATTTTATTAAGAGATAAACCAAATAAATGGTTTTAGAAATAATAAAATAAATATTATATGAACTATTTAATGTTCTCCACTAATTTTCTAGAAACATATGACCTTTTATTAATCTATTAAAGCTATTATTTAGAACATATCTTCTGTATATATTTTATTTTAATTCAAATAAATGAATAGTGTCAAAATTGACACTATTGTTATTTAATAAAAAGAACATATTATAAAATTGTTTACAAATCACAAAAATATATAAAAATTTTAAATTTAAATTTATATGGTATAAAATGTTATAAAGTATCCAATTATGGAAAATTCACAACAAATAAGTAATTATTTGTTATAATTTTAAATTTAGAATATTATTACCACAAATAAAATTAAATTAATTAAGTAAGGATAAATCAAGTTGATAATGTTTAAAATAATTTACTAACATGTCTAAATTTTATTGGTTGATGATATTACAACCCTATATCATCTAATATATTAATATGAGTCATTTTTGGAGGTTTTTAAGTGGGGTTAGATTTATTATAAATTAATATTTTTAAGATTTCCTAAGGTGCCCCTCCCCTCCCTTATAAAAGAGAACCTCCTCCCTCTCTTCCTCACACCAATTTGAGCCTTCAAGATCGTCCAAACCCTACCAATTTCTCTTCTACACTTCCCTATAAACATCCTAGAGGTCCTGGTATTCTTCAAAGACCAATTTTAGTGCCCTAAGAGGAGGTCTCAAAGAGGCGCTTCGAAGAAGAGGTAATGTTCGTTACCGATTCTTTCAACTTTATTTCTTCTTACACTTATTCTTTTTTAGTTTTTTAATTATGAAGTAATAAAATCAGTATAACTGATATAATTATAAGTTATTATAATTATGAAACATCCTTATTTCACCATTTATCCATCCTACGGAAAACGAAATCACTGCGCGTGCGTATGTACGGAATACCGTCTCCACGACGCGATGAGATTCATTCTCAATGATTAACCATTCATGTATGATTATAAAGTATATATAATAAGTAATCATGAAATATATGACATAATAATGATACTTGATTTATTTATATATATATGTATGTCATATACTTAATTCCATTCAATTCAATAAGGAAACGAAAACAACGTTCATGCGTACGTACGGCCTACCGTCTCCATGAACGGTGTATTTCTTGACATTTATCGATATATTATATATATGTATATTCTGAATATATATTATATATAAATCATGTTTTACATTATGGATGTAAGTAACCATGATCTAAGTAATCATATGAATAATTAAAAGTCAAAACACGGATGACAAATGAAACGATTTTACCCAAAACGATCTTTAACATGGAATTTACAAAAGAACGGGTAATATAAAGTCATAAGTGAACCATATATGATATCATAACAATGAATATGATTCTTTAATAAGTCAATGACATTATTTAAATCATTATACTGGAGGTTCAGATACGTACGAAGCATATCGGACCTAAGGTAAGGGATAATTGTGCAAATCTCATTTTTATTTGAGATTGCTTATTCGTAAGTATTTACTGGGGTTATTTCTATCATCCATGTCCATGTTTTATAAAGGTTAATTAATGTATGTTTAAAGTCCTTTTACCCATTTTGACTTTTACCCCATGGTATGGAAGGAATCTTTCTTTTATTTACCCTACAATGTACTTTTTGACTTTTCTGACAAAAGTATGAGAATAATGTGTTTTTTAACGTATACAGCATGAAAGGATTTTTAAGGTTTTATAAAGCCATATTTTCATGAAGCTTCGTCCAAAATATTTAATGAATACTTTCAACAAAATCTTTTTCTTTTAAAATTACATGACGTTTTGTGAAAAGAAATTGATTTTGAAGAAGAAAGGATATTTTCCTCAACAATTCTTTTCAAGTGTTTTATCAAAACAATTTTTCATCTAAGATGACATTATTTCATATGTGTATGTTTCAAGTATCATGTCTCTATTATTTAAATGGTTTCACTTTTCTTATTATGAAATGATATCCATTTCTTTTATATGGATTATGTGATGATGGGATGATGTTTATGAAACCCATTTTATTTATTGGGTTTTTATGAATGATGTATGTTTATTTTGTGGCACAAGTAAGAATGATTTCATTATGAGATGGGTAGGACCTATATCTCCCTCCAATGCATTGGGTAAAGATTTTATATCTCATGAGATAGAAATGGATGGATTGGTAAGTTAATCTGTTTTAGTGTTACAGGACTGAAACAAGGAGTGAACTCAATTCAGAATGGGACATTGTCCACTAAGATGGTCTTGGAAGCAATGCCTTGGCTACTGTGGAAATCATTACATGTGCTTAATGGATTACACAAGTAAATTTTTTATTCCCATGCTATTTTATCATGATTTATGTTCCATTATGATCTATGCCTTATGTACTTCCATGTTTTATGTCGTTGCTCATGATTTTGATGTTTAAACATTATGTTAATGTTTTTAACTTCCAATGCATATGGTATGTTTTATTTTATCCATGCTTACCCTTACCGAGCATTTGATCTCACCCTTTTTTTGTTTTATTTTCCCCCAGGATTAAAAGAAAGGTTTTAGGTAAGGAAACAAAAAGTGGAAGATCTTTATGGGAGATGTTGAAGATCTTTCACCACGATTAGAAGATTACATTCCATGTTTCCAAAGACACTAAACTATTACGGTCCTTCTGTGTCTGTTTTTGTTATGTATTATGTATTCTGCAAAAGTAATATAATACCTATGTACGTCAAGCTTTGGGTATCTACAGTTGGTATCAGAGGAACGGTTTAGTCAACCTATGGAAACTAGGATGAGAGAACTTTAGTGAGATCCCTAGAGATATTTCTAAGGTATGTCTAGGGATGTCCCTAAAGATAAGTATACGTATAGGATATTGTCCTAGAACTACGGTAACGATCTTATAATTTAACCTAAGATGTTAAATATTGAGGGTACTCCCCCTTTACTATGTTGTTTTCCCCATCATGATTTTTTCCTCTCACACTATTCTTTTTGGGTTTTAGAAAATGGCTGGAAATAGGAAGATTCACGATAATGGAGGATATGATAGACAATGGAATGATATTCTTCATGAGAATCCAAATGAAATGGGATTTGGAAGTCCAAAAATAATTATTATGCCGAATAATAAATCTCATAATATGATCAATAAACTCAAATTTGGTATGTTTCCTCACTCGGCTAATAAAAGAAAGATGGAGTTTCATGATGATCATAGAGGAAAGAAAGTTCAATTTCCCCTATGTAAATCATGTGGGAAGAGGCATCAAGGATAATGTTTCAATGGAACTAGAATATGCTTTGGGTGTGGAAAAGAAGGACATAAAGCCAGTAAGTGCAAAGGAAAAGGTTCAATTAACACTATGGATGAGGATAATGGTATTGCTACGACATCAATAATGGTTAAATGTTTTAAATGTGGAATTTACGGACATTATGCAAACCAATTCCCTAAGGGAAAGTATCATGAATAGAATCAGTATGGTCATGTGGGTAATATTTATGTTGATGATGATGAAGAGACTACAAATGATATGTGAGATGAAAGAATTTTTGAAGCTCGGTCAATGGTTTAAGAAGGTAGTGGAATGATTACATGTTTATCAAGTGTAATTTTGTATAAGTAATCTCATGATACTATGGAATAAAGAGACATCTAAGGATTGTTACACTATTGTCTTTCCTCGTGTTTTGAAAGTGTGTGATGAATGGTACTAGTATTTTTGGAAATTAGATTATATGCGCATAATGAAGGGATAATGAGAAAATTAAATGTTTGATAGGATTCATGAGATCATGACTGATATAAGTAGAAGGTTATATCATGGTTTGAGTATATAGAATTTTTGGATTTTGGTATGTGGAAAGAGTTAACTTTTGACAGATTTCATGTTTTCACTGAGATTTAATGGGTATTCATTTTTCAAGAGAATACATGATTAAGGTATTCACATGATTGGAATGTGACCAAAAATATAATGGATGATAAATGATGGTTGGTTGATGACATTTCAAGTAATAGTTTTCTTTATACTATGAGCTTGGAACGAAGTATTTTAGATAAATATTGGAATGGATTATGTTGGACATAAGATAGTATTGTTTAAGGATAGAACTTTTTTCGATATTATTTATGGGATGTTATAGTAATGTAGTTTTAGAAAAATGACAACCTGCAGGATGAGCGACAACCCATCGCGTCAGACAAGGCTGTGGGAATCGAACCCACATCCGAAGTGCGACTGGCCTTTATCACCTACCACTGGCCTACAAGAAGTCCCTGTTTAGTAGAAACTAGTTTTATTATATTAAGCAGTATGATATATGAAGTATAAGTCCATTTTAGGAACCATATATGATTAATCTCACTATAGACCGACTTATGTATATTTAATAACTTTTGCTAACCTTTTTTTGAGACAGATGGAATGACCTGTCATTCTATCACATGATCTGCTAACAGTTCACGAATAACAAATTCAACTTCATTTATTTAAGAGATGAAGTGGAAATTGTTCAAAGCACGAACAACAGTGAGATTGTACCAAAATCAAGTAAGTATTTCTTCTAATTCAAAATTTTCAACTTTATGGAAATGATATTGAAAACCAAAAATGTTTTCCTAGTGCTCTTATATCAGATGAATCAGATGGTACCTTATATCATCACAAATTTATGGCTTTGTGATTGTTGGATTTTTCATAGCCATGTCCCATACCACTCTCCATCAGAACTTGATGGTTAGATTTTTCTTCCATATCCATATTTTCACCTATGTTCTCCTATGTGGAAACCCAGTGATTAGTTAATTTGGGTAACCGTTACGTTTCATACATTAGTTTTTAAAGTTAAGTTTTGGTATTTCATTTTACGATGTGTGTTGCAATTAAAGAAACTTTCAAGTAGAAAACCATGTATAACCCCAACGAATTTCGAGGGCGAAATTCATTTTAAGGGGGGTAGAATGTAACAACCTGATATATTATGATAAGTATTATTTTTAATTTATTTGATTTCATGTGTTTTATGCTACAACAAGATTATCTTGTGCTACACGCCACGTTTTATTAGCTTGAAGTATACGCAACACTATTCTTAGATTGTGTTACACACAATTTCAAGTTCGTTTTATAATAGTCATTCTAAACAACATTGAGTGTATATATATATATATTCAATGTATAAATGAAATATGGTTGGATTCTGTTATACTAAATAATAAAGGATTCTTACACAACATGCAACCCTGACTTGGCTTGCATTGCACGCAATCCCGACCTTCCTCGATAGCGTTTGTTGTACGCAATACCGGGTATTACTTAACAATGATATATTATTATAATATTATTATGAACTAGCCTTTATGAATAGTATTAACTAAATTTTAAATTTTATAACATTATTATTCATCTTACACATTTTTTGGAACATGGTATAAGAACAAAATAATTTTTTCGGGTAAAATAAGTATTTTTCAAAAAAAATGCAGTTTTGCCACCTTTTCATGGAGCACCCACATTAAATCTAGTTTTTGACATGTTTATAAGTTCAATTTTAAAAAATTAACTTCTTATTTTGAATCAGGGTATAAAAATTTACATTGGATAAAGTTTTGATATTTTTCTGACAACTTTCATATTTTAATGAATAGTAAAAACACGCTATATTTTAATTAAAAACAACTTTTTTCATCGTAATAACTTATGTGGTTAAATTATAATATTGAATGGTTTTAAAGTATAAATATAATATATTTTTACCATTTAATATAATTTATGTCATTAGCATTGATTTTACATTGAATTCATAGGTTAAATCAATTCAATCTTTTGCAATATTTTAGTCAAAAACCCGTTTTCATTCGACAACGAGATTAATTTTAATTTAATTTCTGCAACTTCTGTGTATTGAATTTGAAAAAATGGATTCCATATTTGGAATCAGTGGGTCCAAATTATGTTAATTGGCTACTTTTTATTTTTGGGAATTATGAATAGTAACTACGGTAAATTTTATTTACTATAGTTAATGGTAAATCGGGTAATTAAGGGTAAATATAATATTATAAAATTACCCTAACACATGAAAAAATTCTATTGGATGGCTAAACATATACCCATATCACCTAAGGGTCGGATTAGATTCATTTTATGGACTTTTGACCATGAAAATAATTTAATTATTATTAAAACCAAAGAAAGTGACAACATGTCACTCTCTTAAATATTATAAGTATAATAATTTTAATTTCGCGATAAAAATAATAAAACTTAGAACATGAATAGTATCTAGAAAGATAATAGAATTATCTACATCATTATAATTTAATTAGAATTTTTAGGGATTAAATAATTGTCATTAATGGTGATACATTAATGATGCAGAAATTATTTATTAAGTGAAAAATCAGTAATATAGTTTTTATTGAAATAATAATACACATTAAAAAGCCCAAAAACCTGACCAAACCTTATTGTAAGTTTATATATACACCTTAATCATCCAAATACCTAATATATAACAGTTTTGAGTCTTAAAAAAGTTATTATGACACTTATATTATTTTATTTTAAATGATGTCATAGCTGTTACCTTCATAATTTAATAAATATAACAATTTAAATATTGTGATTTTAAGATGATAAATTCTAGTAAAAGTATTATTGTGAAAGGTAATAGATATATCTTCATCATATGATTTTAGTTTTAATTTTTATGCAATAAATAAGTATATTAAATAATTATACAAAAATGTTGTAGTAATTATTTTATTAAGAGATAAACTAAATAAATGGTTTTAGAAATAATAAAATAAATATTATATGAACTATTTAATGTTCTACACTAATTTTATAGATACATATGACCTTATATTAATCTATTAAAGCTTTTATTTCGAACATATCTTCTGTATATATTTTATTTAAATTCAAATAAATGAATAGTGTCAAAATTGACACTATTGTTATATTATAAAAATAACATATTATAAAATTGATTAAAAATCACAAAAATATATAAAAATTATAAATTTAAAATTATATGGTATAAAATGTTATAAAGTATACAATTATCGAAAATTAACAACAAATAAGTAATTATTTGTTATAATTTAAAATTTATAATCTTATTACCACAAATAAAATATAATTGATTAAGTAAGGATAAATCAAGTTGATAATGTTTAAAATAATTTCCTAACATGTATAAAATTTATTGGTTGATGAGATTAAAACCCTATCTCATCTAATATTCTAATATGAGTCATTTTTGGAGGTTTTTAAGTGGGGTTAGATTTATTATAAATTAATAGTTTTAAGATTTCCGAAGGTGCCCCTCCCCTCCCTTATAAAAGGGAACCTCCTCCCTCTCTTCCTCAAACCAATTTGAGCCTTAAAGCTCGGCCAAACCCTGCCAAATTCTCTTCTCCACTTCCCTAGAAACATACTAGAGGTCATGGTATTCTTAAAAGACCATGTTTAGTGCCCTAAGAGAAGGTCTCAAAGAGGCGCTTCAAAGAAGAGGTAATGTTCGTTACCGATTCTTTCAACTTTATTTCTTCTTCCACTTCTTATTCTTTAGTTTTTTCATTATGAAGTAATAACATCAGTATCAATCATATAAGGATATGTTATTATAAGTATGAAACATCCCTATTTCACCATTTATCCATCCTACGGAAGACGAAATCACCGCGCGTGCGTACGTACGGAATACCATCTCCACGACGCGATGAGATTCATTCTCAATGATTAACCATTCATGTATGATTATAAAGTATATATAATTAGTAATCATGAAATATATGACATAATAATTATACTAGATTTATTTATATATATATATGTATGTCATCTACTTAATTCCATTCAATTTAATAAGGAAACGAAAACAACATTCATGCGTACGTACGACCTATCGTCTCCATGAACAGTGTATTTCATTCCATTTATCGATCTATTATATATATGTATATTCTGAATATATATTATATATAAATCATGTTTTAAATTCTGGTTGTAAGTAACAATGATCTAAGTAATCATATGAATAATTACAAGTCAAAACACGGATGACAAATGAAACGATTTTACCCAAAACGCTCTTTAACATGGAATTTACAAAAGAACGGGTAATATAAAGTCATAAGTGAACCATATATGATATCATAACAATGAATATAATTCTTTAATAAGTCAAATACATTATTTAAATCATTATACAAGAGGTTCAGATATGTACGAAGCATATCAGACCTAAGGTAAGGGATAATTGTGCAAATCTCATTTTTATCCGAGATTGCTTATTCGTAAGTATTTACTGGGGTTATTGCTATCATCTGTGTCAATGTTTTATAAAAGCGTATTCATGTATGTTTAAAGTCCTTTTTACCCATTTTTACTTTTACCCCATGGTTTGGAATGAATCTTTCTTTTATTTACCCTACAAGGTACTTTTTGTCCTTTCTGAAAAAAGTACGAGAAATTTTTTTTAACGTATACGGCATGAAAGGATATTTACTGTTTTATAAAGCCTTATTTTCAGGAGGCTTACTCCAAAATATTTCATGACTATTTTCAACAAAATCTTTTTCTTTTAAAATTACATGACGTTTTGTGAAAAGAAATTGATTTTGAAGAAGAAAGGATATTTTCCTCAAGAATTCTTTTCAAGTGTTTTATCAAAACCATTTTTCATCTAAGATGACATTATTTCATATGTGTATGTTTTAAGTATCATGTCTCTATGATATACATGGTTTCACTTTTCTTATTATGAAATGATATCCATTTCTTTTATATAGATTATGTGATGACGGGATGATGTTTATGAAACCCAATTTATTTATTGGGTTTTTATGAACGATGTATGTTTATTTTGTGGCACAAGTAAGAATGATTTCATTATGAGATGGGTGGGACCTATATCTCCCTCCAAGGAAATGGGTAAAGATTTTATATCTCAGGAGATAGACATGGCTGGAATGGTAAGTTAATCTGGTTTAGTGTTATAGGACTGAAACGAGGAGTGAACTCGATTCAGAATGGGACCTTGTCCACTAAGATGGTCTTGGCAGCAATGCCTTGGAAACTATGGAAATCATTAAATGTGCTTAATGGATGCCACAATTACATGTTTTATTACCATGCTATTTTATCATCATTTATGTTCCATTATGATCTATGCCTTATGTACTTCCATGTTTTATGTCGTTGCTCATGATTTTGATGTTTAAACATTATGTTCATGTTTTTAAGTTCAAATGTATATGGTATGTTTTATTTTATCCATGCTTACCCTTACTGAGAATTTGAGCTCACCCTTTTTATGTTTTATTTTCCCCCAGGATTAAAAGAAAGGTTTTAGGTAAGGAAACAAAAAGTGTAAGATCTTTATGGGAGATGTTGAAGATCTTTCACCATGATTAGAAGATTACGTTCAAAGTTTCCAAAGACACTAAACTATTACGGTCCTTCTGTGTCTGTTTTTGTTATGTATTATGTATTCCGCAAAAGTAATGTAATACCTATGTACATCAAGCATTGGGTCTCTACAGTTAAGGGAGTTATAGTTTAACCAAGGTTTCTTTTGAGACATTTTTTTAAATTAAACCCTTTAGAGATATTCAATATAATTTTTTCTATGTAGGTGATTTAATGACCATGAGAATCAAAAATCAAATCTAAAATACTTAAATTATCTCTATGTCATGTTAGAACCTATATAATAAATGAGAAATAAATTAGAATAGAGTGTTGATTATAGAGTTATATATCTTAGATATGATCTAATCAAGGATGAAACAATTTCTCTAGCCTCCCTACATTAAATTAAGGACTCTTCATTGGTTGAGAATGGGTTGAACAATTCATCAATTATCCCCAATAAATTACAATAAATTGCACCTTTTTTAAAATATATTTTTGAATCTATCCAAATCAATAATTACAACTTTACATTTTAAAAAATAAAAATATCAAGTTTTTACACATCTTACACATCATTATATAATGTGTTAACTAATACTTTATGATAACTTATATGGATATTTGAAATAATAGTACAATAAAAAAATCATAATTTATACAAGTATATCACTCGAAGTGATATACTCATATTGCTTCCCATTCATATCATATATAAAAATATATCCCATATCACACTATGTGATATGTTCTTTATTTTAGTTAAAAAAATTTATTTAGATCACCAATTATTTGTACATATGTGCATGTAGTATTTGACATGTTTTAATGACATAAACAATATATAAATATAATATAAAGTAAAAACCTATTAAAATGATAATTTAGTGGAAGGATAAAAGAGAACATAAAAAACATAAAACATCACATAACCTATATCCAATGATCTTAAACTTGAGTAGTTTAAGGTGATCACTTAGAAAAAGCAACAATTTTTTTATTTCAAAGGTTATCCACTAACAATGGAATCTCCAAAATCTTTAGAAATTCCTTATTTTATTTCCAAAGTTATCATAGTAATCATTCTTATATAAGAAGAAATAAAGAAATATAAATATTTTATAATTGTTTCACATGACAATGTATCTCAAAATCATGTAATGAAATAAATTTTATATCCATCCTTAATAAATTAATGATCATCTTTGAATTTATATGTTTTATAAATGATATGTTGGCCCATAGAAATATAAATTATACATTATAACATTTAAGCTATATGTAATTGAAAGGATCTCATTATAACATAGGGATCAAGAGTCGGGCCCTTATCTTTTTTCACCAAACCCCTTGAAAAATCAAGAGGCACACTGTGAAATTTTTAGTATGTATCAGAACTATTTTGGGTTGTAATGCCTATGAACCCACCCTTAATCATATACAATTCCCTTATCCAAGATACTCCAAATATATATAAAAACACCATTGGTCAAGATAAATACTTTTGTATCATCATTTAAATTGATAATAGATACTCCTATCGGATTCATTTAACACCTTGAGTCGATATTTTCCTCCTGGTTATCATATACAGTACCCATTTAGGGTGTAAACCCCAACTTTACCTCAAAGGGAATATATTTCATAAGCCTCACTCAAGCACCATTTTCATCCATTTTATAACACAATGATCGCATATGGACCTCAAGATTATATATTCCTTATAGTTCTCATGTATGGGAATCCTCCATGGTGTTATCCCCTAACTATACCTACAAGGGTAGCTCATTCATAATCCCCCCTATATCAACTTTTCCCCATTTTATGACATAATAATCCCCTATGGACATAAATTTTGGTGTAATCCCCAATCATACCTTCTCCCAAGTCACTGATCATGTTAGGCTATTCATGGAAGAACCCAGCCATAAGCCCCAAAAAAATCACATTTAGTTGATATACTCATCCTGATTATCATATGTAGGCCTATTCTTAGGTGTAAGCCCCAACCCTACCTCATAGGACAACTTAAAAGTATTCCTAAAATAGTCTCATGTTTTTTTTCCTATTTAAGACATATGTGTACTTATATAGGACACTTTTTATGTTTAATCCACAATCCTTTATGCCTTCACTAGAGTCACTTATCAATTTCAGGCACATTAATGGAAAGCTAATACATAAGCCCCATTAAATCCCCTACTGTTCATTCTAATACAATATAGATAATATTTTATTTCTTATTTATCAAAATGAGCATGAATAATGTGTTCTTAGAAGTTTAGTTGATTACCCCATTAGCATAATTGAGATGCATCACATGAATAATGTTCAAGTTCGAGCTTCATGAATTTAAACTATACAACACACATCCTTCAATGAAACATAAAACTACATAGAACTTTCCTCACATATGAACTTAAACTATTTCACTTGAACTATGTGGTATTTGATTCATGTTAACCAAAATACACAGGATTCCTCTATGAGGTTCAATCCTAATAATCATAAAACATTCATTTTATCTAATGTGATGAGCATAAGATAACCCGTCTCACATTTGGCTGAGATACTTCTTTCTGTTCCCCTATATAGATTGTGTTTTGAAATTATCCTCCCAGTTTCTAAATATACCAAAAATCAATATACTCCCCATGGTATCCACATAAATGATCCTATTATTTTGTGTAAGCCCCCACCTAAGCTATATTCCTCCTATGCGAGGAGTATAAGAGATCCTTATTTAGATGAGTGTAAGTAGAATAATCCTTATCTAGTGAAGATCTAGGGATGACTCTGGTGATGAGCCATAGATGATCCATACCTTCTCCTATTTAGTTACCCATATAAAGGAAACACTAAAAAGGTACAATCATTCATAAGTCAAAAAACAAACATTATAAGGAACCTTTCACACCGTATTCCTTACCACATGGAATTAAACTGCATGGATTGTTCCTTGTCACGTGACTTCAAAAGGTACAACATTCCATATTAAGTGGGACCAAACTATGGGGTTTTTTCTTCCTTTTATAGCGATATATAAGAATCCCTTTCATGGTCCCGATCCTAACTCCATAAATCCTACCTTATCCATAAATGATGATAAATAATAGTGATCCCATCTATTCAACTTTAAAATAAATCTTCAAAAACTAATAAGAGAAATTTGGAAAACCTATAATACTCAGAGGTGTTTACATATCCACATAGTTTTAATCAGATCATTGGTATTGGTGTTACTAGTCCCTACAGTAGGTTTTTGGATGGATTTACAAAATAATATTAAATCTATAAAAGTGTCTAAGAGTAGGCATGGATCACCTCAAAAAGGCGTGATGATCCCGAACTCCCACACTCTCAACCAATACGCATTATGAAGTTTCAAAGAAAAAACAACCTCAGTGACCACAAACCTATGGAAAGATGATCTAAAATGACATGGATCCCAAACCATCATGGACACAAGTGCCATTATAGTTCATAAAAAACAATCATATATGCAAAGTCACATTCACGATTCTCTTGAAATTGACTAACCAATCTAGATGAATACAACACATGTTACTCATACAAGTAGATAAACATTTCACATGTCAGTCAAATAATAATGACCATTAATATCCATAGTAAAATTTAATTGAGGGACTAAATTAAAATCATATTATATAGAAGTACAAGTATATATTTTCTTGAGAAAAACCCACTATATAATCAATAATATACACAACCATCATTGATTTTATTATCCTTATGGATTGAATGAAAAGGTATAAAATATGAATATTAACATGTAGGGTACCTTTTTAATCCCATATAATAACAATTATTTTAAAGTATACAGCCTTTGGTATATCTATAATATTATTTTTGACATTGCATGTGATATAATTTAGCTGGTTAACACATAAAACAAGTCACATCTGTCTCTCATGAGTAATTTTTTATCTCAATATAATCCTATATGATTGATAATATTAGAATTGTTTCACACCTTATGAATTTATATGAAAAAATTAACTTAGGGGAACATATAAATTTTCCTTAATGGGTAAATTTCATTCCAACTCTCATATAATAAATGAAACCCACAATAATGAATGATAAATTATAAATTTTAATTAATTGAAAATCAATGATTAATTTTATTATCCCAATATTTTCATCATATGAACTAGACTCTAAATTAAAACAAAACTAAATACATTTGGTTCATTACTTAAAATACTGAATACCCATGGAATTTACATTGCCAACATGTTCTTTTATATTGATAGTTTTTAAATTTAACACAATAGATTATTATTTATTACTACCCAAAAACTATTTGCATCACCCCTCTCAGTGGTTTATCTAATGAGATATTAGTCAGAAATATTGTGTTTAGAATTTTAGTGAGATGATGTCTTGTTATCTAAAATGATATCTTCATTTCTGTTCTAATAATAATTTATCTGTTAAAAAATTCTAGAAAATACATTTAATACAGTAATGAAATTATTGATTTAAACACACACCTTTACAACATATGATGCAATAATTTACCCCTCCTCTTTTATAGAATCATCCTCTATAGGATACTTAAAACCCTTCTTGGTAATGGATCCATAATTAATGTAGTTAACAAAACTAAATAGAGATCTTGAATCATCATTTCCATTTTTAATTATATCAACAATGGTACCCCATAAAATGAGATCTTTATCACATATAAAGACATATAATATATCCTTAGCCCCTTTTAAATAATAAATGAAATTCTTGATTAAAATACTATTAATTTGAGTGGGATTTAATTTTTACTTACTAGTTATTCTCAAAGATTAAGAGACATTGGGTCTATAATACAACTAGAAATATGCAATTAATCATTTTGTTAATGTATAAAGATTATTTTTATGTGTTTACTTTTTTATCATAGAAGAATTTTTTTTATCTTCTCATGATTCACACCATATATGTAACAACTAGGCCCAACTAACAGTATAGACACCCCACCTTAACATGGTTTTCAGGTCTTAGACCCACAAGTACCATCAGTTCTCCACATACATGTGGCCCCTCCCTAGGGCCCACCCACATTCTTGAATGGGTAATCAGACTAATGAATATCCCCAGAGGCTTACATAATTTATTTGTAGTATACATTTTTCTCACTCACACACACCCCAAGAAACTTCCCAGGATGTCACCCATCCTGATCATTATTCCAGGACAAGCATGCATAACTATGGAATTCTAATCAGTTAGGCTACTGAAAAGAAAGGTACAACTTGTTGTCATGAGCCATATAATTTAGTATTTGGACCCTTTAACATTATGGGGTGTTATATTCACCCCTTTATAGAACAATATACTTATTTTGAACCCTATATCTCAACCCAGGAAGTTTCACTACACTTAAGGCTGGTTTCCTTCTCTGATACCAATGTAATAACTGGTCCCAATTAATAGCATTGACACCCTAACTTAACATGACCGTTATGTCCTGGACCGCCAGGTACCATCATTTATCTCACAGATATGTGGTCCCCTACCTAGGGACCAGGAACAAGCATGAATGGGTCATCATACTAATTACTATCACCACAATAAAAAACATGTTATTTCTAGTGGACTTTTTCCTCACACGCCCCTAAAAAATTCCCAGGTGTCCATCCATCAAGATCACTACTCCAAGCCGAGAATGATTAACTATGGAGTTATAATCAGGTATGTTCCCAAAAATAAAGATGCACTATGTTGACATGAGCCATATCATTTAGTATTTTAACCCTCTAATATTAAAGGGTGTTACAATATAAAACTATTATAAAATCTTTCATTGAGTTATATATTCTAAATATATTTATCACTTTACTGCTATATATTTTTTATCTAATACTAAGTCGCTTGGTCATTTATTTAGTGAAAATATCTAGATCATTGGTTTTAATCCATCATAATAAAAATTCATGCTTTTATATTTATTTCGTTGAATAATTTTTAGAGACTTTTTGAAAAGGTAAAAATTTATAAAACTTTATGATATCTACTAAATTAAATAATTCAATATCCACCAGAATAAAGAAATAGATACCTATAAAAATACACAAAGTTAATTTAATAACTAAAATTATCTTATTAACATCAAATTATTGACATCATCCATCTTAAAATTAATTTAAGATTATGTAAAGTATGAACTAATTAATATCAATTAAGTATTACATATTAAAGGGAAAAACCTGTAGGATTATCACTCAAATAATAGAAGATAGAGGATTTGGACATAGAAAATCATAAGAATAGAGGGTCTTCTATCAGAGACTCAATAATTATCTAAATTAATGCTGGATTATGTATTTTATAAATAAATATATTTGATATTAAAATAAGAATAAATTTAGTTACATATTTAAAAAATATTAAACAAATATAGTCAAAATTTAAGTACTTAGAATGTTATAATAAAAAACACCAATGGTCACTATATCAATATTAATATTTTAACCCCTATGATTATTTTAAGGATCAAATGAATTATTTCATTAACAATGCATTAATGGATCATTACATTGTTCTTTAAAAGGACTACATGATCCAAGAAAATGACTAATGAAACTTTTATAGATAAAGAAATAACCAAATTTGTTTTTGAATTGGAAAGTAAGAGATACTCATCAATGATCAATTTATTGAAACATATTTAGTAGTATTTTATCTAGAAAAAATTAAAATCCAATTGAAACTACTCATCTCAACATGATAAAAGTCTTGGAAATTAAAGGAACTATATTTTAGGATGAATAATGGAATTTTAATTTCATACTAAGAGAAGTTATTTCTATGATATATCAATGGTACAATGTAAGATCTTGTGGCCCTATGGGTTATAATTTTTAGAAGGAATCTGAATTTTAATTTACTAGATATGTTAATTTTTTAAGAACGACTCTGAATAGTTTTTCGAGAGTTGGAATGCATTAAGGTGTTTTTTGAGACAAGGAATGATTCTCCAAAGTTATCTTATGTGTTTGGGTGATCCCTTCTACTTTTGCTTTAAGTTTTGTATTTTTTGTAGTTTTCTGGATAGAATTCATAGTTTGGTGTGCACTGTTTAGGAGAAACCATGTGACACCTTGATGCACAGAGTGTCTTATTTAATATTGAATAGAGAATTGTTAGGTTTCATAATTAGTTAATGGTTTAAGGAAAACTATGTGAGCTGGTGGAGTGCCTGAGGCATGGAACAAGGTTTGTTCGTGGTTTCAAAAAACCCATGAACCTTGATATGGTGGGGTGGTAGTGGTGAAAAATTATTTGGAATATATTTTTTATAACCATGCAATGAAATTTTTAATGCACATTGAAGGGTTTATAGTTGGCACATAGTTAGGAAAACCGTGCGGCTACCCAAAATTTCATTTATAGGTGTAAATGACTAAATTCCCTATCATGGTTTTTTACAAACTCCCCATCTTCCTCTATTTTTTTGATCTATATAAACTATGGGTGGTCCCAAACCCTTCACCCATTTTCAACCCTTAACATGGAGGTGCGTTTTTTGGAAATCTTTGGGTGTTTTTAAGGTTAACTTCCCCCTCTAAAAACCTCTTCTTACTTCCTTCATCCTCCTATAAAATTTTGAAGTCATCCAGTTTATGTTTTGTTGATGATTCCACCAGATCATAATGGAAATATCTATTTCTCTTGAGTTTTTGGTTTTTTGTCATAGAGAAGATCCCAATAAAAATTATATATATTCATTTTCATTAATTTTTTCATGGTATGAGACTATCAATAATTTTAGTATATTTTCCATAAAATTGGTTTTTATTAACCTTTTATTGTTGTCAACTCTTAGGGATTGGGTCTGGAATGTGGATGGAGTTATGTAATGGGTATTTTGTGAGTGTTTGGATTATATTTTAGTGAAGCGTGATGAACTGGTGAGTTGACTAACATTATGTTAAGTTGGGGTTTAATTAATTAATGAATTATAATTATTATAATTTAATAATTATTATAGCTTGTAATAAGGAAATAGATTCTTGGGTCGACATGAGATCATTTGGATGTTGATTATTTTGGATAGAATTTTGATGGGACTTGACAGGGCCACTGGGTTTAAGAAGTGTAATGGAATACTTTTTCAATGAGGTATGTGGTATAAGAGTTTTACCTATAGTATTTTTAATTTATTTACTCATGTATGTGCTATGTTCTTGAATCCCATGTATGGTGAGTTTTATTATTTTGTTTAAGAAATTTTTTTTGGGGATTTAAATTCATACCTTAGACCATCCACATATCCTATTAGATTTCTTGGTGTTTATAAGGATAAACCTAAAACTAACCATGGGTTGTGTTGTGTCTTAGAAATGGTAAAACATGGTTGTAATGGTTGATGTAAAGGGGCTAAAAGGTAAACATATTTATGCTAAACAGTTGAATGTATTGAATGGTTAATGGATAATTGGTAGATCTTGGGGATAACTATTTTATAATATTTTTAAAGGATGAATTGCAACACTTTTATGGTCTAAGATCTTATGAATGACCCACGAGGCCTTTAAAATGATTTTACATGTGTGATTTGGGTTTTGACACAATTTTGGGTGTCAAAGGGGGGAATATATATTTTAAAATTAGGTGTTAACCTCCAAGTGGTTTTATAAAAGGGGATTAATAAATGGTTTTCAAATTTTTAGTGGAAATGGACATATGGTTCCCCTTTGAAGAAATGCCTCAGTGGCGCTTTTAATGATTTGTTGGAAAGAAAGGATTTGGGATTGTTTTAGAGTTGAAGGATTACAGGTAATATGGAAAATAATAATGGTTTTAAAAGGGTTTTTGTTGGTTTTTGATGTTTTCAAGGTCATGATGTTGAACCTTAGTAATTGAGAAATGATGGAACAATTTTTGTGCCGGAAAGGTACTCTAGGAACTAGTAGTAAACTATATAAGTTAGGTGTCAGAATAAAAGTCTAGAAATAGGTATTATACTATATTTATGACATATTAGATTAAGTATCTATGAATTGATTGTATTCTCTATGGTCTTGGTGTCAGAATAATGCTCTAGGAGTTCTAGTATACGAGGTGGAATGGATAGTGGGTCGATGTTTTGCATTCAAGGATTATGTGATGGAATGATTCTATAAGAACTATTGTTTTGAATTAATAGTAGATGTTGGGATAATTATTAGGCACTATTTTTATGATTTAAGGTTCTGGAAGTCTAATATGGTTCTATACATCTAAATTTTAGAGAGTTTGGCATGATGCTTGACATGTATGGCTTTATATGTTTGTCATGGCACACCGCATCCGAGGTTTAGAGAGTCGTACTTATTATCTACTATTTCATGACTTATATGATGGATTAAAATCCCACTTAAATTACCTAATGTATGTTTTAACACATTTTTTATGACTCATAAGACCATTTAGGGTCGATTAACATTTGGTTGGCTTGGGTGTCACCATAGAACCCAAGGGCCAATGTGCTACTTGATAGATAATTGTTTCTTCTGAGATGTTTCTTTTATTTAGTACTATTTATTTATTTAAATATTCATATATATATACTATTTATTTGATTTTTATTTTCTTTACACACTTTTGGTGGTGGCCTACTGAGTTTTACTCACAGCCTGTTTGGGAATACAATACACAAGGGTACCCTAAAAGCCCTCAAATGTTTATTTCTAGCACAGGTGTATGTTGAGGCTTGGGTTGATTTTTTCATTCTCTAGAAGTATGGAATCGATGGAATCAAATGGCTAGATTTGGTTTAACTGAGAGATAAAGTAGATACCCCTTTCGAGGTTTTTATTTTATTCTTTATGTTTATGTAACTGGATTAGTGGGAAGTTAGTTGTATGGATTATATGGATGTTTGTGAATTTAATGGAATTTATTTTATATTATAACATGATGAGTTAATTTTTTCATATCATATCATTTTATTTGTTTGATGATTTATTATTTATATTATTATTTCACCCTTTAATATGGGGGTATATTCTCCTCACAGTACCACCTTGGACCCTCACTACTAATCCAAAACCTCTTCTATACATGGTGGCATGCTTGATGTCATGTCTTAAACTGTATCGGGGCACTGGTTTAGTGGATCTTAGGCTAGGATTCTATAAAGTAGTGTTAGAGGAGTTAAATTCCATTTTTTACTATTTGATATTTGGTAGACTAGATATATAGGAATGTGTTAGAGATTGTGATGGATATTAGGATGGTGCGGTGTGAAACCCTATTCTAATAGGAATTCTGGATTATCAGGAGCTATGATTGATGTTCTTGGTACTAAATTTTATATTTTTATATGATTTTCACTATGATATACTAACATGTGGTTTATATCTTTTCATTTATGATTTATTTTTTTGGAACATGGTATGTTGGAAAGGGGATAGTGCTTTGGATTTGACTCTCGGTTTGTAAAGGAAAGTGGAATCTCATGCATCATGGTAGGCATGTAGGATCAAAAAGTTATAGGATTTATATTGTGTGGTTTTTTGATGATAGTGTCTCATTTGTATTAAGTGTCAACAACTACTGATATGTTATTTTCTAGTATAAGAACTTGGTGGCATTCTACTCAGTTGGGATGAAATTTTTATGGAATTATTTCTGATGGTAAGTTATATGAATCTATGGAGAGACTATCAATGATGGATATTATGATGTGGTTATCATGAATAATAGGTGTAGATACCTTGATGGGTCAACACAATATAGGTATATGACCATTATACCCCTTTTGGGTAGTTTTTCTAGATTCAGTTGTATAAGGACCCGACCTTAAACATTACATAATCTTGAATTATGTTATTAATTAAAATTGATGATCTTTTTAGGTTTAGAGATTTAGAGAATTAGGTCATAAATTATACATAACAAATTTAATATTACTAGAAGACACTTCTACTCACTATCCATTTTTTTACATAAAACCAAAACTCTTTAAAAAGAGACATGTTTTAGTTCCATGATTTAAACAACATGACTTTTCATTGATCCCATACTTGACCCAATTAATCTTTAAGTCATGTGAAAAACATTTCAAAAACATGGGATGATCATAAAAAGCACAGTAAGGGTTATAAAATAAATAAATAAAACATTATCCCATCAATACATACACAACATAATCCCTTTAACATGCTCATGAAATCATATGATTTATGAATAACACATAGAAATAATAAATCATAAAGGTAACTTGCTGAATCCAAAACATGCATACATTATACCATTCACAGCTACATAGGGAGTTTCATTTGGAATAACCATCATGGTATATTCTCTAAATACCTTAGGAGAAACATTAACATTTACCTCTGTCACATTACCCAATGCATTGGAGAGCTATCTCGAGCTCACCAGCCCTAGGTTTATCACGGAACCACCCGTATACATAAATAATTCCCAAGAACCATAACATATTCATAACAAATAAAACCAACATAAAGGAATGAAAAAATTTCCACATTTCATTCATAAGATATTGAAATAATCAATTCATTTAAAACGTTCAAAAAGAATAATTTTGAATCAAACTATACCATACTACTCTGAAACTTTTGAAATGAATTTACACTTTAAAACACTCATGACCATATAAATAAATCCATAAAATCATTTCTAAAACATGGACTAGAATGATAAGGATTTGGAAGATTAAATCTTTAAAACATTTAAAAGTATTTTTTAGTTAAAGAATCCTTTACCACTTGAGAAACTCTTGAATAAAAACCATTAAATAATATCATCAAAGAAAACTATAAATTTCTTGAGAATATATAAATTCATGATATAAAATGTCAAAATGGTTTTATATACACCTTATATGTTAATAAAGGTTCATAATATGAAGATATTCCTCAATGAAAGGAGATTGAGATGTAGTCCCTTACAAAGAGTATACCATTAGATTAAGGATAAATAAATGAAATAATTATGTGTGAAAAATATAAATACACTCAATATAAGTCGATATTATGTGTAAAAAAATCAAAGGTCATTCACATATATTCATACCACGAAATAATCAATAAGTATAAGTTTAAACCACAGAATTGAAGTTGGGTTAAGAAGTTCCCTTACAAAAATTCAACAGCATAACGATGTCACTTAAAAATTAAGAAAATGAGTTGATGAGAGAGAAAAGGGTCTATCATCACATGGAAAGAAAATTTACAACATTAATAATATATAATAACATATCCCAAAATATGAAAAGGGAAATTAAAAAGTCATAACATAAAATAAGTCTTCGACTAAAAGATGAGGGTGAAAGGTTCCCTTACCTTATGTCCAACTTATCATGTTCGTTATTTATCTCCCTGAATAATAAACATAAGTTAATTATCCTTGATACAGATCATTTTTCAAGTTTTATTATTCCTTTTATATCACTTATTACTATTCTATAATAATAATATAATTATTTATGTTCATATCGGTCTTTTTGTCGATGTTCGGTACTTGAGTAAAAAATGAACTTGTTATAATTTTAAATTGTCCGTGTGGTCAAAATTCTATTATCTCCAGAGTGATATTCATGATTTATATATCATATATATCATATATATCCAGTATATATGTATTTATAATAGTCCATATCATTTGGATATATGAAAATCAAATGCACCATTCATGGAGACGGTAAGTCGTACGTACGCATGAACGGTACTTTCATTTTTAATGGAATGGATACCAAATTATACAGAGTTATATTATAATTCCTGTATAATATCATATTTTATATATGTTACATAATTTTATTAACACCATACTTTATACATTTTATGTATCTCATGAACGAGTTATATCACTTTGAGGGGACGATAGTCCGCACATCCTCAAATAAAATTATCATATTTATACAACATGAAAAGCATAAAGGTGTGTTATAAATGAGAATTACAGAAGAATAAAGATAAAATAAATATCATATATGTCATATATAATTTTAGTTCCATCATAATGGCTACCATAAGAGGTGGTAATAGATTTTTGAATAATCATCATTTCGTGAGACAATAGTTCGCCGTTCACAGAAATAGTATGTTCTAAACCCATTAGACAAATGTGTGTGTAAGTGTAGTTTGAATACTTCACATAAAAACAACCTAGTATATTTAGGATAATTTTTTTGTTATGTAATCAAATAATAATAAGTGCATAGGGAGTGGATAAGGAAAATAAAAGAAAATAACTTGAGAGAAGATGTTACCTCAAATCAGGTAACTCCTTTTTATTTAAGCTAAAAGGCCTCATTAAATTTTATTATTCCTATAGGAAGGATTCTAGGAGGAATATAGGGATATTGGGAGCTTATTTGGGTAGATTTTGGACAAGAAAAGGGGTCTTGAGAGGTTTGAGTAAGGGTTAGAGGTGATTCCCTTTTATAAGAGGGAGGAGGGGCTCTTTAGGAAAGTTTGAAAGTATTATTTTATTATAAAATATTTTATTGTTTCAAAAGGTCCAAAACTCATTAAAGTAGAAGATAAGATGAATATAAGTCGGAATAAAATAATACAGTAATAATTGGACAAGTTTTGGATATTTTTTAATCCTTATCTTTTTTATTTAACCCTTTTATACTCTTACTGTTTTATCAAACATTTATCACTTTGAGAATCAAAATAGTTTCCAAAAAATGGAAAATATACAATTAAATATTCAATAATAAAATTTTAGACTTATGATAACTATTTGGAAGAATCTAACAGTTTTTAAATTTTATAATATTTAATAAAATATTTTATATTTTAAAATATGAATTATTTCAATTTAGACACTATTCATATCATGAATTTTTAAAAAACCCATAAAAACACGATTGATTTGAAAAAACATCATTAATACAAAGATAAAATGTAAATATCATCCAAAAAATTTGGGTATGACATCAAAATAATAGATTAAATTTAATTTAACATTTATAATATCATTTATTTAAATCCATTATTAATGAAGCAATCACCACATCATCTTTGCGTCATAATTAAATTTATTTATTTAATTTATAAAAATTATAAATAAAATACCATGATGAAGGAAATCGTTTTGGCTTCTAATGACTATTTATAGTCTAAGATATAACTTATATAACCATATATAAATTTTTTTTACTAAAAGATATATGTTTATGTTACATTTTACTTAACTTTAAATTAATTTTTATAAAGTGTCATTTTAACTTACAAGTGGCTCCATGGGGTCCCAAAATAAATCCAAGGATGACCATGGTCGGAAATATATCATAAAATAGTTTGAGGACATGTGTTAGTTTAATTAAATATTATTATAATATTATTTTTTTACACTTATTTACCGGATTTACCCTTTAACCATGGTAAATAAAATATTTACTAAAGTTAATATTCATAATATCTAAAAATAAAAGTTAACTATTTACACATTTTAGATATCCTGATTTTAAATATGGAATCTATTTTTCCATCTTCAAAACAATGAATTTGTAGAAATTAATTTAAAATTAATTCATGTTCTCAAAAAAAAAAGCGTGTTTTTAAGAAATAATAAATATCAAAATATTGACATTTGTTTGTGTCCAATTTCAAAGTGAAATTACTTCAAATGACCAAAATAGGATAAAAGTAAAAACATTTAACAAAAAATTGTTATAAAATTTTATTTAGTTCTGTTTATTACCGCCAATAGAATGGCAAGGCGTTTACTACAATTTAAAATAATAATATTATTATATTTTTTATTACGGTATAACTCAATGTTTTGTACCATGTAAGATTTCAAGGAAACCAGTTGTTGCATGTTGAGTACGCTATCAGACATAAAATCCCCTTTAAAGAAAAAATCATTTTTAATTCATAAATATTAATAAATATGAAAATTTTGTCATAACCTGTCACCCGGGGCCCGTACCGTGACTACCCCAAGACGCCTTCCATAGGCCATGGGTTGGAAAATAGCACCAAAATGGAATATCCCTTAAATGGGAAGGCATTGCCTTTAAACCTAAAAACACACATACCAATAACACAATAAGAACAAACCACATAGTATAACCGATGAAAGTAAAAGTGTGAACTAAATAAGAATGGGACAGAATACAAACCCAACTAAAAAAATAAAGTGGAAAGGAAAAACATCTCCTGAGGTCATCCTCTAAAGATTCAACCTGAAGGGTAGGTATAGCTCATCACTATATCTCTCTACGTCAACCGGTCACCTCCATGCACTGTCTGGTCCTAGTTCCCAAACCTCAGTCAAAGCTGTTCATCATCTAAACAAGACACACCAAGGTGTTGGAGAAGCCCGTGCAGGGGTGAGTATAACAATACCCAGTAGGGACCCCGAGACCCCCCAAAGGTCTCCCAAAATTCCACTAAGGAAAAACCCCAATCACAAAGCACAAGTAAAAGTCCTAGCTCAAACCAGGTATATAACTTAAAGAACACAAATAATGATGATCAGCCGTATAGTTAATTCATCTTATTCCATTGAGAAGTTCTACTTCTGAACCAAGAATATGTCGATCTATCCATGATACACACAAGTTCATAATTCATCGATCCAAATAGGGTCGTAAGTCACTGATCCATGATGAGACACTATAAGGCTGGTCCTCATCGGGTCGTGCCACTATTGATTCACACTGGGTCTTAGCCGTCGATCCCCACAAGGTCGTAAGTTGTCGATCCATACAAGGTCTTATGTCGTCAATCCACATAGGGTCATAAGTCGTTGATCCACATAGGGTCATAAGTCATTGATCTACACAGGTTCATCTATCACTAATCCATGATGGGCCTCTCTAAGGCCGGTCCACTTCGGGTCTTGGTACTGCTGATCCACATAAGGTCATTCTGATGCCTATGCATAAAGGGTTGTATGTTACATAACTTCCAACAATAGGATTCTCACACATGGTGCACTTGAGTTTCTGAGAAACTTCTCTTCAAGATATCGGTCTTACCTCAACTACCATGAAGTCTCATGAAACAATATCTCAATGAACCACCATGTCATAAGGTTTCCAATGCAATAGACAATGCATCAATCAGACACCTGGTCTGTAAGTTATAAAAATTTTAGTGCTGGGGGCCCAGTTGAATTCGAGTACGATCCAACCTATCCATACTCCAAATTTCTCCAAAACCCATGTGGAGTATCAAAAAAGGACCACCTCATCCTAAGGGTTCCATCACTATAGACAGTTCGAAAAACAGATGTCTGGTTTAGAAGATAAGCCCCTTTAAGCGAAACTAGGCTAAAAAGGGTTTGGATCTGGTCCGAATTGGTCAGACCGAGCCGACCCAGTCCACTGTGCTCGACCCAGTTCGGCCTACTGGGGAACATGCTAGGACTACTGGGCTACAGGCTCGACTCTCCAATCCACAAAACTGGCCCATCCCGCTAGCTGGGCGCGGTCCGTCTCCCTGAATGGACTATGTCCTTTCGGGCTCCCTAATTAGCAGTGCTAGGGTGGCGCCACTCCACCTGACCAGTCCACGTGGACTGTTCAACAGTGAGATCTGCAGGGCATGGGTCCACCCTCCATTGCAATACTCCTCCATGACACGCCGCCGCTACGTGTTGACCGCCATCAACACGGCCGACAAAGGCCGGAAGCCCCTATTCGTCATGGCACCTTCGGGCACTATCGTCCCCTCACGACTGGTGAGATCCGACCACTGCCTTCTTCGGTCACCAGCACTGCCGCATCGGCGGAGCTTCTGTGGGCCACTGGTGGAGCTCCGAAAGTCATATTTCTTTCCCATCTACGCTTATGGGCCATCGGGGATGCCACCTATACTGCAGGGCCCATACTTTCGCCTTGATTCCATGTTGCTTAGTCTCCCATGATGAACGCAACCAAAGAAAAATTAGAAGAGGGTCCGGGCCTTGTTCGGTTCGGCCCGCACCCTCCGCATTAGCATTATACCAAGGGTAGAGGTCAAACATCATCAAGAGAAGAGGAATTCATAAAACTCTTAGAAATAAATCAATACAAACCCCTACCTTAAAATAATTGGAAGACGCTGCAGATGAGGAAGAAGGGTCCGCATTTGAATATGTTCTTCGGCATTTGTTCATTCCCCAATCTTCCTTGGAGTAGGTTTCCACAGGAATTTCGTCAGAGCTTCCTCACGACGATCCCCTAAACCCATGACATATGTTTGTTTAAATAGTGGAAAAGGAACCACCCATGTTGCGTTTTATTAATTCAGTTCATTAATTAACCACAATCAATATTCTATTAATTCAACAAATGTCGTGGTTAAGAAACCCAAGGGTCATTTCATTAAGTTACCACAATTCAAGAATGACATTACACCATGGTCCCACCATCCTCCTCTCAATGGTGAGAAGATAATAAAATAACTCATGGAGTTATTTTATAATTTTTTTGTAATGTACGATAATTAACGTTTTCTTCAGACCCGTTCTGGTCTAAGTTATGCTTCATCTAAGTGGATCTTGGCACTGAAAATTCAATGGTACCATTAGATTTTTAATTTGAGCACCGGTTCAAAATATAGAAATCAACGCTCACACATTTACTGAATGTACCTTAAAAAAGATAAAAATTTTGTTCTGCGATCTCCGGGCCTCAGAATCACGTGCAGTCAATTTTTACAGACTCGTAAAAATCCCAAATAATTTAAAAACAATTATAAGGAAATTTTGGGTCTTTACATCCTCCCCAACTTAGGGCTTTACTTCCTTGAAATACGCGACAGAGCAAGGGAAACAAATGGGGGTATTGAGCACATATATGAGCCTCCTTCTCTCATGTTCTCTTCTGGAGGTTTCTATGCTGCCAATGAACTCACACTAGAGGAATCGACCACCCCTGAAGGAGCCGCTCAAATCGATCCTCTATCTCCACTAGGAACTGTACGAACTTCACCCTAGTCGATAATGTGTGATGGATCATGCACATACTTCCTCAGCTATGACACATGGAAAATATTATGCACCCAGTGCATCTGTGGGGTAAGAGCTAGGCAGTACGCCACCTCTCATACTCTATTGTGGATCTGGACCGGTCTGATGAACCTCTTAGAGAGATTTCCACCCAAGCCAAATCTCGGTAATCCTCATCGGGTTGATACCCGTAGGAAGACATGGTCTCCCCCCTCGAACACCAAGGGCCTCTGTCTCCTATTGGCATAAGACTTATGCTAGTTCTGTATAGTCTTCATCCACTCCTGGATGATTTGTACCTTCTCAGTGGTAGCCCGTACCAACTCTGGACCTATAAGTGCTAACTCCCGTAGGTCTGTCCAGCATAGAGGTTATTTGAACAGTTTCCAATACAAGGCCTCAAACGGTGCCATGCCGATGGTTTAGTGATAAAAATTCTGGTATGCGAACACCACTAAGGGTAGTTGGTCCTCCGAAATATGGCCAAAATCAAGGACGCAAGCACGAAACATGTCCTTAAGCATCTGTATAGTCTGATCTATCTGACAATCAGTATGAGGATAAAAGGTGGTTCTCAAGTGTAGCTAACTCCCGAACTCCTCCTATAATCCCTTCCACAATCGGGACACAAAACGAGCATCACAATCTAAGAAAATCGTTGATGAAACCCCATGAAGCCATATTATCTATTGTATGTAGAGGCGTCCGAAGCCATCTACGAATCCCTACTCTCAGATAGGTAAGAACTAGTCTGACTTGGTGAGTTGGTCAACGATCACCCATATGGAATCGTGGATCTTGGATGTACGTGGTTTCCATGTCATGAATTCCATGGAGATTCCATCCCACTTCCACTCTGACACCTCAAGTGGCTGAGTCACGTCTGCTAGAACCTGGTGCTCAGCCTTCACTTGCTGACAAGTGAGGCAACGTGAAACGAACTCCGCCACTGCTTTCTTCATCCCTAGCCACCAGTAATGATACTGGAGGTCCTCCTACATATTCAACACACTAGGATGTATCGCTAAAGTGGATTTCTAGAACTCCCTCAACACATCCTCTTATAGTGTCACTGGTACCATGGTGCATCCTCGGAAAAGGATGATGTGCTCCCCACCTTCAGAAAATCCATCAGGAGCCCGTCCTAAGGATATCTGAGCATGTCAACCCACACAGTCAACATCCCCAAGCTGCGCCTCCCGTACTCGCTGAAGGAGTGTGGGGTGATAGTAATGGACTGGATGTATACTACTCTGTCGCTATCCATGAAGGATAACTACAACCTGACCAGATAATTTGTCGCCTCACTCAGCAACTGTAACCCAGACCTCCTTCTGAGTGCGTCTGCCCCCACGTTCCCCTTCCTAGGAGTGTAGAATATCTAAAAGTCATATTCCTGGAAGAACTCTAGCCATCACCGCTTTCATTGGTTCATGTACTTATGTTGGAATATATACCCATGAATCTTGTGATCAAAGTAGATAGTAAACCATTCTCCAATAAAGTTGTGTCACCACATATTCAACACAAAGACCACTTGTCATGACCCGTCCCCCAGGGCCCATTCCATGACTACCCCAAACCCGCCTTCCATAGGAAAGGGGTTGGTGACTAGAACCAGAAAGGAATATCCCTAAAATGGGAAGTCATTTCCTTTAAACCTGCAAACACACAGACCTGTAACACAACAAGAACAAACCTCGTAGTATAACTGTTGAAAGTAAAAGTGTGAACTAAAGCAGAATGGTCCAGAATACAAACCCAACTAAATGAAAAATAAAATATAAAGGAAAACAAAACTCCAAAGGTCATCCGAAAAGGATCCTACCTGAAGGGTAGGTACAACTCATCATTGCAGCTCTCTGCATCAACCGATCACCTCCATGCACCATCTGGTCCTAGCTCCCAAACCTTAGTCAAATCTGTCCATTGTCTTCATAGGACACATGTGTGGGCGAAGACCATGCAAGGGTGACTATAACAATACCCAGGAGGGACCCTGATACCCCCCGATGGTCTCCCAGAATTCCAAAAAGAAAACACCACAAAGCTTGACTCCAATCACAAATCATAAGTAAAAGACTCATATCAAACCAGCTATATAAATTAATGAATGTGAATAATGATGATTAGTCCTAAAGTTATTTCATATTATTCTATTAGGATGTTCCACTTTTGAGACATGAAGAAATATCTCTATCACCGATCCACACATGGCTATAAGTCAAAGATCCACGACGGGCCTCTCTAAGGCTGGTCCTCATCGATTTTCTCTACTGCTGATCCACATAGTGTTGTATTCATTAATCGAAATAGGGTTGTAAGTCGTCGATCCACATTGGGTCGTAAGTCGGAGATCCACACAGAGTCGTAAGTCGTCAATCCACATAGGGTTGTAAGTCACCGATCCACAAAGGGTCATAAGTCGCTGGTCCATGACGAGCCACTCTAAGGCCGGTCCACGTCGGGTTGTGCTACTGCTAATCTACACATGGTCGTTCTGATGCTAATCCACAAAGGGTCTTATTTTACATGATAGTCAACAATAGGATTCTCACACTTGGTGCACTTGAGTTTCCAAGAAACTTCTATTTAGGATATCAGTCATACCTCAACCACCACTAAGTCCCCCAAAAAAGTATCTTGATGAACTACCATGTCGTAAGGGTTCCAACACAATAGATGGCACATCAATTGGACACCTGGTCTGTATGTTATAGGCATTTTAGTGTCGAGGACTCGATTTGATTGGAGTCTGATCCAACCTGGCCATACTACAACTTTCTCCAAAACCCAAGTGGAGTATCTCAAAAGGACATCCTCATCCTAAGGGTTCTAGTTCCCCAAATGGTTTTTAAAATGGACATCTGGTTTAGAAGATAATCCCCTTTAAGAAAAACTGGGCTAAAAAGGGCCTGGGTCCGGTCCAACCTAGTCTGACCGACCCGACTCGGTCGGCAGGACCTGACCTGAATTGGCTGGGCTTGGCCTGGTCCAGCTGGGCCCAGTCCGGACAACTGGGCTCTGGGATCGTCCCACCAGGCAGTAGAATAGGACCAGCCTGTTGGCTGTGCGCGGTCTGCCTCCCTGAACACACTAAGTCCGTTCGGGCTCCACAATTAGTGGTATCAGGGTGGCGTTGTTCCACCTGACCTGATCATGTGGACCGATCAACACACAGACCCTTGGGGGTGGGTCCTCCCTCTGCCATAGCTCGAATCCACGGACCACCTCTATGGCATGCATCCGCGAAACCTTCGGGTGCCGTCGTCCCCTCATGGCCGATGAGAGCCAGCCGCCGCCTCCTTCAGTTTCCGGTGCCGCCACGCCAGTAGAGCTTCTGTGGGCCACCCGTGGAGATCAGGAGGTCTGATTTCTTTCCCATATTTTCCTACTGGCCACCCAGAACATAGAATACACTGTGGGGCCCTCGACTTCACCTTTCCACCGTGTTTCTTGGTCTCCCATAAAGAACATAGGCAAAGAAAAATTGACGGAGGGTCCGGGCCTTGTTCAGTTTGGCCCGAGACCTCCACATTAGTGTTATAACAAGGGGAGAGTTCAAACATCATTAAGAGAATATGAATTCATAAAAATAATTGAAATAAATAAATAAAAACCCCTACCATGAACTCGTTGGAAGATGCTGCAGATGAGGAAGAAGGGTCCGCGTTCGAAGATGTTCGTTAGCATTTGTTCGTTCCCTGTTCTTCATTGAAGTAGGTTTCCACCGATATTTCCCCAGAGATTCCTTACATCGATCCCTGAAACACATTCCATTGGTTTGTTTAAATAGAGGAAAAGGAACCACCCATATTGCGTTTTATTAATGTTTTTCATTAATGAACCATGACTAATATTCCATTAATTCAACGAATATCATGGTTACATAACCCAAGGGGCGTGTCATTTAAATGACTCATATTCAAGCCTGACGTTACACCACGGTCACACCATCCGCCACTCAACGGTGAGAAGAGAATAAAATAACTCATGGGGTTATTTTATTATTATTTTTGGTAAATTCCAAATATTAACTTTTTTGGCCGACCCCTGCTGGTCGAAGTTATGATTTGCCTAAGCAAATACTGGTGCTGTGAATTTAATAGTGCCCAAAATTTTTTAATTCCAGCACTAGTTTAAAATAAATAAATCACCTCTCACACATTTACTGAACACACCTTAAAAAAAGTTCAAAATTCTGTTTCGGGCTCTCCGAGCCTCGAAATCATTTGCCGTCAATTTTTCACAGACTCGTAAAAATCCCAAATAATTTCTAAAAAATTAATATGGAAATTTTGGATCTTTACATCCTCCCCACATTAGGGATTTACATCCCTAAAAGTCACAAAAAATCTAGGGAAACAAATGGGGGTACTGATCACGTATCTAAGCCTCCAACTCCCATGTGCTCTCATGGGGGTTCTCGTGATGCCACTAAACTCGCATAAGAGGAATCGACCATCCATGAAGGACCCAAACCTGTCGATCCTCTATATCCACCAAGAACTCCATGAATGTCACCCCATCATCAATATCCAGCTCTCCATAGTCGATAACGTGCGATGGATCATGCACATACCTCCTCAGTCGCAACACATGGAAATCATTATGCACCCAATGCAGATGTGGGGGAAGATATTGGAGGTATGCCACCTCGCCTACTCTACAATGGATCTAGAAAAGTCCGATGTACCTCAGAGATATCTTGCTGCCTTGTACAAATTTCTGCAATCCTCATCAGGGTGAGACTCATAGGAAGACGTGGTCTCCCTCCTCAACCTCCAAGGGCCTTTGTCTCCTCTTAGCATAAGACTTCTGCCGACTCTGTGCAGTATTCATCCACTCCTAGATGATATGAACCTTCTCAGTGGTAGCCTGTACCAACTCTATACCCATATGTGTTGACTCCCCTAGTTCTTTCCAGCATAGAGGTGATCTTCACAATCACCCATACATGGCATTAAATGGTGCCATACCAACAGTGGAGTGGTAACTACTGTTGTATGCGAATTACACCAGGGGAAGGTGGTCCATCCAACTATGGCCAAAATCAAGTACGTAAGGATGAAGCCTGTCCTCAAGCGTCAGTATGGTCCGCTCCGTCTGACCATCAGTCTGAGGATGAAAGGTGGTTCTCAAGCATAACTGAGTCCCAAATGTCTCATGTAATCCCTTCCCTAACCAGGATGTAAAACAAGAATCACAATCTTGTATGATCGTCGATGTAACCCCTTGAAGACTTACTATCTTCTGTATGTGGAGGTGTCCCAAGAACTCTATTGATCCCTACTCTCAGATGGGTAGGAAGTGGGCCGACTTGGTGACTCAGTCAACGATCAACCAGATGAAATCCTGGCCCTTGGATGTACGTGGTAGCCTTGTCACAATGTCCATGGAGATTCCATCCCACTTCCACTTAGGTACGTCATGTGGATGAGTCAAGACTGCTAGATCATGGTGCTTAGCCTTCACTTGCTGACAAGTGAGACATCATGAAACAAAATCCTCTAATACTTTCCTCATCCTTGGCCACCAGTACTAACACCAGAGGTCCTGGTACATCTTGGCCACACATAGATGTGCCTCCAAAGGGGATGTGTGGAAATCCCTCAAAACCTCCCCTTGTGGCATCACTGGTACCATGGTGTGTCCCCTTCAAAGGATGACGTACTCCCCACCTTCAGAAAATACCTTAGGAGCCCTTCCTATGGAAATCTGAGCACGTCGGGCCTCGCAGTCAACATCCCCAAGATGTGTCTCATGTACTTGCTGAAGGAGTGGGGGAGTGGCAGTGATGGACTTGAGGAATTCTACTCCGTTACTATCCACTAAGGATAACTACAATGTAGATAGCTTCTCTGTCGCCTCACTTAGCAAATGTAACCCAGACCTCTTTCTGAGTGCGTCTGCCACCACGTTCCCCTACCCATGAGTGTATAATATCTCAAAGTCATAGTCCTAGAGGAACTATTTCCATTTCCACAGTCTCATGTTCATGAACTTCCATGAGAAGATATATCTGAGACTCTTGTGATCATATTAGAAAGTAAACTGTTCTCCCACCAAGTAGTGCCGCCACATCTTTAATGCAAAGACCACTGCTGATAACTCCAGGTCATGGGTAGTGTAGTTCTTCTCATGTTTCCTTATCTTATGTGATCCGTAGGTGATCATCACTTTCTCCTGCATCAGGAAACATCCTAGTCTAGTCCCAGATGCATCTTAGCAGACTACATACCCAAAACCCTCTTCTGGTAGCCTCAAGATGGGGGAACTCGTCAGTCTCTGCCTCATCTCGTAGAAACTCTAATGGAATCTCTATATCCACAAGAAAGGTTGTAACATCTTTGTGAAAGCTAAAAAGGGTGATAATACTCTATAAAAGTCAAGTACGCAACTCCTATAGTACCCAGCCAATCCTAGGAAACTCCACACCTTGGTCACACTCCTTGGTGGCTCCCAAGCAAGAATTGCCTCTATGTTCATCGGATCCACCACAAATCCGACCTTTGATATAACGTGCCCCAGAAAGTGGAACTCCTATATCCAAAACTGGTACTTTGAGAGATTACTATAATGCTAGTGCTACCAGAGTGTATCCAGAGCTATCTATAGATGAGTGGTGTGCTCCTCCTCCGATGCTGAGTACACCAAGATGCCGTCAATTAAGACCACCATGAAGTTATCGAGATAATATTGGAATATCCTATTCATGAGTCCCATGAACACTCTTGGGGCGTTGGTCACACCAAAAGTCATCACTAAGAACTCATAGTGGCCATATCGGCATCTGAAGGCCGTCTTCGGTACGTCCTCAACTCATACCCTGAGTGGATGATAGCCTGATCTGAGTTTTATCTTCGAAAACTACTGTGCTCCCTTCAGCTGATTGAAGAGATCATCAATCCTCAAGAGTGGATACTTGTTTTTCATGGTCACCTAATTCAGGCACCGATAGTCCACACAAATCCTCAAGATCATGTTTTCCTTCTTGGTGAACAAAATCAGAGCTGCCCATGGAGAAACACTGGGCCTTATGAACCCCTTCTCTTACAAGTACTCTATATGTACCCTCAACTTCTGAAGCTCCACGGGAGCCATATGATATGCTGGTTTAGATATCGGTTCCATACTCGGGTACATGTCAATGTATAAGTCTACCTCTCTGTGAGAAGGTAGTCCTAGAACATCATCTGGAAAGACATCAACATACTAGCCGACCACAACAGGATAGCTCAGACTCTCCTCATCCACTACACTGAGGGTGAATCTAGTCAACTAATGATGGATCAGATGCACCCTCCTTCGAGAAAGTCCATCCTATGCTACAACAGTTCCCTTGTCACCGGTAAAGGAAAACCTGGTCCCATCCTCACAGTCACACCGCACTTTGTACCTAAAATAGTCAATCTAAGCATGGACTCTGGATAGCTAGTTCATACCAAAGATGATGTCGTAAGGCCTCAACATTGATACAAGGAGATCCCATCCGAAGCTCTCGCCTCCTAGAGTAAGCTCACACTTCTAGTACCAGTGTGTAATCCATGAATCCTCATTCATAGAAGACTCTAATCATAAAGATAGATCCAATGGCTCAATTAAAATCTTCTATAATCGAACGAGAGACGTGGAAATAAAAGAGTTACTCGAAACTGTGTCTATAAGAAATTAATATAGGGTTTTGTAGACACAAATTGTACCTATAATCATCTCTAGAACACCATGGTCATAGGACTTAGCTTCTTGAAGCTGAGTTCATCCCTGTCCACCCGCTCCATGAGGGCGGGGTGGACCACCTGGAGGTGGTGGTAGTAGAACCTCAAACCGCCACCTTCCACCTACTGCATGACCTACTCATCTACCATGTCCGCTGCCCTGTAGACCTCCACACTTGAATCTCTACCTCTCCATTGGCGGTCCCTTGACCATATGCTAATCGCCAGTACAACGGGTTAGGCCATCACGAGTCGTGTGACCCTGACCACCGCACAAGTAGCACAATCTACTCCTATGTTGACATCCTCTATCCTATGAGCTCTACACCTCTGACCGTACATACTGGGGTCATCCAATAGAAGGTCTAGCCCACTTGGGACCCTGAATCATCCACCTACTTCCTACTGTAGATGACTCGGCCATTTGTCATCCATTGGGGGCACTCGCTGTCAGTGCCTGCATAGATAGAAATATCTCCACCAGAAGTGCTCACTCCAGCACTCCAGCCCGTGTCAGTATTTTGAGTGATATCATCGACACTCTGATCTCCCATCAGAAACCCTGCTCAAATGTCTAGGCCCTAAATAAAGGGTATTATACCATGTCAGTAGAGTAGAGGGAGAGGTTAGGGAATCTCACCGAGTACTGGGATGTTGTCAGGATGCCCTGGTGTAAGTGCAAGAGCTTATAAATATGCACAGAGCGTAGATTCACTAGAACAAACTCTTACTTGAAGAGGCTCTCAAAGTCCAACTAGGTGAGGGTTGCCTCATCGTTCATCTTTAGCGTCAGGCTCCACCATCTCCCTGCCATTCTCTGGAAGATACTAGCAGCTTGGATCACCATCTGGTCTGCTGGTGTCCCATCTAGGTGGAAGATTCTAGCCACAACCTCCAGCTTGTACTCTACAGCTTGTGGATCTGTATCGCCTCAAAAAATCAGAGGCCTCTGCCGCTAGAACTCATGTAGGGCGCTAAGTCGGCGTGCACCGTCCACTGGTGGGGCTGGTGGAAACATCTATCCTATGAGTAGTGGTGCTGCTGGTACACAACCCGATGGTACCATCACCATAAGAGGGCCCTGCACTGAATCCTCATCGCTTGATGGTCCATCATCATGATCCCTCTCTGGAATACTGACTGACTGTCTACACAACGATATCCTGTAAATAAATAGATATGAAACAATCAAAGAATTCATACATAGTGAGATGAATCAAAAGAGATCAAAAAGAAAAAACATTCAAGGACACACACAATTAGTGTTTTCATGTATCGAGTCGAAATTCAAAAACTCAGGTTCCTGGTGTGTGGATATGTCGGCCATCGCACCAATTATGGACTCCCCAAACTGAAAATCGCACTCAAAACACTTAACCCCATTACACCATTAAAAATATCAGAGTCTTAGTTCTTTGTTAAAACCAACTCCTTTGATACCACTTTGTCATGACCCATTCCTCAGGGCCAGTTCCATGACTACCCCAAGCCCACTGTTCATAGGCCAGGGGTTGGAGACTAGAACTAGAAAGAAATATCCCTAAAATGGAATGGAATTTCATTTAAACCTGCCAACACACATACATGGAATAGAACAAGAACAAACCACATAGTATAACTACTGACAGTAAAGGTGTGGACTAATGTGGAATGATCCAGAATAAAAACCCAAATAAAATAAAAATACATCAGAAAGGAAAAATAGCTCCTGAGGTCATCCGCCAAGGATCCTACCTAAAGGGTAGGTACAGTTTGTCACTGCGGCTCTCTACATCAACCGGTCAACTCAGTGCATTGTTTGGTCCTAGCTCCCAAATCTCTGTCAAAGCTGTCTATCATCTACACAAGACACAATAAGGTGCGTACGAAATCCATGAATCGGTGAGTATAACAATACCCAGTAGAGACCCCGAGACTCCCTAAAGGTCTCCTAGAATTCCAAAAAGGAAAAAACACAAATATTGAACCCAATCCCAAAGAAAAAGTAAAAGACTCATCTCAAACGAGGTATATAACATAAATAACATGAATAATAATGACTATTAATATTGCTAATTCATCTTATTCAATTGAGAAGTTCAACTACTGAACCACAAAGAGGTATCTCTTTCACCAATCCACACAGGTTTGTAATTTACCGATCCACACAGGGTCATAAGTCTTTGATCCACACATGGTCATAAGTCTTTGATCCACGACAGGCAAATCTAAGGATGGTCCTCTTCGGGTCGCACTACTACTGATCTACACAGGGTTGTACTCGTCGATCCACACTGGGTCATAAGTCACCGATCCACAGAGGGTCATAAGTCCTCGATCCACACAGGGTCGTAAGTTGTTGATCCACATAGGGCTGTAAGTCACCAATTGACACAGGTTCGTAAGTCGCAGATCCACGACAGGCTGCTCTAAGGTTGGTCGACGTTGGGCCATACTACTTTTGATCCACACATGGTCGTTCTGATGCCAATCCATAAAGGTACATATGTTACTTGACAGCCAACCACATGATTCTCTCACTTGGTGCACTTGAGTTTCTGAGAAACTTTTCTTAAAGATATCGGTCGTACCTCATCTTCCACGGAGTCCCATGAAAAAGTATCTCGAGGAACCTCCATTTGATAATGGTTTCAATGCAATAAAAGATGCATCAATTGGATTCCTGGTCTGTAAGTTTTAGGCATTTTAGTTCTGAGGGCCCAGTTGGATTCGAGTCCGATCCAACCTATAAATTCTCCAACATTATCCAAAACACAAGTGGAGTATCGAAAAAGTATCACCTTTTCCTAAGGGTTCCATCAACGCAGACAATTCCTCAAGCAAACATCTGGTTTAGATGATAATCCCCTTCATGTGAAACTTGGCTAAAAAGGGTTCGGGCTTGGTCTGACCCGGTCCACTAGGCCCAGCCTGAACCGGCTGGGCTCAGCCTGGTATGCCCTGTTGGGTCATCAGCTTGGCCCGCTGGCCATAGGTGAGGCCTGCTGGGCCGCAGGTGAGGCCCACTAGGCCGCGTTCTCAGTATGGCTCACCCAATGGGGTGCGGCCCGCCAGGCTGCAGAACTGGCCTAGATAGCTAGCTTGGGGCTGTCCACCTCCCCGAATGGACTAAGTCCATTCGAGATCCCTAATTAGCAGGGCCCAAGTGGTGTTGCTCTACCTGACTAGTCTGTGTGGACCAGTCAATAACGGGACATGCCGGCGCGGGTCCACCCTCCGCCGCGGCCCTCCTCCGTGGTGTGCTTCTCTCCTTCAACATTGATGGAAAAGGCCGGGCAACCCTATATTTCATGGCTCCTTCAGGCGTCGCCGTCCCCTCGGGGCTAGTGAGAGCCAGCCGATGCCTCCTCCGGTCACTGGTGCCGCCGCACCGATGGAGCTTCTGCAGGACACCAGTGGAGCTACGAAGGTTAGATTTCTTTCTCGTCTATGCCTACGGGCCACCCAGGATGCTACCTACACTACGTGGCCCTTAGTTTCTCTTTGATGTCTTGTTTCTTAGTCTCCCATGAAGAACGAAACCAAATAAACATTGGTGGATGGTTTGGGACTTGTTTGATTCATCCCACACCCTCTGTGTTAACGTTATAACAAGGTGAGAGTTGAAAAATCATCAAGAGAAGATGAATTCATAAAAATATTAGAAATAAATCAAAAGAAACCCCTACCTTGAACTCGTTAGAAGATGTTGTAGATGAGGAAGAAGGGTCCGCGTTCAAAGAGGTTCGTCAGTGTTCGTTTGTTCCTCATTGGAGTAGTTTTCTGTTGGCGTTTCATCAGAGCTTCCTCAGGTTGATCCCCAAAACCCATTCCATAGGTTTGTTTAAATAGAGGAAAAGGAACCACCCATGTTGCATTTTATTAATGTGGTTCATTAATGAACTATGATTAATATTCCATTAAATAAGAAAACGTCGTAGTTATGCATCCCAAGGGTCATGTCATTAAATGACTCCCATTAAAGCATGACGTTACACCATCGTCCCACCATCCAACGCTCAATGGAGAGAAGAGAATAAATTTACTCATGGAGTTATTTTTTTTTGTAAAGTTAAAAAATTATCTTTTTTGTCCGACCCTTGCCGGTCGAAGTTAAGCTTCGCCTAAACGAATCACGACACAGTGAATTAAATGGTGCCCTCAGATTTCAAATCCGAGCAAAAGTTCAAAAGATATAAATTTCCGCTCGCACATTTAATAAATTTACCTTAAAAAGGTCAAAATTCTGTTTCGGGCTCTCTGAGACTCGGAATCACGTGCCGTCAATTTTTTTATGATTCAAAAAAATCCCATACAATTTTTAAAAAAATTATATGGAAATTTCGGGTCTTTACAGCACTGATGCTAACTCTAGGTCACGGGTAGGGTAGTTCTGCTCATCTGGCCTTAGCTACCATGAGTCATAGGAGATCACCACTTGCTCCTGAATTAGGAAACATTCCATTCTTGGTCCCAGATGCGTCGTAGTAGACTACATAACCGACACCCTCTTCTGGTAGCCTCATGAAGGGGGAACTCAACAATCTCTGCCTTAGATCCTGGAAACTCTGCTGGAATCACTCTTTCCACAAGAAAGGTTGTTTCTTCTTTGTCAATGTTGACAATAGTGCTGCTACTCTGGAAAATTCAGGTATGAATATTTGGTAGTACCCCACCAATCCTAGGAAACTCCGCACATCAGTCACACTCTTCGATGGCTCCAAACAAAGTACTGCCTCTATATTTATTGGATCCACCACAACTCCAGCGTCTGAGAAAAAGATCCCTAGAAAGTATACCTCCTATATCCAAAACTAGAACTTTTAGATCTTACCATAAAGCTGCTGCTCTCGAAGTGTATCCATAACTATCTGCAGATGAGTGGCTTGCTCCTTCTCCGACATTGTGTACACCAAGATGTCGTCAATGAAGACCACCATGAAGCGATCAAGATAAGGCTAGAAGACCCTGTTCATGAGTCCCATGAACACTTCTGGGGCATTGGTCATGCCGAAAGGAATAACCAAGAACTAATAGTGGCAATACCAGCATCTTAAGGCCATCTTCCGTACATCCTCACCCCGTACCCTGAGTTGATGATTTCCTGATTTGAGGTCTATCTTCGAAAACCACCATGCTCCCTTCAGCTGATATAAGAGATCATCAATACTCGGGAGTGGATACTCATTTGTCACAATCACTTGATTCAGGTTCTGATATTCTACACAAAGCCTCATGTTCCGGTTTTCCTTAATGGTGAACAAAATCAGAGATTCCCATGGAGAAACACTAGGCCTTATAAACCCCTTCCCCTAGAAGTCCTCTAGATGTACCCTCAACTCACAAAGCCCCAATGGATCCATTCAATATGCTAGTGTAGATATCAGTGTCTTCCTAGGGTATAGGTTGATGTATAAGTATACCTATCTATGAGGAGGTAGTCCTGAAGCATCATCAAGAAAGACGTCAGCATACTGGTCCACCACAACAGGATAACTCAGACTCCCCTAGTCCACTACATTGAGGGTGAGGCTAGCCAACAGATTAGTGATCGGCTGCACATGACTCTCACACTTGGTGCGCTGGAGTTTCCGAGAAACTTCTCTTCAAGATATCGGTCATACATAAGCTACCACAAAGTCTGACAAAAAAGTATTTTGAAGAACTTCCATGTCATAAGGGTTCCAAAACAATTGATGGCCCGTCAATCAGACGCCCAGTCTATATATTATAGACATTTTAGTGCCGAGGGCACAGTTGGATTCGAGTCCAATCCAACCCTGCCGTAATCTAAATATTTACAAAAACCAAGTGGATTATCTCAAAAAGGACTGCCTTATAATAAGGGTTTCAGTGCCATAGAGTGTTTGTAAAACATACATCTAGTTTAGAAGATAAGCCCTTTTATGTGAAACTGGGCTAAAAAGGGTCTGAGTTCGGTCCAACCTGGTCGGACCGACCCAACTCGGTCTGCTGGGCCTTGCCCAAACTAGCTGGATGGGGATCCATCTAGATGGGCTCGTTCTGGCCTTCTGGGACGTAGGCTCGGCCCAGCCCACCCGGCAGGGCACTCCCACCAGGCCGCAGAACTTTCCCGGACCGCTGGCTAGGTGCGGCCAACTAGCTGGGCGCGGTCCACCTCCCTGAATGGACTAAGTCCATTCGGGCTCCCCAATTAGTGTCACTACGGTGGTGCCAATCCACTTGAAGAGTTTGTGTGGACCAGTCAACAGTGGGACTTGCGGGTGGGGGTTCACCCACCGCTGCGACTCGGAGCCACAACCCCCATCCGCGGCGCGCTGCCGTGGCCCACAGTCGATGCGGCCGAAAAAGGGCGGCTACGCCTGCCCACTATAGCACCTTTGGGAACCACCTTCTCCTCACAGCTGGTGAGGGCCGACAGCCGCATCCTCCAATCGTCGGTGCCGCCGCACCAGTAGAGCTTCCACGGGCCACCGGTGGAGCTCCGAAGGTCTGATTGTTTTCTCGTCTATGCCTACGGGCATCCTGAGATACTGCCTATAATGTGGGGTTGTTGGTTTTTCCTTTCCACCATGTTTCTTGGTCTCCCACGAAGAACCCAACTGAAGAAAATTTGGAGGAGGGTCCAGGCCTTGTTCGGTTTGGCCCGCGCCCTCTGCGTTAGCGTTATAACAAGGGGATAGTTCAAACATCATCAAGAGAAGATGAATTCGTAAAATTATTAGAAATAAATCAGGACAAACCCCTACCTTGAACTTTTTGGAAGATGCTTTAGATGAGGAAGTAGGGTCTGCATTCGAAGATGATTGTCGAAGTTCATTTGTTCCTCATTCTCCGTTGGAGTTGGTTTATGTTAGTGTTTCATCAGAGCTTCCTCACATCGATCCCCAGAACCCATGATCTCGGTTTATTTAAACAGAGGAAAATAAACCACCCACGTTTCATTTTATTAATGTGGTCCAGTAATGAACCGCGAATAATATTCAATTAATTCAACAAAATTCATGGTTATGCAACCCAAGGGTCGTGTCATTAAACTAACCCCATTCAAGCCTGACGTTACATCGTAGTCCCACCATCCGTTTCTCAATGGAAAGAAGAGAATAAAATAACTCATGGATTTATTTTATTATTATTTTTGTAATGTAAAAGAATTATCTTTTTTGTCAGACCCTTACCAGTCTAATTTAAGCTTCGACTAAGCAAATCCTGGAACTATGAATTCAATGGTGCCATTAGATTTTTAATCTGAGTACCAGTTTAAAAGATATAATTTCATGTTTAATGAATGTGCCGTAAAAAAGGTCAAAATTCCATTATGGGCACTCTGGGCCTCAAAATCACGTGCCATAAATTTTCACATACTCGTAAAAATCCCAAATATTTTTATTAAAAAAATATATGGAAATTATAGGTATTTACAAATTTCATATTATTTATTTACCTGGGATGTTACATCCTTCCCCTATTTTAGGAATTGCATCCTCGCAATTTTAAAATTGGGCTCAAAAACATCATTGGAAGTCCCACATCAGAAAAAGAGTAAATAAAACTATCCCTTTAAAAGAAAGAAAGACAAGTACAAAGGTCACCCGAGCTAACCCAGGATGGATTCCATGTACGAAAACATGGATATGGAAGAGAAACTACGTGTCCTGTTCTAATGGAGAGTGATAGAAAACATGATTAAAAAAAAGTTAACTATATGAAAACTACAAACTTGTGATGGGTGAAACGGTCTTTGATTCCCCAGTAGGAAAAGCAAACAGACAAATTTTTTGTTTTCTGTTCCTTTTCATAATGTTGAGGAATTTATTTTAGAGATTGATTAAGAAAATAAGGAAACATACAAACTTGTCATGTAGACCTTAATCATTTACTAAATTTCTTCCATAAAATAATATTTCCTTCAAATGATGAGTATTCAAGATGACTTGGTCACATCAAAAGCGATAGAATCCACTTATAGAGAATAATATAATCCAAAAAAGATGAACTATATATTTCCCCTATCTTTATAAATTATCCAAAACCAAAATGGTTTGTATGAGATCAGATAATCCCAAAAGTGATAATTCTTTTTAAAAAGAAATACTACTCTTAATCTCCAAAATTCAACAAACAAAACCCAATGTTCAACAAAGACTATTCAATAAAAAATTTTCCTTAAAATAAATTAATATAATCTAAAAAAATATTGAAACCAAAAACTCAAAAGAATTTAATCACATAGTATTCCACAGTAAATCCTCACATTTATCTCCAAAATAACATCAGCTACTCTTAATGTCTCATACTAAAGTCTAATTAACGTAATCACATATTATGAAAGATAGGATAATAATTTCTATAAAAAACCCAAATTTTCATATGTCCACAACAGAAACATAGATTCTTCCAAACTAAAATTTCATCCATTACTCCACAAATGACATTCCAAAGTATTATATTTCCCTTAGGAATATAGTGTTCCCAAAAGAGATACATCTTCCAAAATAACCTTTATCACTTAATCACCCAATCATTTTTATATACTAAGGATATCTATTTGATAAAACCTAAGTTACCAAAATCCACTTATTATTGATCTATAAAATCATTAAGATAACAAATAATTAGTCATACTAACTAGGGACTTCACATAGGCTAGTGGTAGGTGATGCGCCCTTATCACCCTTTGGTTGTGGGTTCGATTCCTACAGCCTTTACAGACATGATGGGTTGTTACCCATACTATGAGTTTTACTTTTTTAAAAATTATATAATTTTATAACATTCCAAAAAAAGATATAAATTCCTCAAAAATAACCATAACATATGTTAGCCACAAATGTAATCTCATACCTCGCCTTTTCATCCCAAAAATTAATAACCTATAATTACCTCAAATTCAAGGATTATATTATCCGAAATGGATCTTTATAACTATATCCCCAAAAGAAAAGATAATTCATCCTTGAATAATATTTTCACTTATCAATCTTCAGGTTTACAGATACTAGAAAATGTCTTCCAAATTAATCCTATCATTAATACATTTAAACATATCATCATCCATAGATCCAACATAATCTTCAATTCCTAAAATGTAGACATCTAAATCATTGAACATTCTTCCTGACCCTTTATCCATGTTTTTCTATCTTATTCTTTTATAAATATTTTCTAAAAACAAAATCATGCATAATGTCCTAATATTTTAGTAATTTCATAACATGATCTAAGAAATAATCCATAGAATTCATAGGTTATTGCCATTTTCCTCATCTTCAATTGGAATGGAATTGGGAATTAATAAACATATATTTATATGATCCTAATGATCCCATTTCCAAACCTTCTTCGTAGGACATCTATTTGTATAATGACCATGCAAACCACATTTAAAAAATTCAGTTTATTCCTTAGAAAGAACTTTTTTCCCTTTCCTGAAGTCATTTGGATGCTTCCTTTTTCAATGGTAGGTTATTGATTTATGACCTTCATTACCACATTTAAAACATCTTCCCATCCCATTGAAGCATTTTCCTAGATTTTTCATTCTACATCCTTGACATATAGGTTTTTTTGTATATAATTACCTTTATGATTATTACCTAAACTTCCATTGGGATTCGTTTCTCGCATATACAACGCCTTTTAAAAATCACCAAGGTTCATGTGGTTAATCATGACTAGATATAGTTGTTTAAGAATAACCACAAGAGTTCTCATTATAGCTCTCATTTCATTTGGTTGATCATTTAGAAAACCACCACAGTTTCCTTCACATTTGTTGTTACTTTGGTGCCTATTAGATCCAGCCATTTACTAAAACCAAAAAGGTCAGTGTGAGTATATATGTAAAATCATCATATACTATCTTTTGAGGAGGGTAAACACTAAGATATACTTATTCATGTTATCTTAAACTCATTCGATATATCTAAAATAACTATGACTCTTTCTAATATGCTATCTATTATAGTTATGTCACTTATGCTTAAATAACACCCTAAACTCTAAAGTTATCTAAACCTCCATCTGATACCAACTATAAGGACCCGACCGTAAAGATTACATAATGTTGAATTGAGTTAATAATTCAAATTGAGGATCTTTTCAGGTTTAGATCTTTAGAGAATTAGTTCATAAAATATACATAACAACTTTAATTCTACAAGAGGACACTTCTACTCACTATCAATTTTTTTACATCAAACAAAAACTCTTTAAAAAGGGAGATGTTTTAGTTCCTTGATTTAAACAACATGACTTTAGCTTGATCCCATACTCGAACCAATACATATTTAAGTCCAGTGAAAAACATTTCAAAAAAATGGGATGATCATAAAAAAGCATATTAAGGGTTATAAAAGAAATAAATAAAACATTAGTCCATCAATACATACAAAACATAAGCTCTTTAACATTCTCATGAAATCACATGATTTTTGAATAACACATAGAAATAATAAATCATAAAGGTAACTTGTGGAATCCATAACATACATACATTATAGCTTTTACTGATACATAGGGAGTTATGTTTCGAATACCCATCATGGAATATTACCTAAATCTCTTAGGAGAAACATTAAATTTTACCTCTTTCACATTAGGAGAGCTATCTCGAGCTCACCCACCCCACGTTTATCATGGAACCACCCATATTTGTAAACATTTTGCAAGAACCATAAAATATTCATAACACATAACCCATGAATAATGTTATGATAACATTTCAACATTGCATGAACAAGATATCAATTCAATATATTAACATAATCAATTCATTTAAAACATTCAAAAATAAGAGTTTTGAATCAAAGTTTCCCATACCAATGTAAAAATTTTGAATGTAATTTAAACTGTAAAACACCCATTTCCATATAAATAAATCCTTAAAATAATTTATAAAACATGGACATGAAAGAGAGTGATTTATAAGATTAAATCTTTAAAACATTTAAAATGATGTTTTAGTTAAAGAATCCTTTACCACTTGAGAAAATCTTGAATAAAAATCATTAAAGAATAACACCAAATAAAACTATAAATATCTTGAAAATATATAAATTCATGATATAAAATGTCAAAATGGTTGCATATACACCCTATAGGATAATAAATGTGCAAAATATCAAGATATACCTCAATAAAAGGAGATTGAGACGTAGTCCCTTACAAAGATTGTACCATTATATTAAGGATAAATGAATGACATAATTATATGGGAAAAATATAAATAAACCCAATATAAGTGGATATTAAGTGTAAAATAATCAGAGTTCATTCACACATATTTATATCATGACATAATCAATTAGTTGAAGTTTAAAACAAAGAATTGAAATTGGGTTAAGAAGTTCCCTTACAAAAATTTGGCAGGCTAACGACATCATTTAAAAATTAAAAAAATGAGTTGATGAGAGAGAAAACGGTTTATCATATCATGGAAATAAAATCTATATAAATAAGGATATATAAGAAAATATCCCAACATAATAAAATGAAAATTAAAATACATAACATTAAATAAGTATTTGACTAAAAGATAAGGGTGCAATGTCCCCTTGTATTGTATCCGACTTGTCTAGTTCGTTCTTTATCTCCCGGAATTATAAACATAAGATAATTATACTTTATTCATAAAATTTTCCAAGTTTATTTTAATTTTATATAACTTATTAATTTTCTATAATATTTATATAATTATTCAAGTTTATATCTTTTTTTTGTCGATGTTCAATACTTGAGTCAAAAATGAACTTGTTATAATTACAACTTGTCAATGTGGTCAAAATTCCATTATATTTATAAATATATTAATTATTTATATATAACATATATCATATATATCCATTATATATTTATTTATAATATTCCATATCACTTGGATATATGAAAATGAAATTCACCATTCATGGAGATGATAAGCCGTACATACACATATATGCTACTTTCATTTCTTTATATAATTTTTGAAGGAATGAAAACCAATTTATACATAGTTATATTATAATTAAACTATAATATAATATTTTATATACATTACATAACTTTATTAACACCATACTTTATACGTTCCATGTATGGAATGAATGAGTCATTTCACTTTGAGGGGGCGGTAGTCCACACTTCCTCAAATGAAATTATCATATTTATACAATATGAAAATCATAAAGGTATGTTATAAATGTGAATTATAGAAGAATAGAGATAAAATAAATATCATAAATATCATATATAATTTTAGTTCCATCATAATGGCCACCATAAGAGGTGGTAGGAGAATATTGAATAATCATCATTTCACGAGGTAGTAGTTCGCCATCCATAGAAACAGTATGTTCTATACCCATTAGACAGAGGTGTGTGTAAGTTTAGTTCAACTAATTCTCATAAAAAAACCTAGTATATTTATTATATTTGTTTTTTATGTAATCAAAAAATAATAATATCATAGGGATTGGAGAAGGAAAATAAAAGAAAAGAACTTGAGAGAAGACGTTACCTCAAATCCGGTAACTCCTTTTGATTTAAGCTAAAAGGCCTTCTTGAATTGCCTTATGTCCAGGGAAAGGATTCTAGGATTAATATATGAATATTGGAAGCTTATTTGGGTAGATTTAGAATGAGACAATGGGGCTTGAGAGGTGTGAGTAAGGGTTATAGGTGATTCCCTTTTATAAGAGGTAGGAGGGGCTCTTTAGGAATGTTTGAAAGTATTATTTTATTATAAAATTAATTTCGATTTACAAATGTCCACAAATCATTAAATTATAATTTAAGGTTAATATAACTCTATATAAAATCATAAAATAAGAATTGGATAGAATTTGGAAATTTTTCAATCCTTATCTTTTTAATCTAACCCTTTTTACTCTTACCGTTTTAACAAGCATTTAACACTTTGAGAATCAAAATAGTTACTAAAACATGAAAAATATCCAATTAAAGAGTCAATATTAAATTTATATACTTATGATAACTATTTTAATGAATATAATATATTTTTTTGAATTTTATAATATTTAATAAAATATTTTATATTTTAAAATATGAATTATGTCAAGTTAGACACTATTCATATCACGACTTTAAACAAAAACACATAACAACTTGATTTATTCGAAATAAATAAATTAATAATAATATAACATGTAAATATCATCTATAAAATTCGTGGATGACATCCAAATAACCAAATTACATTTATTTTAACATTGATAATATCATTTATTTGAATCTTTTATTAATGAAGCAATCACTACGTCATCATTGTGTCACAATTACAATTATTTATTTAATGTATTAATATTACAAATAAAATTCCATGATATAGGAAATAGTTTTATCTTTCCAATTACTATTTATAGTCGAAGAGAAAAAATATATAACCAAATATAGAAATTGTTTTACGAAAAGATATATGTTTATGTTACATTTTCCTTAAATTTAAATTAATTTTTATAAATTGTCATTTTCACTTACAAGTGGCTCTAGGGGGTCCCAAAAATTGACCCAAGGATGCCCATGGTCAGTAAGGCCTTCGGGCCACCTCAAGGCCTTCAGGACACCTTAAGTGCAGATGAAAACTAGACAACCTACAAGGAACAAGCTTCAGAAGGATGAGGAGCAAGGAGCTTTCACCACAGCAGAAGCAAAACAGATTGCAAGAATGAGAGGGTATGGCACCTACCATCGGGAAAAGCCTGTGCATGCACGAGAAATCCTAGCCGAACAACCATGCAAAGGTGAAGAGCTGATTTCACGATAAATATGCTGGGGAGGAGAAGTTACAAGTAGTGAGTCTGGGTTGCATGCAATGTTTGAAGCCTATGGGCAATGAATTCTTCTAAGGCATACGGGCCATGTAATACTTATGCCAACGGTCCTTGTAAGTGTTCCCTTTAACCATGGTAAATAAAATATTTACTGAAGTTACAATTTATAATGTATATAAATAAAAGTTACCTATTTACAAAATTTAGATATCATGATTCCAAATATAGAATCCATTTTTTCAAATTCAAAACACAGATGTTGCAGAAATTAATTTAAAATTAATTCTCGTTCTCAAAACCAAAAAACTTGTTTTTAAGAAATAATAACTATTAAAAGATTGACATTTGTGTATCTCCAATTTCAAAGTAAAATTACTTCCAATGACCAAAATTGGATTAAATGATAAAATATAATCCAATTACACATTAAAACTAATTAAAAGGACAATCTAACTATATAAATAAATTAGATGAAAAGACAATTTTGACTTAAAATGCAGAAGGATTCACTATTCATTAAAATTGATCTTTATTAGAAAAATACTAAAAAAATACCAAAAGTAAATTTTTATTTTCCACTTATAAATAAGATGTTTATTTTTTCAAATGGAACATATAAAAATGACAAAAACTAGATTTAAAAAGGGTTCACCATCAAAAGGTGATCAAAGGACTTTTTAAAAAATATTAGAGTTTTTCATGCTTAAAATTGGATTTATTCTTATTTTAGGCCTATAAAAATTATTGGATAAAAGTAAAAACATTTAATTTTTTTTAATAATATTATAGTTAGTTCTGTTCATTCTCTCCAATACAATGACTAGGTGTTAACTACCATTTAATATAATTATATAATTATATTATTTTTTGATATAACTCAAAGTTTCATGCAACGTATGATTTCAAAGAAACCCATTGTTGCATGTTGATTATTATATCTTACATTGCATCCCCTTTAAAGTAAAATTAATATTTAATTCAAAAATATTAATAAATATGAAAATGTAATATTCTTTATTTATATAGGATGTTACAAGTTGCATGGATTGTTCGTTTAGGGAGTGGTCTAATGTGAAGATACTTGGAAAGGATGAGTTCTCATGTTGTGGGTGGTTGTTTTGGAACATGAATTATTTTATATGTGAGACCCTAATGATTGGTTCTTTGGTATATTTATGTCATGTGATGTTGGGACCAGAACATGTTTTATGACCCATGATTTGTGTCATATGCAAGTTAGCGTTTACCTAGGTGGTTGGATCTAGTAATTTTTCATGAGGATTTACTAGTGGGGCCATCTAGGAGAGCCTCACTACCTTATGAACCTGAATCTAGTTTAGGTATTTTTGGTCATTTGACTTTTGAGGGAAAATTGTGAGAGGGGTTGATGAAATTATGTGTTCCTTTGGGCGTGTGAATCATGGGTGAATGCTTTGGACTTTTGATATTGATTAATGAAGGCTAATATATAGTAAACTATTTAGACCAATTTAATACCTCTTTTTTGTTTGAGAAATAACACTTGTGTTATTATGTTTCATCCTTATAGTTGGTTTCTAGAGGGTCAGGCTCATTTGGGTGCCTATACTGGGAAACAATTGTGTAGGAACGATGTGCCTAACGATTATGAGCTAGACCGATATCACAAGAGGTGATCAAGGATAGATGTTTTTCAGTTTATGAGTTTACTTTGAGTAGGACCGGTTGGGTTCCTATCCCAATTATACCTGGATGTGTCTTCAGTAATGTGGTGAGAGCATAAACGAACTTAGGGAAAATTTTGAATGATTCTTGGAACTTAAGTGGTCTTGAAAATGGTTTTTAATTTGTGAGTTGGCTTTAAAAAATAATAATTAAGGGTTCTCTTTGTTGGGTGAGATGAGAATTTGGGAAAGATATGTCCCGTGAATAGGGATTAGGAGCCTCATTTTCGTGATAGGTGACTCACTAGAATCTTAAATAGGTTTTACGGTTGGGATAAATAATATCATGTAATGCTTAAGTTTTAATTGGATGTTAGAGACATGAATTCATGGCGATACACAATATTATTTGGATTATGTGTCAAACATTATGGGATCATATGCCTAAGGTTCTTGAGTTAAGTGGACAGCTATGAGTAGGATAAGAACCGACGTGGGTGTGATGATATGCTTGTAGGAAAGGGGGCCCAAGGATATTTAATGGGTTTGGAATGTCCCTATAGTTAGAGTTGATATTTTAAATGGATTATTATATAGTGGTATTCATCAATGAAATATTATTGTTGTCCTAGATTAAAAATAATCATGTTAATCATCTTGACATTGTTCTAAGTACCCTGAGTGGATATCGACTATACACCTAGTTATATAAATTTCTTTTCTAGTTTGATGAATGGCCTTCATGGAGGTTTCACTCATGGATTGTTGTAAGTAAATCCATATAGTTGGAATTGAACCATCATTTTTGTATGAGTAAAGTCCTTGTGATAGATGAGACATCAACAAATTCCATGAGCACTGTTCTTAGAATTTGGGAACAAGTGATAGTTAATATTCTGTTTTGTCACTCTTGTGAGAGGGAGGAATCCCTTTCCAATTACTGGGCTATAAGTGAATTAAATTTTTTTAGTGGACATTGGGGTCACATGAGTGAGGCGGTGGAAATGACACTCCTATGGCGGGGAGTAACATGTTGATCACATAGGTGAGAACCTCATACTGTAAGGGTCGCCGGTGTAAAAAACTAGTTTTACATAAATCATGGTGGCACCATTATCATAATGAAGAACAATTGAGTTGTGTGTTGATATTTGATAGGGAATAATAATTGGAAATTAGTTGTGATGTATGAATGAGTTAAGAATTGGATTCTAGATTGAAGTGGTTCTAAAAAGTTGTCTGAGGTGTATGTGTTAGAGGTTCATAAGTGGTGTGGTAGGGAATGAAAACAGTTTTGGGTAAGTAGAGTATTTTACTATGTATTGTCACCTAGAGTCAGGTATGTACTCTAATGGGAATTTTTGGGTGGTTGTGGAATACCTCTGCGTGTGAAGGCATCATGATCAGGGGAGGTGGATATGTGCTGATAGTAAGAGATGATAATTTTTGGGATAAGTTTGAAAAGTATATCCCACATTCAGTTAGTATAAAGAATGGATTTAGATAGTTGAAAACCACATCTAGTGGTATATCATTGAAATGAAGGATGTGTTTAGGAAAATAAACTGGAATTTTCAGGAAAATCTAGTTTGTTCTTAGTTTGTGCATGGACAATGGGTATGTGTCTACTCCGATTGGATTTTGATGATGAAGTGAGTTCTAATTATGATGGAATTATCATGGGTATTTGGGAGAGGTAGTTGGGAACTGCATAAAGATATTTGTGGGGCACAATTTCGATGTTTTGTTAGTATTTTATAATGGAGTAGGTTCCAAGAAACAAATGTTAGTTGTTTTAAATGGAATCTTATTATGGGGAGATACATAGCTCGGGTAAGTGATCAACCTATGAAATAATCAGAGTTTCTATTGGATGGGAATATGTGAGCACCATATTGGTGTTTTGATTTGGAAAATGGGAATTGAGTTAGGTTTTATCCGGTTGAGTTCCTTGAGTTGGATGTTGTGCCTCAGTTGTGTTTCAGGTATTAAGAAACTGAACTAGTTTTTTGGCTACAACTGGTGAACTATTTTCGTTAGTTATTGTGGATTCATGACCATGGAGACTTTTTGGGTATGATAAGTACTTTGGTGGGGAGTTTATAAGATCCCATGTTCATATGAGTTTTAATTTCTATAAGGAATCTAATTTTTTTACTGGAAGGGTTATGTTTTGAAGTGTGACCCAGAATGGAATTTCTAGGGTTGGAATTATTTAAGGTGTTGTTTCTAGACAATGAATGATTATTGGAAATTATCTTAGGTTTTTTGGTGATCTCTAAGATCTTTGGGTTATGTTTTGAGAATTTAGATGTTTTTTATACATATTTCATGCTTTGGTGAGAATGGTTTAGAAGAAAATGTGCAACATTGTTATGATAAAATTATTTTCAATTCATTTTTATTAGTGTATATTTTTGTTTAATGATTATTTTATAGTTTAGGGTCAACTATGAAATCCAAATGAGAAACCATGCAAGGTGGTGGAGATCTTGAGGCATGACAATTTCTTTTAGAAAAACCACACACCTTGATTCATAGGGGAGGTAGTACTGATGGCACGGTTAGCACACAGTCTTCCTAACTACATGAGGAAATTTTTAATGCCCATTTTAAGGGTTCATGTTTTGTGCATAGTTTTTAAAACTATATGACTAAATAATGTGGCTGAATGTAATTTCATTAAATGGGGAAAATGAAAAAAATTCCCGCATGGGTATTTTAACCAGCTCCCCTCTACCTCCCCCATTAAGCACATACAAACTAGGGATGTTCCTAACCCCATAAATATTCTCCAACCCTTAATTTTAGGGTGTTTTTATGATGATATTTGGGTATTTTTTAGGTCAACATCAGAAAATGAAAACCTATTCTCTCTTACTTATACCCTTCTCAATTTTTTTAGTTCTCTGGTTTAGGTTTTGTTGATTATTCCACCAGTTAGTAGTGGAATTATCCATTTATAATAGGGATTTTGGTAATATTGAATGAGGATATCCGAATATGACTTCCATATTCCATTTCATGGAGTTTCATTAAGGTATGATATGACTATAGGTTTTCATAGGTTTTATATCAAATTTATTTGTGATTAACCTTGGAATGGTTTTGGATCTTAGATATTTGGATTGGAATGTGGTTAGAGTTATTCTAGGAGTCTTTGGGGAGAATTTGGATATAGTTTCAATGTAGTGTTACTACCTGGTATATCGATCGCATTATATAGAATATTTTTAAATTAATCATTTAATTATAATTGTTATAATTAATTAATTTTGGTTTCTTTGCATTAGGTTAGACCTTGTATAGTCGATACATGTTTGTTTGGATTCCAAGGAGTTTGGGAGTGACTTGGATAGGACATGTACATGAATTGGAATGCTCACTCTTATTTTTAATTGTTAAGAAAATATTTATTAATGAGGTAGGTGGTCTAAGACATTTACCCATTGTCTTACCAATTTATTTACATGTGTATGGGGTATGTTCAATAATGCCCATGTATGGTGTGCATTCCTCCTTGGTTTAGGTAAATGGATTTTGGGATTTAAATTGATACCTTGGACCTTTCAGAGATCTCAGTTGATCCATTGGTGTTTATAATATTGAACCTATGACATCCCATGTGGTGTATCATTTCTTGGAAATTGTAAAATGTGCTTGTAATGGGTAAAGTAAGGGGGTTACGAGCTCATACTGATTAAGTTCATTATGTGGTAGGATTTAATGGTTAATGTATAATTATTAGGACTTAGGGATAAATGTTTTATAATATGTTTAAAGAGTGAATTGGAATGTTTTAATATTCTAAGGTCTCATGAATGTCTTTGAGTCCTTTAAAATTATTTTTCCTGCGTGCTTTGGGATTTGACCTAGTTTGGGTGTTTAAGGGGGAAGATATGGTTTGAAACTCTTATTTTTATAAAATGCGGTTTTGAAATAAAAGTGGTTTTATAAAAATGGGTTTATAAATGGGTTTAGAATGTGGAGTAGAAATGGGTGTGTAGTTTCCCCTTATTTGAAATTACATGGTATATCTTTTAATGATTTGATGGAAAGGAAGGCTTGGGCCATGTTTTGGTGTTAAAGTCATGTAGTGACATTGGAAAAACATAATGTTATAAAAATGGGTTTTGTGGTTTCCAGATGTTTTTAATGACAAGATTTTGAATCTTATTAATTTTGAAATTATGGAATGGTTTAGATGCTAGACTGATTCTTCATGAATCAGTAGCACACTATATGTGTTAAGTGTTAGACTAATACTCTAGAAAAAGGGATTATACTATATTGATGAGGTGTTAGATGGAGGCTCTGGGAACTATTAATATGAAATATGGTTAAAGTGTTAGACTGATGCATTGGGAACACTAGTATACTAGGTAGAATGGATAGTGGACCGATGATCTACATCAAAGGTTTAAGCGTTGGACTAATACTATATGCATCATTATTTTGATATAAGAGTAGATGTTGTACTGATACTTTGGGTACTATTGTTATGAATTATGGTTCCAGATATCTAACAAGGAACTCTAAATCTAAGGTTTATTTATTTAGGCATGACTCTCCACAGGTATGGTTACAGATGCATGACATGGATCTCCACATCAGAGGTTCAGAGAGAAATATTGATGATCTATACATTCATGTGTTAGATGATGGATAAAATTCCCCTTTCATTATTTTAATTATGTTTCACCATATGTTTTATGACTCACCTGGCTAGCTTGCATCGATGCATGTTTGGTTTGCTTATGTTTCACCATATAAGTCAATGGACAATGGGTTACTAGAGAGACATTTGGTTCTTCTAAGACGTATCTTTTATTCGTTAATTTTTTTATTCTATTGTTTATGTGCATATACTATTTCTCTAACTAGTATTTTATTTAGAAACCATTGGGTGTGTACAACTATGATTTCTTGAAAACCTTATTGAGATTCCACAATGCATGGGTACCAGAGTAGCTCTGACATGTTTATTTAAAGAATAGGTTTAGGCTATTGCCTATGTTGAGTTTTTCATGATTGGACAGGACAACTCTGATGGTATTATGTGACTGGATGAAGTTTGACTCCGAGGTGTTTTAGATCCCTTTTTCATTATTTTTATTTTACACCATATATTTGTGTAACCTACCCAATGGGTGTTCAATTGTATGGATTATATAGTTATTCAAGACTGTAGGGAATTTAATTTTATATTATATCCTAATCAATTTATTTTTTCATCTCACTCACTCTGATGTGTTTGATGCCTGGATATTTATATTATTATTATGAAATCCGATATGGGGTTTTAGTATCTTTATAATACTAACTTTTACCCCACATTTCTATTCGGAAGCCTATGACATACAAGGAAGTGTGCTTGAGGTCATGTGGTGAACAATTTTGGGGCACTAGCTCAGTGGCTCTCGGAATGAGAAGTTACATTTATAAAGATTGTTACAAGTAAAAATATAAGAGTTAAAAATATAAAAAATATGATAATGGTTGAAAATACCATTATCATTTTATTGATATATTTCTATAAAAAACACCTTAAAAATATAAATATTTATGATTTTATAAGGGTATGAACATTGATTAAAAGAGATGATGAGAAGGATTGATATAAGATGAAATGATATTAATTCAATCCTAGGGAAACAAAAACTTTTTTAATGAAAAGAATATTCAAAAAAGTGATGTTGATTATATATATATTGATAATATAATTAGAATTATGTTTTTAGAAAGTGGATCATGTTTAATGAAATGAAATAAAGAAAAACCATGATATGGAGTTATTAAATAAATCATCATTTGTACTGATGTAAAAAACTTCATAGTGAAGGTCACTACAACATGGTTATATATATGATTGAACATTAATTATATGATAATGGAAATTTGAATTTTTTTTTCTCCTTAAAATATATCATGATTGGTTTTAACATTATTGGATGATGTTTAAAAGGGTTTTATTGATTGTTTATGAAATATTTAAAATGGTATTTTTTTTATCTTTAATAAAAAAACTTATATATTTTCTAATGTGTTTTATAGTTTTAACATTTTAAAAAAATTTGAACGATTAAAAGGAAATTTTTATAAAAAAATAAACGATACCAAGCCTTCAAGGAATGTCGTTGAAGTTTATATATTAATATCGAAACTATGAGATGTTATATAAGATTCTTGTTGGAAAAAATAACTAAAAATAAGTTCTCATTCTCTTTTTAGATTGAATGCATGTTTTTTGAAAACCATTAATAAGAGAGAATTCTTCCTAATATTTAGGTCATTCATACAACCCATGGATACACTAGGAGGGGGGATTCCTTTGGATACTTCTTAACAATGTTCATTAACCATAGTGAAAAAGAATGAGGAGAATTGTTTCATTAGAAATAAATGTATGTTCTTAATTTATGTTTTATTCAATTCAAAAAATTGTCTAATCTTATATAAAAATGGTTTCTTATGATTATTTTCATATTACAGGGATAAATTTTATCCCAACTATAACTGAATAGTAGTATCAAAGAAAATGTTAAATTTTTAAGTGTTTTTTGGGAACTCTCTTGTATGAACCTACGCTGAAGTGCATCTGTCTTCCCAAGAGATTCATTGTGGACTCAAATAGATTCATATATAATAAATGTGTGTTATATATCTTTTTATTTATCTTGTAAAAAATTATATTTATTGAAATAAGAGTGTTATTTTGAGTAAAATGAGTTCATGCTTCAGATAAACATGGTTTATGATTCATCAAATTCTATAAAATGGTCTAAAAAGAAAGAATAAAAATTGTTTTATCTAGAATAAAAGTGTTTTACACAAGTTATTTGTTAAATTTTGAGGTAAATAATTCACAAAAAACATTATTGGTATATTTTAATTAGTAATGAATTTTAAGGTTTTTCACTAGAGATAAAATTCCATATAAGATATTTTTGTTAATAAATTTTTAAGTTAAATATTACGAAAATATTTATTATTTTAATTTTGTAACTTAATTAAGTTTATTTAAAAAATATATATTTCGAAAACAAATATAGTTTTTATGAAGGTAGTGGAAGTATTTATTAATTTAGGGAAATTAAAATCATAGTAAATAAATTATTATTCCAGCCTAATTAAAAGCGAAATCCACTTTATATCCTAAAAAAGAGAATTATCTATTTTTAAATAACTATATTGATGTAATATTTACAATTAAATTTCCTATAACATTCTCTCTATGAAATGTTTTAGTGAATTTTTTTAAAATATGATGATTAAATAAGAAACTATTCTATGTATTTAAATAAATATAATTTATTAGTGTAATAACAATGGATATTATGGTGTAATGATGCTTGAATACTTTTTTCAATGTTTTGAACACGAGGATTATGAATTATAATCTCACTATTGTTTAAATAATCATAATTTTTTGATGTTAACATATTAAAGGATTTTTTTGGAGGATTTATTAGTCTGTCACATGGAGATTTCATAGGAATTGCAAAGGGATGTAATCAGTTTAACAAAACAATAAAAAGACATCAAAATTAATGTCTCTATATAAGTTTATCATATGTGATATTATTATATTGATGATAATTTATGATTTTTTAGTATTCTTAAATTATTTTAAGAATATATAAATGTATACTGTTATATAAATAAATTCTATTACTTATCAATTTTTATTGTTGGTAATATATATTAAATAAAGTGAAAAGAAAAATAACCTCGAAAAGTGTGATTTATAATTATATCTAATCAATGGTCATCTTGGTGTATCAAATGTTTTGTTGACGTTTAAAAATTATCATGGTTTGGGTATTATATAGAGATACAAAATTCACTCATGAGGCACAAAAAGAGTTTTGTATGCTAGATAACCTGCCAAGTATACCACTTAGAGATTCATAGAATATGTATTTATTATACCCTGGTTGCCTATTTTATATATAATCACCATTACTTGAGTTTTAAAATATACATATCCTGATAACCTTCATACATTAAAAAATTTACGCAGTCCCTAAGGTTGAAATAATCTAGGTACTATTTAGTATATTACTGATCATGTTATTTATTGAATTTTTTCCAAGATGAGATTTTTCCTCTCATATAATTAGTATGACATATGATATCTTGATTCAGGTTAATTGATTAAGTATATATATAATTATATATGTAACATGTGATTTAGTTATCTATTTAGATACAAGACACATGATTACTCATCCATCAAGGTGAATGACATGTGTTGTGTTAATACATCTGGATAGTCTATACTAAGAGAGTAGAGAATACATGAGTTATCTATATGATATTAAAATAATCTGTGTATTATGGTTATTAGATTTATTGTATAAATGGAATATATAATTATTCATATTTTATATGATATAGTTGGTGGACATGGGTATGGAGATACATGTGATTGATGGATATCATGGTATACCCCTTTGAATCTTGATAAAAAATGATGTTTTGGTATAAGATAATATTTACATAAAATTATGGATAATATAATTCATAATTTTTGGAAATGGTATAATGTCTCATGGGTTTTGACTCTAAGGTGGCATGGATTCATATTATATTTTTTTATAAAGTGTTTGTGTAAAATATAGTGAGCTACTATAATTTATTTAAAGTATATCCAAGAGAAGTTTTAGATGTATATTGAAAATTTATTACATATGATATAATATATGGATAAAATGGATGATAAATTTTATAAAATGAGTTTTGAAGGTTATCTAAAAGTAGTTTTTGATATGGTTTCCTATGTTACAACATATAATGTGACATAATGTGAGAGGTCACTATGTCTATGAGGATTTAGCGCAAGTGAGATATTAATATAAATATAGACTAAAGGAAAACCTTGAAGTGGTTTTATTAACCACATTATGGTTTTTTTGAATAAACATTTCCCTAGTTATGCTGTTACCAGCTTGGTTCACCTATATCATGATTAAATTGGGTCACCACATACCTCAATAATGTCTCTTAGTATGCCAAAGTTTACTGACTAGCTGTGGAGGTATATTTATAGTGTGGGAAGACTATACCAAATGTAGTATAAAAAAAGTAATTCATAGTGGGGTAAATATCAATAGTAATCTTCACAATATAATAACAACATAATGATAGACATCCTATCTATGTTCCATCTCAAAGTAAGTAAAAATGACATGATATATAAAAATAGTTACTTTAACATTATACAAGTAACATGACTATTACCACCATCTATCATGGGAAAATCATATAAAATCAAGCCCACAAGTAAAAAAAAGATAAGAGACGCCAAAAATAGGTTCTAAGTCCTATCCATGTCCCATATTATAACTCTAACCCTATATCCTTTCTCAACCATTCAATAGAGGGCCCTTTCCCATACCTGTTTCATAAAACATGAAATATTCTCAAGTACCAAGGTCCTCGGGCAGGGTATGGGTAAAAATAAGTAGGATATCCGCAAAATTCTCCCTAAGAAAGTCTTGTTAATATATATTCATTCCTGATATGGAATTCCTATAATACCATAAATAAATAACCCTTTATATATAGGAATTATCCATAGCCAGACTACATGTGACCATACCTACTTTGACCAGTGCCATAGTGGGATGATATACCCATGGTATGAAATGACCTCAAGGATGAATGATATATCACTCCTAATATCATAATCAAAGAGAATGAGATATCACTAAAATATTCCATGATGTGAATGATGTGTCACCATCACTTCTCATTGAGGTGAATGATATTTTAGAAATCAAAAATCAATATTGACTAGGAAATATACTATTTAAAAATGAATAAACAACTCTAGGAGGATGATATACCACCACTACCCATACTCTAGTGGAAGATATACCACCAATACATATCTCTGGTGGATGATGCACCACTAAAATAACAATTCATGGGTGGATGAGGCACTCCCAATATCAAATCCCATGGATGTAAAATATAACACCTATAAACAACTCCATGGGTGAATTATGAACCACAACTCTAAATCTACTTAGGTGCATCATATACCACCAACACAAACTTTCCAAGTGGAAAATATGCCACCAATAACAATATATGTGTGGATGATACACCACCAATATACCTCCCTAGTTGGATGATACTACATTGATAATTTCTATAGGTAGATGATATACCTCTAGTAACAATTTATGGGTGGAATATATACCACCAATATAGCCCGTCATGCAGATGAATTACCACAGAAACAATATATTATGATGAAAAATATATAAAAAACACTTACAAATTAAAAGGAAAGATACCATTGACACAAATGAGGTTTGATGATATACTAAAGATAATAATATCTTGGTGGATGATATGACACTGGACAAACATCACTATGACTAATATATTACCCTTTACAATAGGTTAAAAACTATGTAGACTATCCATCATACAAGGATTATGTTCAAAAGGTTAGTAAAACACTCAGAGTCTCATGCCTAGGATATCCCTCCCCCAACCAATTATGTATTCATATTTTATTCATTATGGAATGGTCAAGGAAACCCCTAATGGTCCAAATGATCTAAATTCATGCTGAAAAACCATGTTTTTTTCCACATCTCAAGGTCACAACACTTCACTCAATGAAAATGATCAATAGAGATCATGACATCAATGAAAACCTCTCAGAAGACCACTCATTGGTTAATTAACATTAGAAGATCATTAAAGAAAAGAAGACTCAATTAATAATTTATTACCTAGTCCAACACACATGGTTTTAAGTACCAACATTTCATATGACACATGCATAACTTGTAAAAACTAATGTTCACATACAAGAGGGTCTATCTTCCTTTAGAAAATATTATCACTATAATACATAATTTTTAATCATCTATTATTCGAATGAAGCATCAAACTATAGCTCAATGTAATTAATTTCAACCATGTGAGAAAATATTAATGGAATACCCTGAGATGAGGTACCTAAAAAATTGTTCATAGAACAGCATCTCCATAGTAGCGTAAACATTATGATGTGTAATCAATCCACTTTAAAACATCTAATAGTCCAATAATCATGGGTTCAAACATTCCCTTCCCTAAAATATGATAGTTTTCCACATGTGGTGACACTTATAAGAATACCTGGTCACCCACCACAAACTCTATAAGATGAAATTACTTGTTAGTATAAGATCTATTCCCACTCTGAATAGTCAATAAATTCCTCATGATCAACTAAATATTCTCATAATTCTCCTACATGAGACTCAGTCCGACCTTTAACTTGAAAAATGGTTACTAAAATGACATATAATACTAGACCATGAAAGGTGTAATCTGAATTGAAACCTAATGACTACTGTTTTAGGATAATATCATAAGCATAAGATGGTTTTCCTATAAACCATCAAGTCAAGGAAATATTATTTTAGTATATCCTTCAATAGCTATATGGTACACTTAGATGGCCCATCTATATGAGGATTATTGGTAGTAATGAAGTGAAAAAATGTATCATGTTCCTTCAACAACCCTTTCTATAATCATGATGTAAAATATGAATCTCTATTAGATAATGTTCCACTAAGGGTTGTGCAATACTCCCCTTGGTGACTATGACTAGTACTGACCACTCTTCCACCTTTTTATAGATTGAATTATCCACCAATGCATTAATGAGAATTTTTAAATCATATGACTATTGAGAAGACGACAGATTAAAATAATGTTTAAAAGAAGAATTTATGAAATTTATCTATTGATATCGAAAGAAGATATTTTTGGTGGCTTGAAGGATTTGAGATCCTATGTTTAATTTGCAATGGAAATAATGCTCAATATTTTTCTAAGTTTTTATATGATATTTTATTAAAAATTTGTTCTAGGACTCGAATATCAAACTAGACTCATAGTGTACAAGGGGGTGGATTAAGAGGAAGAACTTGAGCATGGATTAAAAAATGTGCACATGGGTGAGGAGCACATAGGTAGAGAAAAGATCTACCATATGAGGTGGGGTGAAAAAATTGGATGGTGTGTGTGTGTATGTGGAGATTACCCACTACTCATGGCTGAGCGATGTATGTAGTGTAGTGGTTTTTACAGCGGAGATAGGTGGGAAGAAGTTTTGACGTGGAATGACTATTAAAAATCAGTACTATTACTTTGCTTAAAAATACAGATATATCATTTTCCACATGATTTAAATTATTCTAGATTGTTTTTCATCACATTCTACTATAGAAGCCCAGTTTTCAACTTGTTGAGGGTACTATACTTCACCATCTCCCTTATCATTCCGAACTCATGTCTGTGGTGTGGGTAATCAAATGGGATATTGTGAGGATAAAAAAATATGTATGTAGATGGATCAACCATCGAACTTAAATATTAAATTGACTGAAAGGTTTATGATAGGTGGGATGACCACACATTTTGAATGAAAAAAATAATCAACTAACTGTATAATAAGAAATTGGGCACAAGTGACCATCACAATTAATGATGAGCCTCTTGATCTACCATGAGCATATGGATGACCACATGATTTGAACCGAATGTACATGTGATTGACTATAAGAACTATTTTTTTATTATTAGTAGATCAACCGTGGTATCAAAAATAGGTGACCTAAATATGTTCCTACAATTTAAGAAGATGGTAAGTCTATGATATGTTCATGTTGTGACTTCCTTAGATCACGAAAAGGTTGATTATATAGTAATCGACATGATCACTCAATTAATTCTTTCATGCACATGTGATAGAGAACCCAATTATGATTCCATGCATTCATGAAAGAGTCTACACATTAAATAAGAGGTAATTTAATATAGATGGGTGATTTGGAAATATTAATATGTGAATGAAATTGAATGTGCATACATTTTAATCAGCCCCTTAAATGAGATCATGGTATACAAGTGTATACTGAGGTCTTGATTTACCATGAAAACCACATATGCATTTTACCCTAAGAGAAACATGATACATGAATTATTCATTCATGATATCATGAATAATTGAGAATATTAATCCCTATTTAGATTCAATCCATGTTCAAGTTTGATACTGCTGAAAAATTTGTGGAGAATTTATTAGAAAATTGAATGGATGAGATATATGAATGAGTTCAATGGGAGAAGGATATTTTGAGAATAAAAGGAAAAATAAAGGAGGATATTCAAAATATACCATATAAGCATTAGTATATCAGTTCAGTGAGAAGATAAAGAATGAGTAAATCAATATATCTGTTTGTTGTATGATTTATCAAACAACTACAGAGAATGATTGTTATGGATTTCATTTTAGTTGATTTGTGAATAAGATGTGAAGAAGATGAATGAAATATCGATGTTTATAAAAGATTCAAGAAAAGTTTCTTTAGACCGAGAAGGAAAAATGATAAGAAAATAAAAAATTTAACTCATGTGTATTCCAATAATTTCATAGGAGACAACAGTTGGAGGTAAAAAGATATGAGGATCATGGGGGTGTATCTCATATAAAAAAGTGAGAAATTAATTGTAAGATTATAGGAACAAAATTACTTTTTCAAGATCTTACATTACAAAATAAATGACCTAATTCCTAGTGATATATATATATATATAAAGAATATGATAAAGAGAGATATATGTAGGTTGAGAATTTTGAGAAAATAAGATCTTTGTGGTGAGAGATATTCAAAATAACTCTATATCTAAGAAAAATGAACAATGACACAAACCTATGTTATGAAGTTAGATCATTTGGGTATTGAATTCAAAGGAAATAATAATATAATTTTGTGATAAACGTTGTTTTAGAGTCTTGAGAAGAATAATAACCAAACAATAATGACCTAATACATATGGTTTCATTTTTTTTATCAAATAACTTGAAAAATTATGAGGAAATACTACGTTTTAAGATCATAAGGTCACATATAATTATAAAAATAGATAAGTAGATACAATATAAGTTTTTTTAAACTATGATTTGAGTATTGACTGAGTTTCAGAATATTATTGAGGAATATCTAGCATTTTATAAAGTTTCTTGTGAGAAGAATGAAATATCTCTTATTGATACATAAGTATGCTATGAAGGTATGCTAATATTCTTCTAATAAAAAATTTAATGGAATACTTAAAAATATATGGTGGGACTCGAAAGAACCCATGAGAATCAGGGTATGAAAGGAGATCACATTATGACTCTGTGAACACAGTGCACAATTAAAGAAGGAAATATTGTATGAGACATAAATTTTTAATTCTAGTGGGACTACAATAGTGAAGGTGTGAGGAACACAAAACCCATTGTATTAACCTTTATTATAGTGGATAATCATTTATTGGTGTGAAAAATAAATTAAATATTAGAGTACGTCTTAGTAATGAACCTTGTAAAATTATTGTGTTCTCTTTCTCTCCACTTTACAAGCAAGCATTTGATTATTCCAAGGTAATATAGAAATTGAACCATTTTTACTAACTAACAATAGAGGTTTAATCTATTGTGTGTGTTATTGAATCATAAGAGATTTATAAATTTATTAAAAGTAAGTAATACCTAATTCAAACCATCTCATGTTTCTTCATTGATTCAAAGAGGCATCTTAATTGGTATCAATGTACGAGTAACCTCTGAATTGGATTTGGATATTATTTTCCTAGATATTATTATCATAATTTTTTAATGTATAATTTTAAATAATTATTTAAAGGAGAGAATCAGATAGAAAAATATGATTATATTTTAATTATTAATCATGTGTAAGTATCTTATAGTATTATAGAAAATATGATGTAGAAACAATCCAAATTTTTTAGAAGAACCTCAAGAGAGAAATAAAAAATATCACAAGATTAAGGTAGTTAGTGTGTTAAAACTATATCCACTTGTGTTAAGGCTAATGAGATTAAAGATTTTAGTAACCTCAATTGTGATGTTGGATATTATTTATAAAAATTTTGTACTAATTTTTTTTGACAAAATAGTAGGGTTTATTCAATATTGAGATGATGAAAAGTCACACATGATAGAAGATTCTAAAGAAATTTATAAATCCTTTGCTAGACAGTTGAAATTTTCAACTCACTAATCATTGAATTAAAGTATAATAAGTTATACTTAAATATTTTTAGAGAAGAATTATCAATTAATAAAGAATAAATGAAATACTATCTTCATGATAAACTAAAATTCAGTAAATATTATGAAAATAATATATATGCATAGTGACAGTCACATAAAGCTATTATTGGTGTTAAGAATGCTCAGTTAGAGATAAAATCAAAAAGGGTGAATAATATGGAATGTATATTGAAATAATAAAAAAATTTCCATGATGTAATGATTGAAATAATGAATAAACAATGGGAATAGAAACTCAAATCAGTTATGGTTAAGAAGAATACACTTTGTATGAAGTACCTTGAAATTGAAATCAAACTAAAGAATCTAAAATCAGCCAATGTAAAACCATCCCAAATAACTAATAAGAAATGTGTTACCGCGTAAAAAATGAGAGAATACTGTGCACTAAGAAAACCGCCACAACCACATGTATGGGTGTGAGAAGATGTACAGATAGAATCCCCCCAAATGGTCTCTACAAAAATGTCGAGGGTTGAAAAAATCTTCAATCTTTTTTATCTTGGAAATCAAGACAACCTTATCCGAAAGATAAAAGGAGGTGGTTTATAGGGATTTTTTTGCTTCTATAAGACATTTGGGAACACATATATGGAGTGATTTAATAACAGGTTAATGAATTAAAATGATGGATGTCCTGATGCACGGTGGAGAAAGTTGAAATTAGAAGAAATACAACAGAATTGAATCCTCAGGGGAAACAAAATCTATCTTTTAAAAATAGATATTTCTTTTTATAGAATTTTAGTGAGATGTACAATATTACTGGTCATTGTTTTTGTAGAATTCATATAAAACCATACGAGGTATTTCATATTTAGTGAAGAAAAAAAGATCCACCATTAATTGATAAGTAGGATAAACATGAAAGGCTTTCCTCAATAAAATTCTATAAATAAATATACTATTAATGAAACTCTTATGAAGAATGATAATATATATGAGAACTTTTCTAAGGGTGGTGACTCAAATATGAAAGGAACTGGGTATAACAGGTGAAATTTAACTGGGCATGCTTAATTTTTTTAACTTCTCTACAAAATTGAATGGATATTTTGAAGAAAAAGTGGGAATCACCATTGGTTCTTTGTTTCAAAAATGATTTAAATAATAGTTCTACATCTATAATGAAATAAGTGAATGTCCCTAATGATATATTAATCATATATAGAGAATGGATGGAAGAATAATGAAGGTTATACCACCCAAGATATTTAAATAATAACATTTTATTCAATAACGTATGTTACACAAAACACTGAGTTTGGATTGCATTATATGCAACACTACGTTTATCATGCATTACACACAACGCTGAGTTTAGATTTCATTACACAGAACACAAAATTTAAATGAAATATGAATATTATTAAAATATTATTATTTTATATACTAGTTATCACCTATCCATTTAAATGGAAGGTATTAATAGAAATAACTAAATTCTGAAAATTATGGTTATATTTTGATTAGAAATAAAATAATAATCATTTAAAAGATAAAGAAATGTTTCCTGAAAAACAATGTTTTTCTGAAATATAGTTTAATCAGCCTTTGCACACATAATTTAATTTTTTTTCACCAATTTTAGAAACTTTATTTGAAAATATGAACTTAATTTTTAAAATAATTATCTCAATATTATATTATTGTGAATTTTTTGGATTTTCTAAAAATTTTCATTTTTTTGAGAAATAATGAAAAATATTGAATTTTAATTGAAAACTACATCTTTATTTAAATTATTTATAATTTTGAATTATATTTTATTTCTTTTTAAAAAGTAAAATTAGTTTTATTTTATATCAATTAATCCAATTTAGGTCATTGGAATTATTTTTATATTTAATTTTGATTTAAAACATTTTTAACATTTGGACATTTTATCTTTAAAAACCCACTTTCTCGCCGCGTCTGGAGGATTAATTTAAAAATAAAAATATATTCTTATATGAATTGAATTTGTAAAAATGGATTCCATATTTTTAATTATCATAATTTATAATATCTAATAATTTCAACTTAGTTTTTGACCAAAATGAATAGTAAAAACAGTAAACATTTATTACCATGGTTATGGTACAAATGGATTTAATAGGGGTAGGGTTGGGCTAAGAAGATAAGGGTTAAAATGAAATTCTAACTTGTTAAAAACCCAATGGATGGAAATATTTCCACCTCAAATCTTCTAATTTCTATAATTCACCATATTTGGAAGATTTTTTCAAGATAAAAACATGTGTGGGATTGGATCTTTTAAAAACAATTACAACTGTCACACTCACATCACTTATAAAAGTACACCAGAATAATCTTTTCTTCACCCATTAACACACTTTTGGTTCCACTAATATATAAACAATAACTTACCAACTTCCGTCCTCTCATACTATAAGCCTTAATTTTGGAAAAAATCCTTCCTTGGAAGTCGTTGGTGAAAACCAAAGTAGGATACTGGAAAAATAGGTAACATTCTTCAATGAGCATTTTTATTTTAATTATTCCTCCAACTCCTTTAATTACTATTAAAACATGATGATATAACAAAATTAGTATCTAAAATATAAAATTTTTATTTTATAATAATTTAATTACCTACAAACACCTCCACTTACATAAAATGTGTTAGGAAATCATCATTCACGTGTACGACGGACTACCGCCATATGAATTGATGTCATTCATTCTTCCATTACCATCATTCCTGGCTGGGTATGATTACAGTTCTAAAGTATATATAAATATATAAAATTTATAATATAATTAAACCACTATAGTCATTATATCAATTGTAAATTTTTTTACTTCCCATACCATAAGAAATATGATTTTGTTGCTCATGTGTACGACAAATTATCACCCCGTGAAGCGATGACATTCTTCTTTCACTAATGATATATGTGGAAGGAGTAAGGATAAAGTTAAATATTATATGTGACATAAATGAAAAATCTATGATATTAATTACATATTTATCATTCTATAAATATAATATATAATTGTACCTTTTCACTCACTTAAATATGATAACATCATTTGTGTATGCATGGACCACTGCCTTGAGGATGTGTTGTGACTATATTTTCATAACCACACCAAATGTAATGTATATAAATATATTTAAATAAAACATATTTCTTAAATTATTTTATGATCATTAGGAAAATAATTTTTTTTACTTAACTCCATTCCATAATAATCATTGAAAAATGGAATCTTTACTCATGCATATGTATGCCCCACCGTCAACATGATTGTAATATAGTCCATTTTACAAAACCTTATTTTGTGATTTTATTTAAAATTATAATTGATTTATAAGTATGATAATTATTTCATGATTACTATTTTATAGATGATGAAACTATATAACATACTCAGGAACTAGATCATTCCCGAAAAAACGTGCTTGAATAGAAAACACAATTAACACCTGAAATAATGAAAATAGTGAAATATTATAAATGAATGGGTGATAAGATGTTATAAAAGGATCATATATGATATTATAGATATTAATATAGTTTCACAATAATATAATTATATTTTTAAAACCACTATAAAAGAGGTTAAAATACGTTCAACCAAGCATGCGGTAAGGGATTCTATCTCATTTTCCTTTCATTGAGGAACATTTATATGTTATGCACCAATTTATTTTAAATGGTGTATATACTGCTCGTTTTACATGTAATATAATTATTCCTCATTAATTCATGGTATTTTACATTTTAATTTCAATTATTTCATCCAAGGGGATTTGATTTAAAAGTTACCATGTGGAAAATAATTTCTTAACTCAGTTTCTTTTCATTGGGTTATATTAATTATTTATTGACATCAATATTCTATGATTATGTATATAACTAATTTTGGTTATATTTTGTTGTATTTAAAATGGTTTTATGTGTATTTACATTCAATATAGATAATCGATTCATTGACCAATTCTCATTTCAACATTATGATCATTGTAAGGGTTTATTTCACAATATCATTGTAATCAAGATTGTTTATTATTGAATTTTAGTTGAACGAAATTATTTGATCATTATTTTATAAACCCATTTAATTTTATCATCCTCTAGATATTATTGATATTTTAAAGTAATATTACAATTTCCACTCTTTTTTACTTAAAATAATTGAGAAATGTTTTTAAGAAAATATGACTTCATTACTTTATTTAGTCAGAATCCATTTTCTTTCAAAACCATGTTTTCTAAAAATATTTTCAAAAATATTTATATGCTTTTAAAAATTATTTATTAAAGAAATTTTCACCCATTTGAACTTTTAATTTTTATTTGAAAGGAATATTCATTGCATTCTCAAACAACGCATGTTTTGATTTTATTGAACAAGTGAAAAGAATATCTATTTTAACATATACATCATTAAAACAATTTACAACCTATATGACCAATAAAACGTTTTAAATATTATTTTATATGTTTCAATGGTTATTTTCAATGAAAATTATATTCAAAATGTTTTGTGAAATTTTAGTTTTAAAAATTTATTTTCAAAATTAAATTGGCATATTCATAAAGAATGTTTTAAAAGATCTTTTATTGTATTTCTATTCATCAATAAAAAACACTTTATACTTAATATAATGAATATATATTGTGTTGATACCATACTTATTATCCGTATGGATGGTTTATGACTATTTTGAACAAGTATAGTATTGATATTCACTTCCTTTATTCATTTCTATATTTAAGAACCTTCCCTTGAAATGATCACTTTCCTATGATCAGAAGAAGGAAGGATGGAAGTGGGCGGATCCTCGATCCTTTGATGATCTCTCCATTATGGTGATGATGGCAGCCTCCACACCAGCTCCTCCCCCCTTGGTGGGGGAGGGGAATCGTTGTCCATGAGAGAGAAAGGTCCTTTCAGCCTTTTTCCAACCTGGAGTTTCTCCCACCTTTTTCAAAAACCTCGATGAACCCTAAAGTTCATGATCTTGTTGACGGATTTCCGAACCTTCATCTCTCATCATTTGAGTTTACAAAACCCATATCCTTGTTAAATGTCACCGTGGTGGCTTGGTTCAAGAACAGGAGGCCTTCGGTCGATGACTTCGACTGATTTGTCTTCGGATCTTGGGATCTTCATGAACGAGTGGTGGTTGGGATGTTAGATAGAAAAAAATCATGATTAGGTTTGAATCAGAGGAAGATCTCATCCAAGCTTGGTCTAGGGCTCCACAATACTTTAATGGATCTTGTTTTCAACTATTACGTTGGTCCTTCGACCTCCATATGAATTGAGACTCGCCTTCCATTGCTGTTTGGGTAATTCTCCCCAAACTTCCTTTGAAGTTTCAAAACCCTTCGATTATTCGCATGTTGGGAAATCTAGTAGGCCGATATCTATGTTCTGATAGTAGTACCAAGTCGGTTTTCCATCCGGTGAACCCCCGGGTGTGTGTTGAAATGGATATGTCTCGCATTCCTTTTGATTTTGTTTTGATCATGATAGGTGAAAAATACCGATGAAAATAGAGGGTTGTCTATGAAAATTGGACCGAGTTTTGTGGTTCTTATAAGAGATTGGGACACTCAGTTGAGGTATGCTAATGTGGACTCTCTTCACGGTTGATGGAGGTTCGTTGTAAGGGGAAATCTGCTTCTGTGAACAATGAGGATGAGTCTTGAAGCAAAGCTTCGGAGGTTGGTGTGAAGGTGGGTCTGGATCCAAGAACGACATAGCTTGTGGACAGAGGAAGGGTCTCATGTGTGTCTGGTTTGGTTATGGATGGAAATTCAGTTGGGTCTTGTAAGGTTTCTTTTGAGAAAGACTAGGATCTTGGGACTTCCGGTGTTAAGTAGATTCAGGTTAATCTGAAGGTTTCTGAGGTTCTCCATCGGTTAAGCCAAGGCATAGAAAAACCTATTAGTTCCATGGAGAGTTTGGGTACAGAACAGATTTTGGAAGGAAGAGATTCTAACATTGCGGAGGTGGTTATCAAGACCAATTTTAGGGATTCTAAGGGTCTGGATCCTCTGGCTAAGCCTTTTATTTCTTTGAGTAATAGATTTGAATGGCATTCTAATGATATGTTTGCCATGGGAATGGAGGAGGATGTTTTTGTAGGAGGGGATGGTGGTTAGGAGGTCTTGGAGGGTCAGCAGGTCGGGGGTATGGGGAAAGAACCAGATACAGTCGGTGAGAAGGTTGGGGAGGATCAACAAGTTGTATGTAGGGGGCAGGATATAGTCACCATGACTGTGGAAGACAACCAAAATGTGATCATGAGACATCCTTTGGTGGAAAGCATGGATCAGAGGCAGGGGGTCTACAGGTTGAGGTTTTTTGGAAGGAGACTCATTCCAGGGTTGTGGAAAAAGATACTAATGAGCAGGGGCTTATAACTTTGATGGAGAGCAACACACCAGACCAGAGGCGGGGGAACAACACCAGGAGTCCTGACTCTGTTTTGGGGGAGTGAGGCGGTATAGGAAGGGAGATTTCTAGGGGAAGGAATGAAAATGTGAGTAGACTAGTTACCCGTTCATTCAGTGATGTCATTCAAAGTGGGAATCAGAAGATGGCAACAACTGAAGGGTATTTTTCTGCTACACCAAGAAGACGACCAAGGAATGTTTATTCATATCTTCCATGGCCGTTGCAGACTTGATCTGCCTCTAAACAGAATAGGGATGTGATTTTGGATTTTAAAAAGGCTAGTGTGGTCAAGAAGGCATCGCCAGAGGAACTCGTACTCGATCATCTTAAGAGTTGGGTTCAAAGAGAAAGCTTTTGGAGGCCTCCAGAATGGGAATCTGCTATGGGATAAGATTACTCTTACATGGTATGTGGGGATGAGTATGGTTTTTATGATGTGTAATTCTATATTGGTATGAGTTGTTTGAAGTTTTTGTTTCACTTTTTTGTGTTTGTGGTTATAGGTTTGGGTACCAGAAACCCATAAACCAACCTTTAAAAATGAAAAAAATGATTTACATTCAGTCCTATGATCATTAGGCATTAAATTTCCCCTAAATATCCTTATTATTTATTAGGGATATGTTTCTTGCTTAAATATTATATCATTTCTATGTATGGTGTTGTACATTGAAATTATTTTTTTATCTAGGAAAATATTTATAAATATATATTCTTTACTCAATATAGATATTTTATGATAAGGAAAATTTTTTATGAATTAAATAGATTATTAGATATATGAGGAAGGATTTGGAAATGTAAGACATGGATGGATCCTAGTTAATGGTAACCTATCAATGCATTGGTAGTCTCATGTAATGAATTAGTAATCTAGTGTGAAATTATTTATCCTAACCCAATGGGATTGTACCCAGTAGTTTAAAATTTATTTTGAAAGGTCTTGGTAGTATATGTATCATGATTCCTATTATCATGGAATCCATTAATTAAACATTTCCTTTATTATTAAATCAATTATTATTAACAATGATATTTTAATTGTGATAGTATATCTGGATCATTTCTTTCTCAATTTATTGATTAAATGGAATGTGTTTTTAGTTATTTAACATCCCATATTCATTTTTTCCTTATCTAATTATTATATACAAGTCATTGACTAAATGGAATGTATGTTTAGTAATTTACCTTTCAACATTTACTATTCATTATTGATTTATGATAGATTTCACTACACTTAACCCTTACTGATAATTTTATCTTACCATTATTTTATTTCCTCTCCCAAGAATTCATGAAGTGTACTGTGAAAGATATACTAGAATATCCTAGAGGGAATAATGATATTATCATAAAAAATTATCTTGTAATTTTTGTATTTAAATATAATATAGAAATCATGTATGTATCTTGTTTTCCAAGACTAATAATCTCTTTAGTCCTTTGATATATGATTCCTTATATCTTATGCCCATTTTATAAAGTAGGCACCAACATAGGGCTATTAGGGTCAGTGTCACTACATTTGATATCTATATGAACCCAAACCGCAACAGCTCAAAGCCAGTTCCTAATACCATTAAATTGGTACAGATACAAGATTCAGATATCGAAGGATGTATCTATTTAATAGACATGGTAATATAAATACATAAATGAGTCTTTTATTAGAAATTAATACAAAAATTACAAAATATTTTTTTTCTTTTGAAAATAACATTATTCCATAAAGAATATCCTTACATATCATTCTTAGTACAATTCTTAGAATCCTAGGGAAAGGAGAAAAATATGGGTGAGGTAAAATTATTAATAAGGGTTAAGGATATCTATATATATCATGAATCAATAATAATAATCAACATGGAATGGATAATACTTGAACACATGTTCCATTGAAATAACATAACTATCATAGTGAGATACAAGAGAGTCAATATGGAAAGATATGTATCTAAAACAGATGCTATTTAATAAATAAGCTGAGAATGAAATGAATCTATATATAATTTCAAAGTGAAAATATCATGGGTAAATAATAATAATCACTGAATTCTAAATTAAGTAAATGCTTAATTATTGGACGTTATGTCTTAGGCACATGAAAACCTATATAGTCAGGACCTTTGAAAAGATGACTTAACACTACAGAAAAAACTCATTTAATTTGGACAACTTATTTGTAACATGATACCGATAGATGTATCAAATGGATATATAAAGTCCTGTCCCACCCATCATAACCAGTGTAAAATCTAGTGTTTTTGATCTGGACAAAAGTATGAAGGATTTTGAAAATTTTCATTTGCTGGTCGGGTAGAATTTAAAACCGACATTTTGAACATAATTTCGAGAGTTGGATCACTTTTAAGTGATGATTTTAGGCATTGGAGAAGGCCTGAGAAGTATCTTGAGTGGATTGAGAAGTTTCAGGGGTACCAGACCCAAAAATTGTCATGTTTTTAATGATAGCAGAGGGCGTACGATTTGCGCATTACCTGCTAAACTGTGCGGCCCACGATAGGTAACCGTGTGACCCTATTTTAAAGGGGATAGTGGTTTGCGCATGTCCTATGCATGGTTTCCTAAACCATGCACCTAGCCCATGTAGGGTGCATCATGGAGGCAGAAGACTCCGCACGATTTGCGCACATTTTGGAAAACCGTGCGGGCTTAACCATGCACAATGCCCGGTTTTTTAAAATTTGAGTTATTTTAATTAAATTAAATTAAATTAAAATAAATAAAACCTAAAAACTCCCATCTCTCACTAAGATCATGATGCACTAGGGGGTACTCCCCTTCACCTCGCAGTTGGACCCCCTCTTGCCTCCTCCTGCGACTGCCATTTCTATCCGATTTCTTCATGATTCATTCTCAAATCATCAAGGTACGGACTTCTGCCCTAGTTTCCTTCCTTTTCTTGGCCTATGTTGGCCTCTTATTCAACCCACAAGTTTTAGCCGAATCCTAGGGCTTTGGGGGTGTTCCGATTATTGGTTTTATTTCAGTCTAGGTTAGATCTAAAGGTCTCTCGAGACCTTTAGATGCATGTTCCAGCAACTACCGCCGAAGGCAAGGTGGTTCGGATGGTTTTGGTTCACCGGCTTTGCTTTGGGTGAATTGAGTTGTTCCGGGTGGTTTCACTTCATTTTAGTTCGTCACCAAAGTGGAAAACTTGGTTCCACTTTGAGGTAGGGTCCCTATCTAAGTCCTCAAACTTTATAAATTCTTTTATAAAGTTGCTTACTGCACTTTTGTTATAATTAAGTTGTGCAATAAAGTATTAGGTTCAATGCCTCTTAAATGTGAATTTATAAAGTTTCATGTTTTAAATGATAAATATGATAAATGATTTATTAATAAACAATATCATGTTTTAATAATAAAATCCCTCCAACGGAGGGGCGCTGCCTTTAAGGTAAAAAGTAGTGGTTATACTTTTCTTGCTTGAATTTTCATGTTTATACTCTTTATTCTTGATGTTATGTTGAGATACGACATGTTTTGGACATGGCCCAAATGACATTAGAAATACTGAGTTTCCCCCTTTAAAATGATTAGAGGACTGAATCATCGTTTAAGTGTTTGGCCTAGTTTTTGATTGGAATTACCCATGTAGGTAATTGCCCTTTATATGGATACTTGGAGACCATTAAATGCAATTGACATTTTTTGGTAAATGGAATGTGTTGAGTTAAATTAGTGGTTAATTCTTGATGATTGAACCTCAAAAATAAGTTACCAAATTGTTTTCAAATGTTTAGAATACTAATGAAACCTTGGGTGACATGCGGGTTCCGAAGTAGGAATTCCATGATGGGATCAATGGGTTTTCATGCTCATACATTGGGAGATACATGGATTCCTATGTTGGAATTCCAAGGATGGACCCAGGTTCATGAGACCAAGATTGGTTCCATGTCTGTAGAAACCCTTACCATGCTAAGGGAAGGTAGAAGTGTGGACCTTGCCTTTGGGAAATGCCTTAATGGGTTTTAATAAATGGTTGAAATGATACTTGACCTCTCCACACTAATGGAAGGCATGTCCTGGAACAATAAATAAATGGTTTTAATGCTACATGACCTTTCCACACTAATGGAAGGCAATGCATGAACTAATAAATAAATGGTTTCAATGCTACTTGACCTTTCCACACTAATGGAAGGAAAGGATTTAACCAATAAATAAATGGTTTCAAATCTAGTTGACCTATCCACACTAATGGAAGGAAATAATTGAACCAAAGGAATCATTACATGATTTCTTAATCAAATAGGAATGTAATGACTCGATCTTGCCTTGGATTCTGAGATGATAACTCCTTAGGTCTCGGGAACCCCATTCCAATTCAAGGATATAGTTGGAATAGGTTGATACCCACCTAGAATTCGGTTCTTTTCTATTACTTGGATGCATGGTATACTACCATTGGGTCCCTTCTTCTTATAGGATACCTCAGATAAACTCCTTGGATCCAGCATTGACTAGTAGGTGCCATGGTTAAAGCCCTTCGGGCCCTATCTCTACTTAGCCCCGTTTTACCTTGGTCGATTACCTTGGACTTGGTATGAGACTTGTTATCTAATGCCTTGGATTACACTCCATGGATTACACTCTTACCCCTTTTCTAGACTATGATACTAATGAGTTAGATTTCTGTTAGTTTACATTACCTTGGTCATTACCCTGGAACTCCCTCACTAGATATCTATTCATGGTTGCCTTATTACGTCTGGGAACCTTCAAAATGTATACTATCACAGGATTCCTTGGATACACTACTTGGGTCCAGCATTGAAAAATAGGTTCCATGATTAAAGCCCATCATGCCCAGTCATTGCTAAGCCCCATTTTACCTTGGGGCGTTGGTTAAAATCACATGCCTTGTGATTTGTTTTGAAACTGGTACCTTAGTGTTTTGATTAAAACTATTGACGATTAAACGACTAAATGTGATTAAATTAAATAGGCTTGGTTATGGAACCTATAGTGGTGTTCACTATTTAAAATCATCATGTAAAGGGTAGTTTGGAGTTCTCTTGAGTTGCCTTGGAACAGAAGCGTGAGTACTTTCTGCATGCGTTATTTTCCATAGCAATGGATTTATAATTGACTTTTGAGCCTTGTGACTTTTGTTTGAAATGAATTAGTTTTAGGTTTGACACACGTTATTCATAAGGAGATAACCTGTTTTAGGGCAGCGCCCTTATAACTTAAATGTCTTGCTATTACTGTGACATTCCTCACTCTTGGTGCCGTTTGGGTGCCGTTGTACCAAGTAGGACATTAAATATCAAAGTAACACCCTTGTTTAGATGGGTGTTCATGTCTTTCTTGACCTTTATGTGAGTTTGAGCATCGAGTAATTCTAATTTTCATCTAGTTAGACATGCCTGGGGAATGGTCGATGACTTCATAGGTTGTCCAACCCCTCCTTCTTAGGGATGGATGACGTGGTATGGTGTCATCCATGAAAATGGTCATATGATGCAATATGGATCTGAAATAAATCATCTTGTACTATAGAGTATGGTATCAAAGAATCTCCAAGTAGAGTGACTTGAGAGTTAAAGAATCAGTTCTATTCTAATACTCAGACTAGATTTTGAAAGACTTGGGTGTTTTGACATGCCGACCTCATTGTTGTAATCTAGCCCACATATGAGTGGTTTTTCTCCTTCCTTTTGTAGATAAGAAACTCCTAAGATGGGTAGTGTCATCTTGAACCTAGTAAACCTATCCTTCCATGTATAATGAGAACAAAGCAAGAGAGCCATTGGAAAATGGTTGGTTACAACTTGTTTGTCCTTGAGGCTTGCAAGTTTTAAATCGATTCGGTGTTTTATTGGATGCATGAATTTTTTTTGGTTCGACTATTTTACCTTCCAGTTTCTGGGTGTATGTAAATGGACACCCCATATTAAATCCTCTTAGTGTACTCTTCTTAAGAGATGAGCATGTCCCCTATCTTGACATCATCCTCGATGCACTAATAGAGCGTTGTTCTTACACCGTGATAAATCTTTAAAAGCTGTTGAGATTGTTGGATGATCTTTTCCAGTGTTACAAGCTAGAGCATGGTTCTCAACGAGGCTTGGTAAGTCCTGATTGATTACTATGTTTCCAAGTAAGAATGACTTGTTTAGATTCATGGAATCTAGCCATTTCTTTTGAATCACTCCGGCCGCTTAAGCCAGACTTCTACGAGATACGTCAGCCAAGTGTCTTGAATCATTCTCTATTTCTTTAGTTCAATGTTTACAGTTGTAAGGGGTCATTTTAAAGCACGTTTCTAGGTGAAGGAAAGTGTAGTATCAAGGTCGGATGTATCTTTTGAGAGAGATCTTTCTTAACAGGATCTGTTAGGTCAATCAGAATTTGAGCGTTTCTGTAAAACAAAATTATGCAAAGAGTATCGTAAGAACACTTAGAGTTATGCCTTAAACAACAATTCTAATGGTGGAGGTACGGTGGATCAGAATTTTCCCCTTATTATGTTAAGAAATATGTAGGTAAGCACCATCAGTTGAGTGTTTATCAAGACTTTTACCTGATCATTTATATATCTAAATAGGACCATGTATGCTTCGATTCTAGGTTTAAGTTTAACTTTCAGAGTGAGCTCGGGTTGTAAAGGCTAAAGTGCAGAGTGCTTTGTAAATGCATAAGGTTCAATGGGAATTGGTAATGAAATGAAACAATTTGAATGAAACTTCAGAACCCTTATAGTTCATGTGGTGTTTACGTTTTTCCTGAATGCTTCTTGGGGACAAGATGTTTTTAAGGTGGGTAGAATGTAGAATCCTGTGTTTTTGAACCGGATAAAAGTAAGAAGGTTTTTGATCTTTTATGTTTGTTGGTCATGTTAGATTTAAAAATGAGTTTCAGAACATAATTTTGATAGTTGGATCACTCTTATGTGATGTTTTAGGCTCAGGAGAAGTACCGAGAATTCTCTAGAGTGGATCGAGATGTTTCGGGGGTGCTAGACCTGAGAAACATCACGTTTTTAAAGACATCATAGGGCGCACAGTTTGCGCATGACCTGCTAAAATGTGCGGCCCACTAAAAGTAACTATGTGACCCTATTTTAATGGGGATAATGTCTTGTGCACGGCCTGCACACGGTTTCCAAAACTGTGCGCCTAGCCCATGCGGGGTGCATCTGGGATTCAGAAGACTCCGCACTGTTTGCACACAGTTTGGAAAACTGTGCGGGCTTAACCATGCACGACACCCGGTTTTTTAAAATTTGAGTTAATTTAATTTAAATAAATTAAACTAAAATAAATATAACCTCAAAACTACTATCTATCCCTCATATCGCGATGCAATAGAGGGTTATCCCCTTCGCCTCATGCTCATACAACCTCCTGGATCCTCTATTGACCACCGCTTTTTCCTGATTCCTTCACTATTCTTCCTCGAATCCTCAAGGTATGGTCTTCCGCCCTAGTTTCCTTCCTTTTATTGGATAATTTTGAATAGTTCTTCGACCCAATTGTTTCAGCCGAACCCTAGGGCTTTGGGGGTGATATGATTTTTGGGTTTCTTTCAGTCTAGGTTAGACCGAAAGGCCTCTCAGGACCTTTGGATGCAAGTTCCATCAACCACAACTGAAGACGAGGCAGTTCAGATTGTTTCAGTTCACTGGGGTTTCTTTGGGTGCACTGAGTTGTTCCAGGTGGGTTCAATTCGTTTTAGTTCGTCGCTGAAGTGGACGGATTGGTTCTAGCTTGAGGTAGGGTCCCTTTACAAGTCCTCATACTTTATAAATGCTTTAATAAAGTTTCTTACTGCACTTTTTTTATAATTAAGTAATGCAATAAAGTATTATGTTCAATTCCTCTTAAATGTGAATTTAACATGTTTTATGTTTTAAATTCTAATGATGATAAATGATTTGTTCATGAACTATATCATCATTTTATAATAAAACCCCTCTAACGGTGGTGCACCGCCTTCAAGATAAAACGTAGTGGTTAGGGCCTTCTTGGTTGACTTATCATGTTTATACTCTTTATGTTTTATGTTATGTTGAGATACATCATGCTTAGGACATGGACCAAATGACATTAGAAACACTGATTTTCCCTTTTTAAAATGATTAAGGACCGAAGAACGGTTGAAGTGTTTGGTCTAGTTTTGGATTGGAATTACCCATGAAGGTAATTTCCCTTTGTATGGATACTTAGATCCCTTTAAATTAAATTGACATATTTTGGTAAATGGAACATGTTGAGTTAAATGAATGGTTAATTCTTGATGATTGACCCTCAAAATAAGTTTCCAATTTGTTTTCAAATATTTGGAATACTAATAAAACCTTGGGTGACATGTGGGTTCCCAATTAGGAATTCCATGATGGGCTCAATGGGGTTTCATGCTCATACCTTGGGAGATACATGGATTCCCATATAATAATTCCACAGAAGGACCCATGTTCATGCGACTAGGATTGGTTCCATGTCCGTGGAAACCCTTACCATGCTAAAGGAAGGTAGTGGTGTGGACCTTGAATTTTGAAAATTACTTAATGGTTTTTACTAAATCTTTTCAATGCTACTTGACCTCTCCAAATTAATGGAATGTAAGGCTTGAACCAATAAATAAATGGTTGCAATGCTACATGACCATTCCACACTAATGGAAGGGAAGGCTTGAACCAATAAATAAATGGTTGCAATGATACTTTACCTTTCCACACTAATGGAAGGAAATACTTGAACAAATAAATAATTGGTTTCAAATCTACTTGACTTATCCACACTAATGGAAGGAAAGACTTGAAGCAGATGAATCATTACATGAATTATTAATCAAATAGGAATGGACTGACTTGAGCTTGCCTTGGATTCTGAGAGGAGATCTCCTTGGGCATATGGAACCTCATTCTGATTCAAGGATACGGTTTGCATAGGTTGATACTCAACTAGACTCTAGTTCTTTTCTATTCCTCGGATTCCGGTTATACTACCTTTGGGACCCTTATTCTTACAGGATACCTTAGATACACTCATTGGATTCAGCTTTGACTAGTAGGTTCCATGTTTAAATCCTATCGGGCCCTGTCTCTACTTAGCCCTGTTTTACCTTGGCCAATCACCATGGACTCGGTAGGCGACTTATTGTGGAATTAATTGGATTACACTCCTTGGATTACACTCTTAAACCTAATCTAGACTCTGATACTACTGAGTTAACTTTCTGTGAGTTCGCATTACATTATTCTTTACCCTAGAACTCCCTCAATGGATATCTTTTACAGGTTTCCTTGTTACGTCTTGGAACCCTCACTGCTTATTCGATCATAGTTTTCCTTGGATACACTCCTTGGGTCCATCATTGACAAGTATGTTCCATGGTTAAAGACTATTGGGACTAATCATTTCTAAAACCCATTTTACCTTGGAGGAAACTCCTTGGAATCAGTAGGCGACTTACTCACATGTGACTTATAAATACAATGGTAAAACTCAATTAATGGATTGGTTACATGTTCAGACACCAGCTGAGGGTTGAAGCATGTGCTTGGGTATTTAGTTTCATTGTACTTATTACTTTATTTATGCATTAATTCACACTATTTAATTAATATTATACTATTTGGATTGGGTTAGACACCGGTGGTGCCAAGGTACTGAGATTTATATCTCACACCCTACTCGGACCGCCATTGCACTGGGGTACCCGAGTAGACCTTTCATGTTGACAGGGCATGGAACCTTGTTTGTTGCTGTATTTCTTGTACCTGGAGTAAGAGAAAAGGAACGAGATGGAGATGAGGATGCTCAAGGAGATTTCCCATGGCCCTTTGCTGTCCTTTCCTTATTTTTCACTATATTGAAAAGCATGTTGGACTGTTTACAGCTTTTCATCATGTATCATGCATTCATCTATTGTATAAACTGGAATTGGTCACTTTTGTTCAATGATTTGAAATCTTCTTTCCACATATTTATTATTTCCATTTACTGATTCCACTGTTGATGGTTATTTACTCTATTATACCATTATGAAACTCTGATAAGAGGGTATAGTTTTCCCATAGACTATCCTTACACCCTCACCGCTAGTTGGCAGCCTCTGGTATATGGGGAGGCGCACTTGAGGTCATGTCGTGACCGGTCCTGCCACTGTCTTAGAGGTGAGCCGGGTCAGGATGTTACAACTAATCCAAATAATTCCTTGTATATCGAATAATCTATTTAATTTATAAACAATGTTCCTTATCGTCAAATATCTATATTGATAAAAAGATATAGATTTTTCAATATTTACCCTATTAATCAAATTAATTTCAAATTGAAAACCATATGTTTAAATGGTATATAATTTAAGAAATAATCATATACATAATAAATAATGTGGATATTTAGGGGAATTTTAATATTCAATGGTCACTGGAAAGTGAATAACTCTTAGGGAAGTTAACAAAAAAAAATTTATTCAAGGAAGTGAATTTAAATACTATCCATAGTCAAAATAATCATAATCCATTTAGTGGTAGAATAATGATGAAATCAAAATGAAATATACGCATTTGATTAAGAGTTAGTGTTTTTGTCTTTGATGAAATAAAAAATATATTTAAAAACATTTTTGTGGAAAATATTGTTTTTATTTTAAAAAATATTTTTAAAAAACCTTTCTTTGAAAATTAATTTTAAAATAATTTTATTAGAAAATAACTTCACAAACTTTCAAATGAATCTTCAATGAAATGATGATCATTAATTCTGTACATGTCATACAAGGTCAAAAGAACATTCCTTTTTCATTGTAAAAAGGGTAAAAAATACCTTGTTTGGAAAACTACAAGAATATTAGTTGCTAGAAATTTCATTAAATGTCAATACGGGTAAAAATTTATTTAGTAAATAATTTTTAAAAATTTAAAAACTTTTTTATAAAACGTGATTTTTTAAAAGAAAATAGGTTTCCGACCAAAGAGTGAAATGAAGTTTGAATCTATTAAAAAATATTATAAAAACTTTTAAGTACCCAAGAGGGGAAAAATGGTAATATTACTTGAAGATAATCATGAATAACCAGAGGTAAGGAAATTAATAGGTTTATTAAAATAGTTATCCCATAATTTCCTTCAATGGATATCCAATTATAATCAATCTCGAATAAAATGGGATTGGGAAGTAAACCCTCGAAAATATCAAAACATAGATGTGATAATACATACAATGAATACATTATGTGTGTAAACTATAAATACCCCTTAAATAAGAGGAAATAAAAAAATATATAGTAAAAAACCATTACACACATAATCTTAGAATTATAATGAAAATGAGGATGTAATATAACCTAATGAAAAGAAATCAAGTTATGAAAATATTTACCACTTGGTAACTCTTAATTCAAGACCCCTTAGATGAAATAATTCATTATGAATCTTAAAAAACTATGAATAATAATTTATTAATTATATTACATGTCAAATGGAAAGTATATAGACAATATAAAATAAACTAGGGGTATAACATTACAATATTCCAGAATAAAATGAAATTGAGATGAAATCCCTTACCTAATGCTCCCATTTGGTTGAACTCACTTGAACCTCATATATAATTGTTTTAAGAATTTTATTTAATTATAAAAAATATTAATATTTATAATATCATATATTATCATTTTATAATAACTTATCACCCATTTGTTTATAATATTTCATTATTTTTTATTGTTTCAGTTGTTAATTTCCCTGTTTTTGAGTACGTTTTGACTTGTTATTTTTTGTTCCTATAATTTAGATCATGATTTAATCATCTATAGAACTTAAAAAATGATGTGAATATCATATATATTTTGTATATATGTATTTATATTTATCCACAAAATTTTGTGATCGGAAATGAAATACACCATGCATGGAGATGGTAGACCGTACATACACATGAATGTTATTTCCATTTTCTTGACATATTAAAATAAATAAAAGTAAATGATATATATAAAGACCCTAAATATAGTAGCTCAGACCCCGGACATTACTTTATTAAATAGGAATATATACAATACTCGAATCTTAAAGGACTGATCAGTTTAGTAGTTTTGGAAACCAAATTACATACTTGAAACATACATTACAAGTGAAACTATAAAATACAATATAGTCAATCCTTTGAGAGAATCGATATTATCCTAGCTTAACCCTATATAAAAATAATAATATAAATCTAGGAATCCTAGGAAAAATAAAACATAAGAAATGGGTGAGCACAAATGCTCATTAAGATTAAGCGTGTAACATAAGCTATTATGAATAAATAAACATAAACATTATAAAAAGGTATATAACTGAAACATAATCCATTTAAACATAATCTTAATCATAATATGGAAAGAATAAATGGAAATAGAATAATTCCATAAAAATAATCACATGTATATCCCATTAATTGAATAATCACATGGAATATCAATTATTAATCTCATAATGAAGGAATACATAATGCTAGACATCATAAACACAACATCAAGGCTTTTACCAAGACACCATACATAAACAGGTATGGCCTTGACCAATTCCCAAACTAGATTGTCTCAGAGACCATCCAATAAATCGAGGGTCTATATCGGGCCCCACATGTCACTTACTAATTCTAATGTATTACTCATATGAAAAGGGTGAAACATAAACAACATAAACATTCATATTAAAAAACGTCCATCCAAAACGTGAATACTTTTACCATAAACTATGAATGGTATCCAAATAGCACATCCACAGTCAAATTAATAATAAAAATTTCAATAGAATATGACATATTATATTATAAGAGATCGATACCAATATGGTATAAGATAAAGTAGAATATGTTGACATAGATGAAAATAATCTAAAAAATATTTGAAAATTTATTATGAGAAATACCCTTGAAATCATTTATTAAAAAAGACATGTAATTATAAAAGTTTTTTTTGATTGAAAATAAAATTGTAATCTTTTAAAGTAAGCTTCATTTAATTAAGGCATCATCAAATCTAAAAAATTCATTCATGCAGTATAAGTGAAAAAAATAATCCTTTCATATTTGTTTTCTAAAAAGTTATAAAGTACCTCATTTAGAAAATTTTAAAAATATTCAATTAAAACAATTTAAAAAAAATTATAACATGGTAAAAATAAAATTAATTTTTTTAGTATAATAGTAAAAACCTTTTTGAAATAATTTTTAGAAGAAATTAACCTGGAAGAGAAATATTCCCCAGTGGAGACTTAAATAGAAGCAATCTTGATTAATGATGAGATTGTGAAATAAACACTCATCTCTTTCTAATCAATAGAAACATACAGTCTATGTTAGAAACAAAACAATATTGATATGAAAATACCATAATCTTCTGGATAAGACTCACAAAATATATTCAGTGGAATTATATACACCACTTAGAAGAAAAAAGTTGCGTATAAGACGTGTGCCCCATAGAAATAAAAGTGAGACAAAAATCCCTTACCTTATGTATTGATTCTCATCGTACTCATTAAAAACTCTTTTATAATATATTTAGTTTTATTATAAATATATAATAAAACTATATTAATTTCTATAGTACCATATATGGTTTACTTATGAATTTATATTACCCGTTTATTAACATTTCAATGTTAAAGTTACGTTTCGAGTAATAGCAGCTATGTTTTTCGCATGTGTTTTGATTTATTATATTCTTTTCATCTTAATTATATCATGATTTATTCATATAAATAATTATAAACATTAAATAAAAATATATTCTTTATATATTTATTTATAATAATCTATAAGATATTTAAATAGAAAATGAAATACATCGTTCATGGAGATGTTAGGCCGTATGTACGCATTAACACTATTTTAATTTTCATGTCATATTAAATGAAAGTAATTAATATAATAATATTATAATTATTATTTAATATATTTTATATATGTTCACTAAATACGTCCTAAAAACATTCCATGTAAAGTGTGAATAAAACACATCGTTTTAATGATGCGATAGTCTACACGTCCTTAAACGAAGTTGTCGTATTTATAAAAAATAGTAATCATGAAGTTATGTGTTATATAATAAATTAAAGGAAAAAATAAATCAAAAATATCATATATAAAATATAAAAATATAATTTACATCATTATTCCCAACCATGAATGGTGGAAATGGAAGAACATATTACAATGATTTGCGAGTCGGTAGTCCACCGTACACATCAATGATGACTGCATATCCAATTTGATGGAAGTGTTTGTGAGTGAATGTATAACCCCTAATATAACATATAATTAAATTTAGGATAATAAGGATATTATATAAACATTAAATAAAAATAATTTAAGGGGATTAGGGAAGAAATAAAAAAATATCCGTTGATCAACTTACCTCTTTTTTGGGTATCTCATTTTGATTTTCACAAAATAAATTTTTGGTTGGATTTTTTCCAAAATTAAGGATTATGGATGAATTTAGGGTAGTTGGGATGAGAAATTGGCATGTGTTGGTTGAGATAGAATGATAAATGTGGTGTGATTAAGTTATGGAGGAGGTTCCCCTTTATAATGAGGCGAGTTTCACTTTTGGAAACTCATAACATTTTAAATTAATATAAATTAATTATCAACTATAAATATATATAAAGTTAGTTATTTATAAGATAATATGAGGATGGGTATAAATACTCACAATTTTTTTATAGGTTTAGGTAACATTCATACCCTTATCATTTGGATTTAACACTTAGTTAAACCCTTTATCTTTTATCGTGACAACTTGGTTTTTTACTCATTAATGATTAATAAAGTTACTATAAAATGCCAAAAGAAACATAAATGAGTCAAGGAAGAAATTTTAATACTTATAAAAATAATTTGGTGGATATTAAATTTTTTATGAAATTTACATAATTTAATTAAATATTATGTATTTTAAAATATCAATAATGTCAATTTTAACACTATTCATTTCTTGATTTTTTTTAAATTATCAATATATAAGATAACATAGAACCAAAAACATCAACGTAACCAGAATATGTCTAGGTAATCATTAATTTTTTTATTATATTAATTGTCTAAAATTGTATTAACATTAATATTTCTAAAATTATTTATTTTATATTTCTATTAATTGAACAATTACTACATCATCATTTTGTAATCCTTAAAGGTAATTATTTACTTTCTCAAAATTAAAAATAAATTTCCATGAGGAGGATAATAATTTTTGATTTAAAGTTAATGTTTATAGTATAAGATCTCATCTAAATAACCACATATAAAAAATGTAATACCGATTAAAAAATGAGTATGAAATATTGGATTCTCCTTTGAATAAAATACAAAAAATGGAATAAATTTATCTAAGTGGAACAAAGAGGCCATAAAATAGTCCATTTTAAAATTTTTGTATTTTGAATTTTGAAAATAAACAGAACGTATTAACATAATTGGGACCCACTGATTCAAAATATTTAATTGAATTTTCAAAATTCAAAATAAAGAAGTTTTAGTAATTATTTTAAAATTAATTCTATTTATAGAACAAGAAAATGCATTTTTTAAAGTGAAAACATTCAAAATATTGAGATGTTTTTATATTTAAAATCACTAAAAATGTATTCTAATGAACTAAATTTGATTAAATGTTAAAAACATTTATCTAATTATACTTTAAATCCAATTAAAAATATAATTTAACACTATATATTATTTAGAGGAAAAGGTTTTTTTCAATTAAAATGAAATAATGTATCACTATTCATCAAAATATGAAACTTATTAAAAAAGTACTAAAAATTCAATCAAATTAAATTTTGATATTAAAATTTCAATGAATAACTTTATTTTTTAAAATTGAATTTATAAAACTGTCAAAAACTATATTTAAAAGGGGTGTGCCATCAAAAGGTGGTAAACATGACCTTTTATAAAAATACATCATTTCGGTGTAAAACTGAATTTTTTCTTATATCATTTCTAGAAAACACATAGGATGAATGTTTATAATTATTTTTAATATATTATATTTAATTAATATTCTCCAAATAGTATAATTTTTTTTATTGGCATAAAACACACTTGTGTGTAGTTAAATAGTTTTTATAAAAATATTTCCTTTATATTAAATTTGTTTTCATATTTATTTCTAAATAATTGGTAACTGGTGAATTCTGTAATATATCTTCATCAGTTAGTCAATCCAATTAAAAACCACCAATTTAATGTCTAAGAGATAATTTCATTTTGAATAATAATATTAATAATATATCATTGTTTGTTTAAGCTCGGTGTTCTATGCAACGTAATCCATCAAAGAGATTAAATTTAAAAAGATACATACTATAAAATATTATGGTGTTATATTCTCCCCTCCATAAATAAATCAATTCCTTAAAATTTGAAATTTCACTTAAAAAATCCAAGGTTGATACTTCAAAATTCCTTTGTGGGAAACCCACATTAGAAATAGGGTTAATAAAACATCCTCTAAATTATGGGGATTGAGAAATTTGAAGGTCCCCACAAAACTAGGATTTCGAATAATAAATAATTAGTGTAAAGAGAAAACATGGAAATGTGAGAGGAATATAACTATCATGTTCGGATGGAGAGTGATATAAATTATAGACATTAGAATATTAACCATAAAAAAATTGTAAATTTTTGATGGGTTATAAAGGCCATTGATTTCTAAGTAAGAAAATTAAATGAATATTGTTTTTCATTCTAAATTCCTTTTTCAGAGATGATGGATTATTTTACTATTTAGATAACCACTTACTTTATTTCTTTTCATTTCGTAATCATAATATCATCTTTTGGATGTGCTTTGATCAATTTCTTTACTTCATTTCATAACCCTAAAGAAGGAATTTCAAGATGAATTTTTATACCAAAAGCACTTTTGATGAATCATAAGGTTCACAAGAATTTTTTTCGTACTCAAAATGTTAATTTAAACCAAAAAGGATATCACAAAGATTCCAATAAATCATAATTTAACCTCAAACAATAACATCTAATGTTCAGATTAATCCATTCCAACCTTTAGAATCGTACAAAATACATCTGTCAAAATCCATTGTCCAAAAATTTATAGGGAAGGTCAATAAATTTGAAAATTCAACATAACATCAAATTTTTCGTAAACAACATAATGTAGATATTTTTGACACATACCAAATAAATTTATAACATTTTCCCCAATAAAACCAAAATGATAACATAAATTATTCAAAATAATTAATTGAGAAGTACTATATTATAATCCTTATTCATCAAATGTTTTTTATAACCACAATATCATAACCTAATTCTTGAATCAAAAAAAAAATACATTAATTATTTTACTTAGACCACAATAACAAAATAAGCTTGACCGAGATCCCTTTTCTTTGACTGAGCTATATTTCATTGATGCTTGGGACATTCATCTGCATTGTTCCCCTTATCCTTATAGTTGAAACATTTCACATTTACAACTTATTTCTTTCCCTTACAATCATGAGCCTGGTGACATTTCAATCAATACTTGTAACAAACACCCATTCCTTTCAGGCTTGTACTGGGGTGTTTCTTCCCACAATTATCACATGTAGGAAAATCATTCCTTTTTATTTTTACCTTTATCCGTATCTTTCCCCACTTTTATCTTCTTATCTTTCTTTACCTTTAGGTAATACAACTTATAGAATTATTTATCTATCTTGATAGCACATTAGACTAAATATTTTTATGATGAGAAAGTTTGGAAGACTAATTCATTTTAGAGGATTGGATTTAACCCATCAATGAAATGATCAATCTTATTCCATGGGATACGTATATAGTCCATAAAATTACTTGATAAACTTGTAAAGTTGGATTCATATTTAAAAACATTTTCATCCTCCATTTTCTTATACTTAGAATTTGCCTCTCCATATCTATAAGCTATTTGTGAGGAAAATATTTTTCTAAGAAAAGTTCCTTAAAATCCTTCCATTCCATATTTTATACCTCATCATCCTCTTTAGTCTTTTGAATCAAGGACCACCACTGATGCACATCTCCAGAATGATGATAAACAACTATGACGAACCTCTCCCTTTACTTATTTCCTAATGTGAAAAATATATTCTCTAAGGAACTTATCCATTAAACATCTAAAAATGGAATTATAGTTCCATATAATGTTATATATTTTTTTCTCATGAAGTGGTTTAACAATGTTCCTCCATGTTGTGGATTAAGATTCTCAAGACTAGTAAGGTTATTGTTCATAAACTGAGTCAGTTATCCCAATTTAGTTATAAGTTTTTTAACCCTAATTGAAACTCCATCTCCAACATTATTATACTACATAGGTGGAAAATACATACATGGATTATGTGTGTTGATATAGTTTCCATTCCTTCTACAAGGTGCCATTTCTAAAAAATTGGCACAGACTAGATTAGATCATAAAATTATGAAACATATTGCATAATCTCAGAATTAGTGAATCACATAACCAAAATTGAAAATTTAGGTATAAATAATCTATAAATCATAAGATATTTTTATTTGGATACATTTAAAAAATATGTCATAGGGTTATACTATCTATTCTAGGTTTTCCAAAATCTTGTTCTCATGGTTTCTACTAAACTTTCTCTTATATCAACTATAAGGACCCCAAACCTCGTAGATTAGAGTCGATGAATTACTTTATTAAATTGGAGTAGATACAAGACTCGAATCCCAAAGGATTGACTAGTTTATTTGTTTTCGAAACCAGATTACAGATTTGAAACAACATTACTGTTGAAACTATAAAATACAACATAATAGATCTTTCTAGAGCACCAATATTCTCTTAGCATAAACCTACACCACCATGATAATATACATCATTTCATCCACGGAAAAATAAAACATAAAAAGGGATGATCTCAGAATCTTAGTAAGGGTAATTGTATAGTGGAAGCTATTATAAATAAATAAGCATAAATATTATGGAAAGGTATATAACTGAAACACATGACATTTAAACCTTATATTGGGAATAATATGGGAAGAATAAATAAAAATAAGATAATTCCATATAAATAATCACATGGATATTAAAATAATTAAATAATCACACGGAATATAAATAAATAATATCATAATTATGGAATTTATATTTCCAAACATTATTAACATACCATTTAGGCTTTGACCAAGACACAATACGTAAATGGGTAAGGCCTCAGCCAATACCCAGACTATATTGTCTCATGACACCCACTGATCCATCGAAGGGCTATAGAGGTCCCCTCACATCAATTAATAATTCTAATACATTCCTCATATGAAAATGGTGAAACATAAACAACATAAACATTTGTATTGAAAAAAATATCTTATGAAATATGAATAATTTTACCATAAACCATAAATGGTATAAAAATAGAACATTTATAATTAATGTGATCATAAAACATTAAATAAAATTTGGTGTATGATTTCATAATAGATTAATCATAATAGGCTATAAGATACAATAAAGGATGTTTACAAGGATGAAAATACTATAATAAAATCATTGAAAATTTATTATGAAAAATACCCTTGAAACCATTTATCTAAAAATATGTGTAGTTATAAAAGGGAAATTTTTCATTGAAAATATATTTATAAACATGTAAGAAAATATTCAAGGAATTAATTCATCATTAAAGGTGAATATACATTCATTTCATATAAGGTAAAAAACATTTCTTTTGTATTTTTGTAGAAAAAGTCATAAAGTACCTTGTTTGGAAAACGATAAAAAGATTCTGTTCAAAATTTTTTATAAAAATATGAAAATTGTTAAAAAGAATTATTTTTTTAGGATAATTGTAAATAACTTATTAAATAAATTTTTAGAAAACATTGAAACGGAAAAGAAAATTTCCCCACTGTAGACTTAAACAGAAGCAATCTCGATTAATGACGACATTATAAAACAAACACTCATCACTTTATAATTAGTAGAATCATATGATCCATGAAATAAAGAAAATTATATGGATATAAAAATACCATAATATTATGTATAAGACTCATAAAATAGATTTATGTGATGCATATACACTACTTAGAATAAACAAGTAGTATATAAGACGTGTTTCCCATATAAATAAAAGTGAGACAAAAATCCCTTACCTCATGTCTTGACTCTCATCATACTAATTAAATCTACATGGAAAATATATATTTTTTTGTTATAAATCTATAATATAATGATATAAATTTATATAATATTATATATGATTTGCTTATGACTTTATATAACCCATTTATTGACATCTCAATGTTAAAGTTACTTTTCAGATAATAACTGCTTTGTTTTTTTCATGTGTTTTGATTTGTTATATTTTTGACCCTCTAAATTATATCATGATTTTATAATATCAGGAATTATATCCCTAAAATAAATATATCGTCAGTATATATGAATTTATAATAATATATAAAATGTTGAAATATAAAATGAAATACATCGTTCATGGAGACGGTATGCCGTATATATACATGATCATTGTTTCTATTTTTTATCATATTTAAAGAAATAAATATACTAATATAATCCTATTAGAGTTATTATTTAATATATTTCATATAATTTTACAAAACCCATCATTAACACATCTGATGTAAAGTGTCAATGAATCACATCCTTCTGAGGATGTGATAGTCCACACGTCCACAAACAAAGTTATCGAATTTACAAAAATTTGAAATCAAGAAGGTATGTGTTATATAATAATTATAGAAGAATAAATGCATCATAAATACATCATAAATATCACATATAAACCGAATATACATCATTTTACCAACCTTGAAATGTGTAAATGGAAGAATGAACAACACCAGTTCGTGAGGCGGTAGTCCGTCGTACACATGAATGATGATTGCATATATAATTTGATAGAAGTGTGTGTAAGTATAAGTTGAACCATTAATATGAAAACATATAAGTATATTATGGATATTTAGGTCATTATATTAAAATTCAATAAAAATAATTGAAGTGTCTTAAGGGATAAATAAAATAAAAACATTCATTGATGAACATTACCTCTTCTTTGGGAATGTCCTTCTGATTTTCACAAAAGGTCCTCTTTGGTTGGATTTATATCCAAATTAAGGCTTCTAAGATGAAGGTATGGAAGTTAGGAGAATAAATGGACATGTTTTTTTGAGATATAAGGCTCAATGTTGTGTGAGGAAGTTAAAGAGGAGGTGACCTAATTGAGGAGAGGAGCACTTTGGGAAAATCTATTTTTTTAAAATTAATATAAATTAGTTTTTAATTAAAAATGGATAAAAAGTGAGTTATATAAAAGATAAGTTTATTATGTGTATAAATATACTCATCCAATAAATTTTATTAAATTTTATCATACATTATTTCTCATATCTTTTGGCTTTAACCTATTGTAAAACCCTTTAACACTTACCATGACAAATTTGATTTTTACTCTTTATGGATTAATATAGTTACTATAAAATGAAAAACTATCCATAAATGAGTCATGAATTTTTTTGAACTATATTCCAATAATTGTAATGAATTTTATATCATTTAATAAAATATGATTTATTTTAAAATATCATTAATGTCAATTTTGACATTGTCCATTTATTGATTTTTTTAAAAAGTATCAATACTAAAGATAAATTCAAAAAAATGTCCAACACATCCCAAATCTATCTTGGTCACCTAAATAATTATTTTATTACACTAATTTTCTCAAATTATATTTACTTTAACATTTGTAATATCATTGATTTGATATTTAAATTAATTAAACATTTACTGCATCACCATTGTGTAAGAATTTAAGGTAATTATTTATTTTCTAAAAATTAAAAATAAAATTCCATGATGAATATAATAATTTTATATTTAAAAATAATACTATTAGTTGAAAATCTATTATAAATAACCACATATAAAAATGTAATACTTATTAAAAATATGAGTATGACATATTAGAATATCCATTGAATAAAATACTAAAAAAGGAATAAATTAATTAAAGTGGATAAATTAGGCCATAAAATTATCCGAATATCTCAGGATGGTTAGGTATTCTCCCTCTCTTCATCCCCTTTGTCTCTATCTAAGGAAACACCTTCTTCCCACTCGGTTTTTCTTTTACGCCTGCTCTCGCAGTTATTTAGATTTGATGTTTCCCTACTAGTTGGTGATTCTCCATAATTTCATAGACCCTGAATACTAATACCACCACTTTTATCACATTTTTTTTAAGAAAACCCTTTTTGGTTTTTCATAAGGAATCTACACCGATATGGGTTTTTCATGGTTTCTGTGCCCGATGGATTTTACTCGCAGGATTTTTCGACCCCCATTGCTCTTGTTACCCATGCCTTGCTGAGAAGCCTTTTCTCAGGTTGGTATAATGGTTTTTGTGGTGTCTGGGGATGATGTTGGGGGATTAATTCATTGTGGATAGTGTCATGAATTACCATGGTTATCGGTTGAATCGATCAGTCTAGTGATGGTTTAGTGTTTCATCTTTATCGATGATTTTTTCTACTAGTTTGTTTATTTTCTTGATGGTTCTTCGATCCTTCTTGCCTACATTCATTTATGGACCTATGTTCTTAATATTTTGGATGGTTCCAATAAATTTGGCTAATAGATTTGTAAAAGGATGTCTCTACCTATTTATCCCCACCCTTTATGAATTTTTCTCTTGCCACTTGTCCCTTATATCCACGCCAGGCCAGTTTGGTGCGAGTATTCTCGGTGAGGTTCTCGGATGGTGCTATTGGAGCTATGGCGGGTGTTTCATAAGGTGTGTTCGGGAGGATGGTGCTATTGTTGATCCCGATCTAGTGAATCTGGTTCTCATACATGACTTCACAATCATTTTTATTTTCCCTTATCAATGCCTACTGTTGGTGTTTTTTGATTCAAGGGTTGCTATGATGTTTGTTTTTTTGATCGCACCGATAATCAATGTTTATGGTGAAATTTTTTTTGTATTTTAATGGTTCAGTATAGAGTTTCCATAATTATTTTCTAGGTCTTATCCATAATGGGGGATGGGATGATGATGATGGTGACGACTGCATAGGGTGTGCTTCTTGAGGTTGGCTCATAATCCATGATGTGTTGATATTTACTGTTTTTGAATTTTCTGAATTTGATTGTGTCTTCTGTGTGATGTGATTGTATCCACATTTTGTTTTTGGTTTAAAATTTTTATTTTTGGTATTTTGTATGTGTTTCTGGTCTGATAGATTTTGTGAGGTTCCCAATCAACCATAAAATTGTCTTTTATCCAGAAAATGAAAAAACATATTTGGATAAAACACATTTTTTAATGTGAAAATGTAAAAAAGAATGAATTTTTTTAATACTCAAATTCAATGTGAAATTGATTAAAATGACATAAATTAGATTAAATGATTAAAAAATCATCTAACTATACTTTAAAACCAATTAAAAATTTAATTTAACATTATAATTTATTTAGATGAAAAACATGTTTTCAATTAAAATGTAATATTTTATTACTATTCATCAAAACAAGAAACTTATCAGAAAACTAATACAAACTAAATCAAAGTAAAATTTGATATTACTATTTCAAATAAGAAGTTTATTTTTTAAAATATAATTTATAAATGTTTCAAAAACTAGATTTCAATCAAGTGCACCATCAAAAGGCGGTAAAACAATTTTTTTATAAAAATACATCTTTTATGCGTAAAATTACTTTTTTTTCCTTATATCATGTTTAGAAAAAACATAGTATGAATGTTAAAAACTATATTTAATTTATTATATTAAATTAATATAATCCCAAAAAAGTGTTTTATTATATTTTGTTTCTATAAAACACACTTGTGTGTATTTAAATAGTTTTTTTATAAAAACATTTACTTTATATTAATTTGGTTTTTATATTTATTTTTAATCAATTGGTAATCAATGAATTCAATAATATATTTTTATAATATATTTATTCCTATTCAAAACCAAAAATTTAATGTCTGGGGATAATTTTATTTTATTTTATAATATTAAAAATATATCATGGTTTGTTTAAGCTCGATGTTGCGTGCAACATAAGCTATCAAAGAGATTAAATTAAAAAAGATACATACCATAAAATATTGGTGTGTTAATATATATATATATATATATATATATTATCATTATAGTATCATATTTATGTCATATATATCACATATGTTTATTAAAATCATCCTTTATACATTCCGTGTAATGTTCGAACAAATCAAATTTCATTGAAAGGTGGTTGTCCACCGTACACATGAATGATGTTATCATATTCCCAAAAATTATAATGTATGAAGGTATGTGTTATATAATAATTAAATATGAATAATTAAATCGTAAATATAATAAATATCATATATAAATAGCATGTCCATCATTATTCCCAACCTAGAAAGGTGGTGATGGAAAAACAAATGATATCAGTTCATGAGGCAGTAGTCCACCATACATCCAAACAATTATTTGGTAAACCATTTGATGGAAGTGTGTGAATTCTAGGTCGTTAAATTAAAATAAAAAAATATCATTATATTGAATAAACCATTTTTATTATATAATAATTATATAAAAATAATTTAAGGAGGTGGATAAGGAAATAAAATAAAAACTATTTTAGAAAAACATTACCTCTTCTTCAAGTATCCTCATTAGCTTTGTACTAATGCCTTCTTAAGTTGGATTTATTCCCATATAAGACTTATAGGATGAGGTTATGGTTGTTTTGGAGTGTTTTTGGTAGGTTTTGGTTGAGAAAAATTGATTGGGAGATTTTAATAAGGCGGAGAGTGAACACCCTTTTATAATAGTGAGGGAGTGGAATTCTTGTAAATACCCAAAAAGTATTCACTATTGGGAGATTTCCCACACATAACATTCCTATAAAATAAGAAAATAATGGATTATAGGGATTAATGTTTTGGAAAATACCTCCACCACACAATGTAAAAACATTTTTTATGATGTTACTCAGTATTTTTGTTCACTCAATTTTATGTTTATAGTTTTTACCATGGTAACTTGTATCTTTTTATTTACCTAGGTAATTTATCATTTAAAAATATAATTAAAAATACATCTATTAGATTATTTATACACAATTATTATAAATATTAAGTAAAATCCATTAAATAATATTCATATGTGCGTGTAAAATGAATTTTAATATAAACACATGTAATGAAAAAACCCTATTTTAACCTTAATCATGTTAATTAATTTAAATTTTTTTCCCTACTAATTATGATAAAAAATTAATTTGAGATTATTATATAATATAAAGTATTATTATTCAAAATATGGAATCCAATTTTCAAAATTAAACTCATAGAAGTGGTATAATTTAATTTAAAATTAATCTCGCAGACAGAACGAGAAAGTAGGGTTTTAAAGTGAAAATTTTCAAAAGTTTACTATGTATTTATATCTAAATTAAATATAAAAATTATTCCAATTACCTAATTTATTATAATATATGTATAATTGATCTAATTATACTTTAAAAAAAATTTAAAATTTAATTAGACATTATAAATTATTTAGATGAAAATTTATCTTTCAATTAAAATCCATTATTTTTCAGTATTTATAAAAAATGAAACTTCTCATAAATTTAAGAAAAATTCTCCAAAAAATAATATTAAATTATTATTTAAAAATGTTTATTTCATTAAATAAAATTTCTAGAATGGCCAAAAGTTGGTTTTAAAATATGTGTGCCATTAAAAATTGATAAAATTGCCTAAAAAATAGAGCTTTTTATACGAAAAATTGGATTTGTTTTTATATTATGCCTATAAAATATATTAGATGAATGTTAAAATATTTTATTGAATAAATAATTTATAAATTTCATTAATATAATCCACTAATAGTAATTAATTTAATTTATTAAGAAAAAAATTTCCATTGACGCATAAAATATTTTCTTACAACTACGCTTCCTTTATATTAATTTTTTTATATTCATTTATAATTAGCTGTTTACCAATGAATTAAAAAAATATTAATAATTATTTAATCCTATTTATAACCTCCAATTTAATGCTTTGGTGATAATTTTTTTATTTAATAACATTAATAGTATATTGTTGTTCGGTAAAATTCAGTCTTTCATATAATGGAATCCATCGAATAAAGTCATTGTTGCATGCATTGAAAGATTTAAAATGTATTGAATTTATTTAAAATACAAAAAATATATTTTACAGTCTAATTATATTATATTTATTTATACAATTGGTTTTCCATTTAATTCATGATATCAAATATAATGTCCTTATTTAATAATTTTTGGGGTGTTATATTCTCACCACCTAAAATAAATTGTGTTCACAAAATTTAAACTTGATCTCAGTAATCAATGGTTTGATATTTGGAAATACCATTTTTAAAAAACCCACATTGTAAAAGGGTTAATAAAATATCATATTCATAAGATAGAATCTGAAGTACAAAGGTCACATGGAATAACATATAACTTAGTTTCGATATAGGAGAAAATTAGTTACAAGTGAAGATATGTACATAGAGGAAAATAATAATTAATTATAGGGAGTCATTGGGGTCTTGGAACAAAAGCATTTAAATTATTAATGTAATGTTTAGGACCAAAAATCCATAAATGTTTGACTATCTAAAATCCTATTTTATTCATCAGATATGAATGTAATAAGATAAATTTTTTGTTTGAAGATCATTTTCCTATTGTTGAGTAATACTTTTACTACCTAATAATATAAGGAAAGACACTTAAATGATATAATTATATTTCATAAACACAATTTTATCCTTTGGTTGTTTATTTGATCAATTTACCATTTTTCCATTAACTCAATGAAATGAATGCCAAAAAATTAATTTTTTTAAACTTGAATCATTAAAATTACCTTTTAATAGATTGTAAGATCCATAGAGATTGAAAAGTATTTATGTTTATCTATAACTATTTCCCAAAACTGATATAGTTGATACATTTATCTAAAAACTAATAAATTAATAATACTAGTTCATCATTAATATTTATTTTTCAAATTATTTATCTAAAAGTAATGTTATGTTAACTAAGATATCATATATGCCAGTGGAAGGTGAAAAACCCTTATCTCCTTTGATCAAGGGTTCAATCCCCACCACCTTGTTGGAAGCAATAGGTTATCACTCTATATATGGGTTGTCCTTTCTTATAAACTATATAAATATAATTCCAATATTATTCCCAAAAAAATATTATGAATATCCTTAAAATAAAATTTATCATTAAATAACCTTTTTACTATTATTTTAAATAAAAAATTTCCCCAACAAAGTCTAATAAATCATATTTGACTATAATGATCATATTAACTGAATGTTACATCAATATCTTTAAACCTATCTCTATAAAATGTAAATGAATTATTCCTCAAATAACATTTTAAATAAAACATATACATTCCATAACATTATCGAAAATTTCTTTAATCTTGGTAGACTACCATCACATAAAACCTAAAAGTGGTGTTTAAGGTATTGAACATATGATAAATCTTAAACTCATGACCTAGGATGGAATTCCTAAATCTTAAGTTAATTAAGACACATGTTCTTTTAAAAATTTAACACAATACTTAGATGTTCCATGATTCTATAACCAAAATACCATTAGTAAAATATTTTGATAATTTAATTCTATGATCCCAATACATAAATAATAATTTTGTTTTATTTCTACATAGTTTCTTCCATAGTCAAGGGTTTAAACTCAGTAATTCATTGTAATTATCTATTTAAATTTACCATAATTGTTTTTAAATAAACTTTTAATTATCCTAAGAATATATCCCAAGAGTTTAAAACCAGGTGTACAATAAGGCCCAATGTTGTGTACTAGGTTATGTTTGATTCAATCCTGATCCACCCTTTTTATAGTTATTACCCCTAGGTACATCTATTTCAAAAACAATTCCACTTTTAGTTTCTAGACATGGATTTATTTCTAGGAAGAATCACATAATCTATACCTTAGAAAATTTTTAAGAAGTTATTCTATACTTATCATCAAAGTTTATCATAGGGTTATGTTCCCTAATATATCTTATTATAAATATAGTTACCAAGGTTGCTACTAAACTTTTTTTTATACCAACTATATTGAAACCGAACCTAGTAGCCTAGATCCAATTCCCACAATCAATAAATTTTCATAGATGCAAGATTCAAATCCCAAAGGACCGATCAGTTTAGTAGTCTTGGTAAAATAGATACACACATTAATATTGCATTATTAATGAATAAAAAATCACAACATAAATTTTTTTATTTATAGAATAACTGTAATACATCTTGTACATCCTTGCGTATCATTTTTAATACACTTCCAAGAATCCTAGTGAATGGAAACATAGTGATCTCAAATTCTAATTAAAGGTTAAGTACAACGAAACTTATAACGAATAAATAAGTAAAATCAACATGTGATGGATGATAAAGAAAGACACATTCCATTTAAATAACTTGACTATCATGGTTAGATAAGGAAGAATCAATATGGAAAGTTAATTAATTGAAAGACATGAAATTTAATAAATAAACTAAGAATAAAATTTTTCCACATATAATTTCAAATGAAAAATAAAATGGATAAAAAATAATAAAAATTTAATTCTCAATTAAGGAAATGTTTAATAATTAGACGTTATGCATGAGGCACATTCAAACCTATACCATCAAGAATTTTTACATGATGATTTAAAACTACACATAGAAACACATTTAATTTTCCCAAATAATTTATATCATGAGACTTATCAATTCATCAAGGGGATATATAAAGTCCAGGACCCACCCATCACATGTAGCCTAAAACATTCCTTATATATCAAATTATTTATTTAATTCATAAACAATGTTCCTTATCCTCAAGTATCCATATTGAGTAAAATATATAGATTTAAAAAATATTTACATAGTTAATAATTTTTTTAAAGAAAATTTCTTATGTAAAAATGGTATAGGTTTTAGGAAATAGTCATATCCCTGATAAATAATGTGGATATTGAGGGGAAATTTAATGTTAAATGGTCACTAGAAAGTGAATAACTCAAGGGGAAGTTAATGACTACGAAAAATAATTCAAAGAGGTGAATTTCAATAATATCCTTGATCAAAATAATCATAATCCATTGAGAGGATGATTAAGGATGGTATTAATATGACATATACCGATTAGCTTAAGAATAAGTATTGTTTTCGTTGATGAAATAAAAAAATATATAAAAACATTTTTGAGAAAATATAGATTAAATTCTGAAAAAATATTTCATTGAAAATATTTTTTTTTAAAAAATTTCCTTAAAATTATCTTTGTAAAATTTCAATGTAATCTTTAAATAAATTAAGAAGGATAATTATATACATATCATACAAGGTAAGAATAAAATTCCTTTTGCATTGTAAAAAGGACAGAAAAGTGACATTATTAGAAAAAAGAAAGAAAATTAATTAAATTTTTTTTTGATAAAAAGGTAAAATGGGCAAATATGTTTTTAATAAATAATTTTAAAAATGTTGATTTTTTTATAAAACATGTTTTAGGAGGAAAACAGGTTTCTGACTAAAGAGAGAATTAATGTCAAGTTTTCTTAAAAACATTTTCTAAAAAATTTCTAAAGAGTGAGAAAATGGTAATATTACTTTAATATAATCATTAATAACTAGAGGTGAGTAAAATTAAAGGGTTTATTAAATATTTATTAAATAATTTCATTCAATGTAAATAAAAGTATAAACAATCATGAATAAAATGAGATTGCGAAGCAAACCCCTGCAAAGATCATAACGTGGAAGTGAGAATCAGTCTAATGAATCAATTATTTGTGTCAAATGTAAATTAATATAAAATAATATTAAATAAAATATTATATATTCAAATCTAATTACACACATAATATTAAAATGTAAATGTCAAAGATGATGTAATATAACCTAATAAAAGGAAATTGAGTTATGAAATTCTTTGCCACGTAGTAATTATTAATTCAAAACCCCTCTGATGAAATTATTAAAATTGAAACATAAAATACCATGAATAATGAAGTATTCCAGACATGAAATGTAAAATTGGTAGTATATACACTATATAAAAGAATCTTGGTGCATAAGAACACAATATGTGTAAATGAAATGAAATTGAGATGAAATCCATTACGCTACACCCCCTTTTGGTTGTACGCCCATTAAACTCATCTATAATGGTTTAAATCATGTTATTAACTTATCAAAGAACTATGTTAATATTTTAATATCATATATTATAGATTTATAACATATTATCACCAATTTGTTAATAATAATTCATTATTTTCGTTTTTTGGGAGTCAATTAACTAGTTTTTTGAGTATGTCTTGAGTTGTTATTTTTTTCATCTTACTTATATCAGGAATTAATCATCCGAAAAATGTAAAACATGATAGAAATATCATATATATATACATAAAATATATATATATTGTATTTATTTAGATTAATCCATAAAATTTAGTGATAGGAAATGAAATACACTGTTCATGGAGACGATATGCCATACATACTCACGAAAGTTGTCCGCTTTTTCTTGATATATTGAAATAAATAAAATTAAATGATATATATATTATAAATATATTAGAATATTATTTCATATATATCATATATATTTATTAAAATCATCCTTAGTATATTCTATGTAAAGTGTCAACAAATCACATCAACTCGCAATGCGGTAGTCCGCCAAACACAAAAACAATGTTATCATATTCACATAGAATAAAAAGTATGAATTTATGTGTTATATAATAATTAATTAAGAATAAATACATCATTATATCATAAATATAATATATTAAAAATATTTCCATCATTATGCCCAACCATGAAAGGTGGCAATGGATAAACAAATAATATCAGTTCGTAAGGCTGTAGTCCGTCGTACACATGAACAATGATTTCAAGACCCATTTGATGGAAGTGTGTGAAGTTAAAGGTCATACAATTAAAATGAAAAAATATCAGTATATTTAATACATTTATGTTATTATATGATCATGGTATTAAAATAATTGAAGGATTTATAGAAGGAAATAAAATAAAAACGTTTAAAAAAAACATTACTACTTATTCGGGTATCCTCCTTAGGTTTACAATAATGACTTCTTAATTGAGATTTATTCCCAAGATAAGGATTCTAGGACTAGGGGATGGATGTTTTGGAGTGATGTTTCTAGGTATTTTCTATCCAAATTTCTTGGGAGGTGTGAAGAAGTGGGGAGAGTGAAGGCCCTTTTATAATGGAGGGGGAATTCCATTCTTGTAAATACCCAAATGTATTCCATATTGGGAGGTCTACCTTACCTCAATAGACACCAGAATTGAATCATAATGGGTTTTAGTGATTAATTTGTCTATAAATACCTCTAACAATCAAAATAAATTCATTTTTTATCATTTTATTCCTTAGTCTTTAAGTTTACTAAATTTTATCTTTATAGTTTTTACTAAGGTAACTTGTATATTTTTATTTACATACGAAATTTATCCTTAAATTATAAAATTAAAAAGAATATTATTATATAATTTAGAGCCAATGATTATAAATATTAACTACAAATCATTAAATAATAATCATATGTTCATGTAAAATTAATTTTAATAAAACACATGTGATGAGGAAAAACCCTATTCCAACCATAATAGTGGTAATTAAATTTAAATGTTTTCACTAATAATTATGCTAAAAAATCAATTTTATATTATTAAATAACATAATATTTTTTGAAATATAAAATCCATTTGGAAAAATCCAACTCATAGATTTGGAAGAATTTAATTTAAAATTAATCTCGCATACGGAATGAGAAAACATGTTTTTAAAGTTAAAAAGATCAAACATTTAGAGTGTTTTTTTTCTAAATTAAAAAAAATGATTATAATGAACTATATTGGAGTAATAGATATATAATTTATTTAATTATACATTATAATATATATTAAATATAATTTTACTCTATAAATTATTTATATGAAAATTTATTTTTCCATTAAAATCCAATATTTTTCAGTATTAATAAAAAAATGAAACTTCTACGAAAAATAAAAAAATTTAACCTAAAATAATATTGAAATTTATATTTCTATAAATATTTTTATTTTTTAAAATAAAATATCTAATAGTGTCAAAATTTGGGTTGGAAACAAGTGATCCATTCAATGGTGGTAAAACTACATTAAGAAAACAACAAGTTTTGATGCATAAAATTATATTTTTTATTATCTTATGCATATAGAATATAATAGTTAATTTAAAAACATTTTGTTGAATATATAATATATAATTTTCATTAATATCATCCAATAATAGAAATTAATTTAATTTATCAAGATTAAACAACTTTGGAGCATAAAATAGTTTCTTAAAAACATTTCTTTTATATTTATTTTGTTTTTACATTCTTTTGTAATTAATTATTAACTAAATAATTCATCCATATATTTTCATAAGTTATCTAATATTACTTATAACCTCAAATTTAATATCTTGGATATAGTTTTCATTTTAAATAATAATATTAATTGTATATTGTAGTTTGGTAAAACTCGGTCTTGAATTTAGTGTAATCCATTGAAGAAAGTAATTGTTGCATGTAATTCATCATTTATAAAGTATAGAATTTATTTAAAATATAAAATATACCAAAAATTCTTAGAATTTCATATTCCTCTCTTTGTATGGTGTTGAATGTCATACATTCGATCAAATACAATGTTATTATTTTTTGAATTTTTAGGTGTTTCAATATTTGAGAAATTTTAGTAGAAACCTTGAAAACGTGATTTAAGAAAACATAGATCAGGGAATGTAACCCTATTATAAATTTAGAGGGTAATTATAGGAATATCTAATGTTTTGGTAAAGAATATATTTTGTGGTTTTCCAAGAAATTCATTCCTGTCTGTATATTACAAATGGATGTGGTTCTAGAATAGAGGTACATGATATAATATCTATAAAAAGAGAAAATTGGTATTGACCCAACCTTCACCTGGTGCATGAAAATAGGCTTTACATCACACCAATTTTGATAATCTGTGCGTATATTCTTTGGATATTTCACATTTTTATTACAAACTATTTTGATGGATTTGAATAGATGATGAAAATGAATGAACTATGTTAAACTTAAGATATCATAGCTTAAAAAGAAAGTGTCTCAAAAAAAAGTGAAAATTATTTTTGTGTGGAATGGAAAGGAATAAACCAAATAATTCCCAAGAAAAAATAAAGATTATGGTGGAACAGAACAAATATCATCACCTGGATCCATATATTGTTCACTATTTTAAATGTTGGGAACCTTGTAATTATCTGAATCAATTCTCTCTTCCAAAGGTTATTCCCTATACCAATGTAGGACCTGTGTAGAAATAAAATAGATTCTGTAATTATGATTTAAGAATTAAATTTAATGACAATTTTAAAAATGGTATTTTGGTTATAAGAATAATAAAACATTTGAGGATTGTGTTCAATGTTGAAGTCATATATGTATTAATAAACTTAAGAGTTATTAATACCATCATTGGATTATGAGTTTAATATTTATCATAAGTTCATTATCTTAATCATCCCATTTTATATTTTATATGATGGGAGTCTACCAAGATTAAGGATATTTTGGAAGAAATTTATGGAAATTATATACTTTAGTGGATAATTTATTTTAGTATTAATGACTTTTCATTTTATATACATATGTTTAAAGGTATTTATAGTCTTTAGGATTAATATTATCATTAATGAAATTGCAGTAATAGTAAAATAATATTATAATATTTTTCATAAAAAAATAAATTAATAAATAACATTGAAAAAATAATAAAACATATATTTAATGAATAATTTTATTTCAAGGATTTCCACCATATATTATTTAGTAATGTTATAGTAATTATATTAATATAGTTTAGAAAAAATTACAACTCTCTTTCTCTAGAAAGGCCATGAGGCTTGAACCCATGATTCGAGGATGATAAGGATTTGACACCTACCATTGGCCAATGTGATGTCCCGGTTAATAAGAAATTGTTTTTATTTAATCAACATGATGATCAAATATTAATTGTGAACAATTGGTGTTACTTTTGTGGTATATAATTAATTTATTATATTGGATAACATATGATAAACATATTAGTTTTGGAAAATAGATAGCAATTGATGGAATAACTTATCATTATTTTATGGATCATATGATCTATTAAAATTTAATTTTAGTACTTGAGGAAAAAAATATTAATTTTTGAAAATTCATTTCTTGGAATAATGGATGAATTGTAAATTTATCAAACCACAACAAATTTATGAAATTGTGTTTATAAAATAGAAATATATCAAGTAGTTATATTTCCATATATCCTTAGATAGTAAAAGAATTCCTAAGATTTAGGAAATGGAAATTGAATTTTTTTCCTTATTACATTTATATACGAAGAATCAGATATCCTTTTAAACCATCATATATTTATGGTTTTCAATCCCTTAAATTTTCATTAATCATTCACTTTCCTATGATTAATGACCTCAATCAATCTCTATAATTATTTATGATTTTATCCCATGTTTATGTCTTCACTTTCCACTAATGTTATCATATTTAGAAACCTTATTATATGATATTCCATATGACCTTTGTAATTCCCTATCTATCTTATTGAGAGGAGATGTTTCCAAAGATCAAACCTTCGATTACCGAGATGAAGTTTAGATTTCCATGATGTAATTTATTTAAGGTGAGGAGAATATAACACCCTACGATATTAAAATAATAACATTTTATTTGATTTAATATGTTACATGAAAAATTGAGTTTGTATTTAATTACAAGAAAAACTATGTTTAACTTGCATGACATGAAACACTGAATTTAGCTTGAGTTACACGCAACACCGATTTTAAACAAAATGTGAAATATTTTTATAATATAATTATTTAATATAATAGTTATGAAATAGATTTTGTAATTTCATGTATGAATAGTTCTAAATAAATTATATAAATTATGGTTATTTATGGATTAGAAATAAAACATGAATCATTTAAAAGAAAAATAAATGTTTTCTAAAAAACTATATTTTTCTAAAAGATGGTTTAATTGTGCTTTGCACACATAATTTTAAATATTTTTTTAATAATTTTAGAAAAATTGTTTGAAAAAATTAAATTCATTTTTTAAATAATCATATCAAAATTATATTGTGGTGAATTTTTTGTATTTTTTTGAAAAGATTCATTTTTTATGAATAGTGAAAATACTAAATTTTAATTGAAAACTGCCTTTTAATTTAAACAATTTATAATAAAAAATTATATTTTAAATTGGTTTAATGTAAAATAAGTTATATTTTATATCAATTAATATAATTTAGGTCATTTAAATCACTTTCATATTAACTTTTGATATAGAAACTTGGTAAACTTTTGGATATTTTCTCTTTGAAAACCCACTTACTCATCATGTCTGTGTGATTAATTTTAAATTAAATTTTCTACTTATATGAATTGAATTTTTAATAATGGATTAAAAATTTGTAATAATAATAATTTATCATATATAATAATTTTAACTTTATTTTTGACCAAAATTATTAGTGAAAACATTAAAAATTAATTACTGCGGGTTAAAGTAAAAATGGATTTCTAGGCAGAGTTAAACTAAGAAGATAAGGGTGCAAATGATCTAAAAACATGTCCAACACCAAATATAATGAAATATTTACACCTTATATTTTATAATTTCAATAATAGAACATTTTTTTATATTTCTTCCTAGAAAACATTTGTATGATTGAATCTTTTGAAATAAATTCAGGTGTGCCACTCACCTCACTTATATAAGGCCACCCCTCTCCTCTCTTCATCACACCGTCAAACCATTTTTTTTCAGCCAATAAAAACTTAAATAACTTCCCAAATTCCCTAGTCACATAATTAAATCCTTATTTCGGTCATAAATCCAACATAGAAATTATTTGGTACAAAACTAAAGAGGATATCCAAATAAGTGGTAACATTTGTCAACAAGCATTTTTTTCTCCACCTCCTTAAATTATTGTTACACCATAAATATATAATAACTTTAATATCATAAATATATTGAGATGTTTTTATAATAATTTAATTACCCACAACCACCTCTAATTCTATCAAATGTGTTACGAAACCATCATTCGTGTGTAAGAAAAACTACCACCTCGCGAACTAATGTCATGAATTCTTCCATCACCACCTTTCACAATTTGGTATGATGATGGATATAAAGTATATATATGAAATTTTTATAATAATTATACCTATGGATTAAATATATCAATTATACCTATTTTACTTTCCATACTATATGAGATATGGTTACGTTGCTCATGTGTACAACGAACTACCGCCTCGCGAAGTGATGTTATTCGTCTTTCACTAATGCATTATATGGTAGGCGATAAAGATAAAGTTATTGATTATATGTTATATAAATGAAATAATTATTATATTATTGAAATATTTATCATTCTATAAATATAATATATCATTTTACCTTTTCACTCACTTAAATATGGTAATATCGTTCGTGTACATGTGGACTATTGCCTTCACGAAGCGTTGTGACTCTCTTTTCTTCTTCACAAAACATAGATAATATATTTAGGTATTTTTAATAAAATAATATATTTTATTTTATATTATGATAATTCTATAAATATAAAATATATATTAAATCTTTTACATAATTATCATTAAAAAAATGGAAATGTTAATCATGCGTACAAACGACCAACCGTCTCCATGATTGTAACATAGTCAATTTTTTATTAAAAAAATTTCATGAATAGATTGAAAAATATAATTGATTTATAAATATGATAATTATATCATCATTACTATTATAGAGAGTATGACACAATATAACATGTGTATGAAGTAGATCTTTCATGAAGAAACACACATGAGAAAAAAAGGAAATTAACATCTGAAACAATGAAATTAATGAAATATTATTAACAAATAGGTGATAAGATGTTTAGAAAGGGTAATATATGATATTATGAATATTAATATGGTTCTATTATAATTTAATAGCACGTTTAAAACCACTAAATAGGATTTTAAATCATGTTTATCCAAAAGGATTCATGAGGTAAAGGATTATGTCTCAATTTCCTTTATTTAAGGTACATTTGTATGATATACACCAATTTATTTTATATGGAGTATATAAAAAACCTTTGACTTGTAATATTAGGGTTCCTTAATAATTCATTGTATTTTAATTTTTAATTTTAATTATTCCATAGAAAGGTATTTTATTTAAAAGTTACCAAGCGGTAAAGAATTTCATAAGTCAATTTATTTTCATTGGGTTATATTACTTATTCATTCTAATTGATATTATAATATTATGTGAATAATCTATTTTTATTATATTAAATTGTATTTAAACTTTTTACATGTGTATTTATATTGGATACACATAATCCATTCATTGATCAATTCTCACATCAACATTATGATCATTGTAAGGGTTTATTTCACAATCTCATTTTATTCGAGGCGGTTCATTCCTGAATTTTAGTAAAAGGAAATTATTTTATCATTTTATAATAAAAAATTTAATTTTTTTCTCCTATGTTTATTAATGATATTTTCATGTAATACTACCATTTCCTAATCTTTTGTTCTTAAAATAATTTAGAAAATGTTTTTAAGAAAATCTAACATCATTTCTCTCTTTTGTCAGAAAACAATTTTATTCCAAAACCATGATTTCTAAAAATGTATATAACCCTATAAAAATTATTTATTAAATTCATTTTCTACCATTTTTTACTTTTTTAAAAATATTTTGAAATGAATCTTCATTTCATTTTCAAAATAATTCCAATTTGGACTTTATTGAAAAATTGAAAGGAATCTTTATTTTAACGTGTATGGAATGAATGGAATTTCAAGACATAATGACCACTCAAATGATTTAGATAATATTTTATTAGTTTCAATTGTTATTTTAAAAGGAAATTATTTACAAAATTTCATTTGATATTTTATGTTTAAATAGTTATTTTGAAAATGAAGAGAGTATTTTCCTTAATAATGTTTTAAGGATTTTTATGTTATTTATATTCATCATCGACAAAACTTTATTCTTAATAAAATTTGTATATATTGTGTTGATACCATTTTTATTCTCTTTCTGGGTGGTTTATGATTTTTTTGACCAAGTATAGTATTGAAATTCACTTCCTTGATTGATTTTTATAATAAATAACTTTCCCTTGAAATGTTCATATCCATGTGATAATTTGGCATTAAATTTCCCCTAAATATCCATATTATTTATCATGGATATTTTTATTTTTTAAACAATATATCATTTCTATAAACAATATTCTATATAAAAAATAATTTATTTATCTGGGGAAATATTTATAAATCTGAATTTAGTACTCAATATGAATAGTTGATGATAAGTCACACTCTTTTTGAATTAAATAGATTATTTGATATATGAGGAATGATTTAGATATGAAATACATTAAATGAAAATGGTGAATGATACCCCCTTGATGCATTAGTAGTCTCATGAGGTGAATAAGTAAGATAGCATGAAATCAGAGGGCCAAACCCAATGGGCTTATACCTAGTAGTTTAAAATGTCTTGTGAAAGGTCTTAATAGTAGAGGTATAATGGTTCCTTAGGTCATAACATACAATAATTAATATTTTCCTTCATAAAAAATTCAGTTATTATTATCCATAATATTTTCACAATGGTATTATCTATAGATGCATTTTATTCTCAGTTTATTGATTAAATTGAATGTGTTTTAATTTATTTTCCTTTCCATATTGATGATTACTTATCTAATTAAGATGGAGAAGTTATTTTTTAAATTAAATTTGTGTTAAGTTATTTACCATTCCATATTGATTATTAATTATTTAATTGTGATTTCTTCCATTATACTTAACCCTTATAAGGAATTTGATCTCAACCGTATTTTTTTCCTTTCCAAGGAATCCATGAAGCATACTATAAAAGATATGAAATAATATGAAATAATTAATAATGATATTCTTGAAAAAATTATATTATAATTTGTGTATTAAAATGTAATATCAGAATCATATATGTATATTGTTTACAAATACTAATAAATTATTTAATCCTTTTGGATGAGATTTGTTTTATCTTATGACAATGTTATAAAGTAAGAACTGGCTCCGAGAAACTATGGTCGAGGTCTCTATAGAGCAAGAATAAAAGAGTTAAGCTATTATGTTAGTTTATTAAAAGAAAGTTATTCTACTTAGGGAAGTAGTTAAAAAGGATAGTAATTCCATTTTGATCTAAGGAAACAAATATGGAATCCTCAAGAGTATGAAAGCATGAAAATAAACTTTAGACTTGTAATAAATATTCAATTTTAGTATAGAAATAAGTCTAATCCCTAATATAACAAATAAAGAGAAAAATAAGAACCAATTCATTCCCACACTTATTGGTTGTGTATCATGACAAAGAGGAATTAAAGGAGAAGATAAAGGTAAAGAAGATGATGAAATATATAATTTTTTTTACAATAAGAAAGATAAATCATCATGGAATACTATAATTTCAATTAGTGTTTATTTTCAGTTAGTATCAATCACTAAATAGTATCAAATACTTAGAGCTTAATTTTGGAAGAAAGTAACTATGGTGACGAATTATGGATTTCACCACTTTATGGGGACAAAATAAATAATTGAATTCTTCTATGAAGTAATTATTCACTCAAAATTTGGAAACTCAGTATCCATAAACAATTCTATAGATTGAGGTATAACTATCACATTACAAATTTTTTTCATGAAATACATATAGTTCTAATGGGGAGTAATTTTTAATCTAAAAAATGGGGACAAATGAACTTTTACGTTAATGATTTGATGTGCTTTTTTAATTTGAGTGAATTTCTAAAAATTTCATAAAAAATAAAATCTATATACCCCCTAAAAATTGAAAGATAGAATTGATGTCACATATAGGGAGTTTATGGAAAACATTTGTGACTAGGTTAGAAAATATTGTTGTCTGTATTAAGTTAACCCATATACACCTAGAGTGATTAATTTATGTATCATTACTAAGGGAAACATGTGATATCATTCATCTCTCAAGTGAAATTCAGGTTATAATAGTGAACAAAAGGTGGAGATGATGGGTGAAGGTTCTAGAATATGTTTTCAGTTGACCTAGAGAGAAACACGATGGGTTGAAGTCAAATTATACTATAAAAATAGAATTATTAAAAGTGGAGACATGAATCAGTATATTCTTACACTTACATATATGATTTTCGTAAAGGTTGAGTATATTTTTTATATCTTATCAATAAAATGGAGAAGAATTACTTTTATTATTGAAATAAATATGGAATTGAAAACAAATTCAAATGGAGATATTGTTGTTCCTTTGGATTTCTTAATTCATTTTCCCAATAACAATATCATTATAAAAAGCTAATGAGATAGGTTATGGATTGAACTATCCACCCATTAATTTAATAAGGTGCTTCCCATATTTTTTGGGTAATGAAATTGATGTTCAATGGGTTGGATTGAAGTAGAAAACTAATGAGTGAATGAAGAGTAATAAATTAGTATAATGATTGAGAAGTTTAGAGATTAAAATAAGGTTTAAAAGAGGAACTCTTAAAAGTTATAAAGTGATTTTTAAAGAAGAGATTTTTATATTTTTAATGGTTTTGAAATAATAGATTTATTGGATTAGAGAAATTGTGCTCAATATATTTATAATAGTTCATATGAGTTTTTATTAAAAATTTAGTCTAGGATTAAAATTTAAGAATTAGATTATAGTGTCCAAAGAGAATAAAAAAAGGAGGAAGAAGATATACATGAGAAGGCACAAGTGCACATGCGTGAGGTTCAAATAAGTAGATCAGAGAGCCACCACATGGTGAAACAAAATAGTGTTTGGTTGTGTGTGTATAAGTATGAAAATCTAACCCACTACTTATGATCGAGTGATGTGTGTATCATACTAGTTTATAAAGTAGAGAGAGACATAAAAAAGGTTTGTGGGATAACATTTCAAAAGTGTAACTATTACTATACATAAAATATGGATACATCACATGCCATGTGAGTTAAATAACTATGCTCTGATTTGAGATGCATTCGACCTTGGAACTCTAGGTTCCTACATGATGAGGGTACTATGTTTCACTATCTTCATGATCCTTCTTGCCTCATGGATGTGGATTTATTAATATTTTGGATCATGTGAGTATCAAATAAAAAATGTACATAGATAGATATACCATGTACTTTGGAGCTTCAATCGAATTATAGGTTTAGGGTAGGTTGACCGAACACACGAATTGAAGGAACAAAAATGTACAAATGAATGGATGGTGAGAAATTGACCATAAGAGACCATCATAGTCAACCTCGATCATCTAAAATTACCAGCAGAATACAACCTACCACAACATTCAGATCGACCACAAAAGTGATATATAGTAAGAGCTACCATGAGTTATGGGTGAATCAATCATGTTACATACAATGGAATGAATTAATAGTTTATGACCATTTTAGAATATGGTAATTATGAGATAAGTTCTTGATGTGACCTCCTGAGATCATACCAAGAATTCTGCTATTGGTATTGACATGAGCATTCAAATGAGGCCAACATTCACATAAAATCGAGAAACCAAGCATGATTTTTTTCAGGCATGAGAGAGTCTACGTGTTAAAGAAGATTCTATAAAATTTGTAAAGGAGAGTTAGAAATATAGATACATGTATACAAATTCACATACATACATTTGAATCAAAAACTTAAATGAAAATGTTGTATTCTTGTGTATAATGAGATTCTAATATTTAGTGAAATCCACAAATAATTTTCACCATAAGAGAACCATGATCCTTTAAATATTCAAGCATAATATAATTCATAATTGAGTAGCTCTATCCATGTTCATATTCATTCCATATTCTGGTTTTATACTGATGAAAAATTTGTGGAGAAGAAGAGAGTGAAATTATTTGAAACTACATGGAAGAAATACTTGAATGAGTTTTAGGTGAGATGAATATTTTGATATGAAGATTGGAAAGGAAATAGATGATTCAAAAGGTACTATAGAAGTATCATAATGTCAGTTCAGTGAGAAGATAGAGAATGTGCAAAGCTAATAATCTATTTGTTGTCTGATTTATTAGGAAATTATTTAGAATGGTTTTTATGAATTTCAGTTTAGTTGTTTTGAGAATGAGATATAAAGAATATGAAGGAGATCTAAAGCTTTCGAAAAGACTATATAACCGAATAATTTGGAAAATAATGAAAAAATAGAATGAAATAAAAATGATAAAGTAACGTAATTTTTGTTATTTCACAAGAGACAATCATTCTAGGAAAAAAGAATATGTGGATTATGGGGGAAACCCCATACAAAAAACAGTGAGAAATTAATTTTTAGATTATGGGAATGTAAAAAGTGCTTGAAATAATTCCTAGTGACCTAATTATGTATAATACATGATAAATGGAGTGATGTATCATGGATATTTCAGCAAACCGAGAGCTTTCTTCTAAAAGATATTCCAAATAACCATCTCTCAAAGAAAGATAAAAAAGGACCCAATCTTGTGTTGAGAAGTTAGATTATCTAGGTATCAAAGTTAAATTAAGAATAAGATATTCATGTTAAAACCACTTTTTAAGAAGCTTGGGAAGAAAAAAATTGGATAGGGATGACCTGTTGTGTATGGTTTAATTTATTAGTATTTAGGAACTTAAATAATGATAGAGAGATGTTGGGTTTAGCGATCACACATTCTCATTGAGTGAGACAACCAGGTGATAATATTTAGTAGATGTTATATGAAGATATTTTCGGGTAGTGACTAAGATTCAGAGTATTTATAAAGACTTTATATTATTCCAAGAAGCCACTTCTAAGAATAAAGAGACTTATATTATTTATGGATGTGCATGATGTGTAGATCTACTAATATACTTCCACAATGGAATTAAAAGGAACTATTTCATATATATGTTGGTACTCCATAAAACCTGTTTGACTTCGAGTATGTAGAGAGATCATGGTACTTCTCTATAAACAAAATGAGAATCTACTGAAGGAATTATTATATGAGGAATGTATTTATAAGTATAGTAAGACTCTTGCAGTGACGGTGTGAGAAACACTAATCCCATTGTTGTCACCTTGATTATAGTGATGAATCCTTGATTTGGGAGAGAAACTAATCAATTCAATGAGTAGGTGTTAATACCAAAACTTTTAAAAATATTGTGTGATCATTCTATCACTTGTATTTTTATACATGAAGTTGATTATTACTTGGTAAAATAGTAATTTATCCATTTTCACTAACTAATAAAAATGGATAAATTACCTGTGGGGGTTAAAGATTCATTAGAGAATTTTTAATTGGTAAAAATGAGTAAACCCCTAATAAGCCCACTCTATGATTATTTCAGAAATCATAATTGGAATATAAGATATGATTATCTTAGTCACCCCATTAAAAAACACCATATTATATGCATACAATCGACCCAACTCATCAATAGAGAAGAAATCCCAGATTAGTAGATTATATAAAATCATCATGAAATGGTACATGATAACACAAATGACATCATTGTGATTATATGACCACAAAAATCCAATAATTAATTCCATTAACATTTAATATCACTTCCAATTGGGAATCAGTAATGGGAGAAGAAGTCTTTTGGGCCACTAATACTTAGCTTTTACCTACCGATCGATAAGGCATTATGAAATGAACCTTGATATGTCCTTCTTCATTATGAGCCACCAATAATACCTCAAATATTTTTTATTCATCTTTCCAAGAATAGAGAAAAAAATCTATGTAGATAAATGTGAATTAGACATCATCTCCTGGTGTATAATTATAGGTACTACCATTCGACCCCACAGTTAGAGAATATGATTCCCTTCAAGGGACCAATAAGGTGGTGAATTCCGACAATATATATCATCCATAATCATAACATAATCTTATTTAGATAACTAATTATATTTATTCCTATTTATGAGTGAGTATATAATAATAAAAGATATCAAGGTCACTCTACCTTGATACACTTGTACATCAAGGCACATCTCACTTAAGAGGGTCATTATCTTCTACACATCACTAGGCACATACACCCCCTTTCCATGTTTCAACCTACTCAACACCAGAACTTTGATGTTACCTTTACTAGGGGTATATTCTATCTCAAGGTTGAAATACTAAAGGAATTTGACTCAACTCTTCTATTAATGTTTTGATTCATTCTAAGAGTATATATACTTCAGGCGCTTATGGTCATTGTTGATGATCACAAAATGAAAATACAAAGGAAAAAATAATCAACATGCGACCACCTTTGTACTGCAAGATTTAAATTGTATGCATCACTGAGTGACCACCTATGTACCATACAGTTTAGAGATGAAGGATCACCACATAACCACCAATGTATCATGTAGTTATGAGATGAGAAATTATTGCACAGTTTCCTACCCACCATTTGGCTATGAGGGGAAACTTCACCCCTCTACCACCTACCTACTTCATGAAATTAATGAATGAAGAATGTGTGGTCCAAATATGGAATATATGATCACAAAACCACCAACTAACCATGTTATTTTAAGGTTTACAACTATGTCGTCACCCCAAAAATGTGTAATGATCCTGTTGGGTGGACCTCTAAACCAACACCCTCAAAATCATGCATTAACTATGTGGATTAATATTGATAGTGTGATTTTTATATGAGGGCCCCAAATCCTTTCACTCACCATAAAATGGTTTCCCATCATCCTTCTTCCATGTGAGTATTGAATTTGATTTCAATTGGTTCAATATTTGTTTAGTGCAGTGCTGATGATGCTTGGAGGATTTTGATGGAATCATACTAAGGAATTGAATATAATTCTTAATAAAACATCAATTTATGTCCATATTATGTTTAAGGGAATTATATATTTAATAGAAATGGTTCATGGGGATAAAATTTTAATAACTCATGTGTAGAAGGTCAAGACACCATGGCATTAACTAATTATAATGATTGTTATGATGATACTAAAAGAAATCAAATAAATGTATTTTTTGATTAAGGTGATATTTTTTTAATGTTTTTATAAGTGTTTATGTCGATTATAAGGCACAAAAGGCACATAAGTTTGATGAAGTGGATCTAAAATAGTTTGAGTGATGGTTTTAATTTTATAGATTCATGTAAGGTACTTTTAAAATGTTTTTATATTCCACTTAGTAGATTATGTTACAAATATAGAATTCTACAATCTTGATTCTACAATCATGATGAGTGCTACCATGAATGTGAATTTAGAGTTTATTTATTTTTTGACCAATATAAGAGAATGCCGGAACATTGTAGAATGATACAATATAGTAGAATTCTACTTCATTTATAAAGTGAACCACATAAAGGAATACTATATCATAGCCAAAGTGAACTATGTATGAAAATTTTAGCCATATAGGGAATTCATTTAGGCATTTTAAAATTATTTAAGGGATTTTAAAAATCCAAAATTTAGGAAAATAGAAGGTCTACATGGAAGAGATGCATGAGTTCAATTTTATGGAGATATGGAATGATTTTATAGAATAAATATTTGAAGAGAATAATCTATGGTGAATAAAATAATATGTAGAGGACAACTTATGAGTTACTGAGTCCACCATGTATTTAAAAATAGTGATATTTGAGGATTTTTTTTATATTCAGTTATTTAAATATCACATGAAAGAATGTAGAATGAGTTTTTATGAGGTTTAAAATATGATTTTAATAATAATTTAAAATAGGAATACATCCAAATTTTTTTTGAAAAATTTTAATGGTTTAAGGTCACACCTATAAATGATTGAGAAGGTTCAAAATACCAATTGAAAACAAATATTCACTTAATATATTTACCTAATTATAAATATATGTAGTTTGTGTAAAAATATGATGTGAATAGAGAAATAATTAAGAACTTATATACATAGTGTGAAGATATTTTTGAGATCCTGATACAAATAGTATCGATGATATAAGAAGGTTAGATAAATATAAGAGTTCAGGAAAGAGACATACCTTAGTATTCAAAGATGTGTAAAAATTAGATCACACTGAATATGGAAGGAGTTTTGAGACCCATATATTGTATTTGGAGTAGTCGATGATGATCTTGGAGGTGTGAAGAAGAAAACTTGATCATAAAGTGTCATAGAAGAGGATCATAATAATAATAAAGTTATCTTTTTACTATAGAATAAACATGAAGAAGAAGATCTTGTAACTGGGTTGTATAACTAGTTTTTGAAGAGGCTCCTGGATGTAGTGTCTTTCCATTTGAGGAGAAGAAGGATGGTTGGGGTGTCTAAGAAATCAAGGAATAAGAGTTAATTTATTTTTCATACAACCAAAGATTACTAAAGGATTAATTTCTATGGTGTATAACCATTTTCTTCCTGATACACTATAATTGATAGTAAGGTTATAGTGGAGAATCCATGTTGGGAAATTTAATAGTCATGGCAAGGAGAATGATTTTGTACTAAACCTTAAAAATACCATGTGTTGATCTCTTTATTTATAATTACACATAATGTGAGGTTCTCAGATATTATTGAATGGACTAAAAACTCTAATAAGTTCAAGTGGTTAAAAGATAGAGAAGATGAATTCATATAATCTTAACACTGCTGATTTATCCCTCCCCTTTCAATGGTACCTAACTTGTATTTGGTCCCTATAGTTGGTATTATATTTCAAGGCACACTTTAAAGATCCTAAAATAATTTTAAGATATGGAGAGTCTTAACTTATCCATTATTCAAGGTGTTCCCACATTTTATAGGAAGAATTATTATAGTTAGAGTAATATGATGCAAAAATATATCATATCACTTGTGTTGGGGATGAGTGATACTACAACATTGGGGTTTCCACCTATTACTTTAGGTTATTCCTTGACTCAAGTCGAAAAGAGAAATTTAGAGCTACAAAGAAAAGATAAAAATTCAATCTAGATGTCTTTATCAGAAATGTTTTACACAAAGGTCAAGAGCCTCCATATTTCCAAGGAGACCTGTAAAAAATTAAGAAGCAACTATGAAGGAAATTTCATTTTTCATGGAATCCAAAATTCATGTTTGGAGGTTCAAATTTGATGATATCAAAAAAGTGGATGATGAGACAATTTATGAGTAATTTAGAAAGGTCAATTAAATTTTAAGAAACATATAGGTTTTGGGGAGAAGAGAGAATATTTAATAATTGTAAAAATATTTACAAAGAACTTTCCAGAATGATTTGATTAAAAAGTATCATCCCTCAAAGAAAGATAATATATGACAATTGATGAGTTACAAGACATACACACAGATTTTGAGATAAGGAATGGTCCAACCATCAAGAATAATGAAAAATATGAAATAGCCTATGAGGTCCTGAGAATAGTAATAATCAATGACAAGGAATATTCTGAATTAAGTAATTCAGATGATAGGGGGGAGATGAATTTAACAAGATTGTTTATCTTATTTTAAAAAATATCCAAAAAGTAAATGGAAGGGAAAAAGGAAAAAATCACCAAATATTGGGAATTATGTTATTCTTGTAAATTTTAAATATGAATATCCAATGAAGAAATAATATGAAACTGAATTTGATGAGGATGATTCAAAGGATCAAAAAAAAGAAAAATCATAAGAATAAAAAGAAATTTTCCAGTAGTAAGAAAGAGAGTTTGGTGGGAAAACTAGAGAAACCTGATTCATTATCAAGTAGCTCCTCATAAATTGAGATAAAATTCCTTACTATAGTTGAAAAAGGTTTTGATATATATAGCATTGATGATGATATAGAGAAATGGATAGAGATAGAGTTTTAGTTAAAAGTTGAGCTAGAATCTTGTTTTGAGGATATTTCGAAGAATTTAAATGATTAAAAGATATTGGTAAAGGAGAAGAATTAAAATTCTTGTGAAAAGAATGAAACAATAAGGAAATAAGAAGTATATGTAGAGGATATAATGAAGCACAATATTAGAGAATTTTAATAAGAGTATATTATTAATGATCTTAAAGAGTAGATAATAATGAAAGAAGAATAAATTTTTGATACACAATTTATATGTGTCACTATTTAACATAAGATGAATAATGAAAAATTAGGATTCAACAAATTAGTTGATATCAAATGAGAGTATTCTTAAAATTTTGAGAAAAATATATAAAATAACAAGGTAAATCTTCACCTAACTAGATTGAAAACACATATTTTTTTTTCTAAAATATTTTTGGTGAAAATAGGAAAATTGAGTAGGTTTAGATCCAGAAGAATGGGAGGAAATCATTCACAAATAATTTATAAAGAGATCAATTAATAGGATGAATACCCCTAAGAAAAAAGATGACTTACTTTGTAATATTAAAATAACAACACAAATCAGGATAGATCTGAAGAAATTATAGAAGGTAAATGTTTCCATGTTTTAACAAGTACTGAGGTATTCATGGACACAAATCCCATTGTTAATGGTTTAATATGTATTTTATTATAATTAGACAAAAATATGAAGAGTTTTAATGAGAATCTAGGAAAAAATATTTGGGGATATAACCTGTAACCAGATATGAACTAAACTGTTTATAAAATATTGAAATCAAATATTGGAAGTATTATGTAGAAGATGCAGTTTGGAAGGTCAGAAGGTCGAGGGATGCATGATATGGTTGGAGGGAGAAGTACCCAATGTGGTGAAAGGGAATAGATTTTAAAAGATAAATAGTGGTAATTATTTTAAAAAATATTAGGTTGATGAGATTGTCTTAAATGAGTTCCTAGTTTTTTTCCAAATTAATTGAAATTGATTAAACAATTGGGAAACTGAAACAAATACTGAGGAAAAGAGGAAAAACTTTCTAATATAGCGAGGACATGATACATCATGTGGAATCCACTAGTGGTGACCTAAAAATTCAAAATAAATGTGATAGATTTATGAAAAATGGTCATGGTTGAACTAATTGATAGAATACATTATATTTCCAATAAGAGACAACAAATAATTCCATTCATGAACAAGGGAATGATGTATCCTTGAAAAAAAGTTGAAGAAAAATTTTCCACAACAAGAATAAGCTCAAGGTATGGAAGAAAAAATGAAATATGTTGAGACGCAAAACAAATGGGAGAGTTCAATTTTTTTCCAATGATGATATGAGAAGAAAAGAGTCACCTAGGTTGATAGGAAGAACTCAGTCTAAATATTTCACATGTGGCACAAAAAGGTATCTACTTATTCTTTATTCTTGTTACTTAATTATTCTAAATTATAGGGAATTGAATGATAATGTTTTAGGGATGCAAACACAATATATAATATTTTCATGGATTAATAAGAAAATACAAACTCAATATTATTTTGGAAAAGAGTTCATACTTTGAGGGGGAAAATCATGAGAATAACTGTTATCCTTTCATTTCGAGTAAATATTGAATTTTTGGATTGATTTGATAATAAAAACGATTTTTTTGACAATCACATTTACATACCTATTTTTTGATTTTACTGAATATTATTTTGAAGGGGGAGTGCTGGTTGATTATATAATTAGTTAAAGGAGATGTTATATAAAATTTTCATAAATTATTTTGATGGTTTTCTGAGATGGGTGTAGGTTAAATATTTCTTAGTTTATCCCAGGATTAACATTCATGTAAAATATATCATTTTGTACAAATTTTCCTTAAATTACACAAAAAACACTCAAGGACCATAATATTTTATTTCCTTCGGAAACTTGGAAACATAAACACCTGCCCATATGTGATCTATTTCATATCCTACAATGTTATTCACAACTATCACCCTTCTTAGAAATATTATATATAATATATTTCTTCATAACCTGTAGAAATAAAACATAAGAAATGGTGAACTGAGATTCTCAATAAGGGTAAAAAGGGGTCATACATAAGCATAACATGAGCATAAGGTTTTGGGAAAATTATTATCAGATGTGAAAAACATACCATGTATATCCAAGATCACAATAATTAATCATGGTATAAACATTGTCACTTAATAAGACATGAATCATAATAAAATCAAAGAATATCATCCATAAGAGTATAAAATTGGTATAAGGTATGGAATTTGTTGCATACATATAATCATAGAATATAATTTCCATATTGTTAAAGTCTCACTGCTAAGGCCACCATAGCATATAATTCCCATTACTAAACTGAGTTTATTCCTCATTCCAACATTGTCTTACCGAATTGGATTCACTCCTCATTCCCGCCATGTCTTACTATATTGGGTTCACTCCCCATTACAACCATATGCATCTCATGAGATATATAAATATTTATTTAACTCATTTGAGGGAGATATAGGTCCCACCAATCACTTTATGAAAACCATCCATATTCATTCCATAAGATCATAAAAAATCTTCATATAATGACCCATGAAATGATGGGGGTATCATAAAAATTTTATTAATTTATAAACTATGGAAAATATATTTGGATAATAATCATTCCACCATATAATAATCTTGAAAAATAAATGGGTTTCCTAATAATATTTTCAAGTGATAACCTCTGGAAGTGAAACAGGTTTCATAAAGAACATATAATCATAAACACAAACAATTAAAAGAAAGGATAATAATGGTATCCATGGATCATATCCATAGTAAGGATTAGGTAAAATCAACAGATGAAATATTATATTTAAAATTATTTCTATTGATAATTTAAAACATTTCTTGAGGAAAATATCCATTCCTCTTTCAAAAAACACATTTTAAAACATAAAACATATTGAAACCATATTTCTTTCAAAATAACCATGAAAAATTATAAAAAGTCATTAAAAATAATTTTAAACAATCATTAAACCATAAAAAATGATCAATAATTTTTTCTTTGAAAAACATCTATGAATATTATATATTAATCATTGAAAATCATTTAAAACACTTTGTAAAACATAAATCATTTTCAAAATGCATTTCCTTGAAAATAAAAATTGAAACTTAGGAAGGAATCATTTAAAATAATTCCAAAAAATATTTAAAAAATAAAACACTTTCTAACCCTTTTTACATGAAAATGATCTTTAATTGTAATTTATAACATTTCTGAAATATTTTTAGAAAACATGGGTTTGGAAGAAAATGGATTTTAAATCGAAGGGAGAAATAAAGTTATATTTTCTTAAAAATATTTTCTCAATTTTTGTAAGTACAAAATGGTGGAAAAATGGTAACCATATTTGAATATATAATTAATAACCATTGGGGAAAAATATTTGTTATAAATATTGAGATGTAGATCATGATATTTCCATAGTGGAGACTTAATCATAAACAATCTTGATGAATGAGGCGATTGTAACGTAAAATATTTACCAATTTGGTGACATTGAATCATAATTCCCATGAATGAATAAGGAAAAATAATAATTAAAATATCATGGGGATAAATAAATTCATGATATTATAAGTCAAATGGTCTGTATATACACATCGTGAAGGGATACAAGTGCATAACATAACATACATCTCAAAGAAGGAAAATTGAGACAAAATCCCTTATCATTTTGGTAACTTTTTAATCGTGAACCCCGTGAAATATAAATCCTAAAATGGAAATTTAAATACCAATAATTATTTTTAGAATAATCATAAATAAAATCATTGTCAGTTTACACACCATATAAATGAAATAAGTGGTGAACATGGCATGTGTCTCACTGAAGTAAAATGTGAGACAAAAATCCCTTGCTACTTGAGTAAATTTTGAATTGTAAGACCCATTAAATAATAAAATAAATAGAATAATTATTTATCATTAAATAATGTATAATATTGATATATAATTTTATAAGTTATTATGCACACCACACAAAATAAATGAGTGGTGAATATGACACAAGTCTCTCAGAAACAAAAGTGAGAGTAGAAATCCACTTACATTATGTATTGACTTGTATCATCCTATTAAAACCTCAAGTATAATAAATATAGGTTTATTATAGATATATTAAAGAACCATGTTCATATATATCATACCATATATGATTTTCCTATTCCCTTTATTACCTTTTTATGAACAATTACATGTTAATGTTATGTTTTGGGTAATGACCACTTTAATTTTTGTATATGTTTTGATTTGTTATATTTTTAGTCTTATTAAATTCATCATGGTCCCATAATATCAATAATTATATACATGATATAAATATCACATTTATTTAGTATATATATATATATTAATCCATAAAATTTAGTGATCGCTAATGTAGTACACCGTTCACGGTTATGGTTGGCCGTACATTCCCATGAACGATGTTTTTAATTTTCTCTTTGGGTTGAAATGAAGAAAATTAAATGAAATATATTATCATTATAGAATCATATTTATTTATATACATATAAATTATTTATCAAACCCATCCTTAATATATTTGATGCATAGAGTGAATGAATCACATATCTTCACAAGGCTGTAGTATGACATACACATAAACTACGTTATCGTATTCCCCAAAATGTATATTATGAAGGTATGCATGATATCAAAGTTATAGAATCATAATAAAATCATAAATAACATATATATAATATAAAAAAAATAAATCCATTATTATAACCATATCTGATAGGGGGTAATGTATAAATGAAAGACATCAGTTCGTGAGGTAGTAGTCCACCATACACATGAACAATGATTTCATCACCCAATTGATAGAAGTATGTAACTTTGTAAGTTATACCCTTAACATAAAACAACTCAATATATATATATATATTATATTGGTTTTTATATAATCATGATATGATAATAATTGAAGGGGTTTGAGGTAGAAATAAAACAAAAAATGGTTGTTGATGAGAACTACCTATTCATCAACTATCCTCATTCGGATTTCAGTAAAATCCTTACTAGGTTAGCTTTATACCAAAAATAATTCTTCTAGGATTCGGGGAGGAAAATTTGGAAGTGATTTGGGTAGGTATTGAATGATACAAATAGGTGTGCATGTAGAGGAAGAGATGTGAAACAGTGGCCTTTTATAAGTTAGGTGAGTGTTATTTTTTTAAAATACAAAAGAAAATTTACTATCAGGTGGTCTCCATTACCTCATGTGGGTAGAAAATAGATTAATAATATAGTTGATGGATGAATATGTTTATATAAAACTCCACCACTATAAATAAACACTTTTTCTATCATGTTATTTCTCTGTCCTTATGTTTACTTAATATTATCCTTATTGTTTTTACCTTGGTAACTAGTATTTTTTTATTTATCTAGTTAATTTTTAAATTAAGAGTCATATTAAAAATATATTTATTAGATAATTAATAAATACTGATTCTAGATATGAAATTTTTTTAAAATAAAAATATAATTTGTGTGGAATATTAATTTTGACTAAAATGCATGTAATGCACAACACTCCTTTTTAACCTTAATCATGATAATTAATTTTAATTATTTTCCCTAATAATTATAGTCAAAAATTAATTTGATATTATTATATAATATAGATTATTATTATTAAAAATATTAAATCAATTTTTTCGAATTACATTTACATATGTTTTAGAATTTAATTTAAAATTAAATCCCACAGACGTGATGAAAAATATGGGTTTTAAAGCGAAAATGACCAAAATTTTATATTGTTTTTATATAAAATTTCAAAATATAATGTTTAAAATGAAAAAATAGATTAATATATGTATAATATTACTAAATAAAATTTTAATCCAATTTATAATATAATTAATCTTTATAAATAAATTAAATAAAAAGCATGTTTTCAATTAAAATCCAGTATTTTTAACCATTCATCCAAAAATGAATACTTTCATAATAAAATACCAATAATAGAACAATAAGATAATTTTTTGTATTATTATTTCAAAAATAATTTTTATTTAAAAAAATTATTTTTCTAAAAATTTCAAAAATTAATTTAAATAATGTTTAGAAAAATAATAAAAAATAATTTTTTTGGAAAATAATATTTTTGAAACATATATTCTTTACCCAAAATTGAATAAAATTTTATCAATATGTTTTCTTTATGTAAAAAAATTATACATAATATTTAATTTTTTTACTATTCCAACCTCTTGGTTTATTAGATAGTTTATAACAATCATGATTAAATAACTATATTAATAATATATTTTGGTTTTGTTAAAACTCAGTGTTGCATGTAGCGCAAATGTATCGTGGTGTTATGTGTAGTGGAATATTAACTTGGGTTTGTGTGAAACACAATATAATCTCAATATTTAGTTTATTAAATAAAATAATATAGGTAAAATTAAATTTGGTTGAAAAAAATATTTCATGAAATCTCTGGATGTTACATTCTATCACCCATAAAATTAATTTCTGCCTCAAAATTCATCTAGATTATCAATGGTTTAAAACTTCAAAATTAATTCAATAAATCCCACATAATAAAAAGGGTAAATAAATAACATTATTAAAAAAGAGAAATGTATGTGTGTAATTCATCTAGAATAACTTATACCATGTTTTCAAATGGGAGAACATAGGAGGAATGTGAAAACATTGACATAGAAGAGAAAAATAACACCCAAAAACATATAGAGAGTGATAGAAAACATCAATCACAAGAATATTGGAAATCTAGTGTAGGAAAAACACTATAAAACCTTAAAATAAAGATGCATTAAAAATATCATTGACATCATAAATAATTATTAAAATATGATAACATTTTATTTCAAGATCTTTATCCTAATGTTGAAGGATTTTCATATACATAATTGATTTCAATCCATTTAATAAGAAAAATTTCATCCTTTAGTTGTCCATTGATAAATTTAAACTTCATATCTTTCTATATGAAATGATGTAGAAATTTTTAGGCCTGAATCACTAATTGGATAATAAGATTCATGAATAGAAGCCTAATTCATTCATTCTATCAAAATGGTTAGTACAGATTATCCAATATGCATAAATATTCATATGGTGAAGTAATCCCTAAAAAATCATCAAAATATCAACTTCAATCATTATATAAATGGTTAACCTTATGAATCATTCAAAAGATTAAAATCCAAAAAAAATTAGAAATAATGCCACTAAATTTCCAAAATCAACTAATCTTTAATACCCCATACAATATGGAGTGGATCTTGATTTTTACATACCAAACATATGGATACCTTCATCCTTTATTCTCTTTAAACATGGTATAACATGAATTATCATAAAACCTTACTGAAAATATACATGCCTATTTATTCCTTACACTGATTATTGGATATGTTACTATGAACTGTATCAATGATAGTATAAACCACTTTATCCACAAATAATTAATAATTAACATTATAATGAGTATTCTCTAATTTAATTATTCATATCCAACATCTATTTATCATGACATCATTATCTCAACTTCCCGAACATATTAATGGTAATCTTCCAGTAATCAAAATATCACCTTTCCATTAAATCACTTTTCTAGTCCATCAATACCATTTAACATATTCTTGTGAATCCATAATTAAAAATGTATAATAAAAAATCCTTATATATCTAATGATTTTTATAACATAATACATGAATCACAATACAAAAACACCTCAATCATACCACTTCCATCTCAAACCATTATATGTGATTCACCATCTTATTCCTTAATACCCCTTTCCTTTCATATGTAATTTATACTCTCATCATCAACATTCATAAATCAATTACTCAAACATCATTGCTTATTTTATTCACATGATTTACCATTTGGAATTTATTTTCATAATTCCTAAACGATACACATTTAAAGAATGAATCCATTGATAATACCATAGGAAGACCAATATTCCCATCCATTGCATTAACTAAACATTTCATTTTACCATTGTATTTACTTTCGTTGTTTCATTCTTTTCCACAGTAAAAACATATTCTCGTTCCTCTAAGACACCCACTTGAGTGTTTCTTACCACATTTTTGACACAATAGAAACTGAATACTCTTTCCTATATGGTCTCCATTACCAAAAATCTCAGAAAACTCTTTTATTCTCTCATTTAGTGAGTCTAAGAGTTGGTTAATGTACAAATTATTAATAATGTTCCATGAAAACTGATTAAGAATAATCAAATTTTCCATCACTCTAATCATCAACTCATTTAGCATCTCATCAAAAAAATTTCTTTCACATTCAATGTCATCCCAGTTCCTTAAAGTTCTCTCCATTTAATAAATATAAATATCATAGTGTGAGAAAAACTAATAATAATGAAAAACCACATATTCTTGAAAAATAATTTATAGGATATCTAAATCATGATAACTTATTTTTAATCTATGACACCATAGGATTATCATAGGCCATTCATATTCATCATCTATTTAAATCATTTATAATGGTTTATAAAGAGTTTGTAAATTTTCAAGGCATATTCCCTTGTAGTTTCAAACTAGGTGCGCAATAAGGCTTGTTTTCATGCACCAGTTCCCGATTGAGTCTCACTCAATATGGTGTTTTCAAGGTAGTTTCCCCTAGTTATATCTATGATAGATCCACATCCACTTGTAGTATCTAGACATGGATGTAATTTATTTGAAACTACTCCCAATAATTTACCAAAATTCCAGGATATTTTCTTATTCTTTGAATCATCCTGGGACTTATACTTAGATACATCCCAAGATATATACATAGAAATATCTCAAGAAATATCACAAATGTTTTATCATTCTATATTCAAATGGTAAACTAAAACTTCCCATTAATAACAACTAATGTGACCCCAAATTAACATACATGAACACTACATATTTTTTTATGAATATTCAGTACATTAAAAAAACACATGAGGCCCATAATAATTTAGTTCCTTTAGAAAATTAGAAACAAAAACACTTGTCCATAACTGTTCTACATCATATATGACTATGTCCTTTACAACTATCACCCTTCTTAGACATATTATACATAATACATTTCTTTATAACTTGGGGAAAGGAAACATATTAAATGGTGAGATTAGATGCTCAATAAGGGTAAATAAGGGAGACATGTAAGTATAAAATGAGCATAATGTCATGATTACATGAGAATGAGATTTGAAAAGCACAACCTTCATATCAAAGATCACAATATTGAAACATGTTATAAATATTGATAGTTCACAGGAAATGAATCACAAAGAAATCAAAGAACATGAGCCATGAGAGCATAATATTTGTATAAGACATGAAATTTTTGGCATACACATAATAATATAAAATCATTTCTTTATTATTAAAGTCTCACTACTAAGGCCATCAGAGAGTAAAATGTCCTTTACTAAACTGAGTCTACTCAGTGTTCCAGACATGTATCACTAAACCGGGTTCACTCCCCATTACATCCATGTCTTTCGGTATCATATTCAGTCCACATTCCATCCATGTATATCACATGATATATATAAATCAATACCCAATTAATTGGAGGTAAATATAGATCCCACCCATCACATAATTAAAATCATGCATATGTGTTTTACAAGATCAAAGAAATTAATCATATCATAACCCATGAAATGAAATGGGTATTATAAAAATTTCATCATATCATAACCTATTAAAAATATACAGGATTCATAATCATTTCATTATTAAATAAACCCTGAAAAGAAGTAGGATTCATAATCATTTTATCATGGTATAACCCATGTAAGAGAAATGGTTTCATAAACAATATGCAATCATAAAGACAAATCATGAAAATAAAGGTAAATAATGATATCCTTGGATTATATCCCCAATATGTCATAGGTAACATCAATAGATAAAATAATATATATAAAATTATTTTGGTCAATCATTTAAAAATTATCCTGAGGAAAATGTCTTTTCCAATTTGAAAACATCTTTTTAAAACATAAAATATTTGGAAAACCATTTTCTTTTTAAATAACCTTGAAAATATATATAAGAAGATTTGAAAATCATTTGAAACACTTTTATAAAATTAACCATTTTCAAAATCCTTTAATTGTAAATAATTGTTTAAACTTATAAATAAATATGTTAAAATCATTTAAAACACTTTTTAAAATAGAAAAAATTTTTAAAATCATTTTATTTGAATATAAAAAATGAAATTTATAAATGAAGATTTGTAAATCATTTAATTTTTTTAAACAATACTAAATTTTCAAAATTATTTTACATGAAATTAATATTAAAATATAATTTAAAACATTTTTTAATTTTTTTAGAAAACAAGGTTTTCGAAGAAGACATATTTCTAACCAAAGGGAGAAATAAAGTCAGATTTTATTAAAAAAATTATAAATCGACTTAAGTAAAAAAGAGTGGAATAAGGATATAATTAAATAAATATATATAAAATAAAAAATTTATAATGAAATTAATGAGAATTATTGATATGTAGATCATGAGTTTTTAACATTGGAGACTTAATCATAATTAATCCCAATAAACGAGGAGACTGTAAAATATAATATTTACCACTTTGGTAACATCGAATCATAATCCCCACGAAGGTATAACCTAAAATGGAACTTAAAATATCATTAGAATAAATAAATTCATGATATTTCAAGTAAAAGGTGTTGTATATACACCTCATGAAAGAATATTGGTTCATAACAGAACACATGTCTCAAAGAAAGAAAATTGAGACAAAATTCCCTTATCGACTTGGAAACTTTTGATCCATAAAACTAATGAAAGAGAGATACTAAATTGGATAGGTAAGTAAAAATAATTATCAATTTCATAATAATAAAATAGATTAAGGGAAATTATATGCACCATATAAAAGAATTAGGTGCTGAACATGGCATGTGTCTCACAGAAGTAAAAACGTAGACATAAATCCCTTACAGCTTGAGTAACTTTTAAATCATAATACCTTTGAAATAATAACATCAATAAAAACATTAATTATAATTTAATGAGATAAAATAATGATATATTAGTTCATATTAAAGTATATATACCAAATAAAGAGACTAGTGGGGAATATTTCATAAGTCTCTCAGAAATAAAAGTGAGATTAGAAATCCCCTTACCTTTTGTCTTGAATTCCAGAATACTCATTAAAAACTATTTTATAATAAATATAAGATTATAATAAATATATTATATAAAAAATATTAATATATATCATAATATATATTATTTTCTTATTCCTTTTTGTTTCATGTTTATTAACAATTCCATGTTAATGTTATGTTTTGGGTAATAACGACATTGTTTTTTATAAATGTTTTGATTTGTTATATTTTTGGTATTTTTACTTTGATCATGGTTCCATAATATAAAGAATGAAAATTATGATATAAATATAAAATATATTCAATATATATTTATTCATAGTAATCTATAAAATTTAGTGAAATGAAATGAAATATACCATTCTTAGAGATAGTAGAACATACGTATGCTTGAATGTTGTTTTTCATTTTCTTATTTGGTTGAAAGAAAGAGAATTAAATGACATATATTATAATTTTAGAATCATATTTATGTAATATATAAAAAATATATATTAATACCATCCTGAATACATTTCATTTAAAGTGTGAACAAATCATATTGCTTCACGTGGCGATAGTCCACTGTACTCACGAACGACACTATCATATTACCACAAAATGGAGAGTATGAAGGAATGCATGATATAATAATTAAATAATAATAATAATATCATATTTAACATATATATAATATTTAAATAATAAATCCATTGTTTTTAAGATCATTGGTAGGTGTAAATGGAAAAAATTAATAACATCGGTCACAAGACAATAATCCGACGTACATATGAATGATGATTTCAAAACCCATTTGATGTTAGTGTGTGAAGTTTTAGTTCATAAAATTAACATAAAAAAATCTATATATATATATATATATTATACTATGGTTATTATATAATCCTGATATATTAATAATTTATGGGGTTTGAGGAAGAAATAAAAAAATGCTCGTTGAGGAACATTAATACTTCTTTGTGTATCCTCTTTATATTTTCATTAAATGACATCATAGGATGGATTTATACCCAAAATAAGGCTTCTAAGATGAGGGTATGGAATTTGGGAAGTGATTTCATCATTTATTTCTTGAAACCAGAGGTGTGAAGGTGTGAGTAAGAGAGGAGATTGGATTTCCATTTATATGTGAGGTGAGTGGTATTTTTTTAAATACCAAAAATTATTCACTATTTGGAGGTATCCCCACCTCATGTGTCTCAAGAATTTATTAATGGAGGGAGGGGATGATTTTTTTGATACAAAACTCTACTACTCAAATGAAACACGTTTTTGATCAACTTATTTTTTAGTTCTTATATTTACTAAATTTTATCCTTATAGTTTTTACGAATGTAACTTGTATATTTTTATTTACCTAGGTAATTTATCTTTTAAGAAGAATATTAAAAATATATTTATTAGATAATTTATTTCTACTTTTTATTTTTATGAAATATAATTTATTAAATAAAAATCTTATGTCTAGGGATAATTAATTTTTTCTCAAACACATGTAATGCACAAAACCCCATTTTAAACAAAATTACAGTAATTAATTTTAACTATTTTTACTAATAATTATAGTAAAAAATTAATTTGACCTTATTAAATATTATAAAACATTCTTCCAAAAAATATGGAATCAATTTTTACTAATTCCATTCACATAAGTGGAAGAAATTAAATTAAAAATAAGTCTTACATATGTGATGAGAAAGTGAGTTTTAAAGGGAAAATGATAAAAAGGTTTCATTGTTTTTATATATGATTTTAATATGAAATTGATTCCAATGACATAAATTTGATAAATAGATTTATAATTTAACTAAATATACATTAAAAAAAAATTAAAATATGATTTAACATGATAAATAAATTAAATTAAATGTAATATTAAATTATAATTCAATATTTTTTCCTATTCATCAAAAAATGAAACTTTTAGAAAAATACCAAAAATTAACCCTTTGGTAATTTGGGTATGAATATTTAAAAAATTATTTTAATTTTATAAAATTCGTTTTAAAAAATTTTCCAAAATTATTTTCACATATTTTCATGAAAACAAAAAAAAATCATTTTTGGAGAAAAAAGTATTTTTGAAATATATAAAGACATCTCCAAAAAATTAATTAATCTTTTATCAATATGATTACTGTATGTGAATAAATTATACATAATATTTAAAAATTTTCTTTTACAGTTCATAATTTTTGGTTTATCCACTTGGAGATAATGATCATGTTTAAATAACTATACTAATAATTTATCATGGTTTTGTTAAAACCTAGTATTGTGTGTAACACAGGATAAAATTAGAGTTGTGTGTAGTGAAATCATAACTTGGGGTTGTGTGTAATGTAATATAAAATCAATAATGTGTTTAATGAAAAAATATAAAATAAAAAATTAATTGAAATAAATATTTCTTGAAATATCATCTTGTTATATTTATTTTAAGAGAATCTATTTTATTCATCCCCTAGTTGAGAAATAAGAATATTATAATAATTATATAACATGCATAGTAGTTAATCAATAGAATGGGAAACCATTATTTTATTTCTATTATTTTTTAAATTGGGATAACCCAAATATAATTGGAGTATAATAAACATTGGCACTTTGATAAGAGAACTGTCTGGTGTCATCCTTCTCTCAGATTTCAAAATGGGAGAAGAGATTGAGAGAGACTTGATAAGTAAAATAAGAGATTAGAATACCTTTACATTGACGTTTTCATTTATTATCAACAATATGGTGACTAATGAAACCATCCAAACATAAATAATTATAATGAGTAATAATGGCACTTCTGATAAATTAAAAGGGAGAGATTGTTGTTCCCAATGTGTATTGAATTTGTTTTCAATAGGCTTAATATGAGTTTAGTGTGGTGATGATGATTCTTGGTGGATTTTTATTGATTAATATGAATGAATTGGATGTAAAAATTTGTAAATCATCCATTTATTTCCATATTATTTTTTAGGGAATTCCATGATTTTTTGTAAATGATGCATGGGGATACAACTTGAAAAACTCATGTTGAGAAGTTCAAGACATAGTGGAATTAACTAATTATAATTATTATTGTGTTGATCTTCAAAAGAAACCCATACCATTGTTTATGGACTAATGATAAACATTAATAAATATTTTGAGAAGTGTTTAAGTTGATGAGATGTCATAGGATTCGTCTATAGAGGAGATAAAACTATTTAAATGATGTTTGGAATTTTGAAAATTCATGCAAGTTACTCTCAACATGTATGCGTATTCCATATAGCTAATTCTATGTTGAAAAAAAATTAAGCATATAAAATTCTATGAAATAGATTAATGTTATTGCCTATGAGAATTAAAAACTCATAGATGCATTTGGGAAAATGTAAGGTAATATTGAAACACAATCAAATGCTACTACATAGCAGAAATGAAGCACATAAGGTAATAATGTACCATAAAAAAAGTAAACCATGTAGGTGAATTTCATTAATGTATGGAATTAACCATGGAATTTTTGAATGATTTATGAGAAATTTATAATCCTAAATTCCATAAAATATATTGTCCAAGTGTCATAGATGCATGAGTTAATACATTTGGGGTTGTTGAATGATTTTACAAAAGTGATATTTGAAGGGAAAAAGTTACAGTCAATCGAATACTACATGGAAAGCATCATATGAGAGACAAGTTCCCTAAAGTGTTTAAAAGATTCAATATTTAAGGAGTTATTCAAGACATAGGTATTTAAATATTTCATTAAATAATTATATATGAGTCTTTAGGTGGTTTAAAAGATGTTTGAGAAGCAATTAAAATGAGGAAAAAATCATGAAATATGTTTACCAATTTAAATAGAAGAAGACCAAGCCTACCGAAGATTGGAGAGTTTAAAAATACCAATGGAAACCAAATATTAACATAATATATTTATGTGATTATAAATTTATGTAGTTTGAGAATGAATAAGGTGTGAATAGGGAACGAATTGAGTACTCACATACATAGTGTGACAAGGTTTATGAGATCCCAATACATCAATTATCGAGGAGAAAAAAAAGGTAATACAAAGCCGAGAGTGCATGAAGGGGAGATCAATAAGTATTCGAAGTTGAGAAGAATCTATGTCACATTATATCTAGAAGAAGTTTCAATACCATTATATCTTATCTAGAGAAATTTCTAAAGATGTTGAAGGCGTACAAGAGTAATCCTGATCCTATAGGCTCATAGAGGAGGATCATCTAACAATGAAGGATACCTTTCAACAATTTGATCAATTATAAGTATTTAAACTATTAATTTGGGTGTACAACATGTTTCTGAAGAGGATCATGTCTATGGTGTCTAACCTATCAAGGAGAAAAATAATGGTTGGGGTGTCTAACCAATCAGGGTAGAAGAATTGGTTTTTGGGGTATAAACCCAGGGAAAACATGAAAATCCACTACTTAGGTGTCTAACCAGTTACTAATTAATCCATTGCAATTGATAATAAAAATATATTAGAGAATATATATTTGTGTGTATAACCCACATAGATTTAGTATGATTTTATAACTAGCATTTAAAATAATGTGTTCTAATCCATCTCTTTACTATTACACATAAAGCGATGTTATCAGATACTATTGAGTGGATTGAGAACTCTAAAAAGATTAAATGGTTGCAAACTGGAGGATGAGAACTCATTAAAAGTACCTATGATTCACCCCTCCCCTCTTATTGGAACCTAAATATTTCTTAGGTCATATAAATCCTACACTTTATAAAAATATAAATTGTGTACAGATGATTAGAGAAGGCACCATGTGATCACACTATCCCTACAATGTGGCCACCTAATGTGTAAAGTAGTTTATCCAAGTATTTACTATGCATATTTATGGTTTTAATTATGGGAACAGATGGATATATAAATGCTATAGGGAAGTAATTTAAAAATGAAAGACTGAGGTATTATAAAAAAACATGAGGTCTAAGAGAAACCTAAATTTAATTCTTAAGTTCATGAGCTTAGAAAAAGTTCCACATAGTTGTTTCAACCATGAAGTATCTTATGTAAGGGTTTATTTACAATCCTATTTCCTGGTCACTCTTCTCAGTGGGTTTCCCATCCATTCACTCACCAACCTCATGGACTATTATATCCTTTTTAGCTACCAAGTTGGGCCTCTTCAACCATTCCATACCTCTCCCAATTGGCTACATATGTGTAATATTCAACCATATTAGCCTTATCCCACTCAACCACCTCATAGAGCCTTCTCCTCAACATAACCCCATGGTGGTTTGACCTCTATAGAGGGATTAAAAAACCTACCAATCTCTTTCAGGAAGTGAACATATAGACTCATATCCCTCTATAGATCCTCCACATATATCCCTGATGCACTCAACAACCTCATAAGATCCCCACAAAAACTTATTACTTCACATATAACTAGGAGGACTGAAATTCTAAATGGTTCCCTCATTGACCTATATCCCATGTGAAGTCCCCACCTGGCTCAGCCTTCCACTCAACTACCCATCACATAGTTTATCCATCCATATTCTTAAAAATTGTGTGAACCATCCTTCACCGTGAGCAAACCATGCAGATTTTTCTATTTTGGATATCTAAATCCTCAGTCCCACCAATTCCTTTGTGCATGGTTTTTAATCACCATATGGCCATATTTTTTCTAGGAAACCCAAAAAAGGCTACATTGATATGTCTTCTAAAAGTACTAAACATACATGTTTAGCAAAGTATACATGAAAATGTGAACCACCTTCGATCATGTAATCCCAGGAAAAAAGGAACCCCCTTGACATATTTAATTGATGGGGCCCCCAAGAGACTTGAAATTATGAGTTACCTTGAGAATGAGGGCCGTAATTATATATAATCCTCTAAGAACACTCCTGGATCAAGTTTCCCTTCTTGACTCCTAGTCCAAATTGATAATCCTTGCATGAATTAGGTTTCTTCCTATATATAAGTCCCAATATGGATCCTAATGATTGTTTCAACACAACGAATCATCAATGAAACCTAAGATAGAAAAAAACGATTTTGGAAGAATTAAAACCAACTACACACAAGAACTAGTAGAGAACCACTCATTCTTACATAAACCCCACTCATACTCTCCAAATTCTTGAGTAGTATTCCTGGCATAAAATCAGGTGTAAGCCCCAAATCTCTCTCTTCCTTCACCTAAGTCACCAATTAGCTCAACCACTTATGCCTCCCCCTTATGATTAAAACCCAATGAATTATTCCATGATTAGTGATTTCATACCAATAATTATTTAATGAGGGGAATTAGGGGTTTACCTAATTAATAAGATCTTCTTAATCCAATGTTTTCAAAAAAATTTCAATATATATTTCTATGTAGCATGACATTTAACTGCAAAAACAATTTCCTAGTAGCTTGATGTAAAACTATAAGAAATCATCATTATCATCTTACGTAAAAATACACAACATAATCCTATCACATAACCATAAACTATGAATCTCCAACTACATGGTATTTGGTTCCAATTAAAGAGGTTACATAATATTCCTCTATAAGGTTCAAACCCAAACTCACTAGCCTATCATATCCATCCTCATGGGGCCACATTCCACCTGAAACAACTTATGTGCTACCTTGATGGAATTTATTCCATATGAGTCCAAAAATCCTCACTCATTGGGATATAATCCCTCTATGAACTCACCTTTATTTATTAGGTCCATATCCACTATGTATCATCCTCTCATTATTCCATATTGCTACAAAAATAACTCCACCAAGTTGGATCTTCTTATTCCTTCCACGTGCTCACCATATCCTTCACCGGTCTATATTCCCAGTGAATTTCATCCTCGTTGGGACATATTCATTTTGAGGTCAAATACAATGTTCCACTCATGCATAATTTCAACATAAAAAATTATTGATAATATTTCATATATTCACCTGTTCCATATGATGTTAAATTGATTAGAAGTGGTCCTTTTCACAAAATCATAAAAGTTACAACATGCCAGAGTTAGTGGCACAAAACTACATGGCATCTAATTCCATTCCTAAGGACATGTAGTAAGTCCTTTTCATGTTCTTGAACCGATCCCCATAATGATTTGCTGTCTCCTTGGATGGTAATTAACTATAGAACATACAACTATGTGGCTTAAAACCAAATAATCACTAAGTAACAAGAAAAAGGTGGATAACCTATGAAATATAAAAATGTTCACATTGATAAAAGTCCTTTGATATGTAATAAATATTCATATCAACACATGTCAATGAAAAAAACCAGAATAGGGGTAACTAGTCACACATTGGCATTTTAGAAGGATTCATGAATTTGACTTAAATATATAAGAGTCTATAAGAGTACAGAATAATACCCTAAAAATTTATGATGATCCAGATCTACTACCCTCTCAATAACAATAAATATTAAGGTTTCATTAATAATTTCCAAATGACTCCCTGATTTTGGAAAATAGGCCCACCATATCTCAAAATAACCATAGTGGGATAACAAATCAGGAGTAACTATTAGAAACAAAAGTGGTGTACCTGATGTGAATCCTTAAACAACAAAACAATTATATGAAAATGGATCAATTTTCCATAGAACCTTGACTACACCATATGTTGCAGTTCCCCTATGAAAACTAAAATGGAAAGCTATATGTGAATCCTTTAATTATAGAAGAAATTAGTAAAATGTGATTTTACTTAGCATGATTCATTGAAGATTTTATTTTTTATATCTGTTTATATTTATAGGGAACATCAAGATAGGATCCCCATTAAATATAAATAGATTTAGTCATGTCGATGATAGAAAAATGTCTCAATTACTGCAAAATCTGTGGTCTCATCGAGTAGAAAGGGGTAGTATTCAATGCAATGTCTGTAGTAGAAGGTTACAAACACATTGTTGAGGGAGTATAACCTAAATTGTACCATCCCCACCTTTCATGTGTCATTAGAGAGCCTCCTAACCATAAATACCCATGGTTTACCTCCCTATTAGAATAAGACCATGGAAACATAGGAGACAACTGCCTCCATTACCTATCATTTTCAGAGAATTTCCACAGAACACATCAACATGTAGCTACCTTATCTTAGGGGGGAATTCTAGGAGGATGTCTATAGCACCAACTTATATCAAGAGTCTCCTAGTATTATTTTTGAAAATCACCACTGTCACAAAAATAATTTATCCTCAATTCATTAGAATCCAATAATAACTCGAGATTTTAAATTATATTTTCCTTTGAAACCTAATGTATTCAGTAAATTATTTCATGTGAAACCCCAAAGCACATCGAACAAAAAAAATTATATAAATTTCAAAATTTATCCATATAATTGGAAAGTAAAAATAGATATAACAAAATTATAAAATAAATTTAGAAATAAAAATAATGTTCATTATTAATACTAGGCCATTGATAAAATTAAACTAGAGTAGTTTATTAACTAAAAATAATGATTTATGGTTTGAAATGAAACCCTTCTAAAATTTGAATGTATGTGTTTTATTTTAGGATACTAAATATATTATAGATAAAATATATTATTGACATGAATAATACATTAACACCAAATTTAATTAACAATTTATACAACACCCTATTTTTTACATGATTTTTTAAATTCAAGTTTATTTCTTTTGTTTTGGCCTAATATGAATGAATAATGATGTTATAGAGGTTTCAAGGGTGTTCAGGGCTTGTTTAGAGTCTGTATCCCTATGTTTTGGAGGACACATGGGGGCTTCATGGTTAGTATAAACCATGCCACCCAGTCCTCCAAATTTGTTTAACCCATGGGGATGCTCCAATGCATAGTAGGGGGGTCGAATATTTTATCCTAACCATGCATCCCAGGAAAAATACCATGAAAATCCTATAGGTATCATTATAGAGGTTTTTTTCAGAAGCTTCACATGACTATTCAAACTATGCACCTAACCCATGCAAGGGGTTCCTTGGGACATTACCTCTCACATGGTTGGAAAATGGTTTGGCCATCTATGTGGCCAAACCATGTGACCCCTTTTTATAGTGTTAATTTTCCAATCATCTCTCTATATCATTAAATTTCAAGCCCCTTTATTTCTTTTAATCCATGCATAACAACTATTTAATTGGAGATCTCCTACCATGACTAATCTAAGAATTGAAATATCCCACTCATACAAACTCTGATCGGACCACCATTTGTCTCATTGGATTCCTTTCAGAAAGGGATTTGATCATATACCTTAATTTCTCAATTTATCTCACTATATCATATGATATTTTGGAGGTAATTTTATGGAATATTTTTATTACATTTGTATATTATTCCATTTTATTCCAATTCAAACCAAACCAAGGGCTAAAACTAGATTAGTTCTCTTTTACCACCATAATTTGGTGGTCTATACCATATTGATAAGGGGTTTTTTAAATTATCATCATTATGCCACACATACGAACATCCAAGAATTGCTCCTAAAATTAATCAATATCTCAAATTAATTGGTTGAACCTTAAATGACGTTCCTACATAGTTCCTTGATATGGTTGGAGGTTTTCAACCTCAACCAAAATCACCTAAGTGGTAGAATCATCTATCTGATTATGTTAAGAACTACCTCTTTGGGTGTGATATCCTGCCACTCGTTTTGGAAGCCTTAAATAAATTCAATGGGTTAATGACTGGATTAATTAATGTTAATGTAATAAAATGGAAGACTGTACTTGGGAATGAACACTAACATTACCCTAGATTTTATTTATATGTTTTTTATTAATATTATATTATGGAACCAATGCTGATTAATGGTATGAAACAAATGATTATTATCGTATATCACCGCTTATTATTTTGGAATGGAATTGATGATGGGGATCATGGTATTGAACCTATGAACACTATATACACACATATATTTTGATATTAGGACTCATCGGCCTTTGGCCTTGGGTTCCTGACCCATGTAGGTCTGATCCTATTTTGAGGTCCTCGTACTCGATGAGGTTTCCTTAATCAATATCCTTAGGAACTAGCCGACATGGTTTGATAATTTTTTATATGTGGCATATTCTAGAGATAGTAATGTATTACAAACTTTAATTTTATATCATGTTATTCAACATTTATCACATGCTTGTTGCTAAATTCCTATTCATGGATTTATTTACATCAACTATTCACATTACAACTTTACTTATTATACCTGATGATGGTTATATTTTTTATTAGTGGGATATATTTGTTATAGAAACCATTTTTTGTGTTCGAATGAGAATATCTCACACCCTATTCAATCTTTTGATTATTAACCAATCATTTTTCTTAGATTCATGTAGGGACAAGGGAAAGTTCCTGGTCACAGATGCTTGATATGACACATAACACAGGAACATAGGAGCACATGACTGAGCCTTGTCTTAGGGTGGTTAGAGATATCCTTTTTGTTATTTTTTGTTAATTTTTTATACATACTATACTATATTTCTACTTCCATGTATGCCAATTTCTTTTTGTAGAATCATGACATACTCATAATTTTTTATATGATTCTTCTTATGGATTTATTATTTACTCATGTTTGTAATATTTACATTTACTATTATATTTATTATTATTATTATTCTACTATTTATTTATTTATTATAACTAATGAGATACTCTGATAAAGAGGGTATACTCTCAAAACTATACCACCTTTGTCCCTCACTACTAGTCAGAAGCCTCTGGAATATAGGGAGGAACTTTTGAGGCCATGTGACAAACTAGGTTCGGTTATTTATGAGTGATCCAGGTTTAGGAAATTAAAAATTAGTTTCAGGGATTCATTTTCCTTTATCTTACTATTTGTGTTAGTAGATAGGAGACTTGTATGTGTCATAATTTTGTAATGAGCCTCTTCGTGGGAGTATCTAACACACGTACATGGATAAAACCAAATTACATAGGATTGGATTTTTATATTTGGGATTATTTCTTTTATAGTTTCACTAATTTTATTCTTTGGTGATGTACATGATGTGTGGGGATGATTATCACTATTGTTGGATAACATTATCCTTGTCCTCAAATGAAAAAGAAATCATTGATCATGAATCATTATTGACACAATAGAGATTAATACATTATTCATTATGCCATGCCATGTAGTTTTCATTTCCGGACATCATGATAATTGTGGTATATTCCTTTAGAGATACATCTATTATGAAACTAACGATTATATAGGTAGTAAAAAAGGGATTGAATAATTGGTTATTAAAGTGTCTGCATCATCCTAAATAGTTTTTTCCTATATAGTTTGATAACTCAAATTTAATTAACCAATTATCATATGTTCGAGTAATGCAATGGAGGTTACATAGACAGAAAGGTTAGTTTATTTTGAATACATGAATTTCATTTGAAATTTATAGAGTTAATTTTCCACTATAAGTTATAAATGACGATCCATCAAGTCAAATAATCTTATAATACATATGAGATTCTATTTATTAAATGTAAATGTCTATATATCGTTAACTGAACCACCGATTTTAATATATAAAACTAGTACTTGTATAAATTGGGAATTATGATTCATTTAAATGTTCTATAATGTAATTGCATGAATTGATAAATCTAAATTCTAATACAATCATTATTAAATGGGGATGCCAATTGAAACATAAATAATGTTTTTATTCTATAACTTGCAATTAATACTTCACATACCAGGACCCATGCCTAAAACATATAGCTTTACCTAAACCCAAACATATTAGTGGGATGAAAGAGGTGTCTCTTATGATTCCTTATAGTATAATACATCACCGAGACCAGGATTCGGGAGTAGTAAGAGGTATGTGACTTTTAGGAATGCATGCACCTATCCATTTTTTATATTTGATACCCTTATTATTAAATTATATATGAGTCATGTTCTTGTAATTTTTTGAGATATTACTCCAATAATTCCTCAATTCATGTTTTAAGTGGGTGAAGATAACTATGCTATGATGGTGGTTAGCCTTGAGCCACCAGTGTTATCTCGAATAGTGCCACATGTGACACCTCATACTATTCCTGATGTGGGCGATGATTACCAGTTTTGAGAGGGAGTCCTATGTATTATGCAGACTATGCAGGGAGCTCAGTGATCAACCTATTCTATAGTAGAGTTTATGTAAGAGTTTTAGCATCAACATCCATCAACATTCTCTAGGCATGGTGTCCCTCAGACTATAGACTTATGGATTGATATTTCCCTATATATCATCAAGAATCAAGATACAACTCTATAAAGGATGTTAACACTCACAATGTATATGATTTGTGGATCCAGAAAATATTGGTGGATTATCTAGAACTATAAATATCAACATCATGAAATGTTATAGAGGGATTTACAATCAATATTATATGACCAATTTTACCTTGAGACATTTAGGGGTGATCAAACCAGGGAGTTTATGCACTTGGAGTAGAGTGCTATGTCTACTACTGATTATTCAGCTTATATCACACTGCTTTAGTGATTTGAACCTATCAATACTGCTGATGAGATTTTTATAGAATGATTATTTAAAGATGGGATGAAGAATCATATTTGATCTTAGGTGAACATTTTCTAGTTGAATACCATGTTTGAAATAGTAAACAAGTCTCTCATTATAAAATGTAACCCATGGGATGTTGGGGGTACATATTAGAGCAGACCTGCTTCTCAAATCAGTGGTACTATATCTGATAGTAGAAAGAGTCACTTTAAGACCTCTCATGAGGTAATTACCTATAAGAGTATATGTGATGGTAGTTTTGTAGTTTTTTACAAGTGTAGAAAGGAAGGTAACAAGAGACTTCAGTGTGATAGATACCCATTTGAGTGCTGATATTATGGAAGGATGGACCATTTACAATGATTTTTCAGAATATTTACTCCATCATATAGTGATTGAGTACTTATACCAAATCATGTTACTATATCTAGATCGAACGATCCATGTTGGGTAGGGAAATTGAGTGCTACCGACTGATTAGGCTGAGGGGACAGTCATAGTCATGGTAGCTAGACACTAACGGTACAATGCTAGCATATTGGGATAACTGAAGTTAGTCAAGTTGTATCTCAGGGCCACAGATTGTGCTATATTTATGTATTGCATCCTGTACCAGGGGAGTAGGGTCCTGGTCCTTCCACAGTTTGAGGAAAGATTTTGGTAATATCTACCTTGGTATCTATTTTTTTGATATTGGTACTTCAGTCTCTTTTATTTTCATGTCTATCATTGAAATCCTAGGTTTATATTCAATACATCTATAGTATAATGACACTGGATACTCCATTGAGTATTCAATCAGATAGTGTATGCTGGTGTAAGGAGTTTCCCCTCGATAAAGTTAAGTATCATTTTCTATAGAATCTCTTCATCCTTGAGATGAAAGGATTCAATGTAAATCATGAAATGGATATGTTGGTTAACTATCAAGTTTATGTGGTCCACTATCACTAAAGGGTATCATTTACATCACTAGAGGGAAGAAAGTATATTCAAAACTGATAATTGTATTCCCATTAAAGTTAAGCTATACTATAGAATCGTGGGTTGGGAAAAGTGAAATCATAGATTTCTAGCCTTTACATGGACAATCATGGGACATATTAGGTTGAATTTTCCCCTACAATAGATCATTTTAGTGATGTCTTACATGATGGATTTTAAAGATTACCTCCCAAGAGATAGGTGAAGTTCTCAATTGAGCTAGTTCTAGAAGTTTCACCAATGCCCATTCCTCCTTATAGGATGACTACCACTAAGTTACAAGATCTGAAGAGAAAACTAGAGGACCTAGAAGATATGGGTATTATATAGCCCAATACTTAACCTTGGTGTTCACCCATGGTTTTCAACAAGAAGGAAGATGGGAACCCCATGATTTGTGTGAAATATCAAAAATTGAATTATATTACTACAATGAACCAATATACTTTACCTCATACGGACAAACACTTTGATCAACTATGTGGAGATTAGTATTTCATAAATATTAATTTATGGAAAGGTTGTCACTAGATACATATTAGAATATTTAAAACACAACATATAAATTTTTTTAGTACATATGGTCTATATGAACGTTTGGTTCTTTTTGGCCTCTCGAACGTGCCCACCTTTTTCATGGATTTAGTTAATTTGGGTTTCCACCTATATCTGGATTCATTTTTTATATTATATGTGGTTGAAATCTTATTGTATTACCATAGTAAACATGACCATTAAAACCATATAAATATCATGATGAATACACTAAGATAAATCTGGATGTATGTTATGCTCTGAAAATACCACTTTTGGATCAATGAGTTTCAATTCCTAGGTCTTATTATTTTAGAGGTAGGAGTGTCTGTTGACCTAGAGAAGGTAAGAGCCACAGTTTCTTTGGAGAATCCCAAGAATTATATTGGCATACAATGTTTCTTGGGGATGTATTACAATTAAATGTGCTTTATTAAGGAATGTTTATTCAAAAAAACAACTCTCACAAGATTTACAAAGAAGGGTTTCATATTTATATAGTTTGAAGAAAGTGGGATAGCGTTTCATGAGTTGAATGGAAGATTGAATTTGGAACTGATCCCGATTCTTCTAGAGATAGGAAAAATCTATAATGTTTATTATGGTCCATCAATCATTTGAGTAGAAGTAGTTCTAATGGAAGAATAATGAGTCATGTCATACAAGTCTCATCAGTTGAGGCCACATGAGAAGAATTAACTGAAACATGATATCGAGCTAGTAGATATTGTTCATGACTTGCGTCGCTGGAGGCATTATTTTTTTAGAGAGATTTTTTTGTTATATACGGACCAAAAAATCCTCAAGTATAGATTTCCACAAAATGAATTGAATATTAGGTAGAGAAGTTTAGATGAATATGGAAATTCCTTTGATTTAGACCATTACTATAAAACTAGGAAGTGAAATGTTGTAGTAGATGTTCTGAGATGGAGAACATAGAAACAAGCAGTTCAAGAGGCTGGTCGTGAGTGTCAGTTGATGTCGATATTTTCAAATAATAACTTTGTGGTCCAGGAACATCACATGAAGTTTATCCTTATAGATTTGGCAGTGAACTATTCACTTTTAGAGAGAGTGAAGATAAAAAAGATATCATATCACAAGGGACCTGTACTAAGGGAGAGTATTTCAAGTAGGGACCCACCACTAGGTTGTATCATTGATGAGGATGTGGTCTTGAACAACCACTGATTCATCTAGGTTACTATATAAATCTAGGAAGAATTGATATTAGAGTCTAATACTTATACATGGTCTATACACCTAGGGATTACAAATATGTATCATGATCTACATCACCAATACTGGTGGCTAGGTATGAAAAGTGAGGTAACTAGATTTTTTGCATGGTTTACAACCTGTCAGTAGGTGAAGGCAGAACAAAAGTGAACCGTAAGGATTTTACATCTGTTACCCATTATTGATTGGAAATGAGATGATGTCACTATTGAAATTGTTACTAGATTAACAAAATCCCCTCAAGACAACAATGCAGTATGTGTGATCATCGAAAAGAAAACAAAGGCCTCTCACTTTTTACCTATAATGGAGAACTATTCATGGATGAAGTTGGAAGGCTCAATATCCTAGAGAATATATAGTTTCAAGGAGTTCCACTGACTATTGTATTAGAAAAAGACACACATTTGAATTCTCATTTTGTAAAGGGTGGTAGAGGGAGTTAGGTACATAGGTACTTTTGAGTACAGTTTACCACCTTAAGATTGATGGGTAGTTTGAGTAGATGATATAGGTGTCATAGGGCATGCATAGAGAATGTGTCATTGATTTTAGAGGTTCATGGAAGAAACACATACCCATTGTAAAATTATAATACAATAATAGATTTTAGGTGATGATATAGATAGATCTTTTTGTGGCCTTATATGGTAGGTCATGCTGATCGCCTCTATAGTGGTTAGAGGAAGGGGAGGAAACACTACTTAGACCTTTTCTCATTGTGGTGATTGCAGACCAGGTTAATATGATCAAGAAGAAAATGGATATAACTAATTCTAGGAAGAAATAATATCCTTTCCACTATTGATGACCTTTGGAGTTCTATGTTGGGGATCAAGTATTTTTATGTGTTTTGACTAGGCTTGTGAATCGACAGTTTAATTTTCATTGTAAGATGTCACTTAGTATTTATAGGAATTTTGAGCTTCTGTAGACGGTGGTATTAGTGGATTATCAGTTATAACTTTCCTAGATATATAGAGATATGTACAATGTCTTTCATGTTTCTTAGTTGAATCATTACAAATCCAAACCAACTCATGTTTTCCAGCAAGATGAGGTGCAATTGGACATTGATGTTTCTTTTGAGGAGTAGTAGATTCACATCATAGACTGGGGAATGGAGGATCTATTAGTTAGGTCAATTACTTTAGTCTATGTGCTATGTCCACATGGCTACATATTAGATGATACCTAGAGCGAGAGGCTGACATACATGCCCGGTGTCTTGAGATTTTCTCAGATGGTGTTTTTTTACCCTCATTTGGGATACTCGGGGATGAGTTATCTTATTTGGGGGAGACGGTAACACCATGATTTTTATCGAAGGTATAAAAACTTTTAATTACAGTTTAATTATTTTTTTGACCTTATATGAATTCCTAATGATGTAGTGGAGGTTGTGATGGTGTCTGAGGCTTGTTTAGAGCTTAGAGCCCTGAGTTTTGGAGGAAATAGGTATGCTGCATGGTTAATAGAAACCATAAATCCCAGTTCACACAATCTGTTTAAATAATTTAGGTTGCTTTAGTGCACACTAGGGGGATTCATGGTTTATCCTAACCATTTTTCCTAAGTCTCAAAAGCATGAAAATGATGTAGGTCTTATTGTAGAGTTTTTTATGGGATGCACATGATTAGTCAAATTATGCACCTAAACTGTGTGAGGGGTGCCTTGGGATAGTTTGTATCACATGGTTAGTGTATGTTTTGACCAATCAGCCAAACCATGAAAACCATTTTAGAGGGTTAATTTTATAAAATAAACTCTGCCTATAGATTAAGCCCATTTCATCCTCTGACACCATTCACATCACCTCTTCTTTTGGGGAGCTCCTCCCATGCATAAGCTAGGCTTTGAAGTATCTCCCTCATCAAAACTATGATCGGACCACTGTTTGTCTTGATGGATTCCTCATGATAATATCGTTGATATGATTCCATATTTTATGTGTTTCTCTCATAATATTATGTGTTATTTTGGTGGGAGAAAAAACTTCATATTTTCTAGCAATTTTTTTATTCTTCCATTTCTGCAAAAACCAAGGGTCGATATTGAATGAGTTCTCCTCTACAACATTAAGGTAGGTATTATATACCTTTTACATATTTTGTTATTTTTATTAAATTATTTCAATTTTAACTCACATTGGACCTTCCAACATTTCTCAAAAAATTAATCAATGTCTTGAATTAATTGGTTGAACCTTAAATGTGATTCCTACATAACACCCCGACATGGTTGGAGGGTTTCAAACACAACACAAACCACCTTCTAGATAGGTTTTTCCATATTCCTAAGTTAAGAACCACCACTTTGGGTGTGTGATATTGAAAACCAATTTTCAAGATCACAAATAAATTTAATGAGTTAAGTAATGGATTAATTAATGTTATTATAATGGAATGAATGATTTTACTTGGGCATGGAGAGTAACATGGACCTAGATTTTATTTACTTCTTGATTTTGAATATTATGTTATGGAACCAATGTTTATTAAAGGTATGGAACCACTTATTATGATGTTATGGAACCACTTATTAGTATGGTATTTCACCGATGAGGGGGATCAAGGTATGACACCTATGATCTCTGTATACATATATATCTTTAGATATTATTATTCCTTTCCCTTTAGCCCTAGGTTTCTAGCTCATGTACGTATGATAATATTATGATTTCCTTAATCTTGATGAGGTATCCTTATTCTATAGCCTTGGGACATATCCCATGTGGTCTGATACCTTTTCATATGTAGTGTATGCCAAAGCTAGTAATTACTTGCATGCTTTACTTTTTGGTACTATTATTCATCATTTATCACCTGGTCATAGTTATATCCTTTTTCATGGTTTTATTTATATCTGTCATCCACATTACAACTATATATATTATACCTGAACACGATTATATTTTTTATTCACATGATTTATTTGTTATAGAAACCGTTGGTGGTGGCCTACTGAGAATGTCTCACGCCCTATTCGGGCCATTGATTGGTACACAAATAGAATTCTTGGATGTAGGTAGGGATAAGGGAAATATCCCAGTCATAGATTATTGATTTGACACATATCAAGGGATATTAGGAGGACATGACTGATCCTTGTTTTTTGATTTTTGGATATAACCTTTTCGTTCATTTTTTCTTTTGTTAAATATGTACTGTACTAGATTCCTTCTTCCATCTATGTCTATTTATTCTTGCAGCATCATGAAATACTCATACTTTTGTATATGATTATTTTTTTCTTCATTATTTACTGACTTATGGATGTTTTAATTCCATTTTTCTAGTTTTTATTAATATTCTTCCTCTTTCTTTTCATTTATTAGCACTACTATGCAACTTTGATCAAAAGGGTATTGTTTCCCTACTGTCCTACCTCAAACATCATTGTTAGTCGATAACCTCAGGCATTTGGGGAGGTGTGATTGAGTTCATCTAAACAATTATGTTTGGTTACTTATTAGTGATTTGGGTCTGGGATGTTGAAATTTATAGGAAATTCAAATGTAAACACATAATATTTTAAAAATTAATTTTCTTATGAAAATAGTTTTCATTATGTTTTAAAGTTTTTATTTAAAAATTAATTTTTCAAATTTTAAAATTTTAATTCGAATAAATTGACCTAATTTTTGGATTTATAATATCAAAATTATATTAATATTAATATTTTTTTTATTTTTCTGAAATAATTTTTAGGTGAATAGTGAAAAATAAAGTGTTTACTAAATTCATAGAGTTTATCGATTTATCAAGAAGTAAATACAACTTAAACAATTTTAAAACATTTTATTTGATCATATGTGTATTTTAGGGGTAAAAATATTCATTAAAAAATACTACTATTATTTATAAAACCTATGTTTTACATTTTATAAACATAGGTAATATTTTCCAAAAAAAGAAATTCTTTTTGGCGTTTTCTTTTAAATAAATATTATTATAATAATTTTTTTTATTTCATTGACATACATCTAAAATTTATTTTTTTTCATAGTAGAACAATTTATTTTTTTATAATATAATTTTTTTACAATTTTATCCTATACATAAATTTATATAATTAGAAAAAAAAATTCGGGAAAAATTTTTTTATACGTGAAATGCAGTAATATTAAAATTAATTTTTCTTACAGATAAAAATATAATTTCATAAAATTAAAATCATACATATAATTATTAGTTTGAAATAATTAAGTAACCCTAATTTTATTGTTTTTCATTAAAATAAAATTACTTATTTAAAAATTTATTACCAAGAAAAAAAAGAAAAAATGAAAAAACTAAGAGTAAAAGCATTGATACATGATTAAAATATGTGTTAAAATGAATTTTATTGGATTTAATAAAATTATATCCCTTAAAAATACAATATTTCCAATTTGAGGTTCCATTTACCCATGAATAATGATATACCATTATTGGAATTTAATGTGTACGTCTAAAATTATCCTTCTTTTCACTTATAAAATGGGAACACTTACACCACTTTTTAGTACACTTATTACATAAAATTTACTCATTAAATTATTCAATTATTATCTTCCAATAATACTATCTATTTTTAATAAGCCTCTGGTCTCAATTAATTATCCTAAGACCTCCATTTCCCAGGATTCATCTAAGGGAATCTCAAAGTTCTCAACATAAGTATTAACTTTTCCCTAACATTGTTTCTTTTATATCATTCCATTTCAAATAAAATTTCCACAATATTATATGATAAATTATTTATTTATGTTATAATTAATTATTTCATATTATGGTAATAATCATTAACCACCTTCCCCCTTTCCAATAACAAAAATTAAAACATCGTTATTCTTTGGTATTAATGATATTATTTCAAAATAAATAACTTTTATAACCATACTAATCCTGTAATTATTGTATGTTCATGGTTGGGTCGGTCAAACCACATACTTGAACAATACCATAAATTTATATCATCTATGAATATAGGAATTTAGTATCTAGTTATATATTATATAAATAATTAATTAATGGGTTTGTACATATTATTTAATGGTAGCCTAAATATATAATTCCTTAATTAATAAAACACCTTTTGTCCACTTAGAATAAAAAAAGCTCATCACGGACTTAATATTCAAGGATTGTAACTAAGAATACAATGGAAGGAAATTATAACATTTTAAAACTTAATTCAATATCTAAACCATTACATTTACTGATCATTGAATGATAAATTTTTTAACAAGAAATAATATCAAAACCATTAGTACGAAGCTAAGTTCCAAACTGCCAAGATTACTTATAATCGATGTTGAAAATTGATAATAACTAGCAAGATTTCATGTAGATAATAATTATAAATACTTAGTATAAATTTTTATAGTTTTAAATTGAGTTTTTAATTAATTTATTAATATATTTAATTTTATGATACATGAAGATAAAGTTCTTTCACGGAATTCATGATATATGGTAAGGGTTTCTTTCCGTAATTTTGACAACTTGAGACATATTTCTTATTAAACACCATATTTACTTTTATATGGTGTATATACTACTATTTTAATATATTTTATCAAGATACCATCATATTCATCATATTTAATGTTTAATTCAAAATTATAACCTTTAAGGTGTTTGGATTCAAATGTTTCTAAAGGAAAAAGTTTTTTTGATTATATTTTTAATTCCATGAGACATGTTTCATATTGCGTAGAATATTTTCTATTATGTGGTTTATTCAATGAATTATTTACTTCAAGTATAAATAATATATTTCATATAATTAAATTGTAATTTTTTTGTATCATTCTCATGGTCTATTTATTTTTAAATTACCATTACCATAAGGGTTTTTTCATTTCCAATTTTCTTAATTGATATTTGATTTCTATTCTCCCCTTTTTTATGTTTTGTGGTGTATATTTTTTCCATTTATTACTTTATAAATCCTATCATTATATTTTATTTTTTTTGGAATAATATCATATAATCCTTCACTACCATTTTATTTCCAAATCATCCCCTATTATATGCATGATTTTTTCTTCTAATGACTTTACTCTCTGAATACCTTATTTTTAGTACATTTTTTGAAGGTAATACACCTAGAGAGAGATAAATCAATTGATTAAGTAAATTTTTTACATAAAAATATACCATTAAACTATACAATGTTCGTTTTAGGATGATTACATTGAAATATATTCCACTTATTTATTAGGGAAATACTGATAATTGATATAAAAGTTATTCTGATAAAAATGTTTATTGAATACTTAGGAAAGTTGATTATGTATTTTTTAACCATACAATTTTGTTCCCTAGGGGTATTATATTCATTTACTGATTAGAAAAGTATTTATTTTTTTAGTTTTTTTATCTTAATGAGGATGTTTATAGATTAATAAGGAATGTTTATCATGTATTATGTCATTGTTCATTTCATTCATATAGTGAATACATTGGATAGAAAGAAATTATCTATGGGGATCACTATTATAGTAATGCTTAATGTATTAGTGGGCCTCATGAGAAAATAGTTGCAAAAATTTGGGGTATGATTACCAAATACAAGAATGATGTCTTGGTTGCAACCTTGATGGTGAGAATAATGACTTGGTAGGGGCATTGGTAATAAAGATCAAGATGTACGATATTATGCATTCCTTAACCATGAATTAATTTATTGTCATCCATGTGATTATTTATATTTTTATTTCAACCATTGATTTATTTCAAGATAACGTGGTTATTTATATGGAATTATTTGACTCTTATTTATTCCTTTCATATAATCCATTCCATGATTGCTTCTGATATACGTATTTCATTATTGAGTGTTTGAACACACCATAATTATTTTTTTTAATTTCCCATTGTTTTAAAGAAAATTATTACACAAGATATGTATAGAATAAAATATCATGAGTGGAGAATTTATGAAAGATATTGATTAATTTTTATGGATTATGTATTTTCTAATGTAGTGAAAAATTTCTATTTGTTGATAAAGACATAGGTTTTGTTAACAATCATTTTTTCATAATTCATTAAAAATATAAAACTTAAATGGAATTTGAATATAATTTAATCATTATATTTTAGTGATATCCTAATTATTTATGGTTAAAATTGGGTTGATTTAGTTGAATTGAAATACAATATATAAAGAATGTGTTTATGAGCTCTTTATTCTAGGGGTGTATGTAACACCCTGATCCAATTACTCTAGATCATATCGTTACATTATAATATTGTCATAAGATACAAGTGATTGCATCCTAATGGATTTAATAGTTTCATAGTATTGAAGAACTAGATACATACACGATTCTCATTTTTTACATTGTAAAAAAAATATAATATATATTAATACTTAACAATATACATCCTTGAACAGATTCAAAGATTCGTTATTCATGTCCTTGTGAAAGTAAAACCAAATAGGGGTGAGCTCAAATTTTTTGTAAGGGTTTAAAAAAACCTATCACTATTAATTAAAACAGAAATAATATGGTAGAGACAAAAATAATAAAATTTTGCATATAAATAATATTCTAAAAAGGGAACTAAATCCATTGATAATATAACGACATATATAATAATAAGGATAACTATAAATATTGTCATAGTTATGGAATGCATAATTCTAGACATCATAGTCTTACCATCAACACTTGTTCCAACAAAACACACATAAATAGGTAAGGTGAACACCATGTAATCAAAATAGTTTATCTCATAAGACTTAATTATGCATCGAGGGGATAAAATGGGCCACAAATGTCACGTACTAAGTCTAATGAATTTATCACAAGAATAAACAATGAAACTCAATCAATATTCCTTAATAATCAATAACCGTCTATATAGGAAAAATAATCATATAAAACATCAATACTTTCCCTAGTAAAACTGATAAAAACCAACTAAAGATGAATAAGGATGGTATCAATTCAATATATTCACATTATATCATAAGTAAAATGAATGGTCATTGTTGTTATAGAAGATAAATAACATTTAAAGATCATTGAAATCATTCTTAAGGAAAATACCCTTTTAACTTTGAAAATTAATTTTAAAACCAGAAAATTTCCGAAATATTACAAAAAAAAAATTAATTTAAAAGATAAATGGAACATTTTAATGTAATTTAAAAATAATTAAGTTGTCATGATGATGGTGAATTCTATTCAGGCAATAATTTTTTAAAATAAATATTCTCTTCTTACCTTCAATAAACGTAATTTGATCATAGAATGGAAAAAATAATCTTTTTAAAATATTTTATAGGATGCGAAACATAGTTAAGAATTTATTTTATCAAACACTGAATGAAAATAAAAAACATTCTTGAAAAACTTTTAATGTATATATAGACATGGAAGAAAAATATTCCCAATCAAAAAGGAAAATAAAGTTTATTTTCATTAAAAATATTCTTTCCATCTCCTGAGTATATAAAAATATTAAAATTCAAGGAAAAAATATAATCTCAAAAAATAACTATATAATTAGAAAATTTGTGTTGTTAAATATATAAATATCATATAAATTCCCTCTATGAAAAATTAAACATAAAAAATTCCAAATAAGGATGGTATTATGAAATAGTCCCTTATAATTGTTGTATAATTGAAGTTAGTGTTAATCCATGAAGTGATTGTGTGTGAAAAACTAAAATAAAAAATGAAAATTTTAAATACAAAATAACACAATCATACATCATTTCACATATAGTAATTAAATAACATTGTCAATGAAGTAAAATAATATCCCATTGATGGGAAATTGATTTAAGAATTATCTTACCACTTGGTAAATTCCAAATTGAATTTCCTTGTTAATTTTTTTAATTGAAACATAAAATTACATGATGTTTTAAGGATACAAGATATTAATTTTATAATGGTATTATTTAAACCATACAAAATAAATTACGTGTATATCATTCAAACATGCCTCAATGATGTGAAATTGAGACTAAATTCCTTACTTCACACCTCCAATTAGTTGAATGTGTTCTAAACAATATATAAAAATTTAAATATATTATAATTCTATATTATAATAATTTGAATACCTATAACATAATATATGATCAAAATATAATATTTCATGACCCATTTATTATCAATATCTTATTAAAATCATTTTTATGGGTGTTAACCATTATGTTATTCATGGGAGTTTCAATTTAGTAGTTCTAGTCCTTGTACTTTTATTGTCATTCCATGATATAAAGAATTATAATCATTATATAAGTTTCATATATATTAATTATATACATATTTATAATCATCCATGAAAGGCATAATTATAAAAATTAATTACACCATTCATGCATATGGTAAGCCATACATACAGATGAACAATGTTTTCACTTTTCAATGAATGTAATAAAAGAATGGTAAATAATAAATCACCTTTATAGAATCAATTTTATATAATATATATTAAATAAATCTATCATTATTACCATCCATGTAAAGTGTAAATGAGAAATTAATCACATCACTTTAGGGAGGTGGTAGTTCACACATACGCACGAGAAAAGTTATCATTTTCCAATACATTGAAAGGTAAGAAGGAAATACAAGATCCTAAATATTATAATAATTTATTGACCCTTTAAATTTACATGTAAATATTTTTTTATTATAATTTAAGTGATTAAGGGTTTAAGTATTGTTTTTTGAGTTTTGGGGGCTCATTCAGAGCCTAGAGCTCAGGTTTTTGGAGGAACAGAAAGACACACATGGTTGGCGCACAATTATTAGTAACCGTGCGACACAACCATGTGGTCCTAAAAGAGGAGGAACATGGTTTGTAAACTATAGATACCAAGGATACTTATACAGAGATATTAGATTTTCTTATTTGAACATTAATTATATTATTCTAACACATTCCTACAAATTTTAATGGAACAATGCCTTTGGAATCATGGAAACATATACAACTAGTTCATAAATGAACTATATAATCTCCCAGTAAGTTAATCATAACTAGAAACCTTCTTAGAAATATCATGAATAATAAATTTCTTTATAACTCAGGTAAAGGAAACATAATAAATGGTGGTCACAGATACTCATTAAGTTTAAACAAGGGAGAAACATAGACATGGTGTGAGAATAATGGTATAGGAACAAGAGCATTAAATTTGAAAACCATACCTTGCATATGAAAGAATATAATCACTTGTCATGAAATAAATATTGGAATTCCATAATATAAGAATCATAAGAGAATTAGATAACATAATCCAAGATAGCATAACATTGTAATAAAACATGGAATTGTGGAATACACATAATCATAGAAAATCATTCCCATAGTAGTCAAGGCTCATTTTCAAGGATATCATATTAGAATTAGTTAACTATACAACCCTTATTAGTGGTCATGTTTTTCCCCCAATACGATCATATTGGTTTGGTCTCACTCATCAAACCATCGTAGTGATCATGGTTCAGTCCTACGACTATCATAGTAGAGAATGTCCCTTAATGAACATGGTTCACTCCCCATTCTAATAGTTTTTATCTCACAAGATATAAAAATGTTGCCAATTCATTGGAGGAATATATAGGTTCTGAACATCAAATTAGGAAAATCATACATATGTGTTCTATAATATCATAAAACATTCATTATATTAGAACCTTTGAAAAGTAATGGGCTTTATAATCATTTTATCATAGCATAAGCTGTTGAAAAGATATTTTTTTCATAAATATTTCATCATTTCATAATATCCTAACCCCTGGAAAATGAAAGAGTTTCATAAATAGGTTGTCCTCAAGGAAATAAACCATTCAAAAAAATATTAATAATGGTATCCTTGGATAATATCTCTAGTAAATCATAAGTTACATCAAAGGCTATCATCATAGATGGAAAATGATTTTGAAAGATCACCTGAATCATTTCATGAGAAAAATGTATTTCCACTTAGAAAAACACTTTTTAAAACATATATAATTTTCAAAATACAATTCTTTTAAAATAACCTTTGATGCATGTAAAGTAATAATTAATGATAATTTAAAATATTTGTTGAGGAAATTATTGTTTCCATATTTCAAATCACTTTTTAAAACATAATTTTTTTTGAAATACATTTATTTGAAAATAATCTTGGAAATTGATAATGGAATCTTGAAATATTATTGAAAAAATTTATTGAAGAAAATATCATTTTCAATTGAAAAACACTTTTTTAAAACATAAAAATATTCAAAATCCTTTTCTTTGAAAATAACATTAGAAACTTATAAAGGAAGATTTTGAGATCACTTAAAACATTTATTGGGGAAAATATAATTTTCAACTTGTATTTATTTAAAATATAACAAAATTTCAAAATAATTTTATTTGAAAAAACCTTGATAAATTATATAGGAATATTCAGTGAAAATAATGGCCATGGTGGAGGAAAATTCCGTTCATTTCATACACGTTAAAACAACGATTCCATTCAAATTTTTGGTAAAATCATAATATGAGTAGTTTTGAAAATGAAATGAAGATTAATTTTACAACATTTTGTAAAAAATCAAACTTGGGTAAAAGTTAATTTAATAATTCCATTATATAGTGATGTCATATGGTTGGTGCACGGTTTGACCAACTGTGTGGTCAAACCCTGTGCCCTTTAAATTTTGATTGAAATGATCATTTTCCCTTCGGCCTTCAAATATTTTAACCCTATTTCATTCTACTACACTAAATGAACCTCCCATCCATTTGGTCTCACTAATTCCCTTAATACTATGCTTAGAAATAAATTATTCATTTTATCTTAGAATCAGTTTTCATCAATCATGTTGGATACTTATCAGTAAGCTCTTCAATCTATTAACTTACCTACTTCATTTATCTTATTATATAGAATGATAAATCCATGTGATCCCTTTTACTCTATTTTTGTAGAGTTTGAATATTTATTTTATTTCTAATAAATCAGAATGAATTAGAAGATGGCATCAAATGAGAAGGGAACTTCCCATCCAGTGTATTTATATATCACGCTAATGTGATGTGCACCGGGATTTCTATGCATCACTTTCTAAAATGATATTTTATTAAATTGAATGTGTTGGAATATTTTTATTAGTACTATATAACCCGTAATCACCATCTAGGTTTGAAGCCCCAAAATATAACCACCCTTTTGGGTGTGTTTCAAAACCATACAAATAACCATGAGTTTCTTATGATTTAAGAAACTCTTAGAGGTGGGTTTATTAGCCCAGGTAATTGGAAGGTTTAAATTTATTAAATGAAATTACATATTGAATTGGATGAATTGATTAATATCTAAGACTTATAATCATAGGATCTTATTTTTTACTACATTTTGAGCAGATTTAAAATTATTCCTTACAAATAAACATACCAATTTAATTACATGTGATGTTAATGGGTATGTAAGACTGAGAGACCATAACCATTTGTTTTTTCATGCCAAGCGTGATACATGGGTTCCAACTCAAATCACCATGGATGGACTCATTGGGCTTATGGAATCAAAATAAATTATTAAATGGATTTATATCATCCTATGAATGATACATGGGTTCCCATATAAATTCCATGGAAAATCACACTTGGAGGTATAATTATATTATTCCATGAGTGACACTTGGGTTATGGGTATGAAATTACAAGGATAATCTCATAGGGATATTTATTATTATTATTACATGAGTGAAACTTGGGTTTGAAGTATGGAATTACTTGGACGAACTCTAATGGAAGTTTTTATCATTATTACATGAGTGATAATTGGGTTTCTCATGTGAATTCAATGGATGGAATTAGAGGGATATGAATTTATATACACATAGAGAGATACCTAGACCCATGTGAAGGATTCCATTGGTGGGATTGTTGGGTGATTGGTTATAGTAAAAATGGTGCGATACCTGTGATGCTCATAAAAAACCTTGGAAAGGGTTACGTTCTAATAAATTCATTGATAAAATAATATAATGATGAGTCTTACAAGTCAATGAATATAATTCAATTTGGTCAAATATTTACATAAATTATAGCCTTGTTATATCTACTTGTTTAGCTATAATTCTATAGGAAATGTTTATCCCCTATATCAATATGAACCATGTGGGATTCCTTGGATATGATACGGGTCCCAAGACTCTTTTATAAATTAAATCTTAAATAGATAATAATTTAGAGATTTTATGAATTATGTCAAAGAAGGTGGTATTAGACGAGTGTCCCTTTGGGAACTCAAACTGACATGGGTATTACACATTTCATTATTACCTACACAATAATTCATTATATATTCACATGATGGATGGAATTAGACACTATTGGTTATGGCCTATTGATTATATCTCACATCCTGTTCGGGTCATCGATTGGTACTGGTACATATATCATGGTTTGATATATAGATAAATTAAGGGTCAAGATTTGGACATTTGATTTATTTACTAGGATGGAGTATGAGAGCAGAGGACTATGTCTATTCTCATGATACTACTAGATATATCTTGTGGTCTTATTTTATTTTTTATAGATTTTTTATATGCATGTTTATGTTTTTCCCATGTACTTTCCGCTTTTTACATTAGAATTAAATGATCCAAATCATTTTTTTCTAACAATGGATATGGTTTTTACGAGTTTAGTTATGATATATAGTTGTTTTATTTATTCTTATCACTTACTATTGTATTTGTTTATTATATTATTAATTATTTATGATTCCTATATATACATATATTTATTACTATTCTTTTCCACCCTCCGACCATGAGGATATAGTCTCCCCACCATACCATCATAGACCATAATTGCTAGTTGATAGCCTCGGGCATATGGAGAGGTGTGCTTGAGGCCATTTAGACATCGATTCGACTACTGTTACCGAGAGAGCTGGATTGGGATGTCATAATTTGGTATTATTGAAATTATTTTCATTTGTATTAATATTTTAATTCATTAGAATGGATTATAGGAATGTATTGGAATTTGGTAATGAGCCATTCTTGGGAGTAACTTACCCACATACAAAGAAAATTGAAACTAATAGGAAAGGAATTTTTGTTTTGGATTATGCCTATTACAAATGTATTGATTCCACTATTGAGTGATATACATGTTTTTTGGAATTAATTATAGTTGATATGGATTTAATTTTACCATTGGCCCGATATGATAATGATGTAATACTATATGCATCATTGTAGGAACATAGGGAGTAAAATGTCATGCATATTCCATGAAATGTAGATTGAATCACTTGAATGCTTGATAATGTGACATGTTTATATGTATACCATATTTAGGTTTAGATTCAACATGTTTATCTATCTACCATGTTTATGTGGTTATTGAAATGTTTATTAGTATTATTTCCTTGTGATAAAATGCCTTATTTTAATTATGATATAACATTGGTTATTAAAGTGTCTGTATCAATCTAAATGGTGTTTTTGCATATAGCATGATGGAGGCACCTGAATTAACAAATTATGACTTATTTGAGCCATAGACCATTGGTTTCCTTAGATGAATCATTTATGGTTATGATTAAATGGGGTTTAATAACATTTTATAAAGTGTATGAACCTTTTTAAATTTGGAAGGGTAACACATAAAATCACACCATAATATATGAACTTGTATCACTCTGATGCGAAAATTAATAACTTGGTTTTAGTTTCATGACATTGCAATTACAACTTAAAAAGTGTTGTACTTTTAAACATGGGAATGGTAGATAATATAACTAAACTATTTTATATAAATAAATGAGTTTGGACTATTTATTCTTGAAATTTAAAGAAATAGTTCATGTTAAATAGTAATGACAATTTCAACATAAAGAGAGTTTTCATATATAACATGAAATTGAAACACTATATAATAGATCCCCTGATAGGAAATATTGAACTAGAACTAGACCCAACCTTAATAGTGGGAAGTAGGTAATATATTAAATGAATAATTATAGTCTTATACATTGCCGAAAACTATATTTAGGAGTAGATAGAGGGCTGTGACTCTTATATAGGAAGGCTTGTACCTATCCTATTCTTATTATTGTTATTTAAATTTTTATCAAATCCTATCTAAGGTGAGTGATTGTTATTTTTTTCTGTTATTCTACAACGAATTAGTTGAATTGTACATCAGGAGAGACTCTTAAAGCTCATGTAAACAATACAAGGAGTCTTGTTACTTTCCCCAACTATAGAAGAGTTGACATATGTGTTTTATCAGTAGCATCCACCCCCTATTTTTGGGGGATGACAGTCCACAGGTTGGGGAGTCATGGAGGAGGAAATTTTATCAATTTTTAAGCATCTAGATATAGATCCCAAGAGGATAGTACAACTCACTATGGATATTTAGAAACTCAAGATTAAGATACATAGATATTATAACTTTTTAAATGAATATTCAATACATTTCATAAATACATGCTTAAGGACCATAATAGTTCAGGGTATCTGGTGAATAGGTTCATAATATTATAAATTGGTGAAATATCTTTAGTATATCCCATAATGTTATTTCCCTTTAGTAATATTCATTTTTATATGATACTTAAAACCTTTATTCATAAATTAGGGAAAGAAAATATAAATAAGGGTCAGCTCAGATGCTTAGGAAGGGTGGAAAATTAAGATATCAATGACCATATAAGCATGAAATGATCATAAGGATATTATAACATGAGATTAAAATTTGAAAACTATACTATGAAAATCAAGGATCCTAATCATGAGTCATGGAATAATGATTTTATGTTAATAAGACATGAATCATAAATGAAATAAAGAACATGATATATGAGAGTGTACAATTGGCATGAGAAAAGTACTTGTGGACGACACATAAGAAAAGAAAATAATTTCCATAGTAGTCAAAGGTCATTTCCAAGGATATCATAGTAAAATGGGTTTATTCCCCAAACCAAAATAGAAGACAAGGTTCACTTACAATACAATGATAGACGACATTATCCCTTACACAGTCAGGTTCACACCCTGTACCACTCCTGTATATCTAATGAGATTTAAATGTTTATAAATTTAAATGGAGGTAAATATGTATCCCAACTATCACATAATGAAAATTTTATATACATGTTCCACAATATCATAAAAAATTCATCATATCATAAGTCATGAAATGAAATGGGTTTCATTTACATTTTATCATATCATAACCTATGGAAAAGAGACATGTTTCATAATTATTTCATCATTTCATTATAGAATAACCCATGAAAATAGATGAGTTTCATAAAAATTTCCTCTCGGTATAATCATTGGAAGAGAAATAGGTCTCATAAGAATCATTCCATCATAACATAAACCATTTAGAGATAAAATAAGAATTATATACTTGAATGGTATGCCTAGTAAAGAATATGTAACATTCAAGGATTCTATCTTATATGGAAAATTATCTGGAAAGATCACTTTAATCCTTCAATTAGGAAAATAAATTTTCTTTTAAAATCACATTTTGAAACTAAAAAATCATAAAAAAATATAAAATCATTTTTATTTGAGAATAACCTTGAAAAAATATGATGGAAGCTTTTAAAATTATTTAAAACATTTCTTGATAAAAATATCCATTTAACATGGATTTTTTTAAAACATAAAAAAATGGAAATCATTTTCTCTAAAAATATCCTTGAAAACATATAAATTATTTTTCAAAGAAAATAATTGTCATGACATTGTGAAATTCCATTAATTTCATACATGTGAAAACAAAAATTCTTATTATATTTTCAGTAAAAAGATAAATAGTAATTGTTTGGGAAACAATATGTTAAATCCTTTCAAAACGTTTTTTAAAAGGAACAAATGGGTAAAATATCCTTAATAAATAATTTTATGATTTTTCTTAAAAACATGGTTTAGAAAAAGGGTTTTCGACCGAAGAATGAAATAATGATGATTTTTCAAAAACAAATTCGTTTGAAAACATCAGTACATAAAGAGTGGAAAATTAAGGGGAAAATTATTCTTATATCATAACTAGAGAAAATTACAATACATGAGTTTCTTAAGTGATTGATCATAATATTTCATTATTGGAATTATAATCATGAACAATCGTGATAAATAATGAAATTATAATATAAAAATCATACCACTTAGCTAACATTGAATAATAATACCCATGAAGTAATAAAATTAACTAAAAAAATATCATGAAAAGGATTATAATCATTATATAACATATAAGAGGGGTAGTATATAAACCCCAAAATATATGATAGGTTCATAGTATAACATTTGTCTCATTGTAGAAAAATTGAGACAAAAATACCTTTTCACCTTGGTAACTTTTGAATTTTAAACCACATGAAAGAGGGATACTAAAATGGCTATGTAAATTACAATAATTTTAAGGATATGAATAATAAAATACATTTAGGGGAAGTATATACACTACAAAAAAGAAAAAAAAACAGTCAATATGTTTTGTGTATTATAAAAAATAAAAGTGATCCAGAAATCCCTTAACGCATTGGTAATATTTTGAATCATAAGGCCTAAAAAATAACAATATAAAATGAAACTTGAAATATAATTAAAATAATGATATTCATTATATATATGTAAAATTCTTAGTATATACACCACACAAAAGGAATGAATGGTGTATTTTCATATCTCTCCCATAATTAAAAGAGAGACTAGAAATCCAATTCATTAAGTACCAAAATAATTCTTTCACATTTTAAACTCACATATAATAAATATAAGACTATTTTAAATATATTAATGAAACATAATTATATATTTCATACCAAATATGATCTAATTATCACCTGTTTTACCCGTTTATTCACAATTCCTTATTAAAGTCATGTTTTGAGTAATAAATTCTTTGTTTTTCATGTATGTTTTGATTTTGGTAATTTGGGACATTTAACATTGATCATGGTTATAAAATATCCATAATTTTAACAATTATATAAATCAAATTCATATTCAGTTAATATTTATTTTTATAATTCCATAAAAGTTATAGAAAGACAATGGAATACATTGTCCATGGAGATGGTAGACCATATGTATGCATGAACGTTGTTTCCGTTTTCTCAAAGGATTGAAAGAAATAAATGTAAATAATATATTATAGTTTCATAGTCATTTTATGTCATATTTATCACATATTTTTATCAAAATAATCCTTATTACCATCTATATAAAGAGTATGTCAATAATGAATCACATTGCTTAATAAGGCGGTGGTCTTCCATACGTACAAGTGATGTTATCATTTTCCCATGAAGAGAAGTTTATGATGGAACATGTGTATAAGAATTATATAAGAATAAAAATATCATAAATTTCATATATAAACAAAAAAGTCATCATTATTTGTAGCCTTCATAGGTGGTAATGGAGAAATGAATGACATCAGTTCATGAGGCGGTAGTCCGTCATACACAAAAAAAATGATTTCGTAACCCATTTTATGAATGTGGATATGGTTATAGGTAATAAAAAAATAGTATATTTAATATAATGATGTTTTTATATAATCATAGTTTAATATTAATTTAATGTGTTGGTGGAATAAATAAAATAAAAATGCTCGTCGAAGAACACTACCACTTCTTCTAATATCCTTCATAGGTTTCCACCAAAAGACTTTATCAGTTGGATTTTTTGTCAAAATAAGGCTTATAGGATGAAATTATGGAAGGAATTGATTCAGGTAGGGAATTTCAGAATCAGTGGGTTTTGGAAGTGTGAATAGGAGAGGATAGGGATTGACCATTTATATGTGAGGTGAGTGACACACTTGTAAATTTTTGGAATAAAAAGGTGTACCCATGTTTTTAGCATGACAAAGGATCGAAAATGGTATATTAATGATCCTAGAAGATATGAGATCAATATATTGGATGAAAATGAGCATTTTAAAAGTTTTAATTTATTTCTATCCCTTATCTTTTTTTTACTCCTATATAAACCTATTTTTACCTTTACTATGGTAAATAATTTTTACTATTTTTACTATTTATTTTTTTCCAAAATTATTTTTACCTTATTAGATAATATAAATTACAATGATTAATTATATGTAATACAATTTTATAAATTCCATTCACATAAGTGGTAGAATTTAATTTAAAAAGAATGTCGTAGACATGATGAGAAAGTCTGTTTTTAATGAAAAAATGTTCTCAAGTTTATAGATTTTTTATATCCAAATTCAATAATAAATTGATTAAAATGACCTAAACTATATTAATAGATATATAATTGAACTAATTTTACTTTTAAACATATTAAAAAAAGGAACCATATGAAATATTTAAAGGAAAAGACAAATTTTCAATTAAAATCATTATTTTTCACTATTCATCAAAAAATTAATATGTTTTGTAAAATTCAAAAAATTAACCATAAAATAATTTTGACATGAATATTTCAAAAATTAAGTTGATATTATCAAAAAATAATTCTAATAGTGTTAAAAATTAACTATATTATAAGTGTGTAAAAGGTGACAAAGCCGCTTTTTAGAAAGATACAATTTTTAAGCATACAATTGAATTTATTTTTATATATTATTTAAAAAAACATAACATGAATGTTAAAAATTTGGTCCAATATATCATATATAAATTTCATTAAAATCATTCAAATTTTTTATTTGGTTAGTTTATTGATATAAAACACAATTGTGTGCAGAAAAACAATTTTTTTTTAGAAAAATATTTCCTTTATTTCACAATATTTTTTTCATTTCAAATTAATTTGTCACCAAATAATTCATTATATATACATGTTAAAACCATATTTTCATATTTTAGTTAATCCTATTCATACCCTCCATTCCAATGGCTAGGATATAACTATTATATTAAATATAAATATTTCAATTGTATGTTACATTTTCATTTGTACTCGGTGATGTGTGTAGTATCAGATACACTCAATGTGGTGTGTGATGTAATATAAAATCAAAGTTTCATTTAAGAAAAGAAATTGGTATTATTTTTAATGAAAAATATCAAAAAGATTAAATTTATCTTAAAATTTTATTTCCAAAAATCTTGGGGTGTTACAATATATGCTACAAGGTTCTACCAAGCGATGGTGAGATGTTGTCACATAAGATGAAAGTCATCAAGATATGAATTAAATGAATTTTAGATAGAATTACATGATTATTTATACCCATATAAGTTTACGGATTACTGATCTATAAAGTTTATACACATGGAGTAGGGTAATTCGTCATTTATGGACTACACCACATGTTTCACGGTGCTCCAGTTCATAACAACAATCCTTCTGGCTGACAAGTCATCTATGGATAGGATATTTAAGGATGGTAACAGAAATTTCATCCAATAATAGGTGAATTTACTTTTTTTGGATACTATATCAAGGATTTGGAATCAGGAACATAAGATTGAGCGTAACCTGAGAAAGTATGAAGGGGAGAGCTAGGGCGGTTTGGCTCCCAAACCAGTTACTACCTTTACTTGCTGAAGGAAGTGACCTTTGGAGTATTCTCATGGTAAATAAAGTGTCTAGACTGCGCACTGTAATAGAAATGTGGGATTCCACCATCATGGTAGGATAGGAAATATGAAGGAATAATATATACAGGACCTTGTAGAGACTCGATATTGCATAAATATGGGAAATATTCGTCATTTTTTTTATTTTCTTCCAGTGCCTTTTGAGAGTGGATCTATATAGACTCCATGTATAAGGTAAAGGTCATAAAAACCTCATCTGGTAGGGATATTTAGTGCTTCAAGTAGTATAGGATGATGAGGTGGTCATAGCTGAGGGAGCCAGACACCAGATTTATAATGCCAATAGAGCAGGCCTTCCTTGGAAAGTCATGATGTATCTCAACACCATGGGAAGTGAAATATATATACAGTGCAGCCGATCCATGAGGAGTAGAGTTTTGTTCTATCCATGGATAGGGCTACAAACTTAGTAGACTCCATTGTAGTTACTTATCATTTTTATAATGATGCTTCCCACTCCTTTTCATCTATTTCTCATATAAAGTGCCTTGGGATTGTTATAAAGTTTTTATTTGGGGTGATGACACTTGATACTCTATAAGGAATTTGATTGGGGCACGTATTCCAGTGCAAGGAATTAACCATTGAGGTAGGTAGCTATAATTTGTTACAGGATCTATTTTACCTTAAGATGAAATACTTTTACATCATTCTTATGAGTTAATAGTTGGTTCCCTATCAATATTATGTAAATTTAAATTATCGAAGGGTATCTGTCACATCCCCAGGGGGTGATAGTTATATTAATAAGGGTGAATCGGAAGTCGAGGCATGTATAGTTGGACCTGAGCTACATAGTCTTGGAAGGGTGACAACTAAAATTTATATCCTTTATATTGATGATTATGGAACATGTTAATATGATTTCCCTACTATTGTAGATCATTTTAGGGATGTATTCCATGATGAATTTTTAGGATTTCCACATAAGATAGAGGTAATTTTTATAATTGAGATAGTTTCAGGAGCCACACCAATATCTATTCATCCTTACTATATGGCTTCTACTATATAGAAAGAGATCAAGAAGTTGCTATAGGACTTGGAAGCTAAGGGTTCTATATGGACCCATACTTTCTTTTTGGGTTCACGAGTCCCTCTCTCAAAAAATTCAATTGATAACCTATGAATTTTCATGGATTACTATAAATTGAACCTATTTATGGTTGATAACTGATATCCATTGTTTTATATAGACAACCTATTTTACTATCTCCAAGGGGTTTGGGATTTCTTTAAAAATGATTTGAGGCCAATTTATTAATAGGAATGTGTTATAACATCATATTTACGTCATACAACATTCCATCGTAAATATAGCTTTTTTGAGTATTTGGCCACGGTTTTCTTTCTTATGAATGCGATAGATGAATTTATGAGTTGGGTGAATCTAGTTTTCCACCCATATATTGAATCAATTTGGGTTACCTATGTGGAAGACATGTTAGTGTACTCACATAATTGACACAAATAAGCTTAACATCTTTATATCATTTTGAACACACTAATAGAGTATAATATGTTTTCTAAGATCTCTAAATGAAAATTTTGGATTAATAAGGTCCACTTCCTATTTCATATAATCTCATAGAAAAGGGTATTATTTGTCCTAGGGAAGATGGCAATCGTTGTTTCTTGGGATAAGCCTAAGAATGTCTTTTACATATAGAGTTATTGGAGATAACAGGATATTACTAGATATTACATCATGATTTCTCATGTATGGTAAAACCACTAATGAGTTTTAACAAGAAAAATGTCAATTTAACATGGTCTAAAGCATACAAGAATTACTGTTATTAGATTAAAGGTAGACTGACTTCAACACCAATCATGAAATTACATAATCCTAGAAGAGGCTATGCAGTTTTCTATGATGTGTTAGGAATTAGTCTAGGAACCATTAGGGAGATCATTTCATCACATGCATGTATCTCTAGTTGAGGGATCATGAGAAAAATTACTTAACAAATGATCTTGATCGTGTAGTTTCAGTTCATGCCTTGCATTGTTGGAGGTATTACTTACAAGAAGTGCATTTTTTGGGGTATATTAACCAAAAAGTCCCCAAGTATATTTTTACATATTTTGACTTGAATATTATTAAATAAATATGGGTTTAATACCTAAAGTCTCTTGAATTTATGATTTCTTATACTCATATTAAAAGAAATTTTGTTTCTATTTATTTAATCCAAATGAATCGAAAATATATAGTTCCAGAGGCCATTATTTACTGGAAAGTGATGACTCTATTTTCTATGATTAATTTAGAGGTATCATACAATAGTGGATAGTATAAACTAAAATTTTTATTATAGGCCTCTTAAATTATTAATAAAGTGAAGTTGAAAATGATTTTGGATCCCTATGGCGTGCTTATACATGAGATATTTTCATGTGAAGACCCACCACTTAGTTGGTTCATTGATGAGGACGTAGCCTTTCATATTCTAGGATGCAGTTGGGTTCTAGAAGATTCTGAGATGAATTTTTATGAGTGTCCCATGCTTCTTCTTGGGAATTAAATCCTATAATTATCAAGATGTATCATTATTTTCACCATTAATATTGGTGGCTTGGTATGAAAATGGAGATAGGTGGGTTCATTACAAAGTGTTCAACCGACCAATAGGTGAAGGTGGAACACCAGCTACTGTCTTGGATTCTACTGTCATTGACCATTCCTGAGTGTAAATGAGATGATGTCACTTTGTATTTTTTATTGGCTTACCTAGGTAACCTCTAGGCTATGACACAGTATGGGTGATCATAGATAGATTGACAAAGGTATCTCTTTTTCTACCTATTATAGAGTCCCTTTTAGTGGAAAATAAAGGAATTTTATATGTTTAGGGTATCATAACCCTTCATGGAGATCCACATATGATCATATCTAATAGTGATTCACACATTATATCATGTTTCTATAAGAGTTTGTAGAGGGAACATGGTTCACAGGTACTGTTGAGTACAACCTATTACTTATAAAATGACATACTTAAAGAACACATGATACAGGTGTTGGAGGACATGCACTGAGCATGTGTCTAGAATATCAATGGTTATTGGGGTAAAAACCTATCAAATTCCAAATTGTCTTATAATAAATTATATCATAAAACCATATATATGGATCCTTATGGGTATTTATATATAAGGCTATTTATTTAACCCATTTTCTTGTTTGAGGCATAAGAGGCAGTGTTATTGAGACATCATCTCATTCAGAAAGCTTTGGAGTAGTAGTAGTTTATTATGAAGAGTATGAGTAAAACCCAATCTAAGAAGTAGTTTTCCATTTTTATCTTCCACAAAGCACTAGATTTTGGGGTTAGTGAATGAGTATTCTTAAATTTTTTCCTAAGATTATGGAATAGATAGGTTTAGAGACAATGTAATATTTTTCCTTGCTAAATCAATCCTTTTGATATTCCAGAGAGAGTCAGTCCAGTAGCATATCAATTAAATTTATTTTAGATGTGTTGGTCTATGCATGAAATCTTATATGTATCTATGTTACATAATTATCATGCATACCCATCTCATATTCTTCATCCGGATGAGTTTGAGTTGGAGGTAGATTTATCATTTGAGACATATTATAGATTAGAGCTTGAAGTATTTCTGAGGTAGGCCAGTTCCTCTAGTATGAGTTCTATTGAAGAACAACAATGTATAAGATGAGACCTATGAGTGAGAGGATAATGAATATTATTAGTATCTAGAGTTATTTTTAGATAATACCTTACGACCCTAGGAAGGAATAATCAGGGTCGAGCTATTTTAAGGTGGGGATATTGTAAGATCGTAGATTTTCTAATGGGTTATAAACCATTTAAATGTTGGTATAAATATTTTTTTTCTTGCAATGGATGTGGTTAACTATTTATGGAAGGTATTTGGATTTTATGAGATTCATATAGAGTATAGAGATATGGTTTTTTGATAAATAGACGGGGGGACATTTTTATTACAGACTGTGCAACCCAACCATGAATCCCTGAAAGAGGAGGAGCAGAGTTTGTAAACTGTGTGAGATAGGCCACATGGACATGTAGAAAATTGTAGATGTGTTTTAGAGGGGACATGTAAAAGGTTCACATGTTTTTTCAAACAATGAACCTAGCCTCATGGGTAGTTCCACTTAGGTAGTACCCCACATGGTTGGTGAATTGTTTGAACAAACCGTGTATCCTAACCTTGTTATGGGTTTGTTATTTTGGACAATGTTGGCACACTTTTGGTGCATGTTTTTGTCAACCGTGTGGCCAAGACACATACCCTTTAAAATTTGGCTGAAATGAACATTTCTATATCTAGTCTTTAAATATTTTCAACCCTCTTTGCTTTCCCTCCATGAACGATAACTCCCACCCATTGAAGCTCCTAATTTCCATTTAAACTAATCTTAGAGAGAACTTATTCATCTGATCTTAGAATCATCTTCTTTCAGAAATTTTGGATCTGAATCGATAAGGTATTCATTACATTTTATTTATTACTTGATTTTTCTATTCATATGGAATGATAAATCCCTTTTCACAAATTTTCAGAGCATTTAACTATTTCATTGATTTTTCGTAAACCAAAATAAATAAGAAGCTAATATTAGATAAGGACATCGCAACCCATCAAAGGTAGGTGGCCTAATTATTTTTACTAAATGTATAGTTCATTTATATATCACGTTGTTGTGATACATGCTGATATTTCCATGAATCACTTTGTAAAAATATATTTTCTTAAATTAAATGCGTGGGCCTGCAACACACTACGTTTCTAGGAACCTTTTTTCAATAAATTTAATTTAATTGATTTCATGCATTTCATGCTACACCATATTATGCTTTCATTATATACAACACCATATTAAGCTTTCTCTATATGAAACACTTAGATTATATTTTACTACACAGAAAAATATGTTTTTCTTGTGTTACTCACAATGAATTGTTTTTTATAGTTTTCATTCTACACAAGACTGAGTTTTACCGAACTATAATATACTAATAAAAATATTACTATATTTAACAGCTAGACATTTTAATAGAGGGTATGAAAAGAATGAGCTAAATTGTGGAAATATTTTTTATTCATGTTTATAAATTGAATTATTTGATAACTAATTAGTTATAAATTTAGTAAAAAACTAATTGAAAATAAAGAATTTTCTTTTCTAAAGAAATAAGTTTCTTTGAACAAAATTGTTTTTTCTTAATAAATTTTTTAAAAACTTTTTAGATGCTAATTTACATATACCCGACTGATACTTGGACTCCCTAGTGGACTTCCAAGGATGGACTTAGAGGCTCTACTGTAATAATCTTAAGTGACACTTGGACTCATTAGATGGACATAAAAGGAAAAACTCATAGGTAATTTGATTATATATTCCATGGGTGACACTTGGGTTCCCTTAGCAAACCCCCAAGAATAGACTCAGTGAGTAGTGATGTTATACAACCCCCAGAGTGATCCCATGATTCCAATGAGGAATTCCTAGAAATAGAATGTAAGGGGTTTTTTTCTTTTTATTCCTAGAGTGATACCTGGATCCAAAATAAGGACTTCCAAAGACGAGTTCATATTCTTAATTGATTAATTAATGAAATTATTTATATGATGCATCTACTAAGACAAAGTAGAAGCTTATATTTTATCAGAGGCTCATACTTTATTGATGCTATATTTAGGAAACATGTGAACACATATCATTAAGGGGGACACTGGTCTATGCACTAGGTCTTGAGAATTACTTGTTAAATGATACATGAGATTTTTTTATTCAAATAAATTCCATCCAAGTCTCAAGAAGCTAGTAATGGATAAGTTTCCATGTTAACCTATACCTTTGCGAGTTATTTACATACAACATTTATTTAACAAATTCCTTTACCACATGCACACTGTAATCATTATATATTTATAGACTGGATAGAATCAGATGCCATTGGTGGTGGCGTACTAGTAATTTATCTCACACTCTAATCGGGCAACCTTTTGTAACCAAGAAGAATATATATCTAGAGGTATGGATAAGGGTAAGGTCCCTACTACAAGTTTTTGATTTCTTCTTAAGAGTAGTGGAGCACATAAATTGAGCTGAGTCTCATTATTCTATTTTAACATAGATATTTAGGAATTTTAGAACTTTGTATATGTATTGTACAGATTCTAATATACATGTTTTTGAAGCTTTGTGGGATCATGAAACGAAATATCATTTGTATGTAAGATTACATCTAGAATTTTTGTATATATCTATCTTTAAATGTTTATCTCCTATTCAGTTATTATTATGGTTCTACAATGGTGGGTTACTGGTCTAATGTTAGAGTATATTATCTTTTCGACAAAATATATATTTTTGTTACTACCACTACTATTCTTATTATTTTATATATTTGTTGTGATGATCTGAGGTGATGAGGGAATTATCTCCCCATAGACACACCCTATTCCCTTTCTACTTTTCACCAGACTCTAGTGTTCTAGGAGATACACTTGAGGCCATGCGACCCTATAGGTCAGGGAAACAAAAAGTGGAATTTGGGTTGGGATTTCTAGAATTTTTTTATGAACAATGTTTCTCTTCTATAGGTTATACCATGATAAAATGGTCATGAAACACACTTCTTTTCATAAGTTAATCTATGATGAAATTATTATGAAACCTATCTCTTTCCAAATGTTAGGATATGAAGAAATATTTATGATACCCATTTAATTTCATGGTTTATGATATTATTAATGATTTTGATCTAGTGACACACGTATTTATGATTTATTTATATGGCAGGTGGGACCTATATCTCCCTCCAATGCATTTGATAATGATATATATCTCATGAGCTAGACATAGATGGAATAGGGAGTAAACCCAATTTAGTAATTGTTTTTTTCTTCTAGGATGGTCCTGGGAGTGAATATTGTCTTTTAAGATGGATTTGGGAGTTAATCCATTCCACTATGTTAGATTTGGGAGTTCCTTAATAGCTAAGAAGGTATTGGGATTGAAACCTGTCTACTAAGATGGAATTGATAGTGAACCTTGAATACTATAATGTTATGTATAGACCCACTTTCATGTACACAAGGTTATGTGTGGACCTACATAAATTTGAATAAATTTATATGTGAACCTGATATCATGTTCACAATGTCATGCAAGGAATTATATGTGGTTCTGAGTGAAGCAGAAGCATGTAGAGGTGGATGATATATTAAAATTTATTTTAAAATTCATTTCTAAAAACCAAGACTGAAGATCTTTCAAGAAAAATTTATAACTAATATTTTTAATATTTGATGAAATAAATACCTTGGATTAGGAAATTTATTCTTCAGTGAATGGTGATCATCCAAAAATACCATTTTAGATTACTTTCATTACACTGTGTGGATCCAAGGATCGAATCCCTATAATGTTGATTTGTAGATGATCCAATGATCATTCAGCAGCACCACTTGATCTACAGGTTCTAGCATGAAGAGTCACATGTCTTGTGTTTTTTTCATGATCGCTCATTCATAAGCCGTAAATAAATATCTCTTTAACTTATCATTCTCAAGTGAGAGAGATAAGGTGGATTTGAGAGAGAATTTGTTGTTGGAAACTATTATCTATTATCTTTTTTTGGTTTCTATACAAAATAGTCATATCCATCTACTTATAGATGTGGGATTTATGACAAAATATTATTTAATTGCATACTATACATTAAATAACATTTATTATCTTTAATAAATCCCATTCCACATAATAATAAGTCTATAATTATTATTTTGCGGTGCACACCAACATTCCCAATAACAAATATTATATAATGGCATTGTAAATTAATATTTTTCACTAGACTCTTTCTTGGTCCTTCCAAACTCCTCTAGTATTTATTGAATAGATGAATAAATATTTTATTCATAAAAAAATATCTTATTCACAATATTGTGAATAAATATTTATTAAAATATTCAAAAAATAAAATAAATAATTTATTCCCATGATGGAAAATAAATATTTATTTAATTTATGTGATCAATATAACTCAAAAAAAAAATTATTCTTCAGACATAAGAATGATATCTATTTAATTAATTAAACTCAAATAGAAATTAATTGTGATCAACGAAAACACTTTGTGTGTGACCCTCTAGGATTATTTCTTGTTGGCATTAGGTAGGATTGATTAAAGTCTAAGATTACTATCTAATAATGGGTCAAGGCACCCAAGGGAATGGACTTAATTTTATGACATCAAAAACAACATACGAGCGCTCACTGTGTAATAAAATATGTTTGTCACAATATCTTCTCATGCAAGCTGAACATCCATGTCACCAAACTATATGCTCGATATATCTTTATTTGACTCTTTGAAATAAACACATTGTCACAACATGTCCATGGAATTTAATGTGATGGTTATATTCTAATAAAAAAGATAAAATATCAGCTTCCATAAATATGGAAGGTAAAAATCATTCATGGGATTATTCATTAATGAAATGTCACTCATGATGCACCCAACACATCTAACTTCTCCATGAACTATTATCATCATGTTTTATGAAATACATCTAAGTACGTGAGTTGTAACATGCATAAATATTAATCTTAATGTTTAAGGACAATCACACAAGTTCGTATATAGTAATATCCAATGACACCAAAACATGAAATATTCTTACTGGAGGGTATGATATCATAATATCTCATCTAGGATATTACCAATTTAGGACTTCATGAGAATAAGCATCATCTACATAAATGTACTTTCAAATGAATGTCTTTGTACTATGTGACCCATCATAGTACAGTATCCAACTATATAGAATTATTTGAGAGTATCATCATAGAACATAAAATATATCCCCATAGTAGTGAACTACTATAACATTATCAGTGCAATGTATACATTAGTACATTAATATATTATATTCATGTAGAAAAATAATAAAAATAATAATTTGTATTAATATTCAATACATATAAAATACTTGTAATCAAAGTACAGAGTTAGTCCTAGGAAAAAAACTCCAAACAAAACCACATGGACTAGAGCCAACTACCTACAACCTTCGGTCGTCTAGAAGTCAGATGATAGTAATGTTTTTTATGATTCAAGAATTTATTCAAGGGGTAAACCATGTTTAGATTTGTGGAAATAATTATTACTTCAAATTCACCTCTTTGAGAAAATATATCATGATATAATACTTTTGAAGTATGTTTCTTGTCTGCTAATGTGAACTTGTCTCTTTTTCATGAGCCATTGCTACTGTATTATCACAATAGAGTGTAATGAGATCATTATTACTTAGCACCACATCATTCCCTTGGATGATGATATGTATCCATACTTATTATTTAGCCACCTCAAAAGACACAATATTCTCAAACTATAATGTAGAAATGAAACCACATCATTCAATGATCTCTTATATCTAACAACACCTCTATTCAATGTGAAAATGTACCTGATTTTTTACTTCATGTCATATTGATCAGCTTTAAAACTAGAATATGCATATCCTCATATGAGAATTTCCTCATATCCTCTATAAAACTAGAACATATCTTTAGTACAGCAGAGATACTTAAAAATAGTCTTGACTACCATCTTATATCAGTCACCTAGATCATCTTGATATCTTACTACCACACTTAATGCATAGAAAACATCCAGCCTAGTACATAGCATACCATACATGACTGACCCAATCGTTAATGCATATGTAATCATTTTCATTCTATTTATTTCCTCATGTGTTTGGGGAAACAATTTCTCTTAATGGTGAATGCCATGTGATGCTGGAAAAAAATACCATCTTGGATTATTCCACACTATATCTCTTTAGTACCATTTCAATGTATGTACTCTGACATAGGTTGAGAAACCTCTTGGATATATCACAATGGATTTTTATCCCAAGAATATATGCTTCCTCACCCAAGTCCTTTATAGAGAATCATTTATTCAACCATTCCTTAATAGATTGTATGACCAATATTTTTTTCCAAAAGAGTAATATGTCGTAATCATATACTATTAAGAAAAAAAATCTACTCCCACTAAAATATTTATAGACACACAACTCTCTTTCATTCCTTATGAAACTAAATTCTATTATTTCCTCATAAAAATTGAATTTTCAATGACATGGATGCTTGTTTTAATCCACAAATGGATCTTTGCAACTTGTATAACTTGTCTGCTTCCTCTGGATTCAAAAGAACTTCGTGTTGTGTCATATAGACATCTTCATGAATGTTAATATCAAGGAATTATATTTTTAAATCCTTTTTCCTAATCTCATAATCATGTAAATTGACAATGTCAAGTATAATTATGATGGATTTCATCATTTCTACTGGTGAAAATGCTTCTTTGCAGTCATTGCCTTGCTACTGTTTAAACCCCATTTAAACCTGTCATGCAATTTGAGGTGATGAATTTTCCCTCCACGTCTAATTTATTCTTGAATAATCATTTTCTACCAATAGTATTTACATCTCTTGGAGGGTCTACCAAAATTCTGACTCATTTTTGGTACACGAAATCCATTTTAGAATTCTTGTCTTCATTCCACTTGGAAACATCTTTTATACTTACTACGTCCTTATAGGTTAGTAGATCATTATTATCAACTAATAATGAGTCACCATACAATGTGACTAGAAAACAATAAATTTGTAGTTCACTAACCTCTCTAGTACTGTTACATAGTAATTGTGTTAGGGAGAAAAAGTCTTCTTCAAAGGGAATTTTTGGAATTATTTTTATGTGCCGACTCTTGTGTTACATGAGACTGGACTTCATTGAAGTATATCTCCCTTACAATATCTCATTTAGAGATATGATCATCCTTAAGAAATATTGGATGTCTATCAACAACTACCTTTTTTCTAAAGGATTTCATAGGTAGTATAACTTTGTTTCATTGGGATATCTTATAAAGATACACATTGTGCCTCGGGGTGGAATCTTGTTTGCTGAAGAGGCCTTGAAAATTATCTATAACCCCACACATGTAAGTAATTCAACATGGGTTTCTTTCCATTTCGTAATTTGTATGGTATACCATATGTTTCTTTGTTGGTACTCGGTTTAGTATGAATTCTTTTGTTTGTAATGTGTATCCCCAAAAGGATAATGGAAGACTCACATGACTCGTCATTGTTATCATTATTCCCAATAAGGTGTGGTTCCTCCTTACACTTACACCATTACATTAAGGCGTATAAGGAGGAGTGAGTTGAGATAAAATGTCAAAATTCCCTAAATAATCAATTATGTCTTGATTAAGATATTCTTCACAATTGTATGAGTAATTTTTTTTAATCTTATGGCAAAGATGGTTATCAACTCCATTATTATTTTCTTAGAATTTATCAAAAGATTATGAATTAAACCTCATTATGTACACATATCCATATCCTCTAAAATCATCACGAAATGTTATGAATTATGAGTACCCACCCATTGCTTCATCAAGAAATGGTCCACACACATTGGTATAAACTAATTCAATAAACTCTATAGCTCATTATCCTTTCCCACTAAATGGGGTTTTGGTCATTTTCCCTTGTAAACATGAATTCCATACACCACACGGCCTTAGATAAAAATAATCTAAACATCCATATTGAAGTTATTCAGTCAAGTGATTTTAATTTACACGACCTAGACAGTGATTCAAATTTTTTTTGTGTTATGGATCTTATGAAGTAACATCGTTATCAATTTCCATTATTTGGTTTCTGTAATCCAACACATAAATAACATTATTGAAGTGTGGATTACCATAAAAATGATATATTTAAAAAATATGAAACATTTATTTCCAAATTTGAAAATAAAATCATCTATATCATATCTGCATACAAAAATAATGCTTTTGGTACCTGAAGGAACATAATAAAAACCCCTTAAAACCAAGATTATTTCGGTTAGGAATGTGAGGTGGTTGTCCCTGATAGAAACAATAGAAAGTTAAGCTCAATTGGATACTTGAATATCTACCTCTCCTTGATAAATCCTTTAGAATAAAATTGGTTTCTTTATTTTAATACATATGTGGGAACCACAAGATGTATCTAATATTTTATTTTTTATAAATAAATAAATTGAATTAAAAAATATGCACTTAAAACTCCCCCTTTCTTTTTTGGATGGGTTTAGTTTTTATTCCAGTGGACCTTCTTTCCACATGTGTAATAGACAACATCCTTTTCCATTTATTTCCCCATGATCTTCTTCTTCATTGAAGGACATGAAGAAGTTTTGCAATTAAAAATCTTTTCTTTCCATTTCCTTTTTACACAATAAGTACAAAAGGTTTTTAGGGATCGTATCCTTATATAATTGGTTAAGAAGAGTAATAATATTTGGAAGAGACTTGTCAATTTTTATATAATAAAATTCAAAACAAAATAGGAGAAGCTCTAATAGAGTTATGATAGAATGGGGTAGGTGCCCAATTCATCAAGGTTATTATACTCTAGAACCTCTATGTTCTCAGTATAGCTAATGATCTTGAATACCTGAGTCCTAGTTGGGGAACCCTCTATAAGACCACTCTAAAAGAGTTCCTTATAAATCATAAACCATTCCTATCTAGATCTCTCTTGGTAAAGACCATGGAGGCACTCTAGCATGCTATACACATCCATGTTTTCATGAGACTCTATTAGTTCACTAGAAATTAATTAAAGCACAAAAAATTAAAACATCAACAAAGTTGTTCTAATGATTTTCAAAGGTAAGGATCTCTTCATCACTCGCCTCTTTAGTAGAAAGATCATGCATTAAGGATTCTAGCACGTAAGATTTACGTTCAGGGCATAACACAACCCAAAGGAATCTAAACCACTCCCATATGTTGCTTCCAGTTATGAGGTTATATTTGACCAATATTTAGCATAGGGATTGTTTGGATGATAAAATCTTCATTTTATTATACAATTAAAAGGATCATATTATTAGTAGATTTATTAATTATAAAATTAGAGAGATATAATAAATTAAATGTTTTTATTTATTTATTTATTAATCTTCCATTATTTTATCAAGTCTCAAAAGACCTCACCATTAAAATCACAATGTCTAGTTTCTTTAACATTCTTATAGCAAAGATCCCCATTAAATTTCTTAATGATCTAGGCATTAGCCATGAAACCCATTATAAAGTATTTAGGTAGGTATACTTTCCAACTGCATAATTTTATCACCGTGATCCTTTGAGTGAATTCCCCTATCCAAAAATCTTGTATTGTATTTCTTCAACACTTTCCTACAAATTGTTATTGAATAAACATTGGACATTAAATTTAACACAATTGTGGTTAATTAAACCCCAAAATCTCATGAAAAATCCTTGATAAAAGTAATTGTCTAGACTTTGGCCATATAATACACAAAGCATTATGGTTTCATTCCCTATCAAGTAATGGATGGATGAGTCATTATTAATATTTAATTGAGGTATTTTTATTTATTATGCATAAGTTTTATCTTTTTTTATCCATTACATTACTTGTTAATATTAAGTGGATGTTACATAATTAATTAACCATGTTGGATAAAAAATTTACCCCTAACACATTTATTTAATTCTCATCTTTTTACATTAATTCATTTATTTATTTGATTGTGATGTTGAATCCATAAAATAAATAATTTCATACAAAGACATAATTAATTAATTAAATGACCCATTCATGAGATTTATGTAATAGTTAATTTAATGATCGTGCATTAAATGAACCTTTGATGTTGAGGAAATAACTCCTATTACTGTTCTTGGAATGAGTTACAACATTCCACCTATCCACCTAGGTTATAACCAATATGGTTTCATCTCGAACCACCTCCACATGCATTAGGATTGTCCATTAATTATAAATATTTATTACCCACACAAAGGTGAGTGGAACCAAAGGATTGGTTAAAGGGGATTATGAAAATATCTCTGGACATGCAGGTCCAACATAATAATAGAGGGTGGGATGACTCATCAGCCATCATTTAATTTAACATTAAATAGTTTTAAACCCATGAAATAAATTAAATTAAAACATCTAACACATACATAGGTCTTGTTAAATCTCATGAGATCTTATAGATTTAATAAATACACAAAAGTAAACAGGTATCAATAATTTATTTATTCATTATTTTTTTTATTTAGGATAAAAAAGTTTATATTAATTAATTAATTAATTACCTTTCATTTTAATGATAATCCAATCTTATTTAGAGATACCCATAATTAATGGAATTCATGGAAAATAAATGAAATAACCAATAATAAAATATTGAGTATTATAAATTAATTGATTATTTAAAGTTCTTTAAAACAATTATTAATTTTTCAAACAGAAAACACTATGCCTATCAATACAATAATGATTTAATGTAATAATCTTTAAATTTAATTTAATTTTAATTCTTTCCAATAATTGGATAATATATGAAATTTATATGACGCTACACTCTATGTAACATTGTATCTGTATATCCAAGTCACACACTTGAGGAATTGGCTTGTTAACTCAGCTAGACTATACGGTGTGTACATACTAGCTACACACCTTGTATCCACTTGTTGTGTAATAGGATGGCCTGGTCAACATGTGGTATGAAATAAAATCACCTTATGTAATTAATTTCTCGGAACATCTAGATACAATGCACATGGGTATATGACATGTTCTCTGACTACACGCTGTGTAACACAGTTTTACAAGCCAAATATTTGGAACTTCCTAGTGTAATCTCTAGTAGTAGATCATTTTTTCTTAAAACTTTAATAAAATTAAACACTAAACGAATATGATTAATATGCTAATAAAATGTTCATTCAAATTGGATTATAGAAAAAATAACTAGAAATGATAATCTAACCACAATTGAGCACCGATAAATAATCAAATAAATAATTTTAAATTTAAATGTGACTACTCTGATACCACTTGATAGTTCCAGGTGAAAAAAAATTATGCTCAGGTGGGAGATATAATAAAATTTATTTTAATAAATGTTTCCCAAAACCATGAATAAGGATATTGCATGTAAAGGTTATAATTAATTTATATAATATTTGAATAAATAAATACCTGGTCATAGGAACCTTCTTTATTGGTGAATGTTGATCATCCAAAATACCCTTTTAGATTACATTCATTGCACTGTGATGATCCCAGGATATAATTGAGCTAACAATGATCCAGATGTGATCCTATGATCTCTGAGAAACACCAATTGATCTATAAGTGCTATCATGACATGTCAAATGTATTGTGTTGATTTTTTTGATTGCTCATTCTTCAGTCTTGAAGAAATATCTCTTGCACATCTCATTCTTGAGAGGGAGAGAGAAGGGGCAGTTGCAAGAGATTTTTTTTCGGGAAAAAATTCACTACTCTTTATTTTTGGATTCTTAACACAACAGACATAACTGACTATTTATAGAGTTGGGATTTATGTTAAAATATTTTTTAATAGAATATTATCCATTAAATAACATTTATTACCTTTAATAAATAAAATTACACATAATAATAATTATATAAATATTTTTTTGCATGATAACATTCACAATAAAAAATATTTTAAAATGATATTGCCAATTTATAATTGTTATCGAAATCAGTCATGGTATATTCAAACTCCTATAGAATTTATAGAACAAATGAATAAATATTTTATTCATAAATAAGTATTTTATTCATAAATTAATATATTATTCATAAATAAATATTTTATTCAAAATTTATCGAATAAATATTTATTAAAATATAAATTAAAAAAAAAAATATTTTATTCACAAGCAGTTGAATAAAAATTTATTTAATTAATGTGATTCATATAACTTGAATAAAATTATTCCTAAAACATGAGAATAATAATTATTCAACTAATTAAAATAAAATAGAATTTAATTGTGATAAATAGAAACAGTAATGTGTGACCTTATTGGATTATTTCTCATTGGAATTAGGTGGGCTTCCTTAAAGTCTAAAATTACTATCTAGAAACAGGTTTTGGAACCCCATAGAATTAACTTAATGTGGCAATGTTGAAAACCACATATGAATTCCCATTGTGTAATGAAATTAATTTTTCATAATATATGATCGAGAAGGTTCTACATCAGTGTCACTAACCTATATCACTGATATTTGTTTCTTTGAATCATTAAATGAAACACATCATTATACCATGGATATGGTATTTAATGTGACATTTCTATTCCAATCAGAGAGAAGATATATGAGATTCTATAAATATGGAAGGTAAAAATACTTCCCCAACATATTCGTTAATAACAGGTTACTCGTGTTGCACCCAACGTATCCATCTTTTTCGTGGACTTTTATAGTCATGGTTTACAACATACATTTATGTACGTGGGTCATAACATGAAATAATAATAATAATAATGTATAAGGACTATCATATACCTTCATAGATAGGAATATACAATGATAAAAAATCATGAAGAATTCCTATCGATGGGTCTATTATCACAATCTCCCATCTTAGAGATCACCAAGTGTGAACTTCATAAGAAGAAGCCTCATCTTCTTAAAAGTACACCCACATGATATTTTATGTTCCATTTTTCCCATCATATCAGGTTATCCAACCATAGAACATTATAAGTGAATATCATCATAGCATATCAAGTTTCTCATCATAGTGGGGAACTACTATGAACTATTCAATGTAACACATACTCTAGGATATTATTACATTAAAGTCATGAAAAACAATAAACAATATGTAATAATATGTTTTTTAATATTAAACAAATTGAAGGAATATATTATAAAATAAAAACTAGATGATCCTAGGACACCAATGCCAACACATTCTTTAATGTTCATAATGATATGTGTGTACATGGTTGCATTTCCATATGTTTAACTATGGAATAGAATTATCTCCCAAACATTATGAGAGAACCTATTTCAATTTATACATGTTCACATTGTTATATGATGATGTGTATTCCAAAAATATATGTCTTATGCCAATATTATGCTCTCATGACTCATGTTTTTTGATTTCCGTATGATTCATGTCTTTTGAACTGTTAGTATTTATTCTATGGCTCATGATTATGATATTTGACATACACAGTATGATCTTGAAATGGTATTATCATGTTCTCATACATTTATTGTCATGTTATTCTTACATATCTCTTTTATTTACCCTTACTGAGCATATAATCTCACCCTTACTTATGTTTCGTTTACCTAGGATATGAGAAATGGTTTTATGTAGGTTTACTAGATGGGAAGATTATTGTTGGAAACCTTGAAGATCCTTCAATTTGTTAGAAGATTGTGTTCTTTGTTTCCAAATACACTAAACTGTTATGATACCCAGGCATGCACTTTTGTAATGTTCTGAATATTCATCTTAAATGATTTAATATCCATGTATGAGAATCCTATGTCACTATAGCACCATTTTTTATAGGACCCACATGAACCTATATCACCATATATTGTTAAGGGTCCCATATAGGACCACCCCTTTGGGTGTACTATTAAACGAGAAAAGAAATCATGAGTTTCTTATGATTTAATCCACCCTTTAAGGTGTGTTCCTTTCCATAATAAATTGGGAGGTTGAAATTAATTAAATGAAATATATTGTTGAATTAGATGAATCGATTATTAGCTAGGCCTTTTAAGCATATTATATACTTTTAAACTACATTTTGAGGTGAGTTAGTGAATGGAAAAAATAAATTAAACGTGATATTAAAGTGTATGGTTATACCAAGAGACCATGACCATTTGTTATTCCTTGATAAGGGTGATACATAGGTTTAGATTTGGATAACTATGTACTAAATCATCAGTCTTATTTAATCCAAATAAATTATTAAATTGATTTATATCACACTATGAGTGAGACATGGATTCTTATATCACTTCCACGGATGAGAACACTTGACCAGATTATTATATTATGCCACAAGTGGCACTTGGTTTCATGGTTTGGAATGCCAAGGATGAGACCAGAGGATATGTTATTATTATTATTCCATGAGTGAAAGTAGGGTTACTAGTATGAAATTCGAAGGATGGACTGTAATGGTAGTGTTTATCTTTATTCCACAAGTAACAGTGGGGTTTATCATGTGAATTAAAAGGATGTACTTAGATGTATATGACTTTAACACAACTTATTTTGAAACCTGGACCATTATGAGGTATTCTTCTGAAGGTCTTGTAGGGTGATGGGACACCTAGAGCGATACCTTGGTTCCTCGTATGAGACGTCTCAAACAGCCCCAGGTTTCCAAAAAATTAATTTAAAAAACTATCTAATGACATATTTTCCATGTAAAATAACACACTTGGATTAGGTCAATGATTTTTACACATGAAAATTATATTATATATAACTGTTTATCTATAAATCTATGGGATGTGTTGATTCCATATACTGATATGACCCACGGGGGACACCATGTCTATGAGGTAGGTACTAAGATTCATACAAATTAAACATTATATAGATAATACTTCAAAGATATTTCAACTTAGGCTAAAGTAGGTGGTTTTGGTCAAGTTTACCTTTGGGAACCCAAACTGGAAGGGGTATTATATATACCATTTACTACTTTTATTATTACTAGCACACTTCTTTCATATATATTTATAGGGTAGATAACATTAAACACTATTGGTGGTGTCCAGATGAGTAAATTACACTCCCCTTTTGGGCTATTGATTGGTACCCAGATAGACTTCATGGTTTTAGGTAGGGATAAATGGAAGGGGAAATCTTTAGATGCCTAATTTCTGTACTAAGATAGAGTATGAGAGTTTGGAACAATATTATTGTCATGATGTTATTAGAGAAAGGATTTGTTATTTTTTATTTTTTTCATAGCTGGTTGTGTATGTATACTTATCTATTTCCCATGTATTTTCCTATTTCTATATCAAAATTAAATTATAAAAATAATTTTTTATTTTGAAATTTTATTTGGGTTTAAAGAGTTTATTTCTAATATCGGGATGGTTTATTTATTCGGATGCATTAATCTTATATTATTTTATAATATTTTTCATTTATTAAGATTTCTTTTTTTACATCTCCTTATTAATAAAATATTCTCTACAATTTTCACGAGGTTATAATCTCCCCGCCTTACCATCATAGACCCTCACTACTAGTTAGGAGCCTTCGACGTATGGGGAGGACCACTTAAGGCCATGTGAAAACCTACTCAGCTAATATTATCGAGTGAGATAAGATGAGACATCATAAGAAGATATGATATTATAATTATAGAGTAAATATTATATCATAAATATCATACAAATTGTTAAATAAATTTTTTATAAAAATCCAATTAAAATGGTGATGAGATACAAATTTCCCCACAACGTGGAGACAACAAGCCATAACTACACATGAGTGATGTTTTCCCTTTTTAGAGCATGGAATCTAAGGGGAAATGGTTTTCACAGAATCATAATAATATATTATTATATTCCTGATACAATAGTTATTATTTTATGATGAGTGCAAAACATTTAGAGGTGGTAGAAGAAAAATAAATTTGTAAGAGTCGGTAATGATGACTACCCCTTCTTCAGTCAACTTTATTTATATTTCTTATTAAGGACCATTTGAATCATATTTTATGAATTAAAAAACCTCTACATTGTGTCTATGTAAATTTAAAATACAAATGGGTTGGCTTTGGTGGAGTTAGGTGGCAGAAAGTGGGGTAAAGAATTGAGGAGAAGAGGTTCCCTTTTATAATGATGGGAGGGGAACTCATGGAATTGCTTAAAGTATTAAATAAATATAAATTATTTTCCATCAAAAAATGGATCCAAATTGATATAATTATAATATAATATAGGTATAATTCTAAATACACAATATAATGAATGTTTGATTTTTTGGCTATCTTCTCACCATTTTCTCTTAGGTTTAACCCTCTTTTAACCCATTTTACAATCACCCTCATATCAATGTATTTTAGAATTTTGGGTTCATAAAAGTTACCATAAAAATAATAGTGACCAATTAATGTATCATGGTTGATATTCTCAATCATATCCCATTAAGGTGGCTGTATATAGTATTTTTTTTGAATTTTTAACAATTTAATACAATATTGTTTATTATAAAATATTTTTATTTCCATTTCTAGTAATAAATGAAATATTATAATATAACATGAATCTAACTCATGTAAAATGGTTAAGAAAAGAAATGAATTTAAATATAAGTAAGATAATTTCTTAATATAATTATTAAACAAAATTTTGATAGGATAAGATTCATATTTAAGATTATCATTCAGTTTAACCCTTTGGTTCACATATTTTTGTCATAACTATGGTTGTTTTAATTTACTATGGTTACTATTCATAATGGAAAAAATAAAAGGGACTTATTTAGAAAATTTAAACCTCATTATTATAAATATTAAATCCATTTTTCTTAAATAAATTTATAGAAGTTGTAGATAGAGATTTAGGATAATTATGAAAAATACAATTAATATTTTGTGATGAAAATGATTTCTTAAGTATAAAAATGTTTTTTTACTAAATTGAACCATAATTTCTTTTTCAAATAAAATTAATTGGAATTTTAAAATATATAATTTCAGTAATTTTAATATAAAACCTTTTTAAAAATAAAGTAAAATTTGGTAAATGATTTAATTAAAAATATAGTTTATAATAAAATAAATCTTTCAATGGGAAATTAATATTTTTAGGAAAATCATGAAAAATTACTCTATGTTAATTTTGAAATGATTATTTTAGAGATGATAAAATTTTTTTGTAATAAAATTTCTAAAATATGAATAAATTAATTAATATATTTTATCATAAAAATAAATAAAAACCTCTTTGAAGAAATTATTATTTTTAATAATAAAATGATTTTACTAATAATTGATTACCTATTTCTTAGAAATTAATAAATAAATTTTTATTGATTTATTAATTTATATAATTTTCATAATATAGTTAAACTGATTCATACTTACCATTACAACCATAAGGATATAATGATATAATTTAAATAATAATATTTTGGGGTTTGTTTAAGATTAGTTTTGCATATCATGTATGTTATTGAACATAGTCTTTCTTTTAAAATGTTTTGAGATTAAATTCTTCCCAATATTAAAAAATTTTTTCCTCTCAATTTGAACTTGATCTCGAAGATCATGAATTTAACATTTGAAAAAACCTTTTCTGAAAACACGCATTAGAAAAGGGTTAATAAAACTTCCTCTAAAAAATAGGGAATGTGATATAAAAAGGTCATCTAGAATTACACATTACTATATTTCAATATAGGTGAACATTAGTCGAAAGGGAAAATGTGGACATGGAGGAAAAATTAATTTCAAAATAATGGTGGAATTTTATGGGGAACATTAATCACATGAAATTTAATGATCATGGATGGGTTAACAACGAAAAAACCATAAATCCATATGTAATAATAATGAACATCGATTCATCCGAATTGAACATAATAAGAATTTTTTTGTCTCAATATAAATTTCCTAGAGTTAAGGAATTACTATACTATATAGACAAAAAACATAAGGAATAATGCCTATTTAACAAGTATAATTTCATCCTTTAATCAATTTCCACAACAATTTTATCTTTTTCTCCAAATAATGAGTATTTAAGGTGGATTTTTTTATTCCTAAAGCTTAAAAATCAACATTTAATTTACCACAAAACCGAAAAAAATAAAAACATGATATTCCTCATGTCTTTACTATATCAAAAAATGGATATCACAATTTAAGATAATATCCAAAACGAATAAACCATCCTATGATGAAATAAAGCATTAAACTCTAAAATTAAATAATAAAACCAAAGGTTTAAAATTGATCATTCCAAAAAAAGAACCATATAACCCAAAAAACCTCAATAAACTCAACATTAAAGAATATTTTTACCACAGTGGTTATATCATACCATTGATTTTACATATCAAAAAATGTAATAACATTCATACAAAATAATAGGTTATAATAAACATAAAGGATATATATACCCCAACCTAATAAAAAGTCTCTTAAAATATCATTAATCACCTCAAAATCCAAAAAAACTAAAAATAATTGAACCTGTAATATTCTTCCCAAAATAAACATAATCTATATCTAACAAATAATTTAATTAAAATAATTTATAGTAAATAGGACATCAATTAAGCTGATGGTTGGCGATGCACCCTTATTGCCCTTTATTTGTGGGTTCAATCTCCATGACATTGACAGACATGATGGTTTATATCATGTTCTTTAGGTTATTCCTTTCCAAAAACTATGTAATTCTTTTAACATTACAAAAAATATGATGAATATCCTCTAAAATATAATTATTCATAAAATAAATTTTTCACCACTATAGTTTCCAATAAAATTTATTTTTTCCATAAAATCTTAGTTTACTATTATTACCTTAACACCATTAATCATATTAATCCAAATTGTTATCAATAACATTAATTTTATTAAAAAAATATAAAATAATTATTCCTCAAATAACAGTATCTCTAAAAAATATACTAAAGGGTCATATTCCCATAAATTTATCTTAAAATATCCTTAATAATGTTAAAATAAAATCACATAAATTCATAAAAGGGGTATCTATGAGTTCAAATTTATTTTTATATTTATAAATATCATCCCAAGACTCTTTAGGTGTATCTCATATGACTATGGTATATCATAGGTTTCTATAAGTTCTATTCTCTCATTCATCCTAATAGTTCATAATGAAAATTTGAATTAACACAGGAATATCATCCAGGAGTGCCAAACTTAGTGCACCGTAAGGGAACACTAATTTTGAATCTTAATTATGGTAAATATATACTTGGAAAACAATTTTTGGGGTCATTACCCTGATTTTCATCTTTTCCAAAACCACATTCATATGTAGTATCCCGACTGGGATATACCGCTAAGAAAATCACATAATCAATACCTTATTGAAACTTTTATATTATTATTATTATATAATTAGATATATCCTTAAAGTATGTCATAGGGTTATGTTCTCTAATCTATGTTTTCCTAAATCTCGTAACCATGGTGTATAATAAACTTCCCTTGATTCCAACTACAACACCCCAACCCTAGTAGTCCAAATCTCATGGTTACTTTATTACAATGGAATAAGATAAAAGTGATCATATCCCAAAAGGTAGAATATTATAATATTTTAGAAGAACTAGATATACACATGAATCTCATTTATTACATTAGGAATAAAATATTAATCATAGTAATAGAAAAAAATCAACATATTTTAATATCATTCAATGATTTCTTCTAGATATCATTGGTAAAGGAAACCAAAATAAGGGTGATCTTGATGACTCAGTAAGGGTTATGTACAACCGAAGCTCTCATGAGTAAATAAAACATGAATAATATTTCCAAGATAAAAAATAATAAAATATTTTATATAAATAATATGATAAAAGGGGACTAAATCTTTGGATAACATAAAAACATACAAAATCATAATGTTAATAATAACTAGTTTCATAATGATGGAATTCATAATTCTAGACATCATAGTCTTACCATCAATTCCATATTCCAATACAATATACAATAATTGGTAATCATTATTCTAAATAAGAAAAAAAATATCATTAGACCTATAGATGAATTGAGGGGATATAACTGGACCCACCCATCTATTATTAAGTCAAATTCGTTCATTATATGAATTAAAAATAGAACTTAATCATTATCACTTAGCAATAAATAAGTTTCCATATCGGAAGAACTAACATATATAATATTAATACTTTCCCTAGTCAAACTGATTATAATCCATCTAGAGAATGAATAAGGATTTTATCATTTCAATTTTTTTAGTATAGAATAAGTAAAATTAATGGCTTTTTCCATTAATGAAAATAAATTACAAAAAATTATTTTTTTTATTTTTTTATGAAAATAACCTTTTAAAATTGAAAATTACTTTTAAAAACAAAAAAATTCCAGTATAGTACAAAATCAATTCATTGAAAAGAACCATGAAAAATTGTAATGTGATATTCAAAAATTTAGTGGTTATGATAGTTGTAAATTTTATTAATGTGATAACTTGTTAAAACAAATATATTCTTCATACTTTTGATAAAAATACCACATTCAAGAAATGATAAAAATAATGGTTTTAAAATTTTTTATAGAAGGTAACGCATGGGTAAAATATATTTAATAAATAATTTTATAATAGTAAAAATTCATTATGATAACATTTTAAATAAAATATGGACATGGAATAAAAATATTCTTGAAGAAATAGAAATAGAAATTTTGTTTTCCTTAAAAAAATTCCTTCAATATCTTGACTAATTAAAAAGTACAAAATGGAAGAAAAACTTATAATATCCCCAAATTTATAAAGGATAATGAAATTGATGGTGTTAAAGATAGGGATATTTTATAAATTCCTTAAATTTAAACATTTATATAATAAATTTCTGAATAATGGGTAGATTGTGAAATAATCCCTTACAAAAAATTATATCATTAAAGTTATAATTAATTAATGAAGTTATTATGTATCACAAAATAAAATCCAAAAAATGGTTTTAATATAAAATAATACCACCAGATGTAATTCCACACATATTAAGGGAATAACATAGTCAAAGAAGCAGAATAATAACCCATTTATTGGAAATTGTGTTAAAAAATCCAATAAAACATGGAAACTTTGAAGTAAAATCCCCTTTGATGAAAATAATTTGAGATTATACTCGAAATACAATGAATTTTTATTTATTCATGATATAACATGTAAAATTACATTATATACACTATATAATGTAAAATATTTGTATAAAATTAAAACATACCTCAATAAAGTCAAATTGAGATTAATCCTTTACCACATGTGTCCACTTAGTTGAACATACTTTGACCTCTTATATAATAAATATAGTTGTTTATAATAATATTATACAATTATTTTCATACTTATAATATCATGTATGATCCAAAAATCATATTTTAACATCTATTTATTGTTAATTCTTTTTTAAAACAATCATTTCTAGTTGTTATCCATTTTGTTTTTTATGGTAGCCTCTATTCGGTAGTTCCAATTACTATAATTTGATCATGGTTCTATAATATAAAAAATTGTAATATTGATAAAAATATTATATGTATTTATTATATACATATTTATCATCATCCATTTAAGGTAGATGTAGAAAAATGAAATACACCATTCATGAAGACAATAACCTATGTGTATGTCTGAACTCCATTTTCACTTTCAAAAGAATGGAATAAAAGAAAGGTAAAAAATAATTTAAATTTTATATAAAAACTTATTATATAATATATATCATATATATTCAATAAATATATCATTTTTACTATCTAGGTAAAGTGGGAATGAAAAAGAATCACATCGCTTCGTGGAGGTGGTTGTCCACACATACACATGGGAAACAATATTATTTTCAAACATATTTTAAATAATGAATAAATATATGATATTATAATTATATGATAGAAATTATATAATCTATATCATATATATTCATTTTTCCTATATTTATAACCATTTAATTAAAATGGTGATGAAAAATTAGTTACACCGTGACATTGAGTCTTTAAGCAGTACATATGGAAAATAGAGAGAAAATGGTTATAAGATAATAATAATAACATATTTTTATATTAATTATACATGAGTTATTATTTTAGTACGGTTACAATATAATTTTAGGAAGTAGAAGAAGAATGGAATTTATACGCTACAATAAAGTTGATTACCTTTTTGTTGGTAGACTTACTTTAGATGCATTCTTAAGTAACTTTGGAATGATATTTCAATATGTAAAGAACCTCCAATTAGAGGATTGGGAAGTTTATAAGATAAGATTATACAGTTTGGTCATGATTGATAACTCAAATTGGTGTGAATAACTGAGGGAAATAGGTTCGTTTTCATAAGTGAGGTGAGGGACACTCATGGAATTACTTAAGGTATTAAGTTAATATAAATTATTTTTCATTGAAAATTGGATTAAAATTGATTTAGTTAGAATATTATATAAGGATGATTCAAAATCCTCCCATATAATCATTTTGATATAGTTTGTGCATGATTTGGTAAAGCAACCCACACCCGACAAAAATTTATTAATAATAAATAAGGGTATAGAGTGTCAATGACATGCAATGAGCTTTCACTAGAAAATCATTTAAAGGACAGAACGAAAGAAGTCCAAATGTGAAAAAAATATAAAAACTAAAAGTGAATTAGCTAGAGAGTATCACATGTATTATTACTATAAAACAATGTTTAAGTAGAGCCTAAATCCTCATCATCCCATAGATGTACTACAATAAGATGGACTTGGGGTGCATGATGTGAGGTAGCAGATCAGAATTGAGAAAACCATGCTCCAAAAGGTACACCAGTATAATAATGATATGTCAAAGAAGTCCATTAAAGAAGGAGAGCCAAAAAAAAGATTCAGAGATTTCTATGTATGTTGGTAAAAACACTAACCTGATACGGCATGACCATCAGTCCAGGGGGTTCCATCTGAGGGCATGAAATCATCCACAATGGAATCAATATATACACCCATATATTCAAAGCAGGTCTCGCATCAGGTATAATGGAGAAGTAATACCAATTAAATACCAAACTATCCGATGATACAGGAGTTTCCAATGCCCTTTCTAAGGCATCAACCAAATACAATTAAACTCATAGGAAGAAACAACACACTGTTTAGAAAAAACCATCAATAAGACTCATGCTATCAAAGCATTACAATAGAAAAAAACATCATTACCAATGTATATCTCTAAAATTAAAGTTGGTATTTATTTTTTATTTTTCCACCATTATAATGATCATACATTTCCTTATTTGAAGATAAGATTTAGTAGCGATATCATCATTCCTATACTTCTTTAATGTAATTGCATCTTGTTCATACATCCATGCATCAACTTCTTCCCCAACATCCTCTTCAATCAAATAAGAATCTCTATACATAAGATACTTTTTTCTATCATCCTCCTCCTAATGTAAACTAGAGGTTTCAATGGAAAAAACTACTAGTATGGTTCTGTGTTGAATTTTTTCCTTCTTATAGGATTATAATGATCTTGTAACAATTGTTATTTTGAGGTTAGAGTAGTCCCTAGGTTTCATATTATTTCTATGATTTTTGGTAATGAATCCATCAGTATCGACTAATAGATTTTACCCTTCCTAGAAGTTGATTTTAATTAGGAATACTCAATTTGATTAGGTTAGTCATCAACCTCTTATATGGATCCACTATAATCAGGGAGGTCACATTGATCCTTATCCTATGTGTCATGTATTTCATTATTCTTACCATGATCAAACACTTGGGTGGGAGGGTTCATGATAGCACTTGAGTGAGTGAGCAAAGAATAAAAAACCTTACATACCCTTATTCTCAATAAGACTACATGTAGGTTGCACATGCAGATCATTGTTTACCATTATCTGTTTATTATCATCATTCATTTTCCCTCTAGAAGATTACATAACATCAAAGAGGACAACATCAACTATATGGATATCTTTTATCCATTATAGTCTATGTTTCTCCTTTATCTCTCCCACCCAAGTCACTTTCCTAGCCCCAAGATATGACAACCCTAATTTTTATTACACAATAAAACATAATTTATTACATAAACTTAAATTGATACAACATATAAGATCAATAGGTCTAGCATCTTTGAGGATTAGGATCATTAAATAACAACTTAAAACATGAAATACAACATCTTTATTGAAAAATTCTTTTACATGACCACTACATTCTGACATACTTGTCATTGGATGGGATAACCTGGGGACATGCTTAAGAAAAGGGTGAGCTATAAAGCCCAGTAAGGGAATAAGCGTGCAATAACATGAGAAATAAAATAAAATTCAGACAATAGGCATATCAATAGAGAACAAGAGAATCATAAACATAAAGTCATGAAAAAGCATTATAATCATAACATGGAAATGTGTAAACAACACTTAACATGGAATTAGCAGGAGCCATGGCTCATTGCACATGGAGCATGAGTAAACCCTTATTGCACATGAAGCACGAGTAAACCCTCGTGGAACGTGAAGCACGAGTAAACCCTCTTTGCACTTGAATTATCATGAGTAAATTCCCATTGCACATGACGTATCTTGATACTATACTTTACCCAATGCATTGGAGTTCTTTTAGGGCGCACCCTTCTTAAACATTTCACTTCATGTATAAGTGTGCCACATGGATCATAAAACGTTGAATCATTCAACATAATCATTGATTACACGATAAAAAATTTTTTGAATACAAACTTGAAACTCTTTAAACAATAATTAAATGTGCATATGGTGAATACCATTAGTAGAGAAATGGGAATGGTATTCCCTACACAATGACTTTGTCTTGGAAAAACGCAGTGTAATTTTGACAGCATAACGACATGACATAAGAACTCATAAAAATGGTTGATGAGAGAGAAAGGGGTGTCTCATAATATTTACAAGTCATGGACAGTAAAAGGGTCATATATATACATGTCCCAACAAATGTAATGGAATTTAGGTTCATGATACAATAGAATTGTTTGAATGTAAATGAGGAGAGAGAAATTCCATTCTAAATTTTGGCATAGTAACGAGTGTACATGGGAGGCATTTAATGAGAGAGAAAGTGGTGTCTCATCATATTTACATGACATGTATAGAAAGGGGTCATATAGATACATGTCCCAAAAAATGTAATGGAATTTATACTCATGATACAAAATAATAGCTTGAATGTAAATGAGGTGAGAGAAATTCCTTTCAGAATTTAGGCATAGTAACAGGTGTACATGGGAGACATTTAATGATAGAGAATGGGGTCTACCATCATTCAAACATAAATAGGGTTATATGGGGGAGGTTAAAAACCATAACGAAACATTTATAATAGATATTAAAAGGGCATAACAACTTAAAGAATATTGGAAAAAAATGAGAAAGGAAGAAAACCCTTACTTGGAAGTGTGCATTCAAAGGCTTGAGAGAGGCTTGGGAGAGGTTTCTTGGGAGCTTGGGGCACCTTTGGAGTATTATAGAGAGAGGAGGGTAGATATTGGACGAACTACAAAGGCATTGAGTGAGGAGGAAGTGGGATCTTGTGTGTGTTTATATAGGAAAGGAGAGGGAATTGTTTGTTATTTAGGTTTGGGACACCTCACATTAAATTAATCAAACCCACAAACCAAACCATGTGTTTTTGCCATGTTTTTTTCCAAATTGGAGTGGAAAAAATATTTTATAATGCCATATTCCAAACTTCTTAAAATAACGGGGTTGCTTATGTGGAGGTGAGTCACACTCCCAAGGAAAACAATTTAAAAAGACAAAATGTTTAATAAGTTTTTAAGGGACCACTAAAGCTTTGTAGAATAAGTCAAACAAACCAAAAATCACATTATTTTAATTTTAAAACATATATTGTCCGAACATAAAGTTTATATTATTTTATTACATCACTATTGGGTCATTATGATGTCATAAAACACATTATATATTTTAAAGGTATTTAATTTTTACCCCAAAATTTGACTGTCTCAAGAAATTATGAATAATTCACCATTGTATAATTTAGAAATCCTGATTCCAAAAAATAGTATTCATTTTATCTAAATAATTTTCTAAATATTTAGAATTTTCACTTTTAAAATAAAAACCGACATTTATAAAAATCTCATGGGTTTTGACCAAAATGGATTTCAAAACATAATAAAAATTACAATTGCATTCATAAAATTATGTGATCATTTACATTTAATAAAAATTAATTTAATAACAATAATAATATTTTATTTGAATATTATTTAATTCAAAAGTCCATTAATTCATCAAAATATTTTTCTTAGTTGAACATTAACTAAAAATACTATTTGTGCTTTAAAAACTATTTACAAGGTAACAATAATAAAATGAAAGTATATTCATTTATATACAAAAATAATGAGCAAAACCATAGTGCTATGGTCTTGTTACATAACCCCTTATAACACCCGCATAAGACCAAAGAGTAAGGTGTGCGATGTTGACAGACTCTTCAAGTGGCTCAAAAAACATGTCTCGGGTGGTAATATCTATCAACTTCCACTTCTCTCATAGGCAGTCCCGCTCGAGCTTAACATAATAAAGCTCAGCTTGGGCTTGGTCAAGAGCGAATCCCAATGACCCGACCTCCATTTTGAGCTCTGACAAATGGGCTTTATATGGGGCATGTTTACTGGATGGAGCCATCGCTTCCTTTGTCTAAGTAAATTAGATTTGTTAAAAACCTATATTTATACTAATCATGTGATCAATGTTCAACGGCTATATTAACAATGGTCATAATTCTTAATAGTATTTTAATGCCCAAAAACATAAAACTAAAGAAGTTGACATTTTATATAAACATTTTACATAAAGAGACATTTAATTAGATCAAGAGGGATTTCCATTAATGGAATTTTGGGTCATTTCATAGGACATGATATATTATATTAACTTTCCTTAAGAGCATGTCCATTATTAAGGAATATATTACAACAATCAGGTAGTTTTTAATAAAGGAAAACCTAAAAAACCATGATCACCATTCTAAATACAGATATGTGAGGGAGGATCCTGAGAGACATCAATTTAAAATGAAACTCTAGAAAATGAGGGTCTTGAGAGTGTCCTCACTCCCGAATCGAGATTCAATGGATTCCAATGGGCATGCAAATTAGAAACAGGGTTGATTGTTTGAACAAGTGAATAGGTAGTCTAGAGAAGCCGATCCAGACCGAAATAGTGGGAGATTCAGAATAGGGATTAAGATCTGGGGTCCATCTAAGAACTTTCATAGAAAAACCCCCAAAAAACTATGATCATATTTTTTAAAGTCTCTAATAGTAATCCTATGAATAAAGGTGAGAAAAAACATTGGAAGTGTTTAATAATCTGATACAAAAACCCAAAAAGATGAAGGATTAAAAATATTTTCTAAATATTTACAAATATGGTCTTCATTTAGAGAACTACCCAATAAGTACAAACTAAAATGTAGTGCAAGAAGGTTTTACTCCTTTTCTGAGAAGGAAATCTTTAATTGGCCATGGTGAAAAAAGTGTTTTTTCATGAAGAAAAAGTCAGGAACCATGACATCAATAGAGTAAGGATCGATGTACTTGATAGTTCTTACAAAAACCACATTAGTGAAGGATTAAGAAAATGAGAAAGGATTTCTCGTTTCTTTGATCAGTTTTGGGATCATCAGCTCCCCCTCATATCACATACTTTCTTCTCTTCTAATCCAATAAAACATGGGCAAGATTTGGTTATTTTTTCATCCTTATATCTTAATTTTAATACAATATTTACCCAATAAGAAATCAATATGATAATAATGTTTTATTTACTATTTTTGGGTCAGGAAGGATACCATAAAAATATAAGTGACTGATAAATTGGCCATGGTTGAAATTTTCAACAATATTCTATTAACTTGGATGATGAGAGTATTTTTATTAATTTTAATTCGTTCTATAATTTTTTTACTGTAAAATATCATTAATTTCATTTTTAGAAATAAATGAAATATTATAAAATAATATGCATCTAACTCATGAAAGATGGATCCAAAATAAATTAATTCTATGATAAGGAATAGATGGTATTAATCTAATTATGGAATTAATGTTTTATACGTTTACATGTAATTTTAAACATTATCTTAATGTTTAACCCCTTGGTTGACCAATTTTAATCTTAATTGTGGTAATGAAAATTTACTATGGTTACTATTAATAATGAAAAATAAAAAATGGACCTATTTACTGAGTTTGGAACTCCTTATTAAAAATAATTAATCTATTTATCAATATTTTATTTCTATAATTCATAAAAATTAATTTAAAATAAATAAAAAGAGTGCAACGAAATTTTTTTTTCATAAAAATACTTTTTTAAGTCTAAAATAGATTTTATACCAAATTGACCCCTCAAATTGATTCTAGTGAACTTAATTGGATAATTACTAACATAATAGAACTAATTTTACATTGACGTTATTATTAAAAATTACATTTTAAATTTTTGAATCGATAATACATTTTTCATTAAAAATCACTATTCCTTGGAATATAAATCTTTTAAAAAAATCCCAAAAAACCGCTCTAAGTTAATTTTGAAATGATTATTAAATTATATAATTTTTTATCAAATAAAATTTCAATAATTTCCAGAAATTTATTATTATAATCACTCATAATAAGTAATAAAATCAATTTTTGAAGAATAAAATGATTTTACTAACATATGAGTTCTAATTTCCTATAAATCAATCAATAAAATTGTGTTGAGTAAGTTCTTTATATATATATATATATTTCAGAATGTGGTTAATCTAATTCATAATCACCAAATAAAAATCAAGGTTATAATTTTCTTGTTTAAATAATTATATTTTGTGGTTTGATTAAGCTTTATATTTCCTATACTCTAATGGCCCGAAGGCCTTCATTTTTTTTTATTGATTTTGATAATCCACCATTCAATGGGTGAGGTGGAACCCTTACAAGGCTCGTAGGTGTAGAAATTACATGGCCCATAGGGATTAGAGTAATTCATTACTCATAGGCTTCAAACATTACATACAACCCAGACTAACTACTTGGAACTGCTCCTCCCCCGCATCTTCATCATGAAATCAGCTCTCCACCTTCGCATGGCTATTCGGCTAGGAATTCCCGTGCATGCACAGTCTTGTCCCAATGGCATGTGCTATACTATATCATTCTTGCAATCCATTTAGCTTCTAATGTGGTGAAAGATCTTTTTTATATTTCCTATCTTGTACATTATTGAGCATATATTTCTTTTAAAATATTAGGATATTACAGTGAATGACTTGGGTGTCAATGTTGAAGTCAATTTATTTTTTTTGATAACTTTAGATATTAAGGTGTTATCAGATGAAGATAATTTATGAGTTATAAATTCCATTAAGGGTTCAAAAATTACAGTTGATTCTAATTTCAATTGTGTAGGTATTTATTTAGGATTGGTTGAGGTAATATTAGATTATTTATGTTTATATAGTATTAGGATAATATAAATTTAGTAAAACCCTATGGATAAGTATAAGTTAAAAATATTAGTATAGGATGAGATAATTTTTTTTATAATCTATATATTGTGTGGTTTCTTAGTAATTGAATCCTTGTATGGATACTAGAAAGTTGATGAATCTTATGAAATACAGCTTGTGGTAATGGCCCTAAAAAAGGATGGATAGATATTAATCCAATCTTCACTCTGTTTCATGATGAGTGGGTGGACATAAGACTTCACACATGGATAGACACTCCCAAAGGACATTCTTTGGTTAATCAAATTATCTTTACAAGCCATTATAATCGATTTATTATGTCATGGAATTAGGTTAAGTAATAATATATAACTTAACATAATGAAACCAAGACTGAATCGAGAGGGATTTAGGTTTAATTGAAAGATAATGTAAAACATTCAATGGGTAATACATTTTTAGGTTGAATTTTTCATACAAAAATTATCAGATGGTGGTAATTGTTCATTACTCATGATCAAATCCTTTTGGTTATAGTAATGGTTATGGACTAAAGAAACCAAGTTAACAACAATTTACTTGGATAATGAGGATATTGAGACTGTAGTACACCCAATAGTATAATATCTAGATTGAAAAAATATTATGATAATTCCTAATCAACTATCAATAATTATGTTTAACAATGAAAACTTAGTCAAATTTAAAAAAACACCAAAGAAGAGAAGGATGAAGTCTCATGGAATTTCAGGTAATGAAGATGATAAAGGAAAGAAGATTCAATTTACTTCATGTTAGAAACATAGTAAGAATTACCAAGGGTAATTTTGAAAAGTAACTATAAAAATCTTTATGTGTGTAAAATGATCTTAGAGTGTAGCATGTTTCAAAGGAAATATGAAGTAATCAGTTAACATGATGAGGGGAAAATATGTGTTTAGAAGTCCGGATTAAGGTATTAAGGTAGAAACCATATTTGATATTACATTTTGAGTTATGCCTATATTTTAGATAGAATTAACTTATTTTATTATTAAGTGATAAATAAAATTTCCATAACCCAATCTATTTAAGGGGTAGAATTTAACACCCCATGATTTAAAATTATATATTCATTTGAAACATAACATATTCAATAGTCGGCTTCAAATGAAAAACAGAACCCCAATTTCCATAGAACAATATATATATGTTAAAATGTATCCATAAAAGTGTAAGATAAAAAATTATTTAACCAAATTATGAAATAAATTTAGAAATAAAAATAAAGTTCATTATTAATACTAAGAATTTATAAAATTCAATTAGTGTGGTTAGGTAAATAATAAGAATGTTTTTTTATTAAAAATTTAACAATTTAAAAAATTATATGATTTATTGTAATATAATAAATATAGTATAGAAAAAATATGTTATTGATATGAATAATACGTTAACACTAAATTTGATTAGTAATTGATAGGAAATGAGGATGCAAACACTTAATTTTTTAAATGTTATTTTCTAATAAAAACAATTTTTAATTTGTTTTTTTATTTTTATTTGGAAGTTCAATTTTCCAATATTTAAAATTTAATTTGATAAAATTGAAAAAATATTTTTATTTAGATTAAAAATATTTTCTTATTATGTATTTGGGATTTTTTGGAAATAATTGGTTTCTAGGTGAATATTGAAAAATTCATTTTTTACTAAAGTTGTAGCATTTATGGATATATCTATAAGTAAATATAAATTGAATAATTAAAAATTATTTTACATGTTAAAATATAAATTTAATGGGTATAATAGTACATTTTATAATAAAATTATTATTTATAACACTTATATTTAACATTTTACAACCTTAAGTAATATTTTCTCATAAAAGAAACTTTTTTTGGTGTTTTCTTTTAATTAACTATTATTATGGTTAAATTAGATTTTGGGTATCTATGAAGGGGATGTAAATTCCATTTTTTATATTAGACCAATTTATATTACAAAAATCTAATGAATTGATATTTTTATTCTATAAACAAATTTGATGATTAAAAATATACCATTTCTAAAACAGAATGTTAAATGTTAAATGTGCTAAGTTGATTTTTTTATTTCACATAAATATATTATTTTATATAATAAATATGGTATTTTTAATCAATGGTTAATAATTTTTTAATAATTCCCATTTTATTTTTAGTTAGTAAAACTAAATTACTTAGGTAAAAATTACATATTTTAATAAAAAATTAAGAAAATTTATAAGTGAAAAATATGAGAGCAAAAGGCTCATTACATGTTAGATACTTGTGTAAAAATGAATAGTAGAGGATTTATAAAAATTATATCACCCCAATTTCCATTATTTATCATGATTAGAGCCTTTAAAATTGGAATAATGGAACACCGCTATTGAAATTTAATTGGTACATCCAAAATTAACATTCTCTTCATTTATAAACGGGGAACACAAACACCCATTTATTACACCCTTATTCCTTATAATTTTCATAAAAAATATTAATTTTTTTTATCATTTTATAATCCTATCTCAATTTCATATGTCTTTGGTAGTAATTAGTTATCCAAAGACCTCCATTTCCAAGGAGTCCTCTAAGGGCAGCTCAAAGTTCTACACATAAGTAATAAATTTTTATTAATATTTTTCCTTTTATATAATTCCATTTTGAATATATTTTTCATAATGTTATATAATGAAAATAGAATTTATAATAATAATATTATTTCTATAATTTGTGAATAATCATTAACCACCTTTACACTTTTATATTAAGTATAATGAAAACATCATTATTGCATTAGTGTAAACTACCACCTCTATGAATGTTATGTATTTTATCGATCACTCCATTATTTTATTAAAGACCTAAATATATTTTAATATGATTCAAAACCAAAAAAATATACAAATTATATCCTTATTCTTATATACTGATCATATTATTTAACAATAAAAAACTTTCTTAACCATACTCATCCAAAAAATATTGTATGTTCACATTTAGGTCGGTCTGACCACCTAATTTAAAAATTAAATAAATTTATATCAGGAATTAATATGTGAATTTATTACTAGTAATATATGAAATAAGTAAATAAATAATTATATGGTTTTAGTTCTATATTGGAATCAAAAATATTTAACACATTAATAAAGAAAATACCTTTCATTCACTAAGAATCAGTGAAACATGCTAATCACTGACTTCATCTTGAAGAATTGTAACAAAAAAACAATGGAATGAAATTTTAACATTATAAACTATCATGAAACACATATACCAATACCATTAATGATCTCATAATTTATAACTTTGTAATAGGAACTTACAATGACACCACTGGTATGAAACTCATTCAAATTTATAGAGATTACTTACACCCGAGTTTGAAAATTGATAATAAGTAACTTGAATTCGTGTAGATAATAACTATAAAAATAGAGTATAAAAGGATATAGGTATGAATATGTTTCAAAAATAAGTTATTTCGATTGTTTTTTTGTAATACATAATAATATAGTGCTTTCATAAAAGTCCGGATATAAGGTATGGGTTTCTTATCTCAATGTTTCCCCTTGAGGAATATTTCTTATTTTACAACATTTGTTATTTTTACGGTGTTTCTGTTAACCCTTTATTATTTTGTATAATTATCTTATAATTATTCATGGAATTAAATTTTTCACTTGAAATTATATCTTTTAATGGGTTTTGATACAAGAATTTCAAAACTCCTAAGTTTTAAATTTCTCTATAATAAATTCCATGAATATGTTAATATTAAAAAATATATTTTATTTTATATGGTGTGCCCATTTTCATATTTACTTCTATTATATTGAGTAAATTTTCATTTATTATATTTTAATTACATTATATCCCTCTCATGTGTTTTTCTTATTACGTTAACATTGCCTTTAGGGTGTTTGAATCTCAATTTTTCTTTATTGTGATATGATGTTCATCCCCCACTTGTATACTTTTCGTGGTGGATACATTGGAAATGGATTATTTTATAAATTATATCATAATATATTACTTTAGTGGATTGAAATCTTTGAAATCCATCACTTCCTTTTTCTTTCCAAGTCACCCTTTATTATAGAAACCATTTTTCTTCCAATTACTTTAATCAGTTAATACTATATTTCACATTATATTGTTTGAAGGGAATTCACCTAGATATCTATACCTAAATTTATTTGGAAAACTATTTCATTAACCATATACCATTAAACTATAAGGGTTTTTGAGCATTATTAAATATAAGTATATTACACTTATTGATTAAAGAAATATTGACAATAGGTATACTGATTATTCAGATATGGATATTTATTGTGTACTGCGAAATGTTGATTTTGTATTGTTTATCCATCCAAATTATTTATCCTGATGGATTATGTTCATTTATTTTCCAGTAAATTATTTAAATTCCATATATTTTTATCTTAATATGGTTGTTTATGAATTATAATGGAATTTTGATCATATATTGGGTTATTTTTCATATCTTCTATATGGTAAATGCATTGGAGTAAAAGAAGTGATAGGTGGGCCAAATATTATATAGCCCCTTGAATATTCAGTTAGTCTTATGAGAAAAAATGTGTGTGTATTTGGTGTATTCCTATACAATTCATGCATCATGTCTTGGTTATGACCTTAATGGTAAGAATAACATCATGGTTGAGCACTCTATATTAAAGATCGGGATGTTTGACCATATGCATTCCATTAACATGAATTATTTTATTATTATCCATTTGATTGTTTACAATGTTATTTAATCCATAAATTTGTTTCAAGATAATGTGGCTAGTTATATTGAATTATTTTTCCCTTATTAGTTATTACAATATTATTAATTAAATGAATTCTTATGACATATAATTTCCCTTACTGAGGAATTGAGATTACCCCATTATATTTTCATTTCCATAGGTTATGAAGAAAAGCATAACACATGAAATATATATAATAAAATATATAGTATGTAGAATATTTGTGAGATTTTGATGAATTATTTTGGATAATGTAGTTCCCTATGTAGTGTATAATATTTCCATTCATTAATAAAGACATGTAAATCATTAGTAAACTATTTTTCATTATTCTCTAAAACATTAAAAGTAAAATGATCTTTTAATGTAAATGAATAATTTTTTATAAGTGATATTGCTATTAACAATGGGTAAAATTGGGTTGTTTCAGTTGATTTTAAAGACTCTAGGTAAATAATTTGTTTTTGAGAACCATATTCTAGGAAATTGGGTCCAAGGAATCAAAAAACATGTTGAGGACACTACCAAACTGGTCTCTACTCTAGTTAGTCAAACCCAAAAACATAAGATATATCCCTAGTGGATGTAAAAAAACATTTATAGGGAGCGGGCTCATATCCTCACCTCCACTGAAGATGTCCACCATCACTCTATGGATAAATGTTTTTATTTATAATATATTTCTATTCATGATTATTTGGTCTTCCAAATTATTATGGGCACATTAGGAAGTGAATTTCAGTATATCATAGTAGCAACTAGGGGCTAAGGCATATTCCCATAACAACACATGAAGTACAATGGAATATACTAATGTAAACTAAAGGTTTGAATGAACTCATATCCTTACTTCCATTGAAAATTGATCCCATAATCATATTCTTATAAAAATTTCCACAATTATATCTTTTTAGAGATTGATTAAAAGGATCATATTCCTAATCTTATCTATCATGGTTGTCATCAAATTCAAGAAGATATAATGGAAGGAAACCTCTAGTATATCCTGATTTTCAATAAAGAATAAAAACATATTATTTCCCATTCCACTAGAGTGGATCATTATTATAGTATGTTTGTTACTCATGAGTTAGCATATATTTTTTCTCCCATTAAAGAGGTTCGTTTGAATATTTTTATAAGGAATGAAGAAAATGTTGATTCTCATATACCCATTCAAAAGTTAGATCATCATCCCATTTGAACTACCACATTTGGGAAAGATTATATTCCTACAGACACTATAATAACTCTATAGTATATTCCAATAGTTTATTAGGAGAATGAACAAACTATGGCTCCCATTCAGTTTGTCGATGACCATCAATATGTATTTATAGGGGCTACGTGGTTGGACCATATTACTTCTCATTTTGAAGGTACCCAACCAATTTTTTCAATGGAAACACAAGGATTTCATTGGAAAGTACTGAACTATAAATATCATTATAAAAAAAACATGACCTTAGCTTCTCAATATAGAGCACCCAAGAAGAAGCCTTTATAGGGATAACAAAAAAAAATAGGAGTAGACCCGTACCCCTACACTAGTAAATGATGGTGGTCTTGAGGAAATAAAACATATTTTGATAGTTTTCCAATAATTTACCGACTCATCATCATATAGATGAAGCATTAAAGGTTATAGTAGTCCTCCAAATGGTGTTGATTAAAATAGCTATAAATTTATCCCCAAATTGTCCACCAAAAAGGTACTCTGCATGGAAATATTAAGATATTTCATGGGAGAACATATCATGGGGATAACTAGGAAAATGATCCATACATCTAAAATACCAACCAACAAGAAGTTTCTCCACTTTTCATATCAAGAAATATCTATCATGAGGGTCCTTCATAGGATATATTCTTAGGAAATCCTCTCTAAATACAATCATCAACCCAAAATGGAGTTCCTCTACACCATAATGAATAATAAAATGACCATGGAGGTTATCCCCGTTGAATTATTTTTGAATGTCATCCCTATAGTGAAATATCATTTCGAAAAGATAAACATATTCTTTATAATGATACTCTGAGAGGGACCCCATACCGAGAGGCTCTTGAGAGAATATAGCTAGATACTATAAGAACCCCATCATTGATGACCAATATCCCTTACCAACTAAAATAACATCATATTTGATAAGAAATATACCTTCCCAATAAAATTATAGTACGAGGTATCTTTCATCACTAGTACCACCATTAGACCATTCTCCTGTAGTGGACAAGATTATGAACAATCATGCTCCCCTTGATATGGATGTTTGAAAATCACCACTCTGATCAAAACAGGTAAAAGACTCCCTAGTAGAAAATTATGAGAACACCTTGATATGGAGGAATGAACTAGATAAAGATTGCATATTTGTTATGTTTTTTCCCATTTAAACATCTCAAAATAATATGGTGAAGACTTTGATAGTAGTTTTTATACATTATATTCATTAGAATCTTTGGATGGACCACTATATTTTGATAGAAACATATTTATATTATGATAAATATGTCAATCACATAAATATAAGAGTGTATCTCAACATCTTGTTCGACTTGGAATCCCTCTCTATAGCATGACACCCAATGTCATCAAGATAATGAGAGGATCTCTAAGAAACAAGACACAGTAGTATAAGGAAAATAATATGATTTATTTATAATACTTCATATGATGTATAAATTAGTGTATGGGGTGAACATGGAGTGCCTCACTTCACCCCATTCCCCAATATGAAGATTTCATTATGAATGGAATCCTGAAAAATCATTTCTTTCAAATAAATCTCAAGAATAAGCTTGGAACATGTTAGATGATTTATTTTACATAACCCTATCATATATAAATCCTAAAATATATGAACTCAATAAAATCAAGACATCGAGAGACTCCTATATCAATCCTCTAGAAAAGTTAAACATTCTTATAAACTGAGAGAATCCATGATCTTGGATACAACACCACCTTAAATGGTATGCATATCATAATTAGAATAATAATTTCATCTAGATCATGCTTGAATGAAAATCTAACAAATTATGGGGACAACAACATGGTCGCCACAACATTGTTATGAGAGAGATTCTTGTATGTAGGGATAGAGAAATTTTTACCACTTCTACCACCTCCGTAGTCATAAATACCTCAATGGGTAAAATATTTCATGGTGTTAGAACAAAATCAAACCACTCCAATAGGTATAGGGGAATTTATATCATTTCCCACACATCCTTTATGCAAGTTATTATTCTACATATTGAGGGGGGAACCATAAGAAAAATCCTCCGAGTTTCTCTCACTGAGTGGTCTTCCCACTTAATAAATAGAAAACATAGTAAAGGTTTCTAGGAATTACCTTAAGGAAAACCTATAAAAATTATTTATGAGGAAACATTAAAGAGAATAAGTCAAGATTTATAGGGGTCATACACCTAAATGGTACACCAAATTGGGAAATAACTAAGAGGATTTTCATCTATCACTTGATAAGTATTCAAAAGTAAACCACTTCGCTTATCCTTCAGATGATGACATGATTCTATATTCATTCTACTAATCCATGAATGTCAATAGTGATAACCCTATATTTGACTTAGAACATGATTCCCATACAGAAGAGTAGGATAGGGTATTTTCTATCCAAAACATGTTCTACACTAGAATACTTTAAAAAGGTGTGTGTAATTAAAACTAGAGACAAGTTTAGAATTTTGGGATTCCCTTAAATGATTAGTTAATACTTCCTTAGTGTGGAATAGAAAAATAAACAGAAATTGTATAGCCACAACCCACCCACTACCCAATGATTTTTAGCCTCTAAAAGTAAAAAAGGATTTCCTTAATATAAATAGATCTTTATTTAGTTTAAATGAATCAATATAGAACTATTTAGATGAAATATTCCATTATAGTATAGTCTACAAGAGGAGACTAAAATTTCTCATTTGGAAAAATTCCTCTAGTACAAAGAAGTATTAGTATTGAAGAGATAAGAATCCATTAGTTGGGAAATACTAGGAGTTCCCTCTACTAGGGCAGTAGCCTTAACCATATCAAGAATAGAACCCCAAGATGACTCACATTGGTTATCAATGATACATATGGTAAAGCTTACCATATCAGGCTATAATAGTTTAATCAACTTAAATGTTTTTTCCAAACTTCTATCCCATTAGATATTATTGATTCCATAGAATATTTTTCAGATCAAATAGTGGAAATTAAATGAATTCTTTCACCTATGAAACCAGAGAGGAAAAAATATCCAAAGCATATAGAATTTACACTTCCTTAACCCAATATTGGTAATCCAACATTCCAATTTTTAAATTGCACTAGATTCCTAGAACAACATATTACAAATTTTATATCTTGACGTGTCCCCATGATGGGAACACATGAGTTTTAATATTTAGCCAGGTTCAGATGTTTTTTTACAGAATTTGGACAAAACAACATTTATTTGGTATAATAGATTAATTACAAGATTAGTCATAGGCACATGAATGAGTGTATATAATGCTTAAATTCCATATATAAGGGTCTAAACTATTCCACAAACATGAAAATACCATAATAAAATCCACTAAAAATATTCCTAGAGAATTTTCATTATGAGTCACATATATCATTGATTCCACTAAAATACCCCAATGGATTATGGGATTTCACCATAGTGGAAATGGGTTGGATGAATCTTTCTGGTGTCCCAAGTCTCCATCTCAAAAAATCATATCATATTAAAAAATGAATACAAGAAACAAAGGAACAATGACCATTACACTTTATCAATCTTCAACACCTGCTCCAATATCCAAACCTATGATACATAATGTGGTACCTCCTGTTGAATGAAAATAACTAGAAAACATTACACCATAGGAAGGGAGAAAATAGTATATATTACCAATATAAAAAGAAAAAAATGTTTATTAAGTTAAAAAATTATAGGCTTTTAGTGACTTTATCATATAAAATGAGAGTAATATTTTAAATAATCGAGATTCTAGAAATCCCAATGAATCTGACCTCAATGAATACGCTAATTATTTCACATATCGTCAAATGTTATGGAACACCATCCATGTGTGATTTATCTATAAATACATCCTCTACAGAATCTTTGGTTATGGTAAAGTCAATTTGGGAAAACATTTACTACTAGTGGATAGTGATTACTCTATCCCACCAGAAGAGAAATGAGAATGGTAAGAAGTCCAATAAGGGTAAAATAGATGTTTGATGATTGGATGACTAGAATGATGGTTAACAAAGATCATGATATCATTAGAGTATAGAATAATTTGTTAGTTTTGACTTAAAGTCCCTCTATAATGTAAATTACAACCCCTTTGGTTGCACAATATTATAATTGATGGTCTTCTAAAACCATCCAAACTAGAATAACAAGGGTAATACATCCAAAAAATGATCTGATAACAATTATTTTGTTAGTTATAATTTCTCTAGATTTATTACCATTAACATTATGAGTATTAAAAACAAATCAAATAATGTTCCAATGAGCACTGAACCATAGAAAAAATCATTTTTAGATAATGAGTCATAATACAACATTACTAATATGTTAAGCAAATAATAATAATTCTATGAGGAGGAAGATGCATATCACAATGAGTTCTCATAAAAAAATAGGATTAGGCGGAGGATGTTGTTGAGTCCAATGGTGTTGAAAAATATTAGGTCAACATGGATATAAAAAAATAGGTGATATACCTACTGAAACTATATATGTTTTAGAGTCCTAGAGACATTCACTCTAGAGGGAACAGTCAGATAAAAAATCTACTCTTGAATAATCCTTGGCTAATTCACGACTGATCATACTAGAGGGAAACCTGGAAAATCAAAATCTTCTTGGTCAACTAAAAATTATGGGAATGTAAACTCCAATTAAACCACAAATGGGAAAAATACCCTCAAATTATGATCAGGGAAAGTAAATACCTATAAATATGACCCTATAATTCAATACCTAGACCAAGGAGTAGCCTTATTTAGGAAATTCTAGGAATATGGATTAAGAGAATGGAATTATAAGATAAATGGATATTTTTATAGCCATGATTTCAATTATATATGCCCTCCATCTTTTGAAGGAGTATTAATAATCTCTTTTTTAGGATATCCCAGGACATTAAGAATTTGAATCAAAAGTTTATATAGCTAAATTATATTGAGTAGAGGCTTACCCTAATTAATTCTATGTGATAAACTCTATTATATTGAATGATTGGGAGACTACCATACAAGGGAAAATCACACCCCTTTACAAATCTACAATATTGGACAATATTGACATTAATCTACCCCTAATCAAAAATGTTTCTAGAATCATCTTTATTCCAATTGTACCCTCCATTTATTGGGTTATTTTGAAGATTTTTTGTCTCTCTATACCTTAAAAAAATAAGGAAATGACGAGAAAGAAAAAATTATCCTGGATAGATCCAGACCATAGACCAATTTGGAAACCTTTTCTTAAATTCCATGTTTATGGTTTGTAGCACCCCGATATATTTAGGAAATATATTTTTTATATAATTTTATTTCCTTGATTCCTTACTTTATGGGCAACAACGACTGAGCTTGCATCTCACGCATCATTGAGTTTCTATGAAACAATTTTTTTACTGTAATTATTTAAACAAGAATATTATAACACAATTATTTGAATGGTGGGTAAGAATATTATTAAATTAATTATTAATGTATAATTTAAACATTTTAAACCCTTTTAAAATTAATGGGAAATCTTTTTATGAAAAAATATTTAAATGAACATAAGTGTGTTTTATACCAATATAATAAACAAATCAATTTTTTTATTACATTAATGAAATTTATATATAAAATATTCAATCTAATGTTTATCATTCATCCTATGTGTTTTCTAGAAATTATATAAAAATAAATACATTTTTATGTTTAAGATCAATAATTTTTTAAAAAGAACTTTTAGTGCCTATTAATTGTGTAAATATTTTAAAACTAAATTTTGAAACTTTTATAAATTTTATTTGACAAAATAATATTCTTTTTTGAAATAGGAAAATCAAAATTATCTTAGGGTGAATTTTTTGTATTTTTCTGGGATGATTCATTTTTAAGGAATAATGAAAACTACTATATTTTAATTGAAAATTTTCTTTTCATATAATTTATAAATAATGTTAAATTGTTTTTTGAATTGGTTGTTAGGTGAAAATAGTAAAAATATACATCCTTTAATAAAATTTTGGTTATATTGAGAATTTTTTATTGAATTTACATATAAAAACATACGAATGTTTTGAACTATTTTACTTAAACAAACCTACTTTCTCTCCCCATCAACGCTATTAATTTTAAATTACTTTAATCGACTTATATTTTTTGAATTTTAAAAAATGGATTTCATATTTTGAATCATAAGATCAAAATTTACTAAATAGTTTGATTTTATTTTTGTCCAAAATGAATATTAACATTTGTAATTTTTGTTACCACGATAAAAGGTATGATTTAGGAAATTTAGGTTAAAAATAAATTGATAAGGACAATAAAATATACCTAAAACTTTCCAATTTTTTTTTGATTATGTTATTTCAACCTAGAATAAAAATATTAGAAATTTTAGTTTTTATTGGAAAATTTTCCATGGTAATGTATTAGATATTACTAAAATCATAGAGTGACAAAATATTACACAACAACTTTTAATAAGTATAATAATTTTAATATGGGGTTAAATAGATGATATTATCATCTATTAATATTATTATAAATTCTATAAATTTTATATACATCTTGGATTTGTTTTTAAATTGTTTTTGAAAACATAATTTTCATAAATAATTACACAATTATGTTGCAGTAATTATTAAATAAATGGAGAAAATCAATTAAATAATATTATAAATATTGAAAGAAATATAATTTGAGTTAATTAAAGTGATATATTAATTTTATAGGTGAATATGAAATATTTGGGATGTATTAAATTATGTTTTCAAAGTTAGAAATCATTGTTGATTTTCTTAAAGTTATATGTAACGAGTTGTGTAAAAATTTAAACTAATGATATTATATAAAAATAAGATTTTATTAAATTATTTAAAAACAAATAAGATAAAAAATAATGAAAATGGGGGAAATTATGGTCTAATAATTCATAAATTGTTCAGTTATGTTCTAAATGATTCTTTATATGTAAAAAATTACATCCTTTTAATTTTTAAAATTTTGTTACCATAATTAAAATTAAAATAGGATAATTAAGGATTAATAAAAATGATAAGGTTTAGAATAACCCCAAAACATGAAAAAATATATTTTATGATTATATTAAAACCTTACATTATCTTATATTCAAATATATTTCCATTTTTTTATATTTATAATGATATTGAATTTATTGTAATTTAATCTTTTGAGAAATTATTAAAGTACCCCTAACCTCAATTGTAAATAGGAACATATTTTTTTTCACATATAATTTTTTTTTGTTCAGGAAAACACTATATAAATATCCACCCAAATTCCATATATTAATCATTGAAGCCATTCTTATGGAATAAATCTAATAGAAGGATTACTTTCATGAAAACCAAAAGAAGATACCTGAAGTAGAGGTAACGTTCATCAACGAATGTTTTTGGTTTTATTTATCCCTTAATCCTCTTAAATTATTTTTTTCATGTTTAAATATTAAACTAAGTATTTTTAATATACTTATATGTTGTTATTTTTAGGTTATTACCTTAAAATTCACACACTTCCATCAAATGGGACACATAATCACTATTTATCGGTAGGATATACTATCACCTCACAAACCAATGCCATTATTTCTTCCATTACCACCTTTAGAGTTTTGGAATAATGATTAATTTATAGTTTATATATGATATATATTTTTTTATTATTTTATGATTATTTTAGAATTTTTATATCAAACATACCTTCATTATTTAAATTTTTATGGGAAAACCATAACATCGTTCATGTGTACGGTGGACAACCGCCTCACGAAGTGATGTGATTTTCTCACAATTTAAATAGAATTTATTAAGAATGGTATTAACAAGAATATGTTATATATATTAAAAAAATTATTCTAGAATGATAATATATTATATACTTTTATTTCATTTAATCTAGTAATAAAATGAAAACAACGTTCATACATACGTACGACCTACCATCACCATGGATGATGTGTTTTAATTTCTACCTAAAACTATTATGAATCAATATAAATACAAATATAATAAATATATATATATTTATATCATGGATATCATTCTTGAGAAAATTAAATCTTGGTCTATTTTAGAGGATAATGAATAATAAGTCAAAATATGTACGAAAAAAAAGCGGTTATTATCCACAACATAACATTAACATGGAATTTTTAAAAGAGATTAATATAAAGTCATAAGTAAATAATATATGGTATTATAAATATGAATAAACATCTGTTTTATATGTATGATAAAATTATATTTATTATACAATAGGTTTTACCATGTACAAAGGAAGTCAATACATAAGGTAAGGGGTTTTTTATCGCTTTTATTTACATGGGACTCGTGCCTTATACGATACTAATTTCTTTTTAGGGGTATATATACTTCCCATGAATGTATTTTTGAGCCCTATCCTTAATATTTTTGTATGTAAATATCCATATAGTTACATTTCTATCATGGGGAATTCGATTTGATTGATAATAAAGTGGTATGTGTTTATTTTGCAATATCATAAATATTTGAGATTACTTATTTCTAAGACTCTACTAGGGAATATATCCCTTCCATTTGAATGTCTTATAACAATGATTTGAAAATGGTTTTTTAATAATATCCTGTGAATATTTAAAATCATTTTTTCCATGATTTACTTTCTATAAAACATTTTGAAAAGATATTTTGTTTTATTTTTTAAACATGACTCTTTATGAGTTTTTTGAAAAAAATAAGAAAGGAATGTTTTTTAACCATATACCACATGAGAGAATTTTACCACCGTTAAGAAACCTAAATTATTTTAAGACCAATTTAAAATTTTACAATTGTTATTTTCAAATATAATTTTTTCCTTTATAATTTCATAGCTCTTTAAAAACGATTTCATAATGGATAGGATATTTTCATAAATAATTTTTTCTAGTGAAATTTAAAAAATCATTTTCTCATCTAAGTGGATAATATTTGTGTTAATTATGATTTATTGGGGATATGGACCAAGGATAACATTTGTATTCTTACTCAAAATGGTTTATGTTTATGATGGGATGATATTTATGAAACATCTTTTTTTACATGAGTTATGTTATGAAGACGTGTTTATGAAAATCATTTCATTACATGGGTTTTGAGATGGTAAATTATTTATGGTATTATGGAAAAAATATGAATATTTTTCAATATTTGATGGTTGGTACATATATTTACCTTTAAATTATTGGGTAATTAATTATATCTCAGGAAATAATAATGGGAAACAAGCCAATGTAATTGATAATACTGGAAATTTGTGCTTTATCCACGGTTTTAAACCGTGGCTATAGGTAATAGAAATGGTTTGAGGAACCATGGCTATGTTGGGCATGGCTATATTCCTAGAACTATAGCCACAGTTCCAAACCGTGGCTCTAGAGCTAGAGCCACGGTTTGAACCGTGGCTCTAGGTATACAGCCACGGTTCAAACCGTGGTAATATCACTATAGACACGGTTTAGAACCGTGGCTATACAAGAGGACATACACGCTTTATTTCAACGGTTTAAAATGGTGGCTATAGGGTCTGAAAATCCATAAAAAAATACCCCCATCCCCACTACACAGCCCCCCACCCCCACTCCCCTTCCAGCCCCCTCCCCCCAGTAACCCCCACCCCCTGTAAAGCCCCCTGGATAGCCCCCACTCTCCTTGCAATAGACAACCCCCTACAGCCCCCTCCCCACCGAAAAACCCCCTCCCCCTGTACAGCCCTTCCTGGACAGCCCCCCCCCCCCTTAAAAAAATATCCCCCACCCTCTCCCCTGCACAGACCACCCCCCTACAGCCCCTACCCCTACAAAACCTCCCCTGGACAACACCACTCCCCCTGCAAAGCCTCCCCTGGACAGACCTCCCCCCTGTAAGGCCTCCCCTAGACAGCCCCCCTCCTCCCCTGCAAATCCCCCTCTGGAAAACCCCCCAATTTAATAATAGTTTAATCATCTTATTCCAACATGGGAGATTGATGAGTGGTTGCACAAAGTTCAAGTTATAATGATATTTATGTTACATTGGAGCTAAATTATACTATGGTTCCCAAAAATTGTTATGTACTGATTCATGTTGAATGAAGAGATATATTATATCATTACAACAATCAATATGTGTAGTTAAGATGTTATTATGAATGGAATGAAGAAATCATCTGATGTGGTAGCCCACCCCCCCTACAGTACCCCCCTCCTGGACACCTCCCCCTTGCCTGGATAGACCCCTCCCTCCTGGCACCTCTCCCCCTACCTAGACAACACCCCCCTCCTGGACCCCTCGCCTCTTGGGAACCCCCCCTTCCTGGACAACACCCCCTCCCTCCCTTCTGGACTCCTCTCCCACCTTCCCGGACATCCCCCCCCCCCCCAGCTAGACACCCCTACCCCTACCTAGACAACACCCCCTCCCTCCTAGACACCTCTCCCCTCCATGGACCTCACCCCCTACCCCTTCCTAGAGAGACCCCCTACCTCCCTCCTGGACACCACTCCCCCCCTGTCTGGACAGCACCACCCCTGCTGGACACCCCTCCCTCCTACTTGGATAGCACCCCCTTTCTTGGATAGCCACCCTCCCTCCTGGAAACCTTTCCCCCAGCCTGGACAGCACCCCCTCCCTCCTGGACACCTCTCCCCCAGCCTGAACAACAACCCCTCCCTCCTGGACACCCCTACCCCCAGCCTAGACAACACCACCCCTTCTGGACACCCCTCCCCCCAGCCTGGACATCACCCCCTTCCTCCCTCTTGGAAACCTCTCCCCCTTCCTGGACATCAGCACCCCTGCTGGACACCCCTCCCCCCTTCCTGGACAGCCTCCCTGCCTGGACATCCCCCCCTCCCTCCCTCCTGGAGACCTCCCCCCCATACCTGGACAACACCCCCCCTCTTGGGCACCCCTCCACCCCTGCCTGGAGAGCACCAGCCCTGCAGGACACCCCTCTTCCCTACCTAGACATCACCACCCCTGCTGGACACCCCCCCTTCCTGGACATCCCCCCCTTCTGGAAACCTACCTGGACAGACCCCCCAGGGCAACCCCACCCGGACAGCCCCCCCTGCTCGACAACCCTTGCACCACCCCAACTGGACACCCCCTCTCTCCTGGAAACCCCCTTGGACCACCCCACCCAGACAGCAACCCCCCCTCCTAGAAACCCTATACTGTTGTGCTGCCTTTGGGTCCATTGTGGGTTTTTGGTGCTGGATTTATCCGTTGGAAAGAGATAGGAATTTAGAGTGGATTTTTTGGCTAGTTCTCAGCTTGTGTGGGTCATGCAGGTGATGTTCTTGTGGGGGTTCTTGTTGCTATTATGGTGTTGGGTGGGTGTGGGATGTTTATAGTGAAAGGATCTTGTGAAGAGGATGCCCGATTTTAGTGTGTGGGGATGATTCTAGAGGGGCTTCTAGTGTGGTGCGGATGTAGTCACATGTTATTATTCTAGGTGCAGTTTTAGAGGATATGGTTCATGGTGTGGGTGATTCAAGTGAGGATTTCTAGTTTTTGGTTGATTTGTTTCTTTTGGGGTTGTGGTTTTCCTGCTACTTTTCTACATGTAGGGGATTTTTTGTTGATGGTTGTGGTTGAGTTTGTGGTTGACTGGTTGGGCGTTCCTTTGGTGGCTGGTCTTTTTTATACAGTAATGTTAGAATATTGTTTTCTTGAGTCTTTGTGTGGTCGAATGTGGTGGTCTGGTTCCATGATATTGTAAAATGTTTCCTTGGTTTCAAGTTTCATGATGTAGTAGGTTGTTAGAGTTGCGTATGGACTAGTGTTGTTGTTCCTAGAGGAATGTTTTCATTATTGGATGGGTTCTTTCTAGCAGCCTTTTGGGTTGCAGTAGCTATTCTGGTGTGAGTGTCTAGGAGGGTTGGGTTTTGTTTGGTGTTGGGTGGGATGACTGCAAGTATTGGTGTTTAGGGGAGCGGTGTTGTGGTTGGGTGGTAGGTGGATGGTTTGTGGTTTTGTAAGGGTACATGAAGGTGGGTTTTATTGATGGTGATTATTGTAGGTGATATGGGTGGTCTGTTGTAGGGATTATGTGATTCTGAAACTATTAACATTGTGTGAACAATACCATCAAAGATTGGGTAATATTTCATAAGAGGGGTGAGGGATTTTAGGATCTGCACCTTCAGTGCATATTCAAGAAGAAGATAATTCATTGTCCATAATAGATTTCCAAGTTCAAGAAAAGAGAAAAATAATTAGATACGACATCTCAAATATAGAACCTGAAATATATTACCTCAATCTATAGAATAAATTTTGGGGTAAACATAGTTTGAGGCCCTTGTAATATGTCATTATAAGAGGAACAAACCTACATTTTAGGGTACTACAGTTCTTGCACAAAAAATAGTAGTTTCAGTATCTAGTGAAATTACTCAACCATAGATCATAGAATAGAAAGAGGATTTTATTATCAATCATGATGAAAATAAGAATCAAATGACTTTTACTGAAGAAAAAGTTAAAGAAAATGATAAAAGAAATCATCAAGATCAACTAGTAGTCTTTGACACCAAAATGATAGTCCAAATCCAATCAGTTTCTATCATAAATGATTACATAGACACATAACTGTTTGTTCATACTGATATTAAAGTGGTTTTTGATACTTCATTCTTTGTCTCTATTTAAAAAATTAGAGATCAATCCTATCCCACTATTGATTGCAGCCAATCATATAAATAAAAAGATGAACAATATTTTGATGCATTGAATACATAAACAAAGGAGGTGGTGTGGCTGCTGGGAGATTTCCAAAATATTGGGTGATTATTTTTGGTGCTACAGATACTGGGAGATGTTGTTGAGTTGTTCTGTGAACTTCTAGATAAGAAAATCAAGATAGATGTTTGGTGATGGATGGGTGTAGTGGATAAAGTTATGGACGGTGTTGGCATAGAGGTGCTAGAGGTTCTGTTTCCGTGGACTGGTTTGTTAATAGAGATTGGGTGCTATTATTGACTGTGAGTTGGTAAATGGGTTGTTGGATGGTTTTTTTGTGTGGTGCAGGATGTCTCTTTGATGGGGTGTGTTGCAGGAGTGGCATGGGTTGGTGCTGGTGGCTTGGGATGTAAATTTGAGTACATTCCTAGTGGCTGAACATTTCCGTTGGCTTATAGGTGTTGGTGCTATTACTGTTGAGTGGGTTACTGCTAAAACATTGATTGTTATTGGGTTTTTCTCTAGTACATGTGCTATTGGCTAGTTTTATTGGATTATAGTAGGTTTTTTTTTGGTGGGGAGTTCATCTGGTGTCAAGCGGGATACTACTATTTCTAGTTCCACTAGGGGTTGGCTGTTGATTGAAAGCTGGGAGGTTGGGGTTTAGTTGTGATGGAGATGATGGGTTTACTGGTTTTCTCGGTGGCTTTAGGATGTTCTCTTGGATTTCTTTACGCTTTCACTTTTTCTTAGATCATGTTTTCCAATTCACCCAGCATGCAAGGCCCCTCAATCACACCTTTGTGTCTAGATAGGGATATTAAATCGGCTTTGAATGCATGTGATCATACAGGCTCATCACTGCCTGGAGACCTGCATATTATGACAAAACCTGCTTTGGCAGTTTTAGCTGCAGTGGATACTCTTTTGGACCCCTCTAAAGGTGATAAAGCACATCACATTTACAATGATCTTTTTAATGGTATGAAGATTGAAAAAGGTCAATCTTCATACCCATCTTCTTCTTTGGGTTGTGAATCAAAACAGGTTGGCATACTACTTGACAGACAAGATGACCAGACCAAGCTGATTTTGAATAATGACTCTATGTAGAAAAAATGAAACCCTCTTGGGGGTTTACACTTGATTCGTGACACTTATGTGGAGAATACCTTTAGCTATGAACAGACCCCTTAACCCCCACTTGGTTAGGACAGTGCATCTCCAAAGGAGATGGACATGGAACCTGAAGTTCTGGGTGTTTCAAAGATTGCTCTGGACAGTTATCGAAATCAAAATTTGGTTGCCTCGAGTTTGCAAGATTATAAATATGCCAACCCAAATCCGCCTTTTGAATTGGTCAAGAATTAGAGGTGTATATTTTCATCTTATCAAGAGAAACCAAACCTGGTGGACACACCACAGATCCCCCCAGGATCTAGAAAAAAGCTGGAAAAACATTCAGGTACTTCACATGACAACCTTGCTACAAATATTTCAGGTACATCTCCTCCCCTTTTTGTCAATCATACTATTGGTATTTCTCAGACATAAAATTACATTTATATGCCTACTAAATTTGAGAAGGAAGATACAGTAATGCCTTTTCATGGCCTCTGAGAGTGTTAACCTCATGCGAAGGAAGTCAAAGGAAGGGAACTTTTCTCTTAAGATTGACATCTCTAAGGCTTCTGATACCCATAAATGGAGTTTTATCATTGTGATACTTTGCATGCATGGGTTCTCGAATAGATTTCTGAACCTGGTTAACACTATTCTTGGATCCTCACGGATGTCAATTCTTGTGAGTGGTGCATCGAGAGGGTTCTTATCTTGCTCATGGGGTGTACAAAAAGGTGACCCTTTATCGGGTATAATGTTTGCAATTGAAGAGGATTATATAAGACGATGCATCAATGAGAATGCTCATCTGGGTTTTAATTATAGGATTAGAGCTGGTTTTAATGATCATGCCCCACCCCATATTCTCTATGCTGACGAAATTGTATTGCTGGGGAAGGATTTAAAGAGAAACATATCCTATATAATGGCCCTTTTCACTCACAATGAGGATGTGGCTGGACAAGCCATAAGTTGGGAAAAATCTTCAATTGTTTTTGGAAAAGGAATTCCTATTGGAAAAAAGAATAGGATCACTTGATTCCTTGGGGTGAAGAGGGGATCCTTTCCCTTTCAATATCTTGGGGGTGAAGAGGGGATAATTGCCCTTTCCCTTGATACAAATGGTCGTGAGGTATTATTAAGGAACATCAAAGCATGGTGAGAAACATTATATGGACATGATCAATATTTGAAAGGATTTTGGTCACAGTGAAGTGGAAAGAATGCATAAAACCTGTAGAAATGGGAGGATTAGGGGTCAAGGATCTTCGTACCATTAATGATGGTCTGATTGGAAAATTCACTTGGAGGCTGATCTCAAATGATGTTGATGATGAGTTTCTATCGAGAAGGTTCACAAAACGGCCATATAATGGACATAAATACTACCTTGAATCCTCGGTATGGGATTCCCTTAAGCAGGAATATGTAATGATAATGCAGGATACTAAATGGTTGGTCAGTAGAGACTCCACTCGTAGTTGCTGGAACACATTCTGGCAGGATCAGCCCTTGCATTCTATAAATTTCCAATCTAATGTTGCTTCATTGTCCATCTTGGGTTTTCTATCATATTAGATTTCACATGATTTGAATATTTCAGACTATGCATTGTCTCAAGTTAATAATTATGCATTTATGGATTGTGAAAAACTGTTCTGGCTTCATAGTAGGATTGGGAATTTTGACCCCAAGGAGTTTTACATGATTGCATGTGGCGGTACTGACCACACCCCAACCTGGCTTGGGATGTTCAGGGCCCCATTCATTCGGCCATCATGGTTTCTCCTTCTTTGAATAATCTAGAAAAATAGACTTCCTACCTCTAAAAATTGAAGTGAGTTGGATTTTAGATGGCCTCCAGGTGTGCCTTACATAGTGCTGCAGAAGACACCACACAACATGTGTTTATGGAGTGCGGCCAGGCCCGACAACTCCGGAGTTATCTAGGAATGCTGTTTGAGCTTGCGGTGGACTCTGTCATTCTACTTACAGATCTGATTCCTGGTTTGCTGCATATGCGCTACAGTGAGCAGTTGGCAACCACCTCACTACTGCTATTGTGGCGGTCATTGTGTCCTTGTGGGATTCGAGGATCATGGATCTATTTGATGGCATGCATGATGTTATCCGGAAGGGAATGATCTCCATCCACAGGGACGTGTACGCTGCGTTAGTGGTCCGGGATGGTGAGATGTCTAACACCATTTCTGACCTGCAAACTCTTAGCTTTCATGGAGTTTCGAGCTGACCACACAGACCTCAGATTCTTAAGTATATTATATGTATACCACCGATTACCAAAAAGGACTCCCCGTGGTCGCACCGCGAGGCCGATAGTCGTTGCCACTGTATCTGCACAGAAAATCCATTTTCTAAAAAACAATATCCCCCTTTATTATTCCCCCTTCCAAACAACATCTCACAGCAGCGTAGAGACATGTCATCCAGGTTAGCTATGATGTTATAAATGTATGAAAGGTTCCGCTAGAGCCCCCTACATTTTTTAAGAATCTGAGGGAGTGAAATTGATAAAACTGAACTTGGTTTTTAAATTCAAACTCAATTTCATGGTATCACACCACAAATCTATCGAATTTCCCTAGCGTTACCCTGAAAATACATTTTACTAGATTCATGTTTAGTTTGTGCTACAACAACTTGTTAAATATCGTTTAAAGATCATTGAAATAATCACATCTATATTGAGATTTGATAACCATGTCATTAACAAAATCATTCATCTATTATTTATAAGAAAGTATTAATGATATAATGTTTGTAGTGTTGGTATGTAGTATCATCATTATTTAATCCAAAGGGCATGACCTAAATGGTGCGGGCTAGATTGCAGGTGGCTGGGGGCTGGTGCAGGCTTGAATCCAGGTGGAAGGGGGATGGAATTCTAGTTAAAGGGGGATAGTTTCAGGTGCTGGGGGGATGGTGCAGGATGATTCAAAGGTGGAAGGGCGATTGTTTCGGGCTAGATTGCTGGTGGCAGCGAGCTGAAATGAAGGTGGAAGGGGGCTGGTGTGGGATGGATGTGGCTGGAGTAGGGCCAAATCAAGACATTAACGCGGCGGGACCACGACCTGACCACGGCGTGACCGCGACGCGACCGCGGCGTGAGCGCGGCGTGACCGTGGCGTGAGCACGGCGTGACCCTAGCGTGACTGTGGCGTGTTGGCCCGGTCCAGTGACATTCGTGGGGCAGCATCTTCCGGCCATGAGCGAAGGTAACGATAGGATGCGGAGCAACATTCCGGTCGTCACCCCACCGACAAAAAATGTGATTAGTCAGTCTTAACATTGATCATAAGACTCATGGAATACTATCACTTTGAACCACCGCTGCGTGTCGTTCTGGACAAGGGACAAATCACAGCGTGACCACGGCGTGACCGTGGAGGGACCGCGGCGTGACCGCAACGTGTTGGCCCAGTCCAACGACATCTGCGGGGCATCATCTTCCACTTAGATTCAAATAGGATGATATGGATGGAATGAGAGGATTTTTATTAGTAGATTTAAACAAATGAATTCTAAAATGTGTTGACTAAAGGATTGTATGACCACTGATATACCTAATTCGGTGAGGGCTCGAATGCAGGTGGAAGGGGGCTGGAATGCTGGTGGAAGGGGGACGGTTGCAGGTGTTGGGGGGTTGGTGCGGGATGATTCGAAGGTGGATGGGGGGATGTTGCGGGATGGAATGATGGTGGAAGAGGGCTGAAATTAAGGTGGAAGGGGGCTGGTGTGGGCCGGATGTGGCTGGAGCAGGGCCAAATCACAGCGTGATAGCGGCATGACCGCACCGTGACCATGACGCGACCGTGGCATGACCGCAGTGTGATCGCGGCGTGACCGCAGCATGACCACATCATGTTGTCCTGGTCCAACGACATCTGTGGGGCAACATCTTCCAGCCGTGAGCTAAGGGAATAAGAGGAGGCGGTGCAACATTCCAGTCATCGCCCCACCGGCAAAAATTGTGATTAGTCAGTCTCAACATTTATCACAAGACTCATGGTGTAAAGACCTGTAAATTTCAAGGAATTTTTTTTTCTTAATTTTCTTTGGAATTTTTCAAGAACGCAGTTTCTGACGGCACCTGATTCTGAGGACCGGTGTGCCCAGAATCATTTTCTGAAGTTTGGCACGGGTACGTTCAGTGAACGAACGAGTGGGTTTTCCTAACTTTTGAACCGGTGCTCGGAATCGAATTATAAGGGCACTGATCGAATCGCAGCGCCGATATTTTCATAGAAACGACTTTTCCAGAGTTGCGTTTTCTCGGGTGTGGTTTTTAGTTTTTGGGGTTAAGTTAAGAATTAAAATAAAGTGGTGCGACAACTTTAATTTATTTCACTTAAGCCACTTAAAGCCACTTAAGCTGAGTTGAAGCGGATAGGGTGGAACCCACAATATCCTACCCACTTGGTAGGATATTTTTGAGGTGGGGCCCGCACGAGCCCCACCGTTTCTTTTCCTCTAAGTAACGCACCCGCGAAAACCCCTCTTAAATGAAAGTCAACTGGTGCGTTTTCTTAAATTCTTAAAGCCCCTATTAATTGGGAAGTTAAGGCGTCACCATTAATTCATCGAAAATAATGGTTCGTTTCTTAACTTGTTTTTAAAATTGTTGGCATGGAATAAAATAAGACCAACACACATTCTGCTTGTGGTGCCTTGTTGAGAGGATTGATAGAATCTCTAAGCTCTTCATCCTCCTTCGCGAAGAACGCGAAGAACGTGAAAAAAATGAAGAACGCGAAGAACACGAAGAACGCTAAGAATGAGAAGAACACGAAGAACGCGAAGAACACGAAGAACACCGAACCCTCAGAGATCGACGACGCGACGTCGTGTACCGCGACACCGACGATTATCCTTCCGTGACGTTCTTCCGCGACGTTTCTTCCCCGCAACAATCTCCTTAATCAACTGCTTGAGGTAGGGGATTACAGTTCTCTAATTCTTTGTGGATTTTATCCTCAACATGGATTTAATTCGTGAAATTAAATCTGTGTGTTTTCGTTAACCATCGGATATCGTCGACGTGGCGCCATGTTCCGCGACGACGTGATGCCCTTCCGCGACGCGGCGATCCTCTTCTTCCGCGACGCGACGAACCTCTTCTTCCGCGATGGTCAATTCCACGAATAACTCTCATTCGACGACTACGATGAGGTAGGGGTTTGTTTTATTTAAATCTTTGTGATTTATACCCGCGGCGTTGATTAAATAATTGTTGTGAGACTTTTAAAACCGCAAATGCGGTGGGTGCGGACTAACGAACAAGTCCGAACCCACCGCCCCTTTCGTTCTTGATGTGAAAAATGGAGGACGTCGACAAAGCAGGACGCACAGGCGACGAGGGTCCTCGCAATGAAGAAAAGACCCCAGGAGGACCTTTGGCGAAGACGGCGTAATTTCCCGACCACCGGAACTCGCCCGGTTGTCCATGGAGCAAACCGCCGGCGGCGGAAGGCGGTGGCGCCCGATACGCCGCCGTGGAGACCCGCCGCAACTGAAGCCGCGGCGGCGGGCCGACAATTCCGCGACCGCGCGGGACCAGCGGAGGAGCACGGGACGTGGCCAGCTACCGCGTCTGCTGGCAAGGGCGGCCCCACGCGGGGCCGCGACTACCTCACGCGGGGGCAGCGCGCCCCCCGCCCGCAGCTCTGCCGTTACAGCCGAGGCGACCCGCTGGCCAACCGGCCAGCCAGGTCGTGCCGGCCGGGCTGGGTCACGCGAAGCCGGATCGGACCCGGATTCGGGTCGGGCCGACCCGGTTCAGGCCAACCCAGGGGGGGGGGGGGGTTGGGCTGGGTCGGTCCGGGCCCAGTCCCCCCGTTTTCAGACGTTTTCGGTCTTTTGCCCGTATCTTGAGTTAAGGGCCTCCGATCGACGTACCGTCAGCGGCGATGCGATCCTTGGACCGAGACATTCGTTTTGACATATTTCACTCATGGTTTCGTACTACTTTGGGTTCGGCCGGGTTGGTTCGTACACGAAACCAACCGGGCCCTCAAAGCGGAAACGCTCATAACTTGAGCTCCAGACGTCTGATTGACTTGCCATCGACTTTGTTGGATTCCTCTAAGTGAGAAGGAACTTTTGGCTTACTCCGCTTGAGTTTTGGATGCTGTCAGGGTGTTGTCAGCTTGGTTTTCTCACGAAACCAACCGGGACCCTGGAACGAAAAAGCCAATAACTCACAGACCGGGCGTCCGATTGACGTGCCGTATGTTTCGTTGATTTCCTATTGATGAGACGAAACTTTTGGCATACCTCTCTTGATTTTTGGATGCAGTTGGATAGAGGCCAGGTTGGATAGTACCCGAAATCCAACCGAGCCCCTGGAACGGAAAAGTTGATAACTCACAGACCAGACGTCCGTTTGACGCGCCGTCTGCGACGTTGAGTTCCTGTTGACGATACGGAACTTTTGGACATATCAACTTTGTAATATGTGTCAGATGATGTATCAGCCACTCGCCTCATGGAGCGGACCCTCCCGAACGAGCTTTCCATGTGCAGGAACCCTAGAGTTGGCTGCGTCTGCGATGACAATGAAGACAGTACGGGAATCCTCCGTGGGTTCGGTAGTGACCACTACGGTACTTCTGCGATGCATCAACTCCAGACTATGTGTCAGTTGATTCATCGACCTCTTGGCTTGTGGAGTGGACCCTCCCAGAATGATCATGCTGTGTGCGGAAACCCTAGAGCCGGTTGAGACTTGACGACTGCTGATCGAATGACTCAGTGTGTTACGGATAGCCCAGTGGGAAGCGCTTGGTTGTAGCAGCAGACCCACAGTAGAGGAGCGCTTTGTTGTAGCAGCAGACCCGCGGTACTCAACAGAAGGAGTACCTCTGGAGGATATAAGGGGGAGCGCTTGGTTGTAGCGGCAGACCCACGAAGGAGGAGCGCTTGGTTGTAGCATCATGGGGTAGTTCTTGGTTGTAGCGGCATAACCACGACGGAGAGGTGCTTGGTTGTAGTGGCTGACCCGTGGTACTCAACAGAAGGAGTACCACTAGAGGCTATGAGGGGGAGCGCTTGATTGTAGCGGTAGACCCATGGTGGGAAGCTCTTGGTTGTAGCAGCATGCCCACAGTACTCAATAGGTGGAGTACTACAACAGTCCAAGGTTAGAGGGAAGCGCTTGGTTGTAGCGACATAACCACTGTACTTGGTGGAGAAAGAGTTTCCCAATAGCTATGGTTTCAACTTCATGATCGATCCTGTGTGGGTCATTGTGGGGGTTAGTACATACCGATCCTTTGTGGGTCTAACGGCTTAAATGAATCAGTGGCTACATCTGATCATCTCTATCTTCTTACGAAGTAGTATTCCTGTGTGAGATGAATCTTGTTTTTCTTTCCTATGTGGATTGTGTAGTGCTATCCTGTGTGGATTTACGTTTTGCTTTCCTATATGGATTGTGTTGTGCTATCCTGTTTGGATTTACATTTTTCGTTCCTATGTGGATTGTGTTGTGCTATCCTGTGTGGATTTACGTTTTGCTTTCCTGTGTGGAATGGGTTGTACTTGGGCTTGGATGTTGGAGCTAAACTTGGAATTGATGACTTAGGTATATGTATGGGAATATACCTAATCAGTGTCGGATGTTACTTCGTGATTGTATCTTACCATTGTAAATTATCCTTTGTGGATTCTGGGAGACCTCTGGGGGTCTCGGGGTCCCTACTGAGTAGCTTGTACTCACACCTGCACGGGCGATGCCCGCACTACGTTGGGTTGGTTGCAGACAACGGACATCGCTGATCATGGTTGAGGCTTGCAGAGCAGGACGATACCTGGAGGTGGACCACTGGGCTGGACGTACTCGAAGCAGTCGGCTGCACCCGAGGAGTAGTGGAGGCTATCTATACCAACCCTTCAGGCGGGATTCCCAATGGACAGCTTGACGTTGCGGCTTTACTTTTCAGTTGCTGTTTTCCCTTTCCCATTATACTTTACTTTTAGTTGGGGTTTGTATACTGGCCCACATGTTTTTCTGCACTTACTATTGTACTCAGTTTTACTTAGTGTTTACTTCTGCCTGCTTGCTCTGTGGTGTTTGTGGTTTACTTTACAAAGGAAATGCCTTCCCTTTTTACCGGGATTTACGCCTTGGTGCTATTCGACAGCCCCTGGCATATGGAAGGTGGGCTTGGGGTAGTCACGGCACGAGCCCCGAGGACGGGTCGTGACAAATTGGTATCAGAGGAGTTTTGTTCTACCGCAGAACTCCAGACTCTGATCTTTTTCTATGTGAAGTAATAGCGTTGAGAGTATTGAGTGTGGTTATCAGTCCAGGGAGTCTAGTGTTGGTGCGGTGGCCGATGTATCCGTACACCAGGACCCTGACTTCTGATTTCTGACTGAATGCACGAAAACATTGATTGCATGTGTGTTTCAAGTTTTCTTTGTGATTACTTTTTGTGAGCTCACCAGGTATACTGTTCTGACCGTGGTGCACCTGTTTCTTTTTCAGGATGGCCCCACGATGGCAGCCAAATAGGGTTCCGAGAGTTGAGTGTGACGACAGCCCACCGAGCGAAGAGCCCTCAGTACAAGGCCCTTTGACAGCTGAGGCACCAGCGTTACCTCTACCCGCCGAGCCACCGATGCTTCCAGCCCCAGCCGCTGACGATTCACGTCCACTTAGTGCACTGCACGAGTTCCAGTGCCAGCGACTGCCCAGGTACCACGGGGAGACGGACCCCCAGGCAGCCGAGGATTGGCTGGAGGCAGTTGTGCGAGTTTTTCGTTTGGTAGGGACACCAGCAGACCATATGGTGGTCCTTGAAGCGAGCCTACTGCATGTGGCAGCAGGCAGATGGTGGAGCTTGATGCTCGAGGTGCACGACGAGGCATCACTCCTTTACATGGATTTTGAGAGCCTTTTTTTCTCAGAGATCTTCCCAGCCACCCTCCGAGAAGTGCGCATCCAGAAACTACAACATCTGAGGAAGGGTAGCATAATAGGAGCCCAGTACGCGGAGAGGTTTACCGATCTCTCGCGCTATTCCACGAACATGGTACGAGACCCATTTTTTAGGGCCCGAACCTTCGAGCAGGTCTCAGGCGAGAGATCAAGGCATCAGTTGTTTCTCACAACATTCCGACATAGATAGGGGTGTTGGAGCGAGCCCTCTTAGTGGGGAGTTTCCTTGCTGAGCAGTCTCCAGCAGCAGGACCCACCACTAGTCGGCATGCGACAGAGTCTTCTGCAGCGGGTAGTAGACAGATGACGCAGGGGTCCAAGAGGACTAGACCTACCGGTGGTCGACCGCATGACATAGGATCGTTTGTGAGAGGCACCCAGGGTGGACAACGATGTACCATGAGCGGACAGTGTTACTCATGCAGCGGGGTTGGTCACATGGCTCGTGACTGCCCGGCCCACCTTGTCGAGGAGCAGCAGACGGTTGAGGGGCCACACAGGCAGAGGCAGAGGGTCGACCGTGGCGGTCCGCAGGGGGAAGGCGGGCGAGGCAGAGGAGCAGGCTGTGCAGCTGGAGGTGGACGACGCTTCGAGGTGTTGCCACCACCACCACCAGGAGGTCCACCCCGACTACAGGGAGCTGGTGGACATGGGAGAGCTCAGCTTCTGGCAGCTGAGGCCTATGATTGTGGAGCTCCGGGAGCAGATGGACAGGAGCGGGACTAGCTCCAGACCTGGAGACTTTTGTTTATGCTACTTCTAGCATTATTTATGTTTGTTTGTAGATGTTTTGTGTCTTTGTACTTCAAGCTGTAGTAATAAAATACACCTTTCTTTTGGCGTTTACCTTCCTATACTCTCTTTGTGTTGTTACTAAGAGGTTCCGGTTTAAAAAAATTGTTGACTTGACCCTCACTTTGAGATACATACTGGAGGAGACCCAGTGACCACACATTGATGCCGACAGTGTGACTCAACCCTTGGAGGCGAGAGTAACGGTTGGATCTCTTGGTAGTAGCGTCGAGGCTTTACGACGTCATTCTTGGTATGGGATTGTATCATCCATGACGGGATTGACTGTATTAGGCGAAGAATGTGGTTCATCCAGGTGATGAGACCGGATTTCTCTTCTCGGCAAAGAAGAAATCTCAGCAGCTCGAGTAGGACCAGAAAGTTCCAAGTCATCCAAGAGTGGATGAGGACAGCTCAGAGCCGGAAAAAGTCTTGTGCTGACAGGAGGCGAAGACCACTAGAGTTCGAGGATGGCGACCACGTTCCTTATGGGTCACACCTCGACATGAGTTACGGAGATTTGGTGAGGTGGCTTATCTCCTGGCTCTACCACCTCAGCTGCACCGGGTGCATGACCTCTTAGACGTGTCTCACCTAAGGAGATACGTGCACGACCCGACACATATCTTTGACCATGGGGAGCTGGGCGTTGATGATGGGGCGACTTTTACGAAGGTCCCAGTGGAGATCGAGGATCGATGGGAGTGGGTCCTACGTGGATGGTAGATTCCTCTTGTGTGAATCAGATGGCAGCATGGGAACCTCCAGGAGAGCACTTGGGAGCGGGAGGCTCAGATGGGTTCTCAGTACCCGCTTTTGTTTCCCTAGTTTATGATATATCATTACGGGGACGTAAAGCCCTGTGGTGGGAGTGATGTAAAGAACCGTAAATTTCAAGGAAATTTTTTTTCTTAATTTTCTTTTGAATTTTTCAAGAACACAGTTTCTGACGGCACCTGATTCCGAGGCCCAGTGTGCCCAGAATCATTTTCCGAAGTTTGGCTCGGGTACGTTCAGTGAACGAATGAGTGGGTTTTCCTAACATTTGAACCGGTGCTCGGAATCGAATTCCAAGGGCACTAAGGGAATCACAACACCGGTATTTTCTTAGAAACGACTTTTCCGGAGTTGCGTTTGCTCGGGTGTGGTTTTTAGTTTTTGGGGTTAAGTTAAGAAATAAAATAAAGTTGTGCGACAACTTTATTTTATTTCACATAAGCCACTTAAAGCCACTTAAGCTAAGTTGAATCGGATAGGGTGGAACCCAAAATATCATACTCACTTGGTAGGATATTTGTGAGGTGGGGCCCACACGAGCCCCACTGTTTCTTTTCCACTAAGTAACGCACCCGCGAAAACCCCTCTTAAATGAAAGTCAACCGGTGCGTTTTCTTAAATTCTTAACGCCCCTATTAATTGGGAAGTTAAGTCGTTACCATTAATTCATCGAATTAATGGTTCATTTCTTAACTTGTTTTTCAAATTGTTGGTATGGAATAAAATAAGACCAACACACATTTTGCTTGTGGTGCCTTGTTGAGAGGATTGAGAGAAACTCTAAGCTCTTCATCCTCCTTCACGAAGAACGCAAAGAACGCGAAGAACAACGAACCCTCGGAGATCGACGACGCAACGTCGTGTATCGTGACACCGACGATTCTCCTTCCGCGACGTTCTTCCGTGACGTTTCTTCCCCGGAACAATCTCCGATCATCAACTACTTGAGGTAGGGGATTACAGTTCTCTAATTCTTTGTGGATTTTATCCTCAACATGGATTTAATTCATGAAATTAAATCTGTGTGTTTTCGTTAACCCTCAGAGATCGTCGACGTGACACCGTCTTCCGCGACGACACGACGCTCTTCCGCGACGCGATGATCCTCTTCTTCCGTGACGGTCAATTCCGAGAAGAACTCTCGTTCGATGACTACGATGAGGTAGGGGTTTGTTTTATTTAAATCTTTGTGATTTATACCCGCGGTGTTGATTAAATAATTGTTGTGAGACTTTTAAAACCGCAAACGCGGTGGGTGCGGACTAACGAACAAGTCCAAACCCACCTCCCCTTTCGTTCTAGATGTGCGAAATGGAGGACGTCGACAAAGCAGGCCGCACGGGCGACGCGGGGTCCTCGCAGTGAAGAACGGACCCCGAGAGGACCTTTGGTGAAGATGGCGTAATTTTCCGACCACCGGAACTCGTCCGGTGGTCCGCAGAGTAAACCACCGGCGCCCCACGCCGGCATGGCGGCGCCAGCGGCGGAAGGCGGCGGCGTCCGGTGCACCGTCATGGAGACCCTCCGCATCCCGTGACCGCGCGGGACCGACGGAGGAGCACCGGACGCGGCCTGATGCCGCGTTCGCTGGCAAGGGCGGCCCCACGCGGGGCCGTGGCTTCCTCATGCAGGAACAGCGTGCCCCCCGCCCGCGGCTCGACAGTAACAGCCGAGCCGACCCGCTGGCCAACCGGCCAGCCGGGTCGCGCCCAGGCCGGGCCGGGCTGGGTCGCGGGCATCCGCGTCTGACCCGGACCTGGGTTGGGTCGACCTGGTTCGGCCCGACCCAGGGGGGGTTGGGCCGGGTCGGTTCGGGCCCTGTCCCCCCGTTTTCGGACATTTTCGGTCTTTTTCTTGTATCTTGAGCTACGGGCCTCCGATCGATGAACCATCAGCGGTGATGTGATCCTTGGACCGAGACGGTCGTTTTAACATATCGCACTCAAGGTTTCAGAGTACTTTGGGTTCGGCCGGGTTGGTTCGTACACGAAACCAACCGGGCCCTCGAAGCGGAAACACTCATAACATGAGCTCCAGACGTCCGATTGACGTTCCGTCGACATTGTTGGATTCCTCTAAGTGAGAAGGAACTTTTGGCTTACTCCGATCGAGTTTTGGATGCCGTTGGAGTGTGTTTGGGTTGGTTCGCTCACGAAACCAATCGGGCCCCTGGACGAAAAAGCCAATAACTCACAGACCGGGAGTCCGATTGACGCGCCGTCTGTTTCGTTGATTTCCTCTTGATGGGACGGAACTTTTTGCATACCTCGCTTGATTTTTGGATGTAGATGGATAGATTCCAGGTTGGATATTACCCGAAATCCAACCGGGCCCCTCGAACGGAAAAGCTGATAACTCACAGACCAGACGTCCGTTTGACGCGCCGTCTATGACGTTGAGTTCCTGTTGATGATATAGAACTTTTCGATATATAAACTCTAGACTATGAGCCAATTGATGTATCAGCCACTCGGCTCGTGGAGCGGACCCTCCCGAATGAGCTTGCCATGTGCGGGAACCCTAGAGCTGGCTGCGTCTGCGACGACAATGAAGATAGTACGAGAATCCTCCGTGGGTTCGGTAGTGACCACTATGGTACTTTTGGGATACATCAACTCTGGACTATGTGTCAGTTGATGCATAGACCTCTTGGATCATGGAGTGGACCCTCCAGGAATGAGCATGCTATGTTCGGAAACCCTAGATCCAGTTGAGACTTGACGAATGCTGATCGAACGACTCGGTGTGTTACGGATAACTTAGTGGGAAGCGCTTTGTTGTAAAAGCAGACCCACGGTGGAGGAGCGCTTGGTTGTAGCGGCAGACCCACGGTACTCAACAGAAGGATTACCTCTGGAGGCTATGAGGGGGAGCACTTGGTTGTAGCGGCAGACCCACGACGGAGGAGCGCTTGGTTGTAGCGGCTGACCCGTGGTAGTCAACAGAAGGAGTACCTCTAGAGGCTAAGAGGGGGAGCGCTTGGTTGTAGCGGTAGACCCATGGTGGGAAGTACTTGGTTGTAGCAGCAGGCCCACAATACTCGATAGGTGGAGTACTACAGCAGTCCAAGGTTAGAGGGAAGCGCTTGGTTGTAGTGGCATAACCACTGTACTTGATGGAAAATGAGTTTCCCAATAGCTATGGTTTCTACTTCACGATCAATCCTGTGTGGGTCATTGCGGGGGTTAGTACCTACCGATCCTTTGTGGGCCTGACGCCTTAGATGAATCAGTGGCTACATCTGATCATCTATATCGTCTTATGAAGTAGTATTCCTGTGTGAGCTGAATCCTTTTTTTCATTCCTATGTGGATTCTGTTGTGCTATCCTGTGTGGATTTACGTTTTTCTTTCCTATGTGGATTATGTTGTGCTATGCTGTGTGGATTTACATGTTTCTTTCCTATGTGGATTGTGTTGTGCTATCCTATGTGGATTTGCGTTTTGCTTTCCTGTGTGGACTGGGTTGTACTTGGGCTCGGATGTTGGAGCCGAACTTGGAATTGATGACTTAGGTATATGTATGGGAATATACCTAAGAAGTTTCGGATGTTACTTCATGATTGTATCTTACCTTTGTGGATTATCCTTTGTGGATTCTGGGAGACCTTCGGAGGTCTCGGGGTCCCTACTGAGTAGCTTTTACTCACCCATGCATGGGCTATGCCTGCACTACGTTGTGTTGGTTGCAGACGATGGACAACGCTGATCGTGGTTGAAGCTTGTGGAGCAGGACTGTACCTGGAGGTGGACCACTGGGCGGGACGTACTCGGAGCGGTCGGCTGGACCCAAGGAGCAGTGGAGGCTATCTGTACCCACCCTTCAGGTGGGATTCCTAGTGGACAGCTCGACGTTGCAGCTTTACTTTTCAATTGCTGTTTTCCCTTTCCAGTTGTACTTTAATTTCAGTTTGGGTTTGTATACTGGCCCACATGTTTTTCCACACTTACTGTTGTACTCAGTTTTACTTAGTGTTTACTTCTGTCTTCTTGCTCTGTGGTGTTTGTGGTTTACATTACAAAGGCAATGCCTTCCCTTTTTATCGGGATTTACGCCTTGGTGCTAGTCGCCAGCCCCTGGCCTATGGAAGGCGGGCTTGGGGTAGTCACGACACGGGCCCCTAGGACGGGTCATGACACATGGAATACTATCACTGTGAACCGCCACCGGGTGTCATTCTAGAGCAGGGCCAAATCATGGTGTGACCGCGGTGTGACCGTGGCGTGACCGCGGCGTGACCGCATCATGTTAGCCTGGTCCAACGAAATCTGTGGGGCATCATCTTCCACTTAGTTTCAAATAGGATGATTTGGATGGCAGGAGAGGATGTTTTCACAGAAGATTTAAAGAAATGAATGCTAATATGTGATGACTAGATGATTGAATGACCCCTGATATACCTAATTCGGTGTGTTTTGGAGAAATAGAAATGTGTAGGAATACCTAGAGGAATACCCCATGGGATCAAGAAAATCACAAGTTACATAACATTTAATCTGACATTAATGGTACTGTGGGACCCTTGGGCTGTGGAACTGGGATTTTGGTTGGATTTAAATATCACATGCCATGTGACATGGTCACACAACATGGGACCCATCTTAAAAGTCTAACGGTACTTAAAGAGTGTCTTGGTTCAAACAGACGTTTTAATAAAAAGAGGGAAACCCCCTACAAGGATATAAAAAGGGTCAAGTAAGATGTGTGCTTTATGACTAACAACTACATCAATTATAAAGAAAACATCAATGCAATAATGTTTAGCAAGGTATACCACTGTGGGTTTTTGCAGACAGCGCACCTCCGTTGGAGGGGTTTTATTACAAAACCATGGCTTATTTATGAAATGAAACAATTATCTTAACTAACAATTATTAATGAATTGCAATTTAATATAAACATGCAAAATTAATATGGAAACTAAATGCAATTTAAAACATTCTTGAATAAAATAGGCTAGGAGAGGGACCCTACCTCAACCTCAAGGAGCATTTGCTTTTGACGACGACAACTCGAATATTCCTTTTTTCAACTTTCACGCATATGCAACTTAACAAATATATAAGGAAACCTAGCCCCTAGGTACATATTTTCATGGACAAATATGCACAAGGGGGTGCTTAGTTATATATTTATACTTGCATATACCCCTTTACACTTACACACATATGCATTTTTCATATCTATATGTAAGCACACCTAGCCCCAATATATATATTCATACTGCCATGTGTGAATATATATAAAGGGGGAAATTATATATGCATATGCCTACCTATGTATACACATGTATGCATTCGTCAACGGCGACTCGAATCTACATCAATGAAATCCAAAACACACAACAAAAATATAAGGAACCCAAAAATCAAAAAAGCCCAAATTAAAATTGGGCCAAAGAATAAAAACGGAATAAACCTTACCCAAATCTTGAAATCATTGTCTTAGATGGTGGTGGATAGAACCGATCTTATCATAAGAAACCACCTATAAGAAAATAGTGGGAAATGAAATGAGATATAACAACTTCTTATATATATGATCTCAGTGTGTCAACTGTACATGATAAATGATACATGAATCCATAACCGACAATGAACAAATAATATTCAAATTGATATGTACATCCCAATACTAAATAACATGATCATTAATATTTCTATTTATTTTTCAAACATCACCTTCAATTACCTTCTCAAAAATCAAAAATCACCAAAATATGAGAATAAAGTAAACCTCCATCATCACATAAAAGCGAGAAATAGGGATTAAACATTGTTCTTAACCTAGAAAATCCATTCCTTGAATGTATAAAATACCTAAAACTCTTCATTCCTATATCCTTATTAATTTTCTATATTCAAACCTCATTTTTAGCATGTTCTTCTTCTGGAATTCACCTTTATTCTTAGTTTATATAGGATTATCAATTTTATAAAGTAGAGAATTTTCCTTCTTTTATTCTTACTCAATCGGCTTGGATTTTTCAAAAACAGTTTTCTAATATGATTAGACAATCTTTTGGTGCATGATCTTCCTTCTTATTGATTGTATATTCCTTGTTTGTAGGAACTATTTATGAACATGTGATAATTGGTTTTTTCATTTTATCTTTCAACAATTATTATTGTTATGGAATCTATGTCATAAATTCATAACAATTTGGACTACTTGGTTTCCCTTCCGCACACACTTTCAACAGCCTTTAGAGTATCCTTTTTAGGCTCCCTTTCAAACTCCACATTAGAATTGTCAAGAACTATCCCACTACAATAACAAATATTGATACTTAAGCCAACACATTGATCTGAATGACATCTTAGAAATACAAAATCTCTAAATAGCATATTTACCAATATAAACTCTTCATAATTAACTGAACACACTGACTATACCCACCACTATAGGTAAATAATTAATTTTGGTGTGGTATTGGAACCAAATATGGTTCATCAAACATCCATCTCTAGACCATAAATTCAACCATTTACTGTCTAAGTTCATACATTTCACAACCTAGATAATGATCACCATCCCTTGATATTGATTTCACTCAAAAAGACAAGTATGAATCTACCCACTATAGTATTATCGAGACCATCATCAATCCTACATACACATTTCTAGTGCCTCATATCAAATTATTATCACTATAGAAGATCCTAACCCAATAATCTCAACAAAGTTTCTTCATTTAAAAACTATTATCTTTTAAACACACATTATATCCAACAAAAAAATACATTAAGTGATATTAGATAGAGAAATCCAAATTATAGAAAAAAATAATAACTTTAGGAATACCTCATTAAGTATGGTACTAAAATTCACCTCACCTAGGATGGCATATCCCAATAAAATAATGTTGAAACCCACATCTCGACACATACATGAAACCTATTTTTCCCATCCCAATACTAAGGGAATGAACACACATTCCTGATACATGAGAAATAGACCACAGTTCAGTTATTTTTCTAACATTGAGCTGAGATACTGCTCATTCAATTTACTCTGTCACCCTCATACCGAGGCTCACCAACCAACATTCATTCCTACCCGGTTTCCATCCTTCTCTATGCACCTTCCTATACAATGGATGTATCTACATAGATAGCTCAGTCTTTATTGAATATCTCCTAGTAGGTGTCCAGATAAAAGGAAGCTACTCATGCCCATAAGGATTACATAATACCATTTAAAAAACTAGAATTCCTTTATGAATAAATTTCATTTGAAGGATGGTATGAAATGAATAAACCATTCAAATTTAGTGGCATAATCCATTACTAATTCCCATAATGATATCGCTCCATGAATCCCCCAAACATGTTCTTATTCTATAAATCTACCATAGCCTCTCATAGAAGAGGGAATGAAACTCGATCCATAAAACCTCATCATTCCTTCTTTTATGATCAAATATATTTATCTATTCTGATTCATCTCCTTTGAATTTATAAACTTCTAGTTTCACCCATATATCCTCTAGAGTTCCAATCATTTCAAATAGGAACTAAACTTTCTTCAACATATTCTAAAGACCCTATGATCCCATGTCACTACTGAAAATGAGATACAGTTACTCATAGAACTCATGGATAACTTAGAAAACCATTGCTTTTCCTTTTCGAAGGCGTTGGTCAACGGATCAAAGTAGTTGTAACATAATATGAGGCAAAAAACCACTTGAGCATATTTCCCACGTGAAAAAAATGTCATCCTAATTAGATTCTTTGTTGATGAATTTTGACTCAACATCATCTCGTAATATCAACATTACTAATTAGAAACCCATCGCGCCACAATCCTAAGCATGCATTATAAAAAAACGACGCTTCAGGTTTGAGTATGAGAAGGAAGAGAAGCTTGTGGAGGGGAAGTGTAGGGACTGAGGCTCTACCATGGGAGCAGCCACAATCAATCCCTCCCCAACCCTGAGTTTCTCATTCATAACAACTAGTCCAAGTGGCCACCCACCGGGCATCTCACCTGCATCCTCACACTGACATTTTGCTTAGCAGATAGTTTCATCAATCCATTGCTAGGTATGAATAAAAATTTAAGAAATCATGCAGCATGAAATGAAGAAATTATGGGTCAAAATGTAAGATCCATCCGCATAAAATGCACAATAGTGAGAAGGAGAGGCTAAGGGAGTGTTAGCTCCATTATTTAAGGTAGATGGGATTCATCCCAATTTGGATAGAATGTTCATTAATTGATTTGAAAATAAATTCTGGAGACATAATTGTCCATAAATTTATGTTTTACAGACAATAAGTCTCTTAATAATGGAGAAAATTTATATTATAATTTTTTTGTCATTAAATATTTATACAATTTAACATGTTTCGTCGCACCTTTCTCATTCATACCAAACAAACTACTGACTCATTGATCCATTTCTCATTCACCCTATCACATTTTTTTGTTTCCATCAAAAAGTCCTCCCTCAGACTAAACATAAATTGAATCCCTAAATTTGAGCTACTAAAAATGGAGCTAGTCTCCACAAGACAGTAGAAAAATTGAAAGATATGAATGGGATTGGAACAGAAAAAACGGGCACAAATTGATCTTCTCAAACTAAAAAACATAAATAATGGCCGAAACTATTGAATCTGAATCATAGATCAAACATGTGTGAATCTATTTCCAATTCAAAAACAAATTTTCAAATAGGAAACATTCAATGAATTACAGAAAAAAACTCTCAAATCGAAACTAGGTCTAATCACTCACTCCCACGGCCTATATGAAAATCAGATATGAACAACTCAAACCCCCAAGGACAAATCTAATCCATACCCAATACATAGCCATCATACTCCAAACACCACCCTAACACCCGAACTCAATTGCATGAAGAGCGATAAGCTTCTACCTACAAATGGTGAGATCGATGAGTAGAGGTCGTCGGGGAGGAGGGCATCGCTACAGGAGAGTTCTTCGGGGAGGAGGGCGCCACTGTGAGAGAGGGTTGCATGGTGAGATCGTCGGGGAGATCGTCGGGAGGAGGAATTGTCGTCGGGGAGGAGGGCTGCGCGGTGATATGGCTGCGAACTGACGGAGGAGGAGGAGGGCTGTGGGGAGGAGGAGACACCGTCAGGGAGGAGGGCTGCGTGGTGATAGGGCTGCAAATCAGGGGAGGAGAGGAGGGATGCGAGGAGGAGGAGACATCGTCTGGGAGGAGGGCTGCGTAGTGTGAGAATTGTGGGAGGAGGAGGATCCCGATACAGATTGGGCAAAAAAATTACGCGCCAGTGTAATATTGATTTAGCCATGAAGAATGAATTAAATCATGGCAGTAAATAAAGCTATATACACGGACCTATAAAACAGTGGCTATAGGTCCATGGCTATAGACCAAATTTTTAGTAGTGTGATCTCTTATGAGTTACAAGTCCATGTGCTTGATTTGTTGTGGGAAACATGTCAACCATCTTGATCCATTGTCTGAAATGGTTATAAGGTCTAATCCAAGAATCTTGGTAATTATCATTTACATATAAAATTTATTTATATAGTTATGATAATTCCACACACATTACTAATATGAAATTATGTTTCATGATTTATTTAAGATGAATTTTCACTCTAATGATTTATGTCTTTTAAAATATTAATGTATTATTCCATGACTCACGATTATGATCTATGATAAGTTGGGTATGAAATTATTAATTTAGTATCATGATCACATTCAAATATTCTTATTTTATTCTTACATAATATCATAAATTGACATCTTCCATGTTTACTCTATCTAAGAATCTGTGCTCGTGCTTTTCTTATTTTTTTCCCATATGATATGAAGTAAGGTTTTAAGTAGGATTACTAAAGTGGATGATCTTTGTGATAAATATTGAAGATATCTCACCAGATTATATGTTTCTGTTCTATATTTCCAAAGGATCTATACTATTTTGTTCCTCATGCATGTGTTTACGTAATTTAATCAATAATCATCTAAAAAAGATGTAATTTTCATGTGTGAAAATCATTGGTCATTATAGTTGGTATCAAATAAATAGTTTAGTCAACCTTTTGAAATTACGATTATAAAACAGAAGTTATACTTATAGGGATTTTTAAAAGGATATGTATAGTGATGTCTCCAATGATAAGTCTATGGATGAGTTAAAGTATAGAAAAATGTCTTCGAATTTCTATAAAGTATAGAGTGAGTGGTTTCATAGAAATTACATCATTTTATGGATAATAGAAGTCGATGTGGCTCTAGAAAAAATTTACTTGGGTTGAAAACCTTAAAAAAACAATATTCAAGCAGGCTCGATAGAGAACAGGTGCACAAAAATAGGCCTTGCAGGAAACCTTGTTTGACACTCCCAAAGGATATGGTTTGGAAATTCACAAACTCTTTAGAAAACATGAGGAGTGACTTAAATAGAAGAGTGATAAGAATGACCTAGGATAAACATATGGTGACATAGAGTAAGTAATAAAGTGTAATTATTTAAACTTAGTATAATTTGTTTACGCATATTTCTTTCTTCTACTATAAGTATTTCTCACACTTTGCTTTTGGGTGTTAGTAAATGGTGGGAACCGGAAGGAACTAGATTAACATAGATTGTGATTTAATTTTTTTATCACCATTCAAATGAGATGATAACCAAAGTAAAATATTTTTTTATATTCCAAATCATTTTTTTGAGGAACATTATTAATAAGGTGCACCTTAATCTACCCTTAAACACATCAAAGAATATAATGAAAGAGTTTTTAGAGTGATTGGGTAATTGAGACCATGGGGGAAAGAAGATTCATATAACAGACCTAACCTTTTATACATATTATTACACAATTTTAAGAATAAATAGACTTAAAATAAATACAAAGGATAGTAAAGTATAGTGTCTTTGGAAGATTAGATACATAATTAGAAATCAGGAAAATTAAAACATATTTTGTTTAATCTTTATAATGAGATCCTAACATCCTTTGAGCCCATATATCTGCATAGGATTACCAAAGGAATTACAAAAAAAGGGATGAGATAAAAATCCTTGTAAGGGAATAAACATAAGAATAAAGAATTTCACATGGGTTATAAGGCATAACATGATGACATAAAAAGACATGGAATTTGAATAAACATAAGGATGTATGAAATATTGAACATTAGATCATGTAATCCTGGAATCATAGAAGTTTGGAAACAATATAAAACATTAAATAATCCCGAATCAAGGATTATTTTAGATTTAACATGAGTCAAGTCTTACCACCAAGATTGTTTCACATGAAGTAGGTGTCAAGGCTAAATTCTAAGACCGTTGCACATGGAGCATGAGTCAAGGATAACCACCAAGACAATTTCACATGATGTATCATGATACTAAAAATTAACCAATACACTATATAAATATCTAGGAAAAGCCATAATAATAAATTCATGAATGTTTGTTCCACATAAAAATTATACATAAGGAATCAAACATAAACATAAGTGTTTCTTATAGAAGGAATTGAGTATCATAATCATGTTAAAAGGCATATCAAAAGGGAATATTATAATGGTTTTCATGAAAGGATGGATTTAAATAATGAATGAAATTCATAATGTAAAATATTAATAGAACATGATAAGTTATTTCAAAATTATGTGAAAACATTTAAAAATAGTTCTTAAGAAACTTTATAAATAAAACAATTTAGTGCGGGTTAAAAAAAATATCCAAAATTATTTAAAAAAGAAAAGAAATAATTGATTGTTTAAAAAAATGAACCAAGATAGTTTTTCATGTCTAAATGTGTGATTTGATAAAAATAATGGTGTCTTTAAATGGATTTGGGAGTGAACTTGAAATGGGTATGAAATCATGAAGTTCCCTTTAATCGAGTTTGCTTATTATGAAGATTTGAGATTGAAACATTTTTAAAATTTCAATTTCCCACTCAAAGAAGGTTGATATGACCTTGATTAAAGATTTTGTAACATATAAATATAATTTATAATAATTAAATAAAAATAAAGAATAATTACATTGGTTTAAATAGAGATAAAGAGTAACCTGAAGGAAAAAATGGAGGTTCGGGTAGAATCCCTTACCTTATGTATGAAAGTGATTCGCACTTGAATTTATGTACTGGAAAATAAAATTAAATCAATTAAATAATTACTTAATAACAATACATAAATTTATTTAATTTATTTTAATATCATTAATTACATTTATTGTCTTTTGGATGTGTTATAAGATGCAATTTTATGGTCTGCGAGCATTATTTTCTGTGGTTTTCAATATCGGTTTACTTGTTTACTTGTATGGAGAATCATGTAATATGAGAATAGTTATCTAGAATAGAAAATATATGTTATTAATGAACTTAAATAATATTAAATGGTCTTATATAACATTTTGGTTTTATGGTATGATGATGAATCATTAGATAATTTTTTTAGTGATTAACAGTTGTTTATTTTGGTGAATTTTAATCATTACAAAGTATTTTTATTCTATTAATTAATATTATGTATAAAAACTAGTACCAAAATATTAAATATGTAGTAATACATATATTATAAAATTTTTTAATCATACATTTTTTTATGAACAGCCTTGATGATAGTAATGGAAATTGAAAACCTATCATCTATGAATGTGATAAATTAACACATCATAGATGATGTTTTCATTTTTAGAACCAAATGGGAGTGAAGAGAAATTATGATGGGTTATTCCATTAACACAAAAAATTCTAGTATATAAAATATACTTGACTTATCATGTTACACGGATAACGGGAGTTTAGGATAAAATAAGAAAATAAAATAAATTGAAAGGAAATTGAAAGAAAAAGGAAAAGGTTTTTACATCTTGAATTATCCTTCTTGAGAACTCCATTGTGGCCCTTGAGTTTGTAATTTTATTAAGAAAAAATGGATCTTGGACATGGGTAAGGGAATTTGGAATTTTTTTGGAAGAATTTGGATATGCTTCATGGCTTTTGAGGTGTGAGGAGAAGAGTCGGTGAGGTGTGGTATTTATAGTTGGGGATGGGGTGATTTTTAATTATTTTAATCATTAGATTATTATTTTGGATAACAAATATGAATAGTGAGGATTATTTTGAATAAATAAGTGAATAATTCATGTTATTTAGAATCAAAGTCCACTTACATCATCCCTAACTCAATCATGACTCAAAAATTCATTTATTTATCTGGTATTGTAAACTACCATATTTCAGTGTTCATAAAAATTCAACTGTTTTAGAAAAATAAAAAAATAAACCCGAAACATTTTATGATGTGTAGAATTGAAAAATTGACCCCCTGGTATAGAAATAATTTTCAAAATATGGTAAATTTAATTTTTAATTAAAACTATCATTTACTCAAAAAATACAGATTTTAAAATTATAATTGATTTTATAAAACATTCAAAAATTATTAAGGATTTATAAAATTATGTTATAATCATAAGACAAAAAATAAAAAATTTATAAATCTATTTTATTAAAATAAAGTTTCATTCAAATAATTATATTTATTATAAAGTTGTAAATAATCATTTATGTTTTATAAAAATTCCAACACCTAGTTTATCATTTTCAAAACATTAATTTACTTATACTATGATATAAATATATCAAATTTTCATTCTTAATATGCCTATTTTTTTATAATTTCATAGGTGAGGTTACTATTCTATTAGCCATATTACTATTCAAAATGGTCATGTTACTATTCCAAATGTCAATGTACTATTTGTTTGGTATATATTACATAACTTATATAAATACCTTTTATTCTATTCATTCTTAATTTATAATGTTTTTATTGTGTTCTCTTGGAGATTTTATTTGATTTTTACTATGTAACATAATTATAAGAAGGGACAGTTTCATTGATAACACTTTTTTGCTTTTATATTCTTCCCTCCTTATAAATTTTTTCCCTCGAATTTTTTTCATAGTTATGGGAAAAAGGGTGAGGGCACTTCTACTTCATTACTTCCACCAGTTCCCATGTTGCTAATTCATACTTATGACTCCACTGTATTACTTTGAAAATTTCAGTATTATTGTTTCGTAGAATTTTATCTCTATGGTCCAAGATCATCACTCTATGCTCCACGGAAGAGGGATCATATTCAAACTATACCAGTTTTGAATTTAGTACATTTGGGGGATCTAGTATGTACATTCTCAAGTAGGATATATATAATACATCATGTAGTTGATACATGGTAAGTGGAAGTTCTAGTTGATATGCCAGGAATCTAACAAGATTACAAATCTCAAAGGGGATGATGTACCTGGGACTTAAATTTACTTTATTCAAAAATATCATGACCCTCTTCCACAATGATATATAAAAGAATAACATTTCCAAAATACTTATAATTAATGAACCATTGGTGATTTTCTACATAGATCTTCTATCAACATTGTACTGCCCTGATGTGCAGCTGAATGGATTTAACTTTTTTCCACCATTTCATCATCCATTTCAGGTCCTAGCAGCGTAATATCACCAAATTCATCCCGGCATGCCAGTGTTTTATATCATTTCCTATAAATATCTTCATATGGAGACATTTTGATGCTCGAGTGGAAACTATGGTTATTAGAGAACTTGACTAGAGGAAGATGTTGGTCCCATCCTCCATGGAATTCCCAAAAAAAGCTCTCAACATGCATTCTAGTGTGTTAAATGTTCTATTATAATTTCCATCAGTTTGAGGATGATAGAAAATAATAAATTTCAACACATAATTTAGAGAATATCAGATAAGTTTTCAAAATATGGAGGAGAATCTGGGATCATGATTATATACATTAAATAGTGGTACTGCATGCATCCTTACCACTTCTCTAATGTATATCCATTCATATTGATCCTGGGAGAAGTTCTATTAAATTGAGATAAAGTGAGTTGTCTTAGTAAGAGGACCCAAAACAACCCATATAGAATTGTTTCATTTGGATGTCTTTAGTAGTATGATGACAAAGTCCACATTGATTTTTTTTCTATTTCCACGTTTGTAGGGGTAATGGTTGTATTATTTCCCTAGAATTTTTCTTTTAAGACTTCAATTTTTGACAGAGAAAACACTTTGATGTATATTCAGTGATCTTCTTCTTCATATTGTCCCACCAACAGTGCTCTCAGAGATAGAGATACATCTTTGTGATCTCTGGGTGAATAGAAATGGTCGAGCTATGCACATTATTCAGAATCACATTCTTTATCTCTGGATCAGATGATACACATAATCTTGGCCCAAATCTTAAAACTCCATCCTCGTCAATTTTAAACTCTATGGATTTACCATTTCTGATAGCTGCCACCATTTTTTGAATTTCAACATCATTTATTCGAGTAACGTTTATTTTCTCTATAAGGGATGGTTGAAAAATAATTATTTAATTAATTGATGTTGTTCCTTTATTAATGATTCCCATGTCCATCATTTGAAGTTCACATAAGATTATAACCCTCTCAATTATCAATATTGATAATGTTGCAGGATCCTTTCTACTCAGAGCATCTACAACATTATTTTCTTTACTAGGACTGTAGTGGATTGAGTAGCCATAATCCTTTATGAGCTCTAACCCTATTTTCTAGTTCATATTAAGATAATTCTATGTGAATATATATTCGAGAGTCTTGTGATCATTATATATCTCACACTTCTCCCCATAGAGATAATACCACCAAATTTTCAATGCAATGATCAAACCTACCATCTAAAAATCATGGGAGAGATAGTTTTTCTCATGTGATTTCAACTAAATTGCAGTGTAGGCTATAACTGTATCATTTTCTAGTAGTTTTAGTCTACAAAAATTAATTATGGAGGAGTTATAAACTTTGGATGCAATAAATCCATCATTTTCCATTCTCACAGTTATCCCAACCTCCATATTTTGAGGTGGGTTTTGAGTAGTTCTACTAAACATAACATATATGAATGATTTTATAGAATCAGAACCAAAAGTACGTTTACTATTCTTGAATGAATAACCAAAGTACTTGAAACTACATAGTATTTGGGTTCTACCTTAACATTAGTGATAGAATATTCCAATCCTTTCCACATTTGTGGTTGTTTTTTTTGTTGATTTACCTTTGAATAGGAAAATAGTTCTCAAAATTCCCATGTTATTTGTATTTGAAACACTACACCATAGGCTGAGGGTTAATCAAAACCCTTTATTGATCTTTCACATTAGTGGGATTCTTTATATCTCTTTGAAAGTTATTTGATATATGCCACATTCTTCCACATTTGAAGCATTTCTTGGTTCCCTTTAGATAGTTCCCATGATGCTTCTTCCCACAATTTTGACTTGTGGGATGTTGGGTTTTCATTCCATCATGAGATTTTCTTTTGATCCTTCCATATAAAACTCTATTTTTTACATTTCATCTCTATTCCCACTAGGCCACTAAGAGTCTCTGATATCTATTTGATCCTTTAAGAGAATAATAAAAAATCTCCTCATAACTATCAAAATCTCAAAACATCAATGATTTTCATAAAAAAACATTTGTCTACTAAAGAAGTAATGCACTTGATTTTGGTAATCATGAAAAAGATAGAGGCATATCATTAAATTCTTGTAAAATTTTCTTCATATAACATGATAAAACGATCTTCCTTATAATTTATTCCAAGTAACTTTTTATCCTTCATGAGGTGGAGGGTTGAGGGAAAATATTTATTGGAAATAATTTTCTTGAATTCTTCCAAATCCATGGAATTTATTTTTTCTTTGGACTTCATGTTCTTGATCAATGTCCACTGTAGATTAGCATCAAAATCAAAATAATAGATCACTATCACATATTTATCTTCTTATAAGAACTAGAGGACACAAAATATATTTTCAATGGTGTTAATCCATTGTTCTATTATGAGGGTATTATAAGATCCCCTAAATATAGGACTGCTTTTCCAGATAAAGTATACAACCAAAAAATTCTATTTCATAGAATTAGGAGGGTGTTCAATATGATTAATTCTATTATTCATAACTTAAGCCAATTGAGAAAGTACTACCATGAAGTTTTGACCAACCGTTCCCATCATATTTGTAATTTCATTAATTAAATCATTACTTTTCATATTATATTGATTGTTGCAACATGTTATCCTATTTCTAGCCAATAACTAAGAAAATAAAGTACAATTATTGGGGATTTAATACATAGATAATATTAATACAAAAAGATAACTTTCAACATATAAGGCCAAACTTATAAATTAAAAGTATATCCTAACTTTTGACTCCAAAATTTTCAATTTAGGTTATCCATGGGCATATAATTATCCCTTGCATTCTTACTAAAGTGCTCAAGTCATAATTTCAAAAAATAACTTAACCTTGCTAATATACCAACTATAATGTATTTACACTTTGAAAAATATTATTACATGATTTTAATCATAATTATCCTTCAAATAAAAGCCAAGGATCATAAATTATAGTGTCTTAGAAAGGTTAGATACATAATTAGAAATCAAGAAAAATAAAAACATAATTTATTTAATACTCATAATGATCTGCAGATGTCCTTTGAGATCTTAATTATGCATAGGATAACCTAGGGAATCCATGAATAATGAGATGATCTAAAAATCTTGGTTATAGAATAAACATAATAATAAATTATAACACATAGGTTATAAGGCAATACATGATGACATAAAAAGGCATGGAACATGAATAAACATATAGAAACATAACATATTGAACATGGGATCATGTAATCATTTAATCACAGAAATATGGAAAAAACATACAAAATGACATAATAAAGAGTCAAGTATAATTGTACATGGAGCAAGAGTCAAGGATAACAACCCAGAACCTTGCACATGGAGAATGATTCAAGGCTAACCACCAACACTGTAGCCCATTGAGCATGAGTCAAGGCCAACAACCAAGACCATTGCACATGATGTCTTGTGAGACTAAACATTACCCAATGAATTGGAGCACTATCGGGGAACAAAAATTAGAAAATATTCATGAATTTGTGTTCCAAATAAATAATCATACAAAAGGAATCAAATATAAACATAATGGTTACCAATGGAATGAATTGGGTATCTTAACAACGTCAAAAGGCATATCAAAAGGGAAGATCATAATGGTGTTTATGAAAGAATGTATTTAAATATTATACTGACATTAATAAGGTAAAATAGGAATATATCATTATATGATATTTAAATCTAAACTAAAAACATTTAAGAATAATGTTCAAGAAACTTTATAAATAAAAAAATTTAGTCTGGTTTAAGGGAAACCATTAAAGATTATATAAAATAGAAAATGAATAATTATTTGTATAAAAAAAATAAAGCAGGTTATTTTTTAATATTAAAATGAGTGATTTTAGGAAAAATAATGATGGATTAAAATATATTATGGAGTTCATTTTAAAAAGAGTAATAAATCATTATGTTCCCTTCAATTGGGCATTCTTATCAGGAATAATTGAGATGTCAACTTTTTTAAAATATGTATATCCCCATAAAATAAAGATTAAATTATAGGGGTAATTTTTGATGAACATATTAAAATATTTTAAAATAAATAAATAAAAAAAATTGATTTACATTTGGTTAAGTAGAGAGAAAGAGTAACCCAATGGAAAAAATGGAGGTTCGGGTAGAATCCCTTACCTAATGTCCAAAAGTGTTGTGCACTTGAACTTAATGTCCAAGATAATATAATATAATTAATTTATTAATTAATTAAGAACATATTATAAATTTTTTTGATTCATTATAGTTTTATTCTGTTCATTTATGGCCTCTATGATGAGTTATAATATACAATTTTATGATCTAACAATGTTCTCTTCCTTGGTATTCATGATCGGTTTACTTGTGTGGAAAATCCTATAAAATGAGAATAGAAGTCCAGATTTAAAATTATATGTTATTAATGAACATAAATAATATTTAATGGTTATAGGTATCATTTTTGTTATATGGTATGATGATTAATCATTAGATAAAATGTTTGTGATAAACGTTAGTTTATTTGGGTGAATTTGGATCATTTTGAAATATTTTTGTTATATTAATTACTATTTGGTATAAACATTTGACCCATATCATTAAATAAGATATAATAAATGTCTTTAAATATGTTTAACCATAAAAATATTTTTATGACGAGTATTAAATGTGGTAATGTAAATTGAAAACCTGTCGTCCTTGAATGCGATAAATTAACATATCACTTATTAGTTTTTCATTTTTTAGAACTAAAGGAGTGGGGAAGTGAAATGATGATGTTTTCTTCAATTAACACAAAACAAATACATTATATAAAATATAATATAGTTATAATGTCACTTGGATAAGGGGATGTGAGGAGAAAAATAGAAAATAAATGAAATTGAAATGAAATTAAAAGAAAAAGAAAGAGGTTTTTACCTCTTGAATTTTTCTATTTTAGAACCTCGGTGAGGAACTTATGTTTGGTATTTTTTAATAAAAGTACCCTGTATGTAGAGAAGATAGTTAGGATTATTTTTGGACATAATTTGGAAAAACTAAAAGGATTTATTGGTCTGAGGAGAAAAGGTGGTCAGGGGTGGTATTTATAGTGGAATAGAGGGGTGTTTTTTGATTATTTTAATAATTAGATTATTATTTTGGCTCAAGAATATGAATAGTGATGATTATTATGACTAAATGTGGTAAAAGATTCATTCATGTTCTAAAAAAAGTATACTTACATAATCCATGACTCAATCATGACTCAAACATTCATTTATTTAGCTTATATCGTAAATTATCATTTTTCACTATTAAATAAAAATCCAACTATTTTTGAAAAATTCCAAAAAATAACCATATACATTTTTGAAATGTATAATTAAAAAATGGAATAAATTTTTTATATTTGTTTTATGAATATGATAAATATATTTTTTTAATTAAAATAATCATTTACTCAAAAAATAATATTTTTAAAATTATAACTGATTTTATAACACTGAAAAATTAATTAAGTTCTCATAAAATTACGTTATAATCAAAAGGTAAAAACCAAAATTTATGAATATATTTAAAGAAAAAATATTTTCTTTCAAATAATAATATTTATTTTATAATTGTAAATAAAAATTTATGTTTTATAAAAATACCAACTTTTAATTTATCATTTTCTAAACATTTTTTTACATATACTATGATATAAATATATTATATTTTCATTTATAAGAGGAATAAAAAATTATTTATACTTTCATAGGTGATGTTACAATTCTATTGGTTATATTAATATTATTAATGGTAATGTTAATAATCCAAAGTTCATGTTACTTTTCATTCGGTGTATGTTCCTTAACTACTAGAAATACCTCTTATAGCAGTAATTATTCATTTATAAAGTTTGTATTATGTTCTATAAGTTATTTTATGTGATTCATAACAAATTAAATAATTGTAAGAATAGATAATTTCATTGATTATATTTTTGGGTCGTTATAATTCAGTTTCCAATGTTTTGAGAATATGGGAAGAAACACCAAAGTGAATGTCTGTGAGGAATATGATGATATTTTTCCTATGGAAAAGAAGGAAAAAAAGTTAGCAAATTCCAAGTGAAAATGAAAAGTTCAGTTAATGCAATGGATCTGAATATTTTTCTCACTAATATATCAATGACCGTTGAATGCCTCAAATGTGGAAAGTATGAGAATAATGCAAATCAGTGTCCTAATGGGAAATCTAATGAAGAAAATTAGTATGGTGGTGCAATAAATGGTTATATTATTTATGATGAAGATACTATTGATGAAATGTGAATGTAAAGAAGTCTTAGAGAATAAGAAAAATAATATTAGTTAATTGTTTTATAATGAAGCGGGAAACATAATTTATTTATGTATTTGGACTCAAGAATTATGGATTGTGAAATATATAAGGATTGATTAGTTTGAGTTTTTTATAAGGATTATAATGAATTTTTTGAATGGTACTGATGACCATGAAATTTTTAATGGAAATGATGTATTTTATTGAATAATATGATTAAGGGGATGTAACCCTTAATATGTTCTTGATTTTGAGAAAATGGTTTTTAGTTTGGAGAAATAGATGTTGGATAGGAATAAAGTTAATTAGATTGTTTTTTTACTTTAGAACTGATAATGGAATTGTTGAAAACATGGTTTATGCTATCATAGATGGAGTTTAATGAATTTTATATTTAAGGAATATATCCAATAGTCTGTGTAAATAATGAGGAATCATACATGATATATGGTAATTAAGGTTATTACAGTGTTTCAATATAATACAAGATGAAGGTATTTTGATGTTTGTTATTTGATAAGAAAAATGTACTTTTTTCTATTTGAGTGATTAATTTTGAGATGATTTTGAGAAATGTACTGTCATGCTTTCTAAAAGTTTGGATTTTCATCTTTTAGAAGGGTCAAAAGGTTACCCATTTATGAAAAGGATTATATTAAAGTTTAAATGTGGTTTTGGAGATTAATGTTTCATAATATGAATATTTTTACATATTAGGTAACATGTTATAACCATTTTTTATGGTGATAACTAGAGACATATGGATTGGCTAATCATCCCATTATGGATCTTATCATCCACTAGCTCTTCAGGAATTAGAATTTCAACTTCATCGTTTGTTGGGATTAGATATGAACAATGAATTGGTCATGGAAAAACCGTAGAATGAGATTTTATTTATGTTGTTAAATCAAGTAAGTATTTATTCTTAAAGGATTTTCAAATAAACGATTATCCAATTATCATCAATTTTGATTATATCAATGACCTTTTCCAGACCTATTTGGTCTATGGTTATGTGGCCTTAACCTTATTTTTAACATGTTCTCTATCACTATCCATCAGAACATGATAGTTAGTTTTCTTTTCTATGTCAATGTTTCCACTTTCCACCTGTGTTCTTCTATATGGAATCCAAGTTATGAGTTACTTTGGGTAACTGTTATGATTCAAACAATCATTTTTCTAAAGGATGTTTTAGTAATCATTTTTATGATGTGGTTTTCTATGAAAGTAACATTATTGTATTAAACCATTGATGATCCCGATTAATTTTGAGGGAGAAATTAATTTTAATGGGGGTAGAATGTATCCCCTTGATATTTTTATGAAATATATTTTTTAAATGATTTTATTTCATTGATGTCTTGCGTAACACACAACACCGACTTAGCTTGACATACACGCAACATTGAGTTTCTAAGAATCAAAATTTTATTATTGTAATTATTTAAAGAGTATAATTATAACCTAGCCTTTATAATGGTGGGTATTAATATTATTAATATTATTATGTAAATTTGGTTAGACATATAAAACCTTTTTAAAATTAAAAGGAATTTTTTTTAATAAAAAACTATTTAAATGCACTCAAGTGAGTTTTATAGCATTATCATAAACAAATTACCTATTACTGGGTTATATTAATGATATATATTTATATATAATATATTAAATATAATTTTAACATTCACCCTCTCTATTTTATAGACACGATATAAAATTAAATGTCTTTTTTTGCTTAAAAATTATACTTTTACTAACAAGAAGTTTAATCACTTTTTAATGGAATTTTTCATGAAACTAAATATTGAAACGTATATAAACATTAATTGAAAAAATAAACATATTTGTTAAATATTAATAAAAAAATTATCTAAGGGTGAATTCTGGGTATTTTTCAAAGTAGATTATTTTATAATGAATAGTGGAAAATAATGGATTTTTATTGAAAAATAACTTTTCAACTAAATAATATATAAAGTTAAACTATCTTTTTAATTGATTTTAAGGTAAAAATATTTCACTTATAAATTTATTAATCCAATTTAGGTCATTTTAATGATTCTTATGTTGAATTTAAATATAAAAATATAGTAAATGTTTTGAAAATTTTTACTTTAAAAAACCACCTTTCGAGCCCCATCTATTAGATTAATTTTAAATTAATTTTTACCACATATTTGTCTTGAAATTTTGAAAATGAATTTGAAATTTTTAATTAGAAGGTCCAGATTATTTAAATAGGACCATTTTATTTTTGGCTAATAGGAATAGTAACATTGGTAATTTTTGTTACCATGGTAAAAGTTAAAATTGGGTAATTTTGGTTAAAAATTAAGTGATAAGGACTCTAAAATGACCCTAAACCATGAAAAAAATATTATTGGATGAATTTAATTCGCCCCTAAACAAATAAGGTCAAAAATGGAATTATTTAATGGGAATTTGTTCGTGGAAATGACTTATATATTATTAAAATCCAAGAGAGTGACAAAATTCCACACAATTACATTTAATAAGTATAATATTTTTAATATGGGTTTAAAGAGAAGATATTATCAAGTGTAAATATTATTATGTAATATAAAAAGGTTTATCTACATTATGGAATTTGTTTTTAATATTTTAGAGAAGAAATATTAATATAAATAATTACACAATGATGATGTAGAAATTATTCAATTAATGAAAAAAATATTTACATGATATGAAAAATATTAAAATAATCTTAAGATGAATTAATTAAGCTGATATAAATTTTTTAGTTGAATATGACAGATTAGGGGTGTGTTAAAGGATTTTTTTGAAGTTATATTAAATTATATATTTTCTTAAGGTCAATATAATGGATGGTTTCAAAATTGTCTGTAATGATATTTTATGAAAATAATATTTATTTAAATTTTTTAGAAATCATAAAATCCTAAATAATGTAAAAAGTGATAAATTATTGTCTTAAATGTCACAAATGAAACATTTATAGTACAATTAAATCATTCTATGTAAATATTACATCATTTTAGTATTGAAAAATTTGTTACTATATTTCAAATATAAAAAGGAAAACTTTGGGTTAATATAAATGATAAGGCTTAAAATAACATCAAAACTTGTATAAAATATATTTTATGGTTATATTAAAACACTATCTAATATTATCTTAGTATCATTGGATATTTTCATGTATTTTTAATGATACTGAATATATTTTAAATTAATTATTTGATAAATTCAAAAAGTGTCCCTCGCATCAATTATAAAAAAGAACATAATCATCTCTTTCCCACACACTTCAAAACCTATTTGGTTCCGCCAAACCCTGTCCAAATATTATTCAAACTTACCTACCATAATTCTATTAGTATTAATTTAAGAATAAACCTAAGTGAGGAGGTCCTTTGGGGAAAACTAGAAGGAGACACCTCGAGAACATGTAACACTCATCAATAAACATTTTTAGTTTTTATATTCCTTAAAACACGTCAATTATTGATATTTAAGGTTTATATAATAACCTCAATATCATAAATATAATTATACATTTTTCTATTAAGTGTATGACCAAAAAGTCATACAGTTCCATCAAATAGCATACACAATCATCGTTTGTGTGTACAGTAGAATATCGCCTCATGAATCGACGTCGTTTGTTCTTCCATTACTAACTTTAAAGGTTGGTAATAATGATGGATATTGTAACACCCATAGATTTTTTGAAATATTGTTTTCAAATTAATTTAAATTTATTTATATTTTTATTCTATGCAATATGGGATATAGCTTGGGTTATATGAAAGAACTATGTTATTATTGATTTTTTATGCTACAATGAGTTATGATTTCAATATATGATACACCAAGATAACTTTGTGCTAAACACAACTCTTGATTAGCTTTCATTAGAAACAAGCCTCACATTCTAGGGAATATTATTTTACTGTTATAATTATTTACATAATATAGTTATAACATAGTCGTTAAAATATTAATATGTAAAGTAATAACTAAATGTAAAATATTATTTATAATTATTTTATATAAATAAAAATATTAATGATTGAAAATATAATTTGTTGGTAAAGTCTACACATTTTTAGGAATACTATATTCTTAAAGTAATTGCTTTCTATATCCATCTATGAAAATTAATAAAATTATTTTTAGAAACTCTTAGAAATTAAATTTGATAAAATAAACATACCTTTTGAATTATAATGTCAAAATTATCTTAGTATCCATTTTTTACTTTTCTGAGAAACTTCATTTTCTTAATGAATACTGAAAAATACTACAATATAATTTAAAACTGATTTTTCGATTAAACTATTATTAATCATTAAATTAATTTTTAAAGTAAATATATATTAATAATACATATATTAATTAAATTTAATTAATTGGAATCACATTTATATTGAAATTATATATAAAAACTTATTGGACTATTGAACGTCTCTTTTACCTGCCTTCTCTCTATATATGCGAGATTACTGTTAAACATAATTTAGCCACATTGGGGAACTGATGTTGTAAAAGATAGATGTATACGGTTGTAATAATTATGAAATTTAGAGTCTAATAGGATCCAAATAATTTTAATTTTTGATTTTATTATTGGTAACATGAGTAAATTTTTATTTAACATAGTTAAGGGTAAATTAACCAATTAAAGGTAAAAATAATTTTATAATCATATAAAATTACCCTAACACTTGTCCTAATATCAATGTATGAGTGAGGTTAGAAAAAAATCAACCTTATGATGAAATTATATCCCTTTTATGCCACCTGAGTAATAATATGAAATTTATTATATTTTATTTAAAGATAAATTAAAAATGTAACACTCAAATTTTAAAAAACTAAATGATTTTTAATATATATTTATAATAAAAATATATTATAATATAAATAATCATTTGAAATATAACAAAATAGTCTTCATCATGATTTTTTTAAAATTTTAGAGTTGAAATATTTTAATTAAATGATTTAATAATAATGGTGTAGTAATAGTTTAATTAATAGAAATATCATATAAATGATATTTATGATATGAAAATAAATATAAATGGAAATAATTAAAAGAATTAATGAATTTTAAAGAGAAATTATACATTTTAGTGATATATTATAAGTGTTTCTTATAATTCATCAGGTTTTCATGATACTTTTAGAAAGAAAAATGCTGAATAATATGAAAGTGGACATAAATGTTTCTTTAAATTAAATAATATTTTATTAAATGTTTTAAAATTTATAAAAATCTAAAATTTATCCAAATATATAGTATAATGTTAAATATTTCAGAAATGTTCTTTTTGGGGTTCTTTAGGCATTTTATTGTAACTATATCAACCCTAAAGAGTAAAAAGCCACGTTGTCACGCTAAAAGTTCAAGGGTTTAACTAAGGGTTAAATTCAGAGGATAATGGTAAAAACGTGACATAAAACTGTATAAAAATATATGTTTGAGAGTATTTATACATATATTGATATTATCTTTTAAATGGCTAACTTTTAAGACATTATTAATAGAAAATTAATTTATATTAATTTAATACTTTTACAGTTTCCCAAAGTGCCCCTCCCCTCTCCTATAAAAGAGCACATCTCCTTCTCTTTTATTCAACACCTCTAAATACATTTTCATCAAACAAAACATGAATATTTATCCTCATAACTTCCATAAAATTCATCTTAGAGTCCATAATTTTGGTAGAAATCTATCCTAATAAGTCGTTTTGTGAAAATCAAAAAGAGATACCTGAAAAAGAGGTAATCGTTTTACCAACTCATTCATGTTCGTTTCTTATTGTACTTAATCATACTATGTTGTTTCCATAATAAAGTAATAAATCAAGTATCATATATATTATAAGATGTTATTATGATTATGGAGAAACCATATTCCATATATTATCCATCCTACAGAAAACTAAAGTACCACGCCTGCGTTCGTATGACTTACCGTCTCCACACCGTGGTGTAATGTGATTTTTATCACTATATACAATTAGTAAGAATTATGATGGGTTTAATATTAATATATGATATTTATAATATAATTAAACTTCTTTAAAAATAATATCATGTCTACCCTTTTTATCTTCCATCAATTTATTTTGGAAAATGATAATGTCACTCAAGTGTATGTGTGGAATATTATCTCCATGATGTGATGTGATTTGTTATTCACCTATATTTCACATGGATTTAAATAATAACGACTTTATAGATTATATATGTTATATATGACAGAAAAACTATTATATAATGATAATATACAAAATAAATTCCTTTATTTTAACCGAATAAGAAGACGAAGATAACATTCATGCGTACATATGACCTACCGTCTCTATGAATGGTGTATTTCATTTAATATATATGTCTTTTAATGATTATTATAAATAAAAATATAATGATTATATATGGTATTTATAAATTTTTTAAATTATTTAAATAATGAAATCATGATCTATGTTAGAATACTATGAATAAAAATTCAAAACACGTACGATAAATAAAGCGGTTATTATCCGAAATGTTACATTAACGTGGAATTGATAATAAATGGGTAATATAAATTCATAAATGAATCATATATGAAATCATAAATATTATTTTTATAATTTTAAAATTTAATAATTTGTTTAAAACCACTATATAAAAGGTTCAGGCATGTATGGATGGAATCAGACTTAAGGTAAGAGAATATCAACCCACATTTTATTTCCTAGAGATACATGCCATATTCAAAAATTTATTATTTTGTGTGGTGTATATAAAAACCTATGAAATATTATTTAATTACTTTAATAATCTTAAAATATTTAATTCATATTATTATTTCATGGGATTCATTTTTTAAAAGATAGTTAAGTAGTGAGGGATTTTTGTCTAACTTTTATTTCAATGACACACATGTATTATACACTACTTATTTATTCTGTGGGTAGAATATAATACTCATGAATGTATTTTTTTTATTATCTATAATTTTATGGTATTATCATATCCATATAATTTTCTTTCTTTCATTGGGAATATGATTCTATTGTTTGTAAAATGAAGAGTATTTATTTTACATTATCATCAATATTTGGAAATATATCATTTTAAGTCTCTATTGGGGAATATTTATCATCCATGTCCATGTTTTCTATTTTTTAAAATAATTATTTTACTATTCTCCTATGAATTTGAAAATTATTTTTTAACATTTTTTGACAATTTACTAAACAGTTTGATAAGATTTTTTTTTATCATTTTCCAGATAAGGCACTTTTTTTTCTTTTCAGACGAAAATATGAGGAGAATGTTTTAGTTTATCTTATATGGAATGCATTTATTTTTATGTTTTCATGAGGAATTAATTACCATGGAATTAGCTTATAAAATTTATAGGTTATTTTTAAATAAAATGTTTTATTTTGATATTTTTTTTAAATTTCATAAAAAAAATCATTTCAAATGAGAAAGGATGTTTTCCCCAAGATTGATTTCAAGTGATATCTCAAAATTATTTTCCATATAAGATAATTCAATTTTATGTTATGTATGTTTTACTAGGGATATTATTCAATGATATTATTCTTTTTATTTCTTTGAATAGTTTATATCTATGATGGGATTATGTTTATAAATTAATTTTCGTTTCCATGAGGTATGTTATGAAGAAATGTTTATGAAAATAATTTCTTTTTATGGGGTATGATATGATTTAGTTTCTTGTAGAAAACATATGTTTAGATTACATTATGTGACGGGTGGTACCTATATCTGCCTCCAATGAATTGGGTAATGATGTATGACTCAGGAGTATATATGTTATGTGTGAACCTAACTACATGTTCACAAATCTATGCTTAAACATTTTTATTTGCTCACAATGTTATGAGTGAACCTTATTTCTTGTTCACGATATTATACATGAACCTGATTACGTGTTCACAATGTTATGAGTGGATATGTTTTCATGTATTTATGTTTATGGAAGGGCCTGATTTTTGGTCCATAACATAATGAGTAAACCTTATTTCATATTCACAATATTATATGTGAACTAGATTAAATGTTCACAATGTTATGCATAGAACTGGTTTCATGTCCAGATATTTATGAAAGGGCCAAATTTCATTTACATAATTTAATTAATAAACCTTTTTCTATTTATAAATGTTCACATAGTTACATGTGTATACATATTCTATAATTTCATGTCTTTTGTTAATGTTATTATCTCATGGATTATTTTATTTGATTACAATATGATTCAGTTCTTTTGAACTGGTCATCTATAATCCATGACTCATGTATATGATCTGTGATATGTAGGGCATTGTCTTCAAATGTAATGCTCATGTTTTCATAACCATATATTCCTTTTGTGCTTATCTATATACCATGTTTACCCTGACTAATTAGCTGATCACACCCTTTTCTCATGGTTCATTTCCCTGTGATCTAAAGAATCAATTTAGGTATTATATTTAAAAATGGGTTCTTGATATGATGTAATAGAAGAGAGAATATGTAGATATAGTAGGAACTAGTTGTTCATGTTTCCATGTTTCCAAAGAAACTATAATAATAATATCTTTGGGAATGTGTTTGTGTATTTTATGAAATGTTATGAAAAAGTGATGAAATTTCCATGTATTAAAATGAAGGTTCACTATAGTTGGTATTTGAGAAAAGGTTCAGTAAACCTTTGGAAACTAGGATAATAAAACATTGTGAGATCCCAAAATATATTTATACGTATATGTATAAGGATGTCTTTATAGGTAAGTCTAGGTATAGATTAAAATCCTAGAGTTTTGGTAAAAATAAAAAAGTACCTATTTTAAACCTAATGTGTTACACATTGAAATTTTATATGTATTTTCCATTTATTTTGTGGTTTTCTGAGTATGATTAGTGTTTCTCAGAATATTATTTTCAGTTATTTTTAATGGATGGAACCTGAAGGAACCATGTGAATAAGGAATACATTGGAAAATGAAATGTTTGTCAACCATAACAATTGAATTCTATGGGAGATGAAACAAGAAACATTGTTTCTAGGATTTTTAAAGCTATTAATCATGGTGGATATCCAATCGAGCAAAAGAGGTAACAAAACAATGTTTATTCCTTTATGAAGAAGTATCCATATTCTTTTCTCGGTTCTGTTGATATGTTATTTGTTGAAAAATTGATCAATACCACTGAAGAGATGTTTTCAATTCTCCATTGTTCTGAGAATGAAAAGGTTATATTGGTTGTCAACTATTTAGAAGGTGAGGCAGGTCAATAATGGAATATTATCAAAAATAAAAGGTGACAAGATTAATTCTCATCCATGGATTTGTATGAGTTCAAGAACATATTTTTCAATAAGTAATTTCCTCGTATTCTTTGTACGAAGATATCGAAGGAATTCTTAGATCTTAAGTAGAGGGATGATGAATCTATTGGTTCCTATGTAGGAAATTTTTACAAGACTTTCAAGGTACTCTTTTGGTAAAATAATTCATCCTCAAAATAATATTGATTGATTCTTCAGTGGATTGAAACTAACACTCTGAAGGGAGTTAGCTATAAGGGACTTTGGATGCTTGGAGGAAATAGTTTAGTGTGGACTAAAAGTGGAATAGGAAGTTGGTGACTCTCAAGGTTTTGGTGATAAGAAAAGAAAGATAGAGCTAAATGGAAACCCCGATGGGGTTCCATATATAGGGAAGAAAAAGTTTCAACATCTTACTCTCCAAAAGTCTAGAAAATAACACTTAGGGGAATTACTAAAAGAAACATGACCATGATTTAAGTGTGAAAAGTCTAAATATTGGGCCAAATAATGTATAAGTGATGTGAAGAGGATAGTTAATGAAATAAATGGAGAGAAAAATAAATAAAAAGAACCACCCATTCTTCAGTATCTCAATTTCCTAAAGTTGAGCATTATTAAAATCAATGCCCCGACCCAAGGGTGAATATGGACGATAATCCACACCAACCTTAGTGGAAAAAGGGAAAATGGAAAGCTTATTCAATCATAATAGATAACAAAAATAATGATAATTATTTAACATATAACCTCCTCTCCTTATTTGGGTAATTAATATGAAGAATCCCTATGAAAATATTATTGTTCATCACTTTTGGAAATTTGAAATGATTATCTTCCTCTCTATATATTTTAGATTAATAAAATCACATTATATATTCTAACTATATAATGATTGACCCAAGTTTCCAATGAAAATGGTTTTTTGAATAAGATATGAGCATATTTAAGGAATATTGTGTAAATTATATTTTGGAAGGGTTATAAGGTTTTTTTTTGAAATCGATTAATTTAAACTTCAGATGAGGTTTTTTATATTAAATTGTTACTCTTTTATATAAATATATATATATATATATATTTGAAAACTTATTGAAACATTTATTCGGATAAGGAGAGATAGAAGGAGCTAGGATTCTATTTATGATCTTCTAATGCTTTAGAAATGAAAATTTAAACTTAATTTCATATAATAAGAGATGAATTGGAAATTGATCAATGCACAACAAAGGGAAAGGCTGTCCTGAAATCATATCTTCTTATAAAATCTATTAACTTTATGAAAAATTATCTTGAAACCAAAAATTTTATCTTATTACCTTCATTTCTAATGAATCAAATGGCCACACAGGCCATCATAGATTTATGGATTTGTGATTGTTACCATTATCCTAACCTTGTTCTCTATCACTATCCATCAAAACATGATGGTTATATTTCTATTCCATCTTTAAGTTTTCACTTCCCTCCTATGTTTTCCTGTATGGAAACCAAGTTATTATTTACTTTTGGTAACCATTATTTTCCAACTTTTCCTTTTTTAAAAACATGTTTTATTATTTGTTTTTACAATGTGAAATTATATAAAAGAAACCGTAATGTAATAAAAAATTAATAACCCATATTAATTTCAAGGGAGAAATTCATTTTAAAGGGGGTAAAATGAAACACCTTGATATTTTTTGACATATTTTTTTTGAATTAATTTAAACATCTTAATATTTTCATTCCACGTAATACTGAATATAACAGGTGTTATATAAAAGAACCAAGGTTGTCTTTATTTTTTATGGAACATCGTGTTAGGATATTGGTATGCACTACACCATGTTATGATTTCACTACACACAACACCTTCATGGATTACTTTACACGGAACAAAGGGTTTCCATGAAACACCATTTTATTATTATAATAATTTAACTAAGATTTTTAGAACGTAGCCATTAAACATAGTAATATGAATAGTAATAACTACTTATCAAATATTATTTATTATTGATTTTTAATAACAAAACAAATTAATAATGAAAAATATAATTTTTGGTAAAGTTTTATATGTTTATAAATACTATTTTCTTAAAGGAATTTCATTTTATGTCACTCTATGAACAATAATAAAATTAATTTTATGCACACTTATAAAATTAACTTGATATAATAGACATCATTTTTTAGTTAATAATTTGAAAATTATCTTAGGATGAATTTTTGGTATTTTTCTGAGGAACTTCATTTTTTTGATGAATAGTGAAAAATACTACATTTTAATTAAAAACCGATTTTTCTTTTAAATAAATTCTAATATTTAAATTGATTTCTTTTAAAAATATATTACTAATACATATACTAATACAATTTATGTCATTATAATCATGTTTATATTGAAATCATATATAAAATCTTATTGAACATTTCAACCCCTCTTTTAATTGTGTTCTTGCCCCATTTGAGGGATTAACGTTAAAAATAATCTAGAATCATCTATGAATTGAATTTGGTAAAAATGAAATACAAGACATTAATTAGTATTAAATTTAGATTCTAATAGGATAAAATTAATTTTAATTTTGGAATTTTTGAATTGCAACTTTAGTATATTTTTGTTTACTAAGGTTAAGGGAAAGTTAGGTAATTAATGGTAAAAATAAAATTATAATATTGTTAAATTACCCTAAAAATTATCCTAATTTCACTGTATGAGTGAATTTCAAACAAAAATCTAATAGTTGAAATTATTAACTTTTTATGAAACATGTATAAGAATATGTTATTTATTATATTTTATTCAAAGATAAGTTAATAATGACATGCTCATATTTTGAATAAATAAATCATTTTTTATATAGGGTTATACTAAAAAATAAATTCAAATATAAATTTTAATTTGAAATATAATGAATTTATATTCATCGTGATAATTAATTTTTAATTTTTATAAAATAAATTAGTTAATTAAATGCTTGAGTAATGATGATGCAATAATAGTTTAATTAATTGAAATATCAATTAAATGTTATTAAAAATATTAATATGTATATAATTTGACATTATTAATGAAATCAAAGACGTTTATACATAACTTAGACATGTTAGTGATATATCATATGTGTCTTTAAAATGTAATCATTTTGTTATGATATTTTTAAATATTAAAATATTAAATTGTATCAAAATGGACATAAATGATACTTTAAAATTAATATTATTTTCATAAATGTTATGAAATTCATAAAAATATATAATTCATTAAAAAAGATATTATAATGTTAAATATTTCATAAATGATTCATTTGGGGTTCGTTCAAAATTTTATAGTAACTGTATTAACCCTAAAGAGTAAAAAGTCAAGCTGTCACAGTAAGAGTTAAAGGGTTTTACTAAGGGTTAAATTCAAAAGATAAGGGTACGAATGTGATGTAAACATGTCTAAAAAGTAGTTTTTTATATTATTTTGACATATATTCATATTATATTTGAAATAAATAACATTTGAGACATTTCGAATTGAAAATTAATTTATATTTATTTAATATTTTGAGAGTTTCCTAAAGCGCCCCTCCCCTCTCTTATAAAATGGTACCTCTACTTCTATTTTATTTACACATATAAAGCCCTTTTGTTTGGATAAAACCTTCTTATTTCTCCACATAAATTCCTTCAATCCATCATATAATCTATACTTTGTGCATAAAGCCATCCTATGAAGTCCTTTTGTGAAAATCAAAAAGAGATACCCAAAAAAGAGGTAATTGTTTTACCAACTCCCTAAAGTTGTTTTCTTCTTCTAATTCTTCTTCCTATGTTGTTTATATAATAAAAAAATAAATATATTAAAATATATATTTACAGATTTTATTATGATTATGGATAAACCATATTACCACTCTTATATATCCTACAAAAAATGAAATTACCACACATGCGTACATATAGCTTACCGTCTCCATGTCGTGGTGTAACATATTTTTCATCACCATATTCTATGAATGAGAATTATGATGGGTTTAATGTTTATATATAATATTTACAATATAATTAAACTTCACGAATAATAATATCATGTTTACTGTAACACTCCAAGCTTCCACGATTTGTTTCCCTTTGAATAATGTAGTAGCTTGCATGGTACACAACTTCGTGTTTTAACACACCACGACCAATGAAACTAACCATTATGAATAGTAATACCAACTTTATGAAATTTTATAAATTTTAATTTTCAAAATGGACTTTATTTTTTGATTTGGAATATCGAAATTATCTTAGGGTGAATTTCGAGTATTTTTCTGAGAACATTCAATTTTTGATTAATAGCGAAAAACACTACGTTATTTTTTAAAAATAAATTTTTATTCAAATAATTAGTTACTTTATTTTAATTTTTTATGTCAAAATAGATACATAATACCTATATATGTTCAGTGTAATTCATTGGAGTCATTTTATAATAATTATAGATATGTAAAATTTTATTGAACTTTTTACCGTCTTTTACCCACCTTCTACGAGAATTTACAAATTTTCACAAAACACAATTTTACCACTTTTCGGAGTTGAATTTCAAAAATCCGAGAGACATGGTTGACATCATTCTGAAAAATATGGTTCAATAAAATAAACGTTTTTGGTGAATAGTAACTTATGACTTTTATTTACCGCGGTTAAAAGTAAATAGGGTAATTAAGGGTCAAAATGATATTACAATTTCCCTAACACATGTCCTAATTAAATTGGATAAGTTTATTTCCACCAAGAATAACCTTAGGAATAAAATATGATCCTTTGGGTCCACTTGGATTAGATTATGATATTTATTATTATTTTATTTAAGAACAGTTAAAAGTGTTAAAATCAAAGTTTAATAACTAAACCATTTCTAATATAGGGTTATAAATAATAGAAATTCGACTATAAATATTCATTATAAAGTTAAAATTATTTTATACATAACGTTATTTTATTTATAATTATTAGACAATAAATAATTTAATTTATTTATGACATAATGATGATGTAGTAACTACCTTATTAATGAAATATTAAAAAAATGATATTATAAATATCCAAATAAATGTAAATTGAGACTTATGATTAATTAAAATAATTTTATATGTTAATATGAAATGTTAGTATTGATTAAATAAATTTTATTCGAAGTGATAATGTTTTCATGGCTTTCCAAAAAAAAATACTAAATAGTGTCAAAATTGACATAATTGACTTTTTAAAACAAATACTACATTATTAATTGATATAATATTCTTAAAAATATAAGGTTACTGAAAAAGGACTTATATAAGGTGATATATATTAATAATTAACTACTTGGGGTTCACATGGTAGTTTTTAGTATGTTTATTAACCATAATATATATAAAAATACAAAGAGACATGGTAAATGTCAAACTATTTAACTAAGAGTTAAATGTAAAAGGTGAGGTTAATATGGTGACCTAAACCTGTATAAAACCTATTGGTTGAGGGTTTTTAGACCCAAACCACCTTATCCTCGTTGTAAATCATTTTTTATCCATTATAAACCTAAAATTATTTTATTATAAAATAATATTTCAAGCATTTCCAAAACTGACCCTCACCTCTCTTATAAAAGGGTAATTCCTGTTATCTTAATTTCACAACTCCAAAGCCATTTGGCTCGGCAATCCCCTACCCAAATATCCTCCCAACTTCCCTCAAATCATCCTATATGCCTTACTTGGACTCTAAATCCAACCTATGGAGCCCTTTTGATGAACTCAAAAGGAAACACCCGAAGAAGAGGTAATAATTTCACAACCCTCTTTCATGTTATTTTCTTTTTCCACATCCTCTTTCTTTGATTCCATAACAAAATAATAAATATAGTACCTTATATATAAAATTATGTGATTATAAATATGGTACAACCATATTCTTAAATCTATCCATCCTATAAATGACAAAGTCACCATACGTGCGTATGTATGACTTACTGTCTCTACGTCGTGGTGTAGATTGTAATTCAAACACTTAATTATTTAGGATGGGTATAATAATGAGTATAAATGATGTAAATACTAAATATAACATGTTAATTAATGTGTATATATGATATACTATCCAATTACATACTATTTTACCTTCAATATAATGATATTGTCGCTTGTCCGTATGTATGGATTACTCCCTCCATGAACGCGATGAGATTAATTCCCCATCACAATCATTCAAGAATAATTTTCATTTTATGATTAAAAATAATGTTTACAAACATAATATAATTCTTTATACGAGTCAAATACATCCTATCCATAACTAACATGGCTTACGTAACCATGCATATAAAGAAAAATGAATCAGTTAAAACCTGAAAATGATGATACTACTAAAATATTATTAACAAAGAAATATTAGAGGATCATATATGATATCATATTTATGTATATAGTTCTTGTAAAATTTAATAACAATTTTTTAACTATTATACACCTTTTTAACAAACCTTCGACTAAGGATAAGTACAAGTTAAGGATTAATTCTACAATCTCTTTACTTATCCGAGGTTTTTAATACGTAAGTATCTACTAGGACATCTTTATCATCCACATCCATTTTCTTAAAAATGTAATTCGAAATAATTTTACTATTAACTAGCATATGGTTTAAAGTCATTTATACCCTTATTTGACCTTATATATTTTCAAAGTAAGCATTCCATATTTTTCCAAACAAGGTACTTTATGACCTTTTCGACAAAATTAAGGTAAGAATGTCTTTTTTAAACTGATATGTCGAGTGCGGCTATTTTCTACCGTTATAACATCGTCGAAGCTCCCCTTACAGGCTTGTAAGAATATTTTCAAAATAAATCTTTTCTTTTATAATTATATGACTTTTAAATGATTTGAAAATGACATTGATCTTTCTCTAAAAAATATTTGAATTTATCTATGTAAACATCCTTTGATAGATTTTAGGCTCCTTTGAAGTTGATTTATTATGATACAAAACTTCCATATTGTATAAAAGGTTTTGTGAAATGTTTTCCTGTGGATGTGTTATTTTTACACCATTCACGGTTTATAGATAATGTATTGACATTTCGTATGCTATTTTTAATACGAATGTTTATGTTATGTTTAAAAGTATTTATATAAGGAATGAGTTGGACTTAGTAACTGATTGGTAGAGCCCACTATATCTCCTCAATGCATCGGTAGGTCTCATGAGACAAACTAGTGTCTTGGAACAAGGCCTTGAAAAAATATTACTTGTAGTCTTGGCATAAGTCCTTGACTATGTGGTTATAAAGTCTCGTATTATGCATTCCATCATTATAAAATTGGCTATTGATATTGCATTGGATTATTTGACTATTAGAATATCAATGTGAATAAGTAAATTGAATTATTTGATTTATATTGTCCATATTATGAAATATATTATGTTTAAAAGGATTATGATTTAGTAATATACATTTCATTAAATGTTTATGATTATTTATGAATGTTTACTCAATATTGTTATCCTTACTGAGCATATGACCTCACCCCTTTTTGTGTTTTATTTTTCTTAGAATGCGAGGAATAATATTATGACTAACCTGTAGGGATAGTCTAAGGGATAGTCTAAGGGATATGAATGTATTCAATGGAGACAATGTTGTTGTTTTTTCATTTTATAATGTAATTTAAAACTTATGAATGTATCCAGTACATCCAAGGCTACTAAACTGATTGGTCATTCAGGATTTGATCCCATGTGATCATGCCAGTGTTATATAATATTGAACCAACTCTGGGAAACTGGGTCGGGGTGTTACAGTTGGTATCAAATGAATTTTAGTACAAACCTTGGATGCTAGATTTAGGAAAACTCTAATTAGAAAACATTACCCTAAGATAGACATTGAGGATTAGTATAGAAGAACATCCTAAAATTTTGGTAATGTAGAGATTTTGTGAGTTTTCCAAAAAATAGATCCCTGTCTGGATACAATCAGGTAGAGGTGGATTTGGAACAGATGTACCTAGTGGTAAAACCTAAAAACACAACATTGAGATAGACTCGAATGAGAACTGGTGCACGACAACGATCCTAGATGCACTCTTGTTTACGACACACTATGGGGATATACTTAGTATAATTCACATTTTGTTTACAAACCATTATGAAAGATTTATGAGTATATACCTCCTCAATGAAAACTTTTTATGATTATGGATTATATCTCTAAACTGTTCAATTTATATTAAATGTTTAACAAGATTCGAATTATGTATTGAGATTCATAAATTAATCTATTATATGCCATTGTTTAGAAATGGTGCCTAGTGGAAGGAATGTAAACCATATCAATGCACATAATTCATGTAGGTATTTCTCTCCTAGTCAAGATAATTATAGCGGAGTTGGTGATGCAACTAGTGCTGATCAGTTTATCACCATAATGGGACAAATCACTCAGGTTATCAATAATAACCTTACCTGTATTGAGCATCCTGATCTACAAAGAGGAGGATCAATGTTAGACCACTTCATGAGAAAAAAATCCAACAACATTCAATTGGCGTAGAAATCCATTAGTAGCTGAGCAATGGATAAATTCCTTATAGAAAAAATTTCAGGCTGTGGGGAGTAGTGAAAGGGAAAAAGTTCTTATGGTAGTTAATCAACTCACGAGAGATGTAGATCAATGGTGGTCATTAATCCAAAATAAAAAGGAAGAAAAAGAAGTAACAAACATGGAATAGAGGGAGTATAAAGGGATTTTATTAGAAGAATACTTTCCTCATGACCATCGAGCTGATATGGAAAGACAATTTCTAAGTCTGAGGCAATATGAGGATGAGAATGTCCCAAATTATGAGTCTAACTTTTCAAGGATAGAAAGACATGCAACATATTATATACGTAACCCAATGAGTAATATTAATTGATTCTTTGAGGGGTTAAACCCATTGTCTATCGAGAATTATTCTGGAAATCTGTCTCATTGTACGAAGATATTGTCTCATGCGCTATCAAGACAGAAAAAGAATTCTCTATGACTTATGAATTTAAAGCAAAGAAAGAGAAAAAGAGTTCTGCTGAATACTCTGGAAATGGAAATAATGGGATGAAGGGAGAATTTGAATATCCATACTGTGGTAAATGTGGGAAGAAACACCCTAGTACTAGTTAGAAGGGAATGGGAGTCCATAACAAGTGTGATGAATAAGGCCATCATGCTCATGATTGCATTGGGAAGAAAGAGGCTGTCAATGTTGAATGCTACAATTGTAGAGAAAAGGGGAATTACACAACTGAATTTCCTAAGCACCAAGGGAACTTACCTATGAAAAGGCAAAGATTGCAAGTCCAAGATTATGCGATCACTACTACTGAGGTTGATGCTCTGAAAGACGTGGTGGCAGGTAATTTAATGGTTTCCTCCAGTTTAGCCAATTCTTTATTTGATTCTCGAAAAGCGCATTGTTTCATATCTTCCCAGTTTGCGAAAAAATTAGATATCTTCAATTTGACTTATTAAGGGAGTTGACAGTCAGAACACCTAAGGGAAGAATCATCAGAACATTGTTTTTTGAATCAGTTCCCATTAGGGGATATAAATGTTCTTTATCAACTGATATCAATGTCTTACCCATGATTTGATTTGATATAATCCTCATAATGGATTGGATTTCAGACCATGATGTGAAAATTTATTGTAAGAAGAAGGAGGTTACAATTTTCCATGATGATAAGAAGTACCTTATCTTTAGAGCATAAATTTCATCACATGATTCATATCTAGATCCAACCCCAGCAGCTCTACTAAATTCAATTATTTGGGAAGAAGAGAATGAAATATCTATGGGTGTGTAAAAGAATGTTTGAATAGACTACGTACCTATTATGCCATAAAATTTTGATGTGTTTCTAGAGGATTTACCTGGACAACCTTCAGAATGAGAAATTGAGTTTTCCATTAATTTAATTCATGGTTCAAGGCCCATATTGAATACCCCTTATAGAATGGAAACTGTGGAATTAGTGGCACTAAAGAAACAACTAGAGGAATTTAGTAACTAGGGATTTATTCTCTCTAGGGTTTCTTCTTGGGGAGCCCCTGTCCTTTTTGTTAAGAAGAAATACAGATCTATGATGGTGTTCATTGAATATAGGGAGATCAATTATATAACAATAAGAACAAGTATCCCCTACCTCGCATTGATGCTTTATTCAAACAACTTCATATAGCTAAATATTTTTCAAAGATGGACCTTCGATCTGGATATCATCAGTTGTGTGTGAAGAAGGAAGACATTCTCAAAACAACATTTTGAACTAGGTACGAGCATTACGAGTTTATAGTAATGCCTTTTGGATTGACTAATGCATCCTTGGTCTTCATAGATCTAATGAATAGAGTTTTAAAGGAATATCTTGATGACTATGTTGTGGTATTTATTGATGATATCTTGGTATACTCAAAATGCTATGAAGATCATGAAAATCACTAGCACAGTATTCTAAAAACCCTCAGAAGAAATGAATTATAGGGGATGTTTAGAATGTGTGAATTATGGCTTCAAGAGATTTCATTTCTTATCCCTATTATCTATAAGGATGGAATCTATGTTGACCTTTTAAAGACCAAGGAAATCCAAGAATGGCCCGCACTGAAAAGTATAACTAAGGTACAAGTTTTATTGGTTTATTAGGTTATTATCGATGTTTCATCCAGATTTTTTCCTAGGTGGATAACCCATTAACCATGCTCACCCGTATAGGGGTAAATTTTTTTTGGACAAAAAAGTGTGAAGAATGTTTTGAAGAACTGAAGAGAAGATTAGTCAATGCCCCTATCTTGACTCTACCATCAGGGAACGATGGGTTTTTTATGAATAGTTATGCTTCAAATAAAGGAATTTGTTGTGTCCTTATGCAGAATGATAGAGTTATTACCTATGCATCATGATAGCTAAAAATTCACGAGAAAGACTATCCAACTCATGATCTAGAGTTAGCATCTGTAATATTTTCTCTAAAAATATGAAGACACTATCTCAATGGTGAAAAATGTGAGATTTATATTGATCACAGGAGTTTGAAGTATATTTTCTGACAGAAAGAACTCAACAAGAGGCAAAGATGGTGGCTTGAACTACTCAATGATTATGATTGCACTATACACTACCACCCGAGGAAGGAAAAGAGATAGCAGATGGTTTGAGTAGAAATGATCATGGATTTTTGAACAATATGACAGTTGAAAGGGATCATATTTTCATGGATCTAATAAATATGGATATGGGAATAACCATGGAAGGTGAAACATCAATACTTTTTCAAATGGTTTCCAAACCATATTTACTAGAAAGGATAATGAGTTCTCAGACCACTGATGAAGAGTTTCAAAAGAAGATCAAAGGTGTGAATGATGGGATATTGAGTGACTTCATATAAGAATATGTAATTTTGAAATTTAGGAAGAGACTTTGCGTTTCTAACATACCTGATCTAAAAAAGGAATTGTTGGATGATTCTCATAGCTCCAATTTCTCTATACATCCTGGGAGCACCAAGATGTATAGAGATTTGAAGGAACATTTTTGGTGGGACCACATGAAGAGAGAGATTTCTTATTTAGTGTCAAGATGAATGGTTTTTCAACAAGTGGTAGCTAGAAACCAAAAACCTGGAGGAGTCATGAAATCTCTTCCCATACCTGAGTAGAAATGGGATAATATTATGATGGATTTTTTCATGGGGATACCAAAGTATCTGAGAAGGAATGATGCAATATTGGTCATTGTTGATTGTCTTACCAAGTCAGCACATTTTCTTGCTATAAGAGATGATTTACCACTTGAACGTATGGACAGACTATATGTTAATGAAGTTGAAATAATTCATGGAGTACCCCCATCTATTGTTTTTGATCGTGACCCCCATTTTACGTAATGATTCTGGAAAAGTATTCTAAAGGCCCTGGATACTGAACTTCGTTTATGCACTGCCTACCACCATCAAACCAATGGAAAATCCAAATTGAATATTCAAAACTTAGAAGATATGTTGAGATCTTGCTCCCTTGAGTTTCAAGGTATGTGGGATCAACATTTACCTATGGTAGAATTATCCTATAACAATAGCTTCCATTCAAGTCTTCATATGACACCATATAAAGTTTTATATGAAAAGAGATGTCGCACACCAACTTGTTGGGTTGATGTTGGTGAAGGAAAACTCGTAGGCCTAGAAAATGTTAAGGAAACAATGGAAAAGGTGAAGGTTATCCAAACCCACATCAAATCAGCCCAAAGTAGGAAAAAGAGATATGCTGATAACCAAAGGAAGGATTTGGAATTTCAAGTAGGAGACCATGTTTTCATGAAGGTATCTCCACAGAAGGGTGTTATATGTTTCGGTAAGATGGGTAAATTGAGTCCCGGGTACATTAGACCTTTTGAAATTCTTGAACAAATTGTAGTTGTAACTTATCAATTGGTAATGCCTCCATGTCTCTCCAAGGATCATGATGTGTTCCATGTATCACTGTTGAGAAAATACATTCTTGACCCAATACATGTACTCACCTATGAGGAAATTGAACTAGAACCTGATCTGTCTTATTGCGAAGAGTCTATCAAAATTATTGATACAAGGGAACAAGTTCTGAGAAATCGGAAAACTTGTCTGGTAAAAGTTCAATGGAGAAACCATAAGATAGAAGAGGCAACGTGGGAACCTGAGGAACTTATGATGAAGAACCACCCAAATATTTTTATGTAGAAAAATTCTAGAAATATTGAGGGAAAAATTATTTTATGGAGGGGGGAATGTAATACCCCAAGCTTCCACAATAAATTTCTGTTTGAATAATGAAGTAGCTTTTGTTGTATGAAACAAGGAATTTTAAACCACCACGACCAATGAAACTAGCCGTTATGAATAGAAATACCCATTTTTTGAAATTGTAAAAATTTTAATTTTTAAAAGTGACTTCATTTTTGGATTCATAATATCAAAATTAGATTAGGGTGAATTTTTGATATTTTTTTTGAGAACTTTCAATTCTTGATGAATAGGGAAAAACACTACGTTATTGTTTAAAACCGAATTTTTATTTAAATAATTAGTTAATTTATTTTAATTTATTTTAGGTCAAAATAGATTCATAATACCTATATATGTTCATTGTAATTCATTAGAATCATTTTATAATAAGTTTAGATATATAAAATTTTATTGAACTTTTTACCGTCTTTTACCCACCTTCTAGATGCATTTAAAAATTTGCATAAATCAGAATTTTACCGCTTCTGTAAGTTGAATTCCGAAAATCCAAGAGACACTATTGAAATCAGTATATAAAATTTGGTTCAATAAGATGAAAATAATAATTTTTTAATTGTAACTTTTGACTTTTATTTACCACCGTTAAAAGTAAAATAGGGCAATTAAGGGTAAAAATGATATTATAATTACCCTAAAACATGTCCTAATTCAATTGGATAAGTGTAATTCGACCAAAAACAACTTTAGTAATAACATATGATCCTTTTGGTCCACATGGATTAGTTTAGGACATTTGTTATTATTTTATTTAAAGAAGAGTTAAAAGTGTTCAATTCAATGTTTAATAACTAAACCATTTTTAATATAGAGTTATAAATAAGATAAATTCAACTATAAATATTCATTAGAAATATAAAATTATTTCCTAAATAATGGTACTTCATTTATAATTTTTATACATTAAATAATTTAATTTATTTTTGACACAATGATGATGCTATAATTGCCTTATTAATGAAATATTAAAATAATTGATATTATAAATATTCAAATAAATGTAAATTGAGATGTCTGTTGAATTCCAATAATTTTATAGGTTAACATGACATTATATTATTTATTAAATAAATTTTATTCGAAGTGAAAAAGTTGTTATGGCTTGAAAAAAAATCAAATACTTTATAGTGTCAAAATTGACATAGTTGATTTTTTTAAAACAAATACTATATTATTAATTGATATAATATTCCTAAAATTCTAAAAATGTGCCAAAAAACACATATAAGGTTATATATATTAATAATGAACCACTTGGAGTTCTCTTGGCAGTTTATAGTAATTTTATTAACCATATAATATAAAAATACAAAGGGACATGGTAAATGTCAAACTATTTAACTAAGAGTTAAATATAATAGATAAGGTTAATATTGTTACCAAAACCTATCAAGAACCTATTGGTTTAATGGTTTTAGATCCATCCCCACCTTAGCCTATAAATAAATCATTTTTGATCCAATATTAACTAAAAATGATTTTATTATAAAATAATATTTCAAGCTTTTCCTAAAGTGACCCTCACCACTCTTATAAAAGGGTACTTCCCATTCTCTTAATTTCACACCTCCAAAGACATTTGGATCGACCAAACCCTATCCAAATATCCTCCCAACTTCCCTCACATCAACCTAGAGTCATTACATGGGTCAAAAAGCCAATCTATGGAGCCCTTTTGATCAACACAAACGGAAACACCCGAAAAGAGGTAATAATTTCACCACCCTCTTTCATGTACTTTTCTTCCTCCACTTCTTCATTCTTGGATTACATACCAAAATAATAACTCCAGTACCTTCTACATACTATGATGTTATTATAAATATGGTACAACCATATTCATTATTCTATCCATCCTATAAATAAAAAAGTCACCATAAGTGTGTACGTACGACATGCCGTCTCCACATCATGGTGTAGTTTGTTATTCAAACACTTAATTATTTTGGATGGGTATAATAATGAGTATAAATGATGTAAATAATAAATATAACATGTTAATGATTCTATATATATGATATACCATCCAATTACGTACAATTTCACCATAAATATATTAATATTGTTGCCCATGCGTACGTACCGATTACCGTCTCCACAAACGTGATGAGATTCATTCCCCCTCGTAATCATTCAAGAATAATTTTCATTTTATGATTAAAAATAATTTTATGATCATATTATCATTATATTGATGAAAAAATACATCCTATCCATAACAAACATGACTTACATAACCAATCATATAAAGGAAAACAAATGAATTAACACCTGAAATGATGATACTACTGAAATATTATTAATAATGAAATATTATAGGGTCATATATCATATAATATTTATGTATATAGTTCTTGTATAATTTAATAATTTTTTTTAACTATTATATAAGAGGTTAACATACCATCGACTATGGAAATTTACAAGGTAAGCGTTAATTCTACAATCTCTTTATTTATCCGAGGTTGTTAATACGTAAGTATGTACTGGGACCTCTTTATCATCCACATCAATGTTTTGTTAAAAATGTAATTCAAAACATTTTTATAATTCACTAGACTATGGGTAAATGTAATTTATACCCTTATTTTACCATATATTTTTTGAAAGAAATCATTCAGTCGTTTTCCAAACAAGGTACTTTATGACCTTTTCAACAACATTATGGGAAGAATGATTTTTCTCACTTATACGGCGGGTGAGGCTATTTTCCGATGTTATAACATCACTGAATCTTCCCATACAAGATTATGAGAATATTTTTTTAAAAAATGTTTTCTTTTATAATTATATTACTTTTAATTGATTTCAAAATAGAAAGAGATATTTCTCTAAAAAAGTTATGATTTCATCTATGTCAACGTCCTTTGACAGATTTTAAGATTGTTTGATGTTCATTTATTATGATACAAAACTTCTATATTGTATTGATGTTTTTGTGATATTTTTTACTATTGATGTGTTATTTTTACACAATTCATGGTTTATGGATAAATTATTAACATTTCGTATGCTAGTTATCAAACCAATGTTTATGTTATGTTTAACCCTTTTCATATGAGGAATGCATTGGACATAGTAAGTGATTGGTGAAGCCCGCTATAGTTCCCCAATGCATCAGTAGGTCTAATGAGACAAACTAGTGTCTTGGAACAAGGTATTGGAAAAATATTATTTATAGTCTTGGCACAAGGCCTTGACTATATGGTTATGAAGTCTTGCATTATGCATTCCATCATTATGAAATTGGCTATTGATTTTGCATGTGATTATTCATCTGGTAGAATATCCATGTGAATAAGTAAATGGAATTATTCGAATTATATTGGACCTATTATGCAGAGTTTTATGTTTAAAAGGATTTTTATTTAGTCTTATACATTTACTTATATGTTTATTCTTATTTATGAAAGTTTCTTCTATATTGTTATCCTTATTGAGCATCTGATCTCACCCATTTCTATGTTTTATTTTTCCTAGGATGTGAAAAATTATATTATGATTGACATGCAGGGATAGTCTAAGGGATATGAATGTGGTAAATGGAGACAATGTTGTTGTTGTTTTTCATTTTATAATTTAGTGTAAAACATATGAATATATCTAGTACTTTCAAGGCTATTAAGCTGATTGGTATTTCAGGATTTGATCACTTGTGATCATGCCAATGTTATATAATAATGCACCATCTATGGGAAACTGGGGTTGGGGTGTTACATTTACCATTTTTTATCACCCATCTAACATTTTTTGTAAAATGGTAACCTCACTCATGCGTACACTTGGCTTACCGTCTCTATAATGTGATGTGATTCATTATTCACCTGTATTTCACATAGATATTAGTAAGGGATAATTTTATAATTTATATGTTATATATGAAATATAAAATTTTCTATAGTTATAATATATCATATAAATCCATTTCTATTAACCCGACAAAAAGATGAAAACAACATTCATGAGTACATACATCCTACCGTCTCCATGAACGATGTATTTTTTTTAATATACATATCCTTAGAAGATAATTATAAATAGATATATACAGAATATATATGGTATTTATAACATTTTTTAAATTTTTTAAATAAGGAAATAATTATCTACTTTAGAATACTAAGAATAATAAATCAAAACACATATGATAAACCAAGTAGTTATTAAGTGAAACGTTTCTTTAACATGGAATTGTTAGTAAAAGAGTAATTTAATGATATAAATGAATCATATATGATATCATGAATGTTATTATGATTTTTGGTAAAAGTTAGTAAAATATTTAAACCAATATACAAGAGTTTCAGATGCATACGGAGGGATTCATACATAAGGTAAGGGAATTTCATCTCACATTTTATTTTCATGAGATACATGACATATTCACAACTTCATTATTTTGTGTATTGTATATACTGACATATGAAATGTTATATAATTAATTTAATTATATTAAAATATTTAATTGATGTTATTATTTATCAGGGTTCATATTCTAAAAGTCACTCAAGTAGTAAGTAATTTTTGTCTCACTTTTATTTCTGTGAGACACATGCCTGATACACTACATGTTTCTTCTACAGGGTGTATATTCTACCCACAAATGTATTTTATAATTCTTATACATAATATTATTGTATTTCCATATCCATATATTTTTATTTATTTCATTAGGCATATGATTCTATTGGTTGTATTGTGTTGAGTATTTCTCTCACAATCACATCAATATTTGGGATTGTTTCATTTTATGTATCCATTAGGGAACATTTATCATCCAAGTCCATGTTTTCTATTTTTTTCCAAAAATTGTTTTTAATATTCTCCTATGGATGTTTAAAGTTATTTTTACCCATTTTCTACTTTTTTATACATAGTTTTAAAGGAATATTTTTATTGTTTTCCAAATGAGTTACGTTTTGACATTTCTGAAAAAATTATGAGAATAATGTTGTACTTTAACTTATACTTCATGTATAGATTTTTTCATTTTCATGATGAATTAATTCCTTGAGGATTACCTTATAGTACTGAAATGTTATTTTTATAGAAATGTTATTTTTAATATTTTTATTCATTTAAAAAAAGCAAACATTTTTAAGTATGGAAGGATATTTTCCTCAAGATTAACATCAAGTGATCTCACAAAATTGTTTTCCATCTAAGATAATGCTATTTGATTTTACTTATGATTTACTAGGGAAATGATAAAATGATACTATTCTTTTTAATTATCATAATAGTTTATTTTCATGATGGATTTATGTTTATGAATTATTTTTCTTTTCCCTGAGTTATGTTATGAAGAAATTTTTATGAAATTCATTTATTTTTATGGTTTCTAATATGATTTATGTTCTTATGGAATACATATGAATGGATTAAATTTTTTATTGGTGGGACCTATATCTCCCTTCAATGATTTGGAAATAATTATTGACTCATGAGTATATATGTTATGTGTGAACCTGATTACATGTTCACAAACTTAAGCGTGAACCTTATTGCATGTTCAAAATGTTTTGAATATAACTTATTTCATGTTCATAATATTATTTTTGAACCTAGTTATATGTTCACAATATTATGAGTGGACATATTTATGAAAGGGACTAATTTCATGTCCTTAACATAATGAGTGATCCTTATTTTGTGTCCACAATATTATGTGTGAACCTTATCACATGTTCACAATGTTATGAGTGACTTGGTTTCATGTCCATATATTTATGTAAGGGTCTGATTTCATGTCCTTAACTTAATGAGTGAACCTATTTCTATTTATACATGTTACAAAAGTTACAAGTTTGTGCGTATGCCACTATTTGATGTCTTATGTCAATATTATGATCTCTGGATTATGTTTTTTTATTAAATGATGACTCATGTCTTATGAACAATTAATATTTACTACATGAATCATGTATATGATCTTTGATATATAGTTTATGATTGTCCAATGTCATGCTCATGATTTCATACCCTTATGTTCATGTTATGATTATGTATCATCCATGTTTACTCTTACTAAGCATATGAGATAACTCTTTTCTTATGTTTCTTTTCCCCATGATATGAAGAGTTTCTTTTTGTATGATAAATCAAAAAGAGTTCTAGATATTAATAAATAGGATAGACATGATGTAGATATATTATGAACCAGTTTTTTATTATTCCATGTTTACAAATTCACTAAAATAATATGGTCGTTGGGCGTGTGTTTGTGTAATGTATGAAATGTTACACAAAAGTGATGAAATGTCCATGAATGAAAATAATAGTTCATTATAGATATATCAGTTATATATGATATATATTATTTTTATGATCTCATTATGATTTATGAATTTTTATACAATGTATACATGTATACATTTATTTTTTTGGAAGAAGATAATGTCATTCGTGTGTACGATAGACTACAACCTCGCAAAGTGATATGATTCATTCACACATTAAATGGAATGTTTTTAGCCGGGTATTAATAAAAATATGTGATATATATGACATGAAAATAATTATGGAGTGATATCGTATCATAGAAATTTAATTATTTTAATTTGACAAGAAATAAAAAACAACATTCATGAGTACGTAAGGCCTACCGTCTCCATGAAACCTTTATTTTATTTTCTACTTCTATCTTTTATAGATGAATATAAATACATAATTACAGAAATATATATTTTTATATCATGTTTATCATTTTTTATATGAGGAAATCATTATCTATGTAAGAGGACAAAGAATAATAAGTCAAAACATGTATGGAAAATAATGAATTTGTTATTCGAAACATAACTTTAACCTGGAATTTTCAATAAACGAGTACTACAAAGTAATAATTAAATAATTTATGGTATTTTATTTATGAATATGGTTCCATGATAGATTTATGATAAACATATATTTATTATGTAGGAGGATTTAAGATTTTCTAAAGAAGTCATGACTTTAGGCAATAGATTTTATCTCACTTTTCTTTCAGTGGGGCACATGCCTTATACAGAACTTATTTTTTATTGTGTATATACTTACCAGGGATGTATTATTGAGTCTTATCATGCATAATATTGTATTAACATATCCATATAATTCCCTTTCTATGATTGGAAATATGATTCGATTGATTATAAAGATATAAGAGTTTATTTCACAATCTCATCATTATTAGAGATTGTTTCTATCTAAGTCTCAATTATGGAAAATTTCTATTACATGTCCATGGTTTATCAAAAAAAATTCAAAATGGTTTTCTAAAATAATACTGTAAATGTTTAAAGTTATTTTTAACCATGTTTTATTATTTTAAAATGATATGAAATGAATAATTCTGTTGTTTTCTAAATATGACACTTTATGAATAGTCAAAAAAATATGGAATGATTGTTTTATTAATTTATATAGTCTTATTGTATTTTTACACTATAAAGAAGGATTAATTACTTAAAGCATTAATTATAATCTATCAAGGTTCGTTTCAAATAATTTTTTAACTTTATAATTTCGTGGCTGTTAAAAAAAATTCATAAAGGAAAGGATATCTTTGTCAAGATTTATTTAAAGTTATATTTAAAAAATCAATTTTCCATCTATGATAAAATTATCTGATGTTACAATGGAATTAATGGGGATATGAACCAAGGATAACTTTTTTTTTTCTTTAAATAAATGGTTTGTGTTTATTGTGGCATGAAATTTATGAAACCTATTGATTTTACATGAGTTATGTTATGATTAATTGTTTATGAATACAATTTATTTAAATGGGTTTGGAGATGGAGAATGATTTATGTTCATGGGAAAAACATATATAATATTTTCAATAAGTGAAGGTTAAAAACTATATCTCCCTCTATTTAATTTGGTAATGAATTATATATCATGAGATATTTAGCGGAATTGAGTCCTGAAAGTGAGTATAAATAATTTCAAGGTAAAGACATCTATAGTGCCCAACATCTCATACATCTACCCAGGTGGAACAAGACAAAGGGGCTTAAATCACTACACCTTGATACTATCTGCTTTGGCCAGAACTAAATCACCCACACTATTTTAGGTCACATCTCAAGAATGCATCTCAGTGGGGAAATCACCCCAAATTCTTTTGAGTCATTAGGAATGTCAAATTATGCCTCACCACTATGCTTCACTATTGAGTGTCCTCTATGATAGCCATCGAGGAACACCACTACCCAACACATTGCTGGAGGTTCATTCTTGGATGGTAATCTGAGACTACACTACCCAGTCCAGCTGGAGGGTCTGCCCATAAGGTCATCAGGGACTACAATACCCAACCCAGCAGGAGGGTCAGCTGAGAATTATCAGGGACTACACTAACCATTTCAGTTTGAGGTTTTGATCATAAGGTCATCAGTAACTACACTGCCCAACTTATCTGGAGGGTCAACCTAGAATCATAGGGGAGTACTGCACTACCCAACCCAGTTAGAGGGTCATCCTGGAATCATCAGGGACTACACTGCCCAGCTCAGCTAGAGGGTCATCCTAGAAGGTCATAGAGAACTACACTACCTAGGTTACCTGGAGGGCCAACCAATATGGTCATTGGGGACTACACTGCCCAGTCCAACTAGAGGGTCAACACATACCTTCTATGGTTAGCCTTTCTGATCGCTGCCATCATCGAGTGTCGTCTATGTGCTTGCAAACCCATAACATTCATGTCATATCTTGATAGCCTCTAATGAGAGAACCCCCATGTTGTATGGGGAAAAAATTAGGGATATGCATCTTGTGGGAATAAATCCATGTTCAAATGAAGGAGATACAAAGGACTAAAAGTTTCTCGAATGAGCTCAAATAGTACACAGTGTGTGAGGGGTCCCACTTGACATGCGACCACTCTTCACCACCTAATCGTGCATGAGACCAATACATGGGTTTTATAACATGTAGTAGAGCACACTGTGTAGGTGGACTACACACTGTGTTTTAGTTATCTAGGATCCGATTCATGTCTGGTGGTCATATCTGTGTAATCGGTCCCCATGTCCATGTACTTTAGTGCACGGTGTGTCGGTTCACACGTGATTCTGCCGATGTGGCCAATCCTCATCGATGTAATCAGAACATGGAGTGTTACTAGCCATTTTTTCTTTTACATGGATTGCTTTACATGGGAAGGTGGTACACGTTGTTTCAAGGTCATTAGACATTATGTAATCTTTATCTTCTCTACTATCATAAGAGCGGGTACTATCCTATGTTGTGGATTCTCTTCTACCACATCAGAAGGATCTTCCACCGATATTCCTTTCATGTTTCCTCATTTAACAAGATCATTAATAAGGCTCTCCACATCATAGTGATCAAAACATTGGGAGGCCTCAGATAGCCAAACAGATCATGCCATTTTAATCCTTGTATGAAAAATGCATAGGATCGACTGTTCACTCACCCCAATTGAACATTTGATGAAAAGGGAATATTTTACCACATTATGCTCGATTGGTGTTTCATGGGGCCCACACATCAATATTGATTTAAATTATTGATAGTGGTCTCAAAATTTCCATCTCAATAACAACGTCACAAAGCCACTGATATCTCACCAATCTAATGTCGTATAGAAGAGTTAAGACATATACAAGATTCCTCAGCAATGATGATGATGATAATAATAATAATAATAATAATAATAATAATAACAATAATAATGGATGTTTCATGGACCTAAACCACAAACGAAAATTCTATATCTTAAATTTCTCTTGAATCAACCATCATAAAGATAGATTCACATCACCACTGATGACACATCAATTGGAAGTCATATACATGAGTTATTGATGGTAAAATATTTAAAAATATTATTAAATCTAATTTTTTCGTGGGTGTCATAAACCAGCCCGAGTCGACCCTAAATCTATCACTCGGGCCACTCACAGACAAGTCTCAAAAGGAATTCCAAATCCCCCCGGCATGGTGATAAACACCGAGGGAATCAACAGAGTATACAAGGGAATTATTTCTTGTAAATTTATATAATAAGTCAAATAGTGGAGATAATGGACAAACCAATATAGATTTATATAAAAATTTAGCTAACATCATTTATATGACAAAACTGAAAGTAAAAATGAATGATATAACTAAACTGACTAGAATTTATGACCAACTAACTCCATGTAACCTCTTTGTTCACTATCCAATACAATGATCCCATGTCGCTCAAGGTGACCGTAATCCAGCTGAAACCGACACAGGGGCTAAAAATAGAAGAAGACTATAGGCATGAGTATTAAAACTCAGTATGTTATCCGTATATTATATTCCCAATTAACTTCCATTAAAATAAAAGAAACATCAATTTCAGGTTTGAAATTCAATATATAAAAGAATTTTTTTAAAACAAGATTCCATGTTATGGAAGTTATCAGAAAAAATCTTTCAATTTTTATAAACAAGAATGATAGAACAATTTCCAAAATATATGCAACTTCAAAATGAAAATAGATTTGAAGTGGTTTTATTTAATGAAAGTAAAATTTTAAATAATGCACACATGATACTGAATTTTAGATCCAAATACATAGTATAAATATGGTGAATACAATATATCCAATGAGAACTAGTCACAAGAACATCCCTAGGTACTAGCTAGCTATGGGCCTCAGGTACCTTATATCTCTTTGAAAAGTAACCATAACAATTATCCGTTCTCATGCATGAGCCACTAGTAAGGAAATAAATACATAAACTTGTGTCCCACAACATCATCATTATATTTTAGTTAGTTTTGTCATCATCAAACATGCTACGTGAAATAGGGACAAAACCACTCCAAATCACTAGCATACCAGTACACGTCTTCCCACCTAGATACCCAGGTTTCCCCCTTTGTGCTCCATGATGTCCCAAATGTTATCACATACACATTTCACATTAACATTTCAGTTAAAAATCATACAAACATCAAATATCCGTCAAAAATGTTTCACATATCCCTCATGGGTAAATAAACCACTTAAATTTTTAATAAAATAATTTCAAGAAGTATAACAAGGATTTACACAAAAAATACATTGAAAAATGATCATTTAAGGAAAAAACCCACAAATACCATATCAAACCAAAATTTTTCATCCCCAATACTATTTAATAAATAAATTTCATGAATCATAAATCGAACCCAATGATGGAACACTGAATGCAAAAGAAAACAAGTTTTACGAGAAAAATGCCTAACGTGCCTTTAAGCATTTTTCACAAAAACTACATTTATCAAAAGAACCAATTACAGTATTCATAAAGAGGTGTAAAAAAACCATGGGAAGAAATAAAACATTTACATAATACCATAATAAATTAATGTTACACATTCAAAACATATCGATTTCTATAGAGATTCCAAACATGACATTTATCAGGAACCCTTCCCAGAACAAACTAAAAACCTATACTCATTTCATTATAAAACAAAAAACCATATTTGAACCCACATAAGTAACCCTAATACATTGATTCAAATTCATCCATTACATTTCATAATCCAAACCAATCATTTTATATCACCTTGAGCACACAAAATCCAACTAGGCACTTTCTCGAAAATGTGGCATGCAATATTTAATGCATCCAATTATATTTAACACTAAAAGGGTTTTAAAATCAATTTTTCATGACAAAAATGTATTTAAATTTATAAACCATGTTATAAATATCACAAAAATAGTGAAAAAACAATATAACATTTAAAAAACAATTGGTGTGAACTCTTATAACAAAATGACAATACTTTTCACAAAATAAGGCACAAACACCACATTACACACCAAATATATTTATTGAAGACCTATAAAACAATAATCATAAATCTTAGAGGGTTATAATAACATGAAAAAGATAAATATTATATAAAAAGGGAACGTGAAATGGGAAACGTACCTCAAAAACTTGGTGGAATGGAAACACACACCCAATATCACCATCAGGTGGTCTATATACCCTTATCCTATGAATACCATCCCCAAATGAAAAAAACTTGTAGGATGAAAAAAAATGAATGTAAGTTCTCAATATAAAAGAGGGGGGGGGGGTAAATTATATCATTTAGAAATTAATTTTGATCATATAATGTTGGTATAAAAATTTTATTTTTAACCTTGAGGGAAACAATGTTTAACAAAGTTAAACAATGTAAATTCACAAGAACTCTTAGTTCTATAAACTTGCAAGGTTCCAAGAATAGGGTTCTTGAAATGAAACTTAAGAAAAGTTTAAAAGGTAAAAGATTCCACCTTAAAGCGTATATAATCTTATAAATCAGAGTATACAAGTATAAGAAAGTATAAGATAGTTATACTTTCGTTATTAATAAAAATGTAGTGGAAAATAATCTTGAAACAATACAAGTAACAAGTATGAAATATTTTAACCCAAAGAGTAGGGTATCCAACAACCTTGGATAAAGTCCCCTTGATTTATAATTTCAAGAAAGTCTATCTTACCCACACCAGGGAAAGCCCTCGATATGAATATCAGAGTCTATCATGCTATCCTCGTAATCCATCAAAGTTCAAGGTAATCGGCACCTATGTCTTCCTTATCAAGGAAGTCCTCAAACTTTAAGGTGGTCAACACCTCTATATTCCTATACCCAGAAGTCCTCGATTGTACACAGAAACAATCAGATTCACATGAAGCAAGATGAAAAAGATTATCAGTACACACAATGCATGAGAGTCTCTCTCCTTAGAAATCACTTCCGCGGCATGTAATCTCTATATTGATAGATTAGTTGTTATGAGATCATTCAAATGAGCTCATATTTATAGGAATTTCTCCAATGGTTGACTCCCTCCTCCAGTAGTCATATTTTTCTATGAATCGTGGAGGGACCTATACATCTGTCACTCAAACAACAGTTAGGTAGAAACCAAATGTATGCAATTGTTTCATAACTAAAACAACGGTATGAAAAATATGGTTGTTTAAAAAAAATCCATTTTTCGATGTCAAAGGAAAAAACATAAAGTTCAGAGTCTAAGAAAATAAACATTCAGAGTCTATATTATGGATATTTGGTTTCTTTTTTTCAAGGAATTCGGAATTAGAATTCTTAGACTTCAGAGTCTGAATTTCAATAAATTCAGAGTCTGAGTTCTAATGAGTTCTGATTCTGAATTTCAGATAATTCTAAATTTTAATTTCATAGAATTTAGAATCTTAATTTAAAGAATAAAAAATTAAAAATTCAAAGAATTTGGAAGCAGAATTTTAGATAATTCGAAATCTGAACTTCAGAGGAGTTAAGAGTATGAATTCCAAGTTTTCAGAGATTGAATTTTAGAGAATCCAGAATCTGAATTTTTTATAATTCAGAATCTAAATTCAGAGAATTCGGAATCTAAATTTTAGAGAATTCAGAATATGAACTTTATTGGAATTCGGAGTTTGAATTCAGAGAATTCAAAATCTGAATTTAGAACCTGAAAATAGAATACTCTATATCTATGTATATACCGGATTCTGATGTTTTTCTATGTGAAACCTAATTTTACACATAGAAATAAAAATAGTACGATTTAGAAAAAATATAACAAGAATAATGAAATCCTAGGTAAAGAGAATATTTTATTGGGGAAGGAAAATTTTCCATATTAAGATAAATCTATGTGGGGGAAAAATTTCCTTGAGATAGAGTGTTTGTGATTTTCAAAACATAAAGGAATGGAAAATTCATAAGGAACCCTTATTGACTCAACAATCTTCCCATTTATGGAAAGCAAAAACATCCTTACGAAAAAGAATCCAAGGGCTTAGAAATTTTATGGAATTGAAAATAAAAACTTATCACCCTTTAATTATGGATCATAGTGAATATGAATAACTCCCCATTAGTATTTGAAATCACTAAAGATCATATTATTGATTTCTTAAAGAAGATTTTTAATTTCTTGCATTCGAAAAACATAAGAACATTCCTCTAGATAAACTCCCCCTTACTTCAATAAATATGTTCTTTACTTTGTATTTTTATTATCTCTCCTTTCCCCCCCTTGGGGATTTTCAAAAAGGAATAAAGGGAATTGAAATACATTGGTACTAGAAAAATTAGTACTAAACAACCACAAACAAAATATATAAAGAACGACCAAAATTTCATTAATATTGAATGAATTTGTACAAGGAAAAGTACAAAAAAATATCAGAATGAAAAGAAATTATCCTTCTTTCTCTTTAGGCATCTTCCTCTTCACAATGGTTTTAGCTTTTTGAGCTCCTTGTGATCTTCTTCCATATGCCTGAGCAGCTGATCCTAATCTTCATTCTTCTTCTCCAAGGTGTTAATTTATTCTTCCAGAGCCTTTAGAAAATCTGTTTGAGCATTCAACACTACTTCTTGATTAGCAAGCTTCTCTTTAATCTCAATTTTGAGATCCCTTTCCCTCTTCCAATTAATAGACACACAACTGAGCTTGCCATTTAGATCCTTAACTTCCTGCTTCAGAGTAGTCTATTCTAGGCTTAACTTTTCTTCAAAACTATTTGAAAGATCATTGATCTTCCCATATTCAGTGTCAAAAGTATCATTAATATTATCATGAAAAAAATCGATGATTATCATTTCTTGGATAGTCTTCTTTGACCAGCTTGTAATCTTTTTACAAGATCTTTTATGAGCCTCATAACCAATGAGGAAGGTTTTGAAATCTGTCTCTAGTCCGACACATTTGTCCATAACCATGGAAACTGAATCTGATTTTTGATTTATTGTCTACTGAAGCATCTGGAATTTTGAGTCTATGTTTTTTGAATAAGGGAATAGTACCAACCAGTCTTTTCAATGACTGAACAACAAAATCATGTCCAAGGGACGATGATTATGAATCCGATTGTTTGGTTGATGAGGATTATTTTTTGATTTCCTCTACTTTTCTCTTTGATGAAGTACCAACATCTTTCTTCTTCAACACAGATTAACTAGGTATATCTACTGCCACCATCTTTCCCTTATCAGCTCTCAGAATGATCTCTTCTACCTTAGGAAATTCATGCTCACTATCAGATAACTGAACAATTTTGTCTTCCAAAACTTCAACTTTTTCTGCATCAGCCACTTTATCTTCTAGATGAATAAAGTCATGATTACTACTTTATTTATCTGTTGGCTTATTCACTTCGTTCTGAACCTTCTCTTCATTCCTTGGTGAAGTAATTTTGATGATTTGGCTTGGGATGTCTGGATCGATAATTTTATAGAGGGGATTTCCTTCGAATGGAAATCCTTTACATTTCTTATTATTTACTCTGAATCACCACTGCCTTCTTCTTCTTCTTCCACTTCTTCTTCTTCAAATATTTCTTCTTCATGATTTGATTCCAAAATCAACACTTTCTTTCCCGGAGTCTCTGGTAATGGTTCTAATAAAAATGATTCTGGTACCAGAATTAGTATAGATTCTTTCTTAGCATCCTTGAGAAGTGATTATACTATCCGAGCCTCAAAATTTTTTTCTTTTACTTCTTCTCTTTCTATTTCTTCTCAAGCTCTTCAGCAACCTTTATTCTTAAGGATTTTTCCTCAGCAAGATCAAAGCCAAATTTAGGCTCCCCTTTCTTGAGGTTCTTCTTTTATTCTCTCCACATAGCCACTAATACATCGGGATAGGTTTTTTACATATTAGGATTTAGTGGTGTTGACTAAGTTTCCTTAGTCACAAGAATTTTTCTTTTCTTTTCTAGATCCTTTGCCTTTCTCTTCCTTCCACCCTTTTTGGAAGACTCAGTCACATCTTGTTTCTGTGAAAGAGCTTGGATTTCAGCTTCCAAAAAACCATAAAATTATCCAGATTCTTTTGAAAAACCAACATTCATTCTTTTTAGAGTGTCATCACTCAACAAAATCACTTTGAAATTCCATGGCTTAGAACTTTAAGGAATTTTGAATTACTAAAAGAAATGAACTATAATATTTGAAAGAATAGCTGGATACATGATAATATGAGACTTTAGATTTCAATTCTTGAAATTATCCATTGTAACCAAGATGTACTTGACCAGGTTAATCTTCCTGTGGTTTACCATGAAGTCCAGAATATAGATATCACTTTACTTCCATGTATCCCTATCCCATTTTCTAGGAATAAAAAAACATTGGACCCATAACTCACGAATCCGAAGGTTTATGGAGAGATGAATAATTTTTGGAGTCTTCAATTCCTTCAAACAAAGACAAGATAGAGCTTTATACTTATCAAATGATCCTGAAACATCTGGTAATTTGTGAGTACAAAATCATGATTCTCCTTTATAAGGAATTCCGATAAAACTAGCCGCCTTGCTGTAAGAAAGAGAATAAGTCATACCATAGCCCATAAATGAAAATTTATCTCTCACAAATTCTTTAAAAAGAAAACTATTTTATAGAACTCTACCATCAATTCATGATATACCGGATCATGTTCCTTCGGTTTTGAAATAAAAAGGCTCTCCCAGCCATTCAACTTAATATTCTTAGAAATGATAAAATCATTTTGGTCTAAGTATTTCAGATCAAATAACCTATCTCGATATATATTCAATTTAGATATTCCCTTAATAGTCGAAAAATCCTTCTGAGGATAATCTTTAGCATACATTCGAAACTTGGTTAACTTTGGAGATTCAGAATGACATTAAATACAGAGGCAGAGCTTGAGCACACAAAATCCTGAAAAACTAACGCGGGACAACCATCAGAGGGGCTTAATATAGGCAATTGAGGTGACATTTCAACTTCCTTGGTAGATCCAACTGTTGAAAAACATATGATCAAATCTGATGGTTGAGATGATAACTGAAGAAGGATTTTTATTGGTTCATATCTTTTGAGTTTTTTTAAGATTAAAATTAGGATTTAAGGAAAAGTGAATCCGAAAATTTTAAAACAGAATGAAAATACCAACAAGTAAATGTTGATTACGAAAACATAGGAAAGGAAACATACCTTTCGAATTTCTTAGGGTAAATTATTCGTAATGAGGAAAATTCTTCTTGAAAAACATTAGATTCCGTAAAAAGTCTTTGAAGAATTCTAACTATAAAAAATTTAGATTACAAAAAATTTAGTTTACAAAAAATTTAGATTACAAAAAATTTAGATTAAGAAAAATTTTGACTATGAAAAAGTTTGACTATGAAAAATTTTGACTACAAAAAATTTTGACTTCGAAAAATTTCCACTACGAAAAATTTTCGATAAGAAAAATTTTGAGTACGAAAAATTTTCACTACAAATATTTTCACTAATAGGAATATGTACTCACCCAAGGAAAATGAGTTACTTACTATAAGGAGATATGTTTCAACAAAAGTTAATAAGTAAGATTAAATTATGGTCATCATTACTAACTTCTGTTAAATATATTCAAATCTAACAAAGGGTAAATATTTTGTGAAAATATAATCATGTTGATCCTATGTTCTGATAAATTGAAGAATGATATCTTCTTTTTGTGTGTGATCCCTAAGAAAGTGATTCCAAATGTATATGTGTTTTCCACAAGAGTGATGTTAAAGGGTTTAACTTATGGAATTGGAACTAGTATTATCACAAATTATTTTTGTTTTGGTAAAACTCATATCATAGTCTGTGAGTGTGTGTTGCATCCACAAAACATGAGCACAACAACTTCTAGCTGCTACATATTTAGCTTCAGTAGTGGAAAGTGATATTGAGTGTTGCTTTTTGCATGATTAGGAAAGTAATGAATCTCTTAAGAAATGAAAAGTTCCAAATGTAGTTTTCCTATCCATTCTACATCCACGAAAGTCATCATATGAAAAACTTTTTAAATCAAATTAACTTCCATAAGTATAAAAGTGACCTAAATCCATGGTTCCCTTTAAGTAGGGAAATTTTTTTTTCACTGAAATTAAATGAGATTCCTTAGGATTGGATTGATTTATTTCACATAATCATACTAAAAACATTAAGTCTAAATGACTAGCTTTCATGTATAGTAGACTTTCTATTAGTCTTCTAAAAGATGTTTGATCTACTGGTTTCCCAGCTTCATCAAGATCAAGTGAATTTGAGGTACCAATGGGAGTACTAATACTCTTAGTGTTGCCATATCCATAATTTTTAAGAAGATATTTAATATAATTATTTTAGGATATATAATTTATTTCTGGTTTTTTAGAAATTTGAAAACCATGGAAAAATGTTAACTCACCCATTATACTCATATCAAACTCAGATTTCATTATATATTCAAAGAAACCAGTTAAAGATTGTTGAGTTAAACCAAAAATAATGTCATCAAAATAAATTTGAACAATAAAACCATTTATCTTATCTTTATTTATAAAAAGGGTAGGATCAATTTTCCTTAACATAATATTTTTTGTAACAAAAATACTGTAAGTCTATCATACCAGGCTCTAGGGGCTTGCTTAAGTCCATATTAAGCTTTGGAATGTTTGAAAAAATGTTCAGGATGTTTTATATCTTCATAACCAGGAGGTTTTCAACAAAAACATTCTCTTGAACATAACCATTAAGGAAATCACATTTGAAATCCATTTGAAAAAGTTTTCAAGTTAAAGAATGCTGCAAAGTCAAATAAAATACGAATTGATTCAAGTATAGCTACTGGATCATAGGTTTCTTCAAAGTCTATTCCTTATTGCTGATTATAGCCTTTTGTAACTAATCTATCTTTTATATCTTACTATGATTCCATTTTCATCACACTTATTTCTGGAGTCCCATTTTACTCTAATAACAGATGTTTCCTTAGGACTTTCAACCAAGGTCCAGACTTTATTCCTTTCGAATTCATTTAGCTCATATTGCATAGATTTTATCCAATCATCAACTCTTAAAGCTTACTCAGTGCTTTTAGGTTCTAATTGAGAAAGGAATGCCAAATGTTATACTTCATTTTTAAGGATGTTCTAGTCCTTATAGGTTTATTTACATCACCAATGATGCTATCACTGGGATGATTCCTATGAAACAACTGATTTGGGTTTTGTAAAACAAGTTCATCAATATATGGTAGGAAATCTTATAGGGTAAATGCATAAAAAATATTTTCTTGAATATTTTCCTTATCAGAAGGATCTTCTATCAAGGGTTAATAATCAGTTTTTGAAAAAACATTTTAAGATGTAGGTTGAGGTTGTTTAGAAGCAAACAGATCAGTTTCATCAAATTTAACATGTATTGTTTCTTCAACAGTACAAGTATTTTGATTAAAAACCCTATAAGTTATAGAAGTTGTGAAGTCAGCTAAGAAAATTCATTCATCAGATTTAGGTGTGAATTTATATAAATTATCTTTAGTATTCAGAATGAATACTTTGAAAACAAATACTTTGAAGTTGGATTGTCTAGGATTTTTACCATTCCACAACTCGTAAGGGGTTTTTTTAAGAAAAGGTCAAATCAAGACATGATTTATAGTATAATAGGGAGTAATTACATCTTCAACCCAAAAATTATTGGCTATCGAATATTCACTCAATATGGTTCTTGTTATTTCTTGAATAATTCGGGTTTTATTTCAACAACACCATTCTGTTGAGGAGTTATTGGTGCTGAGAAGTTATGAGTAATGCCTTTTCTTCTACAAAAAGATTCAAAATCAGAATTTTGAAATTATCCTCCATGATCACTATGAATAGTTATCAAAATAATGGTTTTCTCATTTTTAACTTGGGCTCTAAAAATTTTGAAATAAGAAAAAGCTTCAGATATCTTTTCTATAAAATAGACACATGTAAATCTAGTGTAATCATCAACTATGAAAAATACATAATATTTTCCTTCAATGCTTCCTATTTGTGTTGGACCAAAAATATCCATATACGTCAACTGTAATGCATCATTACTTAAGTCTTCAATGAATGATTTAAAACATGATTTTTGTTTCTTTCCATATTTACAAGGCTCAAAAACTTTTGAAGAATCAAATCTAATCTCTGGTAGATCCTTAAATAGTATTTTATTAGTGAGTTTAAATAGGTTCTTAATGATACAGTGTCCAAACCTTCTATGCCATAACCATGAATGATATTCCATTGCACTAAGAAAAGGTGTGTCTTGGTTCCTCATGTCTTCTATGTTTATTGTGAATACATTATCTTGCCTATTTGAATAAAGAATAAAATATTCCTTGGAATTGTGTACTAAACATTTATCATTCCTAAAATTAACAAGGTATCCTTTATAACATAATTGAGTTATGCTAATAAGGTTTTGATAAAGACCCTTAACAAATAAAACCTTAGAAATAGATGTTTTTTCAAGAAGAACAATATTACCGATACCAATAATTTCTCCCTAAGCATTATATCTAAAAGTTAAATTTTCTCCTCTCGTCTTGATAATATTTTCAAATAATTATTTTACCAGTCATGTGATGGGATCATCCACTATCCATGTACCATGTATTTCTATTGGTACTATCTTTACTTTCTAGAAATATGAGTGTTAGACTTTCAGAACCCAAACTTTCATGGATCCAGAAACTTTAGAAAGAAAAATATTAGGAATCAACATTTTTATCAAAAAAGAAGCTTTATGAAAACCTAAAGACTGAGCTCTGTTTAAGGAATAGTTTTTCCCAATTCCCACCTCATTGACACTTAGTGCTGAATGGAGAATTTTGTGGAACATAATAATTATTACTCAAATTTGTTTCGAATGTGTATAACCAAATCCAGAATTATTCCGTAGAGGTCGAATTTGGGAATTCATCTTATCAATGTTCTTCTTACCTAAGTTAATGTTTGGAAAACACTTCCCCAAGGAAAATATTTCTAAATTTAGTTTAATAACTAAGTTTTTATCCAAGAAAACATTAGTTTTTTCACTAGAGTTAGTCTCTAAAATATTTTTCATAGAAATTACTTTTTCTTGATCCTTAGAAAGTTTATCCTTATTCGAATTAACTTCCTCAAGGGTTTTTGAAATACTTTCAAAATCATAAATTTTCTTATCATGATCTTTAGAAAGATATGATACATATTTAGTAAGAATAAAAATTCTATATTATTCCTTATCATGCTTTTTCTAGACATTATAATTTTTATTCTCAAAAAGCATAGAAAACCTAGACACTTCTTCATAAGTAGGTATAGTATTATCTTCATTAAAAGAAGACTCTTTATCTGAATATTCATAATATTTATTATCACTATATTTATCATTCAAGGATACATTGGTTATAGATTCAGTATTGCGTACGTTGGCCATTAGACAATGATTTTTAATGGGTAATCTAGCTAGTAAACCAGGATTATTATGACAAGAAGATTCATACTTAGAGAATTCATTAGAATAATATCCACCACTAGAACTCTAGATGTCATTAGCTTTCAAAATATTATTATCTTTAGATTTTTAGTACTTCATTATATTACTCTCATAATTCGTTTCCTTTCTATCCTTTCTCATAAGCATAGGACAAGCTAGCATTATATGCCCTACTCTTTTGCATTCATAACAAGTGACTTCGGTGACTTTCTTGTCTTTTCTTTATTTCTTCCTAAATCGATACTGAAAGTATTTCTTCCCAACTATCTTGTTCATCCTTCAAGCAGGCTTAGCTAGTTCATTATCAGAATGATCACTTTCACTTGATTCAAGCAAAACAATGACTTTCTTTGACTTGAATCTATTAACCCTTTGAGGAGTCTTGGAATTCTTAGTAGTATAGGCTACACTTCTATTACCATTCTTTTAACTCAAATCATCATATCTTTTCATTATTGTCTCATTTTGATGAAGATTACCAAAAAGCTCATCAAGATTAATATGAGATACTTTCTAATTCTCATCAACAGTGATTCTCTTAGATTCCCAATCATTAGGCATGATATCTATAATCTTGTCCTCATGTGCCTCATCATCTAAAACATTCTCACCCATGGATTGTAAAATATTAACAATAGTCATAAACCATTGTTGCACCTTGCACAGTGGTTCTCCATAATGAAATAAAAATCCACGATATTATGCTCTAAGCATAGCTCTTCTAGTTTCTATATCTTTGGATTTAAAAAAATGAGTAACTTCTAATTTCTTCCAAGCACAATTTGCAACTTCACAAGAAGAAATATGACTATATATATTCCTGGTCAGGGAAGACAACAAAGTATTGTGTACCTCGTAGTTTAGTTGATGTTATGATTTTTATTGATTAGAAAATGTTTTGACTTCATTATCAGGAATCTTGTAATATCTAGTAAGCATAACAAATTTGTCCAATCCAGTATTAATAAAAAAATTCTTCATAATATCTCTCCAATATTCAGAATCATTGACATCAAATATAGGTGGTCTAGTCGGATTAAGATTTTCAATCTAACTAACATTCATTCCTGCCATCTAAAAGAAAATATCTTTCCACAGAAACATGTTAATAATCAATGTTTATAAACAGGGATAAAAAATCTTAAGAAAGGAAAATATAAAACAATTAAAATTGAGCAAGAAAACTTATATGTGAATATAAGTATTTCAGAGACCTACTCTGATACCAATTTTAGGATCGAAAAATGAATGGAGATGCCCAATATATAATAGGGGGTGAATGGTATCCTTTAAAAATTCCTTTGGAACCATTAAAGTTGGTATAAAACATTTTTTTTAACCATGAGGAAAACTATGTTTAACAATGTTAAACAAGGTAAATTCAAAAGAACCCTTAGTTCTACAAACATGCTAGGTTCTGTAAATATGGTTTTGGAAATAAAACTTATGAAATTTTTACAAGGAAAAGGATTCTTCTTTAAAGCGTATAGAATATTATTAATCAGAGTATACAATTATAAGATAGTATATTATAGTTATACTTTCCTTATTAATCAAAATACATCAGAAAATAAACTTGATACAATACAAGTAACAAGTATGACATCTTTTAGCCCAATGAGTTTTTTATCCAACAACCTTGGATAAAGGTCCCTTAATTTACACTTTCAAGAATGTCTGTCTTACCCACAGTAGGGTAGGCCCTCGATAAGAATATCAGAGTGTGTCTTGATATCCCCGCAAGCCCTCAAACTTCAAGGTAGTCGACAACTCTATCTTCATTATCAAGGATTTCCTCGAACTTTAAGGTAGTTGGCACCTCTATCATTCTATCCCCATAAGTCCTCGATTGTAGATTCAACAATCAGAGTCGCACGAAGAAAGATGAAGAAGATGTTATGTATGCATAAGTCATGAAAGTCTCTCTCTCTAGAAATCACTTCACCAGCATGTAATATCTAGATTGATAGATCAGTTATTATGAGCTCATTCAAATGAGCTCCTATTTATAGGAATTTCTCCAATAGTTGTCTCCCTCCTCCAACGGTCATATGTTTCTTTCAATCTCGTACGGACCTGTACACGTGTCACTCAAACAACATTTAGATAGAAACAAAATGTACGACAACATTTCATAACTAAAAAAAGGGTATGAAAAATATGGTTTCTTAACCAAATCAATTTTTCAGAGTCAATAGAAAAACAAAGTTTATAGTCTAAGGAAATAGACAATCAAAGTATATAGTACATGGATATTCATGTTCTATTTTTCAAGGAATTATGAATCATAATTCTCTAGACACATGAGTCTGATTTTTAATAAATTCAAAGTTTGAGTTCTCATGAATTTGGAGTCTGAATTCTGAAGAATTCAGAGTAAAAATTCTGAAGAATTCAGAATTAGAATTCTGAGTAATTCAGAGTCTGAATTTTAGAGAATTCAGATTATGAATTTCAAAGAATTCTGAATCTGAATTCTGAGAATTCAGAAGCCGAATTCAGAGAATTCGGAATCTAAATTTCGTAGAATTCAGAATCTGAACTTCGGAGGAATTTGGAGTCTGAATTCAGAGAATTCGGAGTCTGAATATCATAGAATTTAGAATTTGAATTTCAGAGAATTTGATATCAAAATTCATAGAATTCAGAATCTGAATTTCAAAGAATTTGGAATATAAACTTCGGAGGAATTCCTAGTCTGAATTCATAGAAATCGGAATTTGAATTCATAGCCTGATAACAGAATACTATATATCTAAGTATTTATAGTATTCTGAGGTTTTTAGATGTGAAACCAAATTTTAAACTTAGAAATAAATATAGTTAGATTTAGAGAAACTATAATAATAATAACTAAAACAATGGTAAATAGAAAATTTCCTTGGGGAATGAAAGTTTTCCTTATTAAGAAAAATCTTCAGGGAAATACAATTTTTCTTTGAGATAGAGTGATTGTGATTTTCAAAACATAAAGAAATGGAAAAGTCATAAGGAACCCTTATTGACTAAAAAAATCCCCCATAAAAAATAATTGGATAACAGAACCCTAGGTCATTAATGACTAGGTAGGAATAGATAACCAAGAAATAATGAAAGGAGGAGGAGGAAAGGGGAGAAAGGAAAAGGAAACTCACCTTGACACCTAGCTAACTATTAATATTCCCTTTTATCCACTCCCATAATGTAAAGGGGATTTCATGGAACTCAATGGAGAGGCTCCCTAGGTCTAGAAGAATTGGGGAAAGAAGATTTGGGTTTAAAATAGAAAAAAAGAACGCTTTATGAAAGAAACAAATTTTCTTTTTAAATCTGGATGATTTCAGAATCCTTGAGGCAGTTCTCCCTAATCCCTGATGAAGATGAAGTTAAAAGAGGGAAATGGTATATGGGGGTTCTATTAAGATTTGTGGTCTTCATTGATATATGGAATGATAGAAAATATGAAAACAATAATAAGATATAAAATAATTTTTTTAAATAAAGTAATCGAGCTTATGGGCTGGACCAATACCAGAATAAATAACCAAAATCAACCATGATTGTGAGTTCCTAAGGGGTCAAAATAGATATTTTGGTTTTAATAGGTTAGGGGAGTCTATGTGGGAAGTGAAATGGGTGAAAAATGTTATAAACAAAGGAGTTATAAATGGAACAACTTTTTTAAATCTAGATATGGGTTCATGGTTTGGACCAAATCATGTAGTAACCACCCTTCTCTAAAAAAACACAAACAAGCTATGGGGCCCCCATGGTAGGATGAATATAAATATATGGAACTTAAAAACTCAAAATTTATCTAACCCAAAACCCCTTAAAAGTAATATGATTTCCAAAGAATCAGATCAAAACCAAGACATGAAAAATTAGGTGTGACAACGGTTGTTTCAGGTGCCTAGTTTGTGGGTTTGGTTAAATTATCTAAAATTTTCTTTAAATGATCGTATCATCGATGACGTGACACCTATGCTGATGTCGCATCAATCAAATTCTGTATGAGGGAGTTAAAAGGTTTTAAATAATTTAAAAACAATAATAATAATTTTTATTATCATTATTATTTTAATTTTAATTTTCACTTTCGTTTTCCCCCTCCCCTTAGGGTTTCCCCAACCCCATGAACCATAGTCGCCTACCTCTAGTGCACACACCGCGTCTACTAGAGATTCCACCACAGCCTCTGGCCTGCCCTTAGTCAGCCACCTCCGACCTACCATTTCCCCTATCACTTCATCGCTCAGAGCCATGCATGTCTGCACCGACCCCACTCTATCACGCTACTATGCTCACCTAGGAGCTTCCACGGGCTTCTTGCCCCCCCAACTTCACCTATACTCTTTTAAAGCCACTTCCACACACCGGTCCTCTTAAAACCATCACCCAACCAGACCTCCTCTCCCTACCATCGTGACCATGCTGGACCTCCTACCTATGAGTAAAGACCCGAAAACTCCATGGAATGTTTTTTCATAAATACATGGGAATTTTAAAAGTCAGAAAAAACTGACGGCGCATGATTCTGAGGCCCGGTGTGACCAGAATCAATTTATGATGTTTTGTTTAGGTACGTTCAGTAAACGTATGAGAGGGATTTTATAACTTTTGAACTGATGCTCAGAACTAAAATCCGAGGTCACCATTGAACTCGTAGCGCCAATATTCACTTAAGAAGACTTTCACTTTGATGGCAGTGAGTCGAGGATAGAAGTTAGTTTTTGGTTTTTCTTAAAAAAATAATAAAATAATGTGCCGTACACATTATTTTATTTGAGCCACCGTTTGGTGTGTGGTGGTTAAAACCTCATCATGGAGGTTGGTAGTGGGACCATCACACCATAACCTCCCATGAGAGGTTATGGTGGTGGGGCCCAACCGAACCCAACCTCCCATGAGAGGATTAATGTGGTGGGGACCACAAGGGGCTTAACCCCCTATTAATGGGTGGAGAGGAAATCCTCTCAACTCTCCCTCATTAATGAGGGAGAGCCGCTTGATTCCTAAACTCCCCATTAAATGGGGAGAAACTCCTTGACCACCCCCACCTTAATGGTCCCAACTCCACTAACATTTAATTTGTGCCAATATCCCCGAATTAGTTCGTGACAACTCTCGTGAATTAATTCGGGGAGCATCTTAAATTAATTCTCCAATTTGAATTGTTATGCCAACAAAAAAATATACAAACACTTCTTCTATTATTTTCATTTGGAATTTTGATGGAGGTTGAGAAGGAAGATTATTGGGAGAAGAGAGAATCCTCCCAACGAAGAATGAATAATGCGTTCTCCCAACGAAGAACGCCGGTGACGATCCTTCTTCGACTTCTTCCCCGATCACCTACCGACGTGGAACCAATTCCACAATTGTCGTGTGAACTCATAAGTGGAAGTGTGTGGTGGACGCGACGAATGATGACTACGCCTTCTTCCCGCGACATCACCATTGATGCCCAATGATCCAGGTAGGGGGTTATTGCATGTTGGTGATTTTATTTTCTTCTTCTCATCATCAAATGAAAGAAATTGATGCAATGTTAAGTAATAACGTGATTTTCATGTTATTTCCTTGATGAACCAATTGATACCACCTTAAACTTGGATGATACGGGCCAACCTAACATGGTCTGACATCCTCCGTCGATTATTCTTCGTGGTGGTGTTCTTCGAAGCGGCAACGAGGCGATGAAGGAAGAAACGACAAAGGTCGTGCACCCACGACATCTGCAAACCGCGCTGCCCCCGCAACACACTGGTTCTCCCGGCCGAAAACTACAGGCCTGCGCAGGCCTGAGCCACGCCGAACCTGCCTATCCGGCACCTCACGCGGCCTGCCCGGTGCACCACGCGACCGGTCCGCACCCCCCGCGGCCTGCCCGACACCCCGCGTGGCTGCCTCAGTGCCCCGCACAGCATGCACGCACCCTACTGGTGCCCCACGTGACCTGCTGGCTCACTGCCTAGCGCCCTTTCGTGCCCCTCATGACATGCCCGGTGCCCCTCATGGCCAGCCTGGTTCCCCACGCGGCCTTCCGGCGCCCCGTACGCCCTGGTTAGTGCCCCACGCGGCCTGTGCGGCGCCCCGTGCAGCCTGCATGGTGCCCCGCGCGGCTTTCCTGCACCCCATGCGCTCTACCGTGGCCTGCCCGGCGCCCTTTCGGGACGAGTTGCCCGAGTCACCTATGCGAAGACCTCAGTGCCGAACCACTCCCGTAGTCCACTGGGCTGGGCCCAGTGGATCGGGCCAAACCTAGCGGACTGACCCACCGAACAAGCCGGGACAGACCCAGCAGGTCTGACAGGGTTGACCTAGACCAGGTCGGCCCAGACTAGGTTGGGCCGAGTCATTCTGACCAAGTTGGGCTAGACCTGGGTCCACTACCTACCTTTACATCCTTTGGCCATATCTTTGGCACAGGATGACCGTTTGACGAACCGTCAGTGGCACTGGTTTTCCTGGAGCATGACAGTCCCTTTCAGTATACCCCACGAGAGCTCTGGGTAATGTTGACATACAGTCAGGTTGGATCGTACACGAATCCAACCGGGCCCCTGGGACTAAAAAGCATATAACTCACAGACCGTGAGTCCCTTTGATGCACCATCTGTTGAAATGATACCCCTATGACGAGGTGGAACTTTGAGATACTTCTACGTTGGACTTCATGACAGTTGGAGTATCGACCTGTAGCTCATGCAGCGGACCCTCCTAGAGATGAGCGAGCGGAGTATAGAGACTGAGTAGTTGGCTGAGACCTGATGACTGCTTGAATGATTCGACTAGGATTGTTTCGACTAGCCCGGTGGGGAGCACCTGGAAGTTAGTGGCAGACCCACAATAGAGGAGTTCCTGGTAATTGGTGGAATACCCATGCTACTCGATAGGAGGAGTAACTCTACAGGCTATTAGGGGGAGCACTTGGTAGTTGGCGGTAGACCCACAATGGGGAGTGCCTCTGTGTGAGCATTGCAGACCCACGGTACTCGACATGAGGATTATCTCAATAGTCCAAGGTTAGTGGGAAGCGCCTGGTTGTGGTGGCAGGCCCACTGTACTCAACAGAGGAGGAGTTCTCCAGTATTCGTGTTTTTGATAATAAAAATCTTGGTTGAGCAGAGTCATTAACTTTTGTGTTTATCTCATGATTGAGATGCTTTACATGGTAACATAGGTATATGTATGGGATTATACTTAAGTGAGGTTATCAATTGATTTCATACTTTGTGGATTATCCTTGTTGTATTTTGTGAGATCTTGAGGGTCTCGGGGTACCTACTGAGTATTGGTATACTCACCCCTGCACGAGATATTCCCTCAACTCATTGTGTTGGTTGCAGACGATGAACATCGCTGACTGAGGATCAAAGTAGCAAGGCTGGATGGTACCCGGAGGTGGACCTTACGACGAGTCTATACAAGGAGGAGACTGATGGGAATGGAGCACCGAGGAGGGTATTTGTACCTACCCTTCAGGTAGTAATCCCCATAGGATGACCCAGTAGCTGCTTTACCTTTTCTTCAGCTGTACCTATTTTTCAGTTGTACATGCACTTTCCTATTGGGATTGTATTTCCGGCCCCTTTTACTTTTCCGAAATCCTTTGTATACAGATTTTCGTAGTATTTGAATTCTATCTCATACTCTATAGTGTATTTTTACTCTTTCTAAAGGCAATGGATTCCCAGTTTTAGGGATTTACACCTTTGGTGCTAGTCGACAGCCCCTGGCCTATAGAAGGTGGGATTAGGGTAGTGACGACACGGGCCCCGGGGGACGGGTTGTGGCAAATTGGTATCAGAGGGAGGTTGGTTCTACAGGAGAACATAGGACTATGATCTTTCTTTTCTGGGAAGCAATAGTGTTAAGAGTACCAAGTCTGGTTTTCAGTTCTGGGAGTCCAATATTGGTGCGGCAGCCAATGTATCCAGACACCAGGACCTTGACTTATGATTTCTAACTCAGTTCACGAAAACACTTATTGCGTGTGTGTTTTCAAAATTATTCTCTAAGTTAGCTAAACCAAGTCATCTCACCAACTATAATCATTTGACCATGTTGCATCTGTTTCTTTCCGGATTCCTCCCCACAGATGACCAGCTAGAGCCCCGAGAGTTGTATACACAGATATCCCACCGAGAGACGAGGCCTTAGTGCAAGGCCCTATTCTAGCAGAGGCACCAGCAGTACCACTACCCGTTGGGCCACCGATGCCACCAGCCCTAGCAGCAGATGATGCACGCCGCTTAAGCGCGTTGCATGAGTTCATGTGCCAATGGCCACCCAGGTTTATAGGAGAGACGGACCCACAAATAGCTGAGGGTTGGATGAAGGATGTGGTGAGAGTCTTTAGACTAGTAGGGACACTAACCGAATTCATGGTGATCCTTAACCCGAGTCTCCTTTAGGAAGTAATAGGTAGATGGGGGAGCCTGATGCTCCAGATTCATGACAAGGCGACACTACTCTGGATATACTTCGAGAGCTTGTTTCGATCAGAGTTTGTCCCAGCTACCCTACGAGAGTTGCAGATACAGGAGCTATTGCATCAACATCTAGGTATCATGACTTTAGCTCAGTAATCAGCGTGGTTCATAGACCTCTCGCACTACTCCACTGATATGGTACGAGACTGATTCTTCAGGGTCCAGACCTTCGATCAGGGACTCAGGCAAGAAATGATGTCTTTTATGATCTCCCTTAGCATCTTGATGTAGGAATGGGTGTTGGAGAGAGCCCTCATAGTGGAGAGCTTCCTTGCCGAGCAGTCTTTAGTAGCGAGATACAACACTAGTCGACATGTAGGAGAGTCTTCTGCAGCTGGCAGTAGATAGATGTCACAGTGGTCTAACATGACCAAACCTATAGGTGGACGACTATATGACTCAGGATCGGTTGTGCGGGGCACCCAGAGTGGAGATAGATCCAGACATTCTAGGATCGAACAATGTTACTAATGCTGCAGGCATAGTCACATGGCTCAGGATTGTCCAACCCGCCATTCAGACGATCAACAGACGGTCGAAGAACCACCCCCGCAGATATAGAGATTCGATCGAGGAATTCCAAAGGGAGTAGGAGGACGTGGAAGAGGAGCTGTTCATGCAGATAGTAGTGGATGACATTTCGAGGTGTTACCACCACCACCACCAGGAGGTCCACCCCGGCCTTAGGGAGAAGGTGGACATGTGAGAGATCAGCTTCAGGTAGCTGAAGCATACAACCATGGTGCTCTGAAGATGATACAAGGTACAATCTATGTCTACTCCACATTATCTGGAGTTATTATAGACACAGATGCCAGTTACTCTTTAATTTCCACTACCCTCGTTCAGAGCTCGGAGATTCCGATGGAGCTGTTGGCTCGATCCTTACAGCTAGAGACTCCTACAGGAGAAGACTCGACGATTACGCATTGGTACCCGTAGTGTGAGCTTACTCTAGAAGGTGATATATTCGGATGGGATTTCCTCGTAGAGGCATCGAGATCTTAAGACGTCATCTTGGGTATGGACTAGTTATCTACAGTCCATGATCATATCGACTGTATTAGGCACAAAGTGCGGTGTGTTCGCCCGGATGGGACCGGGTTCACCTTCACTGGCGAGAAGGTAGCCTTTGCAGCTTAGGACAGACTTTCTCGAAGGACGGTGTAGCTGATCACTCATCAGTTGGCCTGCCTTACCCTCAGTGCAGTAGATATGGAGAGTCAGAGCAATCTTTTAGTGGTGGACCATTATGCGGTTGTTTTCCCTGATGATGTCCCGGGTCTACTTCCTCGTAGAGAGGTGTACTTCTACATTTACCTGTACCTTGGGTCATCACCGATATCTACACCGGCGTATCAGATGGCTCTCGTGGAGCTTTGTGAGCTGCGAGTACAACTGGAGGACTTTCAGGGGAAGGGATTAATTTGGCCCAGTGTTTCTCATTGGAAAGCCCCGATTCTGTTCGCCAAGAGGGCGTATGGGAGCTTGAGGCTTTGTGTTGACTACTGTCGCCTAAACAAGGTGACCATAAAGAACAGGTACCCACTCCCACGGATTGATGTCCTCTTTGATCATCTGAATGGAGCATGATGGTTCTCGAAGATAGACCTCAAGTCAGGCTATAACCAGATTAGAGTTCGAGATGAGGATGTGCAGAAGACGACCTTCAGGTGTCTGTATAGCCATTACGAGTTCTTGGTTATGCCATTCAGCATAACCAACACTCCAGCAGTGTTCATGGGACTCATGAACAGGATATTCCATCCATACCTCGATTGCTTTGTCGTATTATTTATTGATGACATTCTGATCTACTTGACTACTGAGGTGGATCATGCCTACCATTTGCGAGTAGTACTGGACACACTCCGAGAGCACCAACATTACGGTTAGCTCTCGATGTGCCAGTTCTGGATCTGAGAGGTTTACTATCTGGGTCATGTCATCTCAGAGGTAGGAGTTGAAGTGGATCCAGCGAAGATTGTGGCAATACTTACATGGGAGCCACCCAGGAGTGTGACAGAGGTACAATGTTTCTTGGGATTGGCTGGTTACTATCAGAGGTTCGTTCCATAATTCTCAAGAGTCGCATCACCATTATCTTCCATGATAAAGAAGGGGAACCCTTCGTGTGGTTAGAGATATTCAATTAGAGCTTTCAAGAGCTGAGGCAGAGGTAGACTAGTGCCCCCATCTTGAGGCTTCCAGAGGAGGGTGTAGGGTACATAGTCTACTACGGTGCATCAGGGACCAGACTCGGGTGTGTCCTGATGCTGTAGCGAGCAGAGATTGCATATGGTTCTCGGTAGCTGAGACAACATGAGAAAAACTACACTACCCATGACCTAGAGTTTGCAGCCATGGTCTTCGCCTTGAAGTTGTGGTGACACTATCTGATGGGAGAACATTTTTCAGTGTACTCTGATCACAAGATTCTCAGGTATATATTCTCTCAGAATGACCTAAACCTGAGACAATGGCGATGGCTTTAGTTCCTCTAAGACTATGACTTCGAGATAGTCTATACTCATAGGAAGGGGAATGTTGTGGTAGATGCACTCAGTAGGATAACTGGTATAAAGCTTCTAGGTGAGGTGATAGAGTAGCTGGCTACATTACATATATCCTTTGGGGTAGAGATGGTGCAACTTTCCTATAGTCTCTTACAGTCACTCCCCCACTTTTTCTGCGAGTTAGGGAGGCGTAGTGTGGAGATGCTGACTGCGAGACACGAAGAGCACATATATCCATAGGACAGGCAGCTGATGGATTTTCTGAAGGTGGGGAGCATGTCATCCTCTTTCGAGGATTTACTATTGTGATAGTATCACTTCAGGAGGATGTGTTTAAGGAGTTCCACAAATCCACTCTAGCGGTACATCCTGGTGTGGAAGAGATGTATCAGGACCTCAGACGATAGCACTGGTGGCCGTGTATGAAGAAGGTGGTAGCAATGTTTGTCTCTAGATGCCTCACTTGTTAGCTAGTGAAGGTGGAGCACCAGGTACCAGCAGGCTCAGTCTAGATTTTAGAGGTCCCAGAGTGGAAGTGGGATAAGATATCCATGGACTTAGTGATTGGTCTTCCACGTACATCCAGGGGTCACGACTCGATTTGGGTGATCTTTGACTGACTCACCAAGTCAGCCCACTTCCTACCGATCAGAGATCAGGGCTCAGTAGAGAGATTGAGATGCCTCTATGTGCAGGATATTTTGTGGCTACATGGAGTACCTTCTACGATTATCTCCGATCGTGATGCACAGTTTACTTCCCATCTATGGAAGGGCTTGGAGGAGGATTTCAGGACGCAGCTACGTCTGAGCACTATCTTCCATCCTCAGATGGATGGTTAGGATGAGAGGACCATTCAGATCCATGAGAACATGATCTGTGCTTGTGTCCTTGACTTCAGTCACAGTTGGGAGGATCATTTACCATTGACGGAGTTTGCATACAAAAACAACTATCACTCCACCATTGGGATGGCACATTTCTAGGCATTATACAGGAGACCCTGCAGATCACCCTTGTGCTGGAGACCCTGGGGAGTCAACACTGGTTGGACCAGAGATGTTACGAGCTACCACAGAGAAGGTTCAGATAATCTAGGAGAAGGTGAAGACTTTAAAAAGCAGGCAGAAGTCTTATGCGGACATGAGACGGAGACATCTGGAGTTCGAGGATGGCGACCACATATTTCTTCGAGTCTCACCCCAATTAGGTTTACAGGGATTTTGATGAGGAAGAAAGTTATCTTCATGATTCATCAGACCTTTCCAGGTCCTCAGCAGGGTAGGCAAGGTGGCTTACCGCTTTTCTCTTCCAGCTCAGTCGCACTAGGTGCACGACGTCTTCCACGTATCCCAGCTGAGGAGATACGTGCATGAACCTTCTCACATCATCGACCATGGAGAGATGGAATCGAAGATGGGGCGAATATCATGGATGTTCCAGTCGAGATTGGGTATGGATAGGAGTAGGTTCTACGTGGATGGTCGATACCTCTGGTGCGCGTATTCTAGAAGCATGAAAACCTCCAGGAGAACACATGGGAGCGGGAGGCTGAGATGCGGGTTCAGTATCCCCCATTTGTCCCCTTAGTTCGAGTTGTAGATTATGGGGAAGTAAAGCCTTGAGGTGGGGAGAATTTAAAGACACATAAATTCCATTTAAATGTTTTTCATAAATACATGGAAATTTTACGAGTCCGTAAAAACTGACAGCTCATGATTCCGAGGCCCGGTGTTCCCGGAATCAATTTCGGATTTTTTGTTTGGGTGTGTTCAGTAAACGTATGACCGGGATTTTATAAATTTTGAACAGGTGCTCGAAACTGAAATCTGAGGGCAATGTTGAACTCACTTTGCCGGTATTCGCTTAATAGGACTTTCACTTCGATGACATTGAGTCGAGAATAAAAGTTAGTTTTTGGGTTTTCTTAAAAAAAAATAACCTAAAGTGCCCTACAATTTATTTTAGTTGAGTCTCTGTAATGCCCCGACCCTAGTTACCCAGAGTTGGTGCATTATTACAAAACATTGGGATGATCACAAGGAAATAATGTCTCGAAAGACCCATCAGTTTAGTATTATTGGAAACAAGATTCATATATAAGTTCAACTTAACAACTTGTAGGGAAATACAACACAAATATATTTCATTAAAAACATCCAATCATCCTAGATTATGCCTGCAGGTCACTCATAACTGACTTCTTCATATCCTGGTAAAATGAAACATAATAAAGGCATGAGATCAAACGCTCAGTAAGGGTAAGTAATACAGCCGAAAATGACATTAATATTAAGCATGGTAAATAATTGAAACCACATGCCTTTACCGATAATAAACATGAATAATTTTATGGAAAGAATATGAGATGTGTAAATAATGCCATAATAAAACATAAGAATGGGTATTCTTCTAGTCGAATGACCATATGAACCATCAATATTATTTCCATAATGAGGGAAGGTATAATGGCAGACATTCTGAAACATTTTGTAAAGGCCTAAGCCAAGACGTCTAAAAATGATTAAGGGCTTGGACAAAACCATAAATCAAATTGGGAAAGGGATTTAGACAATTACATGTATTATTGTCCAATGAGACCTAACGATCCATTGAGGAGCTATATCAGGCTCCACCCATCACTTACTAAGTCCAATACATTCCCCAAATGAAAAGGTTTAAACATATCATAAACATTCGTATTAAAACTAGCATACGAAATGTCAATACTTTAACCATAAATCAGGAATGCTCTAAAAATAGCACATCCATAGTCAAACATATCACAAAACCTTCAATACAACATGAATGTTTTTTATCATAACAAATCACGTCCATATAATCCTAAAATCCATCAAAGGATGTTGACATAGATGAAATCAAACCCCTTTTTAGAGAAATATCTCTTTCTATTTTGAAAATCATTTAAGAGTCACATAATTATAAAATAAAACATTTACATTGAAAATATTCCTATAAGATGGTAAGGGAAGCTTCGACGAGTATATAATGGTAGAAAATAGCCACTCCCACCGTATAAGTTAAAAAATGACATTCTTACGTTAATTTTGTCGAAAATGATAAAAAGGACTTTGTTTGGAAAGAGACAGAAATATTCCTTTATAAACATCTTATAAAAAGTCAAAAGGGTATAAATTACTTTAACCCATAGTCTATAAAATTTTAACAATGATTTGAAATAAATTTTCAAGAAACATGGATGTGGATGATAAAGAGGTCCCAGCAGATAATTACGTATAAACAACCTCGGATAATGAAGATATTGTGAAATAAACCCCTACCTTGTAATTTTCCTTGGTTGAGGGTAGGTTAAACTCATGTATAATGGTGAAATAATTTTTACTAAATTATACAAGAGTCATATACATTAATATGATATCATATATGATCTTTTAACATTGATTTGTTAATAATATCTTAGTATATCATCATTTCGGGTGTTAACGGATTCGTTTTTCTTTATATTTTTTATTCTATGAGCCATGGTTGTTATGGATGGGATGTATATTATTCATATCCAGAATGATATCATGTCTCTAAAAATTATTTTTAATCATCAAATAAAATTTAGTCTTGAATGGATACGATGGGTAAAGAATCTCATCGCGTTCGTGGAGACAGTAATCCGTACGTACGCACGAGCGACAATATCATTCTTTTGATATTAAAATAATATATAATTGTATGGTATATCTTATATAAATAATCATTATCTTTTTATTTTTATTATTTACATGAATTACACATCATTATTATACCCATCCAAATAATAATGTATTGAATAACAATTACACCATGACGTTGAGACGGTAGGCCGTACGTACACATGTATGGTGACATGTCATTAAAATGATGGATCGAATACTGAATATGGTTGTACGATAATTATAATAAAATGACAGTATATAGAAGATATTGGATTTAATATTTAATAATGGAAATAACAACGAAATAAGAAGTTCAAGAAGAAAGGAACTTGAAAGAGGGTGGTGAAAACATTACCTCTTCTTTGGGTTCTTCCTTTTGATTTGATCAAAAGGGATCCTTAGGTTGGCTTTCTGACTAAAGGAAGGCCTATAGGATTAAGGGAGGATAGTTTAGAGGGTATTTGGGTAGAGTTTGGCTGAACCAAAAGGCTTTTAAGGTATGAAGAATTGGTTATAAGTGGTGTCCTTTTATAAGGGGGAGGAGGGGCTCTTTAAGAAAAGCTTAAAATATTAATTTATAATAATTTAATATTCAGTTTATAATAGCTCAAAAGTGAATTATTAAAAGTATAAGGTGGGGATGGGTCTAAATAATTTCATCCAATAAATGTTAGACAGGTTTGGGTCACTATAATAACCTTATCATTCATATTTAAATCTTAGTTAAATAGTTTGACATTTACCAGGTCCCTTTGTATTTTTAAATTATATGGTTAATAAAATTACTATATACTTCCAAGAGACCCCCAAGTGGTCCATTAATGACAAAAATATTATTATATAAGTCCTTTGTCCTATCCTTAGATTTCTAGGAATAGAATATAAATTAATAATATAATATTTGTTTTAAAAACTCTTTTATGTCAATTTTGAAACTATTTAATAATTGATTTTTGTTAAAGTCTTAAAAACATTATCAATTATAAAAAAAATAATTCAAGAAATAATAAAATGTCATATCAATAAATAAAATTAGTGTATGGCATCAAAACTATCAAATTATATTTATTTTAACATTTATAAAACTAATTATTTTATTCTTTCATAATAAGGAAAATACTGCATCATTATTGTGTCATAAATATATTTAGTTAATAAAGGTCTAAAAACTATAAATAAAATAAAATTATGTAGGAAATCGTTTTATCTCTCTAATTAATTTTTATAGTTGAAAATATAACATATATAACCTTATGTAAATTTTTTTTTACTAAAAGATATATGCTTAAGTCATTTTTGTATTTACATTAACTTAATAAATATAAAGTGTCATTATCACTTACAAGTGGATCCATGGTGTCAAAAAATCGCCCCAAAGATGCCCATGGTTGGACATGTATCAACCAATAGGGTTAGGACACGTTTTAGGATAATTAATTATTATTATAATATTATTTCTTTACCCTTATTTACTGGATTTACCCTTTAACCATGGTAAATAAAATATTTACCGAAGTAATTATTCAAAATGTCTAATTTTTTTTACCTATTTACACAATTTAGACCTCCTTATTCTAAATATGGAATAATTTTTTCTAAATTCAAAACACCTATGTGGTATAAATTAATTTAAATTTAATTCCAGCTGTCAAAATAAAAACCGTGTTTTTAAAAAATAATAACTATCAAATGATTGACACTTGTTTATGTCCGGTTTAAATGTGAAATTATGTTCAATGACCAACATTGTATTAAATGGTAAAACTGTATTCTAAATATACTTTAAAACCACTCAAATTCATAATTTTTCACTATTAATTATTTCAATTAAAAAAGTTGATTTTAATTAAAATTTAGTGATTTTCACAATTCATAAAAAATTGAATGTTTTCAGAAAAATACCAAAAATTTACCCTACGCTAATTTTGATATTATGAATCCAAAAATGAAGTCCATTTTGAAAGATAAAATGTATAAAATTTCAAAAATTGGGTATTACTATTCATAACGTCTAGTTTGATTGGTTGTGGTGTTTTTTAGAACTCGAAGTTGCGTACAACACACACTACTATATTATTCAATGAGAAGCGTAACGTGGAAGATTGTGGTGTTATATTCTCCCCTCCTTCAATTAATTTTTTCCTCGAAATTTTTAGAATATTATTGCATAAAAATACTCGGGTGGTTCTTCATTATAAGTTCCTCCGGTTCCCACGTTGCCTCTTCCATCTTATTGTTTCTCCATAGAACTTTTTCCAGATGAGTCATCTGGTTTCTGAGCACTTGTTCTCTTGTATCAAGAATTCTGAAGGGCTCCTCACAATAAGAGATATTGAGTTCCAGTTCTAATTCCACGAAAGTGAGTACATACGTTGGGTCAGGCATGTATTTTCTCAACAGTGATACGTGGAACACATCATGAACATTGGAGAGACTTGGAAGTATTGCAAAATGGTAAGCTACAACCCCAATTCATTATATAATTTCACAAGGTACTATGTAACTGGGGATCAATTTACCTTTTTTATCGAAACATACAACTCCCTTCCATGGAGATACCTTCAAGAAAACATGATCTCCTAACTGAAACTCCAAATCCTTCCTTCGGTTATCAGCATAGCTCTTCTGCCTACTTCGAGCATCTTTGATGTGGTTCTGGATTACCTTCAGCTTTTCTATCATTTCTTCAACAAGTTCTGGGCCTAAAAGTTTTCTTTCACCAACTTCACCCTAACAGGTTGGTGTGCGACCTATCTTTCCATATAACTCTTCATATGGTTCCATCTGAATACTTGAAGGGAAGATATTGTTATAGGAAAATTCAGCTAGAGGTAAATATTGATCCCAAAAACCCAGAATGTCAAGTGAGAATGATCTCAACATGTCTTCTTTGGTTTGAATAGTCCATTCTAATTGTCCATATTTTTGATGGTGTAGGTAGTGCTCAATCAAAGTTCAGTATCCAAGGCCTTCTGAAGACTCTTCTAGAATCTTGAAGTAAAACGGGGATCACGATCAGAAAAAATCAATAGGGGTACTCCATGAAGCCTCACAACTTCATTAATATATAGTCTTGATAGACATTCAAGTGGTAGATCTTATCTTATAGCAAGAAAATGTGTTGAATTGGTAAGACGATCAACAATGAACCATATTTCGTCGTTCTTTCTAGGAGTCTTTGGTAGTCCCATGATAAATTCCATCGTAATATTATCCTATTTCCACTCAGGTGTGGGAAGAGGTTTCATTACTCCTCTAGGATTTTGCCTTCTAGCTTTCACTTGTTGGAAAACCATACATCTTGACACAAAACCAGCAATATCCCTCTTGATGTTGTCCCACCAAAAATGTTCCTTCAAATATCTATACATTTTGGTGCTCCCAGGGTGTATAGAGAAATTTGAACTCTAAGAATCATCCAACAACTCTCTATTTAGATCTGGTATATTGGGAACACAATGTCTCTTCCCAAAATTCAAAATTCCATCTTCATACACAATGTCACTCAATCTCTCATCATTCACAGCTTTAAAATTCTTTTGAAACACTTCTTCACCGGTTTGAGAACTCTTTATCCTTTCTAGTAAAGATGGTTTGGAAACCATTTGAAAAACTATTGAGGTTTCACCTTCCATGGTGATTCCCATATCCATCTTTACTAGATCCATGTATATAGGATCCTTTTCAGCTCTCATCTTGTTCAAAACATCATGATCCTTTCTGCTCAATTCATATGCCACAATATTTTCCTTCCCTATGTGGTAGTGTATCATAGAATCATAATCCTTGAGTAGTTCAAGCCATCTCATTTGCCTCATGTTGAGTTCTTTCTGTGAGAAAATATACTTCAAACTCTTGTGATCAGTATAAATCTCACATTTTTCACCATAGAGATAGTGTCTCTAAATATTCAATGTAAAGATTATAGCATCTAACTCAAGATCCTGTGTATGATCATTTTGCTCATGAATTTTCAGCTGTCGTGATGCATAGGAAATAACTCTATCATCCAACATAAGGACACAACCAAGTCCTTTGTTCGATGCATCACTATAAATAACAGACCAGTCATTTCCCGATGGTAGAGTCAAAATAGGAGCATTGACTAATCTTCTCTTTAGTTCTTCAAAAATATTCATCACACTCCTTTTTTCAAACAAATTTAACCCCTATACATGTGAAATTCGTTAATGGGTTATCCAATCGGGCAAAGTTCTGGACGAAACACAGATAATAACCTTCTAATCCAATAAAACTGCGTACCTCGGTTATACTCGTTGGTGCTAGACATTATTGGATTGATATTTTCTTAAAAGGATCAACAGATATTCCATCCTTAGAGAAAATATGACCAAGAAAAGAAATCTTCTGAAGCTAGAATTCACAGTTGCTAAACTTCCCATATAATTCATGTCTTCTAAGAGTCTTCCGGAAACTCCGCAAGTGATTTTCAGGATCCTGGTAGATTTTGGAGCATTCCAAGATATAATCAATAAATAACACCAAAAAATCATCGAGATATTCCTTGAAAACTCTATTCATTAGATCCTTGAATACAGAGGGTGCATTAGTCAATCCAAAAGGCATTATTGTAAACTCGTAATGCCCTTACCTAGTTCAAAATGATATCTTCAGAATGTATTCCTTCTTCACACACAACTGAGGGTATCCAGATCAAAGGTAAATCTTTGAAAATTAATGATCTCCATGCAGTTGATCAAATAAATCATCAATGCGAGGTAGGGGATACTTGTTCTCTATTTTTATAGCATTGATTTTACTGTAGTCGATACATAACCTCATAGATCCATATTTCTACTTAACAAAAAGGATAGAGGCTCCCAATGGAGAAACACTAGGGTGAATAAATCCTATATTACTCAATTCCTCAAGTTGTTTCTTTAGTTCATCTAATTCCACAGTGTCCCTTCTATAAGGTGTCTTTGATATAGGTTGTGAACCAGGAATTAAATCAATGGAAAACTCAATTTATCGTTCTGGAGGATGTCCCAGTAAATCTTCCGGAAACACATCAACATATTCTTTCAATATATTTACATCCTCTATTTGAACATTCCTTTCCTCACCCACAATTATTTCATTCTCTTCCTCCCTGATAATTGAATTTAGTTGAGCTACTGGGGGTGGATCTATATAAGAATCAGGCGGTGAAGATTATTCTCTAAAAATAAGGTGTTCTTTATCATCATTATCAAAAATTGTAACCTTCTTCTTCTTACAATAAATTTTCACATCATGGTACGAAAGCCAATCCATATGGAGAATTATATCAAATTCAGTCATGGGTTTGACGATGAGATCAGCAGATAAAGAACATTTATATGCCCTAATGGGAACAGATCCACAAAACATTGTAGCAATAATACTTCCCTTATGAGTTTTAACTGACAACAAACTTGTTAAATAAAATTGGGAATATCTAATTTTCTTAGAAAAATGGGAAGATATGAAACAATGGGATGATCTAGAATCAAATAAATAATTTTCTAAACATTAGGAAACCATTAAATTACCTGCGACCACGTCTTTTGGGGATTCTACCTCAGCAGTAGTGATTGAATAAGCTTGGCCTTGATCCCTTGGCCATTTCTGAGGTAAGATTCCATGACACTTAGGACATTCATTTGCATAATGTCCCATCTCCCTGCAATTGTATCATTTAAAATTAGTTATGTCTTTCTTTCTTTTACAAGCACCATCTAGATGGCCTTTCTGTTCACACTTGTAGCATACTTCTTTTCCTTTTAGACAGGCACCAGGTTTCTTCCTTCCCAAATTATCACAAGGTGGAAATTCAATTCTTCCCTTATTCCTTATTTCCTTATTTCATTTCCCATAGTGCTCAGCAGATCTCTTCTTCTCTTGCTTTGATTTAAAGTCATAAGACTTAGAGAATTATTTTTCTGTCTTGATAGCACATGGGACAATATCTTCATTTGATGAGAAGGATTGTGAGACCAATAGTGGATGGAGAAACGGTTTTAACCCATCAAAAAAATGATCAATCCTACTTATTTGGTTATGTATATAATCTACTGCATACCTTGATATCCTTGAAAAGTTATCCCCATACTTTGCGACATTCTCTTCCTCCTTTTGTCTCAAACTCAGAAATTGCCTTTCCATACCTGCTCAATGGTCAGGAGGAAAGTATTTTTCTAAAAACAGATCATTGAACTCCCTCCATTCCATATTGGAAACTTCATCATCTTCCATCGTTTTTGGAATCAATGACCACCATTGATTATCATCTCCAGTGAGGCGGTAAACTGACATGATAACATTGACCCTTTCCCTACTCCCTAAGGCATGTAATATTTTCTCCAAAGAATTTATCTATTCCTCAGCTACTAAGGGATTTTTACTCCCATTGAATGTTTTTTGTTGTTACCTCATGAAGCGATATAACATTGATCCTCCACACTGTGGATCATGGTGCTCCATACGGGCACGGTTATTATTCATAACCTGAGTGAGTAGTCCAAATATGGTGATTAACTGATTAGCACCAGTTGCATCACTAGCTCCACTATAATTATCTTGAGAAGGAGGTAAATCCCTACATGGAGTGCGTTCATTGATACAGTTTCCATTTTTTCTAGTAGGAAAAATTTCTAAACAATGTCAAACACTAGATTAGTTTATGAATCACAATACATAAATCCAAACTTGTAAAACACTTAACATAAATTGAACAGTTTATGGATATAATCTATAATCATAAAAATGTTTTCATTGAGGATGTATATACTCCTAAACCATTCATAATGGATTTTAAATAAAATTATAATTATCCTAAGGATATCCGCCGGGAGTGTCGTAACCAAGAGTGCAGCAAGGCCTGTTGTCGTGCACCAGTTCCCGTTCGAGTCTAGCTCAAAGCAGTGTTTTCAGGTTTTACCCCTAGGTACATCTATCCCAGAGCTGACTCTACCTACTCCTATCCAACTAGAGATGTATTGCTCGGAAAACTTGCAAAATTTATACAATATGAAAATTCTTGGATGTTCTTCTATACTTATCCTCAAAGTCCATCTTAGGTCTAGGTGCTCGAATCAGATTTTATCTGAATTTAGTTTCCAAGGTTTGTACTAAACATCCTCTAATTCCAATTTTAACTCCCCAACCCCAGTTACCCAGAGTCGGTGCATTATTACAAAACATTGGCATGATCACAAGTAAATCATGCCTTGATAGACTGATCTGTTTAGTATTATTGGAATCAAGATTCATACATAAGTTCAACATTACAACTTGAAGAGAAATTCAACACACATATATTTCATTAGAAACATCCAAGCCTCCTAGATTATGCCTGTAGGTCACTCATAAATAACTTCTTCATATCCTGGGAAAATGAAACATAAGAATGGGTGATCTCAAATGCTTAGTAAGGGTAAGTAATACAACAGAAAATGACATAAATATTAAGCATGGTAAATAATTGAAACCACATTCCTTTACCAATAATAAATATGAATACTTTTATGGAAGGAATATGAGCTGAGTAATAATGCCATAATAAAATATAATCATGGGTATTCTACTAGTCAAATGACCACATGAACCATCAATATTATTTCCATAATGAAGGAATGTACAATACCGGACATTTTGAAACATTTTGTCAAGGCCTAGACCAAGACGTCTAAAAATGATTAAGGCCTCAGCCAAAACCATAAATCAAATTGGGAAAGGGCCTCAGAAAATTCCAGGTCAAGTTTTCTCATGAGACTTACCGATGCATTGAGGAGATATAGTGGGCTCCACCCATCACATACTAAGTCTAACACATTCGTCATATGATTAAGGTTTAAACATATCATAAACATTCGTATTAAAACTAGCATACGAAATGTAAATATTTTAACCATAAATCATGAATGGTATAAAAAGAGCACATCCACAGTCAAACATATCACAAAACCTTCAATACAATATTGATTTTTGTATCATAATAAATCAACTCCATATAAACTTAAAATCTATCAAATGATGTAGATATAGATGAAATCAAAACCCTTTTCAGAGAAATATCTCTTTCGATTTTGAAAATCATTTAAGAGTCACATAAATATAAAATAAAACATTTAATTTGAAAATATTCTTATAATATTGTAAGGGAATCTTCGATGAGCTTATAATGGTAGAAAATAGCCGCACCAGCCGTGTAAGTTAAAAAAAGACATTCTTACCTTAATTTTGTCGAAAAGGTTAAAATGGACCTTGTTTTGAAAGCGACGGAAAGATTCCATTATAAACATATTATATAAATTCAAAAAGGGTATAAAGGAATTTATCCCATAGTCTATAAAATATTAATAATTATTTGAAATACATTTTTAAGAAACAAGGATGTGGATGACAAAGAGGTCCCAATAGATAATTACGTATAAACAACCTCAGATAATGAAGAGATTGTGAAATAAACCATTACCTAGTACTTTTCCTTGGTTGAGGGTAGGTTAACCGCATGTATAATGGTGAAATAATTGTTACTAAATTAATCAAGAATCATATACATTAATATGATATCATATATGATCTTTTAACATTGATTTGTTAATAATATCTTAATATTATCATCGTTTTGGGTGTTAACAGATTCGATTTTATTTATATTTTTTGTTATGTGAGACATATTTTTTATGGATGGGATATATATTATTCATATCTAGAATGATATCATGCATCGAAAAATTATTTTTAATCAACAAATAAAATTTAGTCTTGAATGGATACGATGGGGAATGAATCTCATCGCATTCGTGGAGACGGTAATCCGTACGTACGCACGAGTGACAATATCATTCTTTTGATACTAAAATAATATATAATTGTATGTTATATCATATATAATAAATTATTATCATGTTATGTTTATTAATTACATTAATTAAACATCATTATTATACCAATCCTATGTATTGAATAACAATTACAGCACGACGTGGAGACTGTAGTCCGTACATACGCACGTATGGTGACATGTCATTCAATGGATGGATAGAATAATGAATATGGTTGTAACATATTTTTAATATCATAAATTTATATAGAATATACTGGAGTTATTATTTTTGAATGTAAATAACAAATAAAGAATAAGTTGAAGAAGAAAGGAACTTGAAAGAGGGTGGTGAAAACATTACCTCTTCTTCGGGTTCTTCCTTTTGATTTGATCAAAAGGGCTCTATAGGATGGATTTATGACTAATGTATGGACTCTAGGATTAAAGGAAAATAGTTGAGAGGGTATTTGTGAAGAGTTTGGCCAATCAAAATGGCTTTGAATGTCTGAATAATTGGTTAGAAGTGGTGTCCTTTTATAAGGGGGAGGAGGGGCTCTTTATGAAGAACATAACGTATTAATTTATAATAAATTAATATTTGGTTTATAATGGCTCCAATGTGGATTATTAAAAGTATAAAGTAGGTATGGGTCGAAATAATTTCATCCAATAGATTTTAGAGAGGTTTGGGTCACTATATTAACCTTATCATTTATATTTAACTCTTATTTAAATAGTTTGACATTTACAATGTCACTTTATATTTTTATATTATATGGTTAATAATATTACTATATACTTCAAAGAGACCCCTAAGTGGTCCATTAATGATACATATATCATTATATATGTCATTTGGCTGAACCATAGATTTTTATCAATAGAATATCAATTAATAATATAATATTTGTTTTAAACACTCTTTAATTTCAATTTTGAAACTATTTAATAATTGATTTTTCTTAAACTCTTATCAAAATTATTAATTAGAAAAAAACCCATTTAAACAATCCTAACATGTCATATTAATCAATAATATTTGGTTATAGCATCAAAACTTTGAAATTATATTTATTTTAACATTTATAATACTAATTATTTGATTCTTTCATTAATAAGGAAAATACTGCTTCATTATTATGTCATAAATATATTTAATTATTCAATGTCTAAAAATTATAAATAAAATACCATTATGTAGTAAATATTTTTATATTTCTAATGAATATTTATAGTCAAAAATATAACATATATAACCCTATGTAAAATTTTGGTTTCTAAAAGATATATGCTTATGTCATTTTTGTATTTACTTTAACTTAATTAATATAAAGTGTCATTATCACCAACAAGTGGATCCATGGGGTCGGAAAATCGACCCAAATATTCCTATGGTTGGAAGGTATCAACCAATAGGGTTTGGACACGTTTGAGGGTAATTTATTATTATTATAAATTATTTCTTTTCCATTATTTACCGGATTTACCCACCATGGTTAGAAAAATATTTACCGAAATAATTTTTCAAAATGTCTAAAAATAAAATTTACCTATTTACACAATTTGGACCTCCGGATTATAAATATGGAATCTATTTTTCTAAATTCAAAACACAGAAGTTGTAGAAATTAATTTAAAATTAATTCCCGCTGTCAAAACAAAAAGCGTGTTTTTAAGAAATAATAACTATCAAAAGATTGACACTTTTTTATGTCCGGTTTAAATGTGAAATTACTTCAAATGACCAAAAATGTTTTAAATGGTAAAACTATATTCTAAATATTCTTTAAAATCACACAAATTCATAATTTATCACTATTAATTATTTCAATTAAAAAAGTTATTTTTAATTAAAATTTAGTGATTTACATTATTCATCAAAAATTGAATGTTTTTAGAAAAATACCAAAAATTCACCCTAAGATAATTTCTATATTATGAATCCAAAAATGACGTCAATTTTGAAGGATAAATGTATAAAATTTCAAAAATTGGGTATTACTATTCATAACAGCTAGTTTGATTGGTTGTGGTGTGTGTTAGAACTCAATGTTGTGTACAACACACGCTACTGTATTATTCAAAAAGAAGCATACTGTGGAAGCTTGGGGTGTTACAGTCGTTGTTTGATGTGTGGTGGTTAAAACCTCCTCATGGAGGTTGGTAGTGGGACCACCTCACCTCATCCTCCCATGAGAGGTTATGGTGGTGGGGCCCACCCGAACCCAACCTCCAATGAGAGTATTAATGTGGTGGGCACCCCATGGGGATTAACCCCTATTAATGAGAGGAGAGGAAATCCTCTCAACTATCCCCCATTAATGAGGGAGAGACTCTTGATTCTTCAACTCCCCATTAAATGGGGAGAAACTCCTTAACCACCCCCACCTTAATGAAACCAACTCCCCTAACATTTAATTTGTGCCAATCTCCCCTAATTAATTTGTGCCAACTCTCATGAATTAATTATGGGGAGACTCTTAAATTAATTTTCCAATTTGAATTGTTGTGAAAAAAATAATAGACAAACTCTTCTTCTATTATTTTCATTTGGAATTTTGATAGAATTTGGGAAGGATGATTAGTAGGAGAAGAGAGAATCCTCCCAACGAAGAACGAAGAATGCGTTATTCCGACGAAGAACGCCGACGATGATCCTTCTTCGAGTTCTTACCCAGTCTCCTATCGATGTGGAGCCACTTCCACAAACATTGTGTGAACTCGGATGTGGAAGTGTGCGGCGGTCACGATGAACGATGACTACGTCTTCTGCCCGTGACTTCACCATCGACGCCTGACAATCCAGGTAGGGGGTTATTGCAGGTTGATGATTTTGTTTTCTTCTTCTCATCATCGAATGAAATAAATCTATGCATAGTGAAGTAATAAATCGTTGTTCATCTTCTTTCCTTGATGAACCAATTGATAGCACCTTAAACACGGAGGATGTGGGGAAACCTATCATGGACCATAATCCTCTGTCGATTCTTATTCCATGTGGTGTTATTCGAAGTGGAAACGAGGCGACGAAGGCAGAAACGACAAAGTTCGTGCTACCCGCGGCCTCTACGAACCGCGCTGCCCCTACGGCGCACCAGTGCTCCTGGCCGAACCCCGCTGGCCCGCGCCGGCCTAAGCAGCGCCGAACCAGCCTGCCCGGCGCCCCACAAAGCCTGCCCGGCGCCCCGCCCCACCTGCCCATGCCTTGCCTACACCCCGTGACCCCTACCCAATGCTCTGCTAGTTGCCCTGTTGTGCCCTACCGGTGCCCCCACGCGGCCTTCCCACACCCCACAGGGTCTGCATGCAGCCTGTCGCCGCCCCACACGGCCTACCCAGCACCCCGCACGCTATGTGGCAGCCTGCCCAGTGCCCTTCCGGCCAACCCACAACCCGTGTGTCCTGCCCGCAGCCTGCCCACGCCCCGCTAGCCTACCCGCAGCTTGCCGGGTGCCCTTCAGGTCTGAGTTGCCCGAGCCACCTACGCGGAAACCTCTGGGCCGAACCGCTCCTGTAGTCAACTGGGCCGGCCCCAGCGGACTGGGCCGAACCTAGCGGGCGGACCAGGTCGACCAAGACCAGGTCGGCCTAGACTGGGTTGGGACGAGTCGGTCCGAACGAGTCGGACCGGACCGAGGACCACTACTAGCCTTTACATCCCTTGGCCATTTCATTGGCACCAGACGACCGTTTGATGAACCATTATTGACCCTGGTTTTCCTGGAGCACGATGAATCCTTTGATTATAGCCCAATGGAGTTCAGGGTAATTTTGAGATACAATCAGAATGGATCGTACAAGAATCCAACCGGGCCCCTAGGACTAAAAAGCTTATAACTCATAGACCGGATGTCCATTTGGCGCGTCATCTATTGCGTTGAGACCCTTATGACGAGGCAGACCTTTGAGATAATTCTACATAGGACATCGTGATAGTTGGAGTATCGACATGTAGATCGTGGAGAGGACCCTCCCAGAGATGAGTGAGTGGAGTACGAAGACCTAGTAACTGGATACTCAACAGGAGGAGTACCTCTACAGGCTATTAGGGGTAGGGCCTAGAAGTTGGCGGTAGACCCACAGTGCGGAGCGCCTCTGTGTGAGTGCGGAAGACCCCCAGTACTCGACATGAGGAGTACCTCAGCAGTCCAAGGTTAGTGGGTTGCGCCTATTTGTGGCAGCAGACCCACTGTACTTGATAGAGGAGGAGTTCTCCAGCAGCCGTGGTTTCGATAATAAGAATCAGGGTTGATCTGAGTCAGTAACTTTTGTGTTTACCTCATGATCAAGATGGATTACTTGGTAACTTAGGAATATGTATGGGAATATATCTAAGTGAGGTTATCTGTTGATTTCATACATTTTGGTTTATCATTGTGGGATTTTCTGAGACCTTGAGGGTCTTGTGGTCCCTACTGAGTATCGTTATACTCACCACTGCAAGGGCTATACCCGCACCTCGATGAGTTGGTTGTAGACGACGAACATCACTGACTGAGGATCAGAGTAACAAGACTGGAAGGTACTCGAAGGTGGATCATACGATGAGTCGGTACACGGAGAATACTGACGGGCGTGGAGCGCTGAGGAGGCTATCTGTACCTACCCTTCAGGCAGGAATCCCCGGAGAATTACCTAGTAGCCTCTTTCCCTTTTCTTCCGGTGTACTTTTTTCAGTTGTACTTGTACTTTCATATTGGGCTTGTATTTCCATCCCCTTTTACTTTTCATCACTGTTTTGTATACATATTTTCTTAGTATTTTACATCCATATCACACTCTTTTGTGTGTGTTTACTCTTTAGAAATGCAATGCCTTCCCAGTTTTAGGGATTTAGCCACTGGTTCTAGTTTCCAGCCCCTGGCCTATGGAAGGCGGGCATGGGGTAGTCACGGCATGGGCCCCGGGGGATGGGTCATGACACTATGACACCACATTCATCTTCAGACCTCATGAAGCTTCTTCACCTTTAGCAAGCCACCACATATTTTATTCTCAATGGTTTGACCTAAAACCTTCTAATTCTCCATCCTTTCATCGTGCCGATCCACGATCTATGCTCTTCTTGCAATATCATTATTTTTCTACAAGTACTCACTGAATCTAGGCACCTGATCGAACTCATTTCACCAAGAAATTGTCGTGATGGGAATCAAAGGGTTTCTCTAGTGAATAACACGATGATTCGAGGGAGAAAAGAACCATTAGAAAGGGTTTGTATGGTTTTCTGAGCATTCTTGGAAAACTGGTCAAGAAAAGGCATTCGGGTAGGATGATTAATCAAGAAACAATATATTTCAAGAAATTCGGTAGGTGAAAGGGGTTATAGATTAAATATTAAATTATCAACATTATCAATGTTTAATTAAAGGTGTAAAAACACCAAGGATGAGTCCAACCTAGATTGGATTTATATCCATTTTATGAAGAATGCGTTCACCAAGATTCACTAAGTTTGTCATCCTTAAATCCTCCAGGACCTGATTTTATTAATATTTTCATGAGTTATTATATACTCCCTTTAATTATTTTATATGAAATGTTTATATTTATCGTGAAATATTAATGTTTTAACAATAGGTATAATTTTTGAGAATTTTTTAGAAGTATCCCAATTGAGTCACATATCTATTTTACTTATAATTATCACCCTACATATAAAAATTGGGTTATTATTGTTTTTAGTTATTCCTTATTCAATTTAAAACATATATTTATAATGAATTATTGTCCAATTCTTCCATTTTAAGGGTCATATGGTCCCCACAAGATGACCCAAAGAATTTGTGAAGAAATTGGACCATCCATGATGACTAAGTTACCAGTCTAAATCCCAAAGACCAAATTTTATGAAACTACACAATATATTCTATATTATCCAACATAATAGTGGATAAAAATATTATGGTCCAACTACAAGAACAAGGGGCCCAACTAATTCTTTGAAATCTAGCCCACCATTCTGGCCAGGAATTAAAATCTTGAAACTATTCATGAAATAGATCATGATGTAATCATCAATCAAAAATCCCATTTTTCAGTGTGAAAGAGGAGATATAGGAGGATTTTTTTTTGAATAAACCATTCTGATTTTAAGGAATCTTTCTATTCCAAAAGCCATTCACATTTTGGCCTTCAAAAAGATTGGATTGAAATGGAAAGATTAAAATCATTAAATCAAACCACCATAACTTTGGATCATTAAGTCCAATGGCCGCCAAAATTTCAGATTAGACATTTGATATAAATATATAAAACTTAAAAGAAGATAATTTCTCTATATTCGTCTGTATAATTTATAAAATTGGCAATGCAGTTGGAGGGGCAGTTTTGGAATGCAAACTGCCCACATATTTGGGCTATAAATACATACCCCTCCTTACATTGAAAGATTTGTCATTTTAGAGGAGAGGAGAACATATTGGCACGACCAAAGCCTTGAAAAGGTCTTGGGATAACCTTCCATACATATTTATTTACTTGAGATGCCCTTCATCCTCTCTTTGTTTCCTTTTACTTTTGTGTTCTTCATTATTGTAATCTTGTAAGTCATTTTCTGTAATTCTTTTTTAATGAATGTTTATTCTCTAATAACTCTTATTCGCATCCAAATTCTATATTTTAATATTAATGTTCTTAAAATATTTTTAATGCAGTTGAATCACCTTCCCTTATTTTTCTTTCTCATTCAATCTAATGTTTGTTTTTAATTATCATCGTCGTTTGTGTGTGTGTTCGACACACCACTATTTTCTTATCCATTTAATTTTCTTATCTTCTTAATTTATCATCATAATAATTATAAGAAGATTAATAATAAATTCAATGTCTGTGTAAATCTCTCATTGGGGTGAGTTATAATTTCAGAATGTTAAGTGATTGAGATCTTTTGCTCGATGAGTATTCTTTGAATTAACATTTTTTATGTTGGACATAACATTTCATGGATTAATGAAATATTTTGTTTAACGTATCGATTCCATGTATTATTGGAACTCTAAATACACTACCAAAATCAAGTATTGATTGAGATTAGAATCATAGTTATGTTAAGGATTATATTAAAGCCTTCAAACATAGGAATTCCAATCAACGTCAACTTTTGACATGGGTGTTAATTTAATGCAATACAAAGCAAGGCTCAAGGATATCACAAGCTTAATTACCTATTGATGAAGTCACCCTAGTATTTATCAAATTGTTAAATAAATATTTTTCAAAAAAAATACATAAGTTATTTCTTATTCTCTGCAAACAAACCTCCCAAACTGAAAACAATCAACTAAAAACAATCGACTATTAAAAAGAATCATTACCGATGATTCAACCCAAATATTCCTATACACATTAGCAGAGCACTAGAACCATGACCGGTCGATAAGAGAAAATATTTTTCAATTTCAAATTGTTTCATTGCCCAGGATGGTGCAATTTAATAGTCTTTAGTTTCTGGTTATTTTAAAAAAAGAAAAAAAAACAAAATTAAAAAAAAATTAAAAAAACACAAAGAAAAACCTACCCTCTCCTAAAAATCATAAACAAAAAAAAACCATTTTCTCTTTCTTCTAAAATGTCTCTGAATTCCCCGTAGCCTCCCAAACAATCCATTGGATTTTTTTGACCATGAAATTGAGTGACCACTTCGCCAACTTAGGTGGAACATAAGAGATAATCAAATAAATCCAGAACCAGTCCTTATCCAACCAATTGAATTAGGTATGGATAATCCTAGGGAACATACACTTGAAAAAAATTCATCCCCTAATATGAATTACCATCCTCTTGGTATTAAATATTAAAACATAGAGCCTTACTTTGAACTCAAATCGTGTTTGATTCATCTTCTTCCTCTTTTCTACGAGCTAGCCTGTGAGGATCCACATATCCACCTTAAAGAGTTCCAAGTAATATGCTATACCATGATGCCTCAAGGGGTTTTTGAGGAACAAATAAAACATTGAGAATTCCCTTTCTCCTTAACTGACACAGCAATTTCATGGCTTTACTACCTACCTCCTAATTCCATAACCACATGGAATGACATGAAGCGACTCTTTTTAGAGAAACTAGTTCTTGATTCTCGTACAACATCTATCCAAAATGAAATAAGGGGTATTCATCAATTCCCAATTTAACCACGCCATGAATATAGGGAGAAGTTCAAAAATCCTGTGGCAACCTGTCCACATCACCAAATCCCTGACCAACTCTCGATCCAATACTACTATGAGGGGTTATTCTCTATGGAGAGAACTCTCATTGATGATGTATGTGGCAGTGCTATTATTGATAAAACTACACCAGCTGCAAGAGATATCATAAGAATCATGGCTAAAAACACACACAAAACCCATACTCGAGAAAATGTTCAAGTAAAACACGGCCCAAAAAATCAATCTATAGATCCAAACAAGATGACCGATTGGATGAGTGAACTTTCTGGTCTTCTGCGACAACTAGACGTGACATCCAAATCCCCAACCTCATCTTATGCACAATCTCTATTCCCAGGACCTACCAAGAACTATAGAATCCATAGCTCCCCATCTCATCCAAATGAAAAATGTACAGAACCTCAAGAGGATCAATCCGATTCATTTGGACCAATGGAGCTCAATGCAACATATGCTCAACGGAACCTGAGCCCTCAACAATCAGGCCGGTTTTTTAAAAACTTCATCCAACCCCATTATGAGCCCTTCTCTTCAACATATAACCCTAACTTCAGATATGAGAATCCCATTTCTCATCCCCCTCAATACACTCATCATACCCCAAACCAATTCCAATATGGTCAAAGTGCTGGTAACTTCTAACAACCTTACCCTTCAGTTCATCTACCTCAAAGGATAAATCCTCCTCTTCCTCTTATAGTCTTGTACTATCCCAGTGAGCCTTCTAAATTCCCAAACCAATTCATTTGCATTCACAAGAACCAAAATCATGGTAATCCCAATCCAGGACAATCCTCTTCATCCAAGAAACCATAGAAAAGTGTAGTGGAAGATATTTCCTCCTTCATCGGTTCCATCGTCAAAAAAAATTGAAACCCCAATTGGTCAACTTGCATCCCACGTGAGCCCGCAACAATGATCAAATTCTTCCAAACTCATATCCAAACCATTACCCAACCCCAAGGGTAATGATCATGAAATTGCCCTTAGATCCGGAAAGCAAATTATTATGCCTCATGTTGAGTCCTCCAACCCCCTGAATGTTGACATAGAAAATGAAAAGAAAAAGAAACATGGAAATGAATATGAAGCCACTCCCTCTAATCCTTCCATTCCACTTATGAACCCACTTAATTTTCTCCAAGATATTTATAATCCAAAGAAGTCCTTTGAACCCAATCCAGAAATGCTTAACATGTTTAGACATGTTGAAGTGAACATTCCCCACTTAGATGACTTAAAAGAAATTCCTAAGTATTCAAAGTTTCTTAAGGAATTATGCACCCAAAGAGGCAACTTTTGACCTTAAAAAATGTTTACATCCAACATTCTATTCCCATAAAGTGCAAAGCTCGAGGGACCATTACGGTTCCATGAAAAATTGGAAGTTCCAACTTCAATGATGCACTCATAGATCTAGGAATCTCGATAAATGTAATGCCTAAATCGATATTCCTTAACCTTGGTCTAGGTACTTTACACCCAATGGGTGTTGTCATTAATTTGGCCAATCGAAGCACAACTAGTCCCGAGGGTATAATAGAGGATGTCCTTGTTCATGTGAATGATCTTATCTTCCCTACTGGTTTCAATGTCCATGACATGAAAGGTGATACGAAATCTTCTCGATCTCCCCTAATTCTAGGAATACCATTACTCATGTCTTCTAGAACCTTGATTAATGTCCATCCAGGCATCTTATCCCTGAAATTTGGTGACCAATTGGTCATGTTCCACATTTTCCAAGCCATGTGATATCCATCCGAGGACCACTCTGCATACTCAATCCATGATTCTAAGGATGCTTCTGAGAGTCAATTGAAACCCACTCCATCACGCTCTAACAAGAGATGATATTTTGAAATCTACCCCATGATTAACGAAGTTATAAATGGTGAAGTTGATGTTGAACTCTCATTCACAGACTCTATCAATCTAGAGGAACTTGAAAACTCTCTTGAATCCCACATAAAATTAGATCTCTTCTGCTCCACCTTGGATAGTGTTAAGGAAAATAAATATGAAGCAACTAAAGTCCCTTAATCCATTCCGGTGTTGTCTAGCCCACAAATGAAATATGAGACTGATCTAAAACCTTTTCCTGAACACATGAAATCTGTATTCCTTTTCCATGACCACTATTATCCTGTCAATATGTCTGCTTCAATTACCGAAACTGAGGATTCAAAACATGTTCATGTGTTAGTGGAAAACAAAAAGGCCTTAGGGTGGACCCTAGATGACATACCAGGAGTCAACCTCTCCCTTTGTATGCACCACATCCATGTTGAGGAATCATTGAAACCAATTAGATAGCCACAAATAAGACTCAATCTACTCATACATGAGGTAGTTAGGGAAGAGATCACTAAGATAATTCAAGATGGTTTTATCTACCCAATTACTGATAGTGAATTGGTTAGTCCAATTTAAGTTGGACCTAAGAAGGGTGGGATAACTGTTGTCAGAAATGAACATGGGGAGGTAGTCACAACTCGAGTGAAGAACAAATGACATGTGCGCCTCGATTATTGAAAATTGAATGTTGAAACATGAAAAGATAAATACCCTATTCCATTCTTTGATGACTAACTGACTGACTGAAAATTAATTTTTTATTATCAAACACTTTGAGGGGAAGTGAGAACCGCAACGTCCAACACAACAACCAATATCAACCAAAATAGTGAAATCCTAAAAATCCAGAGCTGTCCCTCCCCAGAAATTGCATCGCGATGATAAGACTTCACCAAATTATGTCAAAAGGAAAGCGCCCCATGAAAAAGCGCGGGCCCGGTACCGATGGAAATGCCATACCCTCTCAGTCGTCCCAATCCAAATGACATGCGCCAGTGAAGCCTTCATGCTCTGGTCCCCATCTGGAACAGCTCCAAACTCCCCCACAAAACCAAATATATGAAATAAACGATAACAGAGAGCTCTAACAAGCGAACCCTCCAAGGAACCCACCAAACAGAAGCTTAAACAGATACATTAAAAATGAAATTGAGATTACCAGGATCTACTTCCCTAAACAACTTCCAGGATAAGTAAGACACCTGGGTGTCGGGGGCTTCAGTCATTCGCTTTTCAAATTCCGAAGCCAACTGATCCCATACCTAAATGTACTCCTAGATGAAAATCTTCCCTTTATTGAGCCTCCCACCAGAATTAGATCTTTCTTTTAAATCAATGATCATTTTTCTCCTTTCAGAGACATTTTTAGTGGCCTCCCCATCATTTTAGATGCCTCCTCCTCATAAGCGTTAAGCAGTAAAACCTGCTCAATCACCTCTTCATCAGAGCTAAGAAGCAATTCTGATGGTTGAGCTCCCTGTTCCTCTATTATCTGACTGCTCAGAACCTCAGTAGCCATTTTCAATTTGTTGTCCTTTTTCATAGATCGGGTCTCCATAGGAGGAGGTAAAGATGACTAGTCCTTCCTCCCTTTCCCCCTCTTAATACTCATATTACTTCCCAAGCTTAAATCTCCATCAACCATAATTTCGAGTTCACTTCCATTAGGATCCTTCTTGGATACCCTGTCAGGAAGAACCCAAGTGTTTGGATCCAAACTCAAACCAGCTTCAGAAAGGCTTCTGAATGAGTTGCTCAAGTGAATAAAGGTCTGGTTCACTGCCCCCTGCATTCCCAGTTCTGCGTGAATTCACAGCATCTTCAGAAGCTCCTTGCCTCCTCTTACCCTCATCGCCACTGTCCGACAATACCACCTCAGTGTTAGGGGAAGATAGAGAAATCTCCTTCTCGTATACCATAACTTCTGTACTCCCATTCCACTGATTTTCCATTTGAGAAGCCTCAATCAGAACTGGATCTTTTTCCAGCAGTTCACCGGAGGGTCCAACTAAATCCTACTTCAACCTGCAGAACACCTTAGACACTAGTGGAAGGTCCTGTTAAAAAGAAGCCTCCTTCACTCGATCCGTGCAAGAAATTCCCTCAACAGTTGTTTTGCCTTCCACTGAAGCGTATTCAGGATGCACCTCATCCACCGCTTGGAACAAATGGGGTCCCCGACCTCCCCCGCATGTACCCCGTGTTGATAATCCCATGCCAACCATCTCATGATCTGGAGATTTTCCCTTGCCACCATCCTCCGACCTTCCCCTAGACGATGCACCCCAATGAAAAGCATCCATCGAATGACCCAGACTCTTGCACTCTCTCCGATTCATGGCCCCCTGACGGCAAGCATCATAGGAGTGACCCAAACGCATGCAAGAAGAACAAAAATAGACCCAGTTTTCACAAATCACCCTCTGTTTACACCGATATTCCTCACCAATTGTAATCCCAACATATTCAAATGGAGTTCTTGAGGGATCCAGTTCCACACACACTCGCGGATTGACCGGGTGGCAGACAGTCTCAGTTCAGGCATCAAAACATAAAAACCTACAGATCAGATTTCCAATCGCCCTGATGATGGATGGATTTTGAAACGGTAAAGGTAGGTTAGGAAAACTAACCCAAACCGCAGAAGAGGATGGATCCCGCTTCATGTGGAAATCAAAATAACAGTGAAAAAGGAAGTAACAAAATACATCTATGATATGGGGGCCACTCGACCAGGCTTTGATGAGGTCCGTCTCAGAAGAAAACCGAATCATGAAATGTTGATTGTCAAGCAGACCCACTGTCACCCTCTCATGAAGTTCCCAGGCACCGAAGAAAAACTTGTCAAATGAATCCTTCGAGAGTCTCCTCTGTCTAAACCGAGCTACCAGTGTAAGATTCAGAAGAGCTGTGGATTCCGTGAACTCTGAAGACAAAATCTGGGGATTGGGGAGACCGTCGAAGAGATCAGCAACCTTGGGGCTTAGCGAGGCTTTCAGAAAGCGAGGATGATTTTCGGGGTTAGTGAAGGGGCAGAAATAGGGTCCCGCTCTTCTGGAGGACGTCAGAGGTCGCTCCTCTGCCGGGGGAGGAGGGATCGGCGTTGTGGCCGCAGTCTTCGCCGAGGATCGAGCATCGGCCTAGGGTTCATGCCCTCTTCACTCCATTCCTAGATCAAATTCTAGAATGATTAGCTAGAAAGTCACACTATTTCTTTCTTTATGGATACACCAGTTACTTCCAAATCCCAATCGAACCTCAGGACCATGAAAAGACTACTTTCACTTGCCCCTTTGGAACATATTCATATTGGGGAATGCCTTTCGGCCTTTTCAAAGCTCCTGAAACATTCTAGAGGATTATGATGAGTATATTTTCATGAATTCATTGTACACTGCATGGATTTCATCATTGATGACATTACCATTTATGGTGAGTATTTTGAATCGTGCTTTCATTCACTCTCTCTAGTCCTTAAAAAGTGTGTAAAGTTTATCCTTGTGTTAAATTTTGAAAAATCTAACTTCAAGGTTGCAAATGGGATTTTTCGAGGGAACATAGTTTCATAAGATGGTATTGAAGTTGATCCTACCAAAATTGAAGTGACCCAATCTCTTCTTGAACACACCTCTATTTGATACCTCCATTCATTCCTTGGTCATACGGGTTTCTATAAGTGATTCATAAATAACATCAGTAGGATTTCACTCCCACTCACTCGTCTGCTCTAAAATGATGCCAAATTCCATTTCAATGAGTTTTTCAAGAGAGACTTCGTTGAACTCAACACTGGTCTTATATTTTCCACAATAATCAAACCCCCAGATTGGTCCTTACCCATTGAGTTAATGTGTGATGCTTCTGATAGAGCTTTTGGGGTTGTTCTTGGTCAAAAAAGTGAAAATATTCCTCAAGTCATCTATTATGCCTCCAAAAAATTGGATGAAACTAAATATCACTACACTGTGACTAAAAAAGAAAATTTTTCAGTGTTTTTTTCCTTAGATAAATTCTGGCCTGTCTCTTAGGTTCAAAAATCATCATCTTCACAGACCATTCTGCTAGATAATTCTTAGTTAATAAAAGTGATTCCAAACCAAGGTTAATAAGAATGATATTAATGCTCCAAGATTTTGACTTTACAATCAATGATATACTTGGAAAAGAAAACCCTATGGCTGATCACCTGAGTAGAATTTCTAATTCTTCTCATTTTGAAATCATTGATCCTGAATTCCCCACCGAACACCTTTCATCTCTCACTCCAGAAATACCAAGGTATTCCCTAATTATAAATTACATGTTTTCTGGTGATTTTATTGAATGTTTTTCAAAAGAAAAATAAATGAAGTTGAAAATTGATTCAAAATACTATTTTTGGGAAGAAAATAGACTTTGGAAAACTGGGACATGCAAGGAAATTAGGAGATGTGTTGATGAAAATGAACATTCTTCCATCTTAGAATTCTGCCACTCAATTTCTGGTGGTGGAAATTTTGGACCACAAAGGACCTCTCTAAATGTCTTGGACTCTGGATTATTCGGGCCTTCACTCTTCAAGGACTCACATGAGTTTTTTAAATCATGTCCCACTTGCCAAAAATTTGGCACTATTTCCAAGAGAAATAAAATGACCCAAAAGACATTAATTTTTTTTGAGATATTTGATGTTTGGGGCATCGATTTCATGGGAAAATTTCCCTCTTCCAATGGATTCTCATACATCCTTATTGCATTTGATTATGTTTCAAGGTGGGTCGAGGCCACACCCCCTAGAAAGGATGATTCACATATTGTTAGTGAGTTCATAAAGACACACATCTTCAACCGATTTGGCACACCATGTGCCATGATAATTGACTTAGGAACACATTTTTCTAATAGATCAATGAAATATATTTTGAAAAAGAATTGTTTTGGACATAAAAATTCAACTACATATCACCCAAAAACAAATGGCATGGTTGAACTTTCAAATAGATAAGTGAAAAGTGTTCTTGAGAGAATTTTAAATCCCACTAGAAAATACTGGCCTGAAAGACTTAGTGAAGAACTTTGGGCATATCGAACTACCTATAAAACACCCATTGGGATGTCTCCTTTAAGGATATATTTTCGTAAAGCATGTCATTTTCTAGTTAAAATATAACATAAGTATTTTTGGGGTGTGAAAACATGAAATTTTTATGGTTAAAAATCTTGTGATGAAATATTTTTGCAATTGGCAGAACTAGAGGAGAATCAACATTATTCCTATGAGAATTCCAATATGTAAAAAGAAAAGGATAAGGTAATCCATGACAAACACATCCTATGTAAGGTATTTCATGAAGTTAAAAAGGTAATGTTGTTCAATTCTTGATTTCATCATCACCCAAGATATCTTAATTCTTATTGGGAAGGTCCTTTTTTTATTAATAATGTTTAACCATTTGGTGCAGTGCAAGTCCAAGACCCCTCTTCAGAAAGGACATTCAAAGTTAATGGACATCCGTTAAAGCATCACAATGTGAGGACACCCAATCCTGAAACCACATCGACTTCAATCAAATCCCCAACTTCTATAGTCAACCCACCACTATATGGAGATGGAAACCCATCAAATCGAAACCAGGGGCACCTCTTTCCCTTTAACTCTCTTTATCTCTTCCTCGCTCTACCTGTTTCTTCTTATTCCTTTCTCTTTCATTTTTACCACTTTCTTCATCAAACCATTTATTTTTCTCTTTATATATTGTGTTGGTGTGTATTTTAAAAACAGAAAATAAATAAATAAATAAATTCTAAAAAAACCAAAAGAGTCATATTTACTCACCAACTGGTTTTGAAATTTTTTCCAACCATTTTGGGGAGTCAAAAGACATGGTTTCATCAAAAAAATCATGTGTTTTCGACAATTATTTGGATAAGGAATATTATGTCAAACACAAAAAATTTATAATGATCAATTTTTGATTTGCAAACTTATTTTCCCCACCTTCGAGGAACAACATCTGCTTTCATGCCAAGGCAACCAATTGCCATATTTTCAAAATTTGTGTTTTCACCCCCATTTGGGAGTCTTGAGTTTGTGGACCTTCTAACTGAATTTCCTACTTTGGTGTGCATTAATATGATAGAGGCATTTTCTAAACCACATGAAAATCTCAATAGCCAAATTACCTCCCATTTCCCTAACATTAATCCTCCTTTTGAAAGACATTTAGAACCTTCGAAACCCTTTTCTTGGATCACCACGTTATAATACCAATACCTTTTCCAATCCAATATCAACATGGATTTTCATAGAATATGTTTTTGAAAATTTAAGGGTGGGGGGAATGGATTTCATTTTTTGGGTTCCCTTTTATTGATTTTTCAATTAGTTTTCATATGCTTGAGGGCAAGCATCCATTTTTGTGTGGGGGAGACATTGTCATTTAGTGAGTTTTGGGGAATGTAATGTACTTTGATTTAGGTAATTTTGAAAATGTTATTGACAAGTGTTAAAAAAACAAAAACAAAAAAAAAGAACAAAAAATGGGCTGTGTATTGGGATGGTAAAAAATCACTCTTCCTAAACCATTGATCTTATTATAACTATTAAAATTAGAGTCATGAGGAGATCAATCATAGGATGGGATATGAGTATGAGATCTTTTTCCATTTCAATAATCAAAAAATGCAAAAAAAAAAGAAAAAGATTTAAAAAATGACCACTTATGTCATTGGGAGAAGTTTCTTGGTTTGTAAATATTTCATATTCTCATCCACTTCAAATTTCCTTACTCTTTTGTGTGTTATTTCACATTTTCATTCCCTCGTAAAAAGGTTTTTCCATTTACTTTCATGTCTTATTTCAAAAAAATGAGCAGTGATTTTTCCATGTTGGTGTTTTACACCTTTTTTACTATCTTTTGAATATAATCTTCCTTCCATCCCCTAGCCACAAAAAATCCTAAAAATACCTCTGGATATTTTAGCTCATTAGGATATGTAGTGGAAACTGATAACTCTTACAAACTGTAGGATTTTTACGTTTGGTTTGTGAATGAGTGAAGCTCCATAAATTAATTTTATCATCTTGATAGGAGTATGTTTTTTGTGCCACCATTTTCCATTTCTAAATATGATCATGAATAAATGGATTGTTTTTGAATCATTTTTTCTATAAAAACTTGTGGTGGAATTCAATATGGATGAGTGAAATTTCTAAACCTCCCCTGAGTGGGGAAAACAAAATTTTAATATTTGTTGGTTATTGAAAATGATATTGTCATATATTTATATTTAATACACATGAGGACATGAATAAGACAATGTGTGCGGTATTTTATGTTATTAATATTTTCATTACTTATTATAAACTCCTTTTACTGATTTTATATTGAATGTTCCTAATTTGTGTGAAATATAAATGTTTTAATAATAAGTATAATTTTTGCCTATTTTTTAGAAGTAGTTCAATTGATCCTGTTTACTAATTTATTTATACATATCACCATAATTATCTAAAATGTGTTATTATTTATTTTTAAGATTCCTTATTCAATTTACAACATATCATTATAAGGAATCAGGGGAGAATTCTTCCATTTTGAGGGTCATATGGTCCTCACAAGATGACCCAATGAATTATTGAAGAATCTGGGCCAACCATGATGATTGAGTTACTGGTCTAAATCCCAAAGACCAAATTTTACGAAACTCCACAATATGTCCTATACTATCCAATGGAATCATGGAAAAATATTTTAAGGTCCAACTAAAATAACAAGGAAGTAACTAATACATTGAACTCCATAGAACCATTCTGGATGGGAATTACAATCCGGACACTATTCATGATATTGATTATGATGTAATCATCTAATCAAGCTGATAGTTTTCAGTGTGAAAGAATAGATACATTTGGAAGACTTTTTTGAAGAAACTATTGGGATTTTAAGGCATATTCTTATTAAAAAATCCTTCACATTTTGGCCTTCAAAAGGTTTGGATTGAAATGGACATATTAAAATTGTTTAATCAAACCGCGATAACGTTGGCTACATAAGTACAATGGCCACAAAATTTTCATAGTATACATTAGAGATAAATATATACAACTCTTCATAAGATATTATCTCTATATTCGGTAGTCTAACATATAAAATTGGTGTGCAATTAGAGGGGCAGTTTTGGAACGCAAACCGCCCACAACATTGGGATATAAATTCATCCCCCTCCTCACCATGCAAGAGTTGGAATTTCAAAAGAAAGGACCACATATTGTCATGAAAAAAGCCTTAAAATGCGATTTGGAGGACCAAAAATACTCATGTTTTCACTTGAGATACCCTTTCTCCTCTCTTTGTTTCCTTTTACTTTTGTGTTCTTCATTATTGTAATTTTGTAGGTATTTTTTTGTAAATCTGTTTTAATGAATGTTTCTTCTTAAATATCTCTTATTATCATCCACCTTATGTATTTTAATATTAATGTTCTTAAATAGTTTAAATACATTTGAATCCCCTTCCCTTATATTGCTTTCTCATTCAATCTAATGTTCATTTTTAATTATCATCATTGTTTGTGTGTGTGTTCGATAGACCACTCTTTCCTTATCAGTTTATTTCTCTTATCTTCTGAATTTATCATCATAATCATTATAACCAGATTACTAATCATTTCAATGGATTAGTAAATCTCTCAATGGGGTGTATTATAATTTAGGGTTGTTAAGCGATTGAGAGGTTGTTCTCGATGATTATTCTTTGAGTTAACATTGTGTATGTTGGACTTAACATGTCATGGATTAATTCCATATTTGGTTTAACTTATGTATTACATGGATAATTGGAACCATAAATACAATACCACAATATATTACTAATTGATATTAGAATCCTAGTTAAGTTAAGGCTTCGTTGAAAGCCATAACACTTAGGAATTATAATCAATGTCAACTTGTGACATGGGTGTTAATTTAATGCAATACAAAGAAAGGATCAAGGATATAACATGCTTAACTATATATTGATGAACACACCCCAATAATTATAAAATTGTTAAATAATTATTAATCAAACATAATCCATAAATTATTTCATAAGCTCTGCAAACAGACCCCACCAAACAGAATAAAATCAACTTAAAACAATCGACTATTAAAAAGTATCATCACCGAGGATTCGACCTGAGTGCTGTTATAAACATTAGTATAGAACTAGAACCTTTATCGGTTGATAGGAAAAAATTTTCCATGCTTTCAAATGGTTCCATTACTAGGGATAGTGCAATTAAATAGTCTTTAGTTTCTGGTTATTTAAAAAAAACAATTTTTTTTAAAAAAATTAAAAAAAACACAAAGAAAACCAACCTTCTCATAAAAATTAAAAAAAAATCCACTTAATCTTTCTTCCAAAATCTCTATGAATTACCCATAGCCTACCAAACAGTCCCTTGAATTTTTTAGACCCTAAAATTGATTGAACACTTCACCAACTTAGGAGGAACATAAGATATAATCAAATAAATCAAGAACCAGTCCTTGTCCAACCAATTTAATTAGATATGGATAATCCTAGGGAACAAACACTTAAAGAAATTTCTGCCCCTAATATGAATTACAAACCTCTTGGTATTCAATATCCAAGAATATAGGCTGACATCAAATTCAAATTGAGTTTGATTCATCTTCTTCCTCATTTCCACAGGCTAGTCGGTGAAGATCCACATCACCACCTTAAAGAGATCCATGTAGTGTACTTTTCCATGAAGCCTCAAGGGGCTTCTGAGGAACCGATCAAACATGGAGCATTCAATTTCTCCATATTTGTCTCAACTAAGTCATGAATTTACTACCTACCTCCTGGTTACATAACCACATGGAATGACATGAAGTGACTCTTTTTAGAGAAATACATTCCTGCTTCTTGTACAGCTTCTATCCAAAAAGAAATAAGTTGTGTTCATCAATTCCCAAATGAATCACTCCATGAATACAAAGAGACATTCAAAAATCTTGCGGCAACCTGACCACATCACCAAATCCCAAACCAACTCCCGATCCAATACTCTTATGAGGGGTTATTGGATATGGAGATAACTCTCATTGATGTTGTATGTGGCGGTGCTGTTGTTGATAAAAATCCTGCAGCTGCAACAGATCTCCTAAAAAACATGGCTGCAAAAGCACAACAATTCCATACATGAGAAAATACTCAAGTAAAACACGTCCCAGACAATCACTCCATAGAGCCGAACAAGATGACCGATTGGATGAGTGAAATTACAGGTCTTGTGTGACAACTAGCCATGGAATCCAAAGCCCCAGCCTCGTATTTTCCACAATCTATGTTCCCTGGACCTATCAAGAACTGTGGAATCTGTAGCTCTCCATATAATCCAACTAAAAAATTTCCACAATTTTAAGAGGATCAATCTAATTCATCCGGACCAATGTAGCTCAATGCAGCATATGCTTAACGGAACCCCAACCCTCAACGATCAGGTTAGTTTGTTAAAAACCTCATCTAACCCCATTATAAGCCCTTCTATTATACATATAAACCTTACTTGAGATATGGGAATCCCATTTCCCATCCCCCTCAATAAACTCATCAAAACCCAAACCAATTCTTATATGGATAAAGTGTTGGTGACTTCCAAAAACTATACCCTTTTTTTCCTCAAAATCAAATGATCGATCCTCCTCTTCATCATCAAGGCTTCCACTATCCATGTGAGACTTATCAATTCCCAAATCAATAAAATCACATTACCAAGAACCAAAATCAAGGTAATACCAATCTGGGACAAGCTTCTTCTTCCAAGAAACCATGGGAAAGTGCAGTTGAAGATCTTGCTTCCATCACCAGTTCCAACCTCAAATAAATTGAAACCCAACTTGGTCAACTTGAATCCCACCTAAGCCAGTAACAATAATAAAATTCTTCCCAACTCCCATCTCAACCATTACCCAACCCCAAAAGAAATGTAAGTGCAATTTCACTTTTATTGGGAAAGAAAATTGTTATGCCTCATGTTGAGTCCTCCAACCCCCTGTGAATGTTGACCTAGAAAATGAAAAGAAAAATAAACCTGAAAACGAATCTAAAGACATTACCTCACCTCCTTCCATTCCACTTAGGAACCCAATTCCTTTTCCTTAAGCCATTTATAATCCATATAAGTCCTTTGAACCTGATCCTAAAATGGGTGACATGTTTAGACGTGGTTTACTCAAAATTATCCTATTAGATGAAATAAAAGAAATCCCTAAGTATTCCAAGTTTTTTATGGAATTGTGAACGACATTCTAAAATGTTTCCACAAAATAGTCTATTCCCATGAAGTGGAAAGATCCATGGACCTTTACAGTTCCATTCCAAATTGGATGTCCCAGCTTCGATGATCCACTCATTGGACTAGGAGCCTCAATAAATGTCATGCCCAAATCCATATTCTCCAACAGTGGACTAGGTCCTTTACACCCAATAGGTGTTTTCATTCAATTGGACATTCTAAGCACTACTAATACTGAGGTTATAATCAAGGATGTCCTTGTTCTTGTGAATGATCTTATCTTCCTTTGCTATTTCTCTATCCTTGACAAGGATGGTGAGAAGAACTCTTCTCGATATACCCAAATTCTAGGAAGGCCATTCCTCATGACTTGTAGAACCATGATTGATATCAATTCAGGAATCTTATCCATGGAATTTGGTGACCAACTAGTCAAGTTCAAAAGTTTCCAAGCCATGCGATATCCATCCGAGGACCACTCTGAATTTTCAATCCATGCTTCTGAGGACACTTCGAAGAGTCAATTGAATCCTATTCCATCATGTTCATCATTTTCTAATGAGATAGGATCTTGTGAAATCTGCACCATGATTAACCATGTTATAAATGGTGAAGTTGATATTGACCTCTCATTCATAGACACCATCAATCTTGAGGAACATGAAAACTCTCTTGAATACCACATCAACTCTGATATCTACTGCTCCACATTGGAATGTATTAAGGAAAATGAATCTAAAGAAAATAAAGTCCCTTCTTCCATTCCCAAGTTTTCTAACCCACAAATGAAAGATGAGACTGATCTAAAACTTCTTTTTGAACACCTGAAATATGCATTCCTTTTCCCTGATCACTCTTAACCTGTCATAATCTATGCTTCACTTACCGAAACAGAGGAGTCCTAACGTGTTCAAGTGTTAGAAGAAAATAAAAAGGCCTTAGGGTGGACCCTATATGACATACCGGGAATCAACCCTACACTTTTCATGCATCACATCTATCTTGAGGAATCATAAAAAACAATTAGACAACCACAAATAAGACTCAATCCCCTCATACTTGAGGTAGATAGGGAAGAGATCACCAAGCTTCTTCAAGATGGTATTATCTACCCAATTTCCAATAGTGAAGAGGTTAGTCAAATATAAGTTGTACCTAAGAAGGTTGGATAACTATTGTCACAAATGAACATGGGGAGGTAGTCACAACTCGAGTGAAGAATAAATGGAATGTGTGCATCGATTACCAAAAATTGAATGTTGAAACACGAAATGATCACTACCCTCTTCAATTAATTGATGATAATCTAGAAAGACTAGCCGAAAAGTCACACTATTGCTTTCTTGATGGATACACTGGTTACATCCAAATCCCAATTGCACCTCTGGACCATGAAAAGACTACTTTCACTTGCCCCATTGGAACATATTCATATAGAAGAGTAACTTTTGGCCTTTGAAATGATCCTGCGACATTCTAGAGGTGTATGATGAGTATCTTTTCTGAATTCAATGAACACTTCATGGATGTCTTCATTGATGTCTTTACCTTTTATTGTGAGTCATTTGAATTGTTCTTGCACTCTCTCTCTCTAGTCCTTCAAAAGTGCGTCAAATGTAACCATGTGGTAATTTTTGAAAAATTTAACTTCATGGTTGAAAATGGTATTGTTCTATGGAACATAGTTTCAAAAGAAGGCATTGAAGTTGATCCTCCCAAAATTGAAGTGATCCAATCACTTACTAAACCCACCCTTGTATGAGTTATCCATTCCTTCCTCGGTCATGCCAGTTTCATTTAGTGATTCATCAATAACTTCAGTAGGATTTCCCTCCAACTCAATCGTCTACTCCAAAATGATGCCACATTCCATTTATATGAGTTTTTCAAGAGATACTTCGTTAGACTCAGAAATGATCTTACATCTACCCTGATGATCCATCATCGAGATTGGTCCTTACCCTTTGAGTTGATGTGTGATGATTCTGATTGAGCCTTTGGGACTATTCTTGGTAAAATAAGAGAACAAATTCCTCATGTCATATATTATTCCAAAAAAACATTTTATGAAACTAAATCTCATTATAATGTAACTGAAATTGAACTTTTAGTAGTATTTTTTTCATAAATAAATTCTGGACTTATCTCTTAGGTGCCAAAATCATCGGCTTCACAGACTATTCTGCTATAAAATTAAAACATAAGAAAAGTTATTCCAAACCAAGGCTAATAATATGGATATTATTGCTCCAAGAGTTTGACCGTCAAATCAAAGATAGACTAGGAAAGGAAAACCTTGTGGCTGATCACCAGTGTAGAATTTCTAATTCTTGTCTTTTTGAAATCATTGTTCCTGAATTTCCCACTGTTCACCTTTCATCTCCCACTACAAAAATACCATAGTATTCTCCAATTGTAAATTACTTTGTTTCTGGTGTTTTTCCATATTTTTTTTGAAAAGAACAAAAAATGAAGTTGAAAATTGATTCACAATATGATTTTTGGGAAGAAAATATACATTGGAAAACTAGGGCAGACAAGGTAATTTGGAGATGTGTTGATGAAAATGAAAATTCTTCCATCTTATAATTCTGCCACTCAATTCCTGGGGGTGGCCATATTGGACCACAAAAGACCTCTCAAAAGGTCATGGACTCTAGATTCTTCTGGAGTTCACTTTTCAAGAACTCACATGAGTTTTTTCAATCATGTCCTACTGGCAAAAAATTTGGCCCAATTTCCAAGAGAAATGAATTGCCGTAAAAGCCTTTAATTTTCTGTGAGATCTTCAATGTTTGGGGAATCAATTTAATGAGACCATTTCCCTATTCCAATGGATTCTCATACATCCTTCTTGTGGTAGATTATGTTTCCAGGTGGGTCGAGACCAAACCCACTAGAAAGGATGATTCACATAACGTTAGTGAGTTACTAAAGACACACATCTTCCACCGATTTGGCACACCATGTGCCTTGATAAGTGACTTATGAACAATTTTTTGTAACAGAACCTTGCAATATCTTTTGAGAAATAATTGTGTTGTACATAAAATATCAATTGCATATCACCCCCAAAACAAATGGCATGGCTGAACATTCAAATAGAGAAGTGAAAAGTGTTCTTGAGAGAACTGTAAAACCCACTAGAAAAGACTAGCCTAAAAGACTTGGTGAAGCACTTTTAGCTTATCGAACCGCCTATAAAACACCAACTGTGATGTCTCCTTTTATGCTAGTTTTTGATAATGCATGTAATTTTCCAGTTTAAATCCAACATAAGCCTTTTTAGACTGTGAAAACTTGTAATTCTGACTGTGAAAAATCTGGTGAAGAAATATTGTTGTAATTGGTTGAATTGGAGGATCTTCAACTTGGTTCCTATGAAATTTCCATTTTAAAAAAAGAAAAGGATATGGTAATCCATGATAAACACATCCTTAAAAAGTTATTTCATGAAGATGAAAAGGTAATGATCTTCAATTATTGATTTTGGCTTCACCCATGTATGATTAATTCTCACTAGGAAGGTCCTTTTGTTATTACTAATGTTTACCCATTTGGTGTAGTGCAAGTCCAAGACCCCACTTCAAAAATTACATTCATTGTTAATAGAAATCAGTTAAATCATCACTATAAGAGGACACACAATCCTGGAACTACATTGATTTCCATCGAATACCAAACTTTTGTAGTCGACCAACCACTGGATGGAGATGGCAACCCACCAAATCCAAACCAGGGGCACCTATTTCCCTTTAACTCTCTCTCTCTTCCTCTCTCTACCTATTTCTTCTTCTTCCTATCTCATTCATTTTTACCACTTTCTTCATCAAACCCTTTCGTTTCCTCTTTAACATTTGTGTGGGTGTGTGTTTTAAAAACCAAAAAAATTAAATAAATAAATAAATAAATGTTAAAAAACCAAAAGAGTCATATTTACTCACCAACCAGTTTTAAAATTTTGTCCAACCATTTTGGGGAGTAAAAATACATGGTTTCATCCCATAAATCTTGTGTTTTCATTGTATATTTTGATAAGGAATATTGTGTCAAACCCAAAAAAAATTTGAATGATCATTTTTTAATTTGGAAAATGATTTTCCCCACAAGTGAGGAATAACATTTTCTTTCATGTCAAGGCTACCTATGGACCTATTTTCAAAATGTGTATTTTCATCCCCATTTTTGTGTCTTTAGTTTGTGGACCATCGAGCTGAATTTCCTACATTGGTGTGAATTAATATGATAGAAGAATTTTCTAAACCACATGGGAATCAAAATATCCAAATAACCACCCATTTCCCTTACATTAATTCTCCTTTTGAACTCCCCTTTGAGCTTATGAAATCCTTTTCATTAACAACCACATTAAAATCCCAATACCATTTCCAACCCAATCTAAACATGGATTTTCATAGCACATTTTTTTTTGAAATTTAAGTGTGGTGGAATGGATTTAATTTTTCGGGTGCCCTTTTATTGATTTTCAACAAGTTATCATATGCTTGACAGTAAAAATTCATTTTAGTGTGAGGGTGTGGTTGTAATTCAAGGAGTTTTGGGGAAAGTAATGTACATTTATTTAAGTAATTTTGTAAATGTTATTGAAAAGTGTTCAAAAAATTAAAAATTAAAAATAAAAAAAAGAACAAAAAAATGGGTTTTGTATTGGGAAGGTAAGAAATCACTCTTCCTTAACCTTTGATCTTGTTATAACTATAACAATTAGTGTCATGATGAGATTAGTCATAGGTTGGGATATGAGTGTGAGATATATTTCAATTTCAACTTCTGAAAAATGCAAAAAGAAAAAGAAAAAAATGAAAAAAATGAACACTTATGTCATTGGGATAAGTTTTGTGGTTTGTAAATATTTCATCTTCACATCCACTTAAAATTTACATCCTCTTTTGTGTCTTATTTCAAAATATATTTCCCTTGTAAATATGTTCTTCCATTTCCTTTCATGCCTCATTTCAAAAAAAAGTGCATTTATTCTTCCATGTTGGTGTTTTACCCCCGTTTTCCTATATTTTAGATATCATATTCCTACCATCCCATAGACATAGAAAAACCCCTAAAAATCCCTCTTGATTATTGAGAAATTTAGGATAGGTAGTGTAATAATTGAGATCTTACAAACATTAATATTTTAACTTTTGGTTGGTGAATGAGTGAAGCTCCATAAATTAATTTTATCATCTTGAGAGGAGTATGTTTTTTGTGCCCCCATTTTCCATTTCTAAATTTCAGCATGAAAAAATGAATTGTTTTTAGAACATTTTTTCTATAACAACTTGTGTTGTAATTAAATATGGATGAGTGAAATTGTCTAAATCTTCGTTGAGTGGGGAATTTTTTTTTAATATTTGTCAGTGATTGAAAATGATATTGTCATGTTTTTATATTTCTTGCACATGAGGAAATGCACAAGACTATGTGTGGGGGATTTTATTTTATTAATATTTTAATAACTTATTTTATATTCCCTTTACTTATTTTATAGGAAATGTTCATAATTTGTGTGAAATATTAATGTTTTAATAAAAAGTATAATTTTTGAGCATTTTTTAGAAGTTTCCAATTATGTTAGTTTACTATTTTATATATAAATTTCTCCCAACTGATCCAAATTGAGTTATTATTATATTTCTAGGATTACTTATTCAATTTTCAACATATCGTTAGAAGGAATTAGTGGAAATTTATTCCATTTTATAGATCATATTGTCATCACAAGATGACCCAATGAATTTGTGAAGAAATTAGACCAGCCATGATGATTGAGTGACTGGTCAAAATCTCGAAGCCCAAATATTATGCCACTCAACATATGCTCTATGTTATCCAAATGAATCATGGATAAAAATTTTAAGGTCCGACTACAATAACGTGGGGCCCAACTAATTCTTTGAAGTACATCCCACCATTCCGGATGGGAATTAAAATCCGGACACTATTCATAACATAGCTCATGATGTAATTATCAAATAATGCTGAGATATTGCAGTGTAAAATAGGATATATAGTTGAACGACTTTGTCAAATATTACATTTGGATTTGAAGGCATATTCTTAATGAAAAACCAATTCACATTTTTACATTAAAAAAGTTTGGATTGAAATGGACAGACTAAAATTGCTTAATCAAACCGCCCTAAATTTGGCTTCTTAAGTCCAATGGCCGATAAATTTTCATAGAAGACATAAGAGATATATATCTAAAACTTTTAAGAAGATAACATCACTATATTTGGCTGTATACTTTATCAAATTGGCTATGAAAATGGAGGGACTGTTTTGGAATGCAAACAACCCACAACATTGGGCTATAAATACACCCCCTCCTCACCTTGCAAGAGTTGGAAATTCAGAAGAGAGGAGCACATATTGAAAATACCAAAGCCTTGAAAAGGGATTATGAGGACCTACCAAATTCTTGTTTTCACTTGAGATACCATTGCCCCTCTATTGGTTTCCTTTTATTTTTGTGTTCTTCATTATTTTAATTTTGTAAGTATTTTTTTTGTAATTCTGTTTTAATGCTTGTTTCTTCTTCAATATATCTTATTATCATCCACTTTAATTATTTTAACATTAATTTTCTTAAAATATTTAAAATATAGTTGAATACCCTTCCCTTCATTTTCGTTTTCATTCAATCTAATGTTCTTTTCTAATTATCATCATCGTTTGTATGTGTGTCTCACACACCACTCTTTTCTTATCCCTTTCTTTTTCTTATCTTCTTAATTTATCATCATAATAATTATTACCATATTACTAATAATTTCAATGGATGATTAAATCTCTCAGTGGGGTGAGTTATAATTTAGGGATGTTAAGCGACTGAGATCTTTTTCTCGATGAGTATTCTTTGAATTAACATTATGTATGCTGGATGGAACATGTCATGGATTAATGACATATTTTGTTAAACATGTGGATTCCATGGATTATTAGAACGATAAATATACTAACACAATCATGTGCTGATTGAGATTAGAATCCTAGTTATGTTAAGTCTTGGATTAAATCTATAACACTTAGGAATTCCAATCAACGTCAACTTGTGACATGGGTGTTAATTTAATGCAATACAAAGGAAGGCTCAAAGATATCACTAGCTTAACTACCAATTGATGAACTCAGACAAATATTTATCAAATTTTTAAATCAATCTTAATCAAACCAAATCCATAAATTATTTCATAATTTCTACAAACAAACCCAACAAACAGAATACAATCAACTAAAAACAATTGACTATTAAAAAGTATCATCACCATAGATTTGACCTAAGTGCTTCTATACACATTAGTAGAGCACCAGAACCTTGAACGGTCGATAGGATACAATCGTCGACACTTTCAGGACCATGAGTTTCCTTACCGTTCTTCATTTTTCATCCTTCAAAGGAAATCTCCAGAGGTAGGAGGTGCTCTAGCTAGTGAAGTCTAAAATTATTAGCTAGAATACGCCAGATTCCCATAATAACACATTTATAGATAATTTTTAGGTTAGGTCAAAAATCAAATAATTAAATAAATAACTATTTAATTATTTAATTATCCATCCATGATGAGACATTAGCTGAACTCCCAACACTGACAAATGTTCTTCCCCACCTGTGGTAAAACCTACATTAAGAACTCAACGATGTCATTAGATTTATCATCTGAGTCCTTGTTCATGTGTTACATGGGTATAGGCTATTAAATGAAATATTAATAACTTAATTCATCCTTTTAGCATTCCACCAATGAGATAAGGGTCCGAACATCCCACGCTATCTCATTTTATGCCACACCTAGGGTAAACACTGTGTTTTGGAACCAACCATAACATAATATTTCTGATCCAATAATCTATTTAGAATATATACCATTATTTCTAAAAACCCACATTATAATAAATCAATTAATAACTATTTATATCGTTTATTGGTGGTAATATAGAAATGAATGACATCAGGTCATGAGGCGGTAGTCCCCCGTACAAACAAACAAAGATTTCATAACCCATTTTAGGAATGTGGAGATGTATATAGGTAATAACTTTAATATAAAAAATAATAGTATATGAAATATAATTAGGTATTTATATTATCAAGGTTTAATAATAATTTTAGGTGGTTATGGAAGAAATAAAATAAAAAAACTCGTTGAAGAACATCACCTCTTCTTCCGATAAGCTACATAGGTTTTAACCCAAAGACATTCTTGGGTGGATTTTTCTTAAAATAAGGATTATAAGATGAAATTATAGTATTAAATAATAGATTAATATATTTAATTTTTGAATCATTGGGGTTTGGAAGCATGAATAAGATCTGAGAGGGGGAGTCCTTTTATATGTGAGGTGAGTGGCAGACTTATATTGTTTTGAATGAAAAAGGTGTATACATGTTTTTAGCATTACAAAAGGATCCAAAATGGGTCATTATTGAACCTTGAATATATGAAGTCAAAATATGGAAAGAAAAAATATCTTGGATAAAATTATTTATTTTTAACACTTATATTTTTATTTTACCACCATAAAAACCTATTTTTACTTTAAACATGGTTAATAATTTTTACTATCAATTCTTCTCAAAAATTATTTTTAAATTATTGGATAATATAAATTATGATGATTCCAAATATATAATACATATTTCTATATTCCATTCATATAATGTTTACAATTTAATTTAAAAATAATGTCATAGAGACAATAATAAAGAGGGGTTTTGAAGAGAAAATGTTTAAAATTTTACAATGCTATTATATCAGAATTAAATATGAAATTGATTAAAATGAACTAAATTAGATTAATAGATATAAAATTTAACTAATTTTACTTTTAAACATATTAAAAAAATTAACCTTATAAATTCATTAAATGAAAAGGAAAATTTTCAAATAAAATTAGTATTTTTCACTATTTATAAAATATTAATTTGTTATGAAAAATACCAAAAATTTACCGCAATCTAATTTTGACATCATTATTTCAAAAATTAATTTTATTTTTTCAAAATAAAAATCCACTATTTTAAAAAATTAACTCGGTTATAAGTGCACAAAATGTGGAAAAACTTCTTTTTTGAAGGATATAATTTTTAATAATAAAATTTATTTTATTATTATCTCCCTTATAAAAAACACAGAACATCAATTTTAATTTTTTTGAAATATATTTTATATTAATTTAATTATAATCATAAAAATGTGATTTGGTTAATTTATTTATGAAAAAAATATATTTTCACCTAAAAAAAGTTTTTTTCAAAAAATAATTCTTTTACTTAAAAAGTTATTTTTATCTCAAATTAATTGGTCACAAAATAATTAATTATATATACATGTGAAACCCATATTTTCATAGTTTATTTAATCATATTCACACACTGAATTACAATACCTATGTGATAACGATTATATTAAATAGTAATATTATAAATGTATGTTAGGTTTTAATTTAAACTCTGGGATGTGTGTAGTGTAAGATACACCTAGTGTGTCATGTAATGTAAGATAAAATAAATTATTCATGTAACACAAACTAAAATATGTATTTTGTGTAATGAAAAATATGAAAAAGAGTAAATTTATATGAAAATAGTATTTCAAAAAATCTAGGTGTGTTAAAGTATATGCAATGTGGTTTGGAAAAGTGATGGTGGGATGCAGTCACCTTGGAATACCCTTATCAGGATATGGATTGGAAGGATTTTTAGATACACTTCTATGATTATTTTTACCCTTAAAAGTTGAGGGAAGAATGATCCAGGGAGATTATACACATGGAGTAGGGATCTTTACCTGTTATGGACTACAACACATGTTTCAAAGAGCATTGGTGCATTGCACCGATCAATATTTTTGACAATTAATCTAGTGATAGAGAATTCAAGGATGGTGAAAAATTTCCATCCATTCATAGGTGAATTTAATTCGGTTGAATACTGTATCTGGGATTGCGAATCTAGAACTCAATACTGAGCATAACCTGAGAGATGATGATGGGGCGTTCTAGGGCAGTTCATCTCCCTGACCTATTACTATTTCAACCAGATGAAGTAATTTCCCTTTAGAGTCTTCTCATTATAAAAGTTGTAGCTATAATGTTCACTCTAGTATCCAGGTGGTGTTCCACCATCACATTAGGACAACACATTTGAAGACCCTGTGTATTAAGGACCAAGTATAGTGTTGATATTGAAAGAATATAGATAATATTAATCAATTTTGTAGGGATTTTCCTCTTGTGTCTCTTGAGAGACGATGTAAATAGACCTCATGTTTAGGAATGAAGTCAGAAAAACCTTATAAAGTAGGGATCTCGAGTGCTAACAGTATTATAGGTTGACGAGGTGGTTGTAGTTGTGGGAGGAAGACAATAGTTTTATAGTTCAAGAAGGAAAGCCCTTCCCTAGAGAGTCAAGTTGCATCTCAGCACCATTGACAAGGACAAAAATATTTAGGGAAGTCGATCCATGAGGTGTAGAGTTTTGGTCTATCTATGATTGGAGTTATGATATTAATAGCCACTTCACTAGTTTCTTTTTCTTATGATAATGTTTCTTCCACTCTTTTATATCTACTTATACTATGGAGAGCCTTGGGAACAAGATATTATTTTACTATAGTGTGATAAATCTGGATACACTATTGGGAATTAAATCAGAGAGTGTATTCTAGTGGAAGAAATTCCCTCTTGAGATAGGAATCTGTAATATATTATAAGAGATCTTTTTCCATGAGATGAAAGGTGTGAACATCATTCTCAGGAGGAACTGGTTGGTTCCCTATCATGATTAGGTCAATTTATATTACCGAATGATATCCTTGACATCCCATGGGGTTGATAGCTTTGTGTAGAAGGGTGAAAGAGATAACCTGGATTGAAGAGATGGACTTGAGCATCATAGTTTTGGAAGAGTACCATCCTAGATTGATAGCCTTTATATGGATGATCAGGGAACATGTTAGGATGATTTCCTTCATATATTAGATCATTTTAGTGATGTATTCCTTGATGAAATCTAAAGACTACATCCTAAGATAATGGTAGTGATTATGATTGAGATAGTTCCATGTGCCACAACAGTATCCTTAAATCCGTATTTTATGGTTAATACTAAGTTTCAATATCTCAATAGGTAGCTAGAGGACATGGAAGCTAAGGGTTTTATATTGAACCACACTTTCATGTGGGGTTTACCAGTATTTTACTCTAAAAATATAGACGATACCATAATAAATTGTGTGGATTACCATTAGTTGAACCTATTTACGTTTTATATCAGATTTCCACTACTACATATATACATCCTCTTTTACTAGATCGAAGTGGTGTGGGTTTTCTCCAAGATTGATTTGAGGTCGATTTACCATGAGTTATGGGTTAGACCATCTAATATTCCTCATAATACATTCCTTAGATAATATGGATTGAATGTGTATTTGGCCATGCAGTTCATTATTATGACGGTTCTAGCTGTATTTATGACTTGTGTGAATCGGGATTTCCACCCTTATATTGATTCATTTTTCTTGTCTTCATGGATGAAATCATGGTGTACTCATATACTCGACATGAATTATCCCAATATCTTGATATCATTTTGAGCATAATGATAGAGAACCATATGTATTCTATGATCTGAAAATGATAATTTTCAATTGATAAGGTCCACTTAATGAGTCCAATTATCTTAAATAAAATTGTATTATTTGACCTAGAGAAGTAGAGATCAATTTTTTCTTTGGAGGATCCCGAGAACATCTTTCTCAGAAAAAGTTATTTGTGGCTAGATGGATTTTACATGCACATCCTTCATGTTTTCTCATGTTTGTTAGAAACACCCATGAGATTGACCAAGAAAAATTTCATGTTTACATTGTATAAATCTTGCGAGAAGTACTTTTAGGATTTGAAAGGAAGATTGAATTAAATACCAATCCTGGTGTTACCTTAGCATAAAAGGGCCTATATAGTTTTCTGAAATTTATTAGGCATCAGGCTAGGAACCATTAGGGAGAAAGTTTCATCATATACATGTATATCAAGTTGAGGGGTCATTAGCATAATTACCTAACACATGATATTTATCTAGAAGCTCAGGTTCATTCTTAGAATTTTTGGAGGCCATACATACTAGGAGTTCAATATTTGGTGTATACGTATCAAAAAAATCCACAAGTATATATTTAAACTATTTGAAAAAAATATTATGAAAGGAAGATGTGTCGAATACCTACAATCCTTTGAATTTAATATTTCTTATATATAGAGTAATGTAAATGTTTTTTCTATTGCTTTGATCCCAAATAATCATAAATAGGTAGTTTAGGAGGCTGGTATCGAGTGTTAGCTGATCACCCTCTTTTCTAAGATTCATTTAGATGTATCAGACCATAGTGGATAGTCCATACTCCCTTATTTATTAGTAACCTCTTAAATTATTGATAGAGTCAATATTAAAAAGATTTATGATCCCTAGGGATTTCTCATAAATAATATCTTGTCAAGTGTATACCCACAACTTAGTTAGATCATTGACTAGGATGTGGTCTAGTGTATTCAGGAAAAAATCTAAGTTTCTAAATACATCTGAGTGGAATTTATGTGAGTGTATCAGGATTCTTCTTGGGAAGTAAAATATTAACACAAGAATACGTATAATGATTTACACCACCAGTATTGGTGTCTTGGAATGAAAAGGGGGATATGTGGGTTCTTTACTTGGTGATCCATCTGTCATCAGGTGATTGCGGTCCATTAGCATCCGCTAGTCTTCTACATTCATTGACCATTCCTTAGTGGAAATGAGATGATGTCACTGTGGATTTTTGTGATGGGATTACCTAGGTAACCTCAAGGATATGACATAGTATCGGTGATCATAGACAAATTAACAATGGTATATCATTTACTACATATCAAAAATTCCTTTTTAGTGGATAAGATATGATGGCTATATGTCAAGGATACCATACCACTTCATAGAGTTCAATGTATGATCATATCAAATATTGATGATCACTTTATGTCATGGTTCCAGATGAGTTTTAAGAGGGAACATGGTTCATAGGTACTACTATGTACAACTTATCACCTATAGACTGACAAGTAGTATGAACACATGATAAATGGGTTGGAGGACATTCTCAAAGCATGTTTCTTGGATTTTGATGGTTCTTTGGATAAAAACCTGTCAATTTACCAATTTTCTTATTATAAAAGGTGTAAAGATACCATATATATGATCCTTATGGGTATTTATAAATTAGGCTCTTCTCTTCACCCTTATGCTAGTTACAGGAATGATAGGTAGTGCTGTTGGGACCTCATCTCATTCAGATTTCATCAGAGTAGTTACAACTGATTTGGAGGCATTTGTCTACAACTCAAACTAAGAAGAAGTATTAAAATAATATCTTCCACTAAAAACTATAGTTTGAGGTGGGGGAATGGGTATTCATAAATGTTTCAATAAGATTGTGGAATTGATATATTTTGAGATAGGGTAATATTTTCCTCATTACATCTGACCTTTTGATATTTTGGAAGAGCCATGTGAGTAACATATCAATTGTAGTTACTATAGAGGTACTGAACCATGCATGAGATATTATATGTTTCTCAGTAACATAATTATCAATCATAGTCATATAATATTATCCATTTTTATGAGTTTGAGTTGTAGGTAGATGCATCATTTGAGGAGAATCCTATACGTATCATTAATTAGAGCCTAAAGTCTCTTCAAGGAAGGTTAGTTCCTTTAGTATGGGTGTTATGGTAGCATGACCATATACAAGATGAGTCATAGGAGTGAGAGGCTAATGTATATGGTTAGAATTTAGAGTTATTCTCATAAGATTCCTTACCACCCTCATAAGGGAAACATAGGGTTGAGTTGTTTTAAGGATTGTATATTGTAAGATCGTAGCTTTTCTAATGAGGTATGGATCCATTAAATGTTGATTTAAATATTTTGTTTCATATAATGAGTATTCTTAAGAGCTTAAGGAATATTTTAGGAGTGTATGAGGATCATTTAAGGCCTAGAGATATTTTTTTTAAGGAACATACATAGGATCGTTATTGGAACATGTTTAGTAGTAACCATGTGGATCAACCGTGCAGCCCTGAAAGAGGAGGAGAAGGGTTTGTAAACTATGGAAGATAGGCCACATGGCTGTGGTGAAAAATGTAGAGTTATTATAGAAGGGACCTTCAATGGATGAACATGGTTTTTTAATCTATACACCTAGCCTCATGGGTGGTTCTACTTAGGTTTTAACTATGCATGGTTGGTGAAGAGTTTGAACAAATTCTGCTGCTAAACCCTGAGATGGGTTATCTCTTTTGGACAAAGTTAGTGCACAGTTGGTGCACATTTGGGTAAACTATTCAACTAAGAACTAAGACATTTTAATGTTGGGTAAAATTAACATTTACATCTAGAATTTAATTCTTTTTAACCATCTTTCGTTTTTCTCCATCCACATCACCCCACCCTTTGGAGCTCCCAATTTCCTTTTAACCTAGGCTTAGAGAGAACTTCTTCATCCTAGCTCAGAATCATCTTCCTTAAGTCATATTGGATCCATATCGATAATTTATTCAATCTATTTTCTTCTATCCCTAATTTAACTTTTCATATGGAATTATAAATCCATGTGAGAGGTTTTGGCCTATTTTAAGATCATTTATCTAATTTTTTTTATTTCTATAGAAATAAACTAAATATAAATATAATATCAGAGAGGACATCACTACCCATAAAATGTATGTGGTCTCATGTTTTTAATTTTAGTCTAGATCATTTATACATCATGTTGTTGGACCAGATTTCTATCATTCCATGAATCGATTTCTAAAAATATATTTTCTTAAATTGAATGTGTTGTCCTGTAACACATTGAGTATTTATGAACCTTATTTTTTTTGGATAAATTAAATTTCATTGATGGGTTGCATTTCAGGAAACAAAAAGTTATGCTTTGTTTATATAAAACACTATGTTATGATTTCACTATATGAAACAATAAAATTATGTTATAGTATATATAATATTATTCTTATCTTTTGTTACACACGATGTAGAGTTATTTTGATAGTTTTCATTACACATAAGTCCAATTTTTACTAAACTACAATATACTATTAAAAATATAATTAAAATATTATAATATTTATGAACTATACTTTGGAATGGAGGGTAAAAAAAATATTAAATAAATTTTGAAAATATTATTTATCCATGTTTATAAAATAAAATATTTTGTAACCAGATAGTTATAAAATGAATTAAGAACTAATCAAAAATTTAAAAATTAATTTTCAAAAATAAATTCAATGAAAAAATGGGTTTTTCTAAATATATTAACCAAAAAACTTTTTATGAATGATTTTAATGAAATATATATTTTAGAAACTCAATAAAATATTTAGCATTCATATTATGTGTTTTCTAGACAAGAGATACGAATAAATCCAATTTTACACATGAAAATATGTATTTTTCTAATATATAGTCTTACCGCCTTTTTTTAGCACACTTATTTTAAATTTTTTTTTAAACTTTTATAAATTATATTGGAAAAAATAAACTTCTTTTTTTAAATCATAATTTAAAAATTATCTTAGTGTTATTTTCATATATTTTTTTACATGTTTTTATTTTTGATGAATATTGAATAATAATGTATTTTAATTGAAAACAGTTTTCCATATAATTTATTTTTATATATAAATTATATTATTTGTAGTTTTAAAGTAAAAATAGTTAACTTATTCAGAAATATATGTAATTTATATCATTGGAATTAATTTTACTTTGAAATTGGATAATAATGTTATTCAAAATTTTATCATTTTCTCTTGAAAGACTTGTTGTTTCATCCCACCTACTTGATTAATTTTAAATAGATTTCATACAATTATCTGACTTTAATTTATAAAAAATGGACTACATATTTATAATCATAATAATTTATAATTTATTATAATTTTAACTTAATTTTTTACACAATTTATTTGTGAAAATAATTAAAATTAATTATAACGATTAAGGGGGAAAAGGGTTTACCAAGGCCAAAATATTAACATAAGTGGCTGAATAACCTAGAACATCTCCAAAAGCCATTGGATGTATGTATATAGACCATATACCGTATTTTATATAAAATTTTCATTATTGTAGTAACATTATGTAATGGATAACTACCAATAGTGTTCACCTTTTTGTTATTTACAAGAATGCCACTCCTCCTTCATTATGAAATGGAATTCACTCTCCATTCTACTTCAAAACTCTCAAGAAATTAATCATGAATAATACCTATAGAAATATATTAAAAAATTTCCTCCTCTTAACCAAGATGCCTCAATTTTGGAATCAATCCATCCAAAGAAGTCATTTGATGCAAACCAAAATGAGTCACCTGAAGAATAGGTAACGTTCGTCAACATAAATTTCTGTTTTGTTTCAGTATCCACCCAATTAAATTATTCTTATATCATGATTATGTAATTAAATAAGTATAATAAATATGTGGATATGTTTTTACGTTAATTTTATTACCTAAAACATCACAAAATTCTATCAAATGTGATACACAATCAGCCTTCATGTGCACAATGGACTACATCCTCACGAAATGATGTCGCTCATTCTTCCATTACCACCTATAATGGTTTGGAATGATGATTTAAATGATATATATATATATATATATGATATATATGATTTATTTATGATTATTTAATTATTAAATAATACACACTTTCATGCTTTCCATTTTTTAGGAATATGATAAAGTCGTTCGTGTGTACTGTAGAGTACCACCTCACAAAGTGATGTGATTCATTCACACTTTACATGGAATATATTACGGATGGGTGTCATATATGTATTTGAAATATATTAAATAATAATTATAGTGGAATGATAATATATATTTCTCTATATATACATCATTATTTTTTTTCTTTCAAAACAAGACAAGAAAATGGAAACAACGTTCATGCATACATATGGTATACCGTCTCTATAAACAATGAATTTCAATTCCAAATTCAATATTTTATATACTAATATAAATAAATACATATTTAATTTATATGAAATTTATATAATGGTTTGCAATATTGAAATGAGTAATTCATGATCAAATAATGTGGTCAAAAAATAACAAGTTAAAACATATACTGAAAACAAAGTCATTGTTACACGGAATGTATCTTTAAGATGGAATTGTAAATAAATGGGTGATATAATGTCAAAATAAAATAATATATGGTATCATATACAATAATATGGTCATTTGAAAGATTTATAATAAACTTATATTTGTTATATTGAATTTTTGAACATGTATGAAGAAAGGGAAGATGTAAGGGGAGGGGATATCTACTCTCACTTTTATTTCTATGAGACTTATAACTTATTCACCATGTGTTTCATATTTTTGGTGAATATACTGATATAATACATGTAATATCATGAATTTAATTTAATCCAAGATATTAAAAGTCTAAATATATGTTATTATTTAACCGAGCCCACGAATCAAAAGTTACTCAAGTAGTAACGCATTTCTATCTCACCTTTTTCTTATGTGAGACACATGTAATATTAAACCCCTTTTTATTATATGTTCAATATATAATTACAATGAATGTAATCTATAATTATAATACATAAATGATTTTATTTACAAATCCAATTTTGGATATATCTTTTATGGGGGTATGGCTTCAAACATACCAAAACATTAAGATAATTTGTCTCAATTTCCTTCTTTGAGACACATGTTATGTTATGAACCTATATTATTTTATGAGGTGTATATTATTCCTATTTTATATTTTATATCATGAATATAATTATTTTCCTGATATTTTAATCATCAACTAAATTTTATTTTTTCAGGGGTATTTTGATTCATTATTACCAAAGTGGTAAGAGTTTTTGTGATAATCATTTATTGATATTGTTTAAGATTATTCATCTAATGATGAAAATTTATGATCCATCTGTCAAGAATTATCATAATATTTATTCTCATATGGTTATTAATTATATATTCAAAAAATTATACCATTTACCTCTATTTTCTACTTAAGATAATTAAAAAAGTTTTTTAAAGAAAATATTACATTATTTCTCTCTTCAGTCGGAAATCAGTTTTATTCAGAAAATATATTTTCTAAATTTTTTTTCTAAAAATTTATTCAAAAATATTTTTTGAATTATATTTTAAGAACATTTTCATGGAAACGGATTTTAAAATTATTTTGTTTTAAAAATTGTTTAAATTGTTTTTCAAAACATCCTTTAAATGTTTTGAAGGTTATTTTCGAAGAAAATGGTTTTTAAAAAGTAGTATGATTGATAAAGAATTTTTTAATTCAGAAAGGATATTTTCCTCAAGAAATATTTAAATTATTTATAAATATTAAATTGTTACTTTTGAATGTGTTTTTAAAATAAAATTATTTTGAAAATTATTTATTCCTTGAAAATTGATTTCCAATGAAAGATTATTTTCCTTATGAAATACTACAAGTGGTCATTCAAAATCCTTCTAAATCTATGTTGAAATACTTTGATATAGTTTATGATTCACTAGGGAAATTATTCAAGTAATCGATTCAATTTATTTTTTAATGGATTTTTTATCGTTAAAAATATGTTTATTAAACTGATTTCTCTTCCACATGTTATACCATGATAAAATGTTTACGAATCCTACTTCGTTTCATAGGTTATTTTAGATGAAATGAATATGAAAACTATCAATTATCCACTGGTTATGATATGATTTAATGTTTATGATACCCATTTAATTTCATGGGTTATGATATGATGAATTTTTATGATGTTGTGGCACATGTATGTATGATTTATTTATGTTTTTGGTGAGACCTATATATCCATCTAATGCATTGGGTAACTATTTATTTCCCATGAGATAAACATGGCTAGAATGGGTAGTGAACCAAGTTCAGTAAGGGACTTTTTTGATAAGATTGTCTTGGGAGTGAACCTTGACTACTAAGATGGGATGGGGAGTGATCCCATTACATTAAGATAAACTTGGCTGTGAGTTTTGACTACTAAGATGATGTTGGGAGTGAACCATGACTACTAAGACTGTATGGGGAGTGAAACTTTAGTGCTAAGATGTTACTCATAGACTTGATTTCATGTTTATATGGTTATCTGTGAACGTGATTACATGTATATAAATTAATGTGTAAACCTGATCTCACATTCACAACATTATCGATAGACCTATATTTCATATCCATAACGATATTAAAGGACCTAATTACATGACCATAAGTTTATACGTGTGACGGATTCCATGTCATCAACTTTATCAATGATTCTATTTCAATTTATACATATTCACAATGTTATAAGATAAAGTTTATTACACAAATCTATGTCTTATGCCAATTTTATGCTCTGTTGACTCATTCTCTTTAATTTACTTAATATTCATGTTTTATGAATGACCAATATTTATTCCATGACTCATGATTATGATCTATGATATGTAGATTATCATATTCAAATGTAATTCACATGTTCTCATAGACTTATGTTTGTTCTATTCTTATGTATATCCATTATTTACCCTTAATTAGAATCTAAGATAACACTTTCCTATGTTTACTTTCCACAAGTTATGAAGAAAGGTTTTATGTAGGAGTACTAAATGGGAGATATTTTAGGGAAAAATTTATGATCCTTCTCAATGTTATAATATTGTGTTCCAAGCCTCCAAATAATCTAAGCTATTGCATTCCTTGAGATTGTACATTTTTAATATGCTAAATATTCATATAAAATGATGTAATATATAATGACCCTAAACTATATAAATGAATTTATATTATTATGTTTAGTTCATATATTATAAACCACATAAAACCAAATATATAACATAATACAATCTTTATAAATGTATAATGAATGAAATAAGAGGTATTTCAAGAAGTTAAGGAACCTATTCTGATGAAATAGTTACTTGATCTTTAAAATAGTAATATGAACATTATGAATAGTAAATTAGCCTAATTTATAGTAATCTCACCAAAAAATGTATAAGTAAAATTTAGGCACCTCATAATTGAAAGTATGAAATAATTATATCATAGTAAAATTAAGTGAATATTTTAGAAATTAATATCTAAGTGTTGGTATTTTTATAAGTCAAAAATATTTGATTACAATTTTATAATTATTAAAATTATTTAAAAAATAATAATTTTCAAAAAATGGACTCACAAATAAATATTTTGTTGTCTTATTATTTTAGGATAATTTAATGACACCTTAGTTATTTTTTGGAAGTGTTATAAAATCAGTTATAAATTCAAAATCTGTATTTTTCATGAAAATAATGGTTTCATTTAAAAAGTAATGTTCACATAATTATAAAATTATTTTGAAAAAATAAATTCCACTTTTTAATTTTACATGATGAAAAATGGTTAGGGTAAATTTTTGAGATTTTTCTAAAATACATGAATTTTTGGTGAATAGTAAAATACGATAATTTACGATAAATTCTAAATAAATGGATTATAGTGTCATGGATAATGTTTTGATGATGCAAGAAAAATTGGTTCTAACACACATTTAATTATTAATGAACTTATACACAATAATATACACTATTTCTTATATTATAGAAAATAATAAAATAATGAAAAAAATAATGAAAAATTTCCCCTCTCCTCCTCTATAAAAACCACCTGATCGCCCCCTCTTCTCATCACTCCTCTAAGCCGTGAAGATTTTCAATGTTCTACCCAAATCCTCTTTCCTTGTCTATCCCCACATCTAGGTGATTTTTTTCCAAAAGACAAAAACCACTTCCCTTAAAGAGATTTTCAAGGAGGATATTTCATGAGGTAAATCCTCTTCATTTTTCATTTCATATAATATCAATTTACATTATTTTCTTATCTTCTCCTCACCTCCTATGACTAAATGATCTTTATGATTGCAATATCATATATATAATGAAATTATATCTTGTCAATGAAATTTTCTATGTCAAACTACAATCTCTATCTCTCTCTTTTATTTTAAAAACGAAATCGTTGTCTGAGAGGTGCTGATATAAGACCTTCCTGGATGACGAACTTTTGTTCCACAATTTCTACTTCTAGATTGGTAATGAAACAATTTTCACGGTGGAAATAGATTATTAAATTTTCATTATGTCTTATTTAATGTTATAAAACCTTTACAAATACATAATATTGATTCATACGACAAAACCAGTTCGAGATGATCGAAATACCACCTTAATAATCTAAATTATTAGCACAAATGATTCATATAATAACTCATCTTAATAACATATAAAGAAATTAATTATATAAAAATTTAATCTTCTATATGTTTACTAGTATCATATAGATTTAATTTTGTATAATTATATCCATTCCACATGCACTTCAATACTCATATAAATGTATACCGAACGTGAAAAACAAGGAAATGAACGCTCCCAATCGCTAAATTTGTTTGTTATAACATGTCAAAAATGCCATAAATGAACTTAATAAAATTATAATGAATAAAATAAATATATAAAATGTTATTAATTAAATAATTAGTGGATTTAATTTGATTATCTAGGACATTAGAGTCATGTACATAACCCATTCAGACATAGGGTAAGGGTTTTTACCTGAACCTCCATTTTCAATCAAGTCAGTATTTTTCACTATTTAACCCAATGAAATTATTAATTATTCATTTTTAATGTTTTATAAATGATTAACAATCAGAATTCATCTTTATTTGATGTGGAGTTACCTGTTTTAAAAGAATTTTTCTCATATTCTTCCTGATAAACAAACCTGATTCAAGGGAACTTCTCTGATTTGTATTTATTTTAAAGGGAACTCTTTAATATATGTTTAGAAACAAACATATTTATAAAATAAATTATTTTATTATGAAAAACTATATCATTTAACTTATGGTTTTTAAAAAATATCATTTCAATGGAACTACTCTTTGCAAATTAAAAGAGTATTTTTCGGAGGAATTACTCGATGATTTTATAAGAGTATCATAATCTATTTCAAAATTATTTTTTATTCTTATGTTTAATTGGGATTAATAATTTATGATATAATATACCATATTTTTTTATGGTTTATGATTATTTTGAACAAGGATGTTAAATCTTTATACTATTCACTATACTACTCCGAATGGTTAGTATTTACGTTTACTTATTGGGGAATGTTATTTACATTTAATATGTTAGTTTCAATATGAATGTATATGTTGATTATGTTTCAAACCATTAATATGAGAAATGAATTAGACTTAATATTCACGGGGTGGGGCTCGTTATTTCCCGTTGGTTCATTAGTAGGTCTCTTGAGATAAACTAGTCTCTTTTACCCGTTTATGCATTGTCTTAGCTTGAGGCAAAGAGAGAATGGTTATGATGCACCATATTATTATTTCCCTTATTATGAAACTAGTAATTGATATTTGATGTTATTATTAAACTAGTATAATATCCATTGTCATTTTTTATTATGAAATTATTTATTCAACTCTTATTCCTACAATATTATTCTCACAATTATGTTTTATTGGAATACATAATTTTATTTATTCATCATACCTTATAATTTATGCTTCTAGTGTTTTACTCACCCTTAATGAGCATCTGAGCTCACCAATTTCTTATGTTTTATTCTTCCCCTGTATATGAAGAAGTTTATTATGAATGAACTATAAGGAAAATCTTGGGGTTATGAATATTGAACATAGAATTTTCATATTGAATTTCCTTTAATGTTGTAATGTTTAACTTATGTATGTATCTAGTTTTTCAAATCTACTAAACTATTCGACCCTTTTGGATGCATATTCCTTGTTTATATGAAAATGAAATAAAATATGGTACTAGATCTAGGCAATTGGGTTCTAGGATCTTACAGTTGGTATGAACGGATTTTTTTATAATCCTTGGAAAGTAGATTTAGAAAATGTAGATTAGGGAAAAAACCCTAAGATAAACTTTAAGGATAATCATACAAGAACCTCGTAGAATTTTGGTGAAGTATACATTATAGGGATCTTACTAAAAAATAAATCTCATTTTGGATACTACAAATCGATGTAGTTCTATTATAGATGTACCTTGGCGTAAAAACTCTAACATGGTGTTCTAGGACAGACTCTGTGTAACCTTGTACACAATAATGAGCCTTTCTAAACTTCTTGTTTGACTCTCCTAAGGGATATGATTAGTATAATTCACATATTCATTAAAAAAATTATGATTTATTTAAATATAAATATTTCCCCAACGAAACCACTCTTATGATTGTGAGATTAGACATGAAAAAATATCAATTTATGGTAAGTGTTTTTCTAGTTGGACAATATACATTATGATTCATAACCTACTTTAGTGTATACCATTATTTAGAAATGGAACCATGTGGAAGGAATGGAATCTACTTGAACACGCATATCCCATTTATGTATTTCCCTCATATTCAAGATAATGATGTTGGTTATGGAGCTGTGACTAGTGCTAAGAAACACATAACTATATTTGGAGAGCTGACTTAGGTTCTGGACAATAACATTAAATGTAAGAAGAATCCTAATCGACAATGTGGAGGAGAGATATTATACATCTTTATGTGAAAACATCCTCCATCATTTAATGAGACTACAAACCCATTTATAAAGGTGCAGTATATAAGTTCCTCAGAGAAGATATTTCTTGCTTTGGGAAGTAATAAAAGGGAGAAGGTTGTCCTGAAAATGTATCATTCATCGAGATATGCTAATAATTTCTAGTCATTGATTCAAAATAAAAAATTAGGAGTAAGAGATTAAAAATATGTAATAGAGGGAATCTAAGGAAAATTTCCTAAAATTATATTTTCGTTGTGAATATTTAGCTGATATGGAGAAGCAATTCCTAAGTCTAAGATAGAAAGAAGATGAAAATATATTAATGTATGAAGCCAACTTTATCTGGTTATTAAGACATGCTGCAGACTATATACATAATCTACAAAGAAGGATTGTTTGATTATTTAATAGTTTAAAACCAATACTCCAAAGGGAACTAGTCCCTCAAAATTTCTCTTCATGTGATGATATAATCACATGTGATATTAAGAATGAAAATGAATTCTCTATATCATATGAAATTAAATTAATGAAATAGATGAATAGGGATTCTGAACACTCTGGAAACAGAAATAAGGAAATGGGGAAGAGGGGAAGAGGTTACATTACACTCTCACTAGTGCAGAAAACATTTTTTACGTCGGTTATTTTTTATTATTTACGTCGGTTTTTAGGCGACGTTAATACGGACGACGTTATAAATAACGTTTTTTATGTCGGTTATTTAAAACCCGACGTAATATCCCTAACATCACGGTGGTTATCACGTCGGTTCATATAATAACCGACGTGATAAATATGCGCTGGGGGGCTTTATCACGTCGGTTATTCCCTAAACCGACGTGATAAAACGCCTGGGATATCGTTTATCACGTCGGTTTTTTCTAGAACCGACGTGATAAACCGTTCCCGGGGCTTTTATCACGTCGGTTCTTAATATAACCGACGTGATAAAAAGGCCTGGGAAACGTTTTAGCACGTCGGTTATCCAATAACCGACGTGGTAAATCGATTCCCAGGCCTTTTAGCACGTCGGTTATATTAAGAACCGACGTGATAAAAGCCCCGGGAACGGTTTATCACGTCGGTTCTAGAAAAAACCGACGTGATAACCCCCTACCGATTTATTTACCACGTCGGTTATAAAATAACCGACGTGAAAGAAATTTTTTTTTAAAATAATTGCACTGCTCTCACCAAAAAGCAACCAGAAACCAAACAAAAATAACCATGCCAGCCCTCCCCCAAGCCCCAACTGAACCCCACCCTCATCTATACCCACCTAACAACCTGGCCAGCCCTCCCCCACCACATTGGAGCCCCACCACAACCCTTGGACACCCCCCACCCCTTAGACAGCCCCCCCACCCTCATTTACACCCCCACGACCCCTAGTACAGCCTCAAACACCCATTGGACACCCCTCCCATATCCCTTGGACACCCTCCACCCCTTGGACACCACCCCACCCCTTGGACAGCCCCCCACCCTCATTTACACCCCCAAGACCCCTAGTACAGCCTCAAACACCCATTGGAGACCCCCCCCCCCACACCTTGAGAGCCCTCCCAGACCCCTTGGACACCCCCCCGACCCCTGGACACCCCCCCGAGCCCTTGGACAGCCCCAAACACCCCTTGGACACCCCTCCCATATCCCTTGGACACCCCCACCCCTTGGACACCCCCACCCCTTGGACATCCCCCCCACCCTCATTTACACCCAACCGGCCCCTTGGACAGAACTCCCAGACACCTTGGACACCACTCCCATATCCCTTGGACACCCCCCACCCCTTGGACACCCCCACCCCTTGGACAGCCCCCCACCCTCATTTACACCCAACCGGCCCCTTGGACAGAACTCCCACATCATTTACACCCCCCCGACCCCTAGGACAGCCCCAAACACACCTTGGACACCCCTCCCATATCCCTTGGACACCCCCCAAACACCCACCCACCCCCTTGGAACCTCTCCCCCCCATACCAAAATCCAGACCAGAAAAACCATAACAGTAGACCAAAACAAGAAGTAGAGAAAAATTAAACATTCAGTTATATAACATTCAAAACTTACACTGTCAACTTCAAAAAAAACTAAATCCAACCTAAACGACTAAGAAATACACAATTACATTGACAATATTCAAAATTACATTTTACATTACAAACAACTAAAAGTCAATCAAACCTGTAAAATAATTTGACCACTCCACTTGTAAGTGTTTGATATCTTCAGCAGTATAGGGTTGAGGGTCATCAAAAAGCTACAAAGGAAAAGGATAGTAGTCAACGTGTATAATGAATAAATCAAATTGAAATATTATGAGAAAGAGGAAATCTTACCAGGTCAAAACTCAGAACTGTCCCAGTTGTTATTATTTCATACATAAATCTTAACATGTAATATCCGCATTCGATGATGCCTTGTTGCTCATGACATTTCTGTTTGAATGAGTGTAAATTCAATATATTATTTTTATGTAATAAATCAAAATGTACAAATTATAAATGGATATTTACCTTCGCATGTACATATTTGATCTTGAAATTCCTTTTCTTTGCGCTTTTTCGAATGTGGACCCATGCCCTGTTAGAAAATAATACGAATGGGGTAAATTTAAAATTCATTATAATATATAAAACTATTGTGAAATTGAAACTTAAGTTTCCAATATATTCTTAAAACTTTCTCGCACATCAGCATGGAGAGAGCATATCCAATAAAGTGTTTTCTCCCTAGGGCAAAAAACCCCTAACATCCAATGATCCCTGATAAAAGGAAATTTAACGTTAGTGGTTTTTTATGTTAAAAGATAATTAACTCTTTGAGAGGGATGTGTTTCATACCTCTCACAAAAAGGCATCATCCAACACTGTGTGATTACATTCTTTTCAAATCTATCAGCAATATAAAGCATTCTTTGTTCCTCATCCAATGCACATGCTTCAGGGGAAATCAATTGTGGGTCCACGAATCCATATACATCTGTCAGCTCATTCCTCTCACAAATTTTATACAGATACCTAATACAAAGCAGACATAAGTATACATGTTTAATAAATATAACGCATGGAAAAGGTGTTAAGACTTACATGATAAAAATTTCCACCACGTTGATGCCCAACTTATCTCCAGTGACAAACTCAATGATATCAGTTTTCATAATCCCCACACATAGTTCACGTCCACAGACATGAGCTTCCATTGTAAAGTCATAATGATCCGCCAACAAATTTGAATATCTTGACAATTTGTCAAGACTGCTAGTATCTGCATCTGATGTCATAGCTATCTGTCTTTGTTGTTGTCTATACAGTATTTATTTACCTTTGAAGTATTCCTGTAAAAATAAATTGAAAAATATATTAGTTTTCAAATGATAAAACATTAATAAAAATATAAAATAAAAGATATAACATCCATACCTCTATGGTAATGAGTCGAAGAAGTCTGGATGGCCAAAGTAAAAAATGGCCGATACTATGTCCAACTGTCGTCACCTCATCTGTAGGTAATGGTATCCGAGCTGATCTATATATAATATCCTGTACAGTGACCCTCTGATTCTCTACCTCAAACTGTTGATGATGAACTGTATCTCCTATACAATATACCATCCCATATGCAACTATATGATGTTGAGGATCATCAACATACAACTCACAATAAGTAGGTAGCTGCGGCGGAGGAGGAGGATCAAAAATGGGGTCCGCAGGCTGAGGTGGGGGAGTGGGAGCTACTGGGAGAGGTGGAGTGGGAGCTGCACCCTGAAATTGTCTTTGCAAGTCTGCAAACATTAACTGCACCGATGCTCTAATCTTGTCCTCCATTGTCGCATTAATATTATGGAATTCAGCCTCCAAGGATTCTATTTTTTTTATAAACTCCCTCAACGTTAGAAGTTGAGGAACGTGGCAACACTTTTCTTACCGATACACCTGCCGGATATCCTCTTACACGGCCAGGATGTTCGGGCTTTCCCAATGCCACAGATAAAATATCTTCCCTCCCAGATGGTGTAAATGTCCCCTGTGAACTCTGCTCCTCAAGAGAGTCCTGTAATAATTAATTGAAAATTTCTATAATGATTGGAAATATATGACGAAAATAGTAAACTCAAATAAATAAAATAGATATCTTACAATCCTCTCAACTACGAGTCTCGATTCTTCCGAAAGATATTGTCCTTTTTTGCCCTTCCGAGCTCTTTTCCATTTCTCATGTCTAGATGGAGGGGATGGAGGGGCCACCTCTCCAGAGCTTGAAGACTCAGCTCTTAGTTGTTGAAATTTTTCTGCCATCATTTGTTCTTCCAATAATGCATACCCTCCCCGAGATAAACTATGAGGGTATACATTTTTAGATTGTATCTCTTGATGAGCTTTCCTTGTTTGCTGTAAATTAAGAATAAGTAATCATTAACAAAACAATAATAAGATCATTTATATAAGAAAGCTTATAAAAGTTTACATTGCCCTTACCAAAAATGATTCTTTTCTTCTACTTTCAAAAAATTGTCTCCATGTGTCTTCATCTATAAAAGGATATATACGACATGGATTCTCACGACTCCTATGACCATAAATGAAATCAGATGAGAGGGTTGATTTGAAATCCCTCCATCTCCTAGCAGCCAACGATAAGCATTTCTTCCTGACTCCTCCAATGTCAGGAATATCAAATGTCATCTGATAAAAAAGAGGTTAAAAATATTATATATACTAGAAACATTTAAAGAACAGTCAAACAATAGCAAAAGATCTTACCAAAATGGTCTCCCACAGCTGAGAAATTATCGCCTTATCCACACTTCTCCAATCATCATAGAGAATGTTTACTTTGCTCTTAGCCTGAGTTGCTACAAAACCCTTAAAATCTTTAGCATTTGGACCTCTTGGAAGATCATCATCATCAAACTCCACGAATATCCTCTCCTCCTTCGTACGGGCAAGTGATAATTTTGGTAAACGTGTGCACCCACGCTTACCAACCTTTGAACTCTTTGTCGTAATAGGAGCATGTGAATGTTCCTCCCCAGATGTATGACCAATATGCTCATCTCCAGAATCATGTGGCTGATCAACTGTTTGATCTGTCATTTTCCTTCAAATCAAAAAAACAAACATTAGTTCACAAATAGAAAAGTGTACTAAATTACATAATAGTAAACATTGGTAATATGGTAAGCATGTTAAACAATGATAAACATGGTAAACACAGGCAAAAGGTTGCCAAGGAGTTGGACCAAGAAAGCTGAAAAGTGGACTCACTGAGTCCACCGGTCCGCCGGTGTGAGCTCACCGGCCAGCCGGAGGACCCAGGCAGTAGACTTGCCCACTGCCTGGTGCCACCGGCCGGCCGCTGGCTCACCACCGGCCGACCGGTGGACCAGGCAGCCTTCCTCTGTCTGGCCACCGGCCGGCCGCTGGATCACCACCGGCCGGCCGGTGGACCAGACAGAGAGCCTTCCTCTCTGTCGGGACCACCGGCCGGCCGCTGGCTCAGCACCGGCCGGCCACTGGTGATCCAGACAGAGAGGAAGGCTCTCTGTCTGGTCCACCGGCCGGCCGGTGGTGATCCAGCGGCTGGCCGGTGGTCCAGACAGAGAGCCTTCCTCTCTGTCTGAACCACCGGCCGGCCGCTGGCTCAACACCGGCCGGCCGCTGGTGATCCAGACAGAGAGGAAGGCTCTCTGTCTGGTCCACCGGCCGGCCGCTGGATCACCACCGGCCGGCCGGTGGACCAGACAGAGCTTTGTTCTGGACCACCGCCACCGGCCAGCCGGTGCGCCCAGAACTTCTCCTCTTTACGGTTTTTATTGTTTTGTTTGATACATGTTTTAATAAGTATAAAATTTACAGTATCTAACATTATATGAAAAAACTAAATGTAAACAAGAAATAAACTTGTGTTACCTGTAATTTTAGGAATGTACAGTTGGATTGTTTTCCCAAATTCCTTCGTCGTGATCGTTCCTTATGGCACAAACCATGTCTTCAACATACTCATCATTATGTTCTGTTAATCTTTCCATGGAAGTACGGATCTCACATAAATCAGCATCTTCATCAAATTCATCCTCACCAACATATTGGTTTTTCCCTTGTAAAACAACAACCCACTGCATATCTGATTGATCTACTACATAGAAAATTTGTTTGGCATGTGTTTCCATTATAAAAGAATCAGCTGTGTCTTCCAATCTATTCAGATTAACAAGTGTCATTCCAAATTCATCGTGTCTGACACTGTTGTTACCGATAAACCATTTACAGTTAAAAACGGGAACTTTAATTTTAAATTAATCAGCCTCCCATATGTCTTCAATCACTCCATAATATGCACTTGATGCCGAAATTGGGTTTCTGTCCTTAGCACTCGAAAAATGCATTGCTTCTGCAAACACAAATACACCACTATTCTGAACTGCACTTCTGTTGTCCTGAGTTTTCGTATGAAATGTATAGCCATTAATGTCATAAGCGGACCATGTTATCACATTTAAAGATGGACCACCCACTATCCATTTTAATGTCTCTGATACATCTGATCTACCAAGCAAGGTCTTTTTAAACCATGGAAAAAAAGTTTTGTTGTGCTCATTCAAAATCCACATTTCTTTCTTCTTTGGATGACATTGTTTCAACTCATTAATATGCAATGTGATATACGGTTGAACATCAGCTATGTTATTCAAGATGTATGATTCTAACTTCTTCATATGTTCAGCTGACAGTGATTTGACTTTCAAGCCACGAATCCCCTTTCCCTCATTATTAACCCGTTCATGGCGAGATGGAGGCAAACCTATGTGTTGCGCCGTAGCCAAGTAGCTCGTACAAAACTCTGCTACCTCCTCAGAAATATACTTTTCAATAATGGAGGCTTCAGGTCGATACGGATTTTTAACATATCCCTTTAATATTTTCATATACCTTTCAAAAGGATACATCCAACGAAGATATACAGGTCCACAAAGCCTTATTTCTCGAACCAGATGAATCATTAAATGCACCATCATATCAAAAAAAGTTGGAGGAAAATACATTTCCAAATGACAAAGTATAAAAATTGCATCCTTTTCCAAAATGTTCAAAGCATTCACATCAATCGCCTTGTTGCAAATTGAATTGAAAAAATAACACAACCTCATTATAGTCTTTCTGACACGGATGGGCAATATTCCACGCAGTGCAACTGGTAGAATTTGTTGCATCATGACGTGACAATCATGTGATTTCATACCTATCAACTTCAAGTCTTTCAATGAGACAAAATTTTTTACATTTGAAGAATTACCTTGAGGCACTTTGATATCATGAAGACACTGACAGAAGCTACTTTTCTCCCTCTTCGATAATGTATGACAAGCCGGGGGAAGAAATGTTCGTCTTCCTTTAGGAGTGGGAGCTAACTCCAAACGTATTCCCAGTGACAGTAGGTCTAACCTTGCATTCAACCCATCTTTTGTCTTTCCTTTAATATCTAGCAATGTTCCGATCAAAGAATCACAGATATTCTTCTCCACGTGCATGACATCAATATTATGTTTGACTTCATGATACCTCCAATATGGTAGCTCAAAAAATATTGACCTTTTCTTCCAAATATGTCTATCATTACCAGATTTCTGTGTCTTTCCCAATGTCACATCAAGGTTTTTCACCCTCTCAAAATACAATTCTGGGGATAAAGGTTGAGGAGCAGTATCAAATTCTTGTGAGCCATTGAATTCCTTTTTTAGTCTTCTATAAGGGTGATCCATAGGCAAAAACTTTCGATGACCCATGTACACTATTTTCCTCCCATGATGCAATTGACAATATGACGTCTGTTGTTCGCAAATTGGACATGCTTTATGCCCTTTAACACTGTATCCAGACAAATTTCCATATGCAGGGAAGTCATTTATAGTGAATAGAAGCACTGCATGCAGTTGAAAATATTCCATTTTATAAGAATCAGACACCCTAATACCATCAGCCCATAACAGTTTCAAATCATCAATCAGCGGTGACAAGTATACATCAATATCATTGCCGGGTTGCTTTGGACCAAAGATCATGATACTCAACATGACATATTTGCGCTTCATACAAACTTCAGGAGAGAGGTTGTAAATTACCAATAAAACAGGCCATGAACTATGTGTGCTACTGAGGGTTCAGTATGGATTCATTCCATCTGTGCACAAGCCTAGTCTCAGATTTCTAATTTCATTTCCAAATATAGGGTACTGGGAATCAATTTTCTTCCATTGTGGACAATCAGCTGGATGACGTATTTTTCCATCACATACCCGCTCATCAGCATGCCATCTTAACCTTTTTGCATCATGTGAATTAGCAAATAAACGTTTGAAACGAGGAATTATAGAAAGATACCAAAATACCTTTGAAGGGAGCTTTGTAATCTCTACATCAGCTTGTGATTTTTCTTTCACCTTATACCATGATGTCCCACATTTAGGACACTCTTTCAGAAATTCATATTCCTTCCTATATATAATGCAGTCATTCGGACAGGCATGTATTTTCCTGTATCCCAATCCCATCGGGCATAATATTTTTTTGGCCTTATAATGTGAATCTGGAAGATCGTTATCTTTTGGAAGAATGTCTTTCATCAATTGTAGCAGCTCTGTAAAACTTCTGTCACTCCATCCATGTTTCGGCTTCAGGTTAATCAATCTTAACACCGCCGACAAAACTGTAAAATCTGTACAACCAGGATATAATGGTTTTTCGGCATCACCATATAGACGTGCAACTGTCGGTTCTATCTCAATTTGTTCTGCTACAATATCGCGAATCATTTCTTCAATTCCATCGGAGTTACCATCTTGCGATTCATTATCATCAGTGACATTCTGTTCAGTTTCGCCATGCCAAATCCAAGGGTTGTAACTCGGATTGAAACCATGACAAATCAGATGATCTTTTATCTCTCTACTTTTCAAATTCTTCATATTCAGACATTTCAGGCATGGACAGAAAAAAATGTCACTACTTGGAACATTTCGTTTAGCAAATTCCAAAAAGGCATCAACACCTTCCTCATATTCATTGCTCATTCGATGTGCCGTAATCCAACTTCGACTCATTATTACCTATAACAAATAGCAAAAATATATATATTTTTTAGATAAGACAAATATATGTTTATATGAAAAAAATCATAATTTGAATGTAAACAATTTTGAAATATAAAACAAATCGATGTGCAAACCCCCCTGGACACCCCCCACCCACCCGGACAACCCCAAATACCCTCTGGAGAGGCCGCCACCCACTTGGACAGCCCCCCACACCGATCCACCCCCTTGGACAGCCCCCCACACCCATCCACCCCCTTGGACACCCCCCTGGACACCCCACCGACCCCTCTGGACAGGCCGCCACCCCCTTGGACAGCCCCCCACACCCACCCATCCCCTTGGACACCACCCTGGACACCCCCCGACCCCTCTGGACAGCCCCCGACCCCTCTAGAAAGCACCCCCACCCCTCCTGGACACAACCCCCCACCCCCGACCTGCTTGGACACCCCCCTGGGCACCCCCAACCCTCTGGACAGCCCCCCACCCCTCCTGGACACCACCCCCACCCCCTACCCCCTTGGACACCCCCCTGGACATCCCCCAACCCTCTGGGCAGCCCCCCCACCCACCCGGACAACCCCAAATACCCTCTGGAGAGGCCGCCACCCACTTGGACAACCCCCCACACCCATCCACCCCCTTGGACACCCCCCTGGACACCCCACCGACCCCTCTGGACAGGAAGCCACCCCCTTGGACAGCCCCCCACACCCACCCATCCCCTTGGACACCACCCTGGACACCCCCCGACCCCTCTGGACAGCCCTCGACCCCTCTAGAAAGCACCACCACCCCTCCTGGACACAACCCCCCACCCCCGACCTGCTTGGACACCCCCCTGGACACCCCCAACCCTCTGGACAGCCCCCCCACCCCTCCTAAACACCACCCCCACCCCTACCCCTTGGACACCCCCCTGGACACCCCCCAACACCCACCCACACCCTTGGACAGCCCCCCACACCCATCCACCCCCTTGGACACCCCCCTGGACACCCCACCGACCCCTCTGGACAGGCCGCCACCCCCTTGGACAGGCCCCCACACCCACCCATCCCCTTGGACACCACCCTGGACACCCCCCGACCCCTCTGGACATCCCCCGACCCCTCTAGAAAGCACCCCCACCCCTCCTGGACACAACCCTCCACCCCCGACCTGCTTGGACACCCCCCTGGACACCCCCAACCCTCTGGAAAGCCCCCCCCACCCCTCCTAAACACCACCCCCACCCCCTACCCCCTTGGACACCCCCCTGGACACCCCCCAACACCCACCCACACCCTTGGACAGCCCCCCCACACCCACCCACCCCCTTGTAAACCCCCCCGGACTCCCCCCGACCCCAAATCCATGCACCTATGCCATGGTTGTGTGTGAATAAAGTAGTCACAACTGTAAAAGGGCAACCCATCCAAATGGACACGCCCCAACCCTCTCGGGGATTTATAGAAAACGATGAAAAATTAGTGAAATCATAAAATTACTCAATATTGAAAGCCGAACAAATAGATCTAGGGATGATAAATAAGATTATGGTTCCAAAACGAGTTAAAAGGGTTCGCAATCGAAGAATCCTAGCTAGTTTCAACAAAAAAATCACAACATATATATATATACTTTCCGCGAAAAAAAACGAACGAGTGGGAGGATTACCTGAGTGCTGCGAGTTTAGATGATTGATCCGAGGAGATTAAATATGAGAAACGATGATCACAAAACGAATCTAAACCAACGAAATGGACGAGCCGATTCGGGTTTACGCGCGAGAGAGACGAGTCGCGACTGTCGAAGGTAAACTCGCGAATGACAATCCACGGGTCTGGATAAATTTTTAAATGAGTTATCACGTCGGTTATTCACTAACCGATGTGATAATTGTTTTAAAAACATTTATAACGTCGGTTATTTCAATAACCGACGTAAAAACCTTCCTCCGATTCATTTTGTACGTCGGTTATAAAATAACCGACGTTATAAAGGGCTCAAAATCCGCGTTTTTTTACGCCGGTTATTCCATAACCGACGTCAAAAACATCTGCGGATTCTTTTTTTACGTCGGTTATTTTATAACCGACGTAAATAAGCCTTCAAAAACCGCGTTTGTTACGTCGGTTATTCAATAACCGACGTAAAAAGGCCTTCGAAAACCGCGTTTTTTACGTCGGTTATAAAAATAACCGACGTAAAAAACGAAGGCGCGCGATTAATAACGTCGGTTATTTTTATAACCGACGTTAAAGGTGTATCGAACACAGGTTTTTACGTCGGTTAAGAAATAACCGACGTAAAAAACCTCGTTTTACATATTATGACGTCGGTTTTATATAACCGACGTAAAAAATGGTGACGTAAAAAACGTTTTCTGCACTAGTGTCTATTGTAATTGTCAGAAGAAACACCCTAGTACATGCCTGATGGGGATGGTAGTTTGCTACAAGTGTGGAGAAAAATGCAACCAATCTCTTGATTTCTAGGGAAAGAAACTTTTTTGTAATGATCAATGCTATAATTGTAAAGGGATGAGAAATTATTCACATCAATGTCCTAAGAGTCAAAGAATCATTCCCCATAAATGTTTAAGGAAAAAAGGGAAAGATTATGTGGTCACAACTGTTGAGGTTAAAGTTCTTAAAGATATTATGGCAGGTACATTAATCATTTCCTCAAAAATTTCCAATGATTTATTTAACTTTGTATCATCATATTCTTTCATATCATTCCTTATTTTCATGAATATTATAAATTTTCAATTTGATTTAATAATGGTCCTTCTAGTAAAAACACCTAAGGAAATTATCATTGAAATAATGATGTGTTGATGAGTCCCCCTTATGATATATAAACCTGATTTAGTTTCTAACCTTGTCATTATACCCAAGAATTAATTTGATATAATTATTTGTATGGATTGGATTTCAAATTATGATGTAAAAGCCAATTTTCAATAAAATGGATGTTATAATTTTTGAGAATGATGTAGAATGTATTATCTTTAGAGAAGATATCTAGCCATTTTATTCTTAACAAGATCAACCCCTAGAAGTTCTACTGAAAGAAATTAATAGGGAGGAAGAGAAAACAATATCTATAGGAGAGGAAAGAAATAATAAAATTGAGGGCTTACCGATTGTGTAAGAATACATTGATTTGTTTCCATAGGATTTAATTGGACATCCTTTGGAGTGGGAAATTGCTTTATCTATTGATTAAATTCCGTGTGCGAGGCCTATATCAAAGGCTCCATATAGAATTACCATAGTGGAATTAGTGGAGTTGAAGAAACAGCTACAAAAGTGGAATAGTAAGGGGTTTATTCACTCTTGTGTTTTTTCTTGGGGATCTCATGTTATTTTTGATAAGAAGAATGACAGATCTATGAAGTTATGGATTTACTATAGGGAGACCAATGATATTACGATAAAGAACAAGTATCATCTTCTTCACATTGATGATTTATTTTTTCAACCTAACAGATTAAAATATTTTTTTGAATATTGATCATCGATATGGATATCATCATTTGTGTGTGAGGAAGGAATATATTATAAAGATAGAATTCTAAACCAGGAATGGGCACTACAATTTTACAGTAATGGCTTTTGTACTGACTAATGCACCCTTTGTTTTCAAGGATCTAATGAGTAGAGTTTTCAAGGAATAATTTGATGAATTTTTTATTATATTTATTGATGATATATTGTTATAATAAAAAATATATTAATATCATGATAATTACTTGCACATTTTTTCAAATACTCCTAGAATAAGTGAGTTATATAGGATTTTTTTCATGTGGTAACTCTAGCTTTAAACAATTTCTTTTCATCTCCTTATTATCTCTAATGATGGAATCCTAGTTGATTATGTAATGAAAAATGCGGTTTAGGAATGGATTACACATCTCATAAAAACTGAGGAATGTAATTTTATTAGTTTATTAGGTTAATATTGGTATTTCATACAAAACATAACCTGATTATATAACCCGATAGCTTTGCTTACTTGTAATGGGGTTAAATTGGTATTGACAAAAAAATGTGAAGAATGTTGTGAAGCATTGATGATGAGGTTAGTGAATGCTTCAATAATGACTCCACCACCGAGAAGTGGTGGATTTGTGATTTACAATGAAGCAAAAAAAAAATACTTGGTTGTTTCCATGTGAAGAATCATATAGTTATTGCCTATGCATCATGGAAGTTGAAAAGTCAGGAACAGAACTATCCAACATATTATATTTTGCAAGCAACTACAATATTTTCTCTGAATATATGGAAAAATTATATCTATGTTTAAAGATGTGAGATATATATAGATCTAAAGATTTTGAAAAATATATTTTCACAGAATGAAATCCACATGAGGAAAACACAATGTCTCTAGTTGATCGAGGATTTTGATTGTACAGTATACTTTCACCCAGGAAAGGAAAATAAGTTAGCTGATGCATTGAGTAGGAAGGATAAAATAGTTTTGAACAAAATGAGGATTGAAAGGGATCATGAGTTAATGGTCCTATTTATTATGGATATGGGAATTATCAAAAAATTCTAGACATCATTAATTTTTCAATTGGGTTCACAACCATCATTATTGGAAAGAATTAGATTGTAGAGACCCGTAGCCTGACGTACATTGACATTACATTACTTTTGCAGAATACTTAGTACATAACAAAAACACACAATAAAGGATTGTAATAGTTTAGTGTCTTTGGAAACTCGGAACGTAATCTTCTAATCGTGGTGAAAGTTCTTCAATATCTCCCATAAAGGTCATCCCCTTTTTTTTTTACCTAAAACCTTTCTTTATATCCTGGGGAAAAGAAAACATAAAAGGGTGAGCTCAAATGCTCAGTAAGGGTAAACAAAAGAAATATCAATCACATCATATATATAAGAACATAGCTTTTGGAAATCTTAACCTTCAAAAAAGCTCATAATATCATAACATGGGATAAATCATAGAAGTGAAATGTAATCCCAATAATCATAACTTAAAACATGAAACTTTGTGGCATACACACATAATCATATAGAATCATTTCTTGTTAGTCAAGACTCATTGCCAAGACTACCTTAGTGGACAAAGTCCCTTTCTGAATCGAGTAATCCTCGTTTCAGTCCTGCTTCACTGAACCGGTATAACCTACCATTCCAGCCATGTCTATCTCATGAGATATAAAATCCTTACCCAATGCATTGGAGAGAGATATAGGTCCCACCCATCTCATAATGATACCATTCTTATGTGTGCCACAAAATCATAAATCATACATCATTTCATAACCCATGTAATAAAAATGGGATTCTTAAAACAACATGACATCATAAAACCATTCATATAAGATAAAGGAATTCATAAACATAATTCCATCACAACATAGTCAAATCAATGTAAAAATATGGATAGAAACAGAACCCTTTATTATCTTAGATGGAAAATAATTTTGATAAAACACTTGAAATGAATTCTTGAGGAAAATATCCTTTCTTCTTCAAAATCAATTTCTTTTCAAAAAACATCATGGAATTTTAATAGAAAGAGATTTTATTAAAAATAGTCATGAAATCTTTTGGAGGAAGCTTCATGAAAATAAGGCTTTATAAAACCGTAAAAATCCGTTCATGCCGTTTAAGTTAAAAAAAACATTCTTCGTACTTTTGTCGGAAAAGTCAAAAAGTACCTCGTATGAAAAAGCGACAAAAGATTCCTTTCATATTCTTTACTAAAAACTCACCGAAGAGTAAAATTGGATTTAAAATATTGTATGTGGATGGAAACAATATTACATATTTAAGGAACATGGATGTGGATGATAAAATACACCCAAGTAAATACTTACGAATAAACAATCTCGGATAAAAATGAGATTGTGATATTTCCCTTACCTTAGGTCCGACTTGCTTTGTAAGTGTCCGAACCTCCTGTATAATGATTTAAATCATGTTATTGACTTATTACAGAATCATATTCATTGTTATGATATCATATATGGTTCACTTATGACATTATATTACACGTTCTTTTGTAAATTACATGTTAAAGAAGCGTTTTGGGTAAAATCGTTTCATTTATCTTAGGTGTTTTGACTTTTTGTTCTTGACATCACTATTACTTATATCATGATTTACTTACTTTCAGAATATAAAATATGATTTATATATCATATATATTCAGTATATATATATATATATAATAGGTAGATAAATAAAATGAAAAACACCGTTCATGGAGACGGTAGTCCGTACGTACGCATGAACGCTGTTTTCCTTTCCTTATTGTCTTGAAATGGAAGTAAGTAGATGACATACATATGTATATATATACATAAATCCAGTAGCTTTATAATGTCATATATTTCATTATTATTTCTTATATATAAATTATAATCATTCTTAAATGGTTAACATGGAGAATGAATCTCATCGCGTCGTGGAGACGGTAGTCCGTACGTACGCACGAGCGATGGTATCATTTCTATAAATATTGAATTGAAATGGAGTGGATTATAAAATATATCAGAATCAATATGATGTTGTAATAACTATGTATAGTTATTCTTTACACCATTATACCCATCCATGTAAGGTGGTGGTGGAAAATATATTACACCACGGCGTGGAGACGGTATTCCGTACGTACGCACGCGCGGTGATTTATTTTTCCGTAGGATGGATAGATGGTGAAATAGGGTTGTTTCATACTTAAAATAACATATCAGTATATGAGTGATACTGATGTTATTACTTCATAATGAAACAACCTAAGAAGAAAAAGTGGAAGAAGAAATAAAGATGAAAGAATTGGTATCGGTAATTACCTCTTCTTTGAAGCGCCTTTTGGAGACCTCCTCTTAGGGAACTAAAATTGGTCTTTGAGGAAGACCATAACCTCTAGGATGTTTCTAGGGAAGTGGAGAAGAGATTTTGGCAGGGGTTGTCCGAGCCTGAGTGCTCAAATTGGTGTGAGGAGGAGGGGGAGGAGGTGTCCTTTTATAAGGGAGGAGAGGGGCACCTTAGGAATACCTCAAAATATTATTTTATATTAAAGTCAAAATCGGTTTATAATGGTTCCAAAGTGTCTTATTTCAAAGCTAAAGTGGGGATGGGTCGAAAGCCTATCAACCAATAGGATTTAGACAAGTTTAGGTTATTATTGTAACCTTATCAATTAGATTTAACTCTAAGTTAATTAATTTAACTTTTACCGTGTCTTTTTGTTTTCTTTCACTATATGGTTAATACACTTACTATAACATGCCAAACGAACCCCAAATTGTTTATTATTAATATATATATCCTTATCTAAGTCATTTGGCCGAACCTTAGATTTTTAGGAATAAAATAACAATTAATAATATAATATTTGATTTAAAAACTATTTTGTGTCAATTTTGACACTATTTGATATATGATTTTTGTGAAAGTCATAACAGAATTATATGTTCGAACCAAGTTGATTAAATCAATACTAATATATCATAGTAACCTAGAAAATTAGTGGAATTCATAAAAAGTCTTAAATTACATTTATTTTGGTATTTATATTATCAATTATGTCAATATTTTATTAATAAGATAATTACTGCATCATCTTTGTGTCATAAATATATTATATTATTTGATGTCTAAAAATTACAAATAAAATACCATCATGTAGGAAATCTTTTTAGCTTTCTAATGAATATTTATAGTCGAATTTATCTTATGTATAACCCCGTATTAAAAATGATTTACTTATTAAACTTTGATTTTAACTATTTTAACCCTTCTTTAAATAAATTAATAATAAATGTCCTAATCTAATCCAAGTGGGCCTAAATGGTCATATTTTATTCCTAAGTTTGTTTTTGGTCGAATTACACTTGTCCAATAGAATTAGGACATGTGTTAGGGTAATATTAATATCATATTTACCCTTAGTTACCCTATTTACTATTAAACGTGGTAAAAAAGTAAAAAGTTACTATTCACCAAAAAATTATTTTCATCTCATTGAACCACATTTTAGTCCTTGATATTAACCGTGTCTCTCGGATTTTCGAAATTCCATTCACAGAAGCGGTAAAATTAAGTTTTATGCAAAATTCAGTTTTTAACCTACCACTTAGTAGTTTCACTATTCATCAAAAATTGATGTTTTTCAGAACAATGCCAAAATTTCATCCCAAGCTATATTTCATATTCCGAATTCAAAAATGAAGTCTATTTTACCAAATTCATAACATAAAAGTTGCATTAATTAATTTTATAATTAAATCCCGCTGTTAAAACAAATAGCGTGTTTTTTTAAGAAACAATATCTATCAAAAGATTTACACTTGTTTATGTCTAGTTTAAATGTGAAATTACATCCAATGACCAACATTGTATTAAATTGTAAAAATATATTCTAAATATACTTTAAAACCACTCAAATTAATGATTTATCACTATCAACTATTTCGATTAAAAAAGTTGTTTTTAATTATAATTTAGTAATTTTCACTATTCATCAAAATATGAAAGTTATCCGAAAATCACCAAAATTTCAACCTAAGCTAATTTCGATATTCCGAATCCAAAAATGAAGTTCATTTTAAAAAATATGATTTATAGAATTTTAAAAAGTGGTTATTACTATTCATAACGGCTAGTTTTAATAACATTTTAATAGCATATCGTTGTTTAATGAAACTCAGTATTGCGTATTACACACGCTATCGAGGAAGGTCGCGATTGCGTGTAATGCAAGGCAAGTCAAGGATGTGTGTTGTGCAAGCTCCTTTTGGTGTAGCGTACAACACAAGACATTAAAAGAATATTTTTTTCATAAAATCTCGGGCTGTTACATTCTACCCCCCTTAAAATGAATTTCGCCCTCAAAATTCGTCGGGGTTATAAATGGTTTACTATTCTAAAGTTTCTTTAATAGAATCCCACATCGTAAAAAGGAGTACCAAAACTTGGCTTTAAAAACTAAAGTATGAAATGTAACGATTACCCAAATAAACTAATCGTTGGGTTTCCACATAGGTAAAAATATGGATATGGAAGAGAAATCTAACCATCATGTTCTGATGGAGAGTGGTAGAGAACATGGATATGGAAAAGCCAGTAATCACAAATCCATAGATTTGTGATGATATAAGGTACCATCTGATTCATCAGGTATAAGATCACTAGGACAACATTTTTGGTTTTCAAGATCATTTCCCTAAAGTTGAAAATTTGAATTAGAATAAATACTTAATTTATTTTGGTACAATATCACTGTTGTTCGTGTCTTGAACAATTTCCACTTCATCTCTTAAATAAATGAAGTTGAATTTGTTATTCGTGAAGTGTTAGCAGATTATGTGATAGAACGACGGGTCATTCCATCTGTCTCAAACAAAAGGTTAGCAAAAATTATATGCATAAGTCGATCTATAGTGAGATTAATCATATATGGTTCCTAAAATGGACTTATACTTCATCTATCATACTGCTTAATATAATAAAACTAGTTTCTACTAAACAAGGACTTCCTGTAGGTCAGTGGTAGGCGATAAAGGCCAGTCTCACTTCGGTTGTGGGTTCGATTCCCACAGCCTTGTCCGAAGCGATGGGCTGTCGCCCGTCCTGCAGGTTGTCCTTTTTCTAAAACTATAATACTATAACATCCCATCAATAATATCGAAAAAACTTCTATCCTACTAACTTATGTCCAACATAATCCATTCCAATATTTAGGCTTATCCATAATACTGCAGTCCATTCTCATAACATAGTGAAAATGATTACCAGAGATTTAATACCATCATTGATCCCCATATATCATAAGATATATCTTGTTGGTCACATTCCAAACATTCAAAGGCCTTAATCTTGTACTCTCTTGAATACCCATTGAACCTTAGTGAAAACTTGAATGCAGTTAAAAGTTAACACTTTTCACATACCGAAATCCTCAAAATTCTATATACTCAAACCATGATATCACTTAGTCCATATATCAATCATGAGCTCATGAATACTATTAAACATTTCATTTTCTCGTCTTCATTATGTGCATATCATCTTATTTCCAAAAAATATCTCAATCACTTTGAATACCACATCAATAAATATTGCAATACTCAATGATACAACATTATTTTGGAATCCCATTACATAAACACTTAATAATTCCACCACATCGTTGTCATATTCAACATTGCCAATAGTGATCGCATGTGATTTCCCTTTGTCCTTTGCCTTCAGTGGTTGCTCATGTTGATCATCACTAACCCTTGGATTAGGACAATTATTATCATAATGCCCCATTTCCTTGCACTTGAAGCATTGAAGTGTTGGTGGTGCGTTCTCTGCAGTGTTTTCTTTATTCACATCATTAGAAACCCTTTTTCCATTACTTCGACACTCAGCTGCTCGATGACCTTCTTTTCCACACTTAAAACATTTTCTAGTCCCTTTAAGACAATCTCCACCATGCTTCTTTCCACACTTTGTGCATAAGGAAACATTCATCTTCTTTTCACCATTATTCTGAGATTTCTCCTTGAACTCCATCTTTCGTTTCTTGTCAAAACCCTGAGATGGATATGTAACACCAACTTCCATTTCTACCTTGATAGCACAACGCACAATTTCTTCATAGCTACTGAAGTCTCTTATAGCTAATGCCCTTCGAAGACTTGGTTTTAAGCCACTGAAAAATCGATCAACTTTACTTTGAGGTTGGATGATAATTCCAGAAGCATACTTTGCAAGTCTTGTAAAATTTTCTTCATAGGTACCAACAGATTCATCGTCCCTTTGCTTCAGTTCAAGAAACTCTTTCTCCATCTTTGTTCGAAGAATACGAGGGAAGTACTTACTGAAAAACAAGTTCTTGAACTCGTCCCATTCCAAGGACTCAATTTCATCTCTTGGCCTCGTATTCTTGATAAGATTCCACCATTGATCAGCTTCACCTTCCAAACGATATACTGCTAAGATGACTTTATCATGATCAGAACATTGAAGAACTGAAAATATCTTTTCAGTAGTACTGATCCATTGTTCAGCCACAAGTGGATCAGAAGACCCACTGAAAGAAGGTGGACGTTGCCTCATGAAGGAATCAATAGAATATTGTTCCCTTCTCTGCTCATTTGGAAGTCCAGAATGATTCATAGCTTGTGTAAGTATAGCAATAAGATTTTGCACTCCATCTCCCATAACATTTGTTTGTTCAGGAGGGCAATCATTGCATTGTCCATTGCATTGATCAACACGGTTCCTTCGGGTTCCAGCCATCGTCTAAAACCCAAAAAAAATAGTGTGAGAGGCAAAAATCATGCTAGGGAAAACAACATAATAAAGGGGGAGTACCTTCAATATCCAACATCTTAGGTTTAATTCTATGATCGTTAGCGTAATTCTATTACTATAACCTATACGTATACTTATCCCTAGGGACATCCCTAGACATACCTTAGAAATATCTCTAGGGATCTCACTAACGTTTTCGCATCCTAGTTTCCAAAGGTTGACTAAACCTTTCCTCTGATACCAACTGTAGAGACCCGTATCCTGACGTACATGGAAATTACATTACATTTGCGGAATACTTAGTACATAACAAAAACACACACTAAAGGATCGTAATAGTTTAGTGTCTTTGGAAACTCGGAACGTAATCTTCTAATCGTGGTGAAAGTTCCTCAATATCTCCCATAAAGGTCATCCCCTTTTTTGTTTTACCTAAAACCTTTCTTTATATCCTGGGGAAAAGAAAACATAAAAGGGTGAGCTCAAATGCTCAGTAAGGGTAAACAAAAGAAATATCAGTCACATCATATATATAAGAACATAGCTTTTGGAAATCTTAACCTGCCAAAAAGCTCATAATATCATAACATGGGATAAATCATATAAGTGAAATGTAATCCCAATAATCATAACTTAAAACATGAAACTTTGTGGCATACACACATAATCATATAGAATCATTTCTTGTTAGTCAAGACTCATTGCCAAGACTATCTTAGTGGACAAAGTCCCTTTCTGAATCGAGTAATCCTCGTTTCAGTCCCGCTTCACTGAACCGGTATAACCTACCATTCCAGCCATGTCTATCTCATGAGATATAAAATCCTTACCCAATGCATTGGAGGGAGATATAGGTCCCACCCATCTCATAATGATACCATTCTTATGTGTGCCACAAAATCATAAATCATACATCATTTCATAACCCATGTAATAAAAATGGGATTCTTAAAACAACATGACATCATAAAACCATTCATATAAGATAAATGAATTCATAAACATAATTCCATCACAACATAGTAAAATCAATGTAAAAATATGGATAGAAACAGAACCCTTTATTATCTTAGATGGAAAATAATTTTGATAAAACACTTGAAATGAATTCTTGAGGAAAATATCCTTTCTTCTTCAAAATCAATTTCTTTTCACAAAACATCATGCGATTTTAAAAGAAAGAGATTTTATTAAAAATTGTCATGAAATCTTTTGGAGGAAGCTTAATGAAAATAAGGCTTTATAAAACCGTAAAAATCCGTTCATTCCGTTTAAGTTAAAAAAAACATTCTTCGTACTTTTGTCGGAAAAGTCAAAAAGTACCTCGTATGAAAAAGCGACAAAAGATTCCTTTCATATTCTTTACTAAAAACTCACCGAAGAGTAAAATTGGATTTAAAATATTGTAAGTGGATGGAAAAAATATTACATATTGAAGGAACATGGATGTGGATGATAAAATACACCCCAGTAAATACTTACGAATAAACAATCTCGGATAAAAATGAGATTGTGATATTTCCCTTACCTTAGGTCCGACTTGCTTTGTAAGTGTCCGAACCTCCTGTATAATGATTTAAATCATGTTATTGACTTATTACAGAATCATATTCATTGTTATGATATCATATATGGTTCACTTATGACATTATATTACCCGTTCTTTTGTAAATTCCATGTTAAAGAAGCGTTTTGGGTAAAATCGTTTCATTTATCTTAGGTGTTTTGACTTGTTGTTCTTGACATCACTATTACTTATATCATGATTTACTTACTTTCAGAATATAAAATATGATTTATATATCATATATATTCAGTATATATATATATATATAATAGGTAGATAAATAAAATGAAAAACACCGTTCATGGAGACGGTAGTCCGTACGTACGCATGAACGCTGTTTTCCTTTCCTTATTGTCTTGAAATGGAAGTAAGTAGATGACATACATATGTATATATATGCATAAATCCAGTATCTTTATAATGTCATATATTTCATTATTATTTCTTATATATACATTATAATCATTCTTAAATGGTTAACATGGAGAATGAATCTCATCGCGTCGTGGAGACGGTAGTCCGTACGTACGCACGAGCGATGATATCATTTCTATAAATATTGAATTGAATTGGAGTGGATTATACAATATATCAGAACCAATATGATGTTGTAATAACTATGTATAGTTATTCTTTACACCATTATACCCATCCATGTAAGGTGGTGGTGGAAAGTATATTACACCACGGCGTGGAGACGGTATTCCGTACGTACGCACGCGCGGTGATTTCTTTTTCCATAGGATGGATAGATGGTGAAATAGGGTTGTTTCATACTTAAAATAACATATCAGTATATGAGTGATACTGATGTTATTACTTCATAATGAAACAACCTAAGAAGAAAAAGTGGAAGAAGAAATAAAGATGAAAGAATTGGTAACGGTGATTACCTCTTCTTTGAAGCGCCTTTTGGAGACCTCCTCTTAGGGAACTAAAATTGTTCTTTTAGGAAGACCAGAACCTCTAGGATGTTTCTAGGGAAGTGGAGAAGAGATTTTGGCAGGGGTTGGCCGAGCTTGAGTGCCCAAATTGGTGTGAGGAGGAGGGGGAGGAGGTGTCCTTTTATAAGGGAGGAGAGGGGCACCTTAGGAATACCTCAAAATATTATTTTATATTAAAGTCAAAATCGGTTTATAATGGTTCCAAAGGGTCTTATTTCGAAGCTAAAGTGGGGATGGGTCGAAATCCTATCAACCAATAGGATTTAGACAAGTTTAGGGTATTATTTTAACCTTATCAATTAGATTTAACTCTAAGTTAATTAATTTAACTTTTACCGTGTCTTTTTGTTTTCTTTCACTATATGGTTAATACACTTACTATAACATGCCAAACGAACCCCAAATTGCTTATTATTAATATATATATCCTTAGCTAAGTCATTTGTCCGAACCTTAGATTTTTAGGAATAAAATAACAATTAATAATATAATATTTGATTTAAAAACTATTTTGTGTCAATTTTGACACTATTTGATATATGATTTTTGTGAAAGTCATAACAGAATTATATGTTCGAACCAAGTTGATTAAATCAATAATAATATATCATAGTAACCTAGAAAATTAGTGGAATTCATAAAAAGTCTTAAATTACATTTATTTTGGTATTTATATTATCAATTATGTCAATATTTTATTAATAAGATAATTACTGCATCATCTTTGTGTCATAAATAAATTATATTATTTGATGTCTAAAAATTACAAATAAAATACCATCATGTAGGAAATCTTTTTAGCTTTCTAATGAATATTTATAGTCGAATTTATCTTATGTATAACCCCATATTAAAAATGATTTACTTATTAAACTTTGATTTTAACTATTTTAACCCTTCTTTAAATAAATTAATAATAAATGTCCTAATCTAATCCAAGTGGGCCTAAATGGTCATATTTTATTCCTAAGTTTGTTTTTGGTCGAATTACACTTGTCCAATAGAATTAGGACATGTGTTAGGGTAATATTAATATCATATTTACCCTTAGTTACCCTATTTACTATTAACCGTGGTAAAAAAAGTAAAAAGTTACTATTCACCAAAAAATTATTTTCATCTCATTGAACCACATTTTAGTCCTTGATATTAACCGTGTCTCTCGGATTTTCGAAATTCCATTCACAGAAGCGGTAAAATTAAGTTTTATGCAAAATTCAGTTTTTAACCTACCACTTAGTAGTTTCACTATTCATCAAAAATTGATGTTTTTCAGAACAATGCCAAAATTTCATCCCAAGCTATATTTCATATTCCGAATTCAAAAATGAAGTCTATTTTACCAAATTCATAACATAAAAGTTGCATTAATTAATTTTATAATTAAATCCTGCTGTTAAAACAAATAGCGTGTTTTTTTAAGAAACAATATCTATCAAAAGATTGACACTTGTTTATGTCTAGTTTAAATGTGAAATTACATCCAATGACCAACATTGTATTAAATTGTAAAAATATATTCTAAATATACTTTAAAACCACTCAAATTAATGACTTATCACTATCAACTATTTCGATTAAAAAAGTTGTTTTTAATTATAATTTAGTAATTTTCACTATTCATCAAAATATGAAAGTTATCCGAAAATCACCAAAATTTCAACCTAAGCTAATTTCGATATTCCGAATCCAAAAATGAAGTTCATTTTAAAAAATAAGATTTATAGAATTTTAAAAATTTGTTATTACTATTCATAACGGCTAGTTTTAATAATATTTTAATAGCATATCGTTGTTTAATGAAACTCAGTATTGCGTATTACACACGCTATCGAGGAAGGTCGCGATTGCGTGTAATGCAAGGCAAGTCAAGGATGTGTGTTGTGCAAGCTCCTTTTGGTGTAGCGTACAACACAAGACATTAAAAGAATATTTTTTTCATAAAATCTCGGGCTGTTACATAGATGTTTTCAATTTGATGATGAGAATCTTCAAAAGAAAATTAAACATGTGAATGATGAGAAGTTTCTATACTTTGTGTGTGATGATGGAATTATAAAAATTGGAAGAAGGCTATGTGTAACCTATATAGCTAAGCTAAAAAGGGAGTTGTTGGATGATTCACCTAGTGTGAATTTCTCTATACACCATGGTTGCACTAAGATGTATAGAGATTTTAAGGAACATTTATTGTGGGACAATATGAAGCCCGAAATTGCTAATTATGTATCAATATGTTTAGTCTGTCAACAAGTGAGGGTTTAAAGATAACATCCTAGAGGAGTCATGAAAGCTATACCTATTCCTACATGGAAATGGGATGACATAAATAGGGATTTTTTCACTTGATTACCATAAACATTAATAAATAATAATGCAATATGGGATATTGTTGATCAACTTTTGAAATATGCACATTTCCTTTCTATAAGGGATGCTTTTAAATGGGATACCCTTGCATGAATCTATATTAATGATGTTGTAAGACTTCATGGAGAACCTCTCTCAATTTTTTCTGATCGTGATCCACTATTTACATCAAAATTCTGGAAAATTATTTTGAAATAATTGGATAATGAGCTTCATTAGAGTACTTCCTATCAGGCTATAACTGATGGGTAGTCATAAATGTATATTATGATATTAGAAGACATGTTGAGATCATTATCACATGGTTTTCAAGGTATGTGGGATCGATATATACTATTGTTAAATTTTTTATACAAAAATAGTCTTCTTTCACGAATTCATATGGTACTATATGAATCATTGTATGGAAAGTGATTTCATAAAAAAACATGTTGGGATAAAGTTGTTGAAATGAAGATCCTAGACCTATAGCATGTGGAGGAAACAACATCAAAGTTAAATACTATTTGAACCCATATCAATGCAGCTCAAAGTAAGAAAAAATGATATGACGATAATTAATGGAAGGATATGGAATTTCAAGTATAAGACCATATTTTCATGAAATTATCTCCATGTAAGGGTGTTATAAGATTTCGGAAGAATGGGAAACTGAGCCCTAGGTACATCGATCCTTTTAAAATTATGGAGATAGTTGGATATATGGATTATCATTTGGTGATGCTGCCTAACCTTTTAAATTACATAATGTGTTCTACATATCTTTGTTAAGAACGTAAATGTCATACCCAACACATTTAATCACTTATAAGGAAATAGAATTGGTATCTCACTTATCTTATAGTGAGGAACCTATGTAGATTTTGGACACTAAATAAGTGGTGTTGAGGAATCAGATTACTTGTCTTGTAAAGGATCATTGTAAAAATGATATAATTGAAGAGGTTACTTAGGAGCTTGAGAAACTTATGTTGAAGAAGAACAACCCAAATATTTTTATGTGGTGAAATTATGGAAATTTCAAGGAAAATTTTTTTGTAGGAGGGGTGAGTATAATGACCCAAGACTCTATCAATGAATTTACCTTCTTATGTTTATTTTATAAATTAGATATCACATAAAACCACATAGAGAAAAAAATACAATATTTATAAATGAATAAATAAAAGAATAAGTGGTATTTTTAGATGTTAAGGAACCTATACCGATGAAATAGTTAGTTGACATTTAAAATAGTAATATGAACCTTATAAATAGTAAATCAAACTAATTAATAGCAACAAAACCCATAAATTTATAAATAAAATTTAGGTATCCCTTATGTTAATGTATGATACAATTACATCATTGTAAAAGCAATTTAATATTTTAAAAATTAATATTTAAGTGTTTGTATTTTTATAAGCCATAAATATTTAATTAAAAATTTAAAACTAATAAAATAATTTACATGAATGTTAATTTTCATAAAATGGATTCATAATACAATATTTTGTTTTCTTTTGATTTTAATATAATATTATGAGACCATAGTAATATTTAAAAAGTGTTATAAAATCATTTTTATATTTAAAATCTCTATTTTTCAAGTAAACAGTGATTTTATTTTAAAACCAATTTTCACATATTTAGAAAATTATTTTGATAAAATGGAGTCCATTTTTTAATTCTTCACATCATGAAATGGTTAGGGTGAAATTTTTATATTTTTATAAAATAATTGATTTTTTATTGAAAATTAAAATACTATAATTTAAAATAAATTCTCAATAAATGAATTATAGAGTAATGGATCACATCTGGATGATGTAAGAACCATTGATTCGATCTCGTATGAAATATTTACTGTATTTAGTCATAATAATCAACACAATTTCTTGTCTTGAGAAAAATATTAAAATAATTAATAAAATGATCAGAAATTCCCCCTCTCCTCCACTATTTAAACCACCCCTCACCCCTCTTCTCTTCACCCCTACATGTCTTAATGCTTTTTAATGTTCTACCCAAATTATCATCCATAGTATATCCTCAAGTAATATAGATATTTTTATTTCCAAAATACCAAAACCCCTCTCTATAAGGAGTTTCTCAAGGATGATATTTCAAGAGGTAAATCCTCTTACTTTTTCATTTCATTTCCTTTCAATTTACTTTATTTTATTATCTTCTCCTCATATACTCTATCCAAATGATCACTGTTACTCTAGCATAATATATATACTATAGTGATATTATGTTAATGAAATATCCTTCCTCAAACTAATCTCTCTCTCTCTCTCTCTCTTATTTTAAAAATGAAATTATCATCAGGGAGGTTCTGATTTACAACATTCGTGGATGATGAACTTTAGTTCTTAAATTTTTTCTTCAAGGATGGTCATGAAAAGATTTTTATTGTTTAAATAGATTATAAAATATTTATTATGTCTTATTTAATTTTATAAAACTACTATATATACATAATACTAATTCATATGACCAAACTAGTTCGAGAAGATCAAAATACCGTAGTAAAAATATAAATGATTATCACAAATGTTTTATCTAATTACTAATAATCATACAATATAAAAAATTAATTATATAATAATTTAATAATTTTTATATTTATTTTTATCATATAAATTCAATTGTAGGTAATTATATCTATTTCACATGAACTTCCATACTAATATACATGTATACCGATCGTTCAAACCTTGGAAATGAATGGTCCCGGGCAATAAATTTGTATATTATAACTCATCAAAATGGTCATAAATAAACTTATTAAAAATATAATTTATCAAATAAATATTTTAAAGGTTCTTAATTAATTAATTAATCGTTTTAAATTGATTATCTAGGTCATTATGTTCAAGTGCAGAACTCATTGAGTTATAAGGTAAGGGTTTCTACCCGAACATCCTTTTTATTTCAGGTTACTATTTTTCTCGCTTTACCCCAATTAAAACATAAATTATTCTTATTTACCCATTCTAAATTCTGTTTTAATTTTTATATATATATGTACCAATCATAATAATTTTTATTTCATGGGTAGTAACATATTATGAAATGATATTTCTCAAATTCGTCCTGATAAATAAGCATAATTCAAGGGAACATATCATATTCTTACCTATTTTCAAGGGAACTGTATAATCTATTTTTATCCATCATTTTTTTTATAAAATAAAAAATTTTATTATGAAAGACTATCTTAGTTAACTTTTTATTTTATAATTTTTTTTTAAAATAACTCTTCTTTCTAATGTAAAATAGTATTTTACTCTAGAATCACTTGATGATTTTATAAGAGTATTTTCATTTAATTCAACACTTTTGTTGATTATTATGTTCAAATTGGGATAGTATTTTTTGATATAATATAATATATTTTATTGAATGGTTTATGATTAGATTGACAATAGATATGATATCTTGGTACCATTCACCATATTACTCTGAATGGTTAGTGTTTATGGTTATTGTTTGGGAATGTTATTTAAATTTAATTTTTTTTGTTTCAATATGAATGTATATAACTTACCCTTCTATATTTAGATTTTTTTATTCATAAGTTGTCTAGGCATAAAAAATTCACCTTTATTTCATGGAGTATGGAAGGGAGTGGATGTTGATAAATGCACAACTAATGGGTGATATTGTTCTTATGAAATAGAAACATATCAAGTAATTACATTTCATTTTTTACATATAAAAATAAATAAAAATTCTAAAATATAGAAAAATGATATTGAAAAAAATTTGACCCTAGTAAATTCATTTTTATTAAACCGATAGTCTTATAATTCATAACAGATTAATGATTTTGAGGCCTATAAATATCATTTTATCTACCAATTTCTTGTTGTCAATGTTCTTTATCACTATCCATCAATATTACCATGTTATTTTTCTCTTCCAGGTCTATTTTTTCACATTCCACAAATGTTATCCCAATTAGAAACATAATATGTGTTATTCTAGAAAACTCACACACATTACTTTAACTTTTTCTAGAGGATTATTCATTAAATATCATTAAAATGTGGGTTTCTATGAATTGAATCTTCAAGTATTAAAAAAATGATGACCTAGATGAATTTAAGGCCTAAAATCATTCAAATTATGGTAGAATATAACACCCTGAGTTTTTTTAACCTAATTTTTGAATAAATTGATTGATTTCATTGCATTATATACAAAATTATTATTGATTTATATAGAAATACATGTTAATATTATGCTATATGAAAATCATATATTATTTATAAGTAACAAAATATACATTTTATTGTTTCTCAAATAATTTTGAGTTCTTTTGATAACTTTTATTACACGCAGGAACATGTTTTACCGACCTACAATATACTATTAATAATATTTTTATAACATTTATATAGTTATCACCATTTCATTGGAATGGAACGTATAAAAATGATTAACTGAATTACTAAAATATGTTTTATTAATGTTTATTAAGTGAATTGTTTGGTATCCAATTAGTTATAAACAGATGTATGATCTATTTGAAAATATAGAAATTTCATATTTGGGAAAACTATTTTTCTATACACAAACACATTTCATATCAATAAATTTTAAAAAAATATTTTGATGAATCAATTTAATGAAATATATATATATATTATTTTTATTCAACTATTTAATATCTATCTAATGTGTTTTATTGAAAATAGATAAGAATAAATCCAATTTTACAGTTAGAAAGATAGATTTTTCTAAAAGTTATTATTACCTCGTTTTAATGAAACACTTATTTTAAACCTAATTTTTTTAAAATTAAATAAATTATATTTGAAGAAATAAACTAAATTTTTAGTGATAAATTTCAAAATTATATTTGCATTATTTTTGGATATTTTTCTAGGAAGTTTCATTTTTTATGAATATTGAAAAATATTTAATTTCAATTGACAATTGACTTTTCATGTTACTTATTTATTTACATAAATTGTATTTTAAATTAGTTTTAAAGTATAATTAGATCATTTATACATCATTAAATCCAATATAGACAATTTGAATCATTTTCACATTGAAATTAGATATTAAAATATTTCAATCTTTTGAACATGTTTACTTAAAAAACTCATTGTATCATCCCGTCCATAAGATTAATTTTAAGTTAATTTAAGGTAATTTTGTGATTTTAATTTTGTGAAATGGTTTCTATAACTAGTATCAGAATAATTTATAATGTTTAACAATGTTAACAATTTTTTTTACAAAAAAATATTTGAAAAAACCGTTAAAATTAATTGCAGCAATTAAGAGAAAAACGATTTTACCGAGGGACAAAATTTTAACTTAAGGGTCCAAATAAGATAGAAATATGTATAAAACCAATTATATGGAAATATTTGGAACATATAAACTATTTTATATAAATTTATCTATAATTGGAGGCACATTATGTAAGGGAGGCCTCCCAAGAGTGTTTACGTTTTTTGTATTAATGTCACTCCTACATTATAAAAGATAATACACTCTCACCACTTAATGAAACCTATGAAGCCCATTGGATCATCGAAGACCTATCCAAATCAATTAAAAAAAATATATTATCAAACTGGTTGACTATATTTGGTAATGAATCTAACTAATAATGTCCTTTGGGGAAAACCAAAAGGAGTTTCCCGAAGAAGATGTAAAATTATTCTACAAGAATTCTTGTTTTTTCCATATACACAACCTTAAATTATTCTTATATCGTGATTAAATAATAAAATAATTATCCTAAATCTTATTATATGTTTTTATGTTAAGGTTGAGATGAAAAAATTCACAAACATCCAATAAATGGGATACACAATCATCGTTCGTGTGTACGGCTAACTGCCCCTCATGAATTGATGTCGTTTTTTCATCCATTACCACCCCTCAAGGTTGAAGATAATTAGTTAAATTATATTTAAATATGTTATATATTATATTTATGATGTTTTTATGATTCTATAATTATTATTTAACACATAACTTCTTGTTTTCCATTTTTTTTAAAATACTATAAGATCATTCGTGTGTATTGTGGACTACCGCCTTACAGAGTGATGTGATTCATTCATGTAGTACATGGAATGTACTATGTATGGGTGTAATATATGTATGTGAAGTATATAAAATAATAATACTACTAGAAATATTATATTTATATATATCATTTTTTTCTTTCTTTCAAAATATGATAAGAAATTGGAAACATCGTTCGTGTATACATACGACCTACCATCTCCATGAACGATGTATTTCATTTCCTACTTCACTATTTTTTTATATTATTATAAAAAATTATATAATAAATATATTTCATATTTATATTATATTTAAAATTCTTTATATTGGGAAATCATGATCCAATTAAGAGTACCAAAAATAAGATGTCAAAACATATATGAAAAACATTGCGATTATCACCCAAAATGTAGAATTAACATGGTATTGTAAATAAATGGGTAATATATTGTCATAACGAAATAATATATTGTATTATATATAATAATATGGTTTTCTGGTATAATTATAAAAAACATAAATATATTATACATGAGGTTTGGACATGTACAAAGAAAGTCCAGACTTAAGGTAAGGGGATTTATAGTGTCACTTTTATTTCATCAAGACTTAAGACTTATTAACCATTAATTTTTATTATGTGGTGAAAATATTGATCTATGAAATGTTATATCATTAATTTTAATTATCTAATGTATTCAAAGTCTAAATAAATGTTATTCCTGGATGGGTCTCATGATTCAAAATTTACTCAAGTAGCAAGGGATTTCTATCTCACTTTTTACTTTCCACAATATACTGGTAATATTGACCTCATATTTATTATATGTGGTATAAATTTTATACATGAATGTAATTTATGATTATTATAATTAAATTATTTTTTAGTTACACATCCATTTGAGGATCTCTTTTTTAGGGGATATAGTTTCAATGTTACCAAAATGGTAAGAGATTTTTTTTAATTTTCCTTCTTTGAGAAAATGTTATGTTGTGCACAAATATTCTTTTAAGAGGTGTATATACTACCCCTTTGACATTTTATATAATTAATCTCATTATTGTCAGGTTTTTTATGCTCCATGTAATGTTTTTTTTCATAGTAATTTCAATTCAATATTACCAAATTGGTAATAGTTTATTGATAAAATTCATCGTTTGTATGGATTATTTATGATTATTCATCAATTTATGATATTTTCTGATATATATTTCAAATTATTCTAGGAAATTTATTCTCCTATAGTTACTAATTATACCTTCATGTAAAGGTAGCATTTTCTTGCACTTTTCTACTTAAGTTAATTATGAACGTGTTTTTAAGAAAATCGGACTATATTTCTCACATTTATTAGAAATATATTTTATTAAAGAACCATGTTTTCTAAAAATTATTGATATACTTATTTTTAAATGATATTATAAGATCATTTATAAGTGAAATTATTTTAAAATAATATTATGTTTTAAAAAGTGTTCAAAATGGATTTCGAAATCTCATTTATATGTTTTCAATGACATTTTCAATGAAAAAGATTTTCAATTTTTATTTACGCTTTGAAAATAATTTTTCAAATATGATAAGCTATTTCCCACAAGAAATTACATAAAATATTTTTAATTCTTACTTCATAAATTTTATAAGTGGTTTTCATAGGGAATTTTATTGAAAAGTTTTTATGTCTTAAAAACTAATTTTAAAACAAAAGTTATTATCATTAAGAAATAGTCCAACTAATATTTCAAAATACTTATCCATAAAATATGAAATTCATTGATATATGTTATTCTTTACTATGTATATGATCCCAAGAAACCATTCTTATTATTTCTTTGAATTATTTTTTTAACATGAAAATGAAAGATCCTAGGATTTAATACATGTTATAGATCCCATTAATTTTAGTTTAAATGCTTATTTATTTCCCAACGTGAGTACAATTTGAGGTTATGGTGGGATCATTGATGAATGGATCTTGTTCAGATCCTAGAGTCCATGGTTTTTGAAAAATACAAGTCATGATTATTGGTTAGTAGTAACTGTATACGACATGCGGTGTAGACTAACTAACCATGTGAGGCATGGGTAGTGTGCTACAGGAGACCACACAGTTTATGGAAACAACGTGACAATGTTAGCACACCTGTATGAGAGCACCAGTAATTTTCAGAAGATGAAATTTTCATGGTTTATGCATAGTTAGTCAAACTGATCATAGTAACTATGGGGGTTCTACATTAGCACGAAAAAGGGCGCACAGTTGGCTCGTAGTTTGGGAAACCGTGCGCTCAAACCATTCAACATAGTATTTTTGGAAAAAATGGATAATATTACCTTAAAATATGTTATAACGTAAATCTAGTTACACTTCTCCTCTATTAAAGAACCATCAGATTGTTAGTTATCCTATGAATCTATTTAATAGATTTTGATCATGTTGTTCCATATGAGCATAGATTTGAGAGTCATTCATCTCATTGGATCTGCATTGATAAGTAATCCATTCAACTTAAGGCATTATTCAGTTGTCTGGGAATCTTTAGAGTTATTTTGGGGTAGGATAATGTGACTTACTTCTAGGTTCTCTGTACATTCATCATTTCTCTCCATATTTGGACAAAATCAGAGATTGATACTATATGAGCACTCTACAATAGATAGAAATTTTGTGGTCTTGTCATTTTATATTATATTTTGTTTATATATATATATATATATATATATATATTCCTTTGTTCCACATAATGGGTTTTCAAAGATTCTTCCATGAAATGGAATTTTACCTTGAATAAAATGTATATACGATACATATATATTTAATGTAAACCTTTAATAATTGATTAATGGTTATGAACCTAAATTTGAACCACCCCTTCTGTGGGTTGTTTGATTAATTGGACCACCATGGGTGGAATATGAAGTTTTTCATTATTAACGATTCATTTACCCCTTTCCATGGGATCATAAATGATGAATTTTAATTGTGAATTTGATAGACTAAAGGAAATGAATGAAAGACATTGTTCTTGTTCTCTTATTCTTTTGTTACCTTATATAATGAAATTCCCATGTGAGATAAATAAGAGGCTAGGCCTTCAAAGATTAGCGCATGACTTGATCCAGTTTATGAGGTGGGGTTTATTAAAATGATTAAATGATATAGATTTAATGTTTATTATATTCCTTGGGGGACAAATGGGTTCTCATAAAAATTCTATGGAAGGACTCATTTGGATACTTCTTTAATTGTACTCGAGTGATACTTAGACCTACTAGTGGAATACGAAGGATATACTCAAAGGAATTTCCATCATATTCCTGAGTGACACTTGGACTCCTTATATGGACTACGAAGGATGGAACTAGAGGTAATTTTATTATATACACCATGGGTGACACTTGTATTCCCTTAGAAGACTGCCAAGGATGGAATTAGTTAGCGGTGATGTTATACCTCAGCCATAGTGGTATTGGGATTCCAATGAGGAATGACTAGGATGGTTTTGTAATGTGTTTGGATCATGTTACTCCCAGAGTGATACCTATATTCCAAATATGGTACCTGGTTATTAATTAATTATTTAATGAATAGATTTATATGATGAGTCTCTCAATCTATAGAACAACCTTGGATTCGGTCGGAACCTTATACTCTCTCTATGTCATAGATAGGAAAATCATTATCAAATATCATTATGGGGGATGATGGGCAACACAATAGGTCCTGAGAGTTATTTATTAAATGAGAATAGACTGACTGTTTATTCCTAAAATTTCTATCCAAGGACAATACAGGTAGTAGAAGACCAGTGTACATGTGAAATTGGACATTTCTGGGTTTTTTACATACAAAAACTCTTTTCCATATTATATTACTACCTCTACACTATTATAATTATATATTCAATGACTGAATGGAAGAAGAAACCATTGGTGGTGTCCTACTGAGATTTTATCTCACACCATACTCGAACAACCTTTGTTACCGGAGAAGATTATATTTCAATTGGTATGGATAAGGGTAATCACCCTTCTACAAGTCTCTGATATATTCTTCGGATCAGGGGACCACATGATCGAGGTAATGATCATGATGTTATAGGGAGATTGATATTTTAGTCTTTTTTAAGATTGTATATTTATTTATTTAATTAATTTAAACATATTTTGGTTTCATTATAGACACATGACCTGATACATGATTTTTATATGAGATTAATTTTAGAATTTTATTCTATATCTATATTTGGATGTTTATCTCATGTTTAGTTATTATTTTTCTTTCTCTATGGTTGGTTACTAGTCCTGTGTCAGAGTATAGTGTCTTTTCGTACAACTTATATATTTTTGTTACTACTTCCACTGTTCATATAATTTTATATATTCATTGTGCTACACTATGGTGATGAGAGAATAGTATCCACAAAGACACACTCTAGGCCCACGTTGCTAGTCAACAACCTCTTGCATTCAAGGAGATGTGCTTGTAGCCACATGGACCACTGGAATAGGGCAATAAATAGTGACATCCAGGTCGGGATGTTACAATGTTGTATAATAGGAAATTTTCTTTTCCACCTTACAATTTTGTGAAAATTGACAGGGTATTATAATGGTAATGGAATTTGTTAATGATATATACATAGGACTATCTAACCCTTGTTTAATGGAAATCCAAATTTCCTCGAATATAATTTTTTTTTGATTATGTGATTTTACAATTGTTTTGATTCCAATATTGTGTGATGCCCTTGAATTTTTGTGTTATTAATGATATGATCAATGGTTTTAAATTTTTACAACCTCGTGAGATGAGAGTATTCAATCTCATGCATTATTTAATCACCCATTATTGTTCACATGCCATGAATTATTCCATATAATATAGGATGTATTTCTTGTTTAAATTTTGTTTTGATATGTTTCATGATTGATATTCCTTATGTGTATTAGATATATTGTGTGGAGAACTGAGAAAACAAGGTTATAAATTAGTGTTCCTATCATAGCCTAAACTATTTGTTTCATAATTAGGCTAAAACAGACACCCTATGCAGTCAACTGTGGAATATTGAGTCATAAGCTACAAAGTGGTATGGATCATATTAAATGCACATCACCCTTCAATCTGAAATTATTATGGGCCCTTATGAATTGGAAATAGTGATCTAGAAAATTCAACCATCCAAATGGATCATTATATTAATGTGAAATAAATGAAATTAAATTGTTTATATAAGTGATCATTACATATAACCAACATTAGTAGTGGGCATTAGGTAGTATCTATGGATTTCATATCAATTTTATGTTTCCTAGACCTAGTTTTAGGTGTAGGAAGAGGGGTGTGATTATTTTATAGGAAGGATTACACCTATCCTATTTTTTTATCTTATCTTTTAGCAGGTTTTGAATGCTAATATGAGGCATGCACTTGGAATTTCTTGAAATATACCACTCTAACATCCTTTAGTTTCATTATAGGAGGGTGGTGGTTACCATGATCTATAAGTGATAATCCATGGGCTACACATACATATTATAGTAGTAATAAATGAGGAACCAATGATTGTACCAGATGCCATTGCTGAGGCACAATCCTGTGAAGGCTTTCTGAATTCATGCTGGCCATTTAGGGAGCTCTGCTACCTAGGATTCTATGGTAGAGTTGATTCCTGAGTTCCTCTAGCAGAATCTACACATGTTTTTTTTGTGAGATAGTTGACAAAACTTTGCGGATTCATTGATAGATTCTATGTTATATATCATTGAGCATAATAAGACACGTCACAATAGTAGATTAAACATCCTACTTATATGTTATGTGATTCTACTATGATATAGTGGGATGTTATTAATCAGACAGACCCTCATCAAGAGATTCCTTAAATGGATTTCCATATGTATTTATATGATTAATTATATCATGAGAGGTTGAGGGTGGATAGATCCCAATAGTTCATGCAATTAGAAAAGGGAGAGTTATCAATTATGGATTATTCATCCCTTTTTATAGAGCTGTAGCACTTCTCTCCAATTCTGATAGGTGAAGAGTTATATAAATCCAAGAGATTTAAGGATGGAATCACTTTTGAAATATGATCATAGGTGAATGTACGTTAGGTGAATACCATTTTTGGAATAGTGAATCATGTTCTTATCATAGTGGATAACTTGAGAGATGGTGGGGGTGTGATCCGGGGTAGTTTGACACCTAGATCGGGTGCTACATCAACCATAAATAGGAAGCTTCTTATAGATCCTATTTATGGTAATATTAGTATCCAGAGAATATAACCAGGTAGTTAGGAGAGGCCCCACTAGTGTTGTATAACAATACATATGATACCCTAGTATATAAGGGACAGATTTTAGTGATGATCTTGTGGAATGTTGGGAAATCTACATCTCTTTTTCCAATATTTTCCTTTGGAAGCGAGTGATAGAGGGTCTACTTGGACTCCACATTTATCTGTGGGTTCGGCAGCTTCTTATCAAGGTGGGAGCAAGAGTATATCTAGATTATCAAGCCGATTTGGTGGTCATGGTAGTGGTATTCAAAACCCATATTTGGAGGGTCATCATAGAGTATTTGACCAGGGTAGCCATGATGTATTATAGGGCCATAGATTAGTCCAGATATAGATAGTGAAATTAAAACATGAGTAATAAAATCCCAGAACATATACTATGAGATATACTGTTCTAGTAGCCTCTACTTCAGAATATTCTATTTTTGATATTGGTTCTCCTCATAGATTTATATCTAGGACCATTTTAGAGATCCTTGGCCTCAATGTTCAAAATTCTGATGTATTTGTGATGCTTGATAATCCATTGTGAATTCAAACGGTTGATGTACATCAGTGTAACGAGTCCACTCTTGTGATTTTAGGATGTCACATTGTATGAGACTTCTATTTTATTTAATATGATATGTTTTCATGTCATTCTCAGGATGGACTGCTTGGTTCCCATTCATGGTTTCATGGATTTCTATCACTGAAGGGTTACTTCACTTCACTAGATTGTAGAGATTTTATTAAAAATGGTGAAAGTGATGTCTATGAGATATGATATGGACTTGAACATCATGGGTTGGGTGGGTGACAACCAAGATTACATGTTTATATCTATATGATCGTTGAACCAATTAGGCAGATTTACCTCTAGGGTTTGATTGTTTTAGGCATTTTTTCCTAAACATCTTTTCAGGATTACATCAAGTGAGAGAGGTTTATTTTTCTATCGAGCTAGTTCCAAGTTCTAAATCGGTATTCATTCCACTTTATAAGATGAAGTCTACTAAGATTCATGATCTCAAGATGAAGCTAGAGGATTTAGAGGCAATCAGGATAATTCGACCCTATTCTTCTCCATGGATTTTTTCGGTACGTTTTGGGAAAAGGTGTATAGAACCATTATGAACTATGTGTGTTAATAGAAATTGAACCAACTGAAGGTTAGGGACTGATATCCTATACCACAGATAGATGATATGTTTTTCCATCTCCAAGGAGGAATGAAATTCTCGAAGATTGATTTGAGATCCGGATATCATCACGTGTGTGTTTGACTTGAAGGCATACCTCACACAACTTTTTATAAAAGATATGGTCTATATGAGTATCCGGTAATGATGTTAGGTCTCACAAACATGCCTATATTTTTCATGTAACCGATGAACCGTGTTTTCCATCCATATCTGGATTCATTTGCGGTGGTTATCATAGAGGATATCATGGTGTATTCTCAAAATTTAAACAACCATGAGAAACATCTTGATATAGTTTTGGATACACTAAGACAATATATGTTATATGCTAATCCCGAAAAGTTCCACTTATAGTTGGATCATATTCACTTATTTGGTCATATTTTCTAAGAGACATGAGTTTTATTTAACCTAAAGAAGGTAAGAGATGACGTTTCGGGGAGAATCCCATCAATATCTTTGATATATGGAGTTTTATGGGGATAGATTGTTATTGAATGAGTTTTATATAGGTATTCTCATGCTTACTATCACTGTTCCCATGATTGACTATGAAGGGTGAGATGTTTGTATGGTCAGAACCTATGAGACAACCATTCATGAATTGAAAGGGAGATTGATATTAGCACTGGTCCTGATTCTTCCAATGTTGGGTAAGTGCTACAATATATATTATGACATATCAGTTACCAGTCTAGGAGTAGTTATTATGCAAGGGGAGGGGGTAGAGTCATGGGGTATGGGTCTCATTATTTGAAACCACATGAGAGTAACTATGAAACACATGATCTCTAGGTAGCTTCTGTTGTACATTCATTGCACTATTAGAGGCATTACTTACATGGAGATCATATTAGGGTGTAAATGGACCAAAAAGACTCAAGTGTATATTTAAATAGATTTTTTTTGAATTTGAGTTAGAAAAAGTGGGTTGAGTATCTACAATATTTTTACATGGAACTTTCTTATACTTCTAGAAAGGGAAACGAGCTGATGCACTAAGTAGGAGGACTAAGAAAAGGGTAGTTCAAATGGGTAGTAATTATTGTAAACTAGAGTATTTTTTCTATTAGATGCACTTGGATGTGAAGGATGATCAGTGATAGACTTTTCATTCATCCATACCCATGAAATCTACCATTATTGATAAATTAAGGATGAGGAATCTATTATATTTTGAGGGCCCAGTCCTACGAGAGAGTGTGTCAAAATCCATCTGATAGGGGCCCATTCCATGACTCCCCAACCCGACTCCAATAGTCTAGGGGCTGGTGACTAGTGCTGATAAGAAATACAATTTATATGAGAGGCCTTATACTAATTACATTTACACATCCACACATATCCAAGGCTATACAAGACTAAAATTTTAAAAATATGGAACAACCATGCATGCATACATCTAAATCCCACAACCAGAGTATGATAGGAAGTAAAGTAAAGTAAACTAGGCCAAATAAAATCCCCCCACAAAGATTCAGAAACAAAATTACAACTTAAATGTAAAAATTGGGCTACAATAAGAATACGACACGAATACACATCAATCTATCCAAACTCAACAATCACTATTTGGTCCTGGTTCATCACATACTCTATCAAATGTTGGACCATCTGTACAAGACATGGCAATTTTGGGAAAATCCAAGGAAGGGGTTGGTAAAACAACAAACACTAGGACACCCCAAAACAAGAAATTATACATCAATGAAAAATACAGTTAGCTCAACAACGGTATATATCTATGACACATATAATAAAAATATCCAAATATAGTCAAATGTGATTCACTATCATAAGTTAAGTCACAACATAGTATAGTAGTCCTTAGATTCAAGCTCAATAGATCCATAAAGCACTATTCTTGGAGAAAAAAATTCTAAGTCTCATAGCAAGGATTACACCCATTTTAGTGGTACTACTCGTCCGGTATCATCATTGGTTGCACAATATTGACAGTCTATAGATAATACGATACACATATGAGGATCACTCCCAAGGCCATGGGGAGATACCAACAACTCAATCTGGTTTAACCAGCTAAGTAGGGTATCAGAGCCTATATTGTAGAGACTCGAAGCGAGATGTACATGGACATTACATTACTTTTGCGGAATAATTAATACAAAACAAAAACAGACACACAAGGACCATAATAGTTTAGTGTCTTTGGAAACTCGGAACATAATCTTCTAATCGCGGTGAATGACCTTCAACATCTCCCATAATGATCTTCCCCTTTTTTTCATACCTAAAACCTTTATTTATATCCTGGGGAAAAGAAAACATAAAAAGGGTGATCTCAAATACTCAGTAAGGGTAAGAATGGATAAAATAAAACATACCATATACATTTGACCTTAAAAACAAGAACATAATGTTTAAACATCAAAAGCTTGAGCAATGACATAAAACATGGAAGTACGTAAGGCATAGATCATAAAGAAACATTAAGAATGATAAAATATCATGGGAATAAAACATGTAATTGTGGCAACCATTAAGAACATGATATGATTTCCACATTAGCCAAGGAATTGCTGCCAAGACCATCTTAGTGGACAAAGTCCCTTTCTGAATCGAGTTCACTCCTCGTTCCAGTCCTGTATTACTGAACCGGTTTAACTTTACGTTCCAGCAATGTCTATCTCATGATATATAAATCTTTACCCAATGCATTGGAGGGAGATATAGGTCCCACCCATCTCATAATGAAATCATTCTTACTTCTTCCAGAAATAAACATACATCATTCATAATAACCCAACGAATAAAATGAGTGTCATAAACATCATCCCATCATCACATAATGCATATAAAAGAAATGGATATCATTTCATAATACGAAAAGTGAAACCATGTAAATCATAGATACATTATACTTTAAACATACACATATGAATTAATGTCATCTTAGATAGAAAATGGTTTTGATAAAACACTTGAAATGAATTTTGATGAAAATATACTTTTTTCATCAAAATCATTTTCTTATCACAAAATGTCATGAAATTTTATAAGAAAAGGTTTTTGTTGAAAATAGTAATGAAATATTTTGGAGGAATCTTCATGAAAATAAGGCATTATAAAACCATAATAATCCATTCACGCTGTATAAGTTAAAAATAACATTCTCCTCGTACTTTTGTCGGAAAAGTCAAAAAAGGACCTCGTAACGTAAACAAAAGAAAGATTCCTTACATACCATGTAACAAAAGTCAAAAATGTGTAAAAATGACTTTAAACATACATAAAAACCTTTTATAAAACATGGACATGGATGATAGAAATAACCACAGTAAATACTTACGAATAAGCAATCTTAGAAAAAAATGAGATTTACAAAATTATCCCTTACCTTAGGTCCGATATGCTTTGTACGTATCCAGAACTCCTGTATAATAATTTAAATAATGTCATTGACTTATTACAGAATCATATTCGTTGTTATGATATCATATATGGTTCCCTTATGACTTTATATTACCCATTCTTTTGTAAATTAATGTTAAAGTAGCGTTTTGGGTAAAATCATCTTATTTATCGTACGTGTTTGGAATTGTTGTTCTTGATGTTATTATTAATTATATCATGATTTACTTACTTAAAAAATGTAAATCATGATTTATATATCATATACATTCATTATATATCCAGAATATACAAGCATTTATAATAGTACATAACATATCGAGGTAAGAAATGAAACACACCGTTCATGGAGACGGTAAGCCGTACGTACGCATGAATGCTACTTTCATTTCTATTTCTTATTTTAATGAAATTAAAACATAAAGATACATAGTTATATTATAATTCTAGTATAATATCATATATAATATCATGAACCACATCCTTTATACATCCCATATAAGGTATTAATGAATCACATCACTTTGAGGGGGCGGTAGTCCGCACTTCCTCAAATGAGATTATCGTATTTACCGACTATGGAAACCGTAAAGCCTTGATATAATTGGTAAGTAAAGAAGAATTAGTAAATCAAAAACATAATATATATTATATATATACAGTGCCATAATAATGTCCACCATGAGAGGCGGTAGGAGAAAATCGAACAATCATCGTTTTGTGAGGCGTTAGTTTTCCATCACAGAAACATTACGTTCATCATCCATTAGATGGAGGTGTGTGTAAGTGTGGTTCAAATACTTCTCATAAAAACATCCTAGTATATTTAGGATATTGGTGTTGTTTCAAAAGAAAGGATTAAAAATATTTTAGGGGTTGGAGAAGTAGAATAAAAGAAAAAAACTTAAGAGAAACGGTTACCTTTAATTTTGGTAACTTCCTTTGGTTTGAACCAAAAGTACTTCTTGGAGAGTCTTATGCCTAATGTAAGGCTTCAAGGGAGAGGATAGGGTTGTAGGGAGATTAGTTGGGCAGATTTTTGATGATCCAAAAGGCTTGAGAGGTGTGAGGAATTTCATAGAAGTGGTCTCCTTTTATAAGGGAGAGGAGGGGCTCTTTAAGAATGTGTGAAAACATTATTTTATTATAAACTTATCTTCGGTTTCAAGACTTCCAAAACACATTAATGTCTAAGATATGATGACTAATATTCGAAATAAAATCTTCCTATTGGAATTGGACAGGTTTTGGATGATATTTTAATCATTATAATCTTATTTATTTAAATCATTCATTAATGAGATAAACACTACATCATTATTGTGTCATAACTAATTTAATTAATTTTATGTCTAAAAATTATGAAAAAAATCCAATGATGTAGGGAATATTTTTATCTTTCCAAATAATATTTATAGTCTAAAATATAACTTATATAACCACTTATAAAACTTAAGTACTAAAAGATTTTTGTTAAAGTCAATTTTGTCTTTACATTAAATTAATTAATCGAAATTGTCATCTTCACTACCAAGTGGCTCATTGGGGTCCCAAAATCGGCCCAAGGATTCCCATGGTTGGACACTACTCATAAAATAAGGTTAGGACAAGTTTCAAGGTAATTTTGAATTACTATAATATTATTTTAACCGCAGTAAATAAAAATTACCGTAGTTACTATTCATAATGCCAAAAAAAATATCTTATTAACATAATTTGGACCCAATGAATCCAAATATGGAATCCATTTTTCCAAATTCAATACACAAAAGTTTCAGAAATTAAATTAAAATTAATCCCGTTGTCGAAAGAGAACGAGTTTTTGTTTAAAACATTGCAAAAGATTGAATTGATTTAACCCACGAATTCAAGGTAAAATAAATGATAATGACATAAATTATATTAAATGGTAAAAATATATTCTATTTATACTTTAAAACCATTCAATATTATAATTTAACCACATAAATTATTATGATGAAAAAAGTTTTTTTTAATTAAAATATAGCGTGTTTTTACTATTCATTAAAATATGAAAGTTATCAGAAAAATATCAAAACATTATCCAATGTAAATTTTTATATCATGATTAAAAAGAAGAATTTTATTTTGTCAAATTGATCTTATAGACATGTCAAAAACTAGATTTAATGTGGGTGCACCATCAAAAGGTGGTAAAACTGCATTTTTTGAAAAATACTTCTTTTATCCAAAAAACTGATTTTGTTTTCATACCTCATTCTAGAAAATGTATAAGATGAATTAAAATTTTATAAAATTAAAAATTCAGTTAATACAATTAATAATATCTAATATTATAATATATCATTGTTTAGTGAAACTCGGTATTGCGTACAACACATGCTATCGAGGACGGTCGGGATTGCATGTAATGCAAGACAAGTCAGGGTTGCGTGTTGTGAAAGAATCCTTCGTTGTTTCGTATAACAAAATCCAACCATATTTTATTTATACATTGAATATATATATATATATATAAACACACTCAATGTTGCGTTGAATGAATATTATAAAATGAACTTGAAATTGTGTGTAACACGATCCAAGAATAGCATTGCGTATACTGCAAACTAATATGGTGTTGCGTATAGTACACACTAAACTTAGTGTGGTGTATAATAGAAGACAACAATGAAAATAAAAGAATATGTTTCATAAAATATCGGGGTGTTACATTCTACCCCCCTTAAAATGAATTTTACCCTCAAAATTTGTCGGGGTTATAAATGGTTTACTATTTGAAAATTTCTTTAATAGAAACCCACATCGTAAAAAGGAATACAAAAACTTGACTTTAAAAACTAATGTATAAAACTTAACGTTTACCCAAATTAACTAATCCCTAGGATTCCACATAGGATAACATAGGTGAAAATATGGATATGGAAGATAAATCTAACCATCATGTTCTGAAGGAGTGTGGTAGAGAACATGGCTGTGAAAAATCCAACAATCACAAAGCCATAGATTTTTGATGATATTAGGTACCATCTGATTCATCGGATATAAGAGAACTAGGAAAACATTTTTGGTTTTCAATATCATTTCCCTAAAGTTTAAAATTTTGAATTAGAAGAAATACTTACTTAATTTTGGTACAATCTCAATATTGTTCGTGATTTGAACAATTTCCACTTCATCTCTTATAGAAATGAAGTTGAATTTGTTATTCGTGAAGTGTTAACAGATCATGTGATTGAATGATGGGTCATTTCATTTGTTTCGAAGAAAAGGTTAGAAAAAGTTATCAAATATACATAAGTCCATCTATGGTGAGGTTAATCATATATGATTCCAAAAATGAACATATACTTCATCTATCATGCCACTTAATAAAATAAAACTAGTTTCTAATAACCAGGGACTTCCTGTAGGCCAGTGGTATATGATAAAGGCCAGTCGCACTTTGGTTGTGGGTTCGATTCCCACAGGCTTGTCTAATGCAATGGGTTGTCGCTCGTCCTATAGGTTGTCCTTTTTCTAAAACGACATTACTATAACATCCCATCAATAAAATCGAAAAATGTTCTATCCTTAAACAATAATAACTTATGTCCAACATAATCCATTCCAATCATTAGGCTTATCTAAAATACTTCGGTCCAAGCTCATAGTATAAAGAAAACAATTACTAGAAAAGTTATCTACCAAGAATGTGAATACAAGCATTTATCCCAAATATATCATAAGATATATCTTGTTGGTTGCATTCCAAAAACATGAATACCTCAGTCATATATTCTCTTGAAACATAAATTACCATATAACCTTAGTGAAAACATGAATACTATCAAATGGTAACTCTTTACACATACCAAAATCCCAAAAAATCTATATAATCAAACCATAATATCACTTGGTCCTTATATCAGTCATGAGCTCATGAATACAATCAAACATCTCATTATCTTCTTATCCCTTCATTATGTGCATATCATCTACTTTCCAAAAATACTGGTACCATTCATCACACACTTTCAAAACTTAAGGAATTACAACAGTGTAACAATCCTTAGATGTCTCTTTATTCCATAGTATCATGAGATTACTTATACAACATTACACTTGATAAACATGTAATCATTCCACTACCTTCTTAAACCATTGACCGAGCTTCAACAATTATTTCATCTCACATATCATTTGTAGTATCTTCATCATCATCAACATAAATATTACCTATACTACCATACTTATTCTCTTCATGAGACGTTCTTTTAGGGCATTGGTTTGCATAATGCCCTTACATTCCACATTTAAAACATTTAACCATTGTTGATGTCATAGCAATACCATTATCCTTATCCATGGTGTTAACTGAACCTTTTCCTTTGAACTTACTGGCTTTATGTCCTTCTTTTCCACTCCCAAAGAATCTTCCAGTTCCTTTTAAATATTCACCTTGATTCCTCTTCCCACATGATTTACATAGGGGAAATTGAACTTTCTTTCCTCTATGATCATCATGAAACTCCATCTTTCTCTTATTATCTGAGTCAGGAAACTTACCAATGTTGAGATTATTGATCATATTATGATATTTCTAATTAGGAATAATAACTATGTTTGGAATTCCAAATCCCATTTTATTTGGTTGCTCATGAAGAATATCATTCTATTGTCCATCACATCCTCCATTATCGTAAATCTTCCTGTTTCCAGCCATTTTCTAAAACCCAAAAACAATAGTGCGAGAGGAAAATACCATGCTAGGGAAAACAACATAATAAAGGGGGTGTACCCTCAATATCTAAAATCTTAGGTTAAATTATAAGATAGTTACCATAGTTCTAGGACTATATCCTATACGTATACTTATCCTTAGGTACATCCCTAGACATACATTAGAAATCTCTCTAGGGATCTCACTAACGTTTTCGCATCCAAGTTTCCAAAGGATAACTAAACCTTTCCTCTGATATCAACAATAGAGACCCAAAGCTTTATGTACATGGACATTACATTACTTTTTCGGAATACTTAATACATAACAAAAATAGACACACAAGGACCGTAATAGTTTAGTGTCTTTGGAAACTCGGAATTTAATCTTCTAATCGTGGTGAAAGATCTTCAACATCCCCTATAATGATCTTCCCCTTTTTTTTCTTACCTAAAACCTTTCTTTATATCCTGGGGAAAAGAAAACATAAAAAGGGTGACCTCAAATGCTCAGTAAGGGTAATCATGGATACAATAAAACAAACAATATACATTTGAACTTAAAAACAAGAACATAATGTTTAAACATCAAAAGCATGAGCAATGACATAAAACATTGACGTACGTAAGGCATAAATCATAAAGAAAAATTAATAATGATAAAATAGAATGGGAATAAAACATGTAATTGTTGCAACCATTAAGCACATGATATGATTTCCATATTAGCCAAGGCATTTCTGCCAAGAACATTATAGTGGACAAAGTCCCTTTCTGAATTGAGTTCACTCCTCGTTCCAGTCCTGTATTACTGAACCAGTTTAACTTTCCGTTCCAGCCATGTCTATCTCATGAGATATAAATCATTACCCAATGCTTTGGAGGGATATATAGGTCCCACCCATCTCATAATGAAATCATTCTACTTGTGACACAAATAAACATACATCATTCATAATAACCCAACAAATAAAATGGGTGTCATAAACATCATCCCATCATCACATAATCCATATAAAAGAAATGGATATCATTTCATAATAAAAAAAGTGAAACCATGTAAATCATGGAGACATTATACTTGAAGCATACACATATTATGTAATGTCAACTTAGATGGAAAATGGTTTTGATAAAACACTTGAAGTGAATTCTTGAGGAAAATATCCTTTTTTCTTCAAAATAATTTTCTTTTCACAAAATGTCATGCAATTTTACAAGAAAAGTTTTTTGTTGAAAATAGTCATGAAATCTTTTGGAGGAAGCTTCATGAAAATAATGCTTTATAAATCCATAAAATTTCGTTCATGCCGTATAAGTTAAAAATAACATTCTCCTCGTACTTTTGTCGGAAAAGTCAAAAAAGTACCTCATAACGTAAACAAAAGAAAGATTCCTTACATACCATGTAGAAAAAGTAAAAAATGGTTAAAAATGACTTTAAACGTACACGAAAACACTTTTATAAAACATGGACATGGATGATAGAAATAACCCCAGTAAATAATTACGAATAATCAATCTCGGATAAAAATGATATTTGTAAAATTATCCCATACCTTAGGTCCGATATGATTTGTACATATCCAAACCTCCTGTATAATGATTTAAATAATGTCATTGACTTATTAAAGAATCATATTCATTGTTATGATATAATATATGGTTCTATTATGACTTTATATTACCCATTCTTTTGTAAATTAATGTTAAAATAGCGTTTTGGGTAAAATCATCTTATTTATCGTACGTGTTTGGACTTGTTGTTCGTGATGTTATTATTACTTATATCATGATTTACTTAATTACAAAATTTAAATCATGATTTTTATATTATATACATTCATTATATATCCATTGTATACAAGCATTTATAATAGTACATAACATATGGTGGTATGAAATGAAACACACCGTTCATGGAGACGGTAAGCCGTACGTACGCATGAACGCTACTTTCATTTCTATTTCTTATTTTAACGGAATTAAAACATAATTATACATAGGTATATTATAATTCCAGTATAATAACACATATAATATCATTAACCACATCCTTTATACATCCCACATAAGGTATTAACGAATCACATCACTTTGAGGGGGCGGTAGTCCGCACTTCCTCAAATGAGATTATCGTATTACTGACTATGGAAACCATAAAGGCTTGATATAATTGGGAAGTAAATAAGCATAAGTAAATCATAAACATAATATATATTATATATAAATACAGTTCCATCATAATTTCCACCATGAGAGGCGGTAGGAGAAAATCGAACAATCATCGTTTCGTGAGGCGTTAGTTTGCCATCACAGAAACATTATGTTCTTCATCCATTAGATTGAGGTGTGTGTAAGGGTAGTTGTAATAATTTTTCATAACAAAATCTTAATATATTTAGGTTATTGTTTTTGTTACAAAATAATGGATTAAAAAGATTTTAGCGGTTGGAGATGTAGAATAAAAGAAAACAACTTAAGAAAAACCGTTACCTTTAATATTGGTAACTTCCTTTGGTTTGAACCCAAATGTCTTCTTGGAGAGTCTTCTGCCTAATGTAAGGCCTAAAGGGGGAGTATAGGGATGTAGGGAGTTTAGTTGGGAAGATTTGGGACGGGACAAAAGGCTTGAGAGGTGTGAGGAATTGCATAGAAGTGGTATCCTTTTATAAGGGAGAGGAGGGGCTCATTAGGAAAGTGTGAAAAAATTATTTCATTATAAACTTATCTTTGGTTTCAAGAGGTCCAAAACACATTAATGTCGAAGATAATATGACTAATATTCGAAATAAAATCATCCAATTTGAATTGGACCGGTTTTTGATGATATTTTAATCATTATAATCTTATTTATTTAAATCATTTATTAATGAGGTAAACACTACATCATTATTGTGTCATAAATAATTTCATTCATTTGATGTCTAAAAATTATGAAACAAATACCATGATGTAGGTAATATTTTTAGCTTTCCAAATAATATTTATAGTTGAAAATATAACTTATATAACCCCTTATAAAAATTAATTACTAAAATATTTTTGTTAAAGTCAATTTTGTCTTTACATTAAATTAATTAATCCAATTTGTCATTTTCACTACCAAGTGGCTAATTGGGGTCCCAAAATCGGCCCAAGGATGCCCACGGTCAGAAAATACTCATCCAATACGTTTAGGAGAAGTGTCAAGGTAATTTGGAATTATTATAATATTATTTTAACATTGAATTACCCTATTGACCTTTAACCACAGTAAATAAAAATTACCGTAGTTACTATTCATAATGCCCAAAAATAAAAAGTAGCTTATTAACATAATTTGGACCCACTAATTCCACATATGGAATCCATTTTTCCAAATTCAATAGACAAAAGTTTCAGAAATTAAATTAAAATTAATCCCGTTGTCGGAATAAAACGTGTTTTCGTTTAAAACATTGCAAAAGATTGAATTGATTTAGCCCACGAATTCAAGGTAAAATCAATGCTAATGACATAAATTATTTTAAATGGTAAAAATATATTCTATTTATACTTTAAAACCATTCAATATTATAATTTATCCACATAAATTATTTTGATAAAAAAGTTGTTTTTAATTAAAATATAGCGTGTTTTTACTATTCATTAAAATATGAAAGTTATCAGAAAAATATCAAAACATTATCCAATGTAAATTTTTTTATCTTGATTCAAAAGAAGAAATTTATTTTGTCAAATTGAACTAATAAAAATTTAAAAAATTAGATTTAATGTGGGTGCACCATCAAAAGGTGGTAAAACTGCATTTTTTGAAAAATACTTCTTTTATCCAAAAAAACTGATTTTGTTTTCATACCTAATTCTAGAAAATGTATAAGATGAATTAAAATTTTATAAAATTAAAAATTCAGTTAATACTATTCATAACGGCTAATATTATAATATATCATTGTTTAGTAAAACTCGGTATTGCGTACAACACACGCTATCGAGGAAGGTCGCGATTGCGTGTAATGCAAGCCAAGTCAGGGTTGCGTGTTGTGCAAGAATCTTTCATTGTTTCGTATAACAGAATCCAACCATATTTTGTTTATACATTGAATATATATATATATATATATAAACACACTCAATGTTGCGTAGATTGACTATTATAAAACGAACTTGAAATTGTGTGTAACACGATCCAAGAATAGTGTGGCGTATACTGCAAACTAATACGGTGTTGCGTATAGTACATGCTAAAATTGGTGTGGTGTATAATAGAAGACATCAATGAAATTAAAAGAATATTTTTCCTAAAATCTCGGGGTGTTAAATGTATAGTGTTGGTTACAATGATACCAATAACTCCACCTAGAGAATGAAGATAAATAAGGGATCTCACTTTGGGCCTCACAGAGGGATTCCAATGACTATATACAATATTTCTTGCGGAAGGGATCATTTTTATATGATTAATACTAACCCTTAATGAAAGGATAAGGGAAACAAACCCTAACGAAACTTGTCTTAGATAAATAGGACAAGGGATAAAAGACATGTAGGAATAATTAAATGGAATGTAGAGAGGTTACATGCCCTATCCCTTGACCCTAGTTCCTGCTTGTGTAAAAAACCCATGTATCTTTCCCATGTCCATGTAGAAGAACATGGTGTGTAGGCTGCAAATGTAATCAAACCATTTTTTAGAACATGACGTAGCCTGTGCACCTGTGTCCATGTGATAGTACATGGATTATGCCATGTACTTGGTCTAGTATATGTCTGTGTTGTGGAGTACATGGCAGGTCGGCCACCAATGTACTCCACCACGTGTCCATGTACCCTTTTAGGAACATGAAGATTCATCGGGGATGGAACACATGCCATGTGACAAGTGTCACAAGTTGTGTGATATTTAACATCATCTATAAATCCTATCCACCACATAGTGGGCCCATGGTGTGTAGATTTGGATTACACACCATGTAGTGTGGGAATATCCAAAAAAATTGATCTGCTACACATGTCTTTAGCTGCTCTTCTATCAAGGGATCTGATTACTATTTCACAAGGGATGTTAGGATATGATCTCATCTGAGACTATACATCATCAAGAAATGATCACCACCATTCAATCTATTCAGAAAATGTATCCACATGTCACTATTTGTTAAGTTATGAAGAACACTACAGAAATAGAAATTGGGTATCTAAAACCATCTAATTTTCCACCATTTCCATCATACCAAAACCATCATTCATGATGATCCTAGATCTATAATTTCATATCATTACACTAAGAAGTAGGTACACAACGATCGATTTATCCAAATATGTCGAACCCTTGGCTAAATGATTGAATCCTATAGTGAATGAAGAATTGGGGGTGAAAATTAGAAGAAAAAAATTAGATAAACAAACCTTGATCGATGTTCGTGTCGATAAAAATTCATCACCATGAGAATAACAATGAAGAAATCATCAATATCTAAAAAATTATCCAAAAAATGATTAAATATATCTAATCCCACAACTGATCAATCCACAAATCAATTTGTTTATCAAATGATTTTCATTATTCTTAGAAATTAAAAATGGGGATAAAATCCAATAAAAACAACCCCCAAACATGAGTTGGATCAATCACTAATATAGAATTATATGATGTCATTGTCATTAGTGAGATCCTTCAATTTTTTTACGTCAATTGTCATTCCACAATCAGGTCAACTTTTTTTGAGAGATATCCTCCAAATATCTCTCCAATAGCTTTCTAATGGTTCCAGGGTTATGGGGCAATCCTTGGGATGTATACATAACAGTCTATTTAATGTTCTCTCAATCACTGTATCAAGAATTATAAATAAAATAATATATTTAGTTATTTTATTCATTTCCACTCCCATGGTGAATTTTACAAAAACATCCAACACCAGCGAAGGACAAGTCATTCCTTGGGTAAAACACCCATTATAGACTCAACAACACCCTCATATTTCTTATCTAGTAGTTAGTTTAGTAGTTATCATAATTTTTTAGGAAAACTACATGAACGTTCTATTTAATATATTTAATATATTTCAATCATTTGTTGTGGGAACTCTAAGAATTAGAATTGTACATAGTATCATCACCTACTCAGGAAAATAATCCATATAATATCAAAAAATATTACATAGAAAACACGAGTCCTTAAATTCTTCCAACATTGTGGATTTACATCCAGAAAATCCAAAACATAGGATACAAAAATAAATGTGGGTACTGAGAATGTATCTGAGCCTCCCACTCTCATGTGCTCTCATGGAGATTTCCATGCTGCCAACATACACACAACAAAGAAATCATACACCAATAAATGGTCCTCTCCTTGTGAACCACAGTCTCTACCATGTACTTCGGAAAGGTCACTCAATCCATTATGTACATCATTCCTCAGTCGATAACATGTATTTAGTCATGCACATACCTCCTCAACTACGACATATGGAAGATGTCTTGTACCCAGTCTAATTGTAGAGGTAGAGTTAAGTGGTTTTCCATATCAACAACTCTATGTAGTATCTAGAAAGGTCCAATGAACCTTGAAGATAGCTTTCCTCCCCAACCAATTCTCTATAATCCATATTGTGGTGAAACCCATTATAATATATAGTCTCCTTCCATTAAATCCATTGTAGTACATTCTCTATCCTTTTAAGACGTATGGTGGATCTGTGTAGTCATCATTCACTACTAGATGATTTTCTCCTTCTTGGTCATATCTCTCACCAACTCTAGGTCCATGAGTGCTGACTCTCCTGGGATAGTCCAACAAAGCTGTAAACTGTTGGGTCACCCGTTCCAATCATGAATTGTTCCATATATATGGTTGAATGGTATCTATTTTTTTAAGAAAACCACACTAGTGGAAGGTGATCCTCCAAACTATATCCAATTCCCATCACTACATCTCACAACATGTCTTCAATAACCTGAATGGTCAGCTCAGTCTAACCTTCAATTTTTGGGGAGAAATGTTGTGATCTGGCATAACTAAGTCCCAAAAGAATCCTTTAATAGTTTCTAAAAATAGTTTGTGAAGAAAGAAACATGGTTAGAAATGACTATTGATGGAACTCTATGGAGTCAGACTATATCCTAAATGTAGAGATGCTCCAATCCCTCTACTAAAATCTATTCCCGAATTAAAAAAAGTGGGCTGACATGGTGACTCATTCTGTGATCACCGTGAGGGAATCATGTACCCTTATTGTAAGTGGTATGCCCATCATGCTGTCTATGGAAATCCCATACCAATTCCAATCTATCACCTTAAGAGGATGGGATAATCCCACTGGATCTTGGTGAACAACCATCAATTTTTGATAACTATGGAGAGACAAACTGAAAAAATAATTTCTTGTACTTGGCTACCATAATTGATGTCAGATATCTTGGTATATATTTGACACACCCAGATATAATACCAAATTATATGTATGAAACTCTCTCATAACCTTCTCCCATAATGTCACTAGTACCATTGTGTATCCTATGAAAAGGAAAACATGCTCCCATATTTTTCAAATCTATAAAGAGTGTTTCCAGTATATATATATGTATGTAGAGTCTCACAGTCAGTATCTCCAAGAATTTCCTTCTGGACATGCTCCTAGAGAAGAGGGGTAACCACCATTTATTATAGGTATTATTTTATATATTCATCCATAAAATATAACTTAAATGAGGACATCTACTCTGATGCGTTGTTTAGTAACTATAAACAAGATCTTCTTACAAGGGAATATTCTACCATGATCCCCTTCCAAGGATTATGTAAAATTTTGAAGTCATAATCCCATATGAACTTTATCCATTACCACATCCTAAATTTAAGTTAATTATAAGAGAATATGAACATGATAATCTTGTTATCAAAATAGATGATAAACTACTCACTCAATTGGTAGTGTCACCACATCTTCAGTGTGAAGAATACCACTGCTAAATCAAGATTGCGGGTTGCGTAGTTTTTCTAATGTGCTCATAACTGAAAAAATCCATATGAAATCACCACTTCCATCTACATTAGAACATAAAAAATCATGTTTCCTAATTCATTAAAAAACACTATGTACAGGACACCCTCTTCTGGAAATTTCAATATGATAACACTCTTCAAACACTACCTCAAATACTAAAAAGCATGTCGGACCCTCTATTCCCATACGAAAGGCATCCAATTTCGAGTCAAAGCGTTCATGGGTGCCGATATTGTGCAGAAATAAGGTATTAATATCTAGTAATAGCCTTCCAATATATGGAATATTTTCACTTTCATCACGCTCTTGGGTGGATCCCAAGATAACACTTCGTCGATCTTGGTCAGGTCCACTACCACTCCATCTGCTGAGATAACATGTCCCAAAATGATAATTTCATGAATCTAGAACTAGATCTTTAATAGGTTCACGTAAATTTGGTTCTCTTGGAGTATATATTGTACTATACGTTAGTGTCCCACATTGTTTTCCATGGATTCCAAGTACATGATGATATCATCGATAAATACTACCACGATCCAGTTTAAGAAAGCCTAAAAGTGTCGGTTTATGAGTCCCATGAACACTGATGGGGAATTATTCATGCGAAAGGGAATAATTAAGTACCCTTATTGACCATAGTTACATATTAATTCCATCTTCAGTATCTCCTCATATTGTACTCACAAATTTTGATAGCCTAATCTGGGGTAAACTTCAAGAACCATTTTTATCTAAATTGATTGAAGAGGTCATCGATCCTTGGTAGTGATTATGTGTTCTACAAAGTCACCTTGTTCAAGCACTGGTATTCCACACACTACCTCAATCTCTCATATGCTTTCTTGGAAAATAAAACCAAGGATACCCAGGGCGAAACATTGGGTCTAAGAAATCACTTCTTTTGCAAGTCCTCTATCTTCACCCATATCTCACAATTCTCTATGAAACCCATCTGATATGGTAGCATAGATATCATTGCCGTATCTAGTTATAGTTCAATGTAGACCTCTATTACATGGTGGGGAGGTAATCCTGAAACAACTTTAGGGAATGCATTCTCATATACATCGACCATTATAGGAAACTAGGAACTCATAACATCCACTACCATAAGGGTTACGCTATCCAATTGATCAGTAATTATCTACACCCTCTTATGAAAGAGTCCATATTACACTACATAAGATTCCTTTTCACTGATAGTGTAAAACCTGGTTCCATCAATAAAAACACATGTCTTACTTCACCTAAGGTAGTTAAACAGGGAATGAAATGTAGATAACTAGTCTATACCAAGGATGTCATCATAATGATTCGACGCTACTACCAAGATATTACAACAAAAACTCTCACCAACAAGACTCAGGTCACATTGTTTCACAAGTACATAATCATTGAGTATTCTCTAGTAGGAGTCTTTAAGCGTAATGGTTGAGCCATGGGATTAAATAAAATCTTCAAGTTATTACAAGATATGTGGATCAAAATTAATGACTAGAACCTGTGTCTATTATTTCTATAGCTAAGGTATAAAAGACATAGATTCTGCCTCAAATGATTCCTGAATCCTCTAGGTAAAAATATTTGACTACCTGCAGCTATCCCCTCCCCAATCCTCTAGCTCCCTGAGCCTAGAGGGGATCATCTGGTGGTGGTGGTGTTAATAAGTCAAATTATTGAAAAACATCCTACTACTCTCCAAGCTCCTCTTCCATATCATCCACCATACAAACCTTCCTACTCCTTCCACTACCTCTGCCTCTGTGGCCCATATACGATCTATATATCAGCTCTATGACAAGTCAAACAGTCTCAAGAGTGATTTCATCTCCCATCACATGAGTAGCACTACCTCTCCCAAGGACCTCATACAAAAATGTATCACACATATGGGTACCGAAACAGATGGCAGCTCCCTGTTGATGAGGTCTCTACACAAGATTACCAAATTTTGATAACCCCTAGTTTTATCTTCTCATCCAAGAAACTTTCTTTCACCACATCTCCCTCTAGAACCCCAACATAGGAAGGAATTCAAAGAGGGATCACACTGGACCAAATGTCTATATGCTGACCACACTCGATGGTCCGAGCCATGCCGAACTATTAGTGAACCATATACATTATGTAACTAGAAAGGTTGGTAAAAATTGATGAATACTCAGATACTACTATGCTACTCTAAATTATTTGTCGAAGCACATAGATAAGTACCACTCTCAGTGTAGCTGGTGAGAAATCATCTTGAAAAACTGCATCCTCACAAGAGTCACCTTGTCAGATGACTGGGTCACTAAACCCTACCATCAACCTACCGAGCCATTAAGAATCCTTATTTATAGGACCACCATATAATCTTCTGAAGTCCTTAATAGATGTAAAAATCAGGTCACCACCTTAGGCCCATTGTCAGCTACATATGGTTCGGGTTCTCCTTAGAACTCGGGGATTCTATGTCACTAAAACCTGTGCAAAATGCTCATCCTGCGCACCTCATCCACTAGTACTTCAGATACCAAGTCTTGCTTTGGAGGTGGTGGTATAACTGGTGCACCACCTGGAAGTAATATCATGGGATATGGTCTCTATATCAACACCTCATCTGTAAGGGGATCATCATCATGATCATGATTCTTAATCCAAGCTAGAAAATGTTGCATAGAAATCCAAAAAAAAAATATTTTCCATTATCAATGATTATATCTAGAGAGCTGACTCATGGAGGACATAGAAAACACAAATCATTCCTATATGATAAATGTACCATTTTTTCCCCTACAACTAGTGTTCTAATGTACTAAGCCAAAATCAGGTTATCAAAGTCTTTTTGTATGGATGCATTGTATTCCACACCAACACTAGAGTCCATATAATGAAGGTCGAACTCAAAACACTTAACAATATTTCCCCAAACCATTCTCACAGACTCTGATCCTTTACTAAAACTGATTTCTTCGATACCACTAGGTCACAACCCATCCCAATGGGGATAATTCCACAAATACCCATTACCACCTCCAATAGTACATGTGATGAATACTAGCACCAAAAGGCATATCACTAACATTGGTGGACTTATCCAATGTACTTGTATATACACACACATCTCCAATCATATAAAAGGATAAAATTTAAAAAACTGAACTACCATGCATGAAAAAATCTAAATACAACAACCAAAGTATGAAATGATGTAAAGGAAAGTAAAAAAGGGGAAAAAAATAAAATCCCACAACAAGAGTTAGAAAAACTAGTCCAACCTAAAAGATAAAATGGGAATGTTTTTAGAATAATGTAGAAACACAACTTTTTATGTCTGATTTCACTAAGCACTGGCCAGTCCAGGCCCAACAAAGACTCTATCCAAAAGAAGATTATTTTTATAAGACATGACATGTGCGGGAAAAGCCCGTTCAGGTGAGGGTATAACAATACTCAGTTGGGCACCCTAAAACCACAATGCATAATACAAAAGAAAAATATAGTCATCTCTACATTTTTATATGTAAACAACACGTATTATAATAATATCCAAATATAATTGGAAAATAAAAAGAGTCTAAAAGTAATTAAAACCCATAGTATATCAGCCCCAGGATTCTAGCTCATGGTTTCCACGAATAAATCATCCTAGAGAACAAATTCCTTAGTTAGATAGTAGTGATGAAATCAATTAGGGAGGAACTAATCCATGGGACACATTATAGTAAATAAACAATTGATAGTCCAAAGAAAATACAATACATAGATGTCGATCAGTCCCAAGGACATGGGGTGATTCCAACAACTCAACATGTATTAACCCGCTAAGTAGAGGATTGATTCCGTAATAGTGTTGGTCATAAAAATTCTAATAACACCACATAGAAAACAAAGTTGAATTGAGGATCTCACTTTAGGCCTCTCAGAGGGATTCCAACAACTCCGTAAAGGAAGTCATGCTAAAGGGATCATTGTACTTGGAGTAGGAGATGATTACATACTAACCCTCGGGGAATGGATTAAGGAAACAGACCCAAGAAAAAACTTTTTCATGATATAGAATAAAATGACTCCATTGCATGTAAAAAAATTTACATGACATGTAAAAAAGAATACATGTTGTGTCCCTTATTCTTGGGTCATGACCATGTAAATAGACAACATATTTTTCATGTGTTCATGTAGGATTACACAACATGTAGGATGCCAGTGTACTCTATCCTTGTGCCAGTACATGGATTATCCATTGTACCCTAGTCCATGTACCAGTACACATATTATAACATGTACTGGGTCCAATTTTTATCCATGTAGGGGAGTACACAGTGTGTAGGCTATCTGTGTACTACACCCTGTGACCTTGTACACTCTGAGGTAAACGTCATGACACTGAGGAAGGAACATACTTCGTGTGATAGGAATCACAAACATTTTTGATATATTACATCCTCTAGAAATCATATCCTTAGAACTAGTGGGCCACATGGTCTGTATATCCTGATTATACACCATATAGAATTTGAATTTATTGAGAATCAAATTTGCAGCACACATCTTGTACCACTCCTTTATCCATTGATCTGGAGACAATTAAACCAAGGAAATCAATATCTTACACCATCTAATCATCTCCATCAACAAAAAAACATTCCACTATCAAATCAATTCAGAAAATATATCTATACAACATTCTTTGTTTTTCAGTGAAGAACACTGAAGAACATGAAATAGAGTATAAAAAAATCATTCGATTCATTACCTCTTTCATTGTCACACCACTAACATGTCATAAAGATCCCAAATATATGATTTTGGATTTTTTTCCCATGAAATGAGTGTGTAATGGTTGATTGACTGGGATATATTGAACCCAAAGGAAAATGATGAACTTCTGTGATGAATGAAGAACCAAGGGAGAAATTAAAAATAGAAAATGAGAGGAACATACCTCCATCAATATTTTTATCAATATAAATTCAATGACATTAAAATAATAATGAATTATTCATCAAGATCCAATAAATTATCATGAAACCAGATTTTATCTAACCCATACCACATCCAAATGATTCAAAAATCATTCTGTTCAGCGATTGATTTTCATTTAACAGAGAAATTAAAAATGGGGAAGAAATACAATAAAAAAACCTCCCTACCTCAACATGGTTCAATTATTTATAAAGAAAAATACAATGTCATTTTCATTGGTGAGATCCTTCGATTCTCTTATACTTCAATCAGTGATCCAAAATCATTTCATCATTTATCTATGATAAGTCTTCCAAATCTCTCTCCAAAAAATTTCAAATAGTTCTAGGGTCCTACGACTAACCTCAATAATTCTCCATAATAGACTACTTAAATATAAATCAATTGTTACATCTTCAATTAGAAATAAATTATTATTTTAATTATTTTATTAATTTATTCTCTGGTGAGGAATTTTCCATAAATGACTAGCACTGACCAAGGTTAAGACATGACTTGGTAAAAAACTACATTCTAAAATAAATGGTCCATTGGATTTATGATATGGGAATACATTTAGAAGTTCTCCCACTATTTTATGAAAACTATGTAGACATGATATTAAATATATTAAATATATTTAAATCATTTATTCTGGGCACATTGGCCCTCAGAATCACAAGTCATTTATATTCATAGTCTCTAAAATAATCTATAAAATATAAAAAAATAATACATGTAAAATAAGAGTCATTGCAGAGAGTGGAATGTGAGGACCCAAATCGCCGTTGGACTATAGGAGAGAATGAAGTTATGTGCATTCATAGTTGCTTATGAGTTTTAGAAAAAATACATGCAGATATGATGTGAGACTTTTATGCTCCATCTTGGGATGTGCTTCTCGAATTTACCATGATGTATCCTGATTTTCATCGCTAATATTATTTGTTAGGTATGAAAAAAGATGTAAATGATTTTATCATGAGTTGTTTGACCTATCAATAGGTAAAGTAGAAACATCGGTGACCATCTAGAGTTTTACTACAGCTACCATTCTAGAGTGGAAATTGGATTATATCGTGATGGATTTCGTGACTTGTTTTCTATGGTCACCTCATGGTAGTGATGCTATTTGGGTTTTTATGATAGGCTCATAAAGTCCTCTCATTTCCAACTAATTAGGGACACCTTATTTATTTATGGTCTTGGGAGGTTGTATATTCATATGATAGTGAGGATTCATGGGTTCCCTCATACTGTCATTTTAGATAGGGATGAATTGTTTATGTCTCATTCCTAGAAGATTTTAAATAGGGATTTTGGTACATATGTTCTTATGAGAACAAAAAACCACCCTCAAATATGTTTCCAGTCAGAGCACAAGATTATGGTGCTTGAGGGAATGATATTGGCATGCTTCTTGGATTTTGGGGCTCTTGGTAGAGACATATACCCCTTGTTGAGTTCTCCTATAAAAACAGTTATCAGGAAACTATACGGATGTCACCTTATGAGTATTTTTACTATATTCAATTTTGATTACCCCTGGGCTAGTTAAAGGTAAGTGATGAATTTTTACTAGGACCATTTCCTATGTAGTAGTCTCCACAGAAGGTCCAATTGATCATAAAGTAGGTAGCTACTGCACTGTCATGATAGAAAACATATGAAACTCACTTCATATGACCACTCGATTTTGAGGTCAAGGATGACATATTTTTACAAAAATCACAATTTTAGGACACTGGTGGATAATCAGATAAGGTATGCTTTTACCATGATATATTAGGTCATTTGAGTTTCTGGGGTGGTTGGTCAAGTATCCTATTGGTTGTTTTTTCCTTAGAGATAACAAGCCATTCACCATATCTTCCATGTATCTCATATATTCTATTATTTTTCATACACATATCATGATTTACAGCCCAAGGAGGTTGAGTTATATATAGATAAAACCCTTAAAAAGAACACTATTTGTATTATTAATAGAATCGAAATTGTTCTTTGAGGTCGTTCAGTTCCTATTGTATGAGGGATATGTAGTACAATCGTTTAGAGAATAAGACTTGGGATAACAAGGGTGATGTACGTGCTAAGTGGCCGGAGTTATTCTTAACTGATTCTTGAACACCTTTTAGAGGTAAATTCTTAAATGAATTTCTTTATATGTGGATGATTATAAGATCAAAGGTTTCCATACAAGTTATAGATCACTTTAATTTATGATGGAAATTTTTTTTATGGCCTAACAAGGGTACCCTTTTTGGTCATGTGGGAATAAATGGTATTTGAGGATTTTTCAGAGCCTAGAGCCAGAGTTTTTGAGAAAAAACAAGGTAGGCTACACAGTTAGTAGTAACTACCTAGGGCAGGTTCCATAATACAACTAACCTTTTGAGACATGGGTAGTGGGATTCAAGGTCAGACATGATCTTTGGAAACCATACAATTAGGGGAACACACCCACGCAAGAGAACCTAAATTTTTAGAAAAGGTTTTTTTTTCATTTTTTACATAAGTTTAATCAAACCACGTATAGTAATTTTGTGGGTGACCCTATATCATAGTAACATGTACATGGTTGGTGCACACATTGGCCAACAATGCATCTAAACCATGTAGCCCATCTTTTTTGAGGCAAAATGAAACAATTCTCTTAAAATATGTTATAAACTAAATATAACTTTACTTATCCTATGTCGGAAAAACCATTAACTCGAGATGTCCCCTTTGATGCTATTTCATCCCTTTTGTTCTTGTTCTTCCATCTGATTATGGAATTGAGATCCATTAATCTCATTAGATCCATGTTGAAAAGTAGTATATTCAACAATCATCATTTTTAATTTGTCTTGGTATTGACAGAGTCATTTAAGTGAAAGGTAATATGACATATTTCTAGGTTCTTCATCCATTCTGCATTTTTCTTCAGACCAGTACAGAATCAGATCTTGATATTGGAATAGCACTCTAATACGGACCTATGATAGGTAGTCTCATTATTTCCACTTAATGTGTTGTGTTTCAATATATGTTGTTCTACCATGAATTTAGTTTTCTAAGCATCTCCCTTCAAATATAATTTTTCCATCAATAAAATGGATATATTAGACCTATGTAATTAATGTGAACCATTGATTAATGATTAAAGGTTGTCAACCTTGGATTGGAACCACCCCTTGGATACATTGTTTAATTAATCAGACCACTATGGGTGGAATGTGAAATTATGTTCCCTTATGGTTTCATTTACCGTTTTCCGTTAGATGATAATTGATGAATTGTAATTGTGAGTTTAATTGACTAAATAGATCGAATGAAAGATAATGTCCTTGCTCACGTATTCTTGAGTTAACTCTTATAATGAAATTCCCACATGAAATAAACAATTGGCTAAGCCTTCTAATTTTATCCAATTCCTTGGGCCACCTTCTGAGGTGAGTTTTAATTGAAATGATTAAATTATGTCAATTCAATTTTTATTATTCTCATTTGGGGACACATGGGTTGTCATATGAATGCCTTGGATATACTCATTTTGATGTTGATTTACTTATTCCCGAGTGATACTTAGAATGCCTAGTGTAATTCCAAGGAAATAATTATAGGATTTACTATTATATGATTGAGTGACACAGGGAAAACTTATATAGACTGACAAGGAATGACTCAAAGGGCTGTTGATGGTATATTCCATGGGTGAAACTTGGGCTCCCTTAGAGGACCACCAAGGATGGTTAAGTGAGCAGTGATGTTATACCACACCTAGAGCGATACCAAGATTCTAATGAGGAATTACTAGGACACGATTACAATGGTTTTGTTCTTGTTATTCATGGAGTTATATATAGATCCAAAATAAGGAAGTCTAAGGTTGATCTAATGTTCTATATTGATTACTTAATGAAATAATTTATATGATTCATCTACCAACCCCATGCATAAGCCGATATTTGATTAGAACCTCATATATTATTGAAGTTCTGGTTATGATATTCTTGAACACATATCATTATGGGAGATATTGGGCTATGTTCCTGGTCTTGAGACTTATTTATTATATGAGACATGGATGGCAGTTTATTAAGTGACTTTCTAGCTCTGTCCAAAGTAGGCAGTATAGGATACATGCCAAAGTGATTCCAGACCATTATTGGGTTTTTACATACAAAACTCTTTTTTTCCAATTTTATTAATATTTTAAATATATTATAATTATATATTTAATGAAAATATGGCATCAGACACCATTGGTGGTGGCCAATTGGGATTTTACTTCCCATACTTGGGTTGCCTTTGGTACCCAAGATGATTATTTATATTCATGTATGGATAAGGGTAAGCACATAGCTATAGGTTTCTAATTATTTATTAGTAGTAGGGGAGCACATAAATGAGTGGAGGATCTTCATTATATTTGTAGATAGATATTTTGGAATTTTCTACATTTTTTTATGTATTGTACTAATGTCTGTATACCTGTTTTTGACAGTTTGTAGACACATGACATCACCTATCATTTGTATCTAAGATTACTACTAGAATTGTTCTATATATATTTTTCTTGTTTGTTTATCACCCATTAAATTATTATTTTTCTTATATTGTGGTGGGTTACTGGTCCTATGTTAGTGTATAATATCTTTTCCTACTACATATATATTGTTTCATCTACTTCTTCTACTCATATGACTTTATATATCTACTACGCTACACTCCAAAGATGAAACCATTCTCTCTCTAAAGACACGACCTATGCCCTTACTACAAGTCAGCATTCTCTACTGTTCTGGGAGATTTATTTGAGGCCATATGTCCCTCCGTATTAGGGCACAAAAAGTGGCATCCTGGTTAGGATGTTGTAGACATGTTATTTATGAAGCCCATTTCTCTTACATGGGTTACACCATAATAAAATAGATATGAAACCTTCTTCCTTTCCTAGGTTTTTCTATGATGAAATTATTATGAAACCTATATCTTTTCCAATGTCTAGGATATAATGAAATATATATGAATCACATTTCAATCCATGGAATATGATAATATGAATGTTTGTGATCTTTTGAAACATGTATTTATGATTTATTTATGTGATGGGTGATACCTATATCTCCCTCTAATTAATTTTGTAAATTTTTATATATCATGTGTAGACTGAGATGGAATGGTGGGTAACCCCAATTTAATAATTGAAATTTTCTTCTAAGATATACTTGGGAGATTATATTTAATTATAAGAGGGTTTTGGTAGTAAAATAATTCCACTATGATTTCCTTGTTAGAAATCCTTGATTGCTATGGAGGTATTGGGAGTGAAACTTCACTATTAGGAGTGATCCTTGAAAATAATGATGTTATTAGTTGGCCAGATTTCATATCCATGAGGTTATTAAAGGACCTAATTATATGTCAATAAAGTAATTCATGAACCAGATCTCTTGTTCACAATGTTATCTGAGGACCTGTCTGATGGTTCTGGGTGCAACGGAAGCATGGAGAGGTGGGTGATATATTAAAATTTATTTTAACAATTGTTAAACTAAACCAAGTGTTAGAATCGTGCATTTTAAATTTATAATTAATATATTTAATATATGAATAACTAAATACCTAGTCTTAGGAACGTTCTTCATTGGTGACATTTGATCTTCCCAAAATACCCATTCATATTATATTCATTGAGTTGTGTGGATCCAATGATATAATCCCTATAGTGGTGACCCAAATGTGCTTCAATGATCTCCACCAAACAAAACATGATCTCTGGGAGCATTCACGATGATTTTAAAGTCTTATGTTGTATTTTCATGGTCACTAGTTCATCATTCTTGATGAAATATCTCTTGCACTTCTCATTCTTGAGAGGGTAGGAGAAGGAGGATTTGAGAGAGAATTTTTTGGGGGAAACAATTCTCTATTCTAAATTTTTTGATACTATACACAATAGGCATATTTTTCTATTTGTTGAGTTGTGATTTATGATAAAATATTATTTAATTTCACACAGGTTATTAAATAAAATTAATTACTTTTAATACATCGCATGACACATAATAATTATATAATTATTATTTTGAGTCATGCACCACCTTGCATAGTAAAAAATATTTTATAATGGTCCTGTTAATTAATATTTGTCACGTGACTCTATCTTAGTCCTTTAAAAGTCCTCTATAATTTTTTGAATAATGAAATAAATATTATATTCATAAAAAAAATATTCCATTCACAATATAGTGAATAAATATTTTTTAGAATATTCAAAAAATAGAATAAATATTTTATTCAAAAGACAACAAATAAATATCTATTTAATTTGGAGATCAATATCACTGGAATAAAATTATTCATCAAACTTGAGAATAATATTTATTCCAATAATTAAACTCAAATAAAATTTAATTGTGATCAACAAAAACACAGTGTGTGACCCTCTAGGGTTCTTTCTCGTTGGCATTAGGTGGGGATTCCAAAAGTCCAAGATTACATTCTTGCAATAAGTCAAGGCATACAAGAGAAAGAACATGATTTCATGACATCGAAATAAAAATACAAACACTCACTGTGTAATTAAGTCCCTTTATCACAATATCTTATCATGCTACGTGAACATCCATGCCACCAACCTATATGTTTGATATTCCGTTCATTGAGTCTCTGAAATAAATATGTCATTACACTATATCCATGGGTGTTTATGTGATGGTTATATTTCAATAAAATGGATGCGATATCATTGTCCATAAATATGGAAGAGAAAAATCCTTCCAAGACTTATTCATTAATGACATGTCACACTTGATGCACCCAATATATCCAACATCTCCATGAATTGTTATCATCGCGGTTTAAAAAATACAGCTATGTGCACTAGTTGTAACATGAATCAATAATAATATTAAAGTATAAGGATCATAGCACATGCTTGTAGATATGAATATATGATGACACCAAAACATATGGAATTCCTACTGGCGGGTGTGTTCTCATAATATCCCATTTCAGATATTACCATGTGCGAACTTCATGAGAAGAATCCTCATATACTTATATGTAATCTCACCTGACAGTCTATGTACTATGTTTCCCATGATAGTATGTTATCCAACCACATAAAATTACTTGAGATAATCATTATAGAACATCAATATTCTCATCATAGTGGGGAACCACTAGGACTTTATCAATGTGATGTATACTCTATAAAATTAATTCACTAGAGTAATGTTAAAAAAATTATTTAATAATAAGTTTTGTTAATATTCAATACATCAAAAATACATTTAATTAAAGAAAAAAATAGTTAGTCCAAGGAAAACAACTCCAAAAAACTCTCAGATAGAATAAATCCAATTGCCTAAAACCATTAGTCCGCTAGAACTCGCATGACATTCATGTATCTTCTAAGTCAAGGATTTAGCCAAGGGGTATTCCATGTTTTATTTTGTGTAAATACTACTCACTGCAACTTCACCTCTCTTAGAAAAATCCCTCAGGAGATGATACTTTTGAAATATTTTCTTTGTCCACTGATGTGACCTTGTCTCCCTTGAAAGAGCCACAACTATAGAATTTTCCCAATATAGTTTGATATGATCTTTAATCATTGGTACCACATCATGTTCTTGGATGAAGATGTACATCCATACCGCTTATTTAGCTTCCTTAGAAACTACAATATACTTTGACTCTATAGTAGAATTTTTAACCATGACCTTCTTTGATCTATTCCATATCACAATACCACTATTCAATGTAAAGATATATCCTGTTTTGACTTCATGTCATCTTGATCAGTTTTTAATATTGTATTTTCATATCCTCTGATGACTAGTTCCTCATCTCCTCCATAAACCAAGAACATATCCTTAGTACACCAGTGATACTTAAGGAAATTATTGACTTCCATCCAATGGTAGTACCCGGGCACATGCGCCTCAGTCCAGTTGGTGAGGTCTCTCTAAGTGTATCCATGAGACTCAGGATCAAAACTAGGTGAAGTCATAATTTTAGGTTACTCTAGCTGATACTGTAGAAATTACTATAGAAGCTACAGTTTGGTACAATATAATCCATAAATATTGACATTGGGCCTACGTTTTGGGCTTATAGTACTTAAGAGCTTCGAGAAACCTAGTCCTTCAGGTCAGTAAAAGGATTTTGGGCCGCCTCAAGGCCTTTGAGCCACCTCAAGGTCTTCAGGGCCACCTAATATGTAGATACACAAATAGATTCTACACGGAACCAGCTTGAGATGAGGATTCAAGAGTAGGGCTCATTCACTAGATTAGGGATACATAATTTGGAAGAATGAGAGGGTATGACATTGCAATCAGTACTGGGCCTGTGCATCACTACACAAGACAGCTAGCCAAACAACCATGCAATGGTGGGGAGATAATGACATTACAGTTGCTGGGGAGGGGAAGTTTCATCTTGTCATAGTCTGTATGATTTCTTTAAGACCCAGGGGTCCTATAATGTATCTAAGCCTACGAGAAGTGTAATCTCTAAGATTACAGGCCTTGTAAGGGTTCCCCATAATTCCATGAGGGGGGGGGGGGGGTTGTCAAAAATGAATAAAAAAAGAAGTCCTTCAAGCTATTCAGGTAGGTAGTCACATAGAGAAGCTTTATATCTTCCTACCCCACATAATTCATAGGAGGAATCTATCTTAGTACCTAGAAAATCATACATGAATGATCCAATTACTAAAGCACATGGAATCCTTGGGATTATTTTTCTTTAATCATGTGTCTGAGGATACAATTTCATAGAAAGATATATCCCATGTGATACTAGTAGAAATCCCATATTGGATTGTTCCATACAAAATCTCTTCAGTATATTTTCAACGTATGTAAATTGAATTAGGCCTAGATACATCTTGGATATATCATGATGGATATTTATACTAAGAATATAAGCTTACTCCCTAAATTACTTCATTGAGAGGCATTTATTATACCATTCCATAAGAGACAGTAAGACTGTTATTTCATTTCGTATGAGTAAAATGTCATGAACATATAATATTAAGAAAACAAATGCACTCCCACTAATCCATTTATAGGAAAAAAATTATTTATTATTTATGAAACCAAAATACAATACTGGTTCATCAGAATGTATGCTCTATGACATAAATACTTGATTCAATCCTTAAATGGATCTTTGAAACTTCCATAGATTTTCAACATCCTTTTGGGTAAAAAAAAATTCGGATTTGGTCATACAGACATCTTCATGAAGGTAACTTTTAAGGAAGGATGTTTTGAATTCCATTTTCCAAATGTCATAATCATGGAAAGCCACAATTTCAAGTAGAAATTTGAGGGATTTCGGCATTGAAACTGGTAAAAAGGATTCATCGTAATCAATCCCCTGATTTTTTTAACCCTTTTGAAACTAGTCATGCCATATAAGTAATGAATTTTCCTTCCATTTCAATTTTATTCTTGAATATCCATTTTCAACCAACTTGCTTCACATCTACTAGAGGGTCTACTAAAATATATAATCGGTTTTGGTACATGGAATCCATTTTATAATTCATGGATTCATTCCGCATGAAAACATCTTTGACACATACCACTTCCTAAAAGGTTATATAATTATTATTATCAATTAGTATTGAGTCATCATCCTTGATTACTAGAAAACCATGCCATTATAGTTCTCTAATATATATTTTACTCTTACATAGTAATTGTATCACTGAAAACAAATTCTTTTTCAATGGGGATTTTTTGAATTTTTTCATGTGCTAAGTCCTGTGTATCATGAGCCTCGATTTATTTGAATTATATCTCACTCCCATGATCTATTTTAAAAATATGATCCTCCTCCTGAAATGCAGGACTTCTATAACCCAAAAACTTTTCTTCTAAAGGATTGTATAGGTAGTATCCCTTTGATACATTGGTATATCTTTTAAAAATACACTTTTAACCTCAGGGTTAAATCTTGTTACATAGAGCGATCTTAATAGATGATTCTCAACCCCACACATTCAAGTAAGATAACATGGGTTTTTTTCATTCTATAATATTTATGGTATAATTTCAATTTCATTAGTTGGCACTCAGTTTTGTACGTATGCTGCTGTTTGTATCATGTATCCATGAAAGGATAATGGAATACTCGCATGATTTATCATTGATATCACTATTTCCAACAAGGTGTTGTTCCACCATTCCCTTAAAAAATTAAATTTAGGCATATAAGGATGAGTGAGTTGAGATAAAATCCCATACTCTTATAAATAATCAATGAAGTCTTGATTAAGATATTATCTACAATAGTCTGAGTGAATTTTCTTAATCTTCATAGAAATCTAGTTCACAAATTCATTCTCATCTTCCTTGAATTTATCAAACTATTATAACTTATTCCACATTAGGTAGACATATCTATACCCACTAAAATAATCAGAAAATGTTATGAATTATGAGTACCCACCCATTCCTTCAACAGGGAATGGTCCACACACATTACTTTGAACTAATTCAATAATCTCTGTAGCTCTTTCACCTTTCCCAAAAAATGGGCGTTTGGTCATTTTTCTGTGTAAACAAGCAATATATACACAATGTAGTTTTAGTTCAATTGATTCTAAATATCCATCTTGATGTAATTTATTAGACCACTTTTAATTTACATGACCTAATTTAGGATTCCAATGTTGGGTGTCGTAATGTCCCAGATCCAGGTAACACCCAAAGGTGCCCCGAATCTGATTGGTCACATAACCTCAAGCACATTTCCCCAAACACTTGAGGCTACCGACTAGTAGCGAGGGCCAAGTTGTGATAATGGGGAAACTATGCCCTCATTGGAAAAGTATATAGTGCACAAAATAAATAGTTAGAAATAGAGGAAACAATAATACCATTCAAAAAAAGTAAACGGTGGAAGACAAATAGTAATATAACAATCAGAGCATATATATATATATAGATAAATGATGCATGTCACATGTGTCTACAAAAATAGAAAAACTAGTTACAATGAAAGAAATAAAATACTGAAACCAATGTATAGAAAATCAATAAACTCCTACAGCATCACAATGCTCAGCTTGGTCCCATGACCTCCCACTCCAACAACAATCAAGTACTTGAAGAGGAAGGGAGCTTTCCCTTATCTATACCTAAAACCATATAATCTATTTTGATCCAAAAGCATGACCGAAAGAGGGTGTGAGAATAATCCTAGTTAAAAACCACCAAAATATTTGTGCCTAACTATTAGTGAATATATATAGTAGGTACTATGAATAAGGAAGCAATAAAATCAAATCTACTCAAAATTAAACTATCCTACGATTTTCAATTACATTAATTTATAATTTATTATTCATTAGTTGAATTATATAAACCTTTGGATCTTTCCTAAGATATGTATCCCTTGTGTAATAGTAATAGTCTGATGTCTCAAAAGACCATCAAAATAATCATGTAAGACCATGTCCTTAATTGTTCTTTGGCTAGGATGAATCGTCACAATCATTAATAAAAAACCATCTGGGAAAGCTCTCAATATATAACCCCTTATTTTTAACATTGAACCAAAAATTTAAAGAAAAACCCACTGGAAAATATCTCATAGTCTAACCCCTTTGGTCCCACATAGTAGTAAATGAACTTATAAACGACCTCCTGGGTAGCTCACACAATCAATACTTCTGGGTCAACATAGCACAAGCAATTAGAAATGACCACTTGTCTATCTATCACTGTCAATACCACCTGGTCAATATCTACACCAAGTCTCTCATGATCCAGTGTAAATAAACATGGAAACCCCCACATATTTCTGAGTCCAAGGCAGTCATAGTCCATTGGAGATACAACTGAAATATCATATCAAGATGAACATGTAATCTATGACTATTACATGGATAAAAATTCACAAATCATCTCACATTCATTTTATATAATAAAAAATTCCATCCTAATCAATAAAGGCATGGAAAACAAGGTACTTCACTTTAAACATAAGAAAAACCCATTTTTAATCAATCAATCCACAACATGGCTTTAACAAGGTTAAATTCCAAATCAAGACATACCCCAGACGTGGCTCTGTGACACTATTTGGAAATATTACCCAAATACAAACACAGAAAGGCCCAAAACACATACCTTGATGTCCTAAGATCAATAATCTTGAACTTCAGACCTTGAATCGGCGTAGAACAGAGTAGATCAACAAAAAGTAAAAAACGTTTAACCATGAATCACTCACGAGAGAGTAGGAATCAAGAAGAAATTATCTAGGAGAATTGAGAACTAACTAGTGAGATTCCAATGCACCTGATGAAGTCTCAATCAAAGGTCAGATAGAGAAACACGGGCTTGCTATTTTTTTGTCTTTCCTAAGTGCTTATGTATGAAAAATGTGTAGAAGAAGAATGTGATGGACATGATATGCAACCCCACTCTGATATGTAAAATCAAAAGAAAACTACATGGCATGTTCATTAAAGGTACACACCATGTAGTATCCTTAACTGCGCCCTCTGTACATGGTCTTCCTAGTCACTTACACGTCCTTGTACTCAGACATTACACAGACAATACACAACTATATGCGGTACCCGGGTACATAGTGTGTCCTCATAATTACACTATGTGTACTTAGAAAATTCCCATTTCATTCTTTTTCCCCAAAAAACCCAAAAACAAGACCTATACCTGAAATGAAGATCTTGGTTCTTATAAAGTTTCACCTTTAAAGAAATTCATCCCCGAATTTCCCTTCCATGTGCGGTAAAGTAGAAACATCAATCAACTCTAGCCACTATGATCATATGTCGGTCTCCCTCTCACAAGTCTCATCTTGTACATGCATGTGCTACCATAGCACCGATACTAAATTAATGGAAAAGTAACAAAGAACCTTTGTGCGGTGATCCACAATCCGAATAGGGTGCTCCTCAAAGGATTCATCCACCTCCTACTCAACCTTCATGGGATAAAAAAGTTGAGACAGGTCTAAAAAGTATTTTCATAGTTGAGAAACATGAAATACATCATGAATATCCTGATACCTCTGAGGTAACTACAACTGATAGTCAACCGACTCGACTCTCTCTAAAACCTCAAACAACCTGATGTATCTCGGAGAAAGCTTCCCCTATCTCTTAATCCTTCTATGTCCCTTCCTCGGTGTGACAAACAAGAAAACCTGATCTCTATCCTCTAACTCGATTGGCCATCTCCATCGGTCAACATAAGATTTTTGGTGATATTGTGGGGCATCCATCCACTTCTAAATCAAATATACCTGCTTAGTGGTCACCTGGATGAGATGGGGTCCTAGTATAGCTACCTCTACTATGTCCAGCCAACATAGGGGTGATGGGAATGTCCTACCATACAAATACTCATAAGGTTCCATATGAATTATTTCCTAAAATCTTTTTTATAGACAAACTCTACTAGGGGTATTTGTGTCTCCTAAGAGCCCCCAAAATCTAGGATGCATTCTAGAAGCATGCAATATAAAACCTAAATTGTGCCCTCAGTCTGGACATCTGTTTGTGGATGGTAACTATACTCAAAAGTACATGTGTACCGAAATCCCCCTATAGTTTCTGCCAGACAGAGGAAGTAAATCGGGTGTCCCAATCTAAAATGATAGAATGATGAACCCCATGTCGACATATAATATCTCAGATGTACGACCTTCCAAGATCATCAACCCCGAAGGTTTTCTTGATCACCAAGAAATTTGCAACCTTTGTGAGTATGTCAAAAAAATCCCAAACTGCATCCCTACCTTGCTGTGACCTTGGTTACCCTACCCCAAAATACACCGCGACATCATTCCACTTAAACTCAAAAATGGGTAACAACTTTAAAATCTCTTACATTCACTAATTCTCCATGTTAACCTGCTGATAGGTGGAACATCTCATAATAAAACCAGCTACATCTCTGTTCATTCTTGGCCACCAATATTAACGGAGTAGATCTCGATACATCTTGGTGACACTAGGATAAACATCCCCTACATTGGGATGAAAATATCAAAAAAATATCATTGTGTATGCCTTTTAACACACATACACATCCATGAAAACATAAAACCTCATCCTCTGCTATGGTCCACCCAAGAGTAGGTTTATCTCCTAACACAGTCTCCCATTGGAAAAGGCATACTGAATCTGATAGCTGCCTTATTCTCACTTGACCTAGAAGAGTTGAGGTAACAACTATAAAAGAATTAAACATCTACCCTTGTTTGTCCTACACCACCAAATTCATCTCATATAATAGATCCCTAACATGCCACACACTATTGGCCTCCTAAACTACCTATATCAGAGTCCTGCTCAAAACATCAACCAATGTGTTACCTATCCCAAGCATCTATGTAAGATCAAATTCAAAATACATAAGGTATTCATCCAACCTTCATTGTCTCCAATTTAGATTAAGTTTTTTAAATATATACTTGAGGATTTCATGGTTAGTGTACACCAAAAACTAATCTCCCAAAAGATAATTTCTCCAAAAACACAAATCCTGCACAACAAAACTAACTCAGGATCGTGTGTTGGGTAATTCCTCTCGTGTGGCCTCAACTCTCAAGAACCATACACAACAACTCCTTCCCCATATGTAAGAACTTCTCCCATCTAGATACCTAATTAATCATAGTAAACACTGTAACTCTTTCCTCACTCTGGCCAAATTAGGATCAGTGCTAATGTCAATATCCCTTTCATCTCCTCAATGGTTGAATCGAAAGAATCTATCCCCAAGTAATTTACACCCTTCTTATTCAGGCCAATCAGTGGCACTTCTAAGCACTAATAGACTTGAATAAATCTTCTGAAGTAACCATCCAACCCCAAAAAATATTGTACCTCAAAGACTTTCTTTGGTTTCTCTAAGGAAACTGCTGCTATCACCATATCTAGGTCTACTGACTCCAGTATCTGAGATGAAATGACCCAAGAACAGGATTTGATCCATCTAAAAGTGTAACATTGAGAGCATAACATATAAATGATGCTCTTTCAGCATACTCAATATCACCCCAATATGGGTGGCATGGTCTTTTCTAGTGTGAGAGTACACCAATATATCCTCCATGAAGACTACCACAATAGAATCCAAGTAAGGATGGACCACTCAGTCTATTAGTGCCATGAAAACATCCAGTGTGTTTTTGATACTAAATGGCATTTCCAAAACCTCGTTGAGACCATACCTTCTCTGAATGGCTGTAGGAAGTATATCTGATCATTTAATACGCAACTAATGATAATTTTATCTCAAGTCAATCTTTGAGAACAACTGAGCTCCTCGAATCTGATCAAAGAGATCATCAACCCTCAGCATGGGATATCATTTATTGACCTTCAACTACTTCAGTTTCTTATAATACACACATATTCTAAGGTTAAGTTACACTTTCTTCAAAAAAAGGACAGGTGAAACCCAAGAAGAAGTTCTGGGTCAGATGAAATCCTTTGGCTGTAACCCCACCAACTACTTCTTGATCTCCTGTAACTCTAGTGTAGCCATTCTATATAGAGGATAGGAAACCAATGCTAATCCTGGAACAAGATCAATAGAGAAATCCACCTCTCTCTATAGAGGAACACCTAAAAAGTCATCAGGAAGAAAATACCAAAAATGATCCACCACTGAAGTAATGTCTATATGTGAAGTTCTTAAGTCATCCAGATATAAACTAGAAATCTTAGAAATAATTACATCCAACCCATGATGCTCTAGTCTAGATCTACTCACCTAGATATCACTTTTGTCCTTGTATAGAAAAGACATGCCCTTTGGTGATGGGAATATCACCATGTGGTGATTTTAGTAATAAAGGCCTGAATGTAGACCAACCAGTCCATTCCGAGAATAAAATGAAAGCCAGTTATCTCTAAGACAAAGAGGTCCAGCTAGATGTGACACCCACCAACCTATAGAGGTAAATCATTTCACTAATGTACACTAGCTATCCTAATCCCTAATGGAGTTTCCAACATTAGAAAATGCTCAAAAGTAAAGATACAAATTCTAACAATCTCTAGAATGACAACAGATACAAAACTATGGGAGGCCTTTGTACGAAAAAGAGAAAAGCTGTTACTAAGGCAAATAGAATCGTACCTATAACCATAGAGGGTCTGGGATCCTAATCCTACATAATATTCTCTATTGAAAATGTCTTACCATTACTAGGACCCTATGACCCTACTTGAATACCCTAAGCTGTTTTACCCAGCTATTGTTAAAAACATTCCTTTTGGATAACATGACCACAAACTTCTCCTTGTCCTGAATGGTCTGACAAACACTAATTACCTGAATGATGAGAAAATGGTGGTCCTTCTCCTGAATATGGAGTCATAACTGATCCCCTCTCACCAGCTGCTGGTGAGAAAACTTGAAAAAACACTAATGATGTTCCCTCGTGCTGTAATATCAGCACTCAACTTGGTATCTCAGGAACTTAGGCCTCGTGTTCTCACTCTTCCTGAACTGCTTGCACCTCACCTGGCTACCTAGAAATACATATCTACTACTACAGTCAATACGTGAAGGCTTCCAATGGCACTTCCTGCTATCAAATGAAGGAGTAACACCTCTGGATACTGATCCACCCTATTTCGCAGTTCCCAACTCCCTCAGATTTTTCTTGGTAATCAACAACTGGTCTACTATAATATTCACCGAAGTCATTTTAAAAATATTTACCTGCGATCAAATGTCATACCTAAGACCATCCTCAAATCACATATCCATGGATAACTCTTCACCTCCCAAAACAAGAATAATGCAATGGGGAACTGTAAATCCAGAAGAATAATCCATCATTGAAAGAGCACCTTGCCTCAAATTCATGAACGACCTAGATCGATCATCCCTCAACATCTCAAGGGTAAAAGAAATCATAGAAGGTCATAGGAAACTCTTCCCAAGACATATTCTAATGATGTACATCCTGTGAGATAACATGACACCATCTCTTTGTGGAATAACATAGCTTTTACATCATGAGATTTTCCATCCTCTCTGGAGGCATCTCCAGATGATCGATGATAGAAAGCATGGCCTCTAACCCTGACATTGCCACTTCTGATCCTCCATCCCACAAAAAATTGGGATGCTGATACTGTTGGAACACCCTCACCAACTCCACCATAGTTTGGATAGGATGTTTATCTCCTTTAAAATTCTGCATCATCTTAAAAAATCCTTCACAGAACCAGGCATCAGCTGGTGCCCAGACGAGCACGATGGGAGGATCTGCAGGTTGTTCTTTATCTACCATATCTTTTTTTGGTCATCGCCTAGTAATTGTTATTAAACCGTGGGACGTCTTGGTGTCAGGACTATGCAAGTTCAATAACACACTTAGTAAAATATCATCAAGGACTACTTCTTAGAAGTGAATGAAAGGAACAAGAGAAATAAAGCATCCATGTTTTTCAAATGAGGGTTACATGACATGTAGAACCAATAAATTATGTGTTCTCTTAAGCTTTAAATTAGATGTGTAACTCTACCAACCTGGTCATGTAACACCCCATAATAATGACATGTTTATACTATGATACAACATGTACTGGAATTTTACCTCTTGCCAAAGTTCTTCTACACAACAAGATCTACATGGTTCTCTCCTGGTATAACACTACCCAGTGTGTTTACCCTAGACACAGTGTGTACTACTTATGATCCATACACCTATGTCATTATTCATATGGATGGATAAATGGTCAATCACCACAAAACATGTACAATATAGAGACGACGTGTATCACCTAAATTTCATCCACCATGTCTTCAGTCAAATGGTCGGTTACATGGTCTCTTATAGCACGACGTGTACTCACAGTACACAGTGTGTTCTACCAAGATTTTGTCATCCCTGCGTGTCTTCCCACATAGTTAGTCACATGGTCAATAACTACACAGCGTGTACATACATTACCTGGCGTGTACTTATTAAAAGTTAGTTCTTCCAGAAAAGAAGAAAAAATGGTGTTTGTTCATAACACCACCCGCCGTGTTGTCTGTGTTTATGAACAGTGAGACTCTAAAAGTTCTCCGATACTCCTAAAACCTTAAAATTTTGGCAATGTCAGGCTATGTTCTAATCCATGAGATCCCATACTCCCTACAAATCAATGTTTGTAATCCTTATTCAAGTCATATCATAACAAAATTCATTTAATGTTTAAAAATGATCCACAGAATTCTAATCCCAGAGGGACCGTAACACCTCATGGACCGAAGTTTGGAGTCCATAAAAAACATACATATAACAATACCTTATCAATATAGCAGGTATTCTATAATGGAATATTTCACAACAATAGGCATATCTAGAAAAAAATCTTTAAAAGCAACATGATGTCTAAAATGCATCCTAAATGGCATGATAAGAATGCATGACACGTGATATCATGGAAGTGCCTATACGATGAATGAGATGGAATACCCTCATCTCGTCAGGATGAAAAAGAAATATAACAACAATGAAATAAGTCATAACAACACAAAATAATTTAATCACCCAATAGTGAAATCAAATCATCTGTATCAACTTCAAAACCAGAAAATTTAAAATATTTGAGGTATCTTGGATTTTCCCTGTACACTGGTTAACTACTCCCGAGAAAAGTTTATTAGCATCTACCTATTCAATCTTATCCCTATCTATTGGCTCCAAATATTATGGAAATGTAGAGAATAACTTCTCTAATACCACTTTGTAATGTCCCAAATCTCGGTGCTGCCCAAAGGTGTCCCGAACCTGGTTGGTCATGTAACATCAAGCACATTTCCCCAAATTCGAGAGGCTACCGACAAGAAGTGAGGGCCAAGGTGTGATAATGGGGAAACTATTCCCTCATTAGCAGAGTATATATAGTGTAAAAAAATGGTGAACATTAGAGGAAGTAGTAAAACCATTCATCAAAAGTAAGAAACGTAAGACTAACAGTAATATTAGAACTGGAGCATGTATATATAAATGATGCATCTCACATGTTTCTATAAAATCAACCAAAAAAGTCACAATGCTAGAAATACAATTCTCAAACCATGGTACATGAATGTAGTAAACACTAATAGCATTACAAGCCTAATCTTGGTCCCATGATCTCCATATCCAACGTCAATCAAGTACTTGATGAGGAAGGGAACATTCCCTTATCTATATGTGAAACCATATAATATGTTTGGGTCCAAAATCATGACCCAAACATGGTGTGAAATGAACCCTAGAATGAAACCACCAAAATACATATGCATAACTGTTAGTGAATATATATAGTAGGTAATATAAATTATGATGTAATAAGGTTGGAAGTACTGAAAGGTAGACAGTCCTATAGTTTTTAATAACATTAATTTAACAATCATTATTCATTAATTTAATTGTGTAAACCATGGGATCTAGCCAAAGCTCTGTATCCCCTGTGCAATAGTAAAAAACTGATGTCTTAAAAGACCATCTAAAAATAAAGTAATACCGGGTCCAATCATGTTCATTGGATTTGAAGACTCATCAAAATCATTCATAAACAACCCTCTGGGAAATATCTCATAGTCTAATCCCTTTAGTATAACATAACACCAAAAATTTAATGTAAAATCCTCTAGGAAAGGTCTCATAGTCTAACCCCATTGGTCCCACATAGTAGTAAAAAAACATATTAACAACCTCTTGGGTAGTACTCACAGTAAATACCCCTGGGTCAATATAGCATAAACAATTAGAAATGACCAACTGAGTAACTCTCACAGTCAATACCCCTAGTCAATATCTACACCAAGGCTCTCAGAGTCCTATGTAAATAATCATGGAAACCCCCACAGTTTTCCAGGTCCAAGGCTCTCATGGTCCATTGGAAAAAAATCACACATATCCTATTAAAAATCACATGTAATCTATAACTACTACATGGATAAACATTCAAAAATCTTCTCACATGAATTTTATATAATCAAAAAAAGTCCATACTAATCAATGAAGGCATATAAAACAAGCTACACCACCTTATGAATAAGAAAAACCCCTTTTTAATCAATAAAACAATAATAGGGATGAAACAAGGTTAAATTCCAAATCATGAAATACCCCAAATATGGTTATGCGGTACTTTTAGCATGTATAATCCAAATACAATCAATTAAAGTCACAAACCATGTACCTAGATGTAGTACGATCAATACTCGTGGAATTCGGCCCTTGAATCGGAATAGAATGGTGTAGATATTGAAAAAGGTGAAAAAAGTTCAACCATTAATAACTCAAGAGAGAGGAGAAATAAAAAATAATCGCTCTTGAAGAATTAATAACTCACTGGTGGGATTCCAATGCACCTGACAATGTCTCAATCGGAGATCGTATAAAGAAATGAGGGCTCGATATTTGTTCTTTGTTCCTGAGCACTCTTGTATGAATTACGTGAAGAAGAAGTGTGTTCTGGACAAGAGAGGCGAACCCACTCTAATATTGTAAGGGTTGGTGTCCTCAGAACCAAATTTTTGGTACTTTGATTACATAAATGTTCACTTATTATATATTGTCCATTGTTCTGCATGACTATAATATAATAATGCCCTAGAATATTTGTTTCATTAATAAGGTCATAGAAGATCCTCGCTATGATGAGAACCTTGAAATACTATAACAATATTCTTAAATAAAGTTCTGCGGTTGGATGACATACTATGATAGGACACATAGTATACAGACCGTCATGTGTGAGTACTCGTAAGAAGACGAGACTCTCTCTCATGGAGTTCGCACTTGGTAATCTCCAAGATGGGAGATTATAAGAACAGACCCGCCAGTAGTAATTCCGCATGTCTTGGTGTCATTGGATATTTCTATCTACGAGCGTGTGTAATGGTCCTTAGACTGGAAGATTATCATTAACTCATGTCATGACTTGCACACTTAGATTTACTGACGAAAACTGTCACGCAGATAGTTGGTGGGAATTAGGGAATGTTGGGTGCGTCACGAGTGACATGTTGTTAATGGATAAGTTGAGGAAGGATTTGTCCCTTCCATTTATGGAAGTTGATATCTCGGCCCTTTGATTGAAATAGAACTGTCTCATTAAATTCCATGGCTATGGTGTGAACGGCGAGTTTATTTCAGGTAGTCAAAGAGCGACATATCAAGAATATAGGTTTATGACCCTGCCATGAAACCTGCTTGATGAGATATCGAGACAAAGGGATTAGATTACACAGTAAGCGTTCGTATGAGGTAATACGTCAATGCGGCGTCAACTTCTTTCTCTTGGGTGCCTTAACCTGTTGCTAGACAGTAATCTTGGACTTTATGCAAGCCTGCCTAATGCCAAAGAGAAAGAGGCCTATAGGGTCACACACTAAGTGTATCCAAGTATCTCAAGTTGAATAAAGATTATTCTCGTATGTGGTTTAATAATTATTCAAGGAAGCCTAAGTTGTTTTTAATGATGGAGGAAAAATAAAATAAAACAAGTACACGCCGTGTATTATTATTACACACCGTGTAGTTTTATTTTGGAAAGGAAATGAATAAATGAAAACAAGATATACACGCCGTGTACATTTAATGTACATGCCGTGTAGTTTTCAATGAAAAACAAGTACACGCAGTGTATTTATTATTACACGCTGTGTAGTTTTTCCAGTTGGGATTTTGAGGATATAATATTGTTTTAAATGATATTTATTATAATCAGTGTTGGCGCATGTCAAGGAATTATTTATTCGACATGGGGTTCTAAATAAAGAGTCAATGAAACTAATAAAACGCGTAACACGTTTATTTATTGTCATAACTCTATAACCCACACACCCGATTATAAATATCCTCACAACCCCAACTCTTTTCCGAGACACAAGAGAATCGTTGGACACAACATCTCTGGAGAATTCTTTCAAGGCCGAAAGAACCTTTTCCTCCAAGAATGCTCTCAAGACCGAGAGAGATCCTCTTCCATCAGATCAAGACGATTTAAGGCAGACATTGCAAGCAAAGGCTTCTCCACGCTAGCACCCAGAGAATCCTTTGGCGACATCTAGAGATAAAAGGCACACATGTGGATCACCGCTAGAGGGATTCTACACTTGGCTTCTGCGACGCAACGACAGATCACATCGACAACGTGATCGAGAACATCAACGAAGAAATAAAGCCCAAAAGGTATATCTTTATAATTAATTAAATTAATTATAATCAACCTGTAATGATCCTTGTTTATGGTTCCAGGACAAACCATATTCTTTATCTTTTTCTATGATTCGATCTGTGGAGACTGGCATTTATCATTGTATTGATCTCAGATTGATCATTGCTAATAACAAAAAGCCAAGTGGGCACATCCACCCATGCACTTCCACTGCGCCCGGAACCTTCAAATGGTATCAAAGGGAGGTTACAACGTTGATTATAGTTATTTAATTTTCGTTGATAATTTACGCATTCATATTTGATTCAATTAGAAATAAATCATTCTATAAATCTGAATTAACGAGATCTATTCTTCCTCCTTCGTTCCTCGATTCATTTCACAGAAACGACCTTTTAATTTTAATTTTTATTAAAATAAAAATGAGGAACTCATCCGGAGGAGCCGCTCTTTCTGTCTGTACAACACGGGATTACACGGCGTGTAATTAAAACTACACGCATTGTACTTAGGTTCAACGATCCGGCACTGGTCCGCCAAACCACGCCATGTGAATTGATTATGTATAAGTTTGAATCACGCCGTGTTGACCAGAATAGAACGGCGCGTGGAAACCGGAATACACGGCGTGTATGTTGGAACAAAACGCCGTGTAGACCGTTCCGACCCAGGTGAAACCGTGTACAATGATAAGCCGCGTACCGCGTACACGGGATCGCCAGGCCAGTTACCGCATAACAAGGAAGTACACGCCATGTATGATTCATCTACATGCCATGTAATCTAAAATTTCCAAAGTACAGAAAACATTCCAATGCCCCGACGTGTACTTTGGATAAATGGTGAAAAGAAAATACACGTCGTGTAATTATAAACTACACGCCGTGTACTTTCCAGAAATGGAATATCAACAGGTTTCCTCCAATGTACAAAGACCCGTACAAGGAATATGGATGAGAAGAATCTCAAGGTAATTCAGAAAGGAATTTAAGATAAAGAATTGATTAATTATATGATCATAATTAATTGAATTCGAGCACGTCTTATCTTAAATAAAAGAACGATTAAAAGAATTTGAATTATAAATACGAGTAAATGTCGTTGCATACTATGGATGATCATGAGCTGGACCAAAGACCCTTTGTATGTGCATGGTTTCATTTAAATTTATTTAATTTAAATTTTTTGGCCTCCGAGCCTTCTTCCAATAAAATGTAGGGCTTGTGTGCCCATGGTTTCTTTAATGTAAACCAATGTAATGGAGGATCTCCTAAGCCAGAGGAGACGGTTGAAATCCCGAAGCCAAGGTGAAACCGACACAAGAATATACAAAGGTGGACAGGTGGGAGATACAAAACACGAACCAACAGGTTCAAGGTGTTTTCCCTAGTTCAGGGTTAGCTTATCAAAACCGCTAGATAAGCTAACCAAATTGAAGCTCATGATCATGCCATCTTATTTTATTTCTGTCTGATTTCATGGTTTATTTATTATGCATGTGTTGTCGTGATCACATAATTAATAAAATGAATAAGCATGCAAAGATGGAATAAAATAAAAACCGGAATATGCGTAAACATTATTGAAACATGGTTAATCACTTAAGAAAGCATCACTTAATATTAACAAGCATGTGATAATGCAAAGATACACATAAAGAATAAAATCCCTCAAATACCGTATTAAGTCAGACCAAGCCTTCTGTTACTTGATTAAGGGAAAGACTCAATAAAACTATGTGTTTGGCCATCCCTTGTTGGGACACATACTTTTATAAAGGAAGCCCTTATGAAAGGTTTTGGGTTGACTTAACCATATTACATCAAGAGAAGTAACCCTTGCTAGACTTGATGTAATATTGGAGGCAAGAGTTGAGGAAATCCAAGTCAAGATTTCAGGATTGGGGAGTCCACTCAACAGATCAAGGAACTGTAAGCTCACAGTTGGCAAAGACCCGCCTACCTAAATACCTTCAAATAGCTTGACCAACCCTTGTTGGGGTTATGCGAAGGGATATATGGATCCTTGACACTAGAATGTCAATGCAACTGGACATTCTGAGTTCAATGGTGAGGGCCATTGGGACTTGAAAAAATAGTGGGAGACTTAATAAAATTTATTATTTCTCATAAAATGTAATCAAGAAAGTACTGATTAATTTGCTCTTTTAAATTGTAGAATCAATACGAAAAACACATCAACCACATTTTCTCTGCGATCAATTCTGGATAAAGACAACATCCTCACTGGCATAACATTCAGGAATGGTTTAGGCACCTTCGGGTTATCCTATGCCATGAATGGATGTTTTACGTGATGGAGTCCTCACTTCCTAATTCTCCTGCCCCAGGGGAAAGTGATGAAGATTTCCTAGTCTATGATCAATATTTGAACGATGCTCTCGACGTTCAATGTTTGATGTTTTCATCTATGTCTAGTGAGCTCATGAAGTCTCATGAAGACATGGATGACTACAACATGATTGAGCACCTCCATGGTTTATACCAGGAGAGAGAAAGAGAGAAAGGTTTGAGATCTCCAAGGCTCTGTTTCAGAGCAAGCTTGGAGATGGTGCCCCAGCTGGGCCTCATGTAGTCAAGCTCATTGGCAACATTGAGCGCTTGGAGGTTCTAGGGTTTAAACTCCCTGAAGAATTGGGTACCGATCGCATTCTCGCATCACTCCCCAATAGCTTCTCAAACTTTGTTGTTAATTTCAACATGAAAAATATTGAGAAGTCTCTCTCTGATCTTCTTATCCTTATTCGCCAAGTGGAAATGACATGAAGCGTGAAAAGCCTTCTGTCCTTATGGTGAATAAATGGAAAGGGAAGGTGAAGATATTTAAGCCCAAAGCTTATTTAAGGCCTTCCAAGAAAAGGAAGATCAAAGGGGAGGCAAAGGAACATGATGTTGTTTGTTTCGCATGTGGCAAGAAGGGCCACTGGAAGAAAAACTGCACCTAGCCAAGGAAGCAAGGGGAAGCTTCAGGTGCATTTGTTATCGAATGCAATCTATCTGTTTCTACTAATTGGGTATTAGATACTGCTTGTGGTGCTCACATCTGTATCTAAATACAGGAACCAAGTAGATTCAGGAAGATTGATCGAGGGGAGGTAGATCTACGAGTAGCCAACGGAGCCAGACTTGCTGTTGTTGATATCAGGGACTACCACCTCACATTGCCTACTGTAATGATCTCGGTGTTAAAGGGTTGTTATTATGTGCATTCTGTTACTAAAAACATTATTTCAGTAACCATATTAGATACTGATGGATTCATATTCAAGTTTGGAAATGAATTTTTCTACTTTTATAAAGAGAGCATTTGTTTTGGTAGGGCACATTTATATAAAAACCTTTATGTGTTAGACTACACAAACCAAGTAATGGGAATTGATAACAAAGTTAATTCACATGACTCATACCACCCCCAACTTTGGCATCACTGGATAGGTCATGTCAATGAGAAACGTTTGAAAAAATTACATCAAGATGGGTATTTAGATTCTTTCGAACTAAAGCCACTTGGTGTATGCCATGCGTCTCTACAAGGCAAAATGACCAAAGCCATATTTAGTGGGAAAGGTGAAAGAGCTAAAGAGCTTCTAGAATTAGTTCACACAGATGTGTGTGGACCATTTCCAGTTGAAGCAAGGGGTGGGTTCTCGTACTTCATAAATTTTACTCATGATTTTAGTAGATATGGATATATCTATTTAATGAGGTATAAGTCAGATTCTTTTGATCGGTTCAAATAATACAAGAATGAAGTTCAGAACCAGCTTGGTAAGAAGATTAAGAAACTCCGCTCCGATAGAGGAGTAGAATATCATAATCAAGTCTTCATTGATTTCTTACGGGAGTTTGGGATTCTATCTCAACTCACTCCTCCTTACACACCGCAGTGGAATGGTGTAAGTGAAAGGAGGAACCGCACCCTGTTAGACATGGTGAGATCAATGATGAGTCATGAGAGTCTTCCATTATCCTTTTGGGGATATGAATTACAAAAAATAGCGCACATACTAAACCAAGTACCAACTAAATCGATTAATGGTATTCCATATGAGTTATGGAGTGGATGCAAAGCCATGTTATCGAATTTACACATGTGGGGTAGCGAAGCATTTGTTAAGGCCTCTTCAGGTAACAAACTTGCACCCCGAGGCACAAAGTGTATCTTTATAGGATATCCCAAGGAAACATTGGGATATTACCTATAAAACCCCTCAGAAAAAAAGGTTACAGTGGAAAGAAACGCCAAATTCCATGTGAGGGTGCACATCTCCAAAAGAGATAGTGGGAGCAAGATAGACTTCGATGAAGTCGAGGCTCAAGATACACATGAGTTGGTACAAGAACAGATTCCACAACGCCCCGTGGAAGAACAATCTATTCCAAAGACAGAAGAACTGTGTAAGAGCACAAGAGAGGTGAGAGAACCAGAACGATATGGTTTTCTTGTCACCGAGGATGGTGACTCATTATTGGTTGAGAATGATGATCCTCTTACCTACAAGGAAGCAGTTGAAGTCACAGACGTTTCCAAGTGGCAAGAAGCCATGAATTATGAAATGGATTCCATGTACCAAAACCAAGTCTGCATTTTGGTAGATCCTCCAGTTGATGTAAAGCCTATTGGTAATAAATGGGTGTTCAAGAAGAAACTGGACATGGAGGGGCAAGTCATCACCTACAAGGCACGACTGGTTGCAAAAGGTTTTAGTTAGCGTCAAGGAATTTAATATGATGAAACCTTTTCACCGGTTGCAATGCTGAAGTCCATCAGAATCCTATTGGCCATTGCTGCTTACCATGACTATGAAATTTGGCAAATGGATGTCAAAACACCTTTCCTTAAAGGGAACCTCCAGGAAGATGTCTACATGACACAACTTGAAGGGTTTGTGACTCCAAAGGATGCCAACGAGGTATGCATGTTGCAGAAATGCATTTATGGATTAAATCAAGCATCAAGGTCATGGAAAATTCGTTTTGATGAAGCTGTTACAGAATTTGGCTTTGTTAAGAATGAATGTGAGCCTTGTGTCTACAAAAGGTTTAGTGGAAGTGTAGTCATCTTCTTAATAGTATATTTTTATGACATATTGCTAATTGGAAACGAAGTACCTGTCTTACAGTCAGTTAAGGCATAGTTTCATAAATGATTCTCCATGAAAGACTTCGGCGAGGCAGCATATATTCTTGGGATCAAGATCCATCGTGATAGATCCAAGAGAATGCTGGGCCTAAGTCAAAGTACATACATTGACAAGATACTGAAGAGATTCAGTATGGAACAGTCCAAGAGGGGATTGTTGCCAGTGTCACATGGCATTCATCTTTCCAAGAAAATGTGTCCTCAGACACATTAGGAAAGAAAGAGGATGGCAAGGATCCCTTACGCTTACGCGATTGGTTCAGTCATGTATGATATGCTATGTACGAGGCTAGATGTTGCTTATGCATTAAGTGCTGTAGGTAGATATCAAGATGATCCAGGAGACCGCCATTGGATGACAGTCAAGACTATCCTTATGTATCTAAGGTGTACTAAGGATATGTTACTATTTTATGGAGGAGATGAGGAACTAGTCATCAGAGGACATGTAGATGCTAGTTTCCAGACTGGTCAAGATGACATGAAGTCGCAGACTGGATACATCTTCAGTTTGAATGGCAGTGTAGTGAGCTGGAAGAGATCAAAACAAAGTGCGGTGGCAGATTCTATAGTAGAGTCTGAGTATATCACAGCTTCTGAGGCAGCTAAAGAAGCAGTATGGATGCGAAGCTTCATCCAAGAGTAGGATGTTGTATCGAGAAGTAATGATCCTATCACACTCTATTGTGATAATACTATAGCGGTGGAACTTGCAAAAGAGCCAAGGTCACATCAGCGGACAAAGCACATACTTCGGAAGTATCATCTCTTGAGGGATTTTTCTCAGAGAGGTGAAGTTGCAGTGAGATGTATTTCCACGGAAGACAACGTGGCAGACCCATTGACTAATGCCTTGACTCAGCAGAAACATGATCATCATGTGATGTCTAGCGGACTAAAAGTCATAGGCAGTTGGCTCTAGTCCAAGTGGGAGTTTGTAAGGGTTGGTGTCCTCAGAACCAACTGTTTTGTACTTTGATTACATAAATGTTCACTTATTATATATTGTTCATTGTTCTGCATGACTATAATATAATAATGTCCTGGAATATTTGTTGCATTAATAAGGTCATGGTAGATCCCCGCTATGATGAGAACCTTGAAATTCTATAACAATATTCTTAAATAAAGTTCTGCAGTTGGATGACATACTATGATAGGACACATAGTATATAGACTGTCATGTGTGAGTACTTGTAAGAAGACGAGACTCTCTCTCATGGAGTTCTCACTTGGTAATCTCCAAGATGGGAGATTTTGAGAACAGACCCGCCAGTAGTAATTCCACATGTCTTGGTGTCATTAGATATTTCTATCTATGAGCATGTGTAATGGTCCTTAGACTGGAAGATTATCATTAACTCATGTCATGACTCGCACATTTAGATTTACTGACGAAAACCGTCACGCAGACAGTTGGCATGAAGTAGGGTACGTTGGGTGCGTCACGAGTGACATGTTGATAATGGATAATTCGAGGAAGGATTTGTCCCTTACATTTATGGAAGTTGATATCTCAACCCTTTGATTGAAATAGAACCATCACATTAAATTCCATGGCCATGGTGTAAACGACCAGTTTATTTCAGGTAGTCAAAGAATGAAATATCAAGCATATAAGTTTATGACACTGCCATGAAACCTGCTTGATAAGATATCGAGACAATGGGATTAGATTACATAGTAAGCGTTCCTATGAGGTGATACATCAATACTGCGTCAACTTCATTCTCTTGGGTGCCTTGACCCGTTGCTAGACAATAATCTTGGACTTTAGGCAAACCTGCCTCATGCCAACAAGAAAGAGGCCTAGAGGGTCACACACTAAGTGTATCCATGTATCTCAAGTTGAATAAAGATTATTCCCATACGTGGTTTAATAATTATTCAAGGAAGCCTAAGTTGTTTTTAATGATGGAGGAAAAATAAAATAAAACAAGTACACGCCGTGTATTATTATTACATGCCGTGTAGTTTTATTTTGGAAAGGAAATGAATAAATGAAAACAAGATATACACGCCGTGTACATTTAATGTACACACCGTGTAGTATTCAATTAAAAACAAGTACACGCCGTGTATTTATTATTACACACGGTGTAGTTTTTCCAGTCGGGATTTTGAGGATATAATATTTTTTTAAATGATATTTATTATAATCAGCGTGGGTGCATGTCAAGGAATTATTTATTCGACATGGGGTTTTAAATAATGAGTCAATGAAATAAATAAAATGCGCAATGCATTTATTTATTGTCATAACTCTATAACCCCACACACCCGATTATAAATATCCTCACAACCCTAACTCTTTTCCGACACACAAGAGAATCATTGGACACAACGACTCTGGAGAATTATTTCAAGGCCGAAAGAACCTTTTCCTCCAAGAACGCTCTCAAGACCGAGAGAGATCCTCTTCCATCATATCAATACAATATAAGGCGGGCAACACAATCAGAGGCTTCTACATGCTAGCACTCGGAGAATCCTTTGGCGACGTCCAGAGATACGAGGCACACGTGTGGATCACCGCTAGAGGAAGTCTACACTTGGCATCTGTGACGCAACGACGGATCACATCGACAACGTGATCGAGAACATCAACGAAGAAAGAACGCCCAAAAGGTATTTCTTTATAATTAATTAAATTTATTATAATCAACCTGTAACGATCCTTATTTTTGGTTCCGGGACAAACCAACTTCTTTGTCTTTTTCTATGATTCGATCCGTGGATACTGGCATTTATCGTCGTATTGATCCCGGATTGATCATTGCTAATGACAAAAAGCCAAGTGGGCACATCCACCCACACGCTTCCGCTGCACACGGAACCTTCAAATATATCAAATAAAAAGAAAACATAATGGCTTGTTATTTAAAGGTACATGTCGGGTAGTGGATTTAACTAGCCCCCACCTTAAGTGGTCTATCTGGTCACCTACATAGCCATGTAATCAGCCCTTACACAGTAAGTAAGCGTATATATGTCGTACCTAGGTACACGAAGTGTAATCATAATTACAAAGAGTGTACTTATAAAATTCCCATTTCCACCAATTTTTTTAAAAAACAACCTGAAAACAAGATCCACACATGAAATGAAGATCCGTGTTCTTAAAGGTGTGGTGTGAGTCATGTGAAGTAACATCGTTATCAATTTCCATTATTTGGTTTGTGTAATCTAACATATAAAGACTATTTGTTCGGACCAATAAGGGCCTATATATCCTGAGTTGGGGGGGGGGGGTGAATCAGGGTATGGATATTCTTTTTCAAAATTCTTCCTGCCCTACCCCACTGGATCTTGACCTCTTTATTAAACGTGTCACTTTGTTTCCACTTGTCTATTTATTATGATCACTTATTTTCTTCTTTGTCTGATGATGATGCTTCAAATGCAATACATGGAAGTAAGAAAGTAGACACAAAGATTTTTAATTGGTTCACCTTCAATGGGATACTTCCAAGGAGCATACGCCGACAAGTTTCCATGCGTATCAAATCCCACTAGTCATCATAAGATGTGGATACAAAATTTGGGATAGAGCACTTCTATTCCCAGTCTCACTGCATTCACATGTTTTAGGGTCATCTCACTGATTTCCCAAGGGTCACTCCCTATTTCTCTCTCTCTCTCTGTATCACTGGCGGTGTAGAGGATCACCTTATTCCTCTTCTTATTCTCACTGCAGTTGGAATGGAATCCACTCAAAGTTTATAGAACTGTAGGTATCTTCATTTTCATGAAATAATGCATCTTCAACTCTTGATAGATGCTCTGTTGAATTCCAACTTTCATCCACTGATGAATACCACTTTTCCTCTTAACCACTGGGCAATTCACTTTGGAAACACCTTCACGAAGCACCCTACTTCGCTAGGTTCCCAATTTCGCGAACCTCAAACAAGCCTTCACGAAGCTCCTGCCTTTTCGAGAATCTCTCTCGCGAAGCAACCTCACGATGCTCAAACCATCGTAAAGAAACAGCCCTCGCGAAGCTTACTAAGCCAACGTGGAGCTCGTAGGATTCGCAGAGCTATAATAGCCTTCGCAAAGCTCCTCTTTTGCGAAGCACACTGGCTCTGCGAACCACCTTCGCAATACGAGAGAAAACTATTTTCCCTGAAAATTCTCTCTACTTCTCTCGAGGGAGTCGGCCTCTACTTATAGCCGATTCCACTGACCATCGAACTTTCCACGCGAAGTCAACTCCATGTCATCTCAAATCGCGAAGCTCCAAAGTTTCTACTGGAATTCTGTCCAAATCGCGAAGCACCACGACAATTTTCCGTTCGCGGAGCTCATCGTAATCGCGAAGCATCACCGCCAACATTCCTTCATGCCTTCGCCGCGAAGCTCCCTCACAAATCCCTTCACCTCCGTGATGCGCTTCAACTCTGTCGTTCGTGAAACTTTGACGCAATGGCGAAGCATCACCGCCTCCATTGTTCTGGTCTTCACGAATTCCAATCCATGCATCCTATCTTCACGAAATTCATGCCTTTTCAATATTAAATTATGCTCTACATGGAAATCCTATTTTCGCGATGCTCACCAAATTCCAAACTTTGGACCCCAAAAATTTGGCAAACACTGGGAAACGGCGCCACCTTGTACTGCTCTTTTGTACCGCCTCCAGATCGTCCTTTCCTTTTTCATCGTTCTTTGTCAACACGGATTGTCAACAAATTCTCAGGAACTTGACAATTCTCCATGGAAACCTACTTTTTCAACATACAAAAACAACCCAAAAAATACTTCAATGTTACCTTGAGGGATTTTTGCCCAACAATCTCGCCATTGGGTTTGTTGACAATTCATCATAACTCTTCTCAGAAGGATTTTCTGCACGTTGATACCTCACTGAGCCTTCTTCCATCCACTACCACAATTCTCCTCTTATGATTATGATAGCGTTCAAGGAATCACTTAACACGCACTCTAAGCACACATGATAAATGCTCGGCGTGAGAAACAAGATTAGTATGAAAAGTTCATCAATGAACCACTTCATGTCAAACACCAATTGTCGATTCCAACCTGATACCAATAAATAAATTGATACCAATTGTTGAACCACACTTATCCCAATTGGTGATAGCTGGAAACCTTCTCTCACCATTCCAACACCAATGTTCTTATTTTATCACGATCCTCAGCTGTCGTGATATCTAATCTTTGATCGATCACTTCTAGCATCGTCAGATTTGAAAATCTCCCCCTTTCTCATTGCTCCCCCATTCTGGATGCTCCACCTATTAGCTTCTCCATGTATCTGTCATGATTTCTCAAATAGACACACTGTCTCCCCCTTGAACAATCACTATTTTCTCCACCTTTGTCAACGAACCCAAAGGTCACTCCTTTGTAGTCTGTAACATAGTAGGGAACACATATCAGCACATTAGGAAAAAACACATCATACCTCGGGGAGAGGGGGGGAGGGGGTCTCCACATCCACACGCTTTCAAGTGTGGGGAGCCGACTGAACTCCCAGAGCCAGTCGGTGCCTCTCAAAAGCTTCCTTGGGTAAGGCCTTTGTCAGAATGTCTTCAACCTATATTTTTGTAGGAACATACTCCAACTTCACTCTTCCCTGGTCAACTTTCTCCTTGATAAAATGATACTTTATCTCAATGTGATTTGTCCTTGAATGATGGACGGGATTTTTGCTAAGATTTATAGCACTTGAGTTGTCACACTGGATTCCGATTTGAGACTTCACTTCAACTCCCATATCATCAAGCTGCTGCTTCATCCACAATAATTTTGTGCATGCTTGAGTGGCCGCAATATACTCATATTCTGCAGTGCTCAATGAATTTCAATCTTGATTCTTGCTAAGACAATAAATACACAATCCACCAAGATAGAATGCACCACCTGACGTTGATTTTCTATCATCGGCTGAACCGGCCCAGTCTGCATCAGTATATCCCAATAATTCTGTCTGAGATTTGTCAGTATATGTCAGACCGAAATCCACCGTGCACTTGATATACCGAAGTATTATTTTCACTGCTTTCCTGGGTATTACTCTGATATCTCGCTGCTTGGCATGTTGTGAAAACAATATCAGGCCTTGTTGCAGTTAAGTACAACAGACTCCCAATAATTTTCCTATATTTGGTGATATTAACTGCCCTGCCATCCTCATCTTTTGAAAATTTCATCCGGGTAGCAACCGTAGTCTTCATCTCCTTGGACTTCTCCATTAAACACCTTCTAAAAACTTCCTTGGCATAATTAGATTGATAAATGAATGTTCCATTCATTCCTTGTGTCACCTTTAGACCAAGGAAAAACGTTAGCTCTCCAATCATTGACATTTCAAACTCATTTTTCATGAATTCGGAAAACTGTCTGCACTGAGCTTCATTTGATCCGCCAAAAATTATGTCATCGACATACACTAGATCCATAATCCTTTGTTTACTATCATTGCTGAAATAGAGGTTGTAATAAACTCCTCCACTCTGGAAACCAAGCTTCTTCATGTACTGATCAAGCCTTGAGTACCATGCCCTTGGTGATTGTTTCAGCCCATACAACACCTTCTTCAGCCTGCAAACTTTGTTCTCATCCTCATGAATGAGAAAACCATTTGGCTGCTCAATATACACCTCCCCTTCCAGAACACCATTCAGGAATGCAGATTTGACATCAATCTGAAACACTTTGAACTTTCTTTGCATTGCTATGGCCAAAAATAATCTGATTGTCTCCATCCTTGCAACCGGTTCAAATGTCTCATCTACATCTATTCCCTCGATCTGGGAGTACCCCTTGCACACTAGTCGTGCTTTGTTACGATTCACCGTGCCATCTTCATTCATCTTGTTATGATAGACCCATTTAGTCTCGATGAAATTCTTATCTACTGGCCTCAAAACAATCTCCCATGTCAAATTCTTTTCTGAATGGACATCAATCACTTATGCTCCCCCTTTATTGCTTTCTTCCTCAACACATTCATCAGGAAATTGCTCACTAATTAATTTTTCAGTGGATTCATTTCATTCAGCTGAAACTGGTCACTGTGTCATTGTTCAATGATGTCATTTCTTTGAACTTCTTCTCTCAGATTTTTGTTGAAACGACTTTTATTTTCTCTCGCAGCTTCTTGGTATCCTGAAAGTAGTCATCTAACACCACATTGTTAGAACAAAATAGATAATCATGAAAACCTGTGTGTTTTTGATTTTCCACCAATCATTCTTCATGAGCATAAACATTCATCCTTCATATTATATTGAGATCATGCATCTGATTAGGATGTAGAATGCTCCCCCTGTGTTTGAAACTCTTCCCGTTGTTAGGCCCAGCAGTTTAGACACATAACTAGTCTTTTCCTCCTGCATCATTTGTTCTAATCTTCCACTCAGAGTAGAGTCATTAACAAAATCTCTAAGCCTACTAAGTTGGCACTTGGTGTAGGAAACAAGAGACAAAGTCAATAACACAATCACTTCCTGTTGTGCTCTGTTTCTCCCTTTCATTATCAACTTTGATACCTAATTTGAGTCAATCAAAACACTGAATCATATCACATCTCCACTTTTCATCTTTAGATGCCCCTTCCCCTTGGATCGTATCTCCCTAAAACCTGAAACACATGAATCATAAGTTAATAGAATTTATATACATAGAGAGATGGGGTCTTCTAGAATCCTCAAGAAGAAGATTTCGGTTGATACTGATGGGTCTACCCTTTGCTTATTTCTTGGAGCACATCACACTCCTTTCTTGCTTCATCCAGCCGCCTAGCCAACTTCAACTACTCTGGCCATATCACTAAGAATTCATTACCTGCATGATGAGTCTTTTTCTGATATGAACACTCTACAGGCCTGGCCTTTCTTGCAATTTGGGGTTTAAGCCCACTAGTACACATTTCCTTCATTGAGGTTCTACCAAATTTCCATTTTCCTTTATTATTTGTACTCTGAGAAATAATCTCTCTTCTTTACATCTTCCCTTGCTTCTTCCACCATTTCAAGGATCTTGCATCTTCTTCCAGTCTTTGCTGTGGAACATGACTTGCGAATTTTTCATTACATTCTTTGATCATCATTATTTTATCAGATGTATGAAACACCACACTCCTTTTCACTGGTGGTGAGTCCTCCATTTAACATTTATTCTTCTTTATCACAGCTGGAGTAGATCTCCGCTTAATCTTCCAGTTTTGTTCACATTCTCTCCTTGAGAGCTGTTTTTGAGTGTGACAGATGAGGTGACTAATACACCTTTCGTTCATCTCCAAGTGATTCCCATGAGGCTCTAAGCCTATTCTTCTCCTTGCCACTTTGTCTCCTAGTATAAAATTTCTCATTATGCATACTTGGAGTCGAGAATCTCTTTTCGACTTCCCTTTCCCTTCTTGTGTACTTGTTGCAGTTTCTTGCCAAATGCCCATAATATGAACATATAAAACATTTTCCATCAAAGGCATACATCATTTCGCCACTTCTATGTCGAGATGCTGATACACCTTGAGTTCTTCTTCTAACACAGGGCTCTTGAGCTTCCAGACACATACTCATGGTGTGTCCCATTCTTCCACAGTAATAGCATCTAATGGATGCTTTCCTTTGAGAAAATCTTCTCTCCGATTTATCATGATGCTTCTTCTTATTCTCAGATTTAGTATTGTCTCTGTTTTCACAGCCTGAAATGTATTCCAGAGCCTCTGAAAAAAATCTTGATGTGTGGCCATGAATCCCACAGAAATAGAACATGTCATCATTACTTTTTGTAACTGTCCTTTTAGGCCTATCTCCAGCACCTATAGGATTTCCTTAAAATTTGGAACTGTTCACAGCTCTCTTTCTATCTTGCACGAGAGGGGATTCATCAAATCCGATACCATCTTTTCTGAAACTTTCTGGTCTTTGAGCTGAGAAAATATTCTGTTGTTTCTCTTCAGAAATAGCATATCTGTTCTCCATTTTATCATCACTTGTCGAAGGATGACCAAATAGCAAGTGTAAGGAATCCTTAATTTTTGGCATTCCTTTAGCATTGGATTTCTCCACTTCCTTCTTTACTGATTCTAGCTCCTCTTCCAACTTTTGAATCTTCATCTTCCTTGATTCAAGTTGGACATCAAGTTCTCTCTTGAGAATCATCCCTCTACTCATCTCATCTTCCAATTCACGTGTCATCTTTTCCACCATGTCACTTTTCTCTTTGACTTTCAATTTTTCTTCATCAATAGAATCCATGAAACATGTATTATCTTGTTGTAGTATTTGATTCTTATGAACTTCTTCAGACAAATGTGTTGCTAGATCACCATTTCTAGCTTTCAGATTCTGAACTTCATCTGATTTTTGATTCTCTTCAAAATCACCAGCCTTATGTTTTCCTTTCATTTTATCCATCTTTTGTAGTTCATCGGCATGAGAATCATTCTTCTCTGTTAGGTCAGTAACTATGTCAATAAGACTTTGATTTAAGCCTCTCAGCTTATTGACCTCAATATCTAGTACTTTGATACAGATATCTATAGATTTGACTTCTTCGGTGTTTCCAACGTCACTTGGAATATCAGGTTCTTTGATGCACTTGACTTGATCTTTCACTTTTCTATTCAAGACATCAATCTCCCTTTTCTGTTCTTCAATCTTAATCTTATACTCACCAACTGTTTCTGAGTTCTCTGTTGCTGATAACTTGAGTTCCTCAATTTTATCCATCAACTCAGACTTCTCTTCTTCTTGCTGCAACATATATAGTTTGGCATCGTGAACAACTTTGTTAGCTTTCTTGGTTTTGGCTCTCCAAAAATCTATCTCTTCAAGAGCAGCCTCTAACTCAGCTTTCATATCTATTCTTACTTCAATTCATTCTTCTTCATCATCACTTGTTTCAATATCACTTTTAAGTTCACGTACTTCACTCATTACTGCATCATGCTTGAGTGAATAAATCTTTTCCCTGTCAGATTCATCCAGACTGTCCTTCAGTAAACTGTTTGATTATTTTAATTGAATCACACTTTTTCCATACACACTTCCACACTGAGGAATACCAGCTGACTTATGCTTCTTCTTGGATGTTTTTCTCTTTTCCATGGTTCACTGAGATAAGAGCAGACTGATTCTTTAGACACACAGATCGACTACACCAAGTCGGAGCAAACAAATCTGATAAAAGAAACCTTCCATCTGATACAAATTATTAGGACCAATAGGGGCCTATATACCCTGAGGGGGGGGGGGGGGGTGAATCAGGGTATGGATATTATTTTTCAAAATTCTTTCTGCCCTGCCCCACTGGATCTTGACCACTTTATTACAAGGGTCACTTTGTTTTCACTTGTGTGTTTATTATGATCACTTATTTTCTTCTTTTTCTGATGATGATGCTTTAAATGCAATGTAGGGAAGTAAGCAGGAAGACACAGATATTTTTACTTGGTTCACCCTCACTGGGCTATGTCCAAGGACCATACACCGAAAAGTTTCCGTGCGTAGCAAATCCCACTAGTCTTCATAAGATGTGGATACAAAATTTGGGATAGAGCACTTCTATTCCCAGGCTCACTGCCTTCACAAGGTTTAGGGTCAACTCACTGATTTTCCAAGGGTCACTCCCTATTTCTCTCTCTCTGGCTCACTGCTGGTGGAGAGGATCACCTTCTTCCTCTTCTTATGCTCACTACACTTGGAAGGGAATCCACTCAGAGTTTATAGAACTGTAGGTCTCTTCATTTGCATGAAATAATGCATCTTCAACTGTTGATAGATGCTCTGTTTAAGTCCAACTTTCATCCACTGATGAATACCACTTTTCCTCTTAACCACTGGGAAATTCACTTTGGAAACACCTTCACAAAGAACCCTACTTCGCTAGGCTCCCAATTTCGCGAAGCTCAAACAAGCCTTTGCGAAGCTCATTCCTTTTCGCGAAGCTCTCTCGTGAAGAAACCTCGCGAAGCTCAAGCCGTCGCAAAGCAACGGCCCTCGTGAAGCTTACTAAGCCAGCGCGAAGCTCGTAGGATTCGCGGAGCTACAATAGCCACCGCGAAGCTCCTATTTTGCAAAGCACACTGGCTCCACGAACCACCTTCGCAATAAGAGAGCAAACTATTTTCTCTAAAAATTCTCTCTACTTCTCTCGAGGGGGTCGGCCTCTATTTATAGGCGATTCCACCGACCATCGAACTTTCCGCACGAAGTCAACGCCACGTCATCTCAAATTGCGATGCTCTAAAGTTTCTGCCGGAATTCTGTCCAAATCGCGAAGAACCACGACAATTTTCCGTTCGCGGAGCTCGTCGTAATCACGAAGTGTCACCGTCAACATTCCTTCGCGCCTTAGCCATGAAGCTCCCTCGCAAATCCCTTCACCACCGCGATGTAATTCAACTCTGCCATTCGAAAAGCTTTGACGCAATCGTGAAGCATCACCGCCTCCACTGTTCTGGTCTTTGTGAATTCCAATCCATGCATCCTATCTTCGCGAAATTCATGCCTTTTCCATATTAAATTATGCTCTTCATGGAAATCCTATTTTTGTGATGCTCACCAAATTCCAAATTTTAGACCCCAAAAATTTGCAAACACTAGGAAACAGCGCCACCTTGTACTGCTCTTTTGTACCACCTCCAGATCGTCCTTTCCTTTGTCATCATTCTTTGTCAACACAGATTGTCAAAATTTGTCAACACAGATTGTCAAAAAAATCTCAGGAACTCGACAATTCTACATGGAAACCTGCTTTTTCAACAAACACAAAAAACCCAAATAATACTTCAATGTGACCTTGAGGGATTTTTGCCCAACACTATTATTTAAGTGTTCTTTACCATAAATATTTCTATCGTTACAAAATAAGATACATTGATTCAAAAATTGAAAAATAAATCAATCTATATCATGTTTTTATATAGAAATAATGTAGTTTGTAACTAAAGTTACATAATAATGACCATTTAAAAACAAGATAATTCATATCGACCATGTGAGGTGGTAGTCCCCAATATCTCTCGTAGCACATTTAGCTCCATTGGATACTCGAAAATCTACCTCTCCTTAGAAAATCATTATTAATCTACATGGTTCTTGTATTTGAATGCATTTGTGATCACTAAAACCTATTTCTAATAATAAATTTGTAGAAATAGATAAATTTCACTCGAAAAAATGCACCTACAGCTTCACCCTTCTTATTTTAATGGTTTTAATGTTTATACTAGTGGAATTTCTTCCCACATGAGTTACAAAAAATATCTTGTTCCCTTTATTTCCACTTCATATTCCTCTTCATGTAATGGAGTGAAGATGATTTTCAATTAATGGTCATTTCTTCCCCTTTATATTTTCTCACCATAAAGATAGTAGGGTATTCATGCTTCGTATCCTCATCTAGTTGGAGTAGAAGAGTAATAAGATCTTGAATGGTCTTTTCAATGTTGTTCATATTAAAATTCATAAAAAAGATGAGAAACTCTAGGGGAGTGTTCCCAGAATAAGGTTGGTGCCCAGTTATTCAAGGAGTTTAAAATCCAGAACATCTAAGCACTCAATGAAGCCAATGATCTTGAATACGTGAGGTCCAGCTGGGGAACCCTCTCCATGATTTATCTGTAAGAGTTCCTTAGAAATCTCAAACTATTCCTATCAATATCTCTCATGTTAAATACCCTAGAGTTACTCTAGCATTCTATAAACATCCATGTTTTTGTGGGACTTCATTAGTTAACTAGACATTTATGAAAGCCTCAAACATATATTTTTCAGGCAGAGTAGGAATTGAGTATTCTTGAATGTAGGAATTCCATTCATGGCATAGAGCAACCTGAAAGCATCGAAACCACTCAAAGGAGGTACTGATAGTTTTTAGGTTGTTGTTATCCAATATTGATCATAGGGATTGTGTGGATGATGATCTTTTCATATTACTATACTATTTAAAGAAGAATATTATTAGAAAATTTCTTTATTACAAAATAAGTGAGATATAATAAATTAATTGTTTTTATTCATATATTTATCAAATATCGCACAATTTTTTCAAGTGTCAAAATCCTGCAACATTGAATGTTAAATGTCTAGTTGATTTATAACTCTTGTGGAATGTATCCCCATTACATTTCATAATGATCCAAACTTTGTCCACGAAAAACATAATAACGTAATTATGATGTCGGTCTTGAGAACTAAGAACTTGAAGTCCCCTAATCCGTCGATTAGATTCCCCTATCCTAAAATCCTAACATGGATTTCCTCAACACTTTCCTGTAAATTTCTAATTAATAGACATTAGATGTTAAAATCAATACAATTTCAGTTAAGTCAAATGAAAAATCTCATGATAACTCTCTAATAAAAGTATGTGTCCATACATTTGCCATTTACTACTCTTATTTCTATGGTTTCATTCCTAATCAAGTAATGGAAGGCTTACACAGTCTTAATATTTCATTGAGGGATTTTAATTTATTATGAATAAATATATTTTTTCATGATTTACATGACTTGTTCACATTATGTGGATGCTACTTAATTAATTAACTATATTGGATAAAACATTAACACAAAATTTATTTATTTAATTTCCATATTTTCTAATTAATTTATTTATTTATGTGATCATGGACACAAAAAAATTAAATAAATAATTTCATAGATAGAAAAAATTAATTAATTAAATGACCCATTCCTGATATTTATCAAATAGTTGATTTAATGAGTGGATATTAAACCATCCTTTGACTTAAGGGGGAATAACTCATTTTCCTAGTATTAGTTTGAGTTACAAAATTCCATCTTTCCACCTATGTATCACCTAGATTGGAATAATTATGGTTCCATATTGAACCACCTCCACATGCCTTAGGATGCTCAATTAATTACAAATATTTATTACTCACATGATGGTTAGTGGAACAAATGGTTTGGTTAAAGGGAATTACATAAATATCCTTGGACATTTAGTTCATACAAAATAATGGAGTGAGGGATGACTCCTAGGCCAACAGTTAATTAAATAGTAAATAATTTAAAACTCATGAAATAAATTAAATTAAAACATCCAACTTATACACAAGTCCTGGTCAAGCACATGAATGGTCATACATACAATAAATACACAAAAGTAAAATGGGTATCCTTCATTTCTTTATTCATCCAATTTAAATTAAATAAAACACACCTGAATTAATTAATTATAAATTAAATAATCTTTTCCATCTTATTTTAATAATCATATGATCTATTTTGGAGATACCCATCATTAATGGAATTCATGTAAAATAAATGGTAGAACCAGTAATGACATGTTAATTATAATAAATTAAATGATCATTTAAATATAATTAAAAAAATTATTAAATTTTCAAACAAAAAATAGTGTGCCAATAAGAAAATAATGTTTTAACGTTGTGATCATCAAATTTAATTTATTTTTAATTTTTTCCATTAATTAGATATTACACGACAATTATATATATCTACTCTCTATATACCTCAATTTTTGTATGGCCATGTTAACATCCTAATGCCTTAGCATGTTAACTCGACCAGACTACATGGTGTGTAAATGCCAGTTATACACCCTGTATCTACTTTCCATGTGCTAGGTTGGCCCAATATACATGTTGCATTCAATAAAAGCACCGCCTGTAACTAATTTCACGATTCCTTGAAACAATTAATGAACAAGATTATTATGATGATAAAATGTTAATTCAAATTGGACTAATCAATAAATAACTAGAACTGAACATCTAACCATAAATTCTCATATATGAACAATCAAATAAACATTTATAAATTTAAACAAGACTATACTGATACCACTTGATGGTTTTGGGCATAATGAAAGCGTACAGAGGTGAGAGATATGTTAAAATTTATTCTAATAATCATTTCCAAAAAATATGAATGAGGATATTGCATGTTAAATTTATAATTTATTTACATAATATTTTAAGAAATAAATTCCAAGGCATAAGAAATATCTTTACTAGTGAATGATGATTGTACAAAAAGACCCTATCAGATTAAATTTACTATGTTTTGAAGATCTAAGGGAAAAACACCTATAGCGATGTCCCATATGTTCTCCCATGATCTACGATAAACACCACTCGATCTCGGGGTACTAGCATGACAAGTGAAATTTCTAGCATTGCGTGTTCTTGATCCCTTGTTCTTCAATCTAGATAAAATCTCTCATATAATTCTCATTCTTTAGTGGGAGAGATAAGGAGGAGTTGATTGAGAGTTTTGTTGTGTGAAACAATTATCTATTCTCAAATTTTGTATTATCTACACAATTGACATAGAAACCTATCTATAGAGTTTTAATTTATGTTAAAATATTATTTAATTTCAAACCGGCCGTTAAATAATATATATTACCTTTTAGAAATCAAATTTTACATAATAATTATATAATTTTTATTTTGTTGTTCACACCATCTTTAACAATAACAAATACTTTATAATGGTCTTGTTAATTAATATTTGTCACAAGACTCACTATTGGTCCGGTCCAAAAGAATTATCACTTATTGAACAACTGAATAAATATTTTATTCATAAATAAATATTGTAATAAAAATGTTGAGAATAAGTACTTATTAAAAAAATCAATAAATAAAATAAATAATTTTTTCAAAAGCCAATGAATAAATATTTTTTTAATATATGAGAACAATATAAATTGAATAGAATTATTATTCTGACATGAGAGTAACATTAATTCCATTAACTAAAACTATAATATAATTTAATTGAGATAAATAGAAACACTTAGTGTGTGACCCTGTAGGATTATTTTTCATTGGAATTAGTCTGGCTTGCCTAAATTATATGACTAGTGTCTAGTAATGGGTCAAGGCACTGAAGATAAAGTAATTAATGTCAAAATATTATCAAACTCTTACAAACCCTCATAGTGTAATAAAATTCCTTGGTCACAATATATCATCAATAAGGTTCAACATCTATGTCACCAACCTATATGCTTGATATGTCATTTTTTAAATTTGTGAAATAAACACATTGTTACACCTTGACCATGGAATTTTATGTGATAGTTCTAGTCCAATCAAAGGGGTGAGATGTCAACTTCAATATAGATGGAAGGGAAAAATCCTCCCTTGACCTATTAAATAATGAAAAGTCACTCAACAAGCACCCAAAATATCCAAATTCACTATGAAATGTTATTTTCTTGGCTTATGAAATATATCAATGTATGTGGGTTGTAACATGCATCAATAATAATCAGAAAATATAAGGGCCATCACAGAGGCTTATAGATAGGAATATATGATGACACCAAAACCTAAAGAATACATACTGGTGGGTTTTTTCTGATAATATCCCATCTTGGAGATTAGGAAGTGTGAACTTCATGAGAATAATACTCATTTACTTACAAGTACTCCCACCTGATAATCTAAGTACCATTGTTCCCATCAGAGTATGTTATCCAACTAAAAAAAATTATTTGAGAATATCATCATAACACATCAAGGTTCACATCAGAGCATAGAACTTATATGACCAAATAAATAATACACATACTCTAGGATATTATTACATTAGAGTCATGTAGAAAAAAAAATACGTAATAATAAATTTTAATAATATTAAATTAATCAAAAATACATGTTATCAAGGTAAACATAGTTGGTACTAAGACACAAATTCCAACTGTCTTTTATGTTCATAATGATATTTTTGGACTATTTTACCTGTATATATGATTATGTGAGGTCATTAAATCATTCCAATACCTTAATAAATGAATCTATTTGAATTTATGAATGCTGAAAATTCTATATGATGATGTGTATTACAAAAATATATGTCTTATACCAATATTATTCTGTCGGGACTCATGCTTTTTGATTTCCTTATAATTAACATATTATGAACTGCCAATAATTTATCTATTATTCATGATTATGATCTTTGACATGAAGGGTATGATATCAAAATGTTATTATCATGTTCTAATATCCTTATATTCATGTTATGAGTACATATCTCCTTTATTTACCATTACTAAGAATCTGATCTCACCATTCATTATGTTTCCTTTCCCCAGGATATGAGTAATGTTTTTAAGTAGGAGTACTATATATGAAGGTATTTTTTGGAAATATTAAATATCCTTCACCTTGTTATAAGATCATGTTACATGTTTCCAAATACACTAAACTATTATGATCCCAAGATATATAATTTTGACTGTTTTTATTATTCATCTAAAATGATGTAATATCCTTGTATGAGAATCGTATTTCTTTGTAGGTCCAATTTTTATAGGACCCAAATGACCCTAAATCACTACCTATGATTAAGGACCCCATAGAGTACCACCACTTTGGGTGTTATGTTAAACTAAAAAAGAAACTATTTGTTTATTATAATTTAAGACACCCTTTAAGATTTGTGCCTTGCCCTATGTAATTAGAAGGTTGAAATTGATTAAATGAAATAGCTTGTTGAATTAGATGAATTGATTACCATATAGGTCTTCTAATCCTATGATATACCTTTAAAATACTTTATTAGGTGAGTGAGAATTATTCTATATAAATGAAATTGAAAATTAAAATAAATTTGATGTTAAAATGTATGGTTATACCAAGAGACCATGACCAATTGTTATTACATGTCGAGGGTGATACATGGATTCCAGTTTCTATCACAATGGATAGAATCTATTGGATTATTTAATCAAAATAATTTATTAAATGGATTTATATCACACTATAAGTGACACAAGGATTCTTATATCAATTCCATGGATGAGAACAATTGGAAGGATGCTTATATGATGACAAAAGTGGAACTTCATTTCCCAGTTTGGTATTCCAATGAAGGGATCATAGGAGAAGTTATTATTATCATTCCATGAGTTACAATTCGATTACCAATATGGAATTCCTGGGATGGACTGCAAGAATAGTGTTTATCATTATACGATGAGTAACACTCGGGTTTATAATGTGAATTCCAATTAACTAATTTGAAGAATTAGAATTTATACCATGATTATAGTGACACTTGGACCCTTATGAGGGATTCCATTAAAAAGATTATTGGGTGATGGGTTATAATAAACATAGAGAGATACATGGGCTCTTTATATGGGATGCCTCCTCCAACCTCATGTTTCATATAAATTAACTGAAAAACTATATAATGACATGTTTTCAACTCAAATCACATGCTTGGATTTACAAAATGATTTAAATACTTGAAATACTTATTATATATAATTGTTTTATTTTGTTATGAGTTGTGTTTATCCCTTATATTTATATTCCCTAAGAGGGAAAATGTGTCTATGATCTAGGTAAAAATATTATTATAAATTCAATATTATATGGATAATCCTTCTGAGATATTTAAAATTAGGCTAAAGTAGGTGGTATTGTTCAGGATTCCATTTCGGAACATGAACCGACATGGGTATTACTCATTTCATTTACTACTTTGTTTATTACACAAACACTTTTTCCTTATATACTCTTAGGCTGGATAACATTAGAAACTATTGGGGGTGGCCTAATGAGTAAATGACACAACCCTTTTGGGTCTCCGATTGCTACCCATCTGGAGCTCATGGTTGTAGGTATGTATAAAAGGAAGTGTCAAGATTTTGATGCATGATTTCTGTACTAGGATGGAGTATAGGAGTTGAAGACCGATCTTATGCTCGTGATGTTATTAGAGAAATGATTTATTATTTTTGACTTCTATTATAGATTTTTGTGTATCCCTACATATCTCTTTCAAATGTAATTTACTATTTTTTTTATTATTATGACATAATTAACGTCCTTTTTATATGACCCTACAATTTTTTAATAGTTTATTTTTGATATCTGTATGGATTATTTATTTCGCTGCATTACTATTATTTCTATTTCTAATAATATTAATTTATTAAGCTTCCATTTTTTACATTCACTTATTACTAAACTATTACATATAATGATCATGATGGTATTCTATTCCCACCATACCATAATAGACCCTCACTACTAGTTAGAAGCATCTGGTGTACAAGGAGGCATTCTTAAAGCCATGTGAAAACTGGTTTGACTACTATTTTTGAACGAGACAAGATATGACATAATATGAAGACATGATATTACAATAATAGGTTAATAATAATTTCATAAATATCACAAAAATTTATTATTTCCATCTTTATAAAAATCCATTTAAAATGGTGGTGAGAAACGAATTACACCACTACGTAGAGGTGGTAAGCCACACTTAAAGATGAGTGATATTTTTTTTCAAGGGATGAAAATGTGATGGGGAATGGTTTTACAATAATAATAATGAAAACTTAGTATATTTATTATACATTAATTATTTTTTATTATGAGTACAACATATTTATTGGAATTAGAAAAAAAAAGAAATTTGATAGAGTCGGAAAAGATGATTACCCCATGTTTGGTCATCTCATTTTGATTCATTATTAAGGACCCTTAGAATCATATTTGATGGTGTAAATTTTTTTTAAATAGGTTCTATGAATATTTATAATTGAAATGGGAATGTTTTGGTTGATCTAGGTGGCTCAAGGTGGTGTGAATAATTGAGTAGAAGAGGTTCCCATTTAAAGTGAGGGGAGGGGAACTCTTGGAATTACATAAAAGTATTAAATAAATATAAGTTATTTTTCAACAATTAATGGATCAATTTTTTTTAATTAGGTGATAATATATGAGAAATTATAAATACTACCATAAAATAATAGTTTTATAGGTTTTGGCTATGTTCTCACCATTATCTCTGTGTTTTAACCCTCTTTTAACCCTTTAAACAATAACCCACATATCGTTGTATTTTACAATTTTGGGTCCATGAATGCTAACGTAAAAAGAAAATTGATCCACTAATGGATCATGGATTATATTTTAAACCATTTCCCATTATTTTTGTTGAATATAGTATTTTTTGAATTTAAAATAATTTAATAAAATATTGTTTATTATAAAATATTATTAATGTCATTTCAGGAAATAAATGAAATATTATAATATAATATGTTTCTAAAGCAAGTAAAATAGTTCTAAAAGACATGTATTTGAATATATGTAAAATAAGGTCTCAATTTAATTATTTAAGCGAATTTTTATATGATAAGATATCATTTTAAACCATATCTATTAGTATAACTAATTGGTGAACATATTTTAATCATAATTGTGGTAATAAGAATTTATGAGGGTTACTATTCATAATGATAAAATATAAAAGTGAATTCTATAAATAAAATTTTACCCCATGATTATAAATATTGAATCCATTTTTCATTAATCAATTACAATAATTGGTAGAAAATAATTAAAGATAATTGAGTAAAACACAATGAAAAATAGTTTATTTTGAGGAAAATGATTTCTTATGTTTAAAATAATCTGATACAAAATTCAACCATAAAACTAAATAAAATGAAATTAATTGTATTATTCATTATATAATATATATAATTTCAATTTTGATTTTTTTTAAAATAAAATTAATCTTAGTAAATTATTGAATTAAGAATATAGTTTTCAATAAAAAACACTATTCATAGGAAACTAAATATTCTTAGAAAAAAAAATTTACTCAATGTTATTTTTAAAATGAATATTTTTGAAATGATATTATTTTTATGAAATAAAATTTCTATGTTTTATTTAAATTAATTATTCTGTTTTCTCATAAGAAGAAAAAAAATATTTTGAAGAAATAATATTTTTAAAGAATAAAATGACATTACTAAAAATTGAGTAAAAATTTCCTATGAATTAATAATTACATTTTTATTTATTGATTAATATATATATATATATATATTTCATAATACAATTAATTTGATTCTTACCTTCCATTACAACAACTAGGTTACAATGATCAAATTTAAATATTAATACCGTGTGGTTCAATTAAGCTCGATGTTGCTTATATTGTATGTTATTTAACATATTATTATTTTTAAATCATGGGATATTACATTATCCCCCCATTAATAATATATCATCCTTAGAATTTGAGTTTGACATCTGAGTCCAATAAATTTACATTTGAAAATACCTTTTTTGAAAACCCACTTCGAAAAAGGGTTAATAAAACATCCTTCTAATGAGATCCAAAGGGATATATAAAGGTCATCTGGAATAAGACATAACTATATGTCATAATAGGAGAAAATTAGTAAAAGTGAAAATACGAACATAGAGGAACAATTAATTTCAAAATAATTATGGAATTTGACAAAGAACATTTTTCACTAGAAAGAGGATGATCATTGAAAGGTTAATAAACAAAAAAACTATAAATCTATATTTAATGAAAATGTCCATCAATTCATTAGAAATGAATATAATAGGAGAAAAATTTTGTTTCAATATATTTTTATTAGACTTGAGGAATTACATTACTATAGAGATAAAAAACATAATGAATAATACTTATTTGATAAGTATAATTTTATCCTTTAATAAATTTACACCAAAATATAATATTTTTCATCAAATGATGACTATTGATGGTGTATTTTCTTCCCAAAGAATAAAAATAAACTTTTAATTGACCAAATTACCAAAACAATGAGAAATATTTATTCATCCAATCATCACTAAAAAAAATGGTTATCAAAATTTATGATAATAACCCAAATTAATAAAACATCATATGATGAAATATAACATTAGTCTTAAAAATAAAAAATTAAAACAATGGTTTAACATATATCATATGATAAAAAACCCTATATCCAAAAAAATCTCAGTAAACATAAAATTGGGGAACATTTTTACTTCAATGGTTATCTTATACCCTTCAAATTATAGAGACAAAAATGTAACAGAATTGTTCCAAAATAATCCTCTACAAAAATCAGAAAATATATATATACCACAACCCAATAAAGCATCTCTATAAATATCATTAATCACCTCAAAATGAAAAAAAAATTAACCCTATTATTTTCTTCCCAAAACAAAAAATATATATTTATCTGACAAAATAGTTTATGTTAAAAAATTCGTACTAAACAGGTCATCACGTAGGCCAGTTGGAGGCACTGCACCCTTTTCTCCCTTTGGTTCTGGGATCTAGTTCCACAAAATTAACAGAAAAGATGAGTTATCTCTTAGCATATGGGTTATTCCTTTTCAAAAACAATTTAATTCCTTTGTATTTCCAAAAAATATGATGAACATCCTAAAAAATAACATTAGTCTTAAAATAACTTTTTCAACAATATAGTTAAAAATAAAACATATTTTTTCAAAAAAATCATAACATACGATTATTAACATACCAACATTGATCATATTAATCCAGAGGTTGTAAATAACTATAATTTTTTTGATTAAATATATAAAATAATTATTCCTCAAATAAACTTCTCACAAAAATATATACCAATGGGTTTTATTCCCATAAATATTTCTGAAAATATCCTTAATCTTGTTAAAAATGAATCACATAAAACCTTAAAAGGGGTATCTATGAATTTAAACTAATGATTAATCTTAAAAATATCAACCCTAGATCTTTAGGTTTATCCCATATGACTATTTTCTATCATAGGATTCCATAGGATATATTCTCTCATTCATCCTAATGGTTCATAAAGAAAATTTGAATTAACCCAAGAATATCATCTAGGAGTGTCAAACCTGGAGCACTGTATGTGAACACTTATCCTGAATCATAATAATGGTCAATATATAATTGTATAACTCTTTTTGGGGTTATTTTCTCTATTTTAATCTATTATAAAACTATATTTAATTATTGTGTACTGACTGTGATGAACTGATAGGAAAATAACCTAATTTATAACTTATTAATTTTTTATATTATTATTATATAATTTTATATATCCTCAATGTATTCCATAGGGTTATGTTCCCTAATCATTATTTTCCTAAATCTAATATCCATTGTTTCTAAAAAACATCCCTAGATTCCAACCATAAAACCCTGACCCTAATTGTCTATATCTAGTGGATACATAGTTACATTGGAATAAGATACAAGAAATTATATCCCAATGGGCACAATAGTATAATATTTGGGAAGAACTATATATATACATGAACCATATTTGTTACATTAGGAATAATTTATACATCATATAAATATTAAAAAATCTACATTTTTGAACACAATCAAATAATCTCTATTGATATCAATGGGAATGGAAAACAAAATAAGGGTAATCTAAAACACTCAGTAAGGGTTACGTACAACTGAAGTTATTATGAGTAAATAAAACATGATTAATATGTATGAGATAAAAAATAATATAATATTCTATATAACTAATACCATAATAGGGGATTAATTTCATGGAAAACATAACGATATTCATAATCCCAAGGATAATAATAACTTGTTTCATAATGATTAAATTCATAATTTTGGACATTATAGTCTTACAATGAAGGTGTTACTCCAATACAATAAATGTAAAAAGATAAATATTATACAAAATACCCAAAAATATTTCCTCATAAGACTAATTGATGTATTTAGGGGCTACAATGGGACCCAATCATCTCTTACTAATTCCAATGCCTTCATCATATGAATAAACCACAAAAATTAATCAAAATTACTTAACAATCAATAATTTTACATATTGGAAGAACTAACATACCAAATGTCATTACTATCCCCTACCAAATTGATAACAAAACATCTAGATAATGAATTAGGATTTTATCATTTAATTTTTTTTTTGTGGATTGTAATAAACATTAATGCCTATTTTCCATTGATGAATAAAAAGAACAAAAAAAAGATCATAAAACATTTTTGAGGAATATACCATTTTAAAATTGGGAATCACATATAAAAACTAAAAGTATCATGAATATTAGGGGATGAAATTTATTTGAAAAGAACCAAGAAATATTTTAAAGGAATGTTAAATAAATTTAGTGGTTATGACAACTATAAATTTCATTCATGTGGTAAAATGTTAAAAGAATTTTTTTTTCATGCCTTTGATAAAGGTATATTGTTCAGAAAATGTTAACAAATATCTTTTTGAAAATTTATATAGATGGTAAAACGAAAGTAAAAATAAATTTAAAATTTCATTTTAAGTTATTAAAAAACATTTTTGAAAACATATTATAGAATATATGGACCAAGATAAAAAATATTCCCGAATAAGTAGAAAAATAATTTCTGTTTCCCTTAAAAACATTCCTTTTATATCACGAGAAATTAAAAAGTGGAAAGGGATGGGAAACTTATAATATACATAAATTTATAAAGGAGAATAAAATAGATGTTTTTAAATATTTAAATATTTTATAAATTCTATCAATGGAAACATAATCAAAAACATTTCAAAATAATAGGGGGATTGTGAAATAATCCCATACAAAAATCATATCATTGAAGACAAAATTAATCTATGATGGTATTATATGTGAAAAAATTAAATACAAAAATGGTTTAAAGATAAAAAATACAATCAGATCTATTTTCAATCATAAATATGTCATAATTTAACAAATTAAGTAGATTTATCACCCATAGATTAGAAAGTTTGTTAAAAATCCCATAAAAACTGGATATCTTCAAGTAAAATCTCCTTAGATGAAAATATTTTTAAATTAAACATAAAATACCATGAGTTATTAATTATTAAATACATAATATGTTAAACGAAAATATATACACCATATAAAATAAATGATGTGTATAATTTTAAAACATGCCTCAATGAAGTCAAATTGATATGAATCCATTACTACATGAGTCCACTTAGTTGAACATAATTTAACCTCATATATAATAAATGTAAATTTAAAATAATTATATAATATAGTCATTTTAATACTTCTAAAGTCATGTATGATTCTCATATAATATTTTATAACCCATTTATTTCTAATTCCTTGGTAAAATCATCGTTTTTGGTTGTTAGCCATTTAATTTTTCATGGGAGTCTCTGTTCGATAGTTCTGATAATTGTACTTTTATAATAGTTCTATAATATAAATAATTATAATCATGATATAAATATCATATATATTCATTATATACAAATTTATAATCATCCATTAAAGTTATAGGTAGAAAACTAAATTACACTATTCATGGAGACAGTAAGCTGGTTGTATTTCAGAACATCATTTTCACTTTCCAAATTTGGAAAAAAAGGAAGGTAAATAAAAATTTTAAATTTAGAAAACCCTTATTATTTCATATATATCATATATATTCAATAAATGTATCTATTTTACCATCCGTGTAATGTGTTAATGAATCAAAATCACATTACTTTGTGGAGGTGGTAGTCCACACATACACATGAGAGACATTTTTAATTTAAAACAAATTAAATTTTTTGAATAAACATATGTTGTTATAATTATAAGAGAATAATTATATAATATATATAATATATATTCATGATATATATATTTTTAACCATCCAATTAAATTAGTGATTAAATATGAATTACATCGCTACATGGAGATGGTAAGCCGTACACACACATGAGAAATGTTTTTTCTTTTCATAGGATGAAAAAGAGATATAAAATGGTTATAAAATAATCATTATAAAATATTTTTTTATTTATGATACAAGAGTTATTATTTTATTTTGGTCACTATATACTTATAGGAAGTAGAAGAAGAATGAAATTCGAATGGTCCAGTAAAGACGCTTACCTCTTTCTCTGTAGTATTCCTTTACATTAATTCTAATGAAACCATGGAATGATATTTTAATATGTCATGAAACTATAATTATTATATTTGTAAGTTTATAAGATAAATTTATAGAGTTTGGTTGAAATTTTCTGATTCAAATTGGTCTGATGAATTGGGGAAAATAGGTTCCTTTTTAAAAGTTAGGTGAATGATGCTCTTGGAATTACATTGGTATTTAATTAATATAAATAAATATTCCTATAAAATTGGAATAAAATTGATTTAATAAGAATATTATATAATTATTATTCAAAATATTTTCATCTAATATAACTTGTACATGATTTGTATATGTTTTCATTTTAATCTCTTTATTTTAATCCACTATTAACCCTTTTGGAGATCATTGTGATATCAATGTTTTTTTGCTAATTAGTGGTCCTAAAAGGTACCATAAAAGGGAAAGGGAAAGATAAATATAATGTGGTTTAAATTTTAAAAAATATTCTATTCTCTTGGATGTGGATGGTATTTGTATTATTATTAATTCACTAATTAATTTTTTATTATAAAATATTTGTAATGATATTTTTGAAAATATATGGTATATTATAACATAATATGAATCTAACTCATAAAACATGTATAAAAAACTAATTTAATTAAAAAATAAGGAAGATATGGTATTGATTTAATTATTAAATTTTATTTTTATAGGTTTCGATTTTATTTTAAATCATAGATTTTTGTTTAACCTCATGGTTAACCAATTTTAATCTTAATAGTGTTAATAAAAATTTAATATGGTTACTATTCATGATGAAAAAACTAAAAAGGACCTATTTACCAAATTTATAACTCATAAATAAAAATATTTAATCTACTTTTCAATAGTATATTTCTATAAGTCATATAAATTAATTTTAAATAAATAAACAAAGCACAATGAAAAACTATTTTTTAGAAAAAAGCCTTTTTAAGTATAAAATTTATTTACACCAAAATAAAGCATAAAATTGATTATAGAAAACATAATTAGATTAATAATAATATGATTGAACACAAAATACATTAAATTATTCTTAAAACTATCATTGTAAACTATAGAATCAATGATACCGTTTGCATTAAAAATTACTATTCATTGGAAAAAAAATCTTTTCAAAAGAAATCCCAAAAAACCACTATATGTAAATTTTGAAATGAAAATTTCATAAATTATATACATTTTTATCAAAAAAATTCTATAATTTCCCAGAATTTATTATTATATTCACTCAGAAAATGTAATAATAAATATTTTTAGAAGAAAATATATTTTTGAGGAATAAAATGATTTTACAAAAATTGAGTTCTTATTTCCTAAGAATTAATAAAAAATTTAGGTATAATAAGTCTTATATATATATATATATCATAATTTGGTTAATCGTATTAATTACCACTAATTCGAAAGCAAGGTAATACTATTCTTATTTAAATATTAGTATTATGTTATTTAATTAAGCTTGATGTTGCATATCTTGTACATTATTGAGAATAGTATTTCCTTAAAAGTATTGTGATACTATAGTGAAAGACCAAGGCTTAAAATTTGGAATCAATATAATTTTTATATAACATTATAGATTAGTATTATATCTGTTCAAGATAATTTATGAGTTATAAATTTCATCAAGTGTTGAAAAATTACGGTTAATCATAATTTCTATGGTATAGGTAAAAAATTAAATTGGTTGAAGTATTATTGGATACTTTTTGTTGTTAGAGTAATTATATAATAAAAATTTTGTAAAAATTATATAGATAATTCTACATTATAAGTATAAGTATAGGATAAAATCCAAATGTTTTGGTAAAGAAGATATTTTGTGGTCACTTAGAAATTAAGTCCCTGTCTGGTCACTAGAAAGTGGATGCATCAGTGGAATAGATATATCATGGGGTAATGGCCCTAAAAAGGATGGTTAATTATTAATCCAACATTCAATCTGGGTCATGATGATTGAATGGAATGAATACTTCACACCTCCCTAGACACTCCCAAGGTATATTCAGTGGTTAATAAAATTATCTCTATAAGCCATTATGAAGGATTTATTATGTTATTGAAATAGGTTAAATAATAATAAAAATGTAAATATAATGAAAGATAGATTTAATCAAGTGTGATATAGATTTAATTTAAATCTATTTTAATACATTCTATGAGTAATACATTTTTAGGTTGAAATTTTCCTATGATAGTTCTCTGATGGAGGTAATTGTTCATTACATGTGATTAACTCCTTTTTGTTTTAGTAATCACTAAATACCCAAGGAAGAAATTTAACAATGGTTTACATGGATAATGAAGAGATTTAGATTGCGGTAAACCTAATAAGATAATATCTGGAGTGATAAATATTATGGTAATTCTTAATCAACTAATATAAATTAGGATTAACAATAAAAACAAAGTGTAATTTCCAAAACACACCCTAGATGAGAAGGATTGAGTCTCATAGATGTTCAGGTGATGAATATGAGGATGGAAAGATGATTTAATTTCCTTCATAGAAAATTTGTGTTATAAATATCCAAGGAGAATTTTTCAATGGAATTGTAAGATGGTTCATGTGTGTAAAATGGGCTTATAGTGTAACATGTTTCAATGGAAAGATGAAGCAATCAGTTAACACGAAGAGTAGAAAAGTAGCGTTCCCACGTCAGGATTAAGATATTAAAGTAGAGACCTCATTTGATATTACACACTGAGTTATTCTTATTATTTAGATACCCTGAATTAATTTTATTATAAATTGGAAAAAAATATCAAGAACACAATTTATTTATGGGGGATAATTTTACACCCCCACATTTAAAATTATACATTACTTTCAAACCCAACATATTCAATATCCAAATCAAACAAAAAACATAAAAAGAATGACCATAGAACAATATATAACTATTAAAATGTATCCACATAATTAAAATGTAAAAATTTATTTATCTGAATTATGAAATAAATGTAGAAATAAAAATAAATATAATTTCTAATATTATGAATTAATAAAATTCAAGTAGTGTATCTACGTAACAAATAAGATTTTTTATGTAAAATTTAACCACTAATATATTATTTATTTGACTCATTATATGATAATAAATATCTTATGGGTAAAATATATTATTTATATGAAAACATGTTAAAACTAAATTTTATTAGTAATATATTGGAAATGAGGATGAAAACAAATATTTTTTTCAATGTTATTTTCCTTTGAATTTTTTATAATAATTTATGTTTTTATTTAGAAGTAAAATTTTCAAATACTAGAATTTTAATTTTATAAATTTGAAATAGTATTTTTATTTAGAGTAAAAATATTCTACTAATAGGTCTTTTATGATTTTTCTAAAATAATATGTTTTTATGTGAATATTAAAAAATTCATTTTTTACTAATGTTATAGAATTTATAGATATATTAGGAACTAAGTATAACATAAATAAATAAAAATAATTTTACGAGTAAATTGATATATTTAATGTGTGGAATTTTATATTTAATAATAAAATTATGATTTAGAAAACTTATGATTAGTATTTTATAATCTTAACTAATGCTTTTCAATAATAGAAACCATTTTTGGTGTTTTATTTTAATGAAATATTATTTTGGTAAAATTAGGTTTTGGATTTATCTAAAAGAGATATAAATTTAATATTTTTATTTTAAACCAATTTATATTATCAATATATGAAATATTTATAACTTCACTCTACAAATAAATTTGAAGCTTAGAAATTCACTTTTTCTAAAAGAGAAATTTACACCTGAAATACAAATTTTTTTCTTTCACATATATTCAGTATTTTATAAAATTAATCTCATCTTTTAAATCGGTAGTTAAAAATTATATAAATATTACCATTTTATTTTTAGTTCGTAAAATTATGTTACTTAGGAAAAATATAAATATCATAAGAAAAATTTAAAAAAAAATTATAAGCTAAAAATATAAGAGTAAAAGTATCAATACATGTTTGAAAAATGTTTGAAAATTAATATTAGACTATTTATAGAAATTATCTACCACAGAATTCTATTATTTTTCACTTTTAGAGCCTTTTAAACATTAATAATGGAACACTATTATTTAAATGTTAAGGGTTCTTCCAAAATGACAAATCTCTGCACTTATAAAAGGGGAACACTAACACCCATTATTTACACACTTATTACATTAAATTTTCATCTTAAATTATTAAATTTATTTCATCCTATAATCCTATCTCAATTTCATATTCCTTTGGTATCAATTAGTTATCCTAAGACATCTATTTCTAAAGAGTCCTCCAAGGGTAGCTCATAGTTCTTCAACATAAGTATTCTATTTTCCCGAATGTTGTTCCTTTTTTTATCAGTAAATTATGAATATATTTTTTTAAGTAATATATAATTAATATTGATTTTATATTATTCTTATTTTTTATAATTTTTTAAATAATCATTAGCCACATTTCCCCTTTTCTGTTAAGAAGAATGAAAACATCATTTTTGTGTTTTTGTAGCCTACAATGTCTATGAAAGTGATATATTTCATCGATCACTATATTAATTTATTATTTACCCCAATATATTATAATATTAATAAAAACCTAAAAAATATCTAAATTATATCATTATAATTATACAATAATGATATTAATCAATAATATACAACTTTCATAACCATAATCATTCAAAAAATATTATATATTGACATTTAGGTTAATGTAACCACCTAATTGAACACTCCATGAATTTTAATCATGTATGAAATAGTGAATTTTTTTATTAGTAATATATGATATAAATAACTAATCATTGAGTTGGTTTTGGTTATATATTGGAATAAAAAATATTTAACTCATTGATAATGAAAAGATCATTCATTCTCTATGAACTAGTGAAACATGCTCATCATCAACTTTATCATCATAGATTGTAACTAAAACACCAATGGATGGAATTTTTAACATTTTGAACCATCATGTAACATATATACCGATACATTTAATGATATCATAATTTTTCACTTTGTAATAAGAACTAATATCAACACCACTAATATGAAACTCATTCAAAGCTATAGAGATCATTTACTCTCAATGTTGAATATTGATAACGAGTATCATGAATTTGTTTAGAGAATAACTATAAAAGAAAAGTATAATTGGTTATTGTTATGAATATGGTTCATATATAAGTGATTAGGATAGTTATTTTTTAATACATAATGATATAGTGCATTCATGGAAGTCATGATATGTGGCATGAGTTTCGTATGTCAATTTTTTCCCATAAGGAACATTTCTTATTATACACCATGTTTTATTTTTAGGGTATTTCGGGTACCCCTTTAATATTTTGTATCATTATCCAATAATTATTCATGGTATTTAATGTTTATTTTAAAATACTTATTTCAACGGGTTTTGATACAAGAATTTATAAACCTATAAGTTTAATACTTCTCTATTATCAATACCCTGAGATATGTTAATGTTACACACAATATTTTATTTTATATGGTGTTCACATTTCCTTATTTCCTTAAATAATAAGGAGTAAATTTCCTTTCATTATATCCCCCTCATGTTCTATTTATTCATACTTTAATTTTACCTTTAGGATGTTTGCATCTCAATTTAGCTTCATTATGATATGACTAGTATCCCCCACTTGTTTACTTTTTGTGGTGTATACATTGGATATTGATTAATTTCTAAATTCAATTATAATATTTTACATTAGGGAATTGAGCTCTTATAAATAAATCACTTAATTTTTTAATTCCAAATCATCCTCTCTCGTAGGAATTTTTTTTTCTTCCTATTCCTTTTATAAGTTAATACCCTATTTAACTTTTCATGGTTTGAACAGAAATCACCTAGATATCCATACATCGGTTTTTTAGAAATTTTTTGGCTTTTCCATGCACCATTACTGTATATAGTTTTATTTTTAGTATTCTTACACATAATGATATTCCACTAACTTATTAGGGAAATATTAACTATTTTTGTACTTATTATTCTGATATAGATGTTTATTTTGTACTCAGTAAATTTGATTATGTATTGTCTATACATCCAAATTCATTATATGAATTGATTTTGTTCATTTATTTATTGGAAAATTATTGAAATTCTATATGTTTCATTTTACTATGGATGTTTATGGATCGGTATTTCATTTTCATCATGTGTTGTGCTATTTTTCAAATAGTTTATAAGTTAAATGCCTTGGAATTGAAGAGGTGATGGATATGACTAATATTATATAGCCCCTTTATTGTTTGATTAGTCTCATGAGACATAGGTTTTGGGTACTCGGTCAATGCCTACCCAATTCAATCATGATGTCATGATTATGACCTCAATAATAAAAATAATGTCCTTATCGAGTCCTCGATAGTAATGATCAAGATGTTTGACCGTATGTATTCCATTAAGATAAATTAATTTATTGTTATCCATGTGATTATTTATAATTTTATTTCATCAATGAATTTGTTTCAAGATCATTTAAAAAGTTATATGGAATTAATTGCCTCTGATTTATTCCAGAAATATTTTTAATGAAAAGATCACTTAAGATAGACATTTTCCCTTACTGATATTTTCTGATCACCCCTTTTATATTTTTATTGTCTCAGTTTTTGAAGAACAATATAATGAATTAAATATATATAATAAAATAGGTAGAGTTTATAATTTTTGTAAGATTTTGAAGACCAAATATGGATTAATTATTTCCCAATTTAGTGGAAGAAAAATCAATACATTAATAAAGATATGGGATTCATTACTTAATTATTTTTCATAATTATCTAAAACATTAAACAAAAAATGTCTTTTGAATGATAATGAATCAATATTTATTAGTAATATAGTAGTTATTAATGGTTAAAATTAGGTTCTCTTATTTGATTTAAAAGACTCTATCTAAATAGTGATTTTATGATAACCATATTTTAAGAATGTGGGTCTGAGGCATCAGAAAACAGGTTGAAGACACTACCCAACTATAAACTCTCTTGTTTTCCAAACCCATGAAATTTAGAGATCTCCCCAAGGGAAGTGAAACCCACTTTATAGAGATCAAGATCATATCCTCACCTCCACTAAAGAAGTCCAACATCACTCTCTATATACAATGTATGATTAATAATATCTTCATACCCATGATTGTTTTGTTTTTAAAATTACAATGGGGACATTAGGAAGAAAATGTTAGTATATTGTTGTAGAAACTAGGGGATGTTGCATATTACCATCTCCCCCATTACACAGGATGTCACCTGGAATATCCTGATGGAAACTTGAGGATATCAGTGTAATCATATCCCCACTCCCCTCAAAAAATGATCCCATATTCTTATTCTTAAAAAAAAATTCTTCTACTATATCTTTATAGAGATTTATTATAAGGATCATATTCCTAGTATCATCTATCAAGCCTTTCATAAAATTATAGAAGATTTAATGTAAGGACACCCCTAATATATCCCATTGGTCAATAAATAATAGAAATATTTTATTTCTCCTTCCACAAGAGTGTCCCATCTGTATACTGTGGGTGTTAATAAGGTGAAATCATATATTCTAAATCCCATTTAAGAGGATTTTGTGAATATTTCAACAAGAAATGAAGAACATGTTTTGTCTCATATACCCATTCCAACTGGAGATCATCATTCGATTTCCACTACCACATTAGGGAAATATCATATTCCTACAGACTTCATAATAACATGTCGGTAATTTTGAATAGTTTATTTGGAGTAGACAAAAAATATTTATCCAATTCAATTAAATTATGGTCATCGATATGTATTTATGGGGGCTAAGAGGTAGACCCATATTACATCACATTTTAAGGGACCCATCCAAATATTTTAATGGAAGCACATGTTTTTCATAGGAAAGAAATCAACTATAGAGATAATTAGACACATGACATGACCTTACCTTCCCAATGTGGAGACCCCAATAAGAAACCTCACTTGGTCCAATACAAAACATAAGAGTAGGCCCATATCCCAACCCTAGTAAATTATGGTGTTGTTAAGGACATAAACCATATTTTGATAGTGCCCCAATAATCTACCAACTTATCATCATATATATATATATATATGATGCCTTAATGTTTGTATTAGTACCCCACATGATGATGACTCTAATAGCCATAGAGGTCCTCCGCATAGTGTACACCATAAAGGTAGTCCCCATATAAATATTAATATATTTCATGGGAGAACTTATCATAGGCATAGCTATAAACATTCTCCCCAAATCTAGATGGCCAACTGAATCAAATTTTCACTACTTTTCATACAATAACTCTCTATCTTTGGGGTCCTTCATACGGTATAAGTATAAGAAAACTCCTACATCAAATATCAAACAAAATAGAATTCCTCTTCCCAATAATGAATTATAAAATGTACATGGAGGGTATCCCTATGTAATTCTCTATGAAAGTCTTCCTTGTAGTGAAATATCATTTTTAAAAGAGGAACCCATCCATTATGAAGATACTCTATGAAGGACCTCATGTCAAAAGGATCTTGAGAGATTGTGGATGGCTACTATAAGAACCCCATATTTTTTATTCAATATTCCTCATAAAAAAATATCCTCCTCTTTAATGAGTGATATCCCTTCCTAATCAAAAGCTAGTCTAAGGTAGTAGTCATCACGACACCACTATCAGACCATTATCCTGTAGTGGATATGATTATGACCAATCCCACTCTCCTTGATATGGCTGTCAGGAAACAAAAAATCTAGTCAGATCAAGAAAAATACTAACTAGAAGGAAATTATTATGAAACCATGAAAATACCTAATTAAATATATAAAGATAACATATTGGTTATGTTTAGGCCCATTTGGACTTATTAGTATGAAATGATGAAGAATTTGATAGAGGGGTGTATACTTTTTATTCATCTGAATCTTTGGATGACTGACTATATTATGATAGAAAATAATTTATGTTATGGGAAATATTTCAATCACATTAAGATAACAGATGATGTCATCAAATTGTTTTACTTGGCTTCCATATCCACAACACGACACCCAAAGTCAGAAGGATAATGCAAGTATCTCTATAAAAACAATAATCAGTAGTTTAAGGACTCTAATAATATTTATTTAAAATACTCTATATGATGTACACATTATTGGATGTGGTGAACATGGAGTAATGAACTTCACCCCACACAGTAATTAGAATATTCAATTAATATTGGTACTATGAAACATCATTGTTTTCATCTAATTCTTAGGCCCAGTCTTGGGACATGATAGATGTTTTGTTACGAATAATCATATCATATCAAAATCCTAAAAAATATGAACTCAATAATATTGAGACATTGATATAATCATATATGAATCATTTGGATCGGTTAAACATGCTTATCAACTGAGAAAATACATGATCTTGGATAAAATCCCAGCTTTGACGATATAAATCTCATAGTCAGAAAAGAAATTTAATAAAGATTATTCTTGAATGAAAATCCATAAAATTAAGAGGAAAAAAATAATAGCCATCACTACATTATTATGAGAGAAACACTAGTACATAAGGATGTGGGTATTTTTTACACTTCCTCTACCCTCAAGGTCATAAAATCCTCAAAGGGTCTAATATTTCATGGTGTTAGAACCAAATTAAATACCGCACATAGCGCTGGGTAAATTTATATCACATCCCACACATCCCTTATAGATGTGATTATTCTTCTGATTGGGGGGATAACATAAGAGTGGTCCTCCGAGTTTCTCCTACTCAGTAATCCACCAATTAAATTAACAACAGACTCCGTAAAGGTTGATAGAAATTCCCTCTAGAAAAGCCTACAGAAATCATTTTTGGGAGAAAATTGAGGAGAATAAGTCATGATCCATAGCGGTCATAAGCCTAAATGGTATACCAAAATGGGAATGACCTAGGAGGATTTTCACATGTCACAATATAGGTATTCAAATGTAAACTTCTCCACATATCCTTCAGATGAAGACATGATTCTATCTTAATTAAAATAGTCCATGAATGTCATTAGTGATAACCCAATAGATGAAATATTACAAAAATCCCTATACAGAATAGTTGGATTGGGTGGTTTCCATCAAAAATATTTTCTACACCAAAATACCATAAGAAGGTGTGTGTAACTGACACTATAGACATGTTTAAAATATGGGGACTCTCCTTAATTCTCATTTAGTGTTGCCTTAGTGGGGCTTAGAAAAATAAAAAAAGAAATTTATTTCCACAACCCACCCACTACCTGAGAATGGTGTGCCTCCTTCCATTGAAGAATGATTTATTTTATATGAAGGGAAGTTTAAGTAGTTCAAATTAATCTATATATAACTCTTTAGGGGAAATATTCGTACATAATATAGTTTATAAGGGGAGACTAAAATTTAATCTTTGGAAAATAAACCTCAGCATAAAGAAGCAGTATTACATAAGAGAGAAGAATAATTTGGTTGAAGAATATTAGGAGTTCTCCCCGATAGGTTATTTTCCATAAACTTATAAATAATTATACCCTGGTATGACTCAAATTTATTATCAATTATAGACATGTTAATGCTTACCATATTAGGCCATACTAGTTAAATCTACTCAACTGGTTTCCTAATCATCCATCCCACTAGAGCTTATTGATTCCCTAAATTATTTTATATATCTAATAGAGGTTATTAAAGGATGTCATGAACCAATGATACTAGATAGGAAACAATATCCCAAGAATAAAGAATTTACTCTTCCATCACAAAATATTGGTAGTCTGACATCCCAATTTTCGAATTGCACAAGTGACAGAGAACTACATATTAAATATTTTATATCTCGATGTGGACCTATCATGTGAAAACATTAGTTTTAAGATATAGCCACTTTCATATTTTTTATATAGTATCTAGATGATTTAACATTTGTTTAGTAAAATATATTAATAACTGATTAGTTAGAGGGACACTAATGAGAGTATCTCAAATATAAATAAGAAATTTAATGGTCTAACTAATTCCTCAAACATGAAACTAACACAAGAAAATCCACTAGAAATATTACTATATATTTTTCACTATGATTTAAAATGACATTAATCCCACTCAAAAACCCCCACTCGATTTTCTGTGTTCACCATACAGGAAAAAGGCTGGATGAAACCGTCTGGTGGACTAAGTCCTAATCTCAACCAATCCTATAATCATAATGAAAGAGGACTGGAAAAGAAGAAAAAACTACCATTACACTTAATCAATCACCACACCAGCTCCAATGTGAATACCTGTTCAACATCATGTAGTACTTCCTCTTAAATGATAACAACCCCAAAACATCTTCATTAGTATGGGAGAAAATAGTATAGGTACCCATAATATGAAGATAAAAATAATGAATTTTATTCATTTAAATAATATAAGGAATGGCTAATTTATAATAACTATTGAGAGTAATTTTCGAAAGAATCCATATTCAAGAAATCCAAAAGAAGCCAAACTCAATGACCATAATAATTATTTCCCATATCATAAAATGTTATTCAAAAACATAAAAGAATTATTTTAATATAAATTCATCCACTAGAGAATGTTTGATTATGGTAAATTTAATTTGGGAAAACATTTATCACTAGTGGATTGTACTTCTTCCATCCCACTAGAAGAGGGAAAATAATGGTATGAAGTAATGAGAAAGTTAAAATAGATTCTTGAAGATTATATGAATAGAATTATGGTTAAAAAAGATCATGATATTATCATAGTGTAGCATAATCAATCAGTTTTTACCTCAAATACCACTATAATGGTAAGGAAACCCACTTTGGTTCCATAATATTCCAGGAGATGGCCATCTAAAAACCAACCAAACCAGTATAAAAAGCATGATACATATAAAAATGATATCATACCAATTTTTATGTTAGTTAAAACTCTTCAATATTTTCTACCATTAACATAATGAAGATGATAAAAACCTAAAAAATGGTCCAATGAGAACTGATTAATCAAATATAATACTTTCTAGAAAAAAAATTTATTCTTTGATGAAGTAGATTCATATCACTATGAGTTCCCCTATATCTATTTAGGAGGAGGGGAGGAGGTTGTTGAGGCCAATGGGGTTGAGGATTATGAGGTCAACATGGATCTAAACACATAGGTGATATACCCACTAAAACTATATATGATACAAATACCTAGAGATAAGCGCTCTAGCAGGAATTATTGGAGAAAAAATCTACACTTGAATCATCCAAGGCTTAATAAAGGCTAATCATAATAGAGCTCCAATTGGAAAATAAAAATATTCTTGTTCTATATACAAATTTGGGATTGAAAACTCAAACGATACAAAAAATGAATAATATACCCTCAAATTATGATAAAGGAAAGAAACTACTAGTAAAGATGACTCTATAATTCAAGATCCAAACCAATGAGTAGCCTTATATAGGGAACATTAGGCATCTAGATTAAAATTTTGAAATCATGAAAAAAATGGAAATTTTTCTAGTGATGATTTAAATTCTCAATTTCCTCCCCCTTTCGATGGATCTTTAAAAATCTCTTGTTTAGGCTATCCCAAGACATAAGAAATTTGAATAGAACCTTTATATCACTAAATTATATAGATTAAAGGAAAAACTTAATGAATTATATGCTATTAAATCCTTTACATAGAACTATTTGGGGACTACCATAAATGGGAAAATTACAAGAATTTACATATCTATAAAGATATATAATGTTGACATTCATCGATCCTTAATCGATAATGATTCCATAATCATTATCATTCCAGTTTGGATCGTCGATTGATTGGGTTAGAGTGAAGATGATTTGTCAGTCAAGACCTTAAAAATCGGAGGATATGAAAATAGAGAAAAAAATATATAGGATAGATCTAGATTAGAGACTAATTTAGAGACCATTTCATCAATTCCATGTTTCTAGTCTTTAACACCCTAAAATTTTTATGATTTTTTTTAATAATTCGATTTATTTGATGTCTTACTTTACCAGAAACACTTTCATACCTTGTGTTACATACAACATTCAATTTATATGAAATAATATTTTATTATTGTGGTTATTTAATCATAAAAATTTGAACCCAAACATTATAATTTTGGGTATGAGGATAATTAACAGAATTATGTGATTATATTTTACACATGAAAAACCCTTCTAAAATTAATGGGAATTTTTTTTCTAAAAAGCTATAAAAATTCACATAAGTGTATTTTATACCAATAAAATAAACAAATCAATATTTTTTGATTAAATTAATTAAATTTATGCACAATATATTCAATATAATATTTAACATTTATCATACATGTTTTCTAGATAAGATATAAAAATAAATGCAGTTTTATATTTAAAAACTATTATTTATAAAAAGAACTTCTAGCGCCTTTTAATGATGCACTAGTTTTAAAAGTAAATTTTAGATTTTTTTTTAAAATTTTATTTGACAAAATAAACATCTTTTTGGAAGTAGGATTTTAAAAAATATATTTGGGTTTCTTTTTGTCAATTTTATAAGAAGATTTATTTTTAATGAATAATGAAAAATACAAGATTTTAATTGATTTTTTTTTCAAATAAATAATATATAATGATAAATTATTTTTTAACTTGTTTTAATGTAAAAATTGTAAAATAATACATCCATTAATAAAATTTTGGTCATTGAAATATTTTTTATATTTAAATTAGATATACAAAAATAGTAACCTTTTGAGCATTTTGACTGCAAAATACACGCCTCCTCACCGCATTAACGAGATTAATTTTAAATTTTTTTATCTAATTATTTGTTTTCAATTATGAAAAATGGAATTAATATTTAAAATTATAATTTCCAAATTTAGTAAATAATTCCCTTTTAATTTTTTCCAATATGAATAATAACATTGGTTATTTTTGTTACTATAGTTGAATATAATATCGGGTAATTTTGGATTAGAATAAAGTGACATGGAATATAAAATGACACTATAACATTCCAAAATTTTATTGGATGATTTTTAATTAACCCATAAAACATAATTTTTATATTTTAAATTTCTAATGGACATATTTAAATGAGAATTAATTAAATATTATTAAAAACAGAAAGTGTGAGAAAATGTAACACTTCTACTTTTAATAAGTATAATAATTTTAATATGGGGTTGATTAGAAGATACACTAACCTGTTAATATTAGTATTAATTATAAATGGTATATAAACATCATGGAAATATATTTTTAATTTTTAGTGATGAAATAATTATCATAAATAATTACATAATTATGTTGTAGTAATTATTTAATTAATTGGAAAATAAATTTAATGATATTAGAAATTTTAAAATAAATGTAATTTGAATTAATTAAAGTTATTAATAGATTTTCTAGTTGAATATAAAATATTAGTGGTGTAATAAAATATTTCATTCTATGTTAATATTATTTATTATTTTTCTAAATGTCAATGTAATGAAAATTGCTAAAATTTCCAGTTATGATATTTTATAAAAATAATATTGTATTAAATTATTTAAAAATATAATAAATAATAAAAAAAGAAAAATTGAAAAAAATATGGTCTAAAACTTCATAAATGTTTCAATTATAATACAATTTAGTCTTTGTATGTAAAAAACACATCATTTAAATTTTCTATTTTTTTCAATAGTTAAAATTTAAAAAGGATAAGTAGGGGTTAATCAAAATGGTAAGATCTAAAATAACACAAAAACATGTCACAAATATATTGGATGATTATATTAAAACATTATATTTTCAAATATTATAATTAATTTCCATTTTTTGGTATTTGGTCTAATATTTAATTTATTATAATTTTATCTTTTGAGAAATTTTAAAAGAGCCCCTCACCTCAATTATCAAATTTCACTTTTTTGTCTCTTTTTTATATGTTAAAAATATTTGGTTCAAAAATAACCTATATAAATATCCAAACAAAATCCTTAAATTAATCCTATAATCCTTCTTATTTCTTCTTCTGAAAGCCGACAGAATAATTCCATTGGTGGAAAAAAAAGGAGATACCTGAAGTCGAGGTAATGTTAATCAAAAAATGCTTTTTTGCTTTATTTACTCCTTAAAAATATTAAATTATATTTTATTATATTTTTATTAACCTTTTTATATTAAATATACATATATTTTTTCATGTTAAGGGTACTACCTACAACTTCACACACTTCCCTTATCTGAGATACACAATCAACATTTGGGTGTACGACGAAATACCGCCTCCCAAACAGATGTCGTTCATTCTTTGATTACCACCATTAAAGGTTTGGAATAATTATTAGTTTGTAGATAATATATTATAGATATTAGTTTTATAATTTTATTATGACTATGGAATTTTTATATCACTCATACCTTCAAGCTGTATATTTCTTCGAGAATACGATAACGTCATTAATGTGTATAGGGGTCTATTGCCTCACAAAGCAATGTGATTCGCTAACACATTAACTAAATGTATTAATAATATTATTAGTAATAATATGTGATATATGACATAAAAATTATTCTTTAATGATAATATATCATATACTTTTACTTATTTTAATCTGATAAGAAAATGAAAAAATTGTTCATGCATATATACAACCGACCATCACAATGAATGATTTATTTTATTTTCTACCCATAACATTATGAATAACCATAAATATTTATATAATTAATAAATATAAATATATATTTATATCATGGTTATAATTATTTATGTGATTAAATCATGATCTATATAAGAGGACCAAGAATAACAAGTCAAAAAAAGTATGAAAAAATGGTGTAATAGCTAAATCGTAACTTTAACATGGAATTGTTAACAAATGAAGAATATAAATTCCGAATTAAATAATATATGAAATGATATAAATTCATACTATTTGGTGGTATATGTATGAAAAAATATATTTATAATACATGAGGTTTTGACTTGTACAATGGAAGTCAAGGCATAAAGTAAGATATTTTTGTATCACTTTTATTTCTATGCATCACAAGAATTATACACCAATTATTTATTTTTTGTGGGGTATATACATAACATGATTGTATTTTTTGAGTAATATTAAGAATATTATGGTATTAAAAAAATCATTATAATTATATTTATTTCCTGGGTCATTCAATTTGAAGAATTATAATGTGGTGATGGTTTATTTCACAATATCATTATTGTTTGAGATTGTTTATATCTAATTATATGATGAGGATTATTTTTCTTACATTTCCATTTTTTAAAAACAATTCCATAGAAATAGTTTTTAATGTTCACATATGAATTTTTAAGTTATTTTTTAAATTTTTTAAATTTTTACAAATTTGTTCGAAAATAATAAGTTTTTATTTTCTAAAAAAGATTGTTTGTGAGTTTTATGACAAAAATACAGAAGGAATGGATTATAGACATAAAAATAATGAGATAATTATATGTAAATCCAGATACTTTTATGATATAAATATTACATTAAAATTTTACAAGGTTCTTTTAAAATAATTTTTTTTCCTTTATAATTTCATATCTCATTTAAAAATTGATTTCCTAAAGGATAACATATTTTCCTCCAGAATTATTTCTAGCGATCTTTCAAAAACCATTTTCCACCTATAATGAAAATATTTGATATTAATTTTGCTTTAACGTGGATATTTCCCAATGATACCATTCTTATTCCTTCTCAAAATGGTTAATGTTTATTATTGAATGATATTTATAAAACCTATTTATTTTTACATGAGTTATGTTTGATGAAGTGTTCAAGAAACTCATTTCATTACATTGGTTTGAAAAATGGTGAAATATTTATGGTATCAATGGACACATATGTTTAGTTTTCATTAATTGATTTGTTAGACCAATATCTTCGTCCAAATTATTGGGCAATGAATTAAATATCATGAGATAGTTAAGGGAAACAAGACAATGTGCTTGATCCATTATGGGAAATAAGTCGGGATGCTTGATCTGTTATGGGAAACCACTCGATGTGCTTTATCCATTATGTGAAATAGGGGATATGGTATGATATGAGAGTCTTGGTAGATTAAATTTATAAATGAAATAGAATTACATTCTTCTGATGATTCCAATCACATTTATTATATAAACATATGTTTCATTATTGATTTAGGATGAATTTTCATTCTTATGATTTGAGTCTTTGGAAATGTTAATGTATTTTTCCATAACTCAAGACAACGAAATATGATAGGTTGTGTATGAAATTTTTACGATATTCTAATTAAAAAATCCCATATTCTTATCTTAGTCTTACATAAGATCATAAATTTATATGTTACATGATTACTCTCACTAATCATATGAGATCACCCTTTTCTTATGATTCATATCCAAATTATATGAAGAATAGTTTTATGCAGGGTTATTAAAGTGGAATATATTGGTGGAGAAAATTGAATATATTTTACTATAATATAACTTTGTGTTAAAATATTTCAATGAAAATAAAATATTATGGTTCTCAGGCATGTGTTTTTGTAATGTGTTGAATTTGTTTTCTAAAAAATAAGTAATATACATGGGTGAAAAGGATGTGTTTTTAAAGTCAGTTTTAGAGAAAATGTTTAGTCACCATCTACAAACTAGGATGATAAAACATAAGTGATATATCATGGGATATTTATATGAATATGACTAGGGGTGTCTCTAAGGATAATTCTATGGATGTGTTAATGTATAAGAAAATATATTGGAATTTTTGTAAAGGATAGTGTGAGTGGTTTCATAAAAATTAAATATTTTTCTAGATACTAAAAGTGGATGTGAATGTAGAGAAGATTTATCTAGGGGTAAAAATCATGAAAACATCGTATTGAGATAGACATGATCAAGAATAGGTGAACATAAATAGTCCTTATGGGACACCTAGTCTGACACTCCCAGTGGATATTGTTTCAAAATTCAAAAAAAAATTATGAATAATTATGAATAACAAAAATAGAATATAGATAATAATATCATTGGATAAATTTAATCTGTCATAGATTAAATAACATGGTTTCCTGATTTAAACTTACTATATTTTATTTTTTATTATTGTGTTATTTTCCACTATGATAAGTATATATCAAACAATTTTTTTGTTTCAGTGAATGGTGGGGACCAATTGTAATTGGAGTAACATTTAATGTGATGGACAATTTTGTGATGAGCACTCAAATGAGATTATAAATGGAGAAAAATGAATTGTGATTATTCTTAATCAGTTTTCAAATAACAAGATTAATAATTTGTACCATAATCAACTCTTAAACACACCAATGAAGATAAGTAAAGAGTCTGTAAAGAATCTGGGTATTGGAGAACATGATGGGAAGAAGATTCATATAATTAAACTATCATTTGACACAAATTATTCTATGATTTTAATCATAATTAGACATAAAATACAAAAAAGGATCTTAATGTATCGTGTATTTGGAAGACCAGATACATAATTATAAATCATGAAATTAAAAAAATATTTTATTTAATCTTCATAATTTTCTCCTAACATACACTGAGCCCTTAAATATTCTTTATAAAACCTAATGAAAACATGAAAAAAGGGATGACAAAAAATCCTTTTAAGGGAATAAACATCAGAATAAATCATAACACATGGTCTAGAAGTCATAACACAATTTCATAAAATGTCTTGGAACAAGAATTAACATAAGGAAGCCTAACATATGGAACATGTGATTAGGTAATAATACAATCATATAATTTTGGAAACAAAATAAAATATGATACAAGAATGATTCAAGTCTCATTTTACCAAGAGAACCAGTAATGGTCAACCAATAAGACCGTTTCACATGGAGCACGAGTTAAGGGTAACCACCAAGGACATAGTACATGGGGCATGATTCAAGGGAAACTATCAAGACCATTGCACACGATGTCTCATTATACAAAAATTTCCCAATTATTTTGAGAAGTATCTATTCACACCCATTATAATATTTTCATGAATATTTTTCCCCATAAATAGTCATATATAAGGAATCAAACATAAACATAAGGGTTACCCATTTAATGAATTGGCATCATAATAAAGCTAAAAGGAATAAAAAAGAGAGTATCATTATGGTGTCTTTGAAAGGATATATTTAAATCATAAATGTAAATTCATAAGGTAAAATAGGTATAGGTCATAGTATGTTTTTTCAAAATGAAGTGAAGAAATGTAAAAAGAGTGTTTAATAAATATTAGAGATAAAATAGTTTAGTGTTGTTTATGGGAAAATATTCAAGATTCTATAAAACAAAAAATATTTAATTGATTGTATAAAATCAAGAATGAACTAAGATATTTTTTCATGATAAAATGTGTTATTTTATTGAAATAATTATGGGATAAAATATATTATGGAGTGCACTTGAAAGTAGGTATGAAAATAGGAAGTCCACTTTAATTGTGTTTGCTTATCAGATGAATTTAGATGAGAACCTTTTTAAAAATTTTATTTCCCCATCAAAGAAAGATGTTCAAATCTAGATATATGAGTTTCAAACAATTACCCATAATTCATCTTAAAAACATAAAATTAAAGGATAATTACCCTGGTGAAAAGAGAGATAAAGAGTAACCCGTAGGAGAAATGGAGATTCAGGAAGAATCTCTTACCTTTTGTTTGAATGTGTTTTTCCCATAAACATGATATCCCAAATAATAAAATTTATTAATTAATAAATTAATTAATAAACTTTTATAAATTTATTTTATTTATTATAATTTTATTATGTTCATTTATGTCCTTTTCTGATGTGTAATATGATACGATTTTATCTTCTCGGATCATTATTTTCCTTGATTTTCATCATCAATTTACATCTATGGAGAATCATGTAAATTGAGAATAGTTCATAATTGAAATTATATGTTATTAATGAATATAAATTATATTAAATGGTCTAATATATCAATTTTTTATATAGTAAGAAGATGAATAATTTGATAAAATGTTTTTGATGAACGTAAGTTTATTTTGGTGAATTTTAATCATTACGAAATATTTCTGTTCATTAGTTAACATTAAGAGGAAAAAATGTTCTAGAACACTAAATATGGTGTAATACATATATTATAATATGTATTAGGCATAAAATTTGGTTTATTACCATCCTATAATTTGTTAATCAAAATTGAAAACAGGACATCATTGAATGAGATAAGTTGACACTTCAAAGATGATATTTTTATTTTTTGAAAAAAAATGGGAGGGGGAGAAAAATGATAATGTATTGTTTCATTAAAAAAATAAATTAAATTATATAAAATATTGTGGAGTTATCATGTCACTTGGAATAGGTTAGGTGATGTGAAAATAAGAAAAGAAAATAAATTAAAAAAGAAAGAAAAATAAAGAGGTTTTTACATCTTGAATTCTCTTCATTGAGAACGTCATTGAGGCACTGTGGTTTGGTCTCATATTAGGAAAAAATTATCTAGGATATTGGAAAGAAAAATATGAATATTTTTGGGATGAATTTGTTAAATATTCAAGGTTTGAGAGATGTGAGGAGTAGTGGTGGTGAGGGGTAGTATTTATAGTGGAGGAGAGAGGTGTTTTTTTATTATATTAATCAATATATTGTTATTTCTCCATAATATTGTGAATAATGAGAATCATTTTTCACTAAATATAGAAAATAATTCATTATAGTTTGATCCAATGTCCACATACATCATTCATGACTCAACCATGACTAAAGAAATCATTTATTTAGCTTATACCGTAAATTACTAGATTTCACTGTTCACTAAAAATTCAAATTTTTTATTAAAATCCCAAAATCCCCCATGAACATTTTTTGACATATAGAATTTAAAAATGGACACCATTTTATGAAAATAATTTTTCCATTATGTGTAATTTATTTTATAGTAAAAATCATTATTTACTAAAAAAATATCTATTTTAAACTTATATCTCATTTTATAACACTTTGAAAAATTAATTAAGGTCCCATAAAATTATGGTATAATCATAAGACAACAAAATATCATTTTATGAATAAATTTTATTTTAATAAATATTCATTCAAATAATTATATTTATTTTGAAGTATTAAATAAACATTTATATTTTATAAAAATACTAACACTTAATTAATCATATTTATATCATTTATTTATTTATACTATGATACAAATATTTCATATTTTCATTTATTGGTTTCTTAAATTTTTATTTTTACAATCATAGGTGAGGTTACTATTCTATTGGTCATATTACTATTCATAATGGTTAGGTTAGTATTCCAAAGATCAAGTTGTTGTTCGTTTGATTTATGTTCCATAACTTCTAGAAATACCTCTTATTTCATTAATTACTCATTTATAAATCTTGTATTGTGTTCCTTAAGTGAGTTTAGGTTATTTATACTATATGATATAATTATAATAAGGGAAGGTTTGATTAATAAATTTTTTGTGTCTTTACATTATACCCCTTATGAAATTTTAAACTCAAAATTTTGTTTTTAATTATACGGGGAGAAATTGTGAGGGTACATCTCATTCATTACTTCCACTAGTTCCCATATCACTTGTTTGTATTAATGGTTCTTCCATAGTACATTGAACATGTGAGTAGTCTTGTTTCATAGAATGTTATCTCTATGGTCCAAGATCTTTAATGGATGTTCCTCATAAGAGAGATCATTTTCCAAATGTACCACCACTAAATTCAATACATGTGAGGGATCTGATATGTACATACTCAAGAGGGATACATGGAATACATAGTATACTTAATACATGGTAGGTGGAAGTACATGTTTAGAGGCCAAGACTCCTAAACAATCTAGAATATTAAATTTGTTGATGTACTAGCGACTTGGGATTCCTTTAATCCCAAAACTCACAACCCTCTTCCATAGATATATGTGGAGGAATACAATGTATCAAAAAATTAAAATACAGGTACCATCGATGATAGTATGCATAACCCTTATGTCAACATTCGGATTCCTTTGTGTGATGCTGAATGGTTTTCACTTTTTTCCATGATTTCTTCAACCATTTCAGGTCCCAATAGATTACGTTCACTTAGTTAATCCCAATAGGCTGGTGTCTTGCATCTTTTCCCAAAAGGATGTTCATATGGATAGATTTGTATGCTTTAGTGGAAACAATTGTTATATGAGAACCAGATGGGAAGAATATGTTAGTCCCATACTCCCTTAAAGTCCATAGATCACACTCTTAATATGTCTTCGAGTTTCTAAATAGTCTTCTCAAATTGTACTACAGTTTGAGGAGCATAGGCTGTACTGATGTTCAACATAGTGTTTAGAGAATATTGGAGACTTTTCTTGAACATAGAGGTGAATCTATAATTATGATTGGATACAATTGATAGTGGTACTCCATGCCTCTATATCTATGAATGTTTATCTAGGTAGAATTCATCACGAATTGTGATGAAGTGAGTTGTCTTTGTAAGATGATCTATAACAACCGATATTGCATTGTTTCCTTTGGATGTTTTAGTAAGTCAAGTGACAATGTCTATGGTGATGTTTTCACATTTTCATGTTGTTATTGGTAATGGTTGCATCATTCCCTTAGTTTTTTTATTTTATACTTCACTTGTTGACACACTAGGTAATTTGATGTATATTCAGTTATCTCCTTCTTTATATTGTCCCACAAATAGAGCTCTTGTAGATCTCGATACATCTTTGTTCTCCCTGGGTGAATACAGAAGGTCAAGATATGTGAATTATTCAAAATATTTTTTAATATCTATGGATCACATAATATAGATAACCGTGAACCAAATCTGAAAACTCCACCCTCATCAATTTTAAACTCTAAGGATTTCCAATTTCTGATATCTTCCACCCTTTTCTAAATTTCCTCATCATTTCTTTGAGCAACATTTTTTTCTCCATAAGGGATGGTTGAGTAATCATTTTAGAAATGATTGATGTTTTTTTGTAATGATTCCCATGTCCATCCATTGAAGTTCTCTAAATATTGGATCCTTCTCAATTCTTATCATAGATAATGTTAGATGATCATTTCTACTTATAGAATCTACTAATATATTTTATTCACTAGGATGGTTGTGGATTTATCATTGATAATAGATGATGATTTCTAAACATATTCTATGGTGCATATTAATTCCATTCTATGTGAATATATATTTTAAAATCTTGTGATATGAACATATCTCACACTTCTCCCTAAATAGATAATTCCACAAAATATTAAACACCATTATCACACCCACAAACTCATGATCAGACATGGGATATTTTGGATCATGATTTTTCAAATTCCTTGATTTTTATGATCTTAATTTTTTATTTAGCATAAATACATCTTCTCAACCCTTCTTTGATGCATCACTATACACCACAAAAATTCCCCACATGTCAGAAGTATGAGTACTGGTGTAGTGATAAGCCTTTTTTGAGATCCGTAAAACATTACGCGCATTCATTCATCCCCACATACTTTAATCCCTTCCATGCCCGCATGGTTAGTGTTTTTGAAAATCACAATAAGGTACTCAAAAATCCTTGGTAGTTCACGGATCAACCAAGGAAATTTAAGATCTCCATTATAGATGTCGGTTGGGGCCACTTTTCGACTACCGTTTTCATAGAAGGGTCTAAATATATTCCCTTATAGGTGATAACATGCCCCAATAATGATACTTTCAACATCCATAACTGACATTAACTATAAATTCCATAGAGTTTATCCATTATAAAAGTCATTAGCATAATATTAAAATTTTCCTCATGTTCCTCCATGCACATAGAGTATATTAATATATCATAAATAAAGACTACCAAAATATTTTAAGATAATGTATAAATAATCAATTCATTAAATCCCTGAATTTTTTAAGCATTAGTGAGTCCGAAGGGAATCACTATGTACTCATCATTTCCATTCCTTTTTTGAACTATAGTCAAGGGAATATCTTCCATACTTACATTTGAATAAAGTGTCTTTGATATATGAAAATATATTAGAATATGTTCAATTGAGAACTCAACCTATAGACCAGGAGAAAGACCAAGAAACTCTTTAGGGCACACATTAGTATAGTCCCTCATAATGGTGATGTCCTCAAGAAGGATCCTTTCATTTTTCTCAATCATTTAAGCTAGATATTCTTGCTCATAAGGTATTAATATCCCCACATGAGACAATGATTCTGATAGAAATTCATCTTCCACCATAAACATCAATAGAATTCATGGATGCTTCGGGATGTGAAAAGTAATCTCCCTTTCTAGATAGTTGATTTTTCCTTTGTACAGAGATATCCAATACATGCCCCAAATGGCATCCAACTCCACCAATGTAAGTAAGAAGAGAATTGGGGGGGGGGGGGTTCAGTCAATAAATAATAACATGGGAGGATTTATAAACATTGGATGCAATAATTTCACCATTTTTCATTCTAAAAGATAAATAAACCTATATTTTTAAGGCAGTGTTTGAATAGTTCAAGTAAATATGAATGATATGAAAGAATTCATAGAACCATAATCAAATAGTAAATCAATTTTTTTTGAAGGAATAACTAGCGTACTAGTCATCACATCATTGTTGGGTTTCTCCTTAGATATAGTGATCGAATATTCACTTCCTTGTAACCTTAATGGTTTTTGGTTTTTATTGCCTCAAAAAACCCTTGTCTTAGGTAAATGGTTAAAATAATTCCTATGTTACATGCAGTTCAGAAAATTCACTAAAGGCTGTGTGTTGATATAAACCCTCCATTATTCTTCCATATTCATGTGACTATTCATATCTATTAGGTAGTTATTATAGAGATGCACCATTATTAAACATATGAATAATTTCTTGGTTTCCCATAGATAATTCCTAGGATACTTCTTCCAACAATTTTGACATGCGGTATGTTGGATTTTATTTCCATCATGGGGTTTTTCTTTTGATATCCAATATTAAACTCTATTTTTCACTTTTTTCCCAAGGACAATGAGAAAACTGAGAGTCTCCAATCTACATTTCAGCCGTAGAATAACAATAGAAAATCTCCTCATAACTATAAAATTCATGAATCACAAAATATTTTTGTAGATTCATCTTTAGTCCAATAAATAAGTGATCCTCATTTTTCTTAGTGTTTATGAAAAAGCTATAATTGTATCATGAAAGACTTATAATTTTTTATTTATATTCCATGATAGACACATCTTCTATCTTCTTTAGTATAAAGCACACTATTTCCACCATGAGATAAAGGGTTTAAGGAAATTAATTATTAATAATTTTTACTTTAATTCCTCACAATAAATGGAATCAATATCTTCCTTTAAATTCATGTTCTTGATCAATTTCCGCCACTGATCTGCCTCAACATCAAAAGAATAGACTTCCAGCTCAAATTTCTCTTCTTCTGAGCACTAGAGGACATAAAATATCTTTTTAGTGGAGTTAATCCATTTTTATATGATGAGGGGATATGAAGATACCCTAATCATGGGAGGTATTTTCTTTATAAAGGATTAAACCACATCTTTCTCTCCCTTATGAGAAGGAGGATGTTCCACACATTTCAACTTATTATACATAACATGATATTGTTGAGAATTTATTGTCACAAGGGTTTGACCACCCATTTCTGGCATATTTTGAATTTCATTAAGGAAATCATCACACTTCCTATCAAATAACTTATAGAAACTGGTTCTACTATTTCTAGCCATTAACTACGAAAAAAACATACAATTAGGGAGGATTGAGTCCTTAGATAATAAGCATATAAAATAATAACATTGAACATAGAAGGATAAATATTTAAATGAAAAGTATATGCTAAACTCTGATTCCCTATGTTTCAATTTAGGATATCTATGGGGATATAATTATACCTAGGGTTTTTACTAATGTTCTATAGTCTTAATCTCCAAACATAACTAGACCTTTCTCTAATACCGACTAAAACGATCCTATGATTTTAAACATATTATTACATGATTTTAATTATTATTATCCTTCAAATAAAAACCAAGGATCATAAAATATAGATTATTTATAATACTAGATACCTAATTATAAATCCTGAAATTAGAAACAACTTTTATTTAATTTTCTTAATTAGATACTAACATTTTTGGAGCCCTTACATCTTCATAGAATACCCTATGGAATAAATGAATAAAGGATTGAGATAAAAATACCAATAAGGTAATAACCATAAGAATAAATAATAGCACATGGGTTTGAAATCATTACATTTTTAAATAAAAGGCATGGATCATGAATTAACTTATGGAAACATAACTTATAGAACACGGGATCACGTAGACATGGAATCATATAATCATGGAGACAAAATAAATCATGAAATAAGTATGATTCAAGGATCATTGAACATGGAACACAAGTTATGTATAAGTATGAAGACTATTTCACATGTATCATGATTCAAGGCTAACCACCACGACTGTTACACATGGATCATGAGTCAATGATAACCACTAAGACAATGCACATGATATCTAAGGGGACTAAACATTACCCAATGAGTAAGATAACTATCTAGTATCACCCATCATAATATTTTAATGAAAATATATTCCACATAAATAATCATATATAATGAATAAAACAAAAACCTATGGGTTACCCACGGAAAGAATTGGTTATCATAATCATGTCGAAAGGAATATCAAAGGTGAATATCATAATGGTGTCAGTGAAACAATATTTTTAAATAATAAACAGAAATTAATATGTTTAAATATGAATATATCATTATAATTTATGTAAAAATGAAGTGAAAACATTTAAAAAGTGTTTTTTGGAAACATTATAAATAAAACATTTTAGTGTGGTTTAAGGGAAAAATTTAATTATTCTTTAAAATATAAAAGGAATAATTGTTTGTATGAAAAAAATTGAACCAATATAGTTTATCATGTTAAAATGAGTGATATTAGAAAAATAACACTGTCTTAAAATAGATTATGGAGTGTATTTTGAAATGGGTAATAAATTTGGATGTTCTCTTTAATCGAGCCTTCTTAAAAGGAAGAATTGAGAAGAGACATTTTTAAAACATGTATTTAACCATCAAAGAAGGATGATAAGATACAGATAAATTTTATTTAGATCACATAAAACTAATATATTATAATTACATAAAAATAAAGGATAATTACATTGGGGTAAAGATAGAGAAAGAGTAACATGAATGACAAATGGAGGTTTGGGTAGAATCACTTTCATTATGTCCAAAAGTGTCCTGCACTTGAACTTAATGTTTGGGATAATCACATTTAACCAATTTATTCACTAATTTAGAACCATTTATATATTAATTTTATTTAATATAATATGAAAATGTTCATTAATGGATTTTTTTTATGAGTTATAAGGTACAATTTTATCATACTGGAGCATTCTTTTCCTTGGTTCTGAGGATTGGTTTAATTTTTTTTACTTGTAAGGAAAATCATGTAGAATGATAATAATAGTATATAATTGAAATTATATTATATTATTTAACATAAATGATATTAAATGGTCATATATATCATTTTACATATGGTATGAGTATTAATTATTAGTTAAAACGTTAGTTTATTTTTCTGAATTTGGATCGTTACAAAATATTTTCATTTTATTAATTAATATTATGTATAAATAGTTGTTACAAAGCATTAAATATGTTTTAATACATATATTATATTATTTTAAGACATAAAAATGGTTATATGTTCAGCCATAATGGCAAAAATGGAAATTGAAAACCTATTATCCTTCAGTGTGATATATCAACACGTCACGAATGATGTTATCATATCTAGAACAAGAGAATAGGGGAAGAGAAATGTTCATGGGTTGTTCCATTCGAAATATTAATTTACATAAAATATAATATAGTTATCATGTCACATGAATATTGGGAGGTTAGGAGAAAATATTAAAAGAAAAGAAATTTGAATAAAATTAAATGAAAAATAAAGAGGTTTCTACTTCTTGAATTCCACTCCTTGAGAACCTCTATAAGGAACTTGAGTAGTTATTTTATTTAGAAAAAAAGACCATGTAAAAATGGAGGATAATTTATAAGAGTTTTGGAAAAAATATGGGAAATATTCAAGTCTTTATAGGTGTGGGAAGAGAAAGTGGAGAGGGGTGGTATTTATAGTGGAGGATAGGGGAGTTTTTCGATTATTTTAATAATTAGTTTATTATTTTCGTTCAAGAATATGTATAGTGATGACTATTGGGACTAAATAAAGTAAATAATTCATCTAACATAAAATAAATATTCAATTACATCTTCTATGGCTTAATCATGACACAAAAATTCATTAATTCAGCTTATAATGTAAATTATCATATTTAACTATTCACAAAAAACTCAACTATTTTAGAAAAATAAAAAAAATATAATCGAAATTTTATTGACACGATGAATTCAAAATTCAACTAATCTTTTTTAAAATAATATTCTAGATAAGATAAATTTATTTTTTAATTAAAATAATTATTTACTCAAAAAATATAGATTTAAAAATTATAACAGATTTTATAACACTAAAAGATTAATTAAAGACTAAAAAAATTATGTTATAATTATAATACCACATAATAAAAAATTATGGATCCATTTTATGAAAATAAATTTTATTCCAAATCTTAATTATTTTATAAAGTGATAAACAAACATTTATGTTTTATAAAAATACCGACACTTAATTTATCATTTTAATAACATTTATTTACTTATAATATGATATAAATAAATCATATTTTCATTTATAAGATAAATAAATTCTTATTTATACCTTCTTAGGTGTGGTTACTATTCTTTTTGTCGTATTACTATTTATAATTTTCATGTTACAAATCCAATGGTCTTGTTACTATTTGTTCAGTTTATGTTTCTTAACATCTCGAAACACATCTTATTCCATTAATTCATTATTTATAACCTTTTTATTCTACTTTCTATGTGATTATATACAATTAATCAATTATGAAATCATTATAACAATGGAAAATTTAATTGATGAAATTTTTGGGTCATTATAATTCTGTTACCAAACTTTTTAGAATATGGGATGAAACACACATGTGAATATCTTAGTTCAATTAGAAGATATTTTTTGTTGTGGAAAAGAAGGAAAAAAATTAAGTAAGAACCAAATGAAAATAAATGATCAATTAATGGAATGGATGTGAATATTGGCCTACCTAAGATATCATTCACTGTTGAATTTATTAAATGTGGAAATTATAAGGATTATGTAAATCAATGTCCTAAAGGGAAATATAATGAATAAAATCAGGAAGGTACTACAAGAAATGTTTATAACACTAATGAAAAAGAGCCTACAAATGACAAGTTAAAGGAAATAATAATAATAGAATATGAATATTTATATTAGTTAATTGTTTGATAATGAGGTAGGATACATGAATTATTAATGTATTTGGACTCAAGAATTGTTTATTGTGAAATATATAAGGATTGGTTAGTATTTGTTTTTCAATATGCATTCTAACGAATATGTTGAATGGAACACATGAACATGATAATTTATTTAATGCAAATGATATATTTTATAAAAGGAAAAATTATTAAGGGAAGTTAACCGTTAATATGTTCCTAATGTTGAGAAAATGGAGTTTAGATTGGATAAAATGATGTTGGAATGGAATTAAGTAAATTGGACTGTATTTATGACTTCTGAACTAATAATGGACTTGTTGAAAATTTGGTTTAAGATATCATGGATGGAGTTTAATGAATTTTGGAAATATGGAATATATCCAACAGTCTGTGTAAATAAAGAGGAATCAAACATGATTTATGGTAATTAATGTTATTACCATGTTTCAAGAGAATACATGATGAAGGTATTAACATTTTTGGAATTTGAAAATAATTAGTTACGTTTTAATATATGGGGTGTTCATTTTAAGATGAATTTGAGAAATTTAGTGACCTTCTTCCAAAAAATATGGATTTTAAACTTTTGGAAGGATCAAAATGTTAACCATTTCTAAAATGGTTTACATTGAACATTGAATGAGATTTTAGAGATTAATGGTTCATAATATGAAGATTTATTCATATTGGATAACATGTGCAGACCATTTTTTTTATGATAACTAAAGAGATATTGAATTACTTATCACCCCATTTTGGATCTTATTATCTTCTAGTTCTTCAAGCATTACAATTTTAACTTCATAATTTCTCAGAGAAAGTGATGAAGAGGGAATTAATCAAGTAAAAACCAAAGAGTGATATTTTATTTATGTGGTGAAATCTAGTAGAAATTATTAAATGATTTTAAAATAAAATTATATCCTATCATAATCATTTTTATGATATCAATGCCTTTTTCCAGACCAATTTGGTCCACAGTTATGTGGTCATTAACATTATCTTGAAAATATTCCCCATCACTCTCCCTTGAACTCGATAGATAGATTATTTCTCTATGTCCATGTTTTCACATTCCACTTGTTTTCTATTATGTGTTAACCTCGTTATGAGTTACAATTGGTAACTTCTCTGTCTCCACCATTCTTTTTTTGTACGATGTTTTAGTAATAATTTTTATGATGTGAGTTTTTATGAAAGAAAAATTCACATATTAAAACATTGATGATTCCAATTAATTTTGAGGGAGAAACTAATTTAAATGTGTTTAAAATGTAAATCAACTAGATTTTTATGAAATTGGTTTTTCTTAAATAATTTTATTTCATTAATGTCTTACAGTATACACAACACCGACTTAGCTTATGTTCCACACAAAATTGAGTCTCTATGAAATGAAACTTTATTATTTTAAATATTTAAAGAATAATTTTATAACATATCCATTATAATCGTGGATATGAAGTGGATTAAATGAATTATAAATGTATATTTTACACATGTAAGAATCACCTTTGATATTAAAAGAAATTTTTTCTGGAAAATAATTTAATTGCACACAAGTGTGTTTTATACCAAAAAAATATACAAATCACTCTTTTTGGGTTATATTAACGAAATATATATATATTATCAAATCCAATTTTAGTAGTCATCCTATTTTTTTCAAGACATGATATACAATTAAATTTAGTTTTATGCTTAAAACAATATTTTTGTAAAAAATAGTTTATCTTCTTTTAATTTTACGTTTATTTAAAACATAAATTTGAATCTTATATAAATATTATTTGAATAAATGAAATTATTTTTTGAAATAGGAAAACCAAAATTATCTTAGGTTGAAATATTGAGAATTTTCAAAGAAGATTAAATTTTTTATGAATAGTGAAAAATACAGTATTTTTATTGAAAACTACCTTTTCATATAAATAATATATAATGATAAATTATATTTTAAATAGAATTAAAGGTAAAAATAGTTCACTTTAACATCTACTAATACAATTTAGTTCATTTGAATAAAATATATATTTAATTTATGTATAAAATCATTATAAACTTTTCGTCATTTTAACATTAAATAACAATCTTTCTGGCCCCATATATTGGATTAATTTTATATTGATTTTGATCATTTATGTGTTTTGAAAATTAAAAACTGAATTTCATATTTGGAATCAGATGTTCCATATTTTTTAAATAGATCCCTTTTATTTTTGGCCACTATTAATAGTATCATTGTGAATTTTTGTTACCATGGTAAAAGGGAAAATTGAGTAATTTAGCTAAAAAATAATGTTATAAGGACTATAAAATGACCCTAAAACTTGACAGAAAAAATCATTTGATGAATTTATTTCTTCCCTTAAAAACTATGGTTCAAAATTTAATTATTTAATGGTTATAGTTTGTGACAAATTACCTATATATTATTAAAATCATATAGAGTGATAAAATATAACAGTCTTACTTTTAATAATTATAATATTCTTAAAATGGGTTTAAATTCAAGATAGGAAAAAATAAAACAACAATTAGGAAATATAAAAGGTTTTTCTACATTAATTATTTTTATTTAAACTTTTAGTGAAGAAATATTTGACATAAATAGTTACACAATGATGATACAAAAATTATTCAATTAATGAAAAAGGCATTTAAATGATATTAGAAATATTAAAAGAAATATAATATGAATTAATAAGGAGATATAATAATTTTCTAGGTATAGATGACATATTAGTTGTGTATTAAAGGAATTTTTTCAACTATATCTTTATGTAATGATATTTTTAAATTAAATGTAATAAATAGTGTAAAAATTAACAGTAATGATATTTTATGAAAGTAATATTTAATTAAATTTATTGAAAATCATAAATATCATAAATAAGGACAAATGGGATTAATTATGGTCTAAAATTTCATTAATGTAATATTTATGGTCCAATTTAATGTTTTTATGTAAATATTACATTATTTTAATATTGACAATTTTATTGGCATATTTAAAATTTAAAGATGTTAACTATGGGTGAATCTAAATGATAATGTTTAAAATTACACAGAAACTTCTATAAAATCAATTTTTTGGTAATATTAAAAACTTATAAAATATTACCTAAGAATCCGTGGTCTTTTGGAGGTATTTGTTTTGATACTCCATTTATTATAAATTAATTATTTGATAAATTCAAAAGGTTCACCTCACATCAATTATAAAGGGGAACCTATTCATCTATATCATTCACAGTTCAAAAGAATCCATAATTTTGGCATATAGAGAAATGAGGATTTCATTTGGTGTAAACCCAAAGGAGATACCCAAAGAAGAGGTAAGTTTCATAAACAAATGTTTTTGTTTTTTTATTCCATAAATAAATTAAAATATTTTTATTTCATGTTCATATAATAACTTCAATATCTTCAATATAAATATGTTTTTTATGTTATTGGTATGACCAAAAATCAAATACATCTATCAAATGGTATATGGAATCATTGTTTGTGTGTACGGAAGACTACTGCATCATGCACCAAAGTTTTTTTCTCTTCCATTACCACATTTAATGGTTAGAAACAATGATGGATATTATAACACCCCAAGTGTTTTTGAAATAATTTTTTTCGTATTAATTTAATCATTTTTGATATTATCATTTTAGGCAATACTGAATACAGATTGTGTCATATGAAATCACAAGGTTATTTATTCTTTGTTTCTCTATATAGAGTTACTAATTCGGTATTTGCTACACCATGTTAAGCTTGTGGAACACACAACTCTTACTAATCTTGATTTACATGCAATAGTTAGTTCCCATGAAACATCATTTAATTATTATAATTATTTAAATAAGATCATTATAACTTAGTTGTTAAACATAGTAATTTGAATTGTAATTACTTCTTTTAAAATATTATTTATAATCATTTTATATAACTAAAACATATTAATAACAAAAAATATAATTTTTGGTAATGTCATTATATGTTTAGATATAGTATTTTATTAGAGAAATTTCCTTTTATCTCTTTCTATAATAATAAAAATAAAAATAATTTTACACCCTATTATACATTTAATTTCAAATAATAAACATCAGGTTTTAATTAAAAATGTATAAATTATAAAAGGATGATTTTTGGAATTTTTCTGAGAAACATCAATTTTCTATGAAAACTGAAAAATACTCTATTATAATTAAAAATTGATTTATTTATTATATAATTATTAATATTTTTATTTCTTTTAGAGTCAAAACAAGTTAATAATATATATATTAATCAAATTTAATTTATTGAAATCATCTTGCTATTGATATTAGATATAAAAACATATTAAACATTTGAGCATCACTTTTACCAACTTTTTTGTTCTATATGTAGGATTAGTGTTGAACTAAATTTAGCCACATATGTGAATTGAATTTGGAAAAATAGATTGAAATTTTTTATTCAGTATGAAATTTTTATTTTAATTCAATCAACATAATTTTTATTTTGGATTTTTTGAATAATAAAATCAGTAAATTATTATTTACTAATGCTAATGGTAAATCAGGTAATTAAATGTTAAAATAATGTTTTAATGTTATAAAATTACCCTAAAACATTTTTATAATTTAATTGGATGATTTATTATCAACCAAAATAAATATTAGTATTAAATTATATCATTTTTATTCAAATTTGGTATTAATATGACATTTTTTATATTTTATTTAATGATAAGTAAAAAATGTCAAACTTTTATAATAACTAAATTATTTTTATTATTGGTTTATAATGAACTAAAACTGGTTTATAATTAATCATTTGAAATATAATAAATTTATATTCATAATGATAATTTATTTTTAATATTTAGTGAACAAAAAATTTAATTAAAGGCTTTAATAATGATGATGAAGTAATAGTTTAATTAATAGAAATATCAAATAAATGATATTGATGATATTATAATAAATATAAATTGACAAAATTAATTAAATCAAAGTATTTTTTATATAACATATATATATTAATGATATATTATAATTGGTTTTTAGTTTTTATAATGTTTTTATGATATTTTTAAAATTACAAATATTGAATAATATCAAAATAGACATAAATGATAATTTAAAATAAATATTAAATTCTTAAATGTCAAAAAATTCATAAAATATACAACTAGACCAACTAACTTGGATAATTAAAATATTTCATAAAATATCCCATTGGTGTTCTTTTTGAATTTTATATTAACTATATTTATCATAATGAGTACAAAGACAAGTTGTCCCAGTAAGAACTAAAGGGTTTAACTAAGCATTAAATCCAAAAGATAAGGCTGTGAATACTTCCTAAAAATATCTAAAAATTATTAATTTGAATTATTTATACATATATTTATATTATATTAGAAATAACTAACTGTATAACCATTTTAAATTTAAAAATAACTTATATTAATTTAATATTTTTAAATATTCAAAAAGTACCCCTCCCCTCTCATATAAAAGGAAACCATTCCTTCTCTTTTATTAACAATTTTAATGGTATTTTATCACATAAAACAAACCCAATTCTCCTAAAACATTAACTAACATAATCCTAAAGTCTATAATTTTTCCATGAATCCATCCTAGGAATTAATATTGTGAAAATCAAAAGGAGATTCCCGAAAAAGCGGTTATTGTTTTACCAACTCCTTCAATTTCTTTTCTTCTTAAAATTCCTTTTTCCTATGTTGTTTCCAAAAAAAGTAATAAATCCAGATTCATATATATTATTATATGTTATTATGGTTAGGGATCAACCATATTCTTCATTTTATCCTCATATGAAAAACAAAAGTACTACACTTGCGTATGTATGGCTTACCGTCTCCACGTCGTGGTGTAATATGTTTTTATCATCATATTATATGAGTGATAATTATTATGGGTTTAATTTTTATATAATAATAATATATATATATATATAATATAATATAATTACACTTCTAGAATAATAATATCATGTCTACCCTTTTTAAAATTCATCTACTATATTCAGAAAAATGATAAGGTTGCTCGTGCGTTCGTGTGGTTTACCATCTCCATGATGCGATGCGATTCTTTATTCACATATATTTCACATGGATGTTAATAAGGATAAATTTATAGAATAGATATGTTTTATTTGAAATAAAAATTATTCTATAATGGTAAAATATCATCTAAATTAAATTCTATTAACTCGACAAAAAGATAAAAATAATGTTCATGCGTACTTACGATCTACTGTCTCCATGAAGAGTGTATTTCATTTAATATTTAAATATATTAAATATTATCATGAATAATTATATAATGAATATATATTGTATTTAAAAAGGGTTTAAATTATGGAAAAAATAAATAACGATCAATTTTACAAGACTAATAATAACAAGTCAAAAACACATACCATAAACAAAGTAGTTATTACCCAAAAATGAAGCTTTAACATGGAATTGTTAATAAATGGAAAATATAAAGTAATAAATGAATCATATCTGATATCATAAATATTATAATAATTTTTTTAAAAGTAAATAATATGTTTGAAACATCTATAATTGTGTTTCAGATGCCAACAGAGGGAATCAAAACTTAGGTAATGAAATTTCATCTCACATTTTATTTCCTTGAGTTACATGCCATATTTACAACATCATTATTTTTTTGTGGTGCATATAATAACCTTTGAAAAAAATTTAACTAATATAATAATATTAATTGCTTTAATTGATGTTATTTTTTCCCGGGGTTCGTCTTTTAAAAGATACTTTAGTAGTATGGGATTTTGTCACACTTTTATTTTAGTGAAACACATGCCTTACAAAATACCTATTTCTTCTACATGGTGTATATACCACCCATGAATATCTTTTATGATATATATATATACTTTTATGGTATTTTAATATCCATATAAGTTTATTTCATTCATTTAGTAATATTATTTTCTTGGTTCTAAAGTGTTGAGTATTTATTTCACAATCTCATCAATATTTGGGAGTATTTCGTTTTAAATCTCCATTGGGGCATAATTAACATCCATGTCCATTTTTTCTCAAATTTTTCCCTAAAATGTATTTAATATTGACCTATTTATGTTAAAAGGAATTTTTAATTTTTTTACTTTTTACTACATGGTTTGAAAGGAATATATTTTTCATTTTCCAAAAGAGGTAGTTTTTGACTTCTCCCAAAAAAGTTTGAGAATGATGTTTTATTTTACCTTTTATAGAATGAATATATTTTTATGTTTTCATGATGAATTAATTAATTTATTATTCCCTTACAGTATTTCAATGTTATTTTTAATGAAATTTTTTCTTATTTAATATTTGGAGGAATTTCAAGAAAATAAAACATTTTCAATGAGGAAATGATATTTTCTTCAAGATTCATTTCAAGTGAAATCTCAAAAGTATTTTCCATGTAAGATAATTATATTTTATGTTTCTTATATTTTACTAGGGAGATGATCCAAGTATACTATTTTTTTCTTTATATTAATATTTAATGTTTATGATGGATTTATGTTTACCAATTATTTTTCATTAACATGATTTATGTTATGAATAAATGTTTTCAAATCTCATTTATTTTTATGGGTTCCGATATTATTTATGTTCTTATAGAACACATATTTATGGATTTTATTATGTGTTGGGTGGGACATATATATCCCTCCAATGCATTGGGTAATGATGAATGACTCGTGAATATATATATATATATATATATATATATATATATATATTTATATATATTATGAGTGAACCTAATTAAATGTTTTGAAAGCTATGCATGAACCTAATTACATGTTCACAATGTTTTGAGTGAACCTTATTTCTTGTTCACAGTATTATGCACGAAACTGATTACATTTTCACAATGTTATGTGTGGACCTGATTTCATGACTACCTGTTTATACAAGGTCCTAATTTCATGTCCTTTATAAAATGATTGAGACATATTTCAGGTTCAATAAATTATGCGTGAACATGATTAAATAGCAACAATGTTATGAATAGACCAGGTTTCATGTCCAAGTGTTTATTCAAGGGTCAAATTTAATTTTCTTAACATAATGATTGAACCTCTTTTTATTTATACATGTTCACAAAGTTACATGTTTATGTGTATGACATAACTTCATGTCTTATGTTATTATTATGATCTCATGGATTACATTATTTGATTCCATTATGTTTTATGTCTTATGAAGTGCTAATCTATATTCCATGACTCATGTATATAATATTTGATATGTAGGGTATAGTCTTCTAATGTTATTATCATTATTTCATATTCTTACATACATTTTATTCTTACATATCTTCCTTGTTTACTTATATTGAGAATCATAGATCACACTTATCTATTGTTTATTTTCCACTAGATATGAAGAAATTGATTTGGTATGATAGATCAATAAGGTTTCTAGATGTGAATTAATAGGTGAGACAAGGAGTAGATGTATTATGAAAACGTTTTTTATGCTTCCACGTTTCCAGAGACACTAAACTAATATGGTCTTTGGGAATGTTTTTGTTTAATGTTTGAAATGTTTTTCCAAAGTAATGAAATTTCCATTTTTGGAAAGTGAGGGTCGCTATAGTTGATGTTAGAGAAAAGGTTTGGTCCCCCATTGGAAAATAGGATGAGAAAACATAGTGAGATCCATAGACATATCTCTATGGATATGTCTACAGATGTCCTTATAGGTAAGTCTAGGTATATATTAAAATTCTAGAGTTTTGGAAACAATCTCAAATTACTTAAGTTAAACATAAGGTATTATAGTTTGAAATTTTATAAGTACCCTCACTTGATTTTGAGGTTTTATAAGTATGATTAGTGTTTCTCACACTTTTATTTATAGTTAAACTGAATGGTTGGAACCCAAAGGATCCATGTTAATGAGGAATTAAATATACAATGAAATATTATTCCTTTGGAACAATTGAATTCTATGGGAGATGAAATAAGATACATTGTTTCTATGCTTTCTCATGCTATTAACCATGGTTAACATACAACTGAGAAAGGAAGGGAACAACACACCGTCAAGCCCTTTATGAGACATCATCAACCTTATTTTAGTGGTTCTATTGATCCATTAGTGTCTTAATAGTTTATTAATACCATGGAAATGATATTTTCTATTCTCAAGTGTTTAGAGAACCAAAAGTCCATGCTGGCTATCTACTATTTGGAAGTGGTTGTAGATCAATGGTGGAATATTAATAAAAATATGAGGTGATAAGATAAAATAAATTCCATGTATTGGGATGACTTAATGCACATATTTTTCAATATTTACATTCCTCATATTCATTATATGATGATGGAGAAGGAATTCCTAGAGCTTAAACATATAGATGATGAATCTATTAGTTTATATGAATAAATTTTTACAATATATGCATGGTAATATTTTGGTATTATAATTCATTCAAAATATACGATTGACTGATTAATATGTGTCTTGAAACGAACTCTCTGAAGGTCATTATCCATATGTAGATTTGGAAGATATGAAGATATCATTAAATGTGCACTAAAATTGGAAATGTATGTTTTTAAATCTCATGGTTATTATGTTAATTAATGTAATATAAAGATTAATGGAAACCAGAGTGGTGTTCCATATGGAGTGAAGAAAATGTTTCAACCTCATACATGCCAAAAAAATATGCAAAAGGGAACTCATGGGAATTCCTAAAAGGAAAAAGAAGATGCTTGATATGTGGGAATCCTGGCCATCTATGAAAAGAATTTAAAAGTAATGTGAAGAGGATAGTCAACGAAATGAATATTGGGAAAATTCAATTGAAATAACAACCCACAAATTAGTTATTCATTTTTATGGTGTTTGGGAATAGTGAAAATAAATTGTCCAACCCAAGGCTGAATGTGGATGATAGTCCACAATAACCTATGAGGAAAAATAATAAATGGAAAGCTTATGCAATCCCAATGGATGAAGTGAGTAAAGATAATTAGGGAACACTAGACCTACTCACCTTATTTGGGTATTTCATATGAATAAGCCCAATGAAAATATTATGGTTCATAACATGGTGATGTTTCAAGTTATTATTTTCCAATTCATATATTTTAGTTTAACAAAAGAACATTTGGTACTCTAATGACCCAAGGATTGACCCTTGTTCCTAATGAAAATGTTTTTTTATATGATAATAGATTATTTTTGAAAGAAAGGGTAAATTATATATTAATAAGGTTTTAAGGTTAACCATTTATGAAATGGATTAATTTAATCATTGGATGAGGTTTCATAGATTAATGTTTTACATCTAAAAATAACGATTTATTCATATTGGATAAAATGTTATAACAATATTATTATGATCATGATAAATAGAATGGTCTAGGATTCTATTTATGATCTACTAGCACTTCCAAAATTACAATTTCAACATAATTTATTATAAAATAATATAATGTAAAAAAATTTCAAAGTAGAACAGAGGGAGATGTTTTCCTAAAATCATATATTCTCATAAAATTCATTAACTTTAGAAAAAAAGTTATTGAATCCAAAAATGTTATATGATTACCATCATTTTTGATGAATCAAATTGTCCCTTCGGTAATCACAGATTTTGGGCTTTGTGATTGTTAACATTATCCTATAATTATTTTCTATAACAATGAATCAGAACATGATGGCTATGTTTCTCTTCCTCTTCTAGTTTTTTACATCCCACATATGTACTTCTATGTGGAAACCTAGTTATTAATTACTTTAAGAAACGTTTATTTAACAACATTTAATTTTTTTTAAATGATGTTTTAGTATTTATTTCTATGATGTGGATTTATATGATCAATATTATAAATTTTTAAAAACACAATAACCTAGATTTATTTCAAGGGAGAAATTCATTTCAAAGGGGTATAATTCAACACTCAAATATTTGGAAAATATATTTTTTTGAATTAACTTAAACATTTCGGTATTTTTATTTTACAAAATATGGGATATATATTGTGTTATATGAATTCACCAAGTAATTCTTGATTTGTTACACTACAAAGAGTTATACTTTTGGTATATGACACACCAGGTTAAGATTTCTCTATAGGAAACACCTTCTATGCCGACATTATACGCAACACTAACTTTCCATGAAACATCAATTTATTGTTATAATTATTTAAGATGATTATTAAAACATAGTTGTTGAACATAGAAAAATGAATAGTTATAATAAATTTTCAAATAATATATATAATGGTTGTATATAAATAAATCATATTGATAATAATATATAAAATTTTTGGTAATGTCATTATATGCTTTGAAATTCTATTTTTATAATGGAATTTCCTTTTATATAAATCAATGAGAAATTATAAAATAATATTTAGAAAATATTGGAATATGAATTAGTTAAAATAAAAATAATTTTAAAATACATAATTTCAAAATTATCATAGAATTATTTTTTGATATTTTTCTGAGCATCATCATATTTTTTGATGAGTAATGAAAAAGAATGCATTATAATTAAAAACTTATTTTTCGATTTAATAATTAGTAAAATTTAAACATATTTTAAAATTAAAAATATATTAATAATACATATAATAATCCAATTCAAGTCATTATATTCATATTTATATTTAAATTAGATATAAAAATTTGTTAAACTTTTGAAAGTCTCTTTTACCTGCTTTCTCGCCACATCTGAAGGATTAGTGTTGAGCATAATTTAGCGACTTATGTGAATTAAATTTGGAAAATTGGAAATAATTTATTATAATAAGAATAAAATTAATAGTATAATAAGATAAAATTATATTTTATTTTTGATTTTGTAAATTTTAATTTACCAAGGTTATGGGCAAATTGGGTAATTAAAGGTAATATTATTATTATAATATTATAAAATTACCCAAACACGTGTACTAATTTAATTGGATGACTGTTTGTTGACCAAAATCAACATTATGATGAAATTATTACCTTTTTATTCCATTGGGGTAATAATATGAAATTTATTATATTTTATGAAAAGATAAGACAAAAATATCATACTAATATTTTTAATAAATAAATAAAATTTTATTACAGAATTACATTAAAAATAAATTAGACTATGAATATTTATAAGAAATATAATAAATATATCTTCATAATGATAATTTATTTTTAATTTTCATGAATAAATAAATAAATGTTTGAATAATGACAAGGCAGTAATAGTTTAATTAACCGAACTATCAATTAAATGATACAAAAAATAATAAAATAAAAATAAATGAAAAAATAAATGTCAGAACTGAATTTTATAGAATAATTAGACATTTTATTGATATATTAGCAGTGTTTTTTAGAATTTATCATGTTGTTATGATATTTTTTAAAAGAAAAATAATGAATAGTATCAAAATAGACAAAAATGATACTTTAAAATAAAAAATATTTTATAAAATGATATGTAATTCATAAAAATATTTAATTCTTCCAAATAAATATTATAATGTTAAATATGTAAAAAAAATTCATTTAGGGTACGTTTTTAATTTTATTGTAAGTGGATTAATAGTAATAAGTAAGAAGGAAAATTTTCACTGTAAGATTTAAAGGGTTTAAGTAAGGCTTAAATTCAAAATATAAGGGTAAGAATGTGACCTAAACTTTCGAATTTTTTTAGATAATTTATAAATATATTAATTTTATATTATAAATAACTAACTATTAATCAATTTTGACTTCGAAATTAATTTACATTAATTTTATATTTTCAGAGTTTCCCAAAGTGCCCATCTCCTATCATATAAAAGGGTACAACTCCTTCTCTTTTATTCACACCCATAAATCCCTTTGAATAGTCTAAAACATCATATTTATCCTCCTAAATTCCCTCACATCATCATAGTGGCCTTAATTTGGGCATAAATCCAACCTAAGAAGTCCTTTTGTACAAATCAAAAAGAGAGACCCAAAAAGAGGTAATTTTTTTACCAACTCCATCAAGTTATTTTCTTCTTCTACTTCCTAATCCTATGTTGTTTCCATGATAAATTAATAAATAAAAAATCATATATATCCTGATATTTTATTATGGTTTTGGGGAAATCATTGTTTTTATTTTATCCATATTATGGAAAATGAATGAACCACGCGTGCGTACATATTAGTTACCATCTCCACACCATGGTGCAACATTTTTTTCATCACCATATTATATGAGGGACAATTATGATGGGTTTAATTTTTATATATGATATTTATAATATAATTACCCTTAAAGAATAATAATATCAAGTATAAATTTTTTTCAACCATCAAATATTTTCGGGAAAATGATAATGTTGCTCGTGCATACATATTACTTACAATCTCCACGATGTAATGTGATTTTCATTCACCTATATTTCACATGAATGTTAGTAAGGATGAATTTATAGAATATATATGTTATATATGAGCTAAAAATTATTCTATAATTATAATATATCTTATAAATTCCTTTCTCTTAACCCTATAAGAAGAAAAAATCAATATTCATGCATATGTACGACCAACCATCTCCAAGAATGGTGTATTTTATTTCATATTTATATATTTTAAATATTTTTATAAATTATTATATAATGAATATATATGGTTTTTATAACATATTTTACTTTCTTTAAATAAGGAAATCACGATCTATGTTAGAAGACATAGAATAACAAGTCAAGACACATACGATAAACAAAAAGTTGTTACCTAAAATGTCTCTTTAACATAGAATTATTAATAAAAAGGTAATATAAAGTCATAAATGAGTTATATATGATATACTAAATATTATTATCATTATTTTAATAGTTAATAATATATTTGAAACCGATATATTGGAGTTTCAGACATATAGAAAGGGAATCATATATAAGGTAAGGGAATTTCATCTTGCATTTTATTTCCATGAGATACCTGCTATATTCACAGCTAGAATATTTTATGTTGGGTATATACTGAAATATGACTTTTAATATCCTTAATTTAATTATATTAAAATATTTTATTGTTTTACTCTTTCATGGGGTTCATATTCTAAATGTTACTCAAGTAGTACGAAATTTTTATATCACTTTTATTTCTATGAGACACATACATTTTATTCTACATATTTCTTCCATATGGTGTTTATACTTCCCATGAATTAATTTTATGATTCTTATCCAATATGTTCTGTTATTTTAATATCCATATATTTTTTATTTCATTCTTTATAAATATGATTCTATTAGTAGTAAGTGATGAGTATTTATTTCACAATCACAAATGAATTCGAGATTGATTCTTTTTAACTCTATAATGGGGAATATTTATCATCCATGTAAATGTTTTCTAAAAATGTTTACAATTTTTCTAAAATTATACTATGTATTTTTGAATTCAATTATAATCATTTTTGTCTTTTTACTACACATTTTTAATGGATTGTATTCTTCATTTCCCAAATGAGGTACTTTTTGAATTTTCACACAAAAATATGAGAGGATTATTTTTATTTAAATTATACGACATGGGAAAAATTTTACATTATCATGATTATATAATTACATAAGGATTACCATATAGTATTTCAATGTTATTTTAAATGATTCTTTTTTCTTTTAAGATTTCAAGGCATTGTAAGAAAATGAAAAATTCTCAAAGGAGAAAGGATATTTTCATCAAGATTGATTTCAAGTGATATCTGAAAATTATTTTCCATCTAAGATAATGTTGTTTTACATTACTTATGATTTAATTAGGATATGATCCAATGATATTATTCTTTTTATTTCTATGAATATTTTATGATTTTGATGCATTTATGTTTATGAATTATTTTTCTTTTCAATGAGTTATGTTATGAAGAAATGTTTATAAAAATAATTTTTTTAAGGGTTGTGATATCAATTTTGTTATTGTGGAAAAAATATTTATAGATTAAAATATGTGACTTGGGTGACCTATATCTCCCTCTTATCATTGGTTAATGATGAATTACTCATGAGTATATACGTTTTGCGTGAACATGATTACATGGTCACAATGTTTTGCATGAACCAAATTACATGTTCATAATGTCATGAGTGAACATTATTTAATGTTAAAAATATTATGAATGAACCTCATTACGTGTTCAGTATGGTATGCATGGAATTTTTTGCATGTCTATATGTTTATTCAATGGCCTGATTTCATGTCCTTAACTTAATGAGTGGACCTCATTTAGTGTTCACAATATTATATGTGAACCAGATTAAATGTTCACAATGATATGTGTGGACTAGGTTTCATGTCCATATGTTTTTTCAAGGGCCTGATTTCATTTCCTTAATTTAATGAGTGAACTTGTTTCTATTTCAACATGTTCGAAAAGTTACAAGTTTATTTGTAATCCACTATTTCATGTCTTATGTAAATTTTATGATCACTTGGATTATGTTATTTGATTTTATTATGATTCATGTCTTATGAATTGCTAATATTTATGCCATGAATCATGTATGTGATCTTTTTTATGCATGGAATGATAAAAAATGGTAGGATAATTTTTTCAAACATTTTTCATGTTATGCTTAGATATCATCCATGATTACCCTTATTAAGCTTTTGATATCACAATTTTCATAAGTTTCATTTCCCCTAGATATAAATAATTTTTCTTGGTATGATATATAGAAAATGGTTTTAAATATTATGTAATAAATTAGTTAATATTTTGATGTATTATGAACCAGTTGTTTATGCTTCCACGTTTCCAATGACACTAAACTAATACAGTCTTTGGGGACATGTTTGTTTAATGTATGAAATATTTAGCAAAAGTGAGGAAATGTCCATGTATGAAAAGAATGGGTACCTATAGATTTATTTTATATATATTATATAAAGTATTTTTGTGAAATTATTATGATTCTATCATTTTTATATAATATATACATTCATACTTTCAATTTATTTAGAAAAAGATAACATCATTCATGTGTACGGTAGACTACCACCTCACAAAGTGATGTGATTCATTCACAAATTACAAGAAATGAATTAAAAATGGTTTTAATAAAAATATGTGATATATTTTACTTAAGAAGGATTTTTGAATGATATCAAAGAATATAATTTTCTTTCTTTTAATTTGATAAGAAAATGAAAACAACATTCATGCATACATACGACCTGCCGTCTCTATGAACAATGTATTTTATTTTCTACCACTATCTTTTATGGATCATTATAAATACATATATATGAAATATATATATTTATATCATGGTTATCATTTTTGAGATGATGAATTAAATATCTTTGTAAGATTATGGAGGATAAAAACTCAAAACATGTACAAAAAACTAATCATTTATTAGCTGAAACATAACATTAACAAGGAATTGTCAATAAACGAGTAATATAAATTCATAAGTAAATATTTTACTGTATGATATATATGAATATGGTTCTTTGGTAGATTTATGATAAATATATATTTATTATATAGGGGGATTGAACATGGATGAAATAATTCAATACATAATGTAATGTATTTTTATCTCAGTTTTCATTTCATGGGGAACATGACTTATACCCTAAAGTTTATTTTTTATGCTATACATACTACCTGAGAATGTATATTTTGAGTCCTATAATTAATAATAAGTTATTTACATATCCAAATAATTTTATTTCTTTCATTGGACATATGATTTGACATATTATAATGTTTTAAGTGTTTATGTCACAATCTCATCATTATTCGTGATTGTTTCTGTCTAGGTCTCTACTAGTGAAAATTTCTATTCCATATCTATGATTTCAAAAAATTAATTTCCAAAAGTATTTCTAAATTAATCATATAAATTTTTAAATTCATTTTTAACCACGTTTTAATTTTTATAAAATGGTTTGATAATAATATTTCAATCATCTTCTTAAGAAGTCTCTTTATGATTTTTTTGACGTAATTAGCAAAGGAATGTTTTTTTAACTTATATAGAATTAGAAGAATTTTCCCACCATCAAGATTTCATAATTCATTGAATCATAAATTATAATAATATATGTTTCTTTTCAATGAAATTATTTTTCCTTTATAATTGTGCGACCCTTAAAAAATTATTACATAAAGAAAATGATATTTTCTTTAAGATTTTTTTCAAGTGATCATTCAAAAAACATTTTCCATATAAGATGACATTATTTGATGTTACATAGGACTTAATGTACATATGACCCAAGTATACCATTATTATTCATTCTCTAAATGATTTATTTTTATGATGGAATGATATTTATGAAACCTATTTCGTTTATTTGAGTCATGTTATGATGATGTACTTATAGAAATAATTTATTTAAATGGGTTCTGAGAAGATGAATGATTTTGGTCCATATGGCATGTAAAGACCCATAATTCCATTTAATTGTTTTGATGATACATGGGAATTTTACGAGTCCGCATTTTCTGACGGTGCTTGATTCCGAGGCCCAGAGTGCCCAGAATCAATTTCTGATGATTTTTTCGGGTACGTTTAGTAAACGTAAAAGCTGGTTTTTATAACTTTTGAATGGATGCTCGGAATTTAAATATGAGGGCACCATTGAACTCGCAGTGCCAGTTTTTGCTTAAGAAGACTTTCACCTCGACGACAGATGATTGGGAATGAGAGTTGGATTTTGGGTTTTAGGTGGATTAATAAAATAAAATAAGTGACATCTTATTTTTTTGTCGAACCCACGCCATGCGGTAAAGTTGGTTAAAATATTCACATGAGAGTTTTTGGTGGGACCGCCACACCCTAACCACCGATGGGAGGATAATTGGGGTGGGGACCACCCAAGGATCAAAACCTCACACGAGTGTTTATGACATGGTGTCCACATGGGGCTTAACACCCCATTTAATGGGAGAGGAGGAAACCTCTCAACTCTTCCTCCTTAATGAGGGAGATCCTCAAGGTCTCTAACTCCCCTATTAATGGAGGAGGATAAAAACTCCCCCAAAACCCCATTTATTTTAATGAAACCCCTTGACCCTCATCATGTATCATTAGTTGGGGACCACTCGGGCCTCTAACCCCCCTCGAAACTCCCAAAATTTAATATGCCAACCTCTCGTGCAATTAATTTGGTGGAGCCTCTACTCTCTTTTTGAATTTCGAATAATTATTCCAACATCATGAACTTAATTAAGTGGGGCCCACATAATTAATTCACGCCAACGGGCATAGTAGATAAAAATATATTATTTTGGAATGTTTATTCTATCTTTAGTGGAGAGCTTGGTAGAATAGAATCCTATAATGAAGAACGCAAAGACGCCGGTGACGACGCTTCTTCCTCCGCCTCTTCCTCGGAACCCCCTTCCACCATGGGATCAAATCAACAACCCTTCTTCATTCCTCTTCGTCATCAACAATCTGATGCACGAGCTCGAAAGAGGAAGCGTACGGAGAATGATGACAACATCGTCTTCCCCCACGACAAACGAACGCTTGACAATTAAAAAGGTATGGGTGTGTTCTATGTTATTTAACGCGTTATCCTTCCACATTGAATCAACTTCAGGAGCCTCTTTCTATCATTCTAATGTGGAGGGTTCAGGCCGAATGAACATGGCCTGACCGCTCCGCAACCATTGTGGTTTCAGAACCATGAGTCGACAGCGATGTAATGATGGCATGGAAATGAGGCGATGATGACGAATAAAGGTTGCGCTACCGGCGAACTCCGCACCCAGTGTAATGCCTGGCGCGACTCGCGTGCTGCCGACGAGCCCCACACCATTCCTGGAACCCAGGCGGCCTGCCCGGTGACCAGGACGCCTGCCCTTCAAGCCCCGTTCCCTACCTGGCTCCCAGGCCACCTGACTGGCGCGCCCCGCGCCCTGCCCTGTGCCACCGAGCCCAGGCCGCCCTACCCGGTGCATCCTGGCCTACGGCCCGCGCACCCCGGCGCCCTACCCGCGCACCCCTGTGCCCTACAACGCCCTTTCAGGTGCTACCTGAGGCCTACTCGCACCCTCGTGGCCTAACCACGACCCGCCCATGCCCCGCACGACCTGCCTTTAATCTCTCGGGCCGAGCTGCCGGAGCGGTGCCCCTTCTGGTGCCGGCCGAACCTGCAATTAGCCTTCGGGCCGAGTCTCCCACGTGGAGACTTCTGATCGAATTGTCCACGCAGTGCACTGGGCATGTCCTAGTGGACTGGGCCGAACTGAGCAGACTGACCCACTCAACGGGCCGGTTCAGACCCAGCAATTCGGTTCAGGTCGACCCAGACTAGGTTGACCTAGACTAGGTTGGGCCGAGTCGGTCTGACTAGGTCGGATCGGACTCAGGCCCATACCACTCCCTTTACTTTCTTGGGCCATATCTTTGGAACCAGATGACCATTTTAAGAACCTTCAGTGAAGCTGATATTCTTGGATCATAGCCATCCCTTTGAGTATAACCCACTGGAGTTCGGGGTATAGTTGAGTCATAGTCAGGTTGGTTCGTACAAGAATCCAACTGGGCCCTCGGGACTAAAATGATAATAACTAACAGACTGGGTGTCCGATTGATGCGCCGTCTGTTGCTTTGAGACTGTTATAACGTGAAAGACATTTTAGATACTTCATTGTGTGAATTCTTGACACTTGGAGTATCGGCTTGTAGCACTTGGAGAGGACCCTCTCGAAGATGAGTGAGAAGAGTATGGAGGCCTACTAGCTGGTTCAGACCTGACGACTGCTTGGCCAATTTGTTTCAGAGTGACTCGACTAGCCTAGTGGGGAGCGCTACTGTGTGAGGTGGTAGATCCATGACGGAGGAGCGCCACTGTGTGAGGTGGCCGACCCACAGTACTCGATAGGAGGAGTACCTCTGTGGGCTATTAGGGGGAGCGCTACTCTGCGAGGTAGCAGACCCCAGGTGGGAAGAATCTTTGTGTGACGTAGATGTCCCACGGTAGTCGACAGACGGAGTACCTCAGCAGTTTAAGGTTACTGAGTATCGCCTCGGAGACGCGACATGGCCACTGTACATGAAAGGGGAGGAGTTATACAACAGTCGTGGTTTTGTTAATGAAAATCCTAATTTGAGCTATGTCAATGACCATTGTCTTTTCCTCATGATTGAGATGGGTTACTCGATAACTTTGGTATATGTATGGGCATATACCTAAGTAAAGGTTATCCATTGAAATCATACCTTATGGTTTATACTTGTTGGATTTATGTGAGACCTTAAGGGTCTCGTGGTCCCTACTGAGTATCGTTATACTCACCCCTGCACGGGCTTTGCCTGCACCTCGTTGTGTTGGATGCAGACGACAGACAATGTTGACGGAGGCCGAGATCCCCATTACTGGATGGTACTCGGAGGAGGACCTTTTGACGTATTGGTACACAGTGGAGTCTGATGGATGTGTATTGCTATAGAGGGAATCTGTACCTACCCTTCAGGTAGGAACCCTAGAGGATGACCCATTAGCATCTTTACTAGTTTTCTGTTGTACATGTACTTTACTATTGGACTTGTATTTCCAGCCCCTTTTATTTTCCAGCACTTCTTCTGTATACAGTTTTGCTTAGTGTTTTCTTTTTCTTTTACTCTGGTTGTGTGTTCATGTTTTATAAAGGCAATTCCTTTCCAGTTTTAGGGAAATACTCCTTTGGTTCTAGTCACCAGCCCCTGGCCTATGTAAGGCGGGTTTGGGGTAGTCCCAATACGTGCCCCGGGGGACGGGTCGTGACATGGAAGACATAAGAAAATTTTTCATTATGTTATGGTTGAAAAATATATCTACCTATAATTTATTTTGTAATGAATTATGTCTCATGAGATATTTTTGTAAAACAAGTCAATGTACTTGATCCATTATAGGAAACATGTTTATGTGCTTGGTACATTATGGGAATCTTGTCTATGTGCTTAATCGATTATGTGAAATACGTTACGAGGAATGGTATGTGAGTCTTGGTATATAACATTAACATTTTAAATGGTTTCATATATATATAATGATTCCAAAAAAATTATTATATGAAAAAATGTTTCATGATTGAGTTATGATGAATTTTCATTATAATGATTTTTTTCATTTGAAATGTCAAGGTTTTATGCCATGAATAATTATTATGATCTATAAATCGATGTGTATAAACATTATAAGTTATTCTCATGACCACATACCCATATTATTATCATATTATTAAATCTGATCAAAAATTTATATATTCTGTGTTTAGTCATACTGATAATATGATATCAATCATATCCTCTGTTTCCCTTCCAACTGATATGAAGAATGGTTTCATGTAGGGGTACTAAAGGGGTTGATCATTGTGGGAAACATTGAAGATATTTCACTAGGGTAGATTTTTTGTCCTATCTTTCAAAAAGCACTATACTATAAGGGTCCTAAGGCACATGTTTGTGTAATGTAATTAATATTCAACGAGAAAAGATTCATAACCCTTTTATAAAAACCATGGTTCATTATATTGTTGTTTTTTCAAGACATGAATTTCAATGCTCCATTATGATAGCCATTTTTGTATTCCAATGTAATAATGAATTCATCATATCAGAAGTGTCAATATTATATCCTCAAATGACATAATCATGTTTTTTATGGTGGTAGTGTCCCTTTCAATTCCAAATAATCATATTAGATTGATGTAGGAATCTTTCATAAAGTTGAAAACATACATTTGATAGGCGAATTCATCTAAAATAGTACACCTAACATTAGTGAAAGGGACCTTGTGCACCCATTTCAAGATCATAGTCAATATGATGTATTTCTAATCAAATAAAGTGATCTAGTAGATCCATAATAAGAGATTTATTGGGTCATATTCACGCTTTTTTATGGGACGAATCATTTGATCACGTTTTTGGTATATGATGTTCCAGATAATGTTCTATCAAAATATCCATTTCTAGTAGAGATAATGAATTACACACTATCCATATAGACCGATATCATTACTCAATGTCACTATAAAAGTAATATGGGTATACTAATCTCCAAACATAGTCATTGTAACCAATACTCATCAATATAGTGGATATTAATACCATGGGAAAAAAGAAGGCCCTAGGTTTAGGAATGTTAGACATAATCTTTCGGATATTATCTACATCATCCATGACTAGTTTTGTATAATAAAGACTTGATCCCAATAAAGAAAATTATTCCATGGATAGAAATACTTCCTTTTTGACTCAAATATCTCAAGAGATCCTTTCCCCATCATATAGATGGGAATAAACCTCCATGTCATCGAAAAAATTAAAAATTCCCTTATGTCATCACAGAGTATTAGGATTCCACTATCTATATCATCTTCGATAATAATGAACAAGGAGAGAATATTTATAATTCCCCCTATAATGATTCCCATGGGTTTTGGAACCCTCATAGTCTATAGAGTCTTCCTTAAATTTCATAGAAGATAAATATTACCTTTCATTATCCTATAATCCATGAAACGTCCCATTATCACCGACTTCGACTAAAATTGAGAACGAGGAATAAGGGGAAGATGATATCATAGATTACCATATAACATTTGAGGAAGGAATATGAACCATTGTTGATGAACATAAACAAGTTAATCTGGGTTCAATCGAATACCCACATCCAATATTAATCAGTCATTCAATGTATCCATAAGTATAGGAGACATTTCATTCTTTCTTGAGTAAACACCATGAATTATTATCCAAGAGATATATAGGAAGCTGGTAGAATGCATCTGATTCATTCTATTAAGGTGGAATCCAACATTTTAAAGAACATTATATATGACATTATTCAGGAGATTTATTACCCAAAATGTATTTCTAATATCATATCAATCAAGAAGGAGAACATTCATATAATGAGTTTCATATGCATTAAGGATATCAATATGAATTTCCCAAAATATGATTTCCCAATTCTAAGCATGGAGATTTAGATCAGTGAAACTACTAGTTTTTATGCCATATTCCTCATGAATGGATATTATGTCTATAAAAAATATAGATGGATCTCAAATATGTGTAGGATATTATATTTAGGTAACCATTATGGGTGTATTACTATAGTGTAATTCTTATTGGTTTAAAAAATGTTAGTTCTATATATCAACGTTTCATGAATCATATCTTCATGATATTTCTAGATAAGACCATAAAATTATATATGGATGATTAGGTGGTCAATGTTTATCCGCACAGTGATCTCAAATAGTGATACAGTTTTAAAAAACATTGGAAGCATGTCCAAAAAATGAACCCCTGAAATTCTCATTTAGTGTCACATAAAAGAAATTACACATGTTTTGGGTATTCCATCTTGACATTGATGATAAACCCAAGAATTCCATGGTAATCCTTAAAATTCCACTCCAACAAACCTCAACATGTTTAGAGAGATTTATGGAATCCTCACCAACATCAGACACTTCATGAAGAACTTTGTAAGAAAATTATTTCTCTTCTCTAGGGTGATGATGAAGGGAATCACCTATTAATGGGACGAAGAATGTCAAGAATATTTAAATACTATAATGTAATAACTCTGAATCTCAATAGTATTGATTCCACCAATATAATTAAATCCACACATTTTTTATATATCTCCCTTGTATTTGTTTCATAATTCATTTATTACATAGAATAATGTTACGGGGAAAGAGAATGTTCTTTACTATTTGGGAGAGAACTATGAAAGATACTAAGAGACCATATTCTAAAATTGAGATTAATCTCTTGCATTAATCTCTTTATTATAAAAACTAATACACTACCTATAGAATTAGGAGTTCCACTTGGTCTCTTATATTGACCCACACAAATAAATCCACAGTCATTCAATTTTGGATGTATGGCATGATGGGTTGTCATGATTCATCAATTTGATATCCATTTTCTACCAAAAAAAGGTAGTAAAAGGGAATGAATTGGAAGAATTTATCATCCTGAATCCCAACTAAAAAATAACAGTGTTGGATACGAAACTACCCAATGAAGAATTCATCTCCATTCTTGAATCACCATAGACACAAGAGATATATATCGATTGTGTTTCTAGAAGACTAACATGGAAAAATTGGAAAACCAAAAACTCAATAATTTATTCTAAGAAATTTCCCCTTCTCTAAAAAAGGATGCTTTTATTATTCATACCTATTTATAGAAGTCTTAATAAACAAATAGTAAAAATACTAATATCATAACATAGTATTGGAATTGGAACTGCAGAAACTAGTAGCCCACTTGAATAGAAAGGGTGATTTTGAGATAGTGATAAATAATATTACTAATGAGTATGACATTAAGAAAGAGGTACTAATTCCCTTTCTTGATTATATATGAGGGTTTGAGGAGTAATTTCCCTTTAATGTAAAAAATTTATAATGTATTGTGATCACATAATACTTGTGCATATGAATTTTAAAATATATAGATATCCTTTATAGATCCATACAAGGATGAGATAATCATCGACATCATACTCCATAAGATTATCTCTCTAATAATTGGATGTAACATGGATAAAATCAATAATATCCACACTACTACTCAGAAAAATGGGATTAGTAATTGATAAAGCTTTTGGATGGATATCTAAAAAACTATACTACCTCAAAAGTGTAATTCTTTCATCAGACTAATCAAAGAAAGTGAAGATTTGAAGGTGGAAAATCCACTTTGATATTTATGAACCCCTAGTTTATTATAAATATCTCTATAAATGATTATTAAATGGATTCATCCTTATATTCATTAACGGAAGAGTGACCCACACTTTTATGTAAGAATTTTGTAATGACCTGATATTTTATGAATAGAATTCCCTTTCTTTTAATGTCTTATTTAAAAATCATGAATTATTTATTATTATTATTATTATTATTATTATTATTGTGTTTAGAAAACCTTTAAGTATCATTATCATTGATAATATTGTCATTGAACATGGATCACACGACCTATATAAAATTTATGGGTTTTAAAAATAATCCTTTCTACACAGACAAAGGAGAGGTTGACCTCATCCAGTTGAAATGGGCCACAAAAAGATCATTTATCTGAGTTCAGAAAGGAGGTAACATCACTGGGATTTTCTCTTGACCAATACCAATCCATGATTCAACATTTTAGGCTTGAATGGAATTGCCTATGAAAGAATTTCATGTTAATAGAGATTACCACTCAAGCTATGTAATTTGAGTCGGACCAAGAGTTTTTCACCGCCACATACCTTATGCTAAGTTCTTATGTAGGTGTTATAAGGAGTTATGTAATAAAGAATTATTTACATACTATTTAATCACTTTTTATAAAGAAAAGTTTTATTCCATCAATTCCATAATGAGAATAGTTTTTCATAAAAATATAATGACTTTTGATAAAATAATTTTTCGGTTAAAATGGTACATTTTAGATATATATTAATTATTAAATTAAACTATGAATTTACTAATATTAATATTTTTATAGTTTCATAAGAACACTATTTAAATTATAAGTTATAATTATATTTATTACATATTTTTTTACTCTATAAATTATTATGTATTCTGTTTAATTAGAATTATATTTTCATATGATAAAACTGAATTTTTTTTAAATTAAATAATTTATTTAGATGAATTAATGAACTTTTGGAATAAATAATATTTTAATAAAATATTATTATTATATAATTTTTATTTTTTATATATGATCATATAATATTTATGAAGTCAAATTTAACTTTTATTAAAGTTTGGAAACTATTTTTGTCAAAACCCTTCAATTTTCAATAAATGAACTTTTTTATTTTAAAGGTAAAAATTCACATATTTATAATTTTTTTATATAAAATGAATATTATTTTTCGAATTAGGATGTTTAAATTATCCAATGGTGATTTGTTTTATAATTTTATGAGACAATCAAATTTTTGGGTAAAAATGAAAAACTGTACAAATATATAATGTGTTTTATGACATCCTAATGAAACAATAGTGATGAAAAAAAATTAGATAAAAAGGTTATATATCCAATATATGTTTTAAATTTAAAATAATGTGATTTTATAATTGTTTGATTAATTTTATAATGCCTTAGTAGACCCTCCAAGACTAATAAAATATTTTATAATTTTAAAATGATTTCCTTGAGAGTGTGACTCAACTCCCCAAAAGAAAGGCTAATATTTTCATAAGTTCGAACTTTGGCCTTATAAAATATTTTATCCACTCCCCTTTGGAGAAAAACATGGAGAAAAACTAACGGATGGTATGTGATTTTGAATATTTAATTATATTGATTCCAAAACCTATGTTTGTGAAATATTAAAGAACTCCACTATCATTTCCTAAATAAACCCATAGAATCTCACAATTATCTTAACTCAAAATCCATGTATCACGTCCCTACTATTACTTTATCTCTCCAGAATCCTCAAATGATTTCCTAAACTCTCATGAATCCCCTCTTCAAGCTCTTGAAGTCAAACACTCAAGTATGTGATTCTATCCTTTCTCATTTTTATCCAAGTTTCTTTATGTTGTAATACCCTTTTACATTCAACTAAAAATGATGTATTATGATTTATAACCTCCCAATACATTAATAATTATGTTTTAATGATGAGATACCACTTTATGTCTCATTAATTCCTTCTTTTTACAGTTTTTACCATGCCAAAATTCCATATGAGATTTCTCTTTTCTTATTTCCATTCAAGTATTTCTCACATATTATGAATCTAAATCCCATTTCATTTGTTGTGATATTATGTTACATGATCCCCTACTATATATCTATTGTATAAATTATGAGATAACTCTTTCTCTCTAATCAACCCAATTTATGAATTTCCAAATGATGATGTTATGCTACTGAAATTGCACCGTGATTTTACAAACCAAAATCATCATATTGTGAATACCGTATCCATTTCTCTATCAAGGGAATTAAACATTATTTATATATAAATATACAATGGAACATACATGTATGTATTCCACCTTCCTTAATCATGTAATAACTTATGATGTTTAATTTTTAAGCATTATATGATCCATGTGGCATGATTATGCAAGAAATGAAATTTTTTTAAAGGGTGCACCCTGATAGCGCTTCAATGCATTAGGTAATGTTAAGTATCATGATACGCCATGTGCGATGATGGTTTACTCATGCTAATTAACATGAAATGAAGGTTTAATCATGCTTATTCGTGTGCAATAAGGGTTTACTCAAGCTAATCCATGTGTAATAATCCTTGGCTTATGCTAATATCATGTGGTATGTTTCCAAATTTCCATGTTATTATGATAATGATATATCATTCCTTTGTGTACATGTTACTTTTGTGCTCCATGTATATTCCTATATCCTAACATTTACTATAATCTTCATGTTATATCTTGTTTACTTCTTTACTAGGCTTTATAGATCACCATTTTCTTTTGCATGTCCTCAGGTTAGCCCATGCAATGGTAGGTATGAAGAAATGTTGTGGTCTTGTAAAATAAGTTTTCAATGAAGATTTTGAATTTTCATTCTAATGTTTTCATTTAATGTTCCTAATCCCCAATGACACAATACCTCTCAATATTCTAGGTTAAATTAAGTAAAAGTTTGTGTAATAAATGATGTTTATGTGTGTAATAAAGTGAAGGGTTGTAATAGTAGGTATCGAAGGATAGGTTTAGTAATTTTTAGGGATTATGATTAGAACGGACTAGTGAAAGCCTTATAGATAAGACTAGGTATAAGAAAAACATAAATAAATTTTGGTGAGTATAGAGTAAGTTATTTATCAAGAAAATAAATCCTTGTCTGGATAGGAACAAATAGAGGTGGATTTGTCCCAAATGTATCTAGAGGAAAAACCTGAAAACAAAGCTTTGAGATATAATCAAACGGGAACTGGTACACGAAAACAGGCCTTGTTTTACTCATGGTTCAACAATCATAGGGGATATGCTTTGGTAAATTCATAAGCTTAGTATGAACCATTATTAAGGGAATAGAAAAATGCCCCTAAAAATATATATTGGGAATTTGATCAGGGGTAACATAGATGGATGTCTATAAATTCATATGTTAAGGAAATAAATATAATTTATATGTTATCTATTTTTTCATTGTATTCCCCTTTATGTGTTACCCTCTAAATTTCCTTTTATTCTAGCCAATGATCGGTAATAGGAGGAATCAAGCTTACTACTAATGTCAAGATCAATGTGATGACTTCTCTAATGAGATACCCAATCCGATGGGAGCAGGAATCACAAACATTGCCATGATACTCTCTTAGTTAACTAAATTTTTTAATTGAAAAATGGGTCATGATGAACATCCACCCCCCTAAGAAAGAACAAGTCAGAATCAAGAGATTCATGAGACAAAGGCCTCTTACATTCAAATGATATTCTTATCCATCAATCTCTGAACAATGGATCAACACCGTTAAGAAGATATTTTCCATCTGTCAATGTTACGAACAAGATAATGTTCATATAAATTCTTATCATATGGAGGGTGATGATATTAAATGGTGGAAATTGATTAATAATATAAATCATGATAAATATATTGAGGAGTTCTAAGTTAAGGATTCTTGAAAAATGTTTTTCGATAAATAATCTCCTCACACCCTCTGAATTAAGATCTGAAAGGGATTCATTTCCCTCAAGAAAAAAGATGAAAAATCCATTAGAGAGTACATGTAAAACATCACAAGGCTTTCATGATAATGTTATGTATTTTTTGTTACCCCTAAATGCGAGGTTGACCGCTTATTTTGTGGGCTAAAATAGAGCCTACGGAAACCCTTAAGGATCTTTGAATTCGATAGGTATGATTAAGTTTCCCAGTGTTCCCTAAAAGTTGATATAGAGATAAAAAAATCTTAGTGGTATCATGGGGATAAGAATTGGAAGTAGAATTTAATTCTAGAAGACTGATCGATAAATCCAATCATACTAAGAAATTCCAGCACCACACTTACAAACGGTGAAGAAAGAAGCACCCTAGAAATTGTCAAAAGTGGAAGAGGAAATGCATTAGGTGTGGAAGAGAAGGGAACCTGGTCATTAATTTATAACAAGAAAAACCTGATACAGTGACAGAGGAGAGGCACACTCCATTGGAACTTCAACTCATTGTTCATTTCTTCCAATTCAAGGATCTAGGGACTTTTCAAACTAGTTACCAATGACAGGGGTTTTCATAGGAAAGCAATAAAATCCAAGGTAATAAGGGAATGCAATTTCCATCAATACCACTAAAAAAATCTTGACAACGAAGTGGTGACATGTACACTAGTTATTCATTAAATAATAGTGAACATAATTTCTTATTTTGGTTCTACACATTCTTTTATTTCACACATTTTTAGTAGAAAAATCCCAACAACACCAAAAATCATGGATGTATCGTAGTCGGTGAGAATAAAAAATGAGAAAATTGTTGCATCCCATGAATATAACTCCTCCCCTGTCACAATTTGTGGTTTGAAATTTCCAGGGAACCACATCATACTTCTTATTGTGGAATTTTATTCAATTATTAGCATGGATTATATTTCCATATATAGATCCAACATAAATTTCCGTGATAGGGAAATCACTCTCCATATAGAGAATCGACCCCCGATTCAGTTCAAGTGTGAATAGAGGGTTGAATCTTCTTTAGCACCATCATGTAAATCAAGGATATTACTACCCTATGAGAATTCATATATGGATAAGATCATTGAGTCTAAGTATGGAACCATTCTTGAAGACTGACTATTGTGAGGGAATTCTCTGATTTGTTTCTGATTCAATTTCCTGGTCTTCCTCCTAGAAGAGATGTTTAATTCTCAATTGATATTATACATGGGGGAATTTCCAATTTCCAGGACTCCATATAGAATGGCTATTGTAGAGCGTTATGAGATAAAGAAATAACTACAAGATAATCTAGATAAAGAGTTTATACACACATGTGCTTCACCGTGGGGTGCACTAGTCCTCTTCATCAAGAAGAAAGATGGGTCAACGAGACATTGAATTGATTATCGTGAGCTCAAAAAAATCACGATAATCAACAAGTGTCCATTTCCATTAATTGATGAATTGTATGATCAGATACCTAGAGCACTATTCATATCAAAGGTTGATCTGTGGTTGGGATATTTCCAAGTAAGGGTAAAAAAGAGGATATCCCCAAGACAACATTTCTTACATGGTACAGGCACGATGAATTAATAGTAATGCCATTTGGACTGACAAATGCTCCAAAAATCTTCATGGACTTGATAAATAGAGACTTTAGATATTACCTCAACAAATATGTGGTATTCTTTATATATTATATTAAAATATACTCCAAAACCAAGGATGAGTATGAGAAACATCTAAGCATTGTACTAGAGACCTTGATAAAGGATAAAATCTTTGAAAAGTACATCAAGTGTGTGTTTTGGTTGATTAAAGTCGCATTCTTGGTGTATATCATCATAAGAAATGGGATATCTATGGATCTCTCAAATAAAAATGAAATTGTGGGATGTCTGAGGACAAAATCTGTGATAGTTATATGTTTCTTCCATGGGTCAGATAGATATTATCACTAGTTAGTGAGATATTTCTAATGATTGTCAAAAACTCTTACCTAGCTAACTCGGATGAGAGTCAAGTTTGTTTGGAATGATAATTTTGAAGAGAGTATCAATGAGTTGAAAATAAGGATTATCTTTGTGTCGGTGCTCACACTACCCAAGACTGGGGTACTTTTCGATGTATTTAGTGATGCTTCGAAGAAGGGCTTGGGTTGTGTGTTGATGAAAAATTACAGTCATTGCCTATACTTCTAGGAAATTGAAATTCTTGAGTAGAACTATCCAACACTTGATCTGGAGTTGGATGCAATAATGTTCACTTTGATAATTTAGGTACATTACCTCTTTGGGGAGATGTGTGAAATATATACGTATAAAAAAACCCTCAAGTGTATATTCACCCAGAAAGAGTTGATTATGCACCAGTGAAGATGGTTAGGGCTGATAAAATACCATGAATTCGCAATCCATTACCACCCTAGGAAAGAGAACAAGGTGGCTGATGCTCTAAGTAAAAAAGGACCCAGTGATTCTTTCTTTGATGATAATTTAAAAGGATTCAATCTTCTTAGGTTTAATAATGTTGGACATGAGAATCATAAAGAAGGAAACATCATCAATCCTTTCAAAAATTATTTCTCAATCGCCTATTATGGAAATTTTAAAGGATTCTCAAAAGGATTATGGGGGAATTAAGAAGAAAGTGGGAACTATTAAAAAAGGGAAATCCTCAGAGTTCAATGTTAATAAAGAAGGAATTGTGAGATTTGGGTCAATACAACATATTCTAACTAATCCATAGTTAGAGAAAGAACATTTGGATGATGTAATTAGTTCAAATTTATCCATTAACCTAGGAAATAAAAAGATGTATCTAGATATTATAGAGAATTATTGATGGGATAACATGAAGAAGTAGATCACTGAGTATACATCAATGTGCCTGGTATGTCAGCAAGTGATGTCTAAAAGTCAGAAGTATAAGGAGTTGATGCAACCATTACCCATACGAACATAGAAATGGGAGAACATCACCTTGGACATTGTCACTAGACTTCTAAATACATCTAAGGGTTACAATGTTTTCTTGGATTTTGTGGATCTTCTTACAATGACTTCACACTTCATTGAATTTCGGAAGGATTTATAATTGGATCAACTTGCATGGATATACATCAAGTAAGTGGTAAGGATGCATGAAGTACCACTATCTATTATATCCAATTGAGATCCAAGATTCACCTCTATGTTCTGGGAGGGTCTCCAACATGATTTGAATACTAAGATGAGCATCAGTACGACTTATCATCCACAAACTGATGGACAATCTAAGAGGACTATCCAAACACATGAGGACATTTTGAGAGAATTCTCCATGGACTTCAAAGGTGGATGGGATCCACATATTCCTCTGCATGAGTTCTCTTACCATAATAATTTACACACTAGAATTAAAATGTCTCCTTATGAATCCCTTTAAGGGAGGAGGTGAAGAACATCGACATGTTGAGATGATGTTTGAGAGAGAGAAATTCTAGGTCCATAAATGGATGATGAAATGGTGGAGAAGGTTAAAACCATCCAACAACACATTGAAACTGCTCATTGTCAACCAAAGATCTATGATAACAATCATCAACAAGACCTTGAGTTTGATGTTGGAGATATGGTTTTCTTCTGCATATCATAGTGGAACAGAGTTATTAGATTTTGGAAGAAGGGAATGCTAGTATAAGGTACATTGACTCTTTTGAGATCCTTGGTCACATTGGAGCAGTGACCTATTAACAAACACTCCTATTGAACCTTTATCAAGTACATAATGTATTACATGTATCACTATAGTGGAAGTACATACCTGTCCCATATCATGTACCCAATCTAGAGGTGGTACTATTGGATAATGACCTTTCCAATAAAGCGAATGCTGTGAAAATCTTAGATCGTAGAGAAAATGTTTTGATAATGAAGATGATGTCCCTCATTAAGGTGTTGTGGCGAAACCCCATGTTTGAAGAAGTAATGTGACTACTGAGGGAAGTGATGTGGTAGATTTACCATCATCAATTTTAGTGCGGTAAAATGAAATTTTGAGGGCTATATTTCTTAAGGGGTGGGGGGGGGGGATTTGTAACGACCTAATATTTTATGAATAAAATTCCCCTTATTTTAATGACATATTGAAAACACATTCACTCTTTATTATTATTATTATTATTATTATTATTGGGTTATATAACCATTATGTATCATTAAAATTGATAATATTTCCATTGAACAGTGATCACACGACTGATATAAATTTAAGGGTTTTAAATATAATCATTTCGACACAGACAATGGAGAGGATGGCCTCATTTAGTAGACTCGGGCCATATGAAGATCATTTGTTGGATCTTAGAAAGGAGGAATCGTCACTGAGATTAACATTTTCCAGTCCCAAGAAGATCTTCCACATGTTAATCTTGAATGGAATTTCCTGCGATAGAATTTCTAGTTAATAGAGATTACCATTTGAGCGATGTTATCTGAGCTTCCCCAAGAGTCTATCACCATCGCACACCATACCCTCAGGTTTTATGTGGGTGTTATTTGGGGTCAACTAATAAGGAATTAGTTACTTAATTTTTAATACTTTTTTATAAATAAAATTTTTATTCCATCAAATTCATTATTAGAATAGTGTTTATAAATAATACAATGAATTTGATAAATTGTTTTTCCGGTAAAATGATACTTTTTAGAAATATATAAATTATTATATTAAACTGAGGTTTTATAAATATTGTTAATAAAATAGTGTTATAAGTACACTCCTTTAAATTATAATTGATGATTATATTTAACTCTTATTCTTCTTACTCTATAAATGATTAAGTATTCAGTTTGATAAGAATTACATTTTCATGTGAGAGAACTGAAATTACGTTTTTAATTAAAGAAATTATTTTGATGAATTAATGAATTTTTTGAATAAATGATATTTTTATAAAATAGTTTTATTATATAATTTTTATTAAATATAAATTACCATATAATTTTTATGAAGTCAAATGTAACTTTTATTAATGTTTGGAAACAGTTTTTTGTCAAAACCCATCAATTTTCAATAAATAACGATTTTTATTTTAAAAGTTGAAATTTAAATATTTAGAAAATTATTTATATAAAATTAATATTATTTTTGTAATTAGGATGTAAAAATTATCAAATTGTGAATTTTTCATAATTTTCATAGACTGTCAAATTTTTTGGTAAAAATTAATTACTGTATAAATATATAATCTGTTTTATGACATCACAATAAACCAATAGTGATGTAATAAAATACTATACAATGTTTATTTATAAAATATATGTTTTACCTAAAAAATAATTCTATTTTTGATTTGTTTTATTAATTTTATAATGTCTTAGTGGACCCTCAAATACTTATAATTGTTTTTACCATTTTAAAATGATTTTCATGAGAGTGTGACTTTCCTCCACATAAGCAAGAAAAATATTTTAAAACATTCAGACTACAGAATTAAAAAATAAATTTTTCCACTCCGATTTGGAATTTTTTTTTAAAAAAAAACCATGATAAGGTTTGTGGATTTGAATATTTAATTATATAGATTCAAAAACCATGGTTTGTGAAATATTAAAGAATTCCCCTTTAAGTTACTATATAATCCCTCCCAAGCTCCCAATTATCTTCACTAAAAATCCTTCAAACACGTCCTTAATCTTACCTAATATCTCTATAATCCTCCCAAGGTTACCCAATATCTCATGAAGCTCCTCTTCATGATCATGAAGTCACACAGTCACGATAGGGATTCCCTCATTTCACATTTTTATCCATGTTTTCTAATGTTGTAATACTCCATTAAATTCAATTAAAAATGTGGGTGTAAGATTTATAACCTCTCCCATAATTCCCTCCTTATGTTTTGGTTATGAGATAACACTTTATCTATCGTTAATTCCTTTTTTGGACACCTGTTACCATGCCAAAATTCCGTAAGGGATTTCTCTGTTCTTATTTCCGTTCAAGTATTTATCCCATATTATGCATATAAATCCTATTTAATATGTTGGGATATAATGTTCCATGATACCCATTCTTTCTATCTCATGTATAAATGATTAAATACCCCTTTATCTCTCACCAACCCATTTTATGAATTTCTAAATGATGACGTTATGCTGTAGAAATTGCACCGTAATTTTCTAGGGATAAATCATCGTGTAGGGAATACGATGACTATTTCTATATCAAGGGTATTTACTTTTATGCAAATATAAATATTAAATAGTACTTACAAGTATGTATTCCACATTCCTTAATCATGGAATAACTTATGATGTTCAATGGTTCGATGTTATACGATCAATGTGGCACATTATGCATGAAATGAAATGTTTATTAAGGGTGCATCCGGATAGCATTACAATGCATTGGTTAATGTTTAGTATCATTATAATCCATGTGAAATTATGGTTTACACATGATAATTCATGTAAAATTAGGGGTTAATCAAGCTAATTCATGGGAAATGAAGGATTTATCAAGCTAATCCATGGGCAACGAGCCTTTGCTTATGCTAATATCATGTTGTATATTGCCACATTTACCTGTTATGATTATCATGATATATCATGCCTTTATGCTCATGTTTATCTTGTGATCCATTGATATGCCTATTTCTTAGCATGTATTATATTCTTCATGTTATTCATTTTTAACTTCCTTACTAGGATTTAGGACACATTCCTGTCGTGGGGTGTGAAAAACTTTATATAACATAAGTTAAAATACAATAAAGTGGTCAACCGAGGTTGTATCCAAAGATGATTGCACAAAAATAAATCTTGTCACTTAAATTAAAAGAAGAATAAGGGGTTTTTTTTTGAAATTTTTTGAGTTGTAAAATAAATAAAGGAATCAAAATAATGGTTAAACAGTAATGGATGAAAAGATTTATGGGGTCAGGGATGGAACATATTTTGAAATGTCATTACAGTAATAAAGATCACATTCCCTCTCTTCCTTTTTAATGACAAATGAAAGACACCTTGATCGAGCTATCAATCACCCCTGGTTAAAGAAACAAATGGAACTCATTCTTATGTGCATATAAGTTCATAAAAAATTTCTAAACAACTAAGGCAAGTATGAATCAGGTTTTTTTGGTCCCTAATACTCTATAAAAATTCCACTTGTTCCACACACATGCCACCGATATCTAGACACTCACCCCCTAAAAAATCTTCTTGATTGAGACAAATTGAACTAGGCAGAGGGTGATTAAAAGTTTTCAACCATGGATTTTAATGATGAATACACCAAACTCAAAAAAATGATCACATTAAGAGAATTGGGAAACATTGAGATTATATATCATTTAAAAGAAAAAAGGGGTTTACATTTAATCACATAACATTGACAATACAAAAATGAAACTCCCCCTTCCCCGATCACTCAAAAGTTTTACACCTCCATGTGAAGGGTAATAGGGTTGAAATGGGAAGAAGAGAGGATGATGAAACTAAGAAAAGAGAAAATAGAAAATAAAAAGAACATGAAGAATTAAATCCTCTAGGATAGCCCCTATTTCATCTTCCTCAACCCCTTTGAATGGAATTGAACACTCTTATTTATAGGCTTGTGGAGAAGAAACTTTCCATCAAAAATTACTTCACTAAATAATTGAGCCAAGTTAGCATATTAAATGGATGAATATCAGGAATGTATATTCACAAATTTTGTTCCTATATTTTTTTCTTCATTCTTCCTAAAAAGAATAGTGAATTTGGACATAGTGTAACAAAAGTTATCCTCAAATTACTAATGATAAAATTTTCTTGCCCGAGGAGACTCTACGACTTCCTCTTTTTGGTCGCATGCAATGGGTGACTTAATTACATAATTTATTCATTACAATTAATTTGAAAGTGATTCATGGAGTCCTGTTTCTATTAAAATGGGAATCAAATAATTTGGACACATGTAGGATGAGATATTACTCATTAATTAAGGTGGGGTCCATTCTGTTGACCACAAAACGTTTTACATTTGTTGAATTTCTCTTGGCCATTGCGTGTCAAATTGGAACTTGGTCTAGGAGACATAGTTAAATTCCATGAGAAGGGAAATCCTAAAAAAAGTTATCACACAATTTGGATTAAAAATTTAAATGATATACCCAACATACATAATCTCCACAAAACTGTTAAATTTACAGAATTAGCCAATTTCCACAATTAAGCCCATAATTCACAAAAAATCTAAAATGATACATATCAGCTCAAATTAATTAATTGGAAGGGGTTCAATCATTGAAAAACATATGAAAAGTAATTAAAATATTATCTCTATCAATTCCCCTACACTTAGCACTTGGACTCCTAGACATGTCAAAATCAAAATCAAATCAAAGAAAATTCAAAACACATGCCAATGAGATCCACCAATTCCATACCAAGAAATAAAAGATATCACGACTAATCCATAACCATTATTCCATGTTCTAAAATAAGATCATTAAATATTTTTCATCTTCATTTATCCACCCATTCACACAAGACACCTACATCACAAGAATTTTCTCTCATCTCACAGATAGAAATTTTCAACATTTTTTTCGCATTCAAACCAATGCAATGTCCACCATAGGTTTTAAAAACTCCTAATTCTCCACCAGATGGAATTCAAGGACCTATGTTTATCATGAGGACTTTATAGGGTTGTTCTGTGACTTTTAGTTGGTAGTATTTTTATGAATAAAATTCTGAGGCCGAATGAGGAGGGCTTGGCTCTTTTTGAAGGAAAGTTGAACAATTCTTATTTTCACTCATGTATGGTATCCTCTTAACTCACCTTTGTAGTAATTAAGATCAATCATCATGAAATGACAAGAAATTTTCAATCAACCAATTATTTCAACTGAAAAAAATTCCAATCTTCTCAAGCATGATTTTTCTTGAAAGCTCCAGAAAATTCCCAACTTTCTTCCTCCATTAGAAGCTCTATAAAGGCACATATTTTTTATCATGAAATCTATAGAAAAATTCCCAACATTCAAAAGAATAATTTTTCACTACCACACACATAATTTCATCATTTTATTTTCTACCTAAAGTTTCACCATATGAGGTGGCACAACAAAAGACTTTTTCCCTCACACTTAAGTTCAACTAGATCATGAAATTTCATTTCAAGATCAGGTTGGATAGGGAAAATTGGCTTGTAATTTGGCTAACCTAACAGGTTTTCATTGATTATAAGGACTACAAGGATTAAATATACTTTCTAGGATAGAATTAAAGGGATTATCTTCAAAATGGGGCTTTAAAACCAATGAAATTCCCCAATCATTTAAAACACATATACCCTAAAACCTTAGGTATTTAAAGGAATAAATCAAACTCTGGTTAAAAAAAGCATGGTTTCGTTCTTTCAATAAGTTAGGTGAATGAAATGAATATGAAAACAATAGTTCATAAGCCTCACAAGAAATTGATTTCAAATATAAAGTCATTGAAATGTGGCATGAGATTCAAAAATCAGAGTACTTTTCATGAAATCACCAAATAATGTAACTTGAAAAAAATTCATTTTCAGCATTCATTTAAGATTAGTTTCTTGGAATAAATTGTTTAAATATTTGACATGGGTTTTAAAAATGGTAATGATAATAATTTCAGCTCAAATGTTTCTAAAACACACAAAAAATAGAAAAAATAACGTCACAAAAATTAGAAAATGCAATTTTTTTAATTAAAAAAACACAAAAATTAAAATCCTAATATTAAAATGTTCCCTCCTCCACACTTAAGTGGCACAGTTTCTTCAATGAATTAATGTTGATTTAACATGTAATAATATTTTAAAATGAATAATAACAACAAGCATGTGTATAGAAGAGGTACGACCTGATGGTTCATATTGTTAGACAGGTTAGAGGAGTGGGATCTCCTCCTATGGATCTAATAGAATGGTCCCATGGAATTTCTTCATCCTTTGTCCTTTAATAGTGAATAGATCCCACTCCTTATCCTTCACAATATGCACAACATAGAAATGATATACATGATTAACTAAAAATGGACACTCCCATCTGGATGAAAGTTTACCAGTCATTAACTTGAGTCTTGAATTAAATAACAGAACTTTATCTCCAGGATGCAATTATTTTGGTTGGATCAGATTGTCATGATTCCCTATTGTTCTCTCTTTGTAAATCATAGAATTTTAAAACCCTTATCTTATAATTTCATCCAACTCCTGCAACAGCAACCTTCTCTCTTTCACATCACTTTCAAAATCAAAATTCATCTTCCTAATAGGCCAATACACCTTATTCTCCAGTTCCACATGTAGGTGGAAACTATTACCTTAAATAAACCTATATGGACTCATTACAATAGGGGTCTTGTAGGCTTTACTCTAAGCCCATAATGTGTCTTCTATGTTCTGGCTCCAATCCTTCTTATTTGGTTTAATAGTTTTCTACATAATTATATTGATTTCCCTATTGGATACTTCAGCTTGACCATTTGTTTGTGGGTTATAGGGAGTTGATGATTTATGATGCACCCCATTCATCTTTTGTAAAGCCTCTAGTATCCAATTGAAAAAGTGAGTACATTGATCACTGATGATGTCTTTAGAAACTCCAAACCTACAAAATATGTTAGCCCTGAAGAAATCAGAAAAAATGATTGCATCATCAGTCCTGATGGATTTGTCCTCCACCCATTTGGAAACATAATCAACCGCAAGAATGATATAATAATTTCAAAATGACAGTGGGAAAGGGCCCATAAAATCAAACCCCTAGACTTCAAAAATCTCACAAAAATTAAGTGGTTGTTGTGGAATTTCATGTCTCTTTAAAATCATTCCAGATAACTGCCATTTTGGACACCTTTTTCAAAAGTCATGAGGATATTTAAAAATGGGTGGCCAATAATGTACATATTCTAAAACCTTTCTTGCTATCCTTTGGGGTCCAAAGTGGACTCCACAATCTAATTTGTGAAAAAAAATCAAAGACAATACCAATTTCATTCTCATTCAATCATCTTCTTATCACTTGGTAATTGAAAATCATCCAATGAAATGGATCATTGCAAATGTAATATCCAGATTCAGCTTTTTGTTTGTGAATTTCATGATAATTGAAATGAGGTGGGACCTAAGATGTTACCAAAAAATTGAAAATGTCTTGATACCAAGGAGCTTCTCCGTAAAACATGTACAACTGCTCCCCTAGAAGGTGATCATTTAATGGTTCTTTTTCTGGAATATCAGCTTCAGCAGTGTTGGGATGTCTACTTAAATGATCATCCACTTGGTTCTCAGATCCCTTTTTCCCTTCATTTCTATGTTGACTTCATGAAGCAGTAACATCCATATCACTAGCCTCGGTTTAGCTTCATCTTTCTTCATCATTTACCCAAGAGTTGTATGATCAGAAAACATAGTGAATTTTGTTCCAAGAATACATGATCTAAATCATTCTAAAGAAAAAAAACTACTAATTTTTTTTTCTATGGTTGTGTAATTGAATTGAGCTGAATCCAAGGTTCCTGAAGCATATATAAGAACTTATGTCCTACCCTCAATTTTCTAAGAAAGGACTTCTCCAATTGCATCGTTGGAAGCATCAAAAATTAGTTTAAATGCTTTTTCCCAATTTTGTAGCTGCATCATAGGTGGTTCAATCAATCTCCTCTTCAGCTCATCAAAGGATTCCCAACATGCACCATTGTAATCAGAATCAACATATTTCAAAATCAATAAAGAGAGTGGGAGAGAAATATAACTGAAATCATTGATAAACCTCTTATAGAATCCTGCATGTCCTAGAAAAGATTTAACATGCTTCACACAAGTTGGGTAAGGCAATGAATTTATCACTTTAATTTGTGATTTATCAACTTCAAAGAAATTTTTGGAAATGACATGCCCAAGGATAATCCCTCTCTCCACCATGAAATGAAAATTTTCAAAATAAAAAATAAGTTTATTTTCAATGCAAATTTTCAAATCTTTTTTCATGATTTTTCAATAGATGGTCAAAAGAGTTTCCAAAATCCATGAAATCATCCAGGAAAACCTCCAAGAAATATTAGATGTTATTTGAAAATATACTTACCATGAACCTCTAAAATGTACTTGGAGAATTACATAATCCAAATGAAATCCTTTTATAAGAAAAAGTGCTGAAGCGACATATAAAGGTTGTCTTCTCTTGATCATCAGGAGCAATGGGTATGTGGAAATAACCAGGAAATCCATCCAATATACAATAATGAGTTTCCCTACTAATCTCTCTGACATATGATCTTAAGGGGATGGGGAAATGATCATTTCCAGTTACCTAATTCAACTTCCTAAAATCAATACACACTCTCATGCTCTTTTGAAATCTCATAGGGATTATTTCATTCTTTTCATTCCTCACAGTGGTTAGGAATTTTTTTTAGAAACTTCATGAATTGGGCTTACCCATTGTGAATCTAATATGGGATAGATGATACCCAATTCCAAGAACTTCTCAATATCCTTATTTACAACCTCCATTAAATTAGGATTCAACATACTTTGGGGTTGTCCGATTGGTTTGGAATCTCCCTCAAGAAAAGTTCTCTATGAGAATATTTTAGGTTGATTCCATAAATATCACCTAATATCCACACTATCTCTTGGAAATTTTCTCTCAAAAGATCAATCAATGATTTATCTTGAGTTTTAGAGAGATTATTAGCAATTATCACCGGTAGTTTCTCCCCCTCCCTAAGGTATATTGATATCAAATCAGTGGGGTGTGGTTTTAGTTATAGATAAGGGGGATAATCAAGGGATGAAACTAAATTGACATCTCCCACATCAAAAATTTGGACCTCCTGCACACAAGAAACCATATCATCTTCCTCATCAATTATAAAATCATCAAAGAAATCAGGTTTTACCTCTTCCTCCCAGATAAAATTAGAATCTACAAAATGTTGGGAATCCACATGTTTAATGATATTTTCAAGGGAATAAATCTCTCCTAAGTCTAAGAATTCATAGAACAGACCTGATTCTTCAATGGGTTCTGCACCAACATCATCCGAAAGTGAAAATAGGGAGTGATCATCCGATGTGAGCCTCATGGATTCAAAAATATTGATGTGGAGGGCCCTCTCTCCATAATCTATGGTGAGTGTCCCCTCATGGACATTGATGGTGGTTTTGTCCAACCTAAAGAAAGGTCTCCCAAAAATGATGGGTGAATGTGATGGACTCCTATCTTGTTCCATATTGACCACATAGAAGTTAGATATGAATAAGTGATCTTTGACTTTCATGAGGACATTCTCCAAAACATTTTCTTGGAAAACTGTGGATCTATTTGCAAGCTATACCACCACTCTTATGGGATTCCAATCTCCCATTTGAAAAAAAGTGTTTACCGAGTGAGGTAATACATTAATTTAAGCACCTAGATCACACAAAGCATTTGATAAATTTAAATAACCAATAAAGCATGGAATAGAAAACATCCCTATATCTTGACATTTGGTTGGAAATTATGGTGTTATAAAGGCCAATACAGTTCTTCCCATGTTGATACTATCATTCCCTTGAAGTATCAACATCTTAGTGCTGTGATCCATTAATAATTTAGCAAACATTGGAAATTTATTGACTACTTAATGTATGTGAATATTGATTTCCACATTCTGGAAGGTTTCTAGAATTTAATTTTAAATTACTTCCTCTTGAAATTTAATTGATTCAATTATCCTTGATGGAAATGATGGGGGTATGAATTTCTTCTCCCTTTGTTTCCTCCTCCTCTTTTGTGTCTTCCTCAAAATGCATTTTTGAATAATTTTCAAGGTTTACAACATCATTCTCCCTCAACTCATGTTGTCTTGTTTCAAGTTCATGGGATGCTAGTGGGGAGTGCTCTTTTCCACTTCTTGCTGTTTTTATACTGAAATTCCCTTTAGGGTTTGGGATTGTCTGGGAAGGATGTTTCCCATGATTTTTGGTCATGATTTTAACAAAAGATTACACAATTTTTGCATTCCTGTCATCCTTATCTACTAGGTCTTAAAACATGGATTGTAGCAATTCCATAGACGGTTTCTTACTGGTGGATGGTTGATCATAGGGTGTTGGGAAAGTGGGTGGTTGGTGTTGTGGAGGCTAATTATAATATTTCTTTTGTATTAATGGTGGTGGGTTTTGGAATTGGTTTGGGTTTGATGGTCTAGATGGATTTTGCTGATTTCTAAACCCATAATGAACAAGGTTAGGCTCTATCCATACTTGATTCTGTTAGTTCTGCCTTGGTTGAAAGGTTTCTGCACAATATTCCATTCCCTGTATTTCAAAACATTGGTTAGTGAAATGATCAAGTGATGAGCATAAAGAAAAAACCATAGCTTGTGCTTGTTGGCCACCCACTTATTACAAGGCTATTGGTCTCACCAAAATGGTTAGATATTCAATCGTAGTTTATAGTATGGGTTATGGATGAGAAGTTCATACCCCGTGAATAACTATTTTTCTAGTACCACTTGAACCAAACTATTTAATGTTATGATAAATCTTCTCAATCAAACCCCTGTCTTCTTTTGGTGACTTGTCAATCAATGCACCTCCAGATGATGCATCGAGAAGGTTTCTATCATTGTCCAGTAATCCTTGATAGAAGAAGACAATAAAGTGATGATCTTCTATAGCTTGATGTGGTCAGTTGGAACATTGCTTTTTGAATCTTTCCCAATACTCGTAATGGGTTTCTCAAGATGATTGTATGGTAGTATTGATCTCGTTTCTGATGATTTTCTTTCTAGAGGTCGGGAAGAATCTTTGCATGAAGAATCTCACCAATTCATTCTAATCATCCACATATCTCGGTTTTAGACCATAAAAACATTCTTTGGATTTTCCATCCAATGAAAATGAGAACAACTTCCACTTATTCTGTTCCTCAGCTACTCCACGTTGTCTGAAGGTTGAGCAGACATGTGTGAATTCTACAATATGTTTGTTGGGATCTTCACCTACCATGCCATGAAATGTTTGGAGAAATGGTATCATATTAGGTATCATAAAAAAATAATTTTGTAACTTTGGGATGAAAGTTTGATTATTCTGATTAAGGAATTGTGGGCCAGAATGGTCTCTGAGTGTTTGGTTTTGATTTCCAGCCCAGATGACGTGCTCGGAGTGAACACTTGAAGTCTCCCTCAAGTCTAGAAGAGAAATTTATTCATATTGTAAATTGAATTTTATTATACTATTAAACAAATAAGATTCAATTTTATGATCAATGTATTAAGGATCAGTGTTTGAGGTTCTAGTCATGCCACATTGGAATGAAAATAAGACAAGAGAAAAGAAAAAAGGAAGGAAAATAATTGTTGGCACTACCTCCACTACAACAACACCATGTTTTGACACATTTCTATCATGGGGTGTGACATAAACTTATATAACCTTGGTTAAAATGTAGTAAAGTGGTTCACCTATGTGTTCTCCAAAGAGGTGTGCACAATTATTAAACCTGTCACATAAATTAACGGAAGAAGAAGAGGTTGTTCTGAAATTGTTTGAGTTGAAAAATAATCCAAGAAAAAAAGAAATATTGAACACTAACGGATGAAGAGAGTGATGGGGTCAGGGTAGAATCACCTTTTCCATCACATAATAGTAATAAATATCATATTCCATCTCTTCCTTTTGAATGAAAAATGAAAGCCACATCGATTGAGCTATCAATCACCCCTGGTTAAAGAAAGAAATAAAACTCACACTTATGTGAATGGAAGTTCAAAAAAATTACTAAAAATAGTCCCAATCAATAATTTTTTCTCCTTAGAACACTAGAAAAAGTTCTATAGTTGAAAAAACGTTCCAAAGATCACTAGACACTCCCCACTTAACACTATATGCTCGATCGAGACAAATTGCACTATGTGAAGGGAGATTAAAGGTCTTCAACCAAGTCTATTAACGGTGAACACACCAAACTCAAAAAATGATTGGATTAAGAGAATTGTGAAAAAATGATAATATAAATCATTCAAAATAAAAAAAGGATTTTACATTTAATCATAGAACTCCAACATTACAAAAGTGAAACTCCCCCATCCCCAACCACTCAATGGTTTTACCCATCCATGTGAAGGGTAATGGAGTTGAAATGGGAAGAAGAGAGAATGAAAAAACTAAGAAAAGAGAAAATAGAAAATACAAAGAAAACAAAGAACCCAATCCTTCAGAAAAACCCCCTTTCACATTCTTCATACCTTTTTAATAGAAGTGAACACTCTTATTTATAGCCTTACACAGAAGAAACTTTAACTCCAAAATTACACCACTAAAAGATTGAGTAAGTTTAGCATATTAAATGGCCGAATCTTGGGAATGTGTATTGATATATGTTGTTCCCCTATTTATTATTAATTATTACTCAAAATATCAGAGAATTTGGAAATTTTTAACGAAAGTCACTCTCGAATTAATAATGAAAACATTTTCTGCCAGAGGTGACTCTTCAACTTCCTCTTTTTGGTCGCCTGAAATAGGGGCCTTAATGACACAATTTATTCCTTAAATTTAATTTTAATTTGACGTGTAGAGTACTCTTTCTATTACTGCTGGAATCACATAATTTGGACACATGTAGGCCGAGATATTCCTCATTAATTAAGGTGTGGTCCATTCGGACAGCCAACAAACATTTTCCACTTGTTGAATTTTTCTGGGCCATTGGGTTTCGAATTGGTCCTTAGTCCAGATGAAAATGTTAAAGCCCACGGGAAAGGAAATCCGGGAGAAAAGGAATCACAAAATTTTTATGAAAAATGTAAAAGATATACATGAAATATAGAAGCTCCCCAAAACTGTTAAATTTCTAGAAATAACCAATTTCCACAATTAAGTCTATAATTCACCAAAACACTAAAATGATTCAAATCATATCAAATTGATTAATTGGGAGGGGTTAAATCATTGAATCACATATGAAAAGTAATGAAAACATTATATCTATCACTTTATAACTCACCCTTTTCGTATGTATGTCTTTAGGTTACACCATGCAATGCTTAGTACGATTGAATATTGTGGTCTTATAAAAGGAGTTATCAATAAATATGTTATTTTCTTATGTTGTAAATTGTCATGTAATGTAACTATTCCCAAAATACACTAGACCTATCAATATTTTTGAATGTATTAAGTTCATATTTCTGTAATAAATCATGTATAAGTGTGTAATAAAGAGTTGGGTTATTATAAATTCCATATATGTGATGGAAATTCTCGTTAATCTGGTACCAATATCCCCTACTACACCAGGATACCTAGATAATTTTTGCCATAAAAGAAACAAAATTTCATGGAGTTGAATATAAAATTTCATTTTTTTCCATATACATTTCAATTTTATGCATCAGTCTCCCAATTTACAATACACCACTAAATATTCATGCCTATTTTCAATATTTTCAATCAATATCACAGGGCCATATATCCTAGCAACAACCAAATAGTTAAAATACTTCCTTACTAACACTGACATCTTCTACAAGTGTTATAGAGCTATATCTCTCATGTAGGTCAAGAAAAATAATATCAAACACTTTTTTATGTAAAATATAATTACCAAATTTTGAATCCCCCACACAATATTGATAAAAAATTGAACCAATTTCATTTATTCTTATTTAAAATGACTATATCTTTATTAATTCATTCAGTCCAACCAACTCATCCTACTATGATTTTGTGACAAATAGATAAATTAATTATTTCTATAAGTATATATCTAACATACTCAAGAAGATAAAAGGTAAATATTTGAATTCATGATTTTACAACCATCTACATGATTTTTGGTCTAATCACACCACAACCCATACTCCTATGGAAGAGACCCCATATTCATTTTTATATGGTACATAGTTAGACCATACTATTAAATTAATGTTTCATTATCTCTTAAATTCCATTATAAACTATATGTTCAAAGATAATAAATTTCATAGGTTGGAAGATGAATTATAGTGGCTTGATGGGAAGAGATTTCACACTTTTCAAAATTTATAAGTCTTTAAAAACCATATTTCATGAGATTTATATAATAACCCTATATCTAGTAACCCAGATCTGGTGCTTACTATACTAAATTAGTACATGATACAAATAATGGTACCATAAAAGATCAATCAGTTTACCCATATTATTATACTAGACACATACTTGATTCTTTTATTATAATTGGAGATATTAAAACATAACATAAGAAACATTATTTCAGCATTATAATCATTAAAAATATCATTCTTCATATCTATAGGAAGGGAAAAATAACCAAGGTTTGTCTCAAATACATCGTAAGGGTTACATACATTGTATGATACTACATGTAAATAAGGCACAATCAATATGGTTTCATTAATAGTCATAACTCATTTCATTCAATCGACAACATTATTTTTTATGTACATATATATGTTATGTTAATATTGAAATCACATCAAAAAAGAAAACTAAATTCATAATAATGGATATTCTTAAATTAGTAAATTAATGATATTACCATAAAGGACTCAGCCAGGATATCACAAATCCTACTACCAAGACCTCAACCAATATATTCTTATGAAATGGGTGGATGTAGAAAAACAACCATATAATATGTAAGTCATACTATCTTTACTAATGGAAACTACAAATTAATTTAAGAGATATCTATAATTGTGATTCAATCATTACATTGGCATCGTATTCATTCCACATATATTGAACGATCAATTCAATTCAATATTAATATACATTATAAATCTACATTTATCTATATTGATTCAATAATAAAAAATATTTCCCCAATTAATTAACTATAATTATCATTAAATTTTCTCCAATTATTACAATTTTAAAATGGTATATGATAGATAAAAATTACAAATGGTGAAAATGATGCAATAAAATCTGTAATACATCAAACATGGACACAAAGAATAATATATAGTCCAATGAAATGATTTAGATGATCAAAATGTGATCATGAAAAAGCTAAAGAACAAAAAACTATAAATAAGTAAATTATGAAATAAGACTATAAATTCCGCTTAAATGAATGTTTTTTGTGAAAAAATTCCATTAAAAAATTAAATTGAAAATTAATCAAATAATTAAAAATAATATCCATGCAAATTTGTGTAACAATTATGTTATATATCATATTCAAAATTATTTTAATTCCTTTAAAAAATAAAATCATTTTATATTGATAATATTTTAAATAATTATTCCATTAATTTTGTGATTTTTTTTGAAAATAACCATATAAACTTGTACATGAATATTCACATCAAAGTACTATCATGAAGTGGGAAAACTCATTCATGTTGTATACTTTAAATTATTTTTTTCACACATTTTATAATAGAATTAAAAATCTATTTTTATGTATTTTTTAAAAATATTCCATTTTAAAATTTGAAAATAAATTCAATGGAAATGGAAATTAAAATTCGAAGAAAATTCATCTATAGTTAAATACATTTATTCAAAAATTTGAAAAACACAGATATGGGAGAGAAAAATTGATGGATGAAAAGGATAAATAAATATGGTATCTATTACATGTAATTTTTTGTTGAATATTGATACAAAAAGAGAAGAAAAATAAAATAAATATGTAAAAATAATGATTAAACGATAAGAAAAAAATTGATCGGCCATAAATTATTAGTACCATATAAATTTCAAAAAGGATATCCAAATATAAAATATCCTAAAAAATGAAATTTTAACCAAAATCCCTTACCATGGGTCTCATATTAGTAATGCATATTTGATCCAATTATATTTTGAATTTAAATTTATTAAATTCTTTATTAATAAAATTTACATATATAATCTAATTTTTAAGGATATTTTTCAATAATATAAAATCCATAATTTGATTAGTTCTCCTCACATCAGATATTTATGGTTTTTTGGTTAATTTATCCAAAATTACATAATTATATTCATAGTTTTTACTGGAGTTATGAAATGGTTCCACAATCTATGGAATGGTAATAATTTAATAAATATAATTTCTATTTATTATTATATACAATTTAAAATCATTCTTTCATAGTTGTAATATAAAAATGAATCACATCACTTCATGGAGGTGGTAGTCCATATATACGCACGAGCATTATTATTATTTCCTAAATGATGGAAGAATAAAAATATGTACGATTTGTTATATTGAAAGAAGAATAATTATGTCCTAAATATCATATATATTAATTAAGTCTCTCTTTATAGCTATCTATGATAACTATTGATAAAAAATAAATTATTCCAGTATGTGGAGATGGTAGGTTGTACAAATGCAAGAGTGATGTTTTCATTATCTATAGGTTAGAATAGAGATATAAAATTGATGTAAAATTTAAATAAAAAAATAATTATTTAATATATACTAATTTAATTATCATAACATTTCTATTAAATATTTTCAGGAGGTTTAGGAAGAAAGGAACTTGAAAAATAATGGTGAAATTATATACCTCTTATTTTGGTAGCCACCTTTGGATTACACATTAATCATTCCTGGTGTGGTATTATAGTTAGAACATGACTTCTACATTATGGGGAGGGATACATGGAATGTATCTTGGAGAGTTATTTGTTTACATAATAGGACAAATCAGTGTGGATAAAGTGGAGAGGGGTTCACTTCGATAAGCGAGGTTAGTGGAATACTTGTAAACACTTGAAACATTTTCCTATAATATCTGTCTTAAAGAAGTCACGTTCTAACACCGCATTATTGTTTTCAATTATCACTAAAACCCTATTTTTAGGAATATTTGGTTGGGTTTCATTTTGGGTTGCTTCTAAATGAAAATTTTATTTTTTGGAATTTTTTAGGCTAGAGAATGGTTGGTGAATGGTTTCCCCAAACCATTCCCCCTATCCGAGCAAACTGTGAAACCCAAGGTTGTGGTATTTCTTATGTCTATCACCGGGTTATATAAGTCATGATCCCTCTACAAAGAAATAATGATGCCCCTTTATAATGGGTGCTGGGCCTATGCGTGGTCTGACTAAACTATGCACCGAGTCCCAAAAAATAGTGAAGACAAGATATATTTATTTTGAAAATTGTTGAAAAATTCCCAAATGATCCTTCCCCCCTCCTGGTCTCATTTGACCCATGTTTATTATAGGTTTTGAGGCTCCAAAAATGATTTCTTGGCTCCCCAAAACCACTCCCAATGTGTATCGAATCTAGGAGATCCTTGTTCATTCTCTTTTAGGTAAGTTTTATCCTCGCATTCTTGATCTCCTGCAATCTCTCTGTTCCTCCTTAGGATTCCGCAGATCCTTCAATTATATTTGTGATCTAATAACTACTTTTTGGGGTTATTATAATAGGTTTGATCCTCATTTCCATATATTCTATAGTTATCATTCCTCCTCAGCAAATCCAAATTAGGGGTTGATGCTTTGAGATTTAATGACTATGAGGTAGGTGGTTCCATTGCGATGCCCAATTTTCATTGAACTAAAATATTTTATTTTTAATTTCAATTACTATTATTAAAGTAAGATACATTTTTTTATTATATGGATTTTAATTTGTTAATGTAAAACCCCAATCTCATTGGATTTGGAGTTTTAAAGATATTAGGATTTTAGCATGAAATTGGGTACCCCCCAATTCTATTAAATATGGGTGTGTTTGGTGAAATTGTGAATTTTAAATTGTAGATTCGATGTAAACATTTTCAATAAATTTTTTGAATTTAATTGTGATTGTTTTTGGATGGAAATTTTTTAAAAACCTCAAATCCATCGAACTAGGTGTTTTAATGAAATTGATGGAATTTTTTGAGAATTAAATTTTTTAATTTATGTTTTGAATATGGATTTTGAAATTTCAAGATTTTTTTTCAAATTGTTATTTACAGAAAATGGACTAAATATTTTTTGATAGAAAACATAAGGTGTAATATTTTTTAAAGGCATTTTTTTGATTAAAAACATATCATGGTTTTTAAAAGAAAAATTCTCATATTTGAAATGGAGAATTGGAATTAATTGTACTTTAAGAATTATTGAAATAAATTTCGCATCATTGTTTTGTATTAGACCATGTGAATTCCTTAGGTAGTTAGTGAGTTATTTTGGGTGTCACTTCAAGACATACAACATTCTAAAACTTCATATCATCACATCACATCCCTTAGGTGATGTTGATGAGTCCCGTTTTCTGTAGTCCAAAAGGGGCATATGTACTTACATCCCACTTAATAGTATTGGATCCCTATTGATTTGAAATAACATATCTATTAGGAATATGAATATTTTATCACTTTTTTATATTATTAATGTATATATATTACATTATTGTTAACATTTTCACATTCCTTATGATTTATATAAACTGTTTCATATAAAAGTGTTTATTTAATCCATTTTTTGAAAAGTTCTATTTGGGTAATGAACCCTTGTTTAAAAAGTAAATTCCATCATTATAAATGTAAAACCCCGTGATTTTGAAAATAACTTTAAAACTAAATTCATAAAAAAAGTTATGTATCTAAAAGCATCACTTTCTTGTAACCTATCCAGAAAACATAAGAATTCCACCTCTATGATTTGAATTTTCAAAAACTGACATAAATGGTTGTGTTTAGTAAGACATTTAGAGTCTGATAAGACAAACATAATTCTGTATGAATAGTAACATACCCTTTTGAATAGTAACATTTCCTTGTTAATATTAATGAATATTAAATTGTCTAAAAAATAGAAACATCACTCACGAATGAATAAATACAATTTTGACATCTTATAAGTGAAAAAACGATCGTAGTATAAGTATTGGTATTATTATATGTCATAAATAATTTAAATAATATTTTATGATAAATTTAATAATTTAAAATTGAAATTAATTTTCAAAAAAATTAATCATAAATTGTTACATTATTTTCTTATGGTTAGAGGATAATTATATGGGAGCTTGATTAATTTCTCAATGTGTTATAAAACAAGTACATGTTTTCAAGTTGTTTTTTTGAATAAATTTTGATTTTATATTAAAATTAAATTTAAAGGATTAAAAAAAATTCTAAAAATCTATTTCATTTTTTAATTCTACACGTCGAAAAATGTTTAGGGTGAATTTTTGGGATTTTTCTGATATACTCAAATTTTTGATGAATAGTGAAATACAGTAAAATACTTTATATAAAAATTATCAGTTAAATACACTATTGATGACATAATGAGTGATTTAAGGCCACTTTTTTGGAATAAAAAGCAATTATTACTATTAGGGGACATAAGAAACAACACAATTGGATTTCTTGAGGGAAATAATAAAATAATGAATAAAATATTCCAAATTTACTCCTCTCTTCCACTATAAAACCCACCCGCATTCCCTATTCTAATCACTCCTCTAAGACTTTAATTTCATCAATTTTCTGCCCAAATAACCTTCCCTAGTCACTCCACACGTCCAAGATGCTCTTGGTCTTTCCAAAAGTCCTAAACCCCTTCCCGTAAAGAGATTCTCAAGGCGGTGGATTCAAGAGGTTCATTTACATTTTATTTCTCTCATTTCCATTTCAAGATTCCTTATATTGATATCCTCTCCTCCGATTCTCTCTAAAAATGACCATTATAACTCCATTATCATATATATACTGGAATATTATCATGTTAATGCAAGAAAAATCATCTATATTCTTAATCTCTCCATTTTATTGTATAAATGAAACCATCATCTGCGAGGTTCCAATTTACAACCTTTGTGGACGATGAAGTTTTGTTCTTCAATTTATTTTTAATTACTGGGCATAAAACCATTTTTATTATTGAAACAGACTAAAATGTATTTATTATAACTTAATTAATATTCAGTAATCAGTATACATATATTTTATTAAATTATATGACCAAAATAGTTCTTAATAATCAAAATACCACTTAAATAATCTAAGTGAATGTCATTAAAATTTCAGATAAATTTTCATCCTCATTCCAAGTAACCAAATTATATATATTAATATTACCACATTTTTATTTTAATAAATATTGTGTAAAATTAATTCTACATATTTACATCCATTCCACATGAACTCCATTACATAAAAATAAATGAACCGATTATGAAAATCAAGAAAATGAACACTACGGAACAATGAAATTCAAACATTTAACTAATCAATAAAGAAATAATGGGCTCAATAAAACCATGATAAAATAAATAAATCTTTAATAGGTTATTAATTAAGTTATTAATAAGTCTAATTTTATATTCTAGGACCTTACATTCAAGAGTGGGACACATTCAAACTTAAGTTAAGGGGTTTCTTCTTCTCACTTCCATTTTTGTGAGATATTTGGTATTCAATAATAATGCTTGGATATGGTGTATGTATACATACCATTGATGTTTCAAATCATTAATCTATTTATTTTCAATATATTTAATTTGTTATTTAATTATTATAAATTTTTGGGAATACGATTCAATTGATTACAAAATCATATGTCCCCTCCCCCCGAACCTCCATTTTAATTTTGGTTGTTTGTATTCTCTATTCAATTCAATGAAATTATTATTTATTCTTATGTACTTCTCATAAATTATGTATTAATTATATATATATATGTGTACCAATCATAATACTTCTTTATGTTTTGTGCAATAACATGTTTGAATATCATCTTTCAAAAATACTTCTGAACTACATGCTTGATTCAAGGAAATTATCAAATTATTACATATTTTAAAGATCACTATATATTCATTTTTATGACATATTTATCTATAAAAAATATGAATTTTTTACATGAAAAATATATTCTGGTTCATTTCTGGTTTTAAAAAATTAAACATGCCTCTGCGCTTTAAAATCCTTTATAAAGTTCCTTAAACTGCACTAAAATATTTTATTTATAAATCTTCATTAAAAACTCTATTTAAATGATTTGACATCAATAAGTCTTTATTTAAGACCAAAATATAGCTTCAAACACCTTACCTTTTATTTTATGGGATATAAATGTTTACAATATGATTTCATGAAAATTACAAATGATTTACAAAAAGAACTCTTATTTCCAAAGTAAAATAGGCTTTTTCTCGTGTCACTTTAACTTTTATGAGATATATGACCTGTACTACACTTATTTATTTCTTGTGGTGTGTGTACTAAAATTTGGCATATCATATAAAGTATCTTCTTATTCTCATGAAATTCTAAGGGATTATTATTTGTAATTTTCAAGGTGGTATTGGACACTTTGGAATGTTTAAGGATTATTTCCTCAATAATTTTTCAATGGACTCATATAGAAGTATCCTCATCTATGGAAACATCCTTTGTTGAATCTTTTACTTCTTTTAGGATTAACACCTAAGATATCATCCATGGTATTTTATTGAATGGTTTATGATTAGTTAGACTATGGATGTGCTATCTTGAAACCATTCAATGTATTACTCTGAATGGTTCATGTTTATGATTAATGATGGAGGAATGTTATTTATATTTCATATGTTAGTTTTAGTATGAATGTGTAAGCTGTTTATTTTTATCCCCACTCAGAAGATGAATGTTTTGGATTTAATAAATGTCAGGCGGGGCCCACTATAGCCCCATCGGCAAATCGGTAGGCCTCATGAGGCAATCTATGGTCTTGGCACGAGGACATGACAAAATGGATATTTATTTTTTTGGTCGGGGCCTTAATCAATTTTAGACATCTTGGCTGATGCCTTGACAGAATATTTTAGAATGTGCGGCATATTAATTTCTCTCTTTTTGAAAACAGTATTGATGGTTCATGTGGTTATTTTACTAATATAATACCCATGTTTATGTTTAATTAGGAAATTTTTTATTGAATACTTATTCTTTCCATAATGTGTTCAAGATTATTTTTAAAGGAATGTGTTTTAGTTATTCACCATGCCTAATGTTTATGTTTATATTATATTATGCTGTATTTATTAACCATTACTATTCATTTGAGAAAACCCCTTTCATTTGTTTTCCTTCCCAAGGTTATGAAGAAGAGATCGTTTATTGAGTTTTAAAGGATGCAGTTTATCAGCTTATGTTATGTATCATTCTTTTTTTCATTAAATTTGTAAAATGGGTTCCCTATTTGTATCTAGTTTCTTCAAGACATCTAAACCGATCAGTCCTTTAGAGTTGATTCCTTGTAATCAGGCCAATATTTTAAAATAATTCACAGGCTTCGATCTTCTGGGGATAAGGCATCACACTAAATGTATGCCCATCATTTTTAATATGATGCATGAATTTCTAAATTAGTTTCAGGTTTTGAATTTTAAGGCATGATTGTATTAAATAATATTTTTTAAATAATAAACCTATTTACAAAAAATTGATATCACATACTTGGTTAATTTGATATTGTAATCATTTTATATAATATTTTGTGGAATCCTTATTGGATTTGGCTCACTCCATACTTTTTCCTTCAAGTGTTTGTAGATTATCTCCATCCAAGTTTGAGTAAGGTAAATGGATCTCATGGAGGCATATCCAGCTATTGAACCATGTACTTGGTTTATTTTTCGCCTTAGGGATTGGGCTATCTTCACAATTTTGTTACATTGGTTATAGTACTTTGGGTGTTAATACCTTTTTAACTTTTGGTACTCTACTCTTAGTGGAGTTTATTTTGATATGAAAATTGTCTTTTTTATTTTACAACTAGAAAATTTTGTGGAAAAACTATTCCCACATTCAATTTGTATGATTCCAACTACTAGTCTCCAACCTAGGAGGATTGGGAATACCCTTTGAACTATATCAGAGCGAGCATAGTTACAGGATTGCAAAGGTTATTGGATTAGATCCTGATAAATTGGTATCAATTCTCCAGTAAGATATGTTTTCTTGATGATGATATGCATTTTTGAAATATTATTAGGAAATATGAGGTATTTTCAATTGTGTTCCTAGACATATCTCACTCCAATGAACATTATGTCACTAGGGGTGGTTAAGGAAAGTCGTTTTGTGGATTAGTTCTAGTAATTTACCTATTTTAATTTGGATATAGTGAAATAAAAATCATTTTTTCTATCTTTTGGGACTATTTTCAGTTGGTTCTCTTTTTATTTTTTGGTAACTGATGTTGTGTTGCATCATGCATCTATGAAGACATGTGACTCAATACCAGGAGAAGACTATTGCTAATCCTCAATGATCAAATCATGTTGTTGATCCGAACATGGTTGAGGAGATGGTGTATACTGTCTATGCTTTGGGATATGTACCACATTGAGTTGTTGTTCAGGCTCTTGTTGTGGAACTATAGAGGAACGTTCTTAGGATTAACCCTCAAGAATCCCTTCACTACAATCCAACACCATTCAAGGTCTCAAATTATTCACAATAACATTATTAATGGTTGAGAATGATAGAGTTTTTCTTTTGGATCATGGAGACACCCAACGAAATCAAAGTGTAGTGTGCAACCTTCGTGATGAAAGGGAAGAGAAGGAAGTGTTGGGACACTATTGTAATAGATAAGAATCATGAGGTCATATAGTAGAGATACATCAAGGTACATTTCATAGAACAATTCTATTCAGAGTTGATACTATTAGCCATGTCTACTGAGTTTTTCAGACTCGATCAGGTTGACATGACCATGATAGAGTATGAAAACCATTTTGCTGAGCTCGTTAATTTTTTGAACTCGAGATTATGTAGAATGAGAAGATGAAGGCTGTAAGATTAAAATTGGGACTTCACCTGGATATTTATTCTTAGGGTTTGATACTAATGTTTTTTTTGATATACTAATATACTAGATAGAAATCTTACGCATGAAATGGACCTGGATAGAATGTTAGGGTAATTGGGATTTTCTTTCTCTCCGTATGGTAGTGTTAGTTCCCTCAAGGGAAAATGGAAATGTGATGATTTCCATGGTATCACTTCATAGTAAGGTGATTATAGACCTTCTACATTACTAGTAATAGGCCCATTGATTTGAAACAATAGTGGAAATCCATGACCTTCAAATATGGTTTTCACTAAGGCACCCAAGAACTGTGGAACAAGCGAATGCTCGAGGAACCTATAGATATTCTACCATGTTTATTCTACTTCTCATAGTGGAAAGAGACCATCTGATCCTCCTAATATTGTAGGAAAATCATATTTTTCTGGTATCAAAGGATTCTAGCCACATTCATCCATAATGAAGAGACTTCATAGATTGGAAGAGTCTCTATAGGAAGAGGATATGGGTCCAGTGATTGTGATATGTACCATCACTATATCACCATTATTAGTGACTTATTTATTTGATACTCATTCATATAATTCATTTATTTAAAATCAAATTGTTTATTTAATGATGCTTCTTTATAGAGATTTTATCTTGTGTATTTGATTTTACTACACCCCACGGTACGAAGAGGATGTAAATACCAATCATCTACTGAGCAAAGCTGATGGTGAAGCCCTAGCAGTGATGCATGATGCGTAGACCCCTCCCTTTTTAGGGGAGGGAGGGGGAAGCATTTAGGGATTTCTCTTATTCACCAACCATGATCTTCATCCTCTTTTCTCTGTGATTCCTCCATTCCTGGAGGTTCTTGACCTCCTCAAGGGTTCTCCCCAACAGTTGATTTCCACAAAAATTCAACTCCGCTTTTGATCTCTTCCGGAAAATGATGGTAGCTCATTTTATGGGCATAACTATTTCGGTTGATTCCTTTTTTAGATTCATGTTTGAATCATGGGGTCTTCAAGATCGCACGGTGGTTGGTCTGCTCAACTAGAGGCATTTGATTGTATCTTTTCCTCAGAGGTCGATCTTATTGCTTCTTGGTCCAGCTCTCCCAGAGCTCTCAGCAGATGAATCTTTTACCTTATCCACTAGTCATTCAAGTTATACATGAATCAGGGTGATCCGATGACCATTGGGTGGGTATGTTTCCTGGATTTTCCACCTCCTTCTCATAATCCTTCAATAATAAGCATGTTAAAGAACTTTGTTGGGAGATTTTTGCGTTCGGATAGTATGAATTCATTTGTTTTTTACGCTATCAGCCATCACATTTGTGTTGAGGCCGATTTTTCAAAGACTCATACATATTTAATTTGGATTTCAGTTGGCGAGGAATTTAGATGTAAACAATGGGTGGATTTCGAGTCTTGGCCTGCGTATTACACATGCTTTCAATGGGTAGAACATCTAGTCATTGGATGCCATCTTGAAAAAAGTGCATAGAAGATGTTGAACCCTCAACCATAAGGGTATCAGGTGAAGGTCGACCCCACTGAGATCCAGTAGTCTGGTAGTGCTAGTTTGGAAAGGTCTATAGAGGCATGCAGGGTCATCTCAGAGGAATGGGAACCATGCATGATTCAAATATTTCCAAGAGAGAAGTTAAGGTTTGATCCAGAAGGCAGTTCTCGAGAGGGACAACTTATGCAGTGCACTTTGTTAGTGGTTCCAATTGGTGTGAAGGATGCTGAGATCATGTCACACGATCTGTAGGTCGTCGATGTCCTAGACCGCTTATGGAATGACTTGGGGATCATCCCATTACAGGTGGGTGGAGTGGAGGCAATGCAGGTGGAAGGAACAGATAAAGAGGTCCCCTTGCATGTTTCTGTGGTGGAGCATCTGATCTCAATAAGAAATATAGATGACGGTGTGGAAAACATGATAGTCAGTGATGTACATGGACCTGGTGGTCCACAAGGTCGGGAATGGGAGGACATAGACAAATAATCTATATTCAAGGATTGAAGATATGAGAAACCCATAGGTATGATACTGTGTAGTGATGTCCCTAAGGGTGAATACCTAAAGGAGGTCGAGATGTCTATAATTTCACTACATGGGATTTCATTTTTACTTTCATCTATAGACCCTTACCCTGGATAAGTAAGGATATAGGGGGTTAGTGTCTTGGGACCCTTAGACCCAAAAACTCCCATTCCTAAGTCTTATTCCTTTCAGAAGACCGAGGGAAATGGGAAGAAGAAGAATGGAATAGAGGTTAATGTTATCAAGTTGGAATCTCATTGAAGGTTGAGACCTCTCAAATAAGGCCCGAGGGTTGAGTTGAAAAACCATTTTGAAGGTATAGTGGCTTAAGGACATACAGTGATGCATGAGGACATTGAATTAGGTGATGAATTCTTTAAAAAATTCTCAGTGGACAGTTTGGACCATTTCCAAAGGAATGGTCCCCACAACCCAATAAGGAAGAACGAGACAAAAGGAAAGTGTGACCCAAGAAAATGCATTAGGTCCATGGGAAAAAACCCAAGGGACGCGAAGACTATTCTCACTATCCTAAACCAATGTATACCAGGTTTTACAAGAATGGTGAATGTAATGAAAGAAAATCCCTTCAAAATGGGGAAAGTGGTGATCCAAGCATTGAACCATGAGTGATTGAAGAAGAGGTAGGGGTGCTCAAGGCATATATCCCACTCCAAGGAAGAGATGATTGAGATATTCTTTCATCCAAATGCCTCAAATGAGGAGGTTATATGAATTTATTAAAGAAGCATAAAGGTGGAGGCCACATAGGATAAATAACAAGGATAGAAAATCAAGACCTAATCATCGCCCTAGGATTCAACCAAGGAAAAATAACCATGGAAGAATTCATTATACAATGGGTAGAATGGTTTCTCACCTTGAAAAACTTATCTAGGAGGATCCAGAAACTTATGTTAGTACTATGCATTGGGAATTATATAGAGTGTTTAACTCAAATAATATTAGTCTAGTGTTTAATAATTATTAGAGAAATTTCAGCATGTAGTTCTCTTTGGGTTTAAAACTATTGTTTATCACTTTCCCTTAATATGGATTAATAATATTTTATATTTGGATGGATGGTTCAAAGGGAGAGTGGGGTCTTCGTAGTACCACTTATGTCATATCTCTCTCAGATGTAGATCATTCATGGAGTTTTATAGTTCTCTGCATGAAACATATTGACATCATTTTTGGGATTGATTTTCTCATTAGTAATAAATCATGGATTGATTATTCTCTTCAATAGGTCTCCTTCACTACACCTGAAGGTGTGTGTTTCATATTTCAAGTAGAATGAGACCCAACATCTAGAAGGTATGGACCATCTTATCTAGGGTCGAGAAAGGTGATATCATAGATTACCTTTGATCTAATGTGGGAATATTTGATTGGTGAACTCCTTCCAGTTGTCTTTATGTTTCCTTCAATGTTTCCTTCTGACTTCCTAAGGTTTCCACTAGTAAGGAATGATGAGATTTCCATTGACTTGATGAAATATAGTCAACCAGTATCTATAACCTCTTACCAAATGGAACCTGTTGAAATGAAAGATTCGAACTCTAAAGTGGATGATCTTTTGGATAATGGCTTCATACATCAAATTTTTTCATTTTAGGAGGCACCTGTTCTATTTTTTAAAAAGGATGGAATCTCACTTCGCCTTAGTGTTCATTACCAAAATCTCAACAACTCATGTTAAATAATTGGTATCCATTACCACGTATTGATGATTTGTTTGACCATTTCACAGGGGAAAATGGGTTCTAAAATATTTATCTTCACTCTGGTTACCATTAGTTAATGGTAAAAGAATATGACATTTTTAAAAACTCATTTTGGAGCTGGTACAACCATTATGAGTAACTAATTATTCCATTTTGTCTAACATATGAACGAACAATATTTATTGAATAGATGAATAAGATTTTCAATGAGTATCTTTATACCTTTGTGGTGATATTTTTGGATTGAATCTTTGATTAATTTAATTCTAATGAGGATCATGTTCAGTATCTAAGAACAATTTTGAGTTTTTTGAGAAATCAAGAACATTATCTAAAGTTCTTGAACTGTGATTTCTGGATCAGGGAAGTGAAATTCATAGAGAACGTGGTGTCAGAACATGAAAAATTATTTTACCCTAAGAAGATGAACACTCTCTTGTCATAAAAAAACAATGGAATGTTTTTGAGACTCAGAGTTTCTTGGGAGTAGCTAAAAATTATCACCAGTTTGTTAAGGATTTCTTAAAGTTGGCTTCTCCGATGACTGCTCTTTCTCATAATTGTATAAAGTTTGCATGGAGAGATAAATTTACAAGTTATTTTGTTGTGATAAAGAATATTTTGACTACAGCATAAGTGTTAACCATTCGAGTGGCCATAAAGGGCTATATGGTCTTCTGTGATGCATTAGGTCTAGGCTTGGGCTGCGTTCTTATGAAAGGTGATCATGTTTTTAGCTATGGATCTCAAAAACATAGGCCACACAAGGAGAAATATCTGACCCTTGACCATGAACATGTAGTTTTGTTTCACACACTTAAGAGTGGGTGACATTACCATAATAGATAATGGTTTACCATGTTTTCAGAATACAATAGATTGAGTTATATCTTCTCTAAAAAATATTTGAATCTCCACCATATTCATTGGGTGGGAAAAATGCATTCATTATATTTCGACATCACATATACATTTGGGAAAGGGAATTTCATTGATGATTATTTGAGTATGATGCATCCAACCCAGTTTGTGAAGAAATCATTGGAAGTGTGGAATTTGATGGATATCTTTACACAGATTTGTATTGGAGTTCATGAAAAAGGGACTGAGGATTCCCAAGATGGTGTTCAGTTTATGTACGCTCATATTGAATTTATTATTTAGGATTAACAAAATTATGATCAGTATTGTAGAATTAAATAACGTCTTTATAGGGGGAGATAGTTTCCCAGTGTTCATCATCCATAGAGGGCATTATATTCTATCAGAATTTTTTTGTGGTATCGTCTTTGAGGATGAAATATATTATTGGGGATTGATATATTTCCAAGTAGGAAGTGAACCTAGGAACCATGAAGATGTTCTATTATATGAGGAGATAGTATTTGTGTATAGGTATGAGATATGGTATTGATGATTTTTTCTCACATTACTGTACATGCTAGCAGGTAAAGGCTGTGAACCACAAACCATTGGGTTTGCTTCACCCACTTCTGGAGCCTACATGAAAGATGGATGAGATCTCTATAGAATTTGTGTTTAGGGTTTCCACATAACTAGGTAATGAATACTGTGATATTGGTTTTGATCTATTAGTTTACCATGTTTTCTTACTTTATACCCATTCATGACACAACCAAAGGTGATGAGTTGAGAAATCTCTATGCGAAAGAGATTGTTCGATTGCATGGGGTTCTATTATCTATTGTCTCTAGTAAGTACCCTTAGTTTACTTATTTCATTCTGAGTGGACATTATGAGGCTCTGGGATCTCATACCCATTTGAGTATGGCATACCATCTATAGTTGGATGGACAGACAGAAAGATCTAGATTGATTATTGAGGATATGCTTCATGCTTGTGTTCTCTACATTGGTGGAGATTGGGATGATCATTTTGGGATGGTTATGTTTTATTATAATAATAGTTACTAGTTTGTGGTCAGGATGGCTCATATTAATGACTTTTATGGATACCCTTGCATAACTCTGTTGTGTTGGTAAGGGATTGTGGAATCTTCCTTGATTGTATAGAGCTTGGTCCAAGAGATGACATCAAATATTCAGTTTATTTATCAGCTAATGTTAATGACACATAGTCGATATACATATTATTCTTATCATTATTTCAAACCATTGGAATTCTCAGGATGTGACCAGGTTTTCTGGAAGGTTTCACCTCAGTTGGGTCATTGGCAACTTGGTAAGAAACAGAAACTTGCTCATAGTTATGTGTGGCCATTTGTGGATTTTGAGAAGGTGAAAAAATGTTATTATAATTTATCTCTAGGACCACATCATACGTCGATATATAAAGTAATTTATGTCTTGAGGATGATAATGTATCTATCTGATATATCTCCTATTATGAGTTGGCATGATCTATAATTTGAACCTAATTAATATGTCACTAAACAGCTCATCAAGATTGTTGATTCTGAAACCATGACACTTTGTGGGATAAATATACCTTTAATAAGATTACTAAGGAAACATGATTCTGATAGTCATGAGACGTGGGTGAGGGAGGAAATGATGAGAGATAAGTGGCCTCATATTTTTGGCATTGATGATTCTTTATAGGATTTATGGGGATAGATGGTTTTTTGGGTGGGGAGGTTGTAACATATGATTACAGTTTTGAGGTATTCCGAACCATATTTTACCGAGATTTGGTTGGGATTCATTTGGGGTTGTTTCAGGTTGAATATTTAATAGTTTTGGATTTTATGGGATAATGCATGGTTTGCACACGACCTATGCACAATTTTACTAAAGCATGCACCCTGCCCAAAGAGATCATGTAGATGAGATTTAATTATTCCAAATATTTATATCAAATACCCAAACCCTACTTTTTCACCCCTACATAGGATAATTCAATCCATTTTCGTTTTATCTAGATTTTGAGGCACCCAAGAACCATTTTTGTATGATCAAAACCCCTTATATGGAGGACACAAGCTAGGTGATCAAATTTCGGTCTCTTCATAGTAAGGTTTCTCCCCCAGTTCTTGACCTCCCGCGATCTCTCTCTTCCTCCTTTGGATTCTGAGGATACTTATATTATATTGGGGATCTAATACCCAATGTTTTGGGGTTATAAACCTAGTCTTTATCATTGTTTCCCTGGAATACACTATTATTGTTCTTCCTCATGAAATCCCAATAACGGTTTGATGCTTCTAGATCTAGTGACTTCGAGGTAGGTTGTTCAACTACGATGCCCAATTTTCATTAGGTGAAAATTTCTTTGTTTAATTTAATTTATTTTAATTAAGTGAAATTAATTCATTTTTGATTATATTGATTTCAATTTGTTTTTGGAAAACCTAATCCCATTGGATTTGGGGTTTTAATGAAAATAGGTTTCTAGCATGAAATTAGAAAACCTAAAATTTCATTGAATTGGAGTGTGTTTATCAAAATTGTGAAATATAATTTTTCTTATTTAAATTATAGATTTGATAGTTATCATTTCGATTAAATTGTAGAATTTAATTGTGAAAGTGTTTGGACGGAATATTGTGAAAAAGCACGATTCCATTGAATTGGGGGATTGTAATGAAATTGATGGAAATGTTCGAAAATTAAATTGTTGAACATGATTATTGAACAAGGATTGTGAAATTTCATGAATTGGTTTCAAATACTTACTTATGAAAAATGAATTAAAAATGACTTGATGTTGAGAATAGGGCTTCATATTGTTAAAAATAGTTGTTTTTTTATTAAAATGTCATTTTGGGTTTTAAAGGGAAAATAAGAATATTTGAAATAAAGAATGTGATTTAAATTTATTTTAGGAAATTGAGAAATAAACTAACCATAATTATTTTTTATTAAAGAACATACAAGACATGGTAGTTAGTGAGTTGTTTTTGGTGGAACATAATGCCTTAAAATTTTCTATAACATAATATCAGCAAATCACATCCCTTAGCCGATGATGATGACTCCCCTCTTCCTTTTATCCAATGGGGAATATGTAGATAATTTCCATTTCATAGGGTTTTATCCCAATAGGATGAATTAATGTACCTATTAGACATATGACCATTTTTGCACTTTTTGGTATTTGAAATGCATATATATGAACTTTTAGAAAACTATTTTACATTCCTTGTTATTTTTATATGCTATTACATATAAAAGTGTTTAATTAATAAAATTTTTGGAAACTATCAATTGTGTAAATATCCCTTGTTTAAAAGGTAAATTCCATTGTAAGAAATGTGAAGCATGAATTTATAAAGTATTTATCTCTTTATAATTCTAATGAATTATTTGTTTAAATATCCTTTTGTAAATGCCAAAAACATTTGTTCTGAAATTGAAAGAACATTCTTTATAAATTTGATATTGAAATCCTGTTACAGAATCTTTAGTGGAATCCTAATGCAATTTGGATCTCACCATACTTGTTCCCTAGAATGCTTGTATATTATCCCCAACTTTGTTCTATTAAGCGAATGTGATCTCTTGGATGTGGATCTTGCAATTGAAAATTGTACTTGGTGAGTTGACTCTACTGGGGCATGGGATGTCTTCCCAGTTTTGGTACATTGGTTGTTGTACTTTTGAAATTAATTCCATCTAGGATGTGTCAGAGTTGCCTTAGTTATCATGTTACTAGGGTACCCAGGTAGGTTCGTGACACTTGTTGATTTTTTGTCATAGATTCAAATATTATAACATTGACTTATAAATACAACCATAAAATTGGGTTTATAAATTTTTTGTTCTATAGTGATGCCTAACCCCTTTATATTAACCATTTTAACCAATTTTAACATTAGTAGATGTGATAAATATTTATCATGATAACTATTAATTATAAAAAAATAGGATTAAATTATTATATAATATCAATGATTAATATTCCCAATATGGAAACCATTCTTTGATATTAAATTTCAACAATTTGTAAAAATTAGACTCAATATATGTTTGTAAAACACTAGGAAAACTATTTTTAGAAAAATTGTAGTTTAAGAATAAATATTATATTACGAAAAAGAAATGCATAATATTAATATGAATGGAACTGAAATGATTATGTTAAATTATAGGAAACATATATTTCATTAAAACCAATCCAAAATCTAAAGGAACCTTGTTTATACAATATTTTGAGAGAAGAACTTTAATTAGTTTTATTTTAAAATAAATATTAATTAAATTTCAAAAATATTAAGAATATATTTCTATGTTAAAAATTAATTTTTTATACTAATTATGTTAATTTATAACTATATTTTTGGTCTGGAAAAATATTTTCCAAAAATTTCAATTTATTCATTGATCGTTATAATGTCATAAAAGTGACAATATTTGTAAAATCATTATTTTTGACTATTCACCAAAAAATAAACTTTTCCATTGGAAAAAAACACCCAAGATAATTTTAAAATGATTTATTTAAAAGTTAAATTAATTTCATCAATTTATATTTGTAAAATTTTCTAATTTAGGTTTTATTCAAATTCTTAAATGTAGAGACATGCATTTTTTATTGCTTCTTTAGAAAGAAAATTGTTCTTAATGTAATTGAAACACGGGTGTTACATTCTTACCTCCATAAAACTTTTCAACAATTTTTTTTATAATTTTACCTCATGAAATAATGGGGATGTTCTTCACCATAACATCTTTAGGTTACCACATTTCCTCTTATATTCATCTATTTCTCTAATGTATCTTCCCTGATCATGTCATCCGATTCTGAAACTCTTGTTCTCTTGTGAAAATGACCAAGGTCATTGAATATAACACTACATAAATGGTCATCTTCATAGAATCTTAGAATAATAAATAATTTATCCCCTTTTACAAAACGTTATATTTAATAAACTATGGTCCACCTGGAATAAAAATAAACCTTATAGAGTACTCAATTCTGGGAGACCTCACTCCCTTATGTATGGCCTCGATCTCTATAGACCTATGTAAATATGAGAATGTCCCATACGTACAAGGTTATAACCATTTATTTGTCCCCTACATTAAGATAATACATTCAATGGACATGAACACCCAATTTTCAAAATTATGAGACAGATCCATAGGAGGGTTCTTAACATAGGGATATTCTGTAAAAAAATCCCTGACAAAACGAACCTATTTTAAAGTTATATCCAAATGTTTGTGGGATTATTATATGATTATATTTAGAAACACTACACATCTTGAAATTATAATTATATCATGAGAAATGTAAAGGGTCCCATTTAAATATCACTTCTCACATGAATATGTCAATGCCCCCTTTCCTACACATGAGTGTGATCTCGGTGGGAAATATCCTTTTAATAATAAGGCATGTATTAATTCAATTTATTTATGAATACATAGTTATATCTGAATGAAAGATTTTAGAGCCAACCCTAATTAATCATTCATCTACAGTTCATTGAAGATATTTAACCATTTCATATAATGTGCCAGCCTAAAATACCTCCACCACCTTTCATGATCATACTTTTTTTCATAATATAAATTTTTTATTTTAGTAACTTTGATTTCCATGAACATTTCATGACTATCACTATTGAGAATAGTCGACTCCAATGGAATCCTCAATTATAATATGAATACATTCCTATATATTACTCAATATATACAACCATAATTTGAATTATCATCTAAAGACATTTGCATCAGGGGGGGAAGTCCTCTTATCTTCATATGCCTTGACAACATCATAATTGAACCTATTATTCACATATGTCTAGTTGATATTAATTATATACCTATTACACAAAACTTCATTTAATTTAAGAACCTAATGTTACGATTTACAACATCACCACTCCATATCCTAAATGTTTTGGGATATTCTAAGACTTTACACCCCATTTGGGTTATTATTATCATACCTTTATTTCATGAACTATGACCTTATTATATTTTTAGATTAATATGAGATAATATGAACTATAATTGGGCCCTCCATCCATGTAAGGTTATACATTATACCTTCTATATAAGCTATAACATAATTTTTTCATCAAATTTGTATCATCTTGATCTTTGGGACTCATTAGTCCATACCAAGAGTCCCAAAATGATGGGTGATAGATATATAAAAAACATAAGACTAATAAATATAAATGGATTCCTATGAAAATTTTATGTATCTACACACTAGCCCATCCACTTTCATATAATATGGGAAAAATTTGTGTATAACTATAAAGCTTGTCAGGCCTACTATATATCTATTGAAAAAGTTGAGATTTTCTTGTTGGATCCATTGGTCCCAAAAAAGGTTAGAGAGATTCCCACCTGGAATACATGTTACATATATAGAGGTGTGTCCTTTAGGGTTATATGACCCTCCTTGAATATTTCTTTCCTCCTCAAACCTACTTTATTCTAACCATAATGCTTCTTGACTACTGATAATGAGTTTATTTTACATTTAAGGAAAAAGAATTGACTATGAATACACACTAAATTATAGGAATTTTCATATGATATCATTATATTTTCTATGAACTCTAGGAATCTAGATCCTAATGAGAGGGTCCACTAATCCCCATATTCCCATACACAATTTTAGAAGAACCTGTCATTTGAATTTGTTCAATGGTAATCCTCAGCATACATGTTCTATCTCAACATCTATAATCTAAATTATTGAGTTACAATTTACAAATCCAATGATTTATCTTCTTTTTTTGATTCAATACTCATCATATTATAAACATAATTATTTTCCTCTCCCTCAAATTATTTATTGGACTTATCTCCCATAATGTATTGATCATTACTCATGATGCGACATTAAACTGTACAATGTATTGTTCTAAGATTCGTGAACATAAACTGAATAACCTCATTTAGAGTATTATATAACCAAATTAACAGACCATTAAATTTTTGTTTTTCTTTTCCCTCTCTATGTAGAATTATCCAATCATTTTTCCAAAACTATCAAAATAAAAATATATTAATCCTTTTACACAAATACAAAATGGGGAAATCATCACCATAACCTTATCCCTAAAATATATCATGATCATATCCACCTCCCACAATCAAATAATAAAGATCTAAACCACTCATAGAAATCAACATACACCATAAATGATAGCGATTGTCACTCTATGTTGGTTGATCCAGTTTTCCCACCATGATTAAAATGAAATCCATCTTAGTATTCAGTCAAATTTGTGTTTCCCTAAACCATAGAAAATATTTGTTTAAGCATCATTACCTCAAAACGCATGAACCTATTCATGAAGATATCTATATTAGTAGAATTAATATTTTCACAATCAAGTTTGTTATATATGACACCCCCATTTTTTGGTCTAATATACCTGACATTAAACTACAATAACATGGGGTCAAACCTATTCAACTTTAAATATCGACAATTTATATTCCAAGAGCTATAACTCAAAACAACATGAAACATACTTCGAGGATATATACATACAAATTTTTATATCCCACACTCATGCAATATTTATCCTACATCAGTTTCTTTATAGAATACCTCACCATTCATTGGTAAAAAACTCTCTAACATAATACACCAACTACGATTTTATGACTGTTATGACCATAAACCGTATAATGAATGATGAATCAAACTTTACCGGCTAAAAATACACCAAGGGAATCATGGGTAAAAGTCAACTCTCTGCTCATTTGGTATAAATATTTCATTATCAATGAAAAATTAAGCATTTAAATGTAAAAGAAATATACAATTATTAGGTAAAAAATATATAAATGGTGATCTATGAAAAATATAAATCCCAATCTAATATTACTCCTGACTAAATTTCATAGGAAAAAATTATGGAAACAAAATAAAATGAACAGTGCTTTTGGGATCTAATATATCTTACTTATAGATGTTAAGATAATTTCTCTAGGTCCCTTGGCCTAGGAAAATGTTAGAAAAATTTAGAATTACATTTAAATGGGATTGAATGTTTCTCCAAGAAAACTCTTAATGGTGTTGTTTTAGGAATCAATAAAATTTCTGAAAATTGAATCCCTCACTCCAAATTTCCCCATATTGATCCTGATAACATTTATCCAACCCCTTATTGATAACTACTTGAAAAAACTATAGTGTTATAGTGATGGTATTTATTCCAACACCTATTTTTGATTTATGCCCAAGAGGAAACCATTCACCCAAATTGACCAATTATAGTGATACATGGTTGGAAGTAATGCTAATGCCAACACAAGAGAAACACCCATGAGGAAATCATTCATATATATGGACCAAATCCATTCTTATAGTGATGGTATCTATTCCCATGAACTCTCATCTACTACACCTAGGAATAAATCATTCATCTAAATGGACCAACTCTAGAATTGTAGTGATGGACCAACTCTCAAATGAAATCATTTATCTAATTTTTTTGGAGACCATGATTGAGTAGACCCATTCCAAATTAATAGTTAAATGTTTAAGCATGATCACTTAATTAGATTCAAAGTCGTGTTCTCTATTTCAAACCGATAGTCAAATAAGAATATAAAAATTGAAATTAAAACTAATTGATGACAAAATGGTTTTTTATTTATTGAAATGATTGATGGTGGAGTATCCAATACATGGATTATATATCTTTTTTTGCAATAAAATGGGAAAATTTTAAATTACTATAATGGTATTTGTTGAGATAGATTAAAAAACCCATCTAAATTTTGGTGAGAATAATTGATAGAATTCTGAATGGTCACCAATTTATAGTATCTACCACATCCGAGAGATGAATTAACTCAATGTGAGAGGCTAATTACATGATAATTCATTCAATGACCTAGAAAATATTTTTTACTTGTAATAGTGCCTTTATCATTTCCATGTAGGCCTCATATTTCCAAATCTCCGTAGTCTAAACAACCACCTAATCTTGAGGCCACACCTCTTTGACCACAAGGTGATTCATCTCTCTTGAAACCCCCTCTATATTCTCCAATTGGAAATTTTTAAGCTTGAATAAATTGATAACTAATTTATAGACTACCGTTTTTTTCCAAATGAATTGGAAATGTCCGATGATAATGTAAAACTTTCAGTAGTTAAATTTACTCCCTAATATGAAATAAATGATTTGATTGAAGATGTTGAATTTAATGTAGATTTCCATTACCTATGTCTCCATAATAATCATATTTACTTGGAACATTGACACTTTTCTCATATTATGATATTTTGTAGTAGCGTCAATGTTTTTAGTTTTGATGGTTGGTGCTATAGGAATGTAGTGATAGATCTTGACCATAATGGAAGAACTAAATCTAGATGGTGAGGTAGTCCTAGTTGAATCATTATAAATTCTTCCATGATTAATCTAGTGGGCTAATTCAGGGGAAACAATCTCCCTTGATATATTTATTTATATTAGAATAGTAAAACTAGAACAATTAGTGTAGTTCATAGTCTCAAAAACTAGCATGGATATGTCCCTATCTTTAGTATACAAGGGATTTAAGTAAGGGGACTGGTCAAGATTCCCGAGGAGCATGGATGTGAAACCTTCTAGTTCAATTATTTTCTCAAAGATATCTTTTGGAAGTAGATTTTGGGTTGAAAATGGAATTCTATCCCATCAAAACATATTACTGAATTCACCATTTGGGAAAATATCAATCCATTCCATGGTGTTATCCTTTGATAATTTTATTAGAGCCGTATTGAGAGGAAATATGATCTCAATATTCCTATCTTCTCATTTTCGTAATTGAAAAATCTGGTAGATGATAATAAGATTCCATTTAGATCTAACCAAGATAGAAGGTAGTTGCGATATCCTCTATAAACACCTGAATTGTTATGTGAATCCAAAAGAAGAATAGTGTTCTTAGATAAATTTCATATATAGTCGATTCCCCAAGACTCCATCCCATAAATAATAAATGAATACTACTTATGGGTAAAAATTCCAATTTCAAATACTATTCTAGAGGGAGGATCGTTGTAAGCTGTAGGGTTGAAAGGAAAATGAAATATTAAAATGTCAATAACTTTATTAATTATCATGGTCCATGACCAAACATCGATAATTTCATGAATTTTGGGGTGAGTTATAGAACACGTAACTGTTAGAGAGTTTGGGAACTCAAAGAATTGGCAGTGTCCTTCAATCAAGAAATATAAAAAGTAGATCAACCAAATTATTCAATATGGAGTCCCCCATTATTATACATGTCCCAAAACTGAAAAAATCTATAAAATAACTGATATGATCTGACTTATTGGTTCGCTGCGATCTAGTATAACATACATAAATAGGGTACTAACCATGAATCATGAGTGAGTATCTTTCTTAAAATAGAGCTACCATCTACAAAAGATAGTTAGGAACCTTGATATTATATGTTTAGGATCAGAATTTGGTTGAATTACATACCCCCTAAGAGTTGTGTTGAAATACTTCCCAAATACCCCCACATGAACCCTTAGTATTCATTGAATATTTGATAGGTAAAATACTTGCATGCATGACTCCCTACACTAGCCTAACTGGGTTGAAGCTAGGTATCCAACCATTTCCATATTGGGATAATCAAATGATTATAGAGATCACTACCTTTTATTCTCTCCATTTTGATGAGTAGATTTCCTAATAGGGGAGGGGTCTATCCTATATCCTCAAAGATATTGGATGCATAAAATAATTAATTATACATTCAACCCATTAATATATATCCCATAATTTGGTCCATGCATCACCATATAGTAGATGAAATGTATTGGTATCTAAAAAACAATGACTAAACAATTATAGGAGGAGTTTGGATGACTAATATATCATAAACTCGAGTACCTATACTTCACGGTATTGGTAAACTACTCATACATGTACGGTGAAATCAATACACCTTTGATTTAACTAGAAGGCCCAATCCAATTAATTGTAAATGATACCACTAGGACATAAATCCAACTTTGATCACCACCCTCCACAAATAATGCTTTATAAAATGGATGGGATAGAAGTATTGTTTTGGGAAATAGGATCTTGATGTTGTTTAAGATCATCGTGACTAAGTGAAAATTTTTCCGTTATATATATCTTCATATTTAGATACTCTGGGATGAATTGGACCATCGTGGATATATTTTCTTGAATATAGTATAGGGAAGATGCATACAATGATGGGGATCTATTATAACTGGGTACATGGATCATTATGTCATCATAAGACATAAATTCATATATGAGAAGTCGATAAATCAATCGATAGTCTGAAATATCTTTAGTGAAAATTATTCTCTAGGGATTCATTCCATGGAATAACATAATATCAAGGGCTAACCCTAACAATCATAGAAATAAAGGGTTTCCTTTCTGCCACATTTATCAAATCATAAATATTTCTATACCTAAAATCATTTGTTTTATCTGATCATTCCTATAAGAATGATATCACCTTCATAAATCCGAAATAAATAAATAAAATTTAGAAGTCTTATTTATACATGGGAACCATGAAAACTCCATGTAGTGACTTCATGAAAATCTAAATACCATTCATTAACAATGTGGTAGTAGAGAAACCATGGGGATGTTAAAAAAATATTTAGTTACCATGATATACATTCATTCGAAATGAATATAATTTAAATCATGTACAGAGAACAGACATACAATTTTTTTTCAAGAATATATCATTAGATCAATTTTGATGTCTGTCGACTACACATAAAAGTCGTGATTTCCATAAATCATAGGAAAAGCAAAAAAATGTGTGATGGGGGGTTTTTTATATTTATATGGCCAACCATGAACCTTAATCTATCCAACATGATCATATTAATCAACAACCGATTCTATGCATGAACCATAATCCTGCATGGAGATTCACATGGTAGCAGTGTGGGATTTTATTACATCATCAGAATTGACTCCTCTTCATGCGAGGTGAACATTATTCTGAGGGGGGAATATGGTTACAATCATGGAATTAAAATATAAGAGAAAAAAATATTTTAAAAAACTCTTTTGTACCATGCATATCAAAAAACAAACACCAATGCTGGAAAACCTACCTACCACATAGTTCCTAAGTGAAGAATCACCATGTGGGTGCCGACATATTAGGTGGTTCTATGATAAAGTGTTACCATTTGACTTCTTACCCAAAATGTGGCTCTGATGTTATCCCACACCCAAAATAAATAAACCATATTCATGTTCTGATTGTGGTATTACCACACAATTTAAATATCATATTTGGGAAGACACAAATGATTAATTACTACACAATTCTAATGAATACACCCATGTTGTTTTTATCCAACCACGTGATAATCCCATCATGGGAACATCCTACCTGGAACCCTCATGATCACCCATTGACCATTAGGCTAACTACCAACCACATGAATTTGAGAGGGAGATCACTATGAAAAACCACTCCACATGAGTTTCTTTACCATCCCGTTATCTATGGGAAAGATACATTGTATGTAGATTATTAATTGAGGCGCCTCACATTATCTACAATGTGACCTCATTATGTGGAAAAAATTTATCCATGACTTTCTTATAAATAATTATGGTTTCCATTTTGGTAATATATATATAGTGATAAGAGGTATAATTGTAAGGGATAGAATATACCATAGATGATTGATAAATAATCGGAGGTTTTAGAGAAACCAATAGGTAATTATCAGGTTTTAGAGCTTAAAAAAGGCCCCTAAATTTTTTCCTCCATGATGTCTATTCCATGTTTTTTTGTAGGAATATGTTTTAGTAATTAATTGTGTGATTTATCTATCCACATGTTCACCTACCTCACAAATTGGTCTATGTTTCTCAAATAATAAATGATTCCTCTTCAACTATGGAGCCCTCACCCGTACATCAATGATGTGCGGCCTCATCAACCTCATGCTATCTCTCCCACTCCGCTACCACGAATATTCCTCCTCATCATGTATCAACTAGGATGATCATCCTTCTTGGTTGGCTTGCCATGTAGACTAATATGAATTATGAAATACCAAAGCGGGGTGGATTCCCTAACTAGATACTCTATGTCGATCTGTAGTGGACTTGCCTCCCTTGTTAGGTCCCCACATAGACCCATTCCTCTATTAACACTAGGAAGATAGAACTTCTGCTTGGTTCCCTTACAGAATCCTATCATGATTGAGATCTATACACGAATCAACCTTATATAATCCTACCTACCACACAATTTATCACTCCACATTCCTAATAACTATATTGAACATCCTCTATTTTAATCTAGGAGCATAGAATGACATATTATGTTTGTCTAAATCCCTCCTCATATATATGCCATTTTAACGGTTATTAGTCAACATATAGCCACAATTTACCAAGGAAACACTTAAAAGGATATGTAGAGACCTTTTACAAACCCACCAGTCAAACATGACTAGGATTCCAGGCATACCAATGTTCCCCTATTTCAATCATGCATTACCATCATAAAAGGATCCTCCTGCATATCCTCCCTAATTAAAGAACCCCAGGAGAGATAAAATCACGAATCACCAGGATAATTAGTGACCGAATTCTAATAATGATAATGATAACTATTATAGGATGTAATACCTATCCATGATCCTCATTCCAATCAATTGGCCAAGTAAAAACATGATTCCTTACAAGATATAACAACAAATATGTTTCCCATTGATGATTTCATCACAATGAATCATCAAAGGATTTTGGAGAGAAAATGAGAATTTTGAAACATCCATTCCAGTTTTACCCAAGCACTGGAATGGGAGAACCCATTCATACATAATCCTTATTCATGTTCTCCCAATTTCTGGGTAGAATTATATGCCTCCAATTAGATATAAGACATAAATATCTCTCTTAGTTTATCCAACTCACCAATTTCAAGAACATAGTCCATATACAATGGTTTAAGGACCAATATATTATGGGCTCATTAATTATTTCATCCACAAAATGTGTCAATGTGACGTATCAAGGCAAACCCAATGTGAAACACCCACTCAATAATATATAGTCCAATATTTCATGACACAAATATCCCAAAAACAAGACATAAATATATATAGAAAATGTCTATGTGACATGATGTAAAATTTAACCACAACATCCTTAATTAATGATGCAATGTTTCATGGTATTTTCTTATCAGAATCCCAAAAATTATAAATTTCTAATTATATGGGATTTTATTACTTTTAAAATGAAAATGCAGGATGCATACTAGAGTTTCAAAACCAACATCACAAATATCTCATATTCATCCAAATGGGGACATATTCCCCATGAATCCACTTTTATACTCCCTCAACAAATCATATTCTCCATGAGTCTTGAATTCCTTACTCCTTGGGATATATTACCTATGAGACCAAAATTTTATCAATTAGGAGATTATAAATTATGGAGAATCAAATCATTGAGAGATTTTCCCAATAAAATCATTCTAACATATTTTGATAGACATCTTCCCTCAACGTGTCTTACTATATCTTATAATTGATTATATTTATCTTGAAAAACATCCCCATTGGGTATATTCCAAAAGAGAGGAGCCAAAAATAGCCTCCCTATTAGATCCTATCATTTTTTGGGTATGAATCTTTTAAAATTTTGGTATAATATTCGTTTTCTTGGTTTTAATGCACAAAAAAATTAATTAATTAGTAAAATTTTGATAAATGTTTTAAAGGACATAAATTCCAGTTAACATCTTCTAATTTTCAATTGAATATTTTCAGGGATCGATACTGGGTTATGTGTTAGATTTCAAGGCCCAGAAAGTTTGGGTGAAGAATGAATGAGAAAATATATTCAATATAAAATATTAATCCCACGCTTTATATTCAAATTAATTGAATAACTCAAAAATGGTTCATTATATAAGAAATATGAGACCAAGGTTGTGTCCAGAACTAGGTGATTTCCCTAGGAAGGGTATACCATTTTCAAGCATTGGACATTTGGATGCCTCGCTCGTGAAAATAACCATTTTATATTAAAATAATTATTTAATCGATTTTTATTATTAATTAATTAATATATCAAAATGGTGAAATGTATAAGAAATTTGAGTCCACCATTATCTTTGGAACATGGTGTTGACCCTAGGTAGGGTATAATAATTGTAAGCGTTGGTTCTTTGGATGCCTAACTTACGAAAATAATGTTTTTGAATTTAATTAATTATTTAATCTATTTTTTAGTATTAAATAATTAATATCTCTCAAATGGTGCATCATATGAGGAATATGAGTTAAAGTTTCGATCCGTAATGGGGGGTTTACCCTGGTCAGGGTATAAATATTATGCACAATTCGAATTTTTTAGTTTGACTTTTATTTTAAAAAATTAATTTTATTAATTTAATAATTAATCCAAAATTAATGAAATTAAATGAATAAGTGTATTATTATTAATTAGAAGAATATTATTAATATTACTTTTATTATTACTAATAAAAAGATTATTATTAATAATAAGCGTATTATTCTTATTATTATCAAACTAAATGAATGGAAATGTACATGTGTAATTTAATATTTATTTCACTAAAATGAAAAATGACATTTCACCACAGGGTAATAATTTTTATTGATCAATGTAATAATAGTGAAATTATTAGTCAATAAAAAATAAATGAAAATGTGGAGTTAATATTAAATTATTAACTATTATTAACATTTTAAGTATGTTGTTGGTGGAACATTAAATGGGGATAGATAATTTATAAAAATAGTTGTTATTGTAGTAGTAGTTGTTGTTATTATGAAATTGAGAAAATAATTTTTGTTAAAACATTGCGTCAACCGTAAATTTTTCGTACAGTGTCAGATTGACTCACTGTCAACGGTAGCATGACCATGAAATTGAGTCAGTCATTTAAAGACCAATATTTAATATTTAATTAAAGATCATGGTACTTGTCAATGAATCCCCCAAAAAGATGGCGAGTTGACACATGAAATTAATAGAAGAGATTTATATATAAGTTATTCCATTAATTAATGTAACTAATTTTTATTTCATTTATGAGTTGTGATGAAATTTTATTGGATAATGTTTACAACATTTACGTGATGTCAAATGAGAAATCACGTAAAGTAATAATAATGCTCAACATATTAAAAAACATCTCCAACATTTTTAATCCTCTAGACTCAGATCACCACCACTAAAGGGATTTGGAAACCTCTCTTATTCACCACAAATCCCCCATTGACCTCCTCCTTAGACTAAAAGTCATCTCCACACCTCCGTCTTAGACCAAATCTCATCCACACAACATCATCATCGATCAAATATTCTATGCACACCTCCCCAGTTTTGGATCTAAATCCTATTCATCGACGCATTCATAATTGATCAGCTAAAAAATTGGGTTTTCCATTCGCGAGTGTTCATCATCAACATTATTGAGGTAGGGGGTCTAAAACTAGAATCCCATAGTTTTTATTTTGATTACATGTAATAGTATTTTATAATTTCTACAATTATTTAGCAAAACATGTTCATGAAGTTCTTGATTAATTAGTTAATTTGGGTGAAATTAATAAAAATGTATATGTGAAATTGTGGGTTTTGGGGATAATTAATTGTAGAATTAAATATAGGATATTAATATAACAATCTGGGGATAATTTATTACATAATTAATTATGTGATATTAATATAGTTCTTTGAGATAATAATTGCTGAAAAATTGTTTCATTGTAATGGTATTATCTTTTTAATTAATTAATGGCAGATTTAATCATGGGATAATCATATTTTGAATAATATTAATTAATTATGGAATCAATTAATGGAACTGGTGGATTAATTAAAATATAAATTAATTAATGTGAGAAATTTTGTTATTTTATTATTTGAAATAAATAATTAGATTAAAGTAATTGAAGAATTAATTAATAAAGATATGTGATTATTTATTTATTGAATTAAATAATGAAATTGACAGAATCAATTATTTAGTGAATTAATTAAATGGAATGATTAAAATTAATTAATTATAGAATTAATTAATAAAAATTTATGTGGATAATTAATTGGAGAATTAATTTAAGGGTTTGAGTTAGATTAATTGTTTATGTAATTAATTAATTGTAATGATTTGGATTAATTAATTGGTAAATTAATTAATATATGTAATTTTATTATTCCTTAGATGGGTTAATTAATGTGATGATTAATTAACTAGAATGGTTGTAATGGTGGCATTGAATGAATTCTATTAATTAATTTGTAAATTAATTAATGTGGATTGATGGAATATTGAATTGAAAGGATTGAATAATTAATTGTTGAATTAACTATGGGGAAATGAGATTAGTAAGTCGGAAAATAAATTGTTGAATAAATGATGGGATATTGAAATTGATGATTCGAGGTAACTAATAGTAGAATAAATTATGAGTTTTTGAGATTTTGAGTGAGACAATTAATTAATTAATTAATTAAGAGGAGAGATGTGAATATTTAATTTTTGATTTAATTATTGGGAATGATATGGTAAATTAATTGAAGAATTAATTAACGAGAATTGATTCTTTTAATAAATTATCAAATAATGTATTGTGATTGAACTAATTAATTAATTAACTAGTTAATTATTTATAAATATGGGGTTGGACATGATGATCTACTATGAATTCATGGACCCGGATTCCACTTAATGGGTGCCTCGAGCTAGGTGGGCCACATAGCCTCAAGCACATCTCTACAAAATCCAGAGGCTGTCGACATACAGTGAGGGCCTAGGGTGTGGCCATGAGGCGACTTTGTCCTCATTAGTAGAGTGTAGCACAGTGGGGAAAATATAAAAGAATAGTGAATGGCGGAAGCAATGTAATTAAATATAAGTACAAAACTGATGCCATAGATAAATTAGAATAACAATTACCATATCAACTGAAACAATGATGGTGTAATGACATGTCACTAGAAAACTAGAAAACATGGATACAAGATAATATGCATAACCTGTTCCAAAAAGTAAAAGAAAACAAAGGCTACTCCATGCATCCTAAGATCCAACTAGGTTATCTATTATTAGGCTCTATCCTATTAGCAAGAAATCTAGTGTTTGAAGCTGTATTCTTCCCTTTGTTAACACCTAAAACCTTGTAATCTACTCTGGGTATAAAACTCCACCTGTAGAGGGTGTGAGATAAATCTCAATGGTCCACCACCAAAGGTGTCTATAACATCCGACCCTTTGAATGGAATGTATCAGTGTGAAGGAAATCATATATAAGGTAAAGGAAACAATACAATATAACGAATTACCCAAGTACATGCTTCAGCCCTCGACTGGGGTCTGTACAGGTAACCAGATCATTAATTAATTAATTTCAATTTAACGTTAATATGTCTTGTGAGGCATAGCCATCAATGACATCAACTTATTATAGTATAAGTAGTGAAGGTCCCAATACATAACAAAGAAACCAGAAAAATGAAATCAAGTAATAGAGTTCCAAGGTAACAACCAATGTAACAAAGATCTCATAGAATGCTAAATCAGTTGTATCCGAGCACAGCTAATGGGTAAGAGCATAATCCAAGGAGTGTAATCAAAGGCATTCCAAAATAAGGCTCCTATTGATTACATGGTTATTGACCAAGGTAAATGGGGCTATAAAATGATAGGGCCATGTGGGCTTTCACCATGAAACATATTAGTCAATGCTCTATCAATGGAGTGTATATGATGTGTCATGTAATAATGCAATGGACCCAACAATACTTTACTGGGCATCCGAGGAATAGATAAAAACCCATGTATTGGTGGGTATCAAATGAAGCAGGCCACATCCTTGAATTAGAATTGAGTTCTTGAGATCCAAGTTATTATCCTCTTATAATCCAAGGTTATATCGAGTCAGTCCATTTCTATTTGATATTTTAATCATGTAATCAATCATTAAGTTCAATCCTTGTCTTCCATTTGTGTGGATAGTCCAAGTATCATTACATCCATTAAATCATGTATTAATTAAAAATTATGGATTATTTAATTATTGAGGTTCACTTTGCTACCTTCCAGTGATATGGAATGGGGTTCTACGGACATGTAACAGTTATTCAATCTCATTCGATAAGACTGACTAATATACTTAGCATCCAATCCATTTCACATTTTTCATTTAATAATCAACTTGAAGAACATAAATTAGGTGGGTATATTGGGGAGCATACATGGTATATTCTAATATGAAATTCTCATTATAATAATTCATTTATTATAGAAGGATCACCTTTATGAAGGTCAAGAAAAGGCACACTCGAACGGTGGCTCAAATATGCCAAAACACTAAAAATCCCAATGTGGAATAACCTTTAACATTGGGTGGATTGTGTTTTGGGTGTAACCGGTAACAACTAATCACATATTTGGAAAGCTAATAACCATATGATTCTAAAAAGTATAATAATAACATGTGAGTTTGAGAAATACATTCAGATGAAATCAGTGGGCCCCACATGAATATTCCAAAATCAACGAACTTTAGGAATAAGTTTTAGACCACCCACTTTTGGGTTGTATGACTATCCTCCTCGGCAATTGGCTCTCAATTTCTTTTAGATTGTATTTGATCTATGAAAAGGTGAAAATGATAATATGATGTTATTTAATTCATCATCAAGAGAGAAAAAGAATAGCTAATGTGGACTTAAGTACTTAACATTATGCATCCAATGTGACAAACAAAAGCTTGATTGGATGCTGGAAGAAGGAGATATCTTGATACCTAGATTTGGCCTTCAAAAAGATCCAAAATGAGAGGATATGGGCTTAATCCTGTTGGTTTTTCACTTATAGAGGAAGAAGGGGGGAAATTGATCATTAAGGGAATTTTGGACATTTTACCCAGATTTTTAGCCTGTGCACAGTTTTTCTTCATGGTTTTTCAAACTGTGCACTAACTGTGTGAGACGATTCTACCCGAAATGACACCCTCCACACAGTTTGATCAAACTCCACTAAAGCCATGCATGGGAACCTGGTAAAAAGGCGATTTTGTATGGTTAGGCCACATGGTCATGCGGCAACCATGCAAGGTGGCTTTGTCCGAAAAAACGAATTCTGCACGATTTACTCTAAACCATGTGCCAAGCCTGTTTCCCCAAAAAAGAAGGGGTTTCAGGATTTGAACAAGTCCTAGAAACCCTCAGATCTGTTACTAACTATTTAAGAATCCAAATTAGGTCCCATGTAATGGTTTAGACCGAAAATTAAAGCATACACACCTGAGTGAAAAACCGGGTTCTTACAGTCTTCCCCCTTAAAAGAACTCAACCCCAAGTTCTCCTTCCAATGGCAAAGAAACAATTTCTGAGAACTACATTGGCCATTGGGAACATAAGTCGGCTTCCCACTCCCAAGTCCGATCTTGTACTCAGTTATGCTACCATAACACCCATACAAGAGGTAAAGACATGCCTCAGAGGGCCTTCGTGCTTTGGTTAAGGATGTGTACTGGATATTCCCCAAAGGTATAATCAAAATTGAACTCATATTCCTCGAGATCAAAGGTATGAAATGAGTCAAAATGATATTGTCCAAGCTGTGGGATATGAAAGACATCATGCAAGCCACCATACCTCTGAGGTAGTAGTAACTGATATGCTACCAGCCCGAATCTCTCTAGAATTTCAAATGGCCCGACATAATGTGGCGACAACATTCCATGCTTCCTTAACAATCTATGCCATATCCTCGGTGATACACAAATAAAATATGTCCCCCAAACTCAAACTGAAAAGGTTTTCGATGGATATCAACATAAAACTTATGTCTAGATTGGGCAGTATTCCTACGCTTCCTGATCAGCTAAACCTCTTCTGAATTATCTTGAACAAGACGAGGACCTTGTAGGGCACCCTCACCTACATCTAGATAACACAATGGTGAATGAAATGGCCTACAATATATGTACTCAAAATGAGACATATGAATCATCAACTAAAACTTTTTATTATAAGAAAACTCAACAAGATTGATATGCATCTTCCAAAACCGCTGAAACTAGGGACACATGCTTGGAGAATATCCTCTTCAACATGTATTGTCCATTCCAATTGTCCATCGGTACAATGGTGAAAATTTGTAATTAGAATCACCAAATTAAAAATATATTTCTACAAGACTTTCTAAAATTGTGAAGTGAAATGAGAATCCATACTTTAAATGATAGTATGTGGAACCCCGTGAAGTGTTATGATCTCACATGCATAAAATCTTCCCAACTCATCAACTGAGAATGTCTCCAGTATATGAATGAAGTGGTATGATATCATTAGTTAGTCATTGACTACCCAGATTGTATCCCTTCCCCTCAGTAACCTAGGAAAGAAGACTAATAAATACATAGAAACATCATCCAACTTCCATTATAGGACTGGAAGCAGCTTTAAAAAGCCAACAGGTCTATGGTGCACTAACTTCAACTACCAACATGTGGAACACATATTGACGAAACCTCCAATATGAAATTTCATTCTAGGACCCAAATAATGGAATCATATATCTCTGTAACTCCTTGACCGTAGTATCCCAGAGTCAATGCATTATTACATATCATTGGCATGATCACAAAAGATCAAGTCTCAAAAGACTGATTAGTTTAGTATCCTTGGATATACTAGATACATTCATAAGGTTTACATTACATCATAAAAAGGAAAACTACAACAACATTATTTTTAAAGACAATACTAAGTTCCCATAGACTATCCCTGCAGGTCATTCATAATAAACTATTTCGCATCCTGAGAAAAAGAAATCATAGAAAGGGGTGAGATCAGATGCTTGGTAAAGATAACAATAAAGTTAAAACATTCCAAAATAAGCATAAACTTTTAAGGAAATGTATAATACTAACAAAAAAAGATTTTTAAACTAGAACTTTAGAATAATATGTCATAAATAAATTCAAAAAGTTCTATTTACTTATTCACATGGATAATCTACTAGTCGAATAATGACATGAAATATCAATAGCCACTTTCATAACGATGGAATGCATAATTCCAGACTTCACAACCACGTAGTCAAGGCCTTGTTCCAAGACAACAAATAAGATTTTGTCAAGGACTTGTGCCAAGTCACTAGTTTGTCTCATGAGACTAAGCGATGCATAGAAGAGCTATCTCGGGCTCCACCCGTCAATTACTAAATCCAATGGATTCCTCATATAAAAAGGTTTAAACATAACATAAACATTCGTATTAAAACTAGCATACGAAATGTCAATACTTTATCCATAAACAATGAATTGTGTAAAAATAACACATCCACAGTCAAACATTTCACAAAAATCTTAAATACCATATGGATGTTTTGTATCATAATAAATCAACTTCAAATAAGCTTAAAATCCATCAATGGATGATGCCATAGATGAAATGAAAACCTTTTTAATGAAATATCTATTTCTATTTTTAAATAACATAAGAGTCAAAAAATTATATTGCAAAGATTTATTTTGAAAATATGATTATAATCTTTCAAGGGAAGCTTCAACGATGTTATAATGGCAGAAAATACCCGCTCCCACTGTATAACTTAAAAAAACATTCTTACCTTAATTTTGTTGAAAAGGTCATAAATTACCTAGTTTGGAAAATGACGGAAAGATTCCATTAAATATATATAAGGTCAAATAAGGGTATAAATGAATTTCACCCATTGTCTATTAAATAGAAAAAATGTTTTGAAATACATTTTTAAGAAGCATGGATGTGGATGATAATGAGGTCCCAGTACATATTACGTATAAACAATCTCAGATAATGAAGAGATTGGGAGATTAACCCTGTCTTTGTACTTTTCCTTGTTTGAGGGTAGGTTAACCTTCTGTATAATGGTGAAATAATTTTTATTAAATTAAACAAGAATCATATACATTAATATGTTGTCATATATAATCTTTTAAAATATCTTTGTTAGTAATATATTAGTATTATCATCATTTCAGGTGTTAACTGATTGATTTTCCATTGCATGATTTTTTAAGTAAGTAATGTTTGTATAGGATATGATGTATCTTATTCATAATCAGAATGATATTATGTATTTAATCATTATTTTAAATCATCTAATGAAAATTAGTTTTGAATGGATATGATGGGGAATGAATCTCATCACGTTCGTGGAGACGGTAATCCATATGCACGCACGAGCGACAATATTATTCATTTGATATTAAAATAATATATAATTGGATGGTATATAATATATAAAGAATCATTATAATGTTATATTTATTATTTACAACAATTAAACATAATTATTATACCCATCTAAATAATAATGTATTGAATAACAATTACACTACGATGTGGAGACGGTAAGTCGTACGTACGCACCTATGGTGACATATCATTCAAAGGATGGATAGAATAATGAATATGGATGTACCATATTTATAATAACATCATAGTATTTAGATGATACTGGAGTTATTATTTTATAATGGAAACAAAAAATAAAGAGGCAACAGAAGAAGAAAGGAACTAGAATGAGGTGATGAAATATTAACCTCTTCTTCAGGTTTTTCATTCTTTATTTGACCAAAAGGGCGCATAAGGTTGGAATTACGACTAAATGAAGGCCTTTAGGATGAATGTAGGATAGTTGATAGGATATTTGGTTGGGGTTTAGTGGTGCCAAATGGTTTTGAATTTGTGAATTAGAGAGAAGGGGGAGTGCCCTTTTATAAGAGGGGTGAGGGGCACCTTAGGAAAAGCTAGAAATATAATTTTAAAATAAAAACATTTTCGGTTTCTAATGGCACCAAAATGAATTATTTAAAGTATAAGGTGTTCATGGATCGCAAAAATACTCAACCAATAGGTTTTATACAGGTTTTCATTAAAATATTAACCTTGTCTTTTAGAATTAACTCTTCGTAAAATAGTTTTACAATTACCATGTATCTTTGTTTTTTTAAATTATATGGTTAATAAACATTCTATATACTTCCAAGATAACCCCAAGTGGTTCATTAATGATACAAATATCATTATATAAATCTTTTGGATGAACCTTAGATTTTTAGGAATATAATATCAATTAATAATATAATAGTTGATTTTAAGACACTTTTATGTCAATTTTGACACTATTTGGTATTTTGTTTTTTTTCCTAAATTCAGAACAGCATTATTACTTCGAATAAAATTCATATAACCAACCCTAACATGTCATATTATCCTATAAAACTAGTTTAATTCATAAAAATTCCAAAATTACATTTATCTGGATATTTATAATATCATTTATTTTAGTCTTTCATTAATACGATAATTACTGAATCATTATTTTGTCATAAATAAATTTAATTATTTAATGTCTAAAAATTATAAATAAAATACCATTATGTAGGATATAGTTTTATCTATATAATAAATATTTTTAGTCTAATTTATCTTATGTATAACCATATTTTAAAAATGGTTTAGTTATAAAACATTGAATTTAACACTTTAACTCTTCTTTGAATTAAATAATAATAAATATCCTAATCTAATTCATGTGGACCAAATAAGTTCATATTTTATTACTTAGGTTGTTTTTGGTCGAATTATACTTTTTCAATAGAATTAGTACATGTTTTAGGGTAATAATAATATCATTGTTTACCTTAATTACCCTATTTACTTGTAAGAATGGTAAATAAAAGTAAAAGTTACTGTTCACAAAATACTATTTTCATATTATTGAACCACATTTTGCTTACTGATATCGACCATGTCTCTCGGAATTTTTAAATTCAAATCACAAAAGCGGTAAAATTATGTTTTATGTAAATTTGAAAATGTTCCTAGGAGGTGGGTAAAAGACGGTAAAAAAGTTCAATAAAATTTTTATATATGAAAAATTGTTATAAACTAACTCAAATGAATTAAATTGAACTTATATAGGTATGATGTATCTATTTTGACCTAAAATAAATTTAAATAAACTAAAAAATTATTCAAATAAAAATTCGGGTTTGAACTAAAACTCAGTGTTTTTCACTATTTATAAAAAATTTAATGTTTTCAGAAAAATACCAAAAATTTACCCTAAGATAATTTCGATATTCCGAATAAAAAAATGAGGTACATTTTAAAAGATAAAATTTAAAATATTTCCATAAGTGGATATTACTCTTCATAAAGGCTAGTTTGATTGGTTGTGGTATATTAGAACTCAATGTTGCGTACAACACATGCTATTTTATTATTTAAAGAGAAGCGTACCATGGAATCATGGGGTGTTACATTTTCCCCTCCTTCAAATAATTTCGTACTTGAAATTTCAAGAATATTGATGCATTAAAAGACTCTGGTGGTTCTTCATCAAAAGTTCATCGGGTTCCCACGTTGCATCTTCTATATTATGGTCTCTCCATAGAACTTTTACCAGACAAGTCATCCAGTTTCTCAGAACATGTTCTTTTGTATCAATATCCTTGAAATTCTCTTAGAAATAAGATAGATTGGGTTCCAGTTATAATTCCTCATAGGTGAGTACATACGTAGAGTCAGGCATGCATTTTCTCAACAGTGATACATGGAACACATCGTGAACATTGGACAGACTTGGAGGCATTGCCAAATGGTAATCTTCAACCCCAATTCATTGTAGAATTTCGAAAGGTCCGATGTACCTGGGACTCAATTTTCCGTTCTTACAGAAACTTATAACACCCTTCCATAGAGATACCTTAAAGAAAACATGATCTTCTACCTAAAAATACAAATCCTTCCTTTGGGTATCGACATATCTCTTCAGCCTTCTTTGAGCTTCTTTGATGTGGTTTTGGATTACCTTCACCTTTTCAATCATTTCCTAAACATGTTTTGTGCCTATGAGTTTTATTTCACCAACAACATCCCAACAGGTTGGTGAATGAAATCTCATTCCATATAATGCTTCAAATGGTGCAATCTAAATACTTGAATGGATGCTATTGTTTTAGGAAAATTCTACAAGAGGTAAATATTGATCCCACATACCTTGAATGTAAAGTGAGCATGACCTCAACATCTCTTCTATGGTTTAAATAGTCCATTATGATTTTCCTTCAGTTTGGGGTGGTAAGAATTGATCAAACGAAGTTCAATATCCAGGAATTTCTGAAGACTTTCCTATAATCTTGATGCAAAACAGGGATCACAATCAGAAACAATAGATAGTGGTACTCCATGAAGTCCTAAAAATCCATTAATATATAGTCTTTCTAAACGTTCAAGTGGTAAATATTCTCTTTTAGCATGAAAATGTGCTAACGTGATAATATGATCAATAATGACCCATATTGCATCGTTCCATCTAGTAGTCTTTTGTATCCCCATGAAAAAGTCCATCATGATAACTTACCATTACCACTCAGGTATGGAACATGGTTGCATGACTCTTCCAGGTTGTTGCCTTCCAGCTTTCACTTGTTGACAAACCATACATCTTGACCCAAAATGAGTAATATCCCTCTTCATGTTGTCCGACCAAAATTTTTTCTTTATATCTGTGTACATTTTGGTGCTCTGAGGGTGTATAGAGAAATTGGTGCTATGAGCATCATCCATCAATTCTCTTTTTAGATCCGGTATATCAGGAACACAAAGTCTATTCCAAAATTTCAAAATTCCATCTTCATATAAGAAGTCACTCAATCTCCCATCAATCAAAGCTTTTATCTTCGTTTGAAACTCCTCATCATAAACCTACGAACTTTTTGTCCTTTCTAGTAATCTTGGTTTGGAAACCATTTGAAAAAGCATGTATGTTTCACCTTCCATGGTTATTCCCATATCCAAATTTACTAGATCCAAGTATATAGGATCCTTTTCAACTCTCATCTTGTTCAAAACTCCATGATATTTTCTGCTCAAAGCATATTCTGCCTTATTTTCATTCCCCTGGTGGTAGTGTATCGTGCAATCATAATCCATGAGTTGTTCAAGACATCTCCTTTGCTTCATGTTGAGTTCCTTCTGTGAGATAATATACTTCAAACTTTGATGATCGATATATATCTCACATTTTTCACCATAAATATAATTTCTCCATATCGTCAAAGAAAATATAACAATTTCTAACTCAAGATCATGAGTAGGATAGTTTTTCTCATGAATTTTTAGTTGACGTTATGCATAGGCAATAACCATATCATTCTTCATATGGACACAACCAAGTCCTTTCTTTGATGCATCACTATAAATAACAAACTCATCATTCTCCGATGGTAGAGTCAATATAGGAGCATTGACTAATCTTCCATTTAGTTCTTCAAAATATTCTTCACAATAGTTTTTTCAAACAAATTTAAAAACTTTTCATGTGAGTTTTGTTAATCGGTTAGCAAATCGGGAAAAATTCTAGATGAAACGCCGATAATAACCTGCTAAACCAATAAAACTACATACATCAGTTATAATCATAGTTTCTAGACATTCATGCATTGACTTGGTCACAGAAGTATCAATAATGATTCCATCTTTAGAGACAATATGGCGATGAAATCAAATTTCCTATAGCCAGAATTCACACATGCTAAACATCCCTTAAAATTCATTTCTTCTAAGAGTCTTCAGGATAATGCCCTTGTGATTTTCATGATCTTTGTAGATTTTTGAGTATTCCAAGATATCATCAAGAAATACCCCAAAAATATCAATAAGAAAATCCTTGAAAAATCGATTCATTAGATCCATTAAGATAGAGGATGCATTAGTAAATCCAAAAGGCACTACTATAAACTCGTAATGCCCGTACCTAGTTCAAAATGTGGTTTTCTTAATGTCTTCCTTCATTTCACATAACTAATTATAACCATATCGATGGTAAATCTTTGAAAATTATTGAGCTCTTTGAAGTTGGTCAAATAAATCATCAATGAGAGGAAGGGTAAACTTGTTCTTTATTGTTATAGCATTGATCTCTCTATAGTCAATACACAACCTCATAGATCCATCTTTCTTCTTAAAAAAAAGGACATGGGCTCCCCATGGAGAAACACTAGGGAGAATAAATCCCTTTTTTCAATTATTCTACTTTTTTATTTAATTCCACTAATTCCACAGTGGTGATTCAATAAGGCATCTTTGATATGGGCCTTGAACCAAGAATTAAATCAATAGAAAACTCAATTTCTCATTCTGAAGGATGTACATATAAGTCCTCTGGAAACACATCAACATATTCTTTCACAATAGTTAAATAATATATTTGAAAATTCCTTTCCTCACCCATAGTTATTTCATTCTCTTCCTCCCAAATAAATGAATTTAGTTGATCTACTGGGGGTGGATCTAGATAAGAATTAGGTGGTGACATTTATTCTCTAAAGATAAGGTGTTCTTTATCATCATCATAAAAAATTGTAACCTCCATCTTCTTACAACAAATTTTTTCATCATGGTCCGAAAGCCAATCCATACAGAGGAATATATCAAAGTAAATCATGGGTATGATGACGAGATCAGTAGATAATTAACATTTATATTCCCTAATGGGGGCTGATACACAAAACATTGTTACAATGATAATTCTCTTAGGGGTTTTGACTGAAAAATCCCTTGTTAATTCTAATTGGAAATATCTAATTTTATTATCAAACTAGGATGATATGAAATAATGCGATGATCCATAGTCAAATAAATCATTTTCTAAACTTGAGGAAACCATTAAATTTACTGCCACTACGTCTTTCGGAGCTTAAACCTCAGATGTAGTGATAACATATTCTTGCCCTTGATCCATTGTAATTTTCTAAGGTATGTTCCCCTGATGCTTAGGAAATTCATTCACATAATTCTCCCTTTCTCTACAATTTTAGAATTCAACATCGACAACATATTTCTTCCCCTTTTGAATCACGATCTTGGGGGCCTTTTCACCACACTTGTAACAGACTTACATTCCATTCAGGCAAGTAATGAGGTGTTTCTTCCCACATTTACTGCAGGATGGATATTCAACTTTTCCCTTCTTCCCCTTATTTCCATTTTAAGAGTGTTTAGCAGATCTCCTCTTCTCTTGCATTGCTTTAAATTCATAAGACTTAAAGAATCCTTTTTCTGTCTTGATAGCACATGAGACAATATATTCATACGACGAGAAGGATTTTGAGACTAATCCTCAATGGAGAAATGGTTTTAACCCATCAAAGAAACAATAAATCTCACTTCTTGGGTTACCTATATAATCTGCAGAAAGCCTCGCTAACCTTGTAAATTTATCTTCATACTTTGCGACATTCTCATCCTCCTTTTTCTTCATACTCAGAAATTGTCATTCAATATCCGCTCGATGGTCACGTGGAAAGTATTTTTCTATGAAAATTTCATTAACCTCCCTCCATTCCATATTTGATACTTCATCATCTTCCTTTGTGTTTTGAAACTATGACCACTATGGATCAACATCTCCAGTAAGGTGGTAAACTGCAATGACAACATTTTCCCTTTCGCTACTCCACATGGGGTGAAATATTTTCTCTAAGGATTCTATCCATTGATCAAATACTAGTGGATTTGTACCCCCATTTAATGTTGGTGGTTTTTTCCTCATGAAGCGATCTAACATTGATCCTTCACGCTGCAAATTAGGGTGCTCTATATGGGTAAGGTTATTATTCATAACCTGAGTGAGTTGTCCCAGTATGGTGATTAGCTGATCAGCACCAGTTGCATCACCAGCTCCACTATAATTATCTTGAGTAGGAGGGAAATCACTACATGGAGTGCGTGTATTGATACAGTTTCCATTCCTTCCACTAGGTGCCATTTATAAACAATGGAATAAACTAGATTAGTTTATGAATCAAAAATCAAAATTCCAAAATTGTAAAATGCTTAACAAAAATTGACCAGTTTAGGGCTATAATTAATAATAATAAAAAATATTTCATTAAGGAAGTATATACTTATAAACCCTTCATAATGGTTTGTAATGAAAATGAGAATTATCCTAATCATATCTTCCGGGAGTGTCGTATCCAAGAGTGCAGCAAGGCCCATTTTCATGCACCAGTTCTCATTCGAGTCTAGCTCAATGTAGTGTTTTCGGGTTTTACCCCTAGGCACATCTGTTCCAGAGCTACCTCTACCTGCTCATATCCAGAAAGTGATGCATTTTTTGGAAAACTCACAAAATCTCTACAATACCAAAATTCTAGGATGTTCTTCTATACTAATCCACAAAGTCCATCTTAGGGTAATGTGATCTAATTAGAGTTTTTATAAATATTGATTCCAAGGTTTGTACTAATCTTCCCCTGATACCAACTGTAACGCCCTGACCCCAAAATCCTAGAGTCGGTGCATTATTACGTATCATTGGAATTATCACAAAAGATCATGTCTCGAAAGACCAATTAGTTTAGTATCCTTAGATGTACTAGATACATTCATAAGGTTTACATTACATCATAAAAAGAAAATATACAACAACCTTTTTTCTATAGACAACAATTAGATCCCATAGACTATCCCTGCAGGTTAGTCATAATATAATTTTTTTCACCTATGAAAAAGTAAAACATAGAATGGGGTGAGCTCAGATGCTCAGTAAGGATAACAATAAAGCGGAAACTTTCATACATAAGTAGAAACATTTAAAGCAATGTATAAGACTAAAAAAAGCCTTTTAAAATTGAAATTCATCATAATATGGTAATGATAATGTCAAATAATTCTATATACATATTCACATGGATATTCTACTAGTAGAATAATAATAGGGAATATCAATAACCACATTCATAATGATTGAATGCATAATGCCAGACTTCATAACCACATAGTCAAGGCCGTGAGAAAATACTACAAATAAGATTTTGTAAAGGCCTTGTGCCAAGACACTAGTCTTCCTCATGAGACCTACCGATGCATCGAGGAGCTATAGCAGGCTCCACCTGTCACATACTAAGTCCAATCAATTCCTCATATGAAAAGGTTTAAACATAACATAAACATTTGTATTAAAGCTAGCATATGAAATGTCAATACATTATCCCTAAACCATTAATGGTGAAAAAATATTACATCCAAAGTCAAAAATATCAAAAAACCTTCAATTAAATATGGATGTTTTGTATCATAATAAATCAACATCAAATAATCTTAAAATCCATCAAAGGTTGTGGACAGCGATAAAATCAATACCTATTTTTAGAGAAATACCTTTTTATATTTTGAAGTCATTTAAGTGTCATATAATTATAAAGAAAACATTTATTTTGAAAATATTCTTATAAGATTGTACGAGAATATTTGATGATTTTATAATGTCAGAAAATATCCGCACCTGCGGTATAAGTTAAAAATATTATTACCTTAATTTTGTAGAAATGGTCATAATGTACCTTGTTTGGAAAACGACGAAAATATTCCTTTAAAAACATATAAGGTCAAATATGGGTATAAATGACTTTAACCCATTTTCTATTAAATAGTAAAAAAATTTAAATACATTTCTAAGAATCATGGATGTGGATGATAATGAGGTCCCAGTAGATAATTACGTATATACGACCTCGAATAATGAAGAGATTGTAAAATTAACCCTTACCTTGTACTTTTCATTGGTCGAGGGTAGGTTAACCTCTTGTATATGAGTGAAATAATTATTATTAAATTATAAAATAATCATATACATTAATATGATATCATATATGGACTTTTAGCATTTCTTTGTTTATAATATCTTAGTATTATCGTCGTTTCGGGTGTTAAATAATTAGTTTTCCTTTATATGATTTTTTATGTAAGTAATGTTTTTTATTGATAGGATGTATCTTATTCATGTTTAGAATGATATAAGTCTTTAAACATTAATTTTAATCATCTAATGAAAATTAGTCTTGAATGGATATGATGCGGAATGAATCTTATCGTGTTCGTGGAGATGGTAATCCGTATGTATGCACGAGTGACAATATAAATAATTTTATATAAAAATAATATATAATTGGATGTTATATCATATATAAAAATAATTATCATGTTATAATTATTATTTACATAAATTACACATCATTATTATACCCATCCAAATAATAATGTTTTGAATAACAATTACAACACGATGTGGAGACGGTAAGCCGTACGTATGCACGTATGTTGAGATGTCATTAAAAGGATCGATAGAATAATGAATATGTTTGTACCATATTTACAATAACATCATAGTATATATAAGATACTAGGGTTTTTATTTTATAATGGAAACAACAAATAAAGAGTAAGTGGAAGAATAAAAGAACTTGAAAGTGGTGATGAAATATTTATCTCTTCTTCGGGTTCTTCCTTTTGATTTGATCAAAAGGGCTCCTTAAGTTGGATTTCTGACTAAAGTAAGGAATATATTATAAATATAGTACATTTTAGAGGGTATTAGGGCAGGGGTTGGTCGATACAAATGGCATTGAAGGTGTGAATTATAGATAAGGGGGAGTTCCCTTTTATAAGAGGGGTGAGGGGCACCTTAGGAAATGCTAGAGATATTATATTATAATAAAATTATTTTCGGTTTCTAAGGGCTCAAAAATTGATTATATAAAGGATAAGGTGGTTATGGTTATCAACCCACTCATCCAATAGGTTTTAGATAGGTTTTTGTCACTATATTAACCTTATATTTTAGATTTAACTCTTAGTTAAATAGTTTGACATTTACCATTTCTCTTTGTATTTTTATAATATATGGTTAATAAACATACTATATCCTTCAAAGAGAACCCCATTTGGGTCACTAATGATACAAATATCATAATATAAGACTTTTGGCCGATCCTTGGATTTTTAGGAATAGAATATCAATTAAGAAAATAATATTTGTTTAAAAAACACTTTTCTGTCAATTTTGACACTATTTGGTATATTGTTTTTTCTGAATTCATAACAACATTATTACATAGAAAAAATTCACTTAACCAACCCTAAAATGGAATATTAACCTAATAAAGTAGTGGAATTCATAAAAAGTCTCAAATTTCATTTATTTGGATTTTTATAATATCAATTATTTTAATCCTTCATTAATATGGTAATTACTATATCATCATTGTGTCATAAATAAATTAAATTATTTAATGTATAAATATTATTAATAAAATACCATTATGTCATAAATATTTTTATATTTCTAATGAATATTTATAGTCGAATTTATCTTTTGTATAACTCAATATTAAAAATGGTTTAGTTATTAAACATTGAATTTATCACTTTTAACTCCTCTTTGAATTAAATAATAATAAATATCCAAATCTAATCCAAGTGGACCAAAGAGGTTCATATTTTATTCCTAAGGTTGTTTCTGGTCGGATTATTCATATACAATAGAATTTTTACATGTGTTAGGGTAATGATAATATCATTTTTACCCTTAATAACCATATTTAGTTGTAACCGTTGTAAATACAAGTAAAAAGTTACCATTCACCAAAAAATATTTTCAACTTATTGAACCACATTTTACATACTGATGTCAACCGTGTCTCTCAGATTTTTTAAATTCAACTCACAGAAGCAGTACAATTTTGTTTTATGTAAATTTTCAAATGCTCCAATGAGGTGGGTAAAAGACCATAAAAAGGTCAATACAATTTTTATATATCTAGAATTTTTATAAACTAAATCCAATCAATTACATTGAACATATATAGGTATTATGTATCTTTTTTGACCTAAAATAAATTTAAATAAAATAAATAATTATTTAAATAAAAATTCAGTTTTAAACTAAAACATGGCGTTTTTCAATATTCATCAAAAATTGAATGTTTTCCAAAAAAAATACCAAAAATCCACCCTAAGGTAATTTCGATATTCCAAATCCAAAAATGAAGTTCATTTGGAATGATAAAATTTATAAAATTTCAAAAAGTGGGTATTACTATTCATAACGGCTAGTTTGATTGGTTGTGGTGTGTTAGAACTCGAAGTTGGGTACAATACATGCTATTGTATTATTCAAAGAGAAGCATATCGTGGATGCTTGGGGTGTTAAAATCTCGATACATCATAGAGATGCCTTGATTAACTACCCACTAAGAAGAATGTTACACCATGATCAACTCTTCTATCATATTTGATGGAACCCAAATACGTCCACAAAGATGAAGAATATAGTTTCCTTCCACATACCAATTAGGAGGTGGGTTATCTCCATATATACAATAACAGAGAACCAAACCTTCAAGATTTGAAAACTATATACTCTTCACCTTCTCAAGGAGGGAAGTGGTAACTGTTAAGGCTGAGAGGTAAGACTAATCATGAATGTCATGAAACACTATATGAATTTCTAAAAATAAGGATATTGACCACCATTAATCATTGGCATCATGTACGACATGTGTTTTAGTTTTCTGAATCAGTGCATCAGCCGAATTTCTCTATCTAGGAATATAGGAAATCAGCAAATCAAAGGGTTGTAGATATTCAACCCATATCCACTATTTGAGGTTGAATTCGTGCTGAGAAAACATATTCTCGAGGAACTTGTGACCTTTTTACACCAAGAATCACTCACACAACACATAATGTCTATAGAAACATATGGCATGGACAACTGTTGCCAGCTCAAGGTCATGTGTCGGGTAATTTCTCTTATGAGGCCCCAAATGCCAAGATCCATATGCAATGTATTTTTCTTCCTGCATCAACACTTCTCTAAGGCCAATACCTTATGCATCTCATAAGACGATATAACCCTTTCTAGAATCAGGAAGAATCAGAATCAATGTCGAAACAAGCCTCCTGTTCAGTTCATGAAAGGATTCATCACATGCTTCTGACCACAGGATCTTAACACCCATCTTTTTTATGTCTAGTAAGAGGTTCATAAAGATGTGATAAGTTCATTATAAAAAACCTATAATATCCATACACCCCCATGAAACTCCATATGTCAAACATGTTTTTGAGCTGCTCTTAGGAAACTATATCACTAACCTTTTGGGGTCAAAATATTTTCCTGATTCTTAAATAATATGACCTAATAAGTGGATCTTGTCGATCAAGAAGTCCCACATAGAAATCTTAGCATAAATATGATGCTATCATAGTGTACATATAAGGATCTCATGATGTTTTTCCTAGCCGTTAAAAGTGCAATAATACACGAATATTTCATCCACAAATACCACAACAAAAGAGTCCAAATTGGGGTGCAATACCTTATTCATGAAGATCCATGAAAATGGATGGTGCATTCGTAAGACTAAAAATCATAACAAGATACTCATACATACCATTCCTACTATAGAAAGCAGTTCGAAGTATTTCTGATGGTCTGAATCACACATGATGATAACTTGATCTCGTGTTGATCTTAGGGATCACCTTTTGTCCTTAGGGATAGTCAAAGAGATCATATATTAGAGGATGTCGATACCGATTGTTGACCGTAATATGGTTCAACCTTTTTTAATCCACACATAGACGTAAGGTTCCCTCCACCTTCTTGGAGAATATAATGGGTAATCCCCATGTTGATGTACTAGGCCATATAATCCTTTGGCTTCTAGGTCCTATATCTACCGCTTGAGCTCCGAAAGCTCAGTAGGTTCCATCCTGTATGGAAGAATGAAACCAGAAGTTTCTCCTAGAACAATCTCTATTGAAAACTCGACCACTCTCCCAGGAGGTAAGCCAGAAATGTCATTGGGGAAGACATTACTAAAATGAACATCTACTAGAGTGAAATATGTTTTAAGAAAACCTTGATCCTCCATGATGATATTTTAAATATGATCGCTCATTTCACCTAGAAAATGATGCTTTGATCCAGTTCTCCTATCCTGGAAATCCCACTCACCATTGAAAAGATAACTGTTTTCTTCTGGTTATGTGAAAAGACCCTACAATAATAACTATCTACAAAGGCATGATAGTGGACTAACCAGTCCATCCTGATAATGACAATGAATCACATCATCTCAAGAATAAAGAGAATTCACCAGACATAGTAACTACCTACCTCAAGGGATATTCCTTGCAATGTCATATGCCCTCTGTCCATATTCCCAATGGCTTATCAAGGGTCATTACACAATCATGATATTGTATTTCTAGTGTAATACTTTCCAAGATAGATATAGAAATAAATAATTTTTAAGAACCTATTTCAAACAATGTGGAGAAAATAGTGGAGGCTACTAGAATAGTACCTCGTACTATAGATGATCCAATAACCTAATCCTTGGGTATCAGTTGTAAAGCATGAAACTGACCTAATCCATGGCCATGCGCAATAGATGTACTACCAAGATCATTATTTCTCTTATAGGTTGATTGGTGATCTAGGTTCATACTACCATGTTCATTTCCTCTTCCTCAGCTAAACCTTTTGGTGCTATTCCAACTCCTCATCTAACGCAGTGCAAAAGAACTCGCTCTGGTAGGTGGAGACAATGTTGATCCTTTTCCACATGGAGATGGTGTAAAGGCCATGCCTAAATGATAAAGATGGCCAAGATGACAGCAATCCCAACACTCTATAGGGTAGCTTGTCACATTGGGGATTCTGATGGACTAATATTCCACATTGATGACACACCGTTGAGCTGTCAAACTTGATACTCTGGCTGCCACTAACATAATTAGAAACCTCAAGGAAAAGTTTCCTTCCACCAGAAGAACTATTGGCCTACCGTGACACTGAACATTTAAATTTGGTACTCATACCATCCCTCAGAATATACTCATTGATAAGGGCCAGATCAACTAATGTCGAAATGTTAGGAATCAAAAAATACATTAAACATATTTTAGATGGTGTACTGGAGCCGATCCTCAAAACAACTAGCACGTGGAAGCTCATCACTAGCTAGAAGTGGTGAAAATCACTATATATTAATGAAACATGGAGAATATTCCAAAGATGGCATAGAACCCGACTTGAGATGCATGAACTCTTCAGCTATATCTTCTCTCAATGCCTAAGGAATGAAATGATCATAAAAGGTGGTCTTTAAATCAACCCATAAATTGACCTGATGATGACTGACCTGGGTAACCACATCCCACCAACGCATGGGTGATTCCAGAAGCATGTATATAGAATTGTTGACTATATGCTATAGAAGAATTTCTAGACGATCGACGACAGATAGTGTGGCCTCCAGCCCAAACCCAGTAGCCTTAGATCCACCATCCCCAGAAAATGCTAGAGGATGCTTCTTCTGCAAATCTCTGGTCAGATCAACCATCGTAGGTGCAACACGTGCATCAACAAGTATGGACTGCATCAGACGTATGAAACTATCATGGACTTGGGAATCAGTGATTGAATCAAGTACAGTAGTCAGTGCCTCAAGTGGCAAGCCTGGAGATATGACTGGTGGATCAGGGCCCACCATGTCTGGAGTATGTTAATCACCACCCTCATAGAGAACAACACGAGGATTCCGTGGTGGAATTGGTCTACAAATTCAAAGAGAATACAATAGAAAAATATGGGGATCATAGGATAACATCACTAGAATAATATAACATAATAAAACTCATAACCCAAGTCATACTACCCCAAACTACCCACTTAGATGACCAGGTATCAGTTAGTGCTCATGTATAATAATCAAGTAATTTTGAAGTTAATTTACAAGTTCAGCCCATTAGATTTCATAGAAATGAAAAGGCGGGATAAGGATGTGAAAAAAATTCATTTTGGATTTCATGATTCAAATTATAATGGATATCCAATTCTAATGAATCAGTTCCCACACACCTATCTCTAGAAACGACACACATTTATTTACAGTATAATGGAATTACTTGGTTAATTACTCATCCCAACCCATGAGGACCCATATACCTCATGAATTGAGATAGGAAATCTCTCAATCACCACCAATAGTAATACATGTACATGAAATTATCACAACTTCACTCAATATTCACAAGAATATCAAGCAATGAAAAATAGTGAAATTATCCTACATGGAATGAAAATATGCATGACATGTGAACTCTCGGTTCCTATAATGATGCATGTAACAATTCTCCTTGCCCTGATAACATCAGGAAAATAGTGAAATAAATTCTCAAACAGAGTAATAATTTACCACACCACACAACATGTGCATCACCCAATAGTGAAATAATATCGACAATTATAGGAAAAAGACGAAAAAAAATTATAATTTAGGCCACGTGGTTTTTACCCTAAACGTGGGATCATGATTCTAAATCACGACTTATGAAAAAGTCCCATGAATTCCTATCAACTAATGTATTGTCTCTATGTAGTAAGGAATGAAAATAAACCACCATTGATACCACTTTGTGATGTACCAGGCCCGTATTCCCCATAACGGGTGCCCTGATCTAGGTGTGCCACATAGCCTCAAGCACATCTCCCCAAACGCCAGAGGCTGCTGACTTGTAGCGAGGGCCTAGGGTGTGTCCATGGGGCCACTATGACCTCATTAGCAGAGTGTAGAATAGTGGATGGAATATAAATGAATAGTGAACATAAAAAGTAACATTATTTAATATCTGAAGAAAACTAATGCAATAGATAAATAATAACCACAATAATAGTATCAACTGAATCAATGATGGAATAATGACATGTCATTAGAAAACATTAAAACATAGATACAAGAAAACAAGCATAACTTGTTCCACAAAGTAAAAGAAAACTATGGGTACTAAATCATCCTAAGAACCAACTCGATCATCTACTATCAAGAACCATCCTAACAACATGCAATCAAGTGTTTGATGTTTTATGCTTCCCTTTTTCAACACATGAAACCATTTAACATACTTCGGGTACCAAACTTCGTCCGGAGGGGCTGTGAGATAAATCTCAGTGGGCCACCACCAATGGAGTCTACAATATCGGGCCCCTATAATGGAATCTAGTAGTGTACAGGCATGTATATATAAGTTAAATTAAATAGTAAAACATAACTAAATATCATAGTACCTACTTCAGACCTCGGTTGGTGTCTGAACATGCAAGTAGTTCATTAATTATGTAATTTCCATTTAATGTTAATAGGTCACAGGAGGCATAGCTAGCCCTGCCATCATCTTGTGATAGTATATGTTGTGAAGGTCCCAAGACATTACAAGGAAACCTGAAAAATGACATCTAGTGGGGGAGTTATAGGGTAACAGCCAAGGTAATGTAGGTCTCACCGAATGCTAACTCAGTAGTATCCGCGTATAGCTAAAGGGTAAGAGTGTAATCCAATTAGTGTAATCCAAGTAATTCCACAATAAGACACATACTAAGTCCAAGGTGATCAGCCAAGATAAAATGTGGATAAGGAAAGACAGGGCACTATGGGATTTCACTATGGCACATACAAGTCAATGATGGATCCAAGGAGTGTGTATGAGGTATCATGTAATAATGGAAAAGACCCTATGTTTGTATACCGACCATCTGAGCATTAGACAAGAACTAGAGTCTATGTGCGTAAGTACATAAGCAAACCGCATCCTTGAATCAGAATGGGGTTCTAGAGACCCATTGTATTGTCCTCTAGATTTCAAGGCAAGCTCGAGTTAGTCCTTTCCTATTTGATATTGTAATCATGTAATCATTGATTAGGTTCAGGCCTTGTATTCCATTAGTGTGGACAATCCAATTTGCATTGAAACCATTTAATCAAGTCTTAATTAACCATTATGGATTATTTAATTATTGAGGTTCACTTAGCTACCTTCCATGCATATAGAAGAGGGTGCTATGGGCATATAACCTTTATTCAAACTCATTTGATAAGGCCATGTTATATACTTAGTATACTTCCCATTTCACAAATTTCATTAAATAATCAATTTGGAGCTCTTACCATAGGTATGTCAAGTGGTGATCATACCTGGTACATGCCACTATGAAATCCTAATTAAAAATAATACATTAATTATATAAGGATCACCTTTTTTAAGGTCAATAAAAGGAACACCCGAACAGTGACTCAGAGGTGAAAAAACACTAAAAATCCAAATATGGTAGAACCTTCAACATGGGGAGGATTGAGTTATGGTTTTAACCTCTAATAGCTATTCACATATTTTGAAAGACCATAACTATATGATTATAACATGTAAAATCATTAAATGTGAATTTGAGGAAAGGCTTCGGATGAAATCGCTGGACCCACACTAATATTCCAAAATCAATGAACATTAGGGATGAGTTATAGACCACCCATTTTAGGGTTGTATTACTCTCCTCCTCCGGTATCGGCCCTTAGTATTGCTCGGATCAGAGTAGTTATATGAAAAGGTGAAAAATGATCACATGAAGATATCTTGGTGGAGATAAAGAGAGAAGAAGAACAGATAAAGGGGACTTCAGTACATACCATTGCACATCTAATGTGATGAATAAAAGCTCGATTAGATTCCATATGAAGGAGATCTATTGATCCAAAGCTAGTTCCTTCAAAAATATCCAAAATTGGAGGAAAATGGCTTAATCCAACTAGTTCTTGGATTAGGGAGGAATAGGAGGGTAAATAGATAATTAAGGGAATTTTGGACACTTTACCCAAAATGTAATCTTGCACACTATGTTTGCGCATAATTTTTCAAACAGTTCACAAACCGTGCGAGACAATTCTGCCCGAAATAACATTATCCACACAATTTGATCAAACTCTGTGCTAGCCATGCATGCGTACCTGGGAAAAAAGGGTGATCACATGGTTTGGATGCACTGTCATGCACCAATCATGAGAGGTGGATATTTTTGGAAACCGTGTGGAATTCCTACACTATTTACTCTAAACTATGTGCCAATCCTGTTTCACCCCAAAGGATGGATTCTTGGATCCGAACAAGCCATGTACACCCTCAAATCCTTTACTAACTCATTAGGCTTGAAAATCAAGTCCAAAGAAAATATTTAGACAAAAAAAATTAAAGGATTCCATAACTGAGTGAAAAACTGGGATCCTATATATTCTCCCATGATAATGATATTAATACATGGTTGAAATAAATAAATAATTATGGAATTAATTATGGGATATGAAAGATAAAGTTTGATATAAATAGTTTTGGAATTAATTAGGAGATTTTTAGTTTAAAGAAATTAATTATTTAATTAATTTATGGGATTGTGTAATTAATTAATTAGTAAATTAATTAAGGCTATTTACGGGACAAACTAATTGTCGAATTATTAATGGAATTTGAGGATAATTAATGATTGAGTTGATCATCGAATTAATAAATTATAAATTGTGAATAGTTAATTAGTGAATTAATTATTGGATTTAGAGTTATGAAATGATTAACTAAATGGTGAATTAAATTAGGGAACTGATGTAGTTAATTATTTTTTGAATTGATTTATGGTGATGGAATAGACAATTAAATTATTGACTTAACTGAAGGGTTAGATGTGATTAAATAATTTTTAAATTAATTAATGGAATGTTTGGTGAAATGGGAAATTATTCGAATAATGATGACATAGAGTGGTACATGGGATAAATGGGGTGTGAGAATGATATTTGAAGGATAATACTGAGGGAGCTTATAATATTTTTTATTTATGGACTATTCTAGCATTATGGTTAGAAGACTGAGAGAGCGTCTAATATTGTTTACTGAAGGACTATAAGATCCTTAAGTAAAAAATATAGTGTGCTATTATTATAGTTTGTCAAAGGACCCTATGAGACTTCAATGGGAAACACTGAAATAACATTCCTGTTTTTCTCAGGATGAATTTATTCATCATTTTCTGTTACTCACTATAGACCCTTGAGTTTATGGCCCATAGTGCACATTACTCATGTCAGACTGATTTACATGTTTTATGTGTTTGAGAAATGAAATATGAATTATGATAAGGATGGGTAACATTAATAGTAAGATTTATGATATCCCATGGGGATATATCAGACTCCGGGACATGCCAAAGTAGGTATTGTGGTTCGTGTATCCATGGGAACCTAGAGGTACATGAGGATAAATAAGGGATAATTGAATAAATGTAAACTATTTACTTTATTTATTGTTTTTATTATTTATGAAACATTATTAAATATTATTGAATAGTTGTTTTAATGTCTGTTGGTGGGGGCCTACTGAGTTGTACTCACACACTACTCTGGTAACCTAATCGGCACTTGAGTGGAATTTTTTTTTCTAGATAGGTTAAAGGTAAAGGCCCTATGTTAGGTAGCAGAATTGGGATGAAGCATGGTGAGAGGACTAGACTTGGATTGGGACCCACTTGGGTTTCATTGGTGTATTCATTTTTCTAGTTGGCATTTTCACACTTCTGACAAACTTTATCATGACATGTTTTCCCTTATAGTGGGATTGTGTATTCACTGGTTGATAATACTCAAATATTGGTATTTTTTTCACTTTATATATTCTTCTCCTATTGTATATTATTTATACTAGTGTTTAGTCTGATAAAAGTGGGTGTAGTCTCCCTATGACTAACTTACCAGACCCACGCAGCTAGTCAGAAGCCTCTGGTGTATGTGTAGGCATGCCTGAGGTCATGTGACTAACCAGTTCGTGGCACCACTTCATGGAACCTGGGCCATGACATTACAACGTGGTATCAGAGGATGAATATTTTCTTTTAATTTTTTCTTATTGGTTTTTGGAAAGGTAGAAAAGATACTAGGATGAGTCAGGGAATTGTTATGAGCTTGTGCATGGAAGTAGGTACCCCATTTTTGGGGGAGAATCCAAATACCGTAGGTGGAAATTTTTGTTGTTACTGTTTTCAACTACAGTGGAATAATACATCCCCTTGGGTGACACACTTTTTCTATGAAATTCTTGTTATTTCTGAAATCTTTTGATATTGTCTCGTGGCCTTTGATAGAATGAGAGTTCAGTCTATATGCATCATTATAGGCACTCAGGATTATTTTGTGACATGCATCATTATAGGCCTTCACGAGAAAACATGATTTGGGTATGCTGTTGAAATTGATCTGCTTTCCCTTGATTATGAAATTGAAATGAATGTTTCCTAATATGAAATTGAAAAAAATTATAAAATGATGCTAGATGAGAAAAAATGGGTGTCTAATGAGAAACATTAATAATAATAATGAGTATACCCTTGTTAACTGGACCTAGGTGTATGGTGGTTAAGGGTCATTATTACACCTCCGTTTTTGACCATGTGGTAAGAAAATGGGAGGAATCATTGGTAATGAAGGATTGGTGGTGGTACTCATTCATGATTTGATAGCATAATTTTAAATAATGATGATCAATTCCCCCAAACTGACATCACCCTGGGTCCACTAAGAATGATATGCCCTTATATCTAACTAAATGAATGTGTTTTGGTTGGATATGGGGCCCCTTTGAGGTTGTTCTTATGAAGCAATATAAATATGAAGCTTGATTTAGTGAGGTATATCATCAAAAGTTTAAAGATGAGGTTCTCATGATTGAGTGAAGGTCAATAAAAAATACGGTTATTGAGCTACTTAACAAGAAGGGTTAATGAAGCATCACATGTGGGTAGATTCTAAGAACGCGGTTTTTCATAAAGGTTTTAGGGAGTATAGCTTGGGGATGATCTATTATAAGGTGGGGAAAATGGATGATCTTGTAATTTTATAGGTATGACTCTTCTAAATTTTTTTGTAGAAAAAGGGTTTTCTTGGTTTTACTTCACAAAAAATGATTTACCTGTAAAATACTGGAAAATAGGTCAAAGGCCTTCAATTACTGTTAAAATATTTAAATATTAAATTGAATATTTTTGGGGATTGAAATTGAGTTGAATCTGAGATTTCTGAGGACCAAAAATTGTTGGTGAAGACTGAATAAAAAATATTAAATAAAAAATATTAAGCCAACATTTTTTTATTCAAAATAATTAAAGAAATCCAAAATGGTGAATCATATAAGAAATATGAGACTTCATTTGTATTAAAAATAGGGTGTTTACCCTAGTCAGGGTTTAGAATTTGTTAGCATTGCTCGTTTGGACTCCTCTCTTGTGAAAGGATCCTTTTAATATTTAAATAAATATTTAATCCATTTTTAATATTAGATAATTAATATCTCACAAATGGTGCATCATATGTGAAATCTATGACTACAGTTGTGTCTAGAATAGGGTGTTTACCCTAGGTAGGGTATAACATTTGTATACATTGGACGTTTTGATGAATCGCTCACGGAAAGAAAATTTTTATATTTATTTAATTATTAAATCCATATTTTGAATATTATATAACAAATATCTCTAAAACAGTGTATCATATGAAAAATCTGAGGGTTTCGATGGGCTTGGAATTGGTGGTTTACCCTTGTCAAGTTATAACATTTATGTGCAATGTGGGTTTATTGTTATTTTAATTTTTATGTTAAATGATTAATTTCAATACATTAATAAATTATCTGAAATTAATGAAATTAAATGAATAAGTGTATTATTATTAATAGAAATATTATCATTAATTATAAGTGCACCATTATTAATAAAAAAATATTATTAATAATAACTGTATTATAATTTTTTTGTCAAACAAAATAAATGGGAAAGTACATGTGTAATTAAATATTTTCTTCACTAAAATTATAAAAGAAATTTCACCACATGTGAATAATTGTTATTGGTAAATGTAATGTTGATGAAATTATTATTCAATACTAAATAAAAGAAAATGTGGAGTAAATATTAAATTATTAACCATTATCAATATTTACATAACGTTGTTAGTGAAAAATTAAATAGTGAAAGATACTTTATAATAATTGTCATTATTTTTATATTATTAAATTGAGAAAATAATGGTTGTCAGAAAATTGTTTTAGCCATAACTTTTTCTTATGCTTTTATATTGACACACCTTCAGTGACAACATGACCCTAAAATTGAGGTGTTCATTTCAAGACAAATATTGAATATTTAATTTAGGCTCATGGTACAGGTCAATGTAATTCCCAATAAAATGATGAGTTAACACATTAAATTAATAGAAGAGTTTAATAAATAAGTGATGTAATTAATAAATATAACAAAATTGTTTTTACTTTAAAGAGTTGTGATGAGATTTTAATTGAAAAATGTTACAATATATACACGATGTGAAATTGGAATGAAAATCGTGTAATACTCATGATCAATATTTTAAAACATGTCTCTAACATTTCATAAACCTCCAATATCACCTCTCCTCCACTACCAGATTTTTGAACCTTCTTATCTTCCCCACTGATCCTCCACGATCCTCCTCCTTAGGCTGAAATTCATCAACACACCTCTGTCTTGGACCAAATCTTTTATGTGAACCAGTATCTTCAATCGAATACCCTTTTTGCGCCTCTCGTGTTTTGGATATAAATTTCATTCTTTTCTGCGTTCATAATTTATCAGCTTCACATTGGGGGTTTCCTTTGGGGAGCATTCGACATTTCAATTTTTGAGGTAGGTGGTCTAAAATAAAAATCCCATAGTTGGAATATTGATTATGTGTATGAAAATTGTTGTATTCTACAGTTTTTTAGGAATATATGTTATTGATGTTCTTGATTAATTAATTAAATTGGGTGAATTAAATAATTATAGAAGTGTGAAATTGTCGGTTTCGTGGATAATTAATTGTAGAATTTAATATAGGATATTAATATGACAATTTTGGGATAATAAATTATTTAATTAATTATGTGATACAAATATTGTTAATTGAGGTAATAATTTGTGATAAATTGTTTACCTATAATTGTGTTAACGTTTAAAATAATTAGTAGTGGATTTAATCATGGGATAATAACATTTTGAATAAGATTAATTAATAATGTAAATAATTAATAGAACTATTGGATTAATTAATTGATAAATTAATTAATGTGAAAAATCATGTTAATTAATTCATTGAATTAAATAATGTTATTAAATTAATTGACTAATAAATAAATAAATAAATGTTTTTATTTAATTATTGAATTGATAATGAAATTGAATAAAACAATTGATTGGTGAATTAATTGTATGGAATGAGTTAAATTAATTAATTGTGTAATTAATTAATATAAATTATTATGAACAATTAATTGGAGAAATAATTGAAATGTTTTAGATAGACTAATTAATATTGGGATTAATTAATGGAAATGATTAGGACTAATTAATTGGTAAATTAATTAATGTTTTTAATGTTATTATTTATTAGTCGAGTTAATTAATGTGTTGATTAATTAAGAGGGATGGTTGTGATGTTGCAATTAAATTAATTAGGTTAATTAATCTATAAATTAATTAATTGGGTTTGATGGAATATTCAAATGATAAGATTGAATAATTATTTGTTGAATTAAATATGGGGAAATAATTTTTTTTAATTAGATAATTAATTATTAAATTAATGATGGGATATTAAAATAAATGATTCGATATTATTAATTATAGAATTAATTATGAGTTATTGATATCGTGAATGAGATAATAAATTATTGAATTAATTAATGGGAGAGATGCTAATAATTAATTTGTGAATTAATTAATGGGAATGATTTGGTTATTTAATTGTTGAATAAATTAACGAGAATGGATGATTTTTTTATTAATTATCAAATTAATTAATGAGATTTAATTAATTTATTAATTAATGATTTATAAATGAGGCGTTGGACATGATGATCTACCCCGTTGATGATGATATAAATGCATAGTTAATCTGATTAATTATTTGTGGAATTAATCATGTGATATGGATGATACATTTTTAAACAGTTAATTGTGGAATTAATTATGGTATTTTTAAATAATGAAAATTATTTATTGAATTATTTAATGGGATAGATGTACTTAATTAATTAGGAAATTAATTAAGGGTAATTATTGGACAAATTAATTTTCAAATTAGTAATGGAATTGGGGGATAATTAATTATTGAGTTAATCAACTAATTACTAAATTATAAATAGTGAATAATTAATTGGAGAATTAATTATTGGATTTCGAGTTGTGAAATTATTAATTAAATGGTGATTTAAATAATTGAATGGATGTATTAATTAATTTTGGAATTAATTAATGGAGATGGAATGACCAATTAATTATTGACTTAATTGAAGTGTTAGTTGTGATTAATTAATATGTGATTTAATTAATGGAATGTTTTGTGAAATGGGAAATGATAGTGATACTGATGGAATGGAGTAGTACATGGGATCACTGGGGCGTGAGAATGGCATTTAAAGGAGAAGACCAAGGGAGATTATAACATTGTTTATTTATGGACTTTGTTAGCCTTATAGGATGAAAATTGAGAGAGCCTCTAATTTTGTTTACTTAAGAACCGTAAGATCCTTAAGGGAAAAAATATAGTGTGAGATTCTTATTGATTGTTGAAGGACCCTATGAGCCATCAAGGGGAAGGACCTCGAGAAATTTCCTACTCTTCCTAGGAAGTATTTATTCATCGTTTTGTATTACTCACTATAGTCCCTAGAGGTTAAAGCACATAGTGTACATTACTCATGTCAGAGTGATTTACATGTTTTATGAATTTGATAAATGAAATATGAATTATGATAATGGTGGCTAACATGGGAATTCAGATTTTTGATATCCCTTGGGGATATATCATACTGTAGGACAGACATAAGAAGGAATTGTGGTTCTGGTATCCATGGGAACCCAGAGGTTCATGATGTTAAATAAAGAAAAATTGAATAAATGTAAATTGTTTACTTTATAACTTTTATTAATTTTTATACAACTGCACACACTATTATTGAATATTTTCATTTTATAAACCATTGGTGGAGGCCTACTAAGTTGTAATCACACCCTACTCGGGCTGCCTGATCATTACCTGAGTAGACTATTTTTTTAGACAAGTTAATGGAAAAAGCATTGAGTTAGATGAATGAATTGGGATGGATCATGGTGAGGGGACCAGACATGGTATGGGACCATCTTGGGTGTCATTGGTGTCTTTATTTTTGTAATTTCTATTTTAACACTCTAGACGTACGTTAGCATGGCATGTTTTTCCGCTTTAGTTGGATATTGTATTTACTACTTGATAATCTTTAGATATTGGTATTGTTGTTCTTTGTATATTATTTTTATATATTTTATTATTTCTTCTAGTGTTTAATTTTATAAAATAGGGTATACTATCCTCACAACTAACGTACTGTAACCTCACTGCTAGTAGGAAGCCTCTTGTGTATGAGGAGGCACGCTTGAGGACATGTGACTAACCGACTCGGGGCACCCGAGCCAAGATGTTACACTCCAATTGCCATTTCCTACACAAACCACCACCAATAATACTTTTCATTATCATCTAATCATTATAATATTAAAATTATTGGATGTGGTCTATATCCCATGTCCTTAAAAGGTATGGCATGTCTAATTTAGTGACACCAAACTATTTGGGTATAGATTTTTTTCCAAAGGATAAGAAGGAATGGCCATTAAAGGGGTATTTCCCAACTATAAAAACATATATTGAATCCATGGATGGAGATAGAATCAAAAGTGTGAAGCTATATAGATTAAAACCAAACAAATCACTATGTAATAATGACAAAATCCAGAGCTTATGATATATAGATATGCTTTTGTTTATGAAATAACTAAAATAAATAATTAATACTCGTATACATTCATATCGATTTCAAACCACTAACATTTGTGAAACATGTCCCATGCGATAATTTTTAAAAGATTCATGAATATGACTTAAATCTATAAAAGCGTCCAACAGTAGGTATGAATCCCCTAAAAAATCGTCCAAATCCTAACATACCACCCTCTCGACCAACACCCATCTTTAGGTGCAACTGGTTATGTCATTGAAAAATCATTCCATTAATAAGTATGTCCTCCATGACTTAAAACAAGAATAGTGGGGTCATGTGTTAGGAGTTAATGGAAATAGCCAATATACACGATGAACTTCTCAAAAAATGGGTTTTAACTACCCAACCATATCATAAAAACATAATACATCACAAATCATAACTATTTATTACATATAATAATCAATCATACCCTAAGAATCAATGGTATTTGTATCTTTGGAGATTAGATACATAAAATAATTATTTTTCAAACATTCTTCAATATATCCTATAAAAGACTTCAATAGATGATACCCTTACAGAAAGGTCAAATGTTAAATTTTTCTCCATAAAAAGAGGAAACAAAATATAAGAAATTTTGAGCTCAAATTATCAATAATTGGTGAGAATAAGAGAAATAAATTAAAGAGAACAAGTGAGAACAAGATAAACATATGGGAATGAGAACATAATCAAGGTATAATAAAATAAGATGTGGTAATATTAACCAAAAAGTCGTGGATTATAAATCAATAATTCTTAAATAAGGTTTTTATAAAATCTAATAAATTATAAATGTGAATCTTGAATCTTTACATAAATTTCAAAGGGAATAATTTATAACTTGGGAATGTGGTATAACATAGAAATGTTGAGAAAAATATAAATATAAAACATTTATTATACAAAGGGTGACCACTAATATAATCATCATTTAATTTAAAAAATATTATAACATCGTGCATTGAGTTCCCTCCCATTTACCATAAACTTTGTGGATTGAGTTCACCCCCTATACATATACATGTCATGTCGTGGGATATAACATTTTACTCAATGCATTGAAGGGTTATATAATTCACTCCCCACCGATCAAATAATGAAAAACCATAAATATATGTGGTATAAAAATATGAAAACATCGATAATGCAACCATATCATAATTAACCCCTTGAATGAAATAGACTCTATAACAACCATCACATGGAATAAAAATAAATTTTCTAGAGAAATAAAATAGATTATTCGATTTAATCATATCTCTAGTTAAACATAAGATACATAAGAGGATGTTAAACTATATAGAAACCACTATACAAGAGAATTATAAATTTTCTTATTTAATAAGAAGATATATAATTTTTATTTCAACATAATTTGGTTAAAATAATTAATGTGTATAAAAAATATTTTGAATGTTAATATGATTTTTATTAAAGAATCATAAGAACTAGGAATGCAAACATTGTAAATAAAACCAATAAAAATGTTTATGGAAAGTGATATTGTGAAATATTTTGAGAAATATTATTTAATTTATTTAAAGGAAAATTAAAAGTAAATAAAAAATTAGTTTGGCCATAAAATTATAGATAAAGGCATAAATAACATAATATGAAAATATTGAGAGGGGATAGAAATATTCATTACAGAAAATAAAATATAAGGTTGGTTCCAATTAAAACAGTCATTTCAGTATAATTATAATGGAATGTAAGGGTAAATGGTGAGAATTCATGTAAAAAAATGACCTATTAGAAGAAAATATATGGGGTTTTAGAGAGAAATTACATTCAATTTCCCTTCTTGGATATTCTGATATATGCAATCCTGTTTTCAAATTTAGATTGGGAAAGAAATAATAACCTTTAATCTAGACATTCATGGATTATTTTTAAACATATTTATTATAAATCTAACCATAGAAATCAATCCATTAATAACCATTTTCATATATTTTTATTTTTATTAAATTATATTGTAATTATATATTACAAATATATTACTATTTTTTTTCTTATTTTCATTATTGAATGTTAGTAATTTTGAATGTTTTGTATATATTTTATAATTCCTATATCGATAATTATTATTTGATAAAAAATTCAGTATTAAAATATTATTTAATTATGTGAAATCCTTGTGTTTTAATGATTAATGTGTTCCCATTTTCAATTTATAGAAGGCATGGTAGTGGTTCATGATAATGGAATCCACAAAAATCATATTGTATGTAATTTTCGTTAATGATGAGTTACATTAAAATCACCGTCCATTTTTTTAAATCTTACAATCCTGTATTCATAACATAAATTAATTTTTAATATCATTTATTACTATGATTAATGTCCTAACACTCATCCATAATAAAATTTATGATGTTGATATAGTATAATTCATGTTAGTGGTTGAATTAACCCAAATAATAATATGTTATACTATATAATTATTAAGAGAATATGGTTATATAATATTGTAAAAAATAAAAAAATACAAAAATTATATTTATATTACGTAATTATACTATTTAATGAGATTTGTAATTAGTGTATATGAGAAATTAATTTTAAATTATTGTGAGGAACTATATACATTCTTTGATGAATTTACTCATTCTCGGAATAGATTCCATTAAAATGAAGGATTTAAACCTCTTTATTGGAAGTAGAGGTTGAAATTTTTTTACAATGAAAATAGTATATGGAATTTGTGTAGATATTCAAGATATAACCTAAGGATAAATACAGCTTTATGTGGGTTGATGTGGGGTCCTTTTATTGGCGAGTTTGAGATTAATTTCTTGAAATACCCATCCATTAATACGTAAGGAACGTATTTTTACTTGCAATGTTGATGTAAAATGGAAATATAATTTATACGGGCAATTTATGCACTAATATAAACCATTTTAGGTTATTTTTGGTGATATTTCTGGCATTTACCCATTCCACCCATCCAACGGCCCAAAGGCCTTCATTTTATATTATTATTATATAAACCCCTTTTAAGGGATGAATGGGAAAAAACCTAACATGCAACATCGACATAATAAAATCATGATCCAAAGGTCAAGCAAGACAAAACAAAACACCAACGTGGAGTAACCCCCTCACAGCATATAGCTATGATGGAGCTCTCCACCAAAGCATGAATGACGGGAAAAAAGTGTCATGTAGGCCCGATCCGATGGCAGATGCCATACCCTCTCAAACATCCAAATCCGAAATGCACAGCAGCGGTGAAAAGCAAGCTCAGGAACCTCCTTTGGGGCCTAATCGAGGTAGATTCTGGGTGCATCACCAAACCAACATACCACACAATTCAAAACTATTCCAGCATTACACAAACAAGAACCAAGGCACCAAAACTCACTGCCCTCCACTAGATACCCCTGCCGCCGTAGCTTTAGAATTCTGGAAGACAATTCAAAGGCGTGAGATCAAACCATAGTCACTTAGGACTATATGTCCCAACCCCACGCCAAGAGAATTCCACCAATGAAGTAATCTTGGACATCCTGAAAGAGAAACACCTCTCTAGGCATGGATCTGCTCGAATCAGTACCACATATACACCTCATCATGTTTCAAAACTAACCTCACGATGACGAGGAAGTAGTGAATTACTGATTTTTAATAAAATTAAAGATGAAAATATTTCCTAATTTCAGTGCAATAATTAAAAAAATGAAATTAGTTTTTTTTAAATTAAATTAATATAATTGATTAAAATCAATTTTAAATAAGAAACAAAAATTTTTTTTTTGGAAAACTATATTTTAAACATAATGGCAACTATATTCTTATTCTATACCATGTTATAATCATTAAATTAATTTCAGTCCATTTTTTTGATTATGTAAACAAAAAATTTCATTAAATTTGATAATCCAAATATTTTAAATTAAATATTTAAATTGACTTGTAATATATAATGAAAAATATGTTTTAAAATAAAAAATATCTCATTGAACATGAATAATTAATTTCATATTATTTATAAATATTTAATAATTTATTAAATGTTATTTATATATCTTCCAACTATTTCACTAATGTTTCCAATAAAAATTATTTAAACTTTTTTATGAGTGATAAGTTTAATTTAATATATATTATGTGCTAAAAGATAATTTCAACAAACTGATAGACAGTTTCAAAAAATAATAATTATGTTTTTATTAAAAAAACATATTTTATTTTAATTACATATAAAATAATTTATGCACGAGACTGTTTTTATATATAACAATTAAATAATCACTATATCTAATAGATACAAGTATACCAATTGACCACATATCATGTAACCATATATCTAACGAATATATATCCAGCGACCATTTATCCAATGACCATATAAGTACTATCTATTTATATAATGGTCAAATAAAATTCATATATATAACCTTACATTCTTACTGAATGTCCCTAAGGCCTTAATTTTTACTCAATTTTTACAATACCCATTTTAATGGTTAAAGGGAATCACCTACATGGCCCATAGGCATTGTGACAATATAAGACTTGAAGGTCATAAACAAATTCATCCCAAACAATGACTACTTGAAACTGCCCTTCTTTGAATTTGCATCGTGATCAGCACTCCACCGTTGCATGGATAGTCGGTTGGCTATCTGGAGCGGAGATACATAGGATTGATACCAATGATTATGTCATACCCTCTAATTCTTCTTTGACATATTATCTCTTCTCTGGTGAATGTGTAATGAGCCAAACATTCATTAATAGAAATCCCTCTTGACCTAATTAAATGTCTCATTATGTAAAATGTTTATATTAAATGTCATCTACTTTGGTTTTATGTTATGAATTGTGATCGTCGCTAATATAGATGTTGAACAGTGATCACATGATTAGTATAAATATAGGGATTTAACAAATCCAATTTACATAGTCAATGGAAGCGATGGCCTCATCCAGTAGACATTCCCCATACGAAGCCCATTTTTCGGAGCTCAGAAAGGAGGTGGCATCATTCGGATTCGCTCTTGACCAAGCCCAAGGCGAGCTTGAATTTGTTATGCTCGAGAAGGACCACCTACGAGAGAAATGAAAGTTGATAGAGATTACCACCCAAGCAATGTTATCTGAGCCACCCCAAGAGTCTATCACCATATCACACCTTACTCTTCGGTCTTATGCAGGTGTTATAAGGGGTTATGTACCAGGACCTTATCTCTATGGTTGTGTACATTATTTTTATATATAATAATTAATATAGTTTCATTCTATTATTGTTACCTTGTAAATAGTTTTTAAAGAAGAAATATTATTTTTTGTTAATGTTAAACTATGAAATCTATTTTGAAGAATTAAAGGATTTTTTAATTAAATAATATTTTAATAAAATATTATTATAATTATTAAATCCATTTTTATTATATATAAATGATTTTATAATTTTATGAACGCAGTTGTAACTTTTATTATGGTTTGAAAACCGTTTTTGTCAAAACCATTGCATTTTTAATAAATGTCAGTTTTTATTTTATAAGTTAAAATTAAAAAAATTAGATAATTATTTAGATAAAATGAATATTATTTCTAGAATCAGGACGTCGAAATTATCCAACAGTTAATTTTTCATAATTTTCCGAGACAGTCAAATATTTGGGTAAAAATTAAATACTGTTTAAATATATTATGTGTGTTATGACTTCATAATAATAAAATAGTGATGTAATAAAATACTATAAGCCTTATGATCAGCCAATATATGTTTTACCATTAAAATAATGTGATTCTGGGTTTTTTTGACTTATTTTACAAAGCATTAATTGACCCTTCATGGATTTTTAAACATCTTGTCTTTTTAAATTGTTTTCCTTGGGAGTGTCACTCACCTCCATATAAGCAACCCCATTATTTTAAGAAGTTATGAATTTCGTGTTATAAAATATAGTTTTCCACTTCCCTTTGGAATAAACCATGGGCAAAAACTGTAAGAACCCGTGTTTTTCTGGACAGTCGTTTTGAGCAGAAATTTGATTTTTTGCTGTTGGATGCTCCTGATGGGTAACATGGTCATTTTACCCTACCAGCTAATCTAAAATAATTTTTCTAACAGATCCGTTGGTCCCAGAATTGGGATTTTACCCGAGGACAAGACCTTGGAGGAAATCTGAGCTGTTCAAATTTTGGCGGAATATTTAATATTTAATATTATTAAATTAAATTTTAAATTATTCACGCAAGTTTGTTTAGAAATAAATTTTAAACAGATCATCAGATTGATATTCTGTCTGTTCCATTGAATCTGAAATGGTTATTTTAGCCTAGGTAAGGCATAAACTCATGTTGGGCGCCGGGGCCGGCCTCTGCCCCTTTTTCTTCCATTTCTTTCCTTCTTTTTTCCATTTCTTTTATCTCCCTTCAACCTCCTTCTTACAAAAGTCTCTTGTGCTCTTACTTCTCCCTATTCCATTGGAGATTTGGGAGATCGAGATAGAGGGAGAGTTGGGATGCGCGAGGGGTACCGATTCGATGCTCTCGGCGCACTGATTTCGCAAAGGGCAACCGTGAGTTGTAAAATCAGGCGGAGCATCCGCGGTTTCCGCCCAAAGGTAGGGATGTTTACATTTTCATCTTAGATTCCATTTAATTTTTTGACATTTTTAAATAATTATATTTCTTGCTTGTATGCCCATGCGGCTCGATCTGTTGTTTTGGGGGTGAAAACGGGCGAATCGGGCGTTTTTAGGGATTTCCCGTCGGAAAACCCAGTATACACAGTGTGTGCTCCAGGGGAACACGCCTTGTGTTCTTCCCATTTGGGGAAGACGATGTTTTCTTAACTACACACCATGTAATTTGTGTACACACCATCTAGTGGGTGACCGTGTGGCTAGCCGTGTGGAATAGAACACAGAAATGTGGTTTTTTTGAAGTACACGCCATGTACAGTAATGTACACGCCGTGTAGTGGCACTTGGGCATGTGTTTTTGTGAAAATGAACACGATATGACTTTTTGTGAACAGTACACACCATGTTCAGTAATTTACATGATGTGTACTATTACACAGGCAGGCCCAAGATGCTCTGGCCATGTACTCGAGCCATGTACTGCTTCAATTTGGCAATTTTGGGATATCTTATGCTTTGGATGTCAGAATTGGGCATGTGAGTAGTCGATTCGGAGCATTTATTCACTTATATCACAATTCTGCAATACTTTTTCCATTTAGAAATCATCTAAATGGGGTTTTTGGTGTTTTTATCTAAATGGAAGGGTTCTTCCTCCAGTTATCGAGCCCATTCGTCACATGAGGGTGAGACTTGGCAGGGTTGGGTGTTTGGAAAAATATAGTCGAGAACATTAATATGAGATGAGATATTATCTATCTCACTTAACCTTTTCTTTAGAGGATGTTTCCCTTGTGAGACGTGCCCTTCTGGTCTAAGAGGTCATGATACCGAATGCTTCTAAGGGTCCCCTGAGGGATGCCTTACTTGTGTGCTGAACTAGGGAGTCATTGTAGGAACTATCTCATGTTTTCTTTGAGATGACCCCTGTTATGGGTTGGTTATTTTTTTTCTCCATTTGAGGATCCCATGTAGGATTCCTCTTTGCTAAGGATCCCATGTAGGATTCTTTTTCAATGGTTATCTGGCTGATCCTGAGTATGATGCCTCCTCGGTGTTTGACTTGAGGGACCCAAGGGGTTACCTGTTTTGTTTGACCGACCTTTAGTTGTTATGTTGTGTTTCAGTGGAGATGGTGATCGGGTGTCACCTAGAACCCGTGTCAATCTGGTAATCCCTTTGGGCTTTGTATGTATTGTTGGGTTGGGCTTTTGAGCCACCCACACTCATTTGTTTATATCTTACTTGGTTTGCTGATGCAGTAGTGGTTACCTGAGGTGCTTTCAGGTTGGTGGATATTGATCCTGACGTGAGGCGTCTTCTTGTTTGTTGGGATGCCTACTTTTCCTTGTGTTCTTGATTAGTAGGTGGTCTGATGTTTAATTCCAACTGTTGAATGTTTTTGTGTACCGTTGTGCTACGCACCCATGTTTGGGGTGTCGTATGGCCGAGGCCTTGATTAATTAAATACCTATAATTGAATATGTAATTTAATGAATATGTATAACTGTCGTGTGGGATCATTTCTTGGATCAAGGGCCACCCTGTGGGTGCATTTCCTTGTTTAGCCGTTTGGCCAGGTTACCCGATGGTATAACATGATTTTAGCATTCCTGAATTGCGTTGAGAAGAATTATATATAATTTCTTACAATGTGTTGGGCCCGGCCCAATTACATGATTCGCATGAGGCAATGCCTGAGGGCATGGTTACTTGTTTTTCTTGAGGGAAAGGCCTGAGGTAGGGTTACTGATTCGCCTGAGGGCAAGTCCTGAGGGCATGGTTACTGATTCTCTTGAGGTCAAGGCCTGAGGGAAAGGTTACATATTTCTCCTTCGGGAAAGGCCTGTGAGAAAGGTTCTGTTTAGCCAGAGGGCATGATGATATTTATCCTAATGCCATGGCTATATTAGCCTGAGGGAATGGTTACATTTAGCCGGAGGGCAGGGTTCTGATTAGCCTAAGGGCATGGTTCTAGTTAACTTGTTTAGAGATATATTTCTGGCGTTGGCTGAAGCAGGTATTTGTCGATGGGATTATAGACCCATAGTTCGACTTAATGATACACAGCTTGAGTGGAACGACGTCCGGATCTATTCCCTTTCACAGGATGTCCACGAGATCGATCTTATGGTCCCAAGGATCGACTGCTGATGTTGTTCTTCTTATTTGAATCACATAATCATGAATATTCATATTTATGTACATGTGTGTAGGTATGGGAATATACATGTGTACGTATATAGATATGGACATCCTTGGGGGCACTTTCCCAGGTTTTAGGGTTTACATACCCTAGGTTTGACTGTGGTTTCTTGTTTTGTTTACTTCAATTATTGTGTTCCAGCTAGGTTGAGAACATTGTTGTTTCATACACATAGCAGCATAGTTATAGGTTGCTTGTCAGGGTGCCTTACTGAGATTATTTCTCACCCCTGAACGTGCTCCTTGGTGTATGTGGAGACCTTATGTAGGCTTTTCAGGTTGATCATGTGTTGCATGGTGGTTAGGGATGAGGCCTAGTGTTGCATGATCGAGCAACGCTGCTCGGGTGGTTCTACATATCGGACAGCTGCAGTTCGACGGTTTTTAGAGATCGAGTACGTGGTTTAGCTCGAAGTTAGTAGCAGAGCCCTGTACTTTTACGTTCAATTTATTTTGTACTTGTATTGGTATGGTTAGCCCGGTGGGTGACCGGTTTTGTTTTGTATTGCATAGCTATTAGGTCTTTTACAAATTTTACTATTACATCTATTTCTATTTCAGTTGTTTACTTCAACCGCACTCTCTTTACTTTGCCTTGTGTATGATAAAAGTTATTTACAATGTTTTCTTACTCTGATATGAGGGCATAGTCTTCCCACAATCGAACCCTAGGTCCCCACTACTAGTTGGCAGCCTCTGGCGTACGGGGAGGCGCAATTGAGGCCTTGTGGTAAACCGGCTCGGAGCACCAGTTTAGTGGCTTCTGGGTCGGGGACGTTACAAAGTGGTATCAAAAGAGTTTTATCTTCCCGATATTTACTATTTGTGATATGGTATACAGGAGTATTAGGAATGTGTCGAAAACTCTGATGGATATCAGACTATTGCATCGAGAACACTTGTTCTGGTAAGAAGTACTGGTTTCCAGGTTTTGGGATTGCTGTTCTGATTTTTCTATCTTACAGTTGTATATGATTTTCGCCTTGAGCGATGAAAATGTTGTGTGGTGTTATGATTTACTATGGATCTATGGATCTTTTTCATTGGTAAGATTTTAGGGATGGATTTTGACTCTTGGCCGTAAAAGGTAAGAGGCATCTCATGCATCATACTAGGCACGTAGGATTCACAACATATTGGCCTACTAGTGTGTTTTTTTACTAACGACTGAGACCTTTTGGTATGATTATACATTCCTTTCACTCTAATGGAAGGTTATGTGGATCTATGTCGAGGAGTTTTTTTGTGGATGATGACTTAGTCGTTGTGCATTGGTGGTGCAGTTACCCCACTTGGTCTATGTGGCACATGATTCCTTTCTGTTCAACCCTTATTGGGTATTGTTTCTCAGGTCTGTGGTTATCTTGTAAGATTGTTGAGAATGATGTCGATATATACCAATGATTTTCTTGTGGACTAGACCTCCTTGTGGTATTGCTGTATACAGATACCCGATGAGTGTCAGTTCAGTTTCTCTTCTTCCTGGGTTGTGAACTCGAGGGAGTAGTTCCTTCTGAGGATGCTTCGAGAAGATCAGAGCCCTTAAAGGATGTGTTTTGGTTTTGAATCAAACCATTGTAGGTTGATGTATATTTTGTTCTAGGGAATCCTGTGTGATGATGGTTGACCCATGCTTGAAAACTGGTCAGCTTTTGGCAGGATGTTAGCACGGCTCAGAGGGGGATGGACACGCCTTTAGTGAAATCCCAATGTACTCATGTTGGAGAGGATCATGCGCTATCCTAATTCATATTGAGTATGCTGAGAGAGATTCGACCATACATCTAGCTCTTTTTCCTTTATTAATGTTCTTCCCTATGAGGATGTAACCTATGGTGGTTGTGCTTTATGAGCGGTGTAAGGAAAGCCATATGGTGGGGAGTGCAACACTGGCCGTATGAATGTGGTTTTCCTCTTTCTGATAAAACTTCGGTGTCTTCTGTGAGCTTCCAAGATCAGAGTTTTCTTTTAAGAGGACGATATGTGTATTATTATGGTGGGGAGTGTCAAATCGGTCATAGGTGAATGTCTTCCATGTGGAAGACAGTTGTCCATGCTATGAGGCTGGTTGTTGGTCAGTCTAGATAGCTTTGTTGTGCAGATTCTCGAGTTGGGAGCCTAGTTGCCTGTCCTTTCATTGGGCTTTTCAGGGACAAGATGTTTTATGGTGGTGAGTTTGTAAGAACCCATGTTTTTTGGACAGTCGTTTTGATAAAAAATTAGAATTTTTGCTGTTGGATGATCATGAGGGGTAACATGGTAATTTTCCCCTACCAGCTGATCTTGGATAATTTTTCTGACAGCTCTATTGGTCCTGAAATAGGGATTTTACCCTAGGACATGAGTTTGGAGAAAACCTGAGCTGTTCGAATTTTGGAAGAATATTTAATATTTAATATTATTAAATTTAATATTTAATTATTCATGAAAGTTCGTTTGAAAATAAAATTTAAACGGAGACTCCGATTGATATTCTGTATCTGGCGTTTAGTCCGTAATGGGGAGTTTAGCCTAGGGGAGGCATAAACTCATGTCTGGCGTCGGGGCCGACCTGGGCCCCTTTTTCTTCCTTTTCTTTTCTTCTTTCTTTTTCTTTTCTTCTCTCTACCTTCCTCCTCCTTCTTGCACATGTATCCTATGATCCTTCTTGGCCGGGTTCTATGGGAGATTTGGGAGACTGAGAAAGAGGGAGAGTTGGGATGCGTGAGGGGTACCGATTCGAAGCTCTCGTCACGCTGATTCTGCGAAGGGCAACCGTGACCTGTAAAATAAAGTGGAGCTTCATCGGTTTCCACCCAAAAGTAGGGACATTTATGTTTTATTCATAGATTCCATTTAAAAAGGTGTTTTTTAAGTTTTTAAATCCTTATATTGCTTGCTTGTATGCCCATGGGGGTCGATCTGTTGTTTCGGGGGTGAAAACGGGCGAATCGAGCATTTTTAGGGATTTCTCGTCGAAAAACCCAGTATACACGTCGTGTGTTCTAGGGGAACACGCCGCGTGTTCTTCCCGTTCGGGGAAGATAAATTTTTATTAAGTACACACTATGTAATTTGATTCCACACCATGTAGTGGGTGACCGTGTGGCTGGCCGTGTGGAATAGAACACAGAATAGTGGTTTTTTTGAAGTACACACCATGTACAGTAAAGTACACGCAGTGTAGTGGTACTTGGGTGTGTGTTTTAGTGAAAACACACATGGTGTGACTTTTTTTGAACAATAATCTCCATGTACAGTAATGTACATGCCATGCACTATTACACAAGCAGGACCAAGATGCTCTGGCCATGTACTCTGGCCATGTACTGCTTCAGTATGGTAATTTTGTGATAACTTAAGCTCTAGAAGTCAAGAATTGGGCGTGTGAGTAATCGATTCTGATAATTTTTCATTATAGATCACGGTGGTGGGATACTATTGACATTTAGAGGTTATTTAAATAAGTTTTTGGTGGTTTTTATATAAATGGAGGGGTTCTTCATCCAGTTATCGATCCCAATCGTCACCTGAGGGTGAGACTTGGTGAGGTTGATAGGTTGGGTCTTTGGACCAACTGAGTCAAGACCTTTTATATGAGATGATCTGTGAGATATCTCACGTATCCTTTTCTTTAGAGGACATTACCCTTTTGAGATGTGCCCTTCTGGCTTGAGAGGTTGTGAGACCGGATGCTTCTAAGGGTCCCCTGAGGGATGCCTTGCTTGTGTGCTGAACTAGGGAGTCCTTTTAGGAAGTCTCCCATGTTTTCTTTGAGAGGACCCCTATTTTGGGTTGCCTATTTTTTCTCCATTCGAGGATCCCATGTAGGATTCCAAATTTCAAAGGATACCGTGTAGGATTCCTTCTATCTGTTTATCTGGAGGATCCTGAGTATGATGCCTCCTTGGTGTTTGACATGATGGACCCAAGGGGTTACCAATTGTGTTTGACCGACCCTAAGTTGTTATGTCGGGTTTGGGTGGAGATGGTGATCGGTTGTCACCTAGAACCCATGTCAATACGGTAATCGCTTTGGGATTTGTATGTATTATTGGGTTGGGATTTTGGGCCACCCACACTTGTTTGTTTAAATTTGACACGGTTTGCTGATGTTGTAGTGTTTAGAAGAGGTGCTTCCTAGTTGGTGGCTATTGTGCCTAACGTGAGGCATCTTCATGTTTTTGTGGGATGCCTACTTTGCCTTGTGTGCCTAAGATGTAGGTGGTCGGATGTTTAATTCCAATTGATGAATGTTTTTGTGTACCGTTGTGCTACGTACCAATGTTTGGGGTGTCGTATGGTTGAGGCCTTGATTAATTAAACACCTATAATATCATAGGTAATTTAATGAATATGTATAACTGCTATGTGGGATCATTTCTTGAATCCAAGACCACCCAGTGGGTGCGTTTCCTTATTTATCCATTTGGCCAGGTTACCCGAGGGTATACCGTGATTTTAGCAAGCTTGAATTGCCTTGACTGGAATTGTATTTAATTGCTTGCCATGTGTTGGGTTCAACTCAGTTACTTGATTTTCCGGAGGCAGGGCCTCAGGGCAGGGTTACTTGTTTTTCCTGAGGGCAAGGCCCGAGGGCAGGGTTACTGATTCGCCTGAGGGAAATCCCTGAGGGCAAGGCTGCTGATTCACCTGAGGGAAAGGCCTTCGGGAAAGGTTCATATTTCTCCTAAGGGAAAGGCCTGAATGAACGGTTCTTTTTATCCTGAGGGCATGTTGATATTTAGCCTGAGGGCATGACTATATTAGCCTGAGGGCATGGTTACATTTAGCATGAGGGTAGGGTTCTGATTAGCCCGAGGGCATGGATTTGGTTAACTTGTTCAGAGATTTATTCCTGGCGGTGGCCAATGCAGGTATATATCAATGGTATTACGGACCTAGATATTGACTTAATGATACAAGACTTGGGTGGCATGACATCCAGCTCAATGCATTTGCACAGGATGTCCAGGAAATCGGCCTTATGGTCCCCAGGATCGACTACTGATGTTGTTCTTGTTATTTGAATCACATAATCCATAATATTCATATTTATGTATATGTTTATAGGTACGGGACTATGCATGTGTATGTATATAGATTCGGACATCCATGGTGGCACTTTTAAGGTTGATATGGTTTACATACCCTTGGTTTTACTGTGGTTTCAAGTTTTTTTTACTTCCATTATTGTGTTCCAGCTAGGCCGAGCATGTTTTTGTTATATACACATAGTGGCATAGATATAGGTTGCTTGTCGGGGTGCCCTACTGAGATTATTTCTCACCCCTGCATGTGCACCTCAGTGTACGTGTAGAACTTATGTCTGCTTTTCAGTTTGATCACGAGTTGTATGGTGGGTAGGGCTGAGGCCCAGTGTTGCATGATCGATCAGAGCTACTCGAGTGGTTCTACAGAATGGACAACTGCAGTTCAACAGTGATTGGAGTTTGGGAACATGGTTTGGCTCGGAGTTTGTAGCAGATCCCTATACTTTTACTTTCAGTTTATTTTGTACTTGTATCTGTATGGTCAGCCTGGTGGCTGACCAGTGTTGTTTTGTATTGCATAGCTATTTGATCTTTTACAACATTTTACTATTCTAGCCGATTCTATTTCAGTGGTTTAATTCTTCTGCACTCTATTTACTTTCTGATGTGTATGATACTTAGTTATTTATACTGTTTTCTTACTCTGATATGAGGGCATAGTCTCCCCACTATCACACCCTAGGCCCTCACTGCTAGTCTCCAGCCTCAGGCGTATGGGGAGGCACGGTTGAGGCCTTGTGGTGAACCAGCTCAGGGAACTGGTTTAGTGGATTTTGGGTCCGGACATTACAAAAAACATGGGATGGTTTTTGGTTTGGATTAGTTTAAAGTGAGGTGTCCCAAACCTAAATAATAAACAATTTCCTCAACTTTTCTATATAAACCCACCCAAGCTCCCAGTTTATCCTCAATAAAATCTTTCGGGGTTCATTAAACCTCTTCCCTACTCTCTCTAGAATCCTCCCAAGGTTCCCCAAGATCCCAAGAGGCCTCTGTCAATCCTATCTCAACCCTTTGGGAGTACACATCCAAGTAAGGGTTTTTTCTTCCATTCTCATTTTTGTACAATATTCATTAAGTTGTTATCCTCTTTTAATTTCAATTATAAATGTCGGGGTATGGTTTCTCACCTCCACCATGATACTCTCTTTATGTTTAAATGATGGGAGACCCCTTTCTCTCCCATTAAATTCCTCCCATGTACACCCGTTACTACACTGAAATTCCGAAAGGAATTACCCTCTCCACATTTACATTCAAGAAATTATTTTGTATCAAGAATATAAATTCCTTTAAAATTGTTGGGACATGTATCTATATGACCCCCTTACATTCCATTATTGTACATTTTATGAGACACACCTTTATCTCTCAGCAACCATTTTTCTAAATTTTTACGTCACACTGTTACGTTTTAAAAATTTCTCCAATTTTCCAAGCCAATGTAATTGTGTAGTGAATACCATGCCCATTTCTCTATCATGGGAATACACCTTTATGAACATTTACATATTCATTATAATGTTACACGTACAAATTCCACATTCATATATCGTGGAATAAATGATGATGTTTTATGAATCCATGTTATATGATCCATGTGGCACACTTATACCTAAAATGGAATGTTAAAGAAGGGTGCACCCTTAAATTCATCCAATGCATTGGGTTAAGAATAGTATCATTATATGTCATGTGAAATGGGTGTTTACTCATGATAATTCATGTACAATGAGGTTCTACCCTTGCTTCATGTGCAATGAGGATTTACTCAGGCTCCATGTGCAATGAGGCTTGGATCATGCTAATTCCATGTTAAGTGTTGTTGCCACATTTCCATGTTATGATTATCATGATTTACCATGCCTTTATGTTTATGCTTCTATTGTTATCTATTGATATTCCTATTGTCTATAATTTACTGTATTCCTCATGTTATTCCATGATTATTCCCTTACTGTGCTTTATAGCACACCCTTTTCTTATGCATGTCCTCAGGTTATTCCATGCAATGCTAAGTACGAGGGAATTTTGTGGTCTTGTAAAGGAAGTTTTAAATAAAGGTGTTATATTTCATGTTTTAAGTTGTTGTGTAATGATTCTAATCCCCAAAGACACTAGACCTCTCAATATTCTATGTTTTATCAAATGAAGTTTATATAATAAATTATGTTTAATTGTGTAATAAATGATTAGGGTTGTCAGAGTTGGTATGAGAAGATAGGTTTAGTTATTTTTAGGATTAGGATTAGAAAACCCTATTGAAGCCTTAGATACAAGACTAAGTATAATAAAAAATCCCTATGTTTTGGTGCATATTGAGTATGTGGTTTATCAAGAAAATACAACCTTATCCGGATACAATCAGGTTGAGGCAGCTCTGGCATAGATGTATCCTTGGGGTAAAACATTAAAACACCACATTAAGCGAGACTCGAATGGGAACAGGTGCATGACAATGGGCTTTGATGAAATCTTGGTTACGACACTCCCGGAGGATATGCTTTGGTAAATTCACAAGCTTACTATGAACCATTATTAAGGGACAAAGAAAGTCCCTAAGAATATATGTCAGAATGTAGATCATGGATAAAATAGACTGAAGCCAATAGATTCATATGTTAAGGAAATAAATTTTATTTATAAGTCATCAGTTTGTTCCTTGGATTACCCTTTATGTGTTACCCATAACATTCCATTTATTCCAGCCAATGGCCGGTAATAGGAGGACTCTGGCTAACAACCGATGTGAAGATAAATGTGATAACGGTACTAAGGATATTCCCAATCCAATGGGAGAAAGAATTGCGAACTATGTCACACTTCTCTCTAAACTAACTCAAGATTTGAATATAAACATGGGGAAAGAAGAACATTAAACCCCCCTTATGAAATAACAAGTCTCTATCGAGAGCTTCATGAGACAAAGGCCTCCAATATTTAATGGTTCATATGATCCCTCAATCTCTGAACAATGGATCAACTCCATTGAAAAGATCTTATCCATCCATCAATGTTCTGAACATGAGAAGGTTCTCTTGGCTTCTTATCATATGGATGGTGAAGCTGATCAATGGTGGACGTTGATCAAAAATACAATGCCTGAGGATGTGATCGAGGAGTTGTAATGGAAGGATTTTTGGAACATGTTTTTTGATAAATATATTTTGTGCACCCTCCGGCATAAGATGGAAAGGGACATCCTTTCCCTCAAGAAAAAAGACGAGGAATCTGTTGGAGCGCATGAAGAAAACTTCACAAGGATTGCATGATACACTTCTGTCTGTGTCATTACCCCCGAATGCAAGGTTTATCGCTTCTTTGGTGGGATGAAACCAAGCCTGTGGAAAGTGCTGGGGATCCGTGACTTCGCCAGCTATGAGGAAACTGTCTAATGTGCCCTCAATATCAAAATAGAGTTTGAAGAATCTCAGGGGTATCATGGGGATAAGAAGCATAAGGTGGAATTCAATGTTGGCGGTCTGATGGATAAATCCAACAATGTTAAGAAGCTCCAGCACCCCACAAGCCAATGGTTCAGAATGAATCACTCAAAAAATTGATTGAAGGGGATGAGGAAATGCTTTAGTTGTGGAAGAGAAGGGATCCTAGCTGTTAACTGCCGACAAGATAAACCCATGGCTGCAATAGAGTATATGAATGCTCTGTTCGAACCTCAATGCATTGTTCATTACTACAATTGCAAAGAACCAGAAAATCATGCAAATCACTCTCCTATGCCAAGGATTTTTGGAGGCAAACAACAACCTCCAAGGCATTAAAGGAAATATTTCTCCATCACTACTTCTGATGTAAACCCTGACAGCGAAGTGGTGATAGGTATGCTAGTTATTCATTGAAGAATAGCGAACATACTTTTTGATTCAGGTTCTACACATTCTTTTATATCTTGAATTTTTAGTAGAATAATCTCAACACCACCACAAATCATGGAAGTGAAGATTTCAGTGAGTACTACAAATGGGTCAATCATTGCATCCCATGAATATAAATCCTCCCTTATCATAATATGTGGATTTAAATTCTCAGAAAACCTCATCATACTCCCTATGGTGGAATTTGATTCAATTCATTGCATGGATTGGGTTTCTTTATATAGTGCCAACACAAATTTCCGTGAGATGGAAAAAACTCTTCATGTGGAGAATCAACCCCCGATTCTTTACAAGTACAAGGAGGAAGATGAATCTTATTTAGCTCCATCATCTCAAGAGTGGATATTATGGCTCTACGAGCATGCGTATCTGGCATAGATGATTGATTCTAATGAGGCAACCATCCTAGAAGACATGGCTATTCTAAGGGAATTCGTTGAAGTGATTCCCAAGGAATTGTCTGGTCATCCTCCTAGAAGAGATGTTGAATTATCAATTGAACTTATATGTAGGGAATTTCCAATATCCAAGAATCCATATAGAATGGTTGTTGTAGTGCTTTAGGAGCGAAATAAATATCTACTGGAGAATCTAGATAAAGGGTTTATATGCCCATGTGCTTCAACATGGGGTGCACTGGTCCTCTTCGTTAAGAAGAAAGATTGGCCAATGCGCCTTTGCATCGATTATCGTGAGCTTAACACAATCATGATAAAGAACAAGTATCCTCTCCCACAAATAGATGACTTTTTCGATCAGTTGCATGGGGTGTAATACTTATCCAAGGTGGATTTGCGGTCGGGATATTATCAAGTAAAGGTGAAGAAGGAAGATATCCCCAAGACTGCTTTTTGTACAAGATACAAGCACTATGAATTCCTATTAATGCCTTTCAGACTCACTAATGCTCCAGAAATATTCATGGAATTGATGAATAGAGTCTTTATTTATTACCTCGACAAATTTTTGGTGGTATTTATAGATGATATTCTGATATACTCAAAAACTAAGGAAGATCATGAGGTGAATATGAGAACTTTACTACAGACGTTGAAGAAGGATAAGCTCTATGAAAAGTACAACAAGGGGGACTTCTGGTAGAAGGAGGTCTAATTATTCATCCATATCATCATAAGAAATAGGATATCTGTGGATCCCTCCAAAACATATGCAGTTAAGGGAAGGACGAGGCCAACATCAGTAACGAATATCCGCTGCTTCATGGGGTTACATGGATATTATCGATGATTTGTGAGAAATTTATCACGATTTTCCAGCCCTCTTACCAAGATAACTTAGAAGGGAGTAATGTTTTCTTGGAGTGATGAATGCGAAGAAAGATTCAAGTAGTTGAAAAGGAGGCTTACCATTGCGCCCGTTCTCACTTTAACCACAAGTGGAGAATTTTTTGTGGTATTCGGTGATGCTTCGATGAAGGGCATGGGATGTGTGTTGATGAAAAATGAAAATATCATTGCCTATGCTTTAGGGAAAATGAATGTTCATTAATATAACTATCCATCAAATGACCTCGAGTTAGATGTAGTGATCTTCTCTTTGAAAATTTGGCAGCATTATATCTTTGGAGAGATGTGTGAAATATATACGGACCAGAAAGGCCTCATGTATATATTCACACAAAAAGAGTTCAACATATGCCAATGAAGGTGGTTAGAGCTGATCAAAGACTATGACTGCACAATCCATTACCACCATGGGAAAGCGAACAAGGTGGAAGATGTCGTAATTGGAAAGGACCCATCGATTCTATCATTGATGGGAATTGAAAAGGATCTCATCTTCATAGATTTAACGAAGTTGGAAATGGGAATAAAAAATAAGGGAACATCATCAATCCTTTAACTAATGATTTTTCCACCGTCACTTTTGGAAAGGTTAAAAGATGCTCAAAAAAATGATTTGGGAATTCAGGAAAAAGTGGAAGCTATCAAAATGGGGAAATACTGAGAGTTTAATGTTAATGAAGAAGGAATTGTGAGATTTGGGAAAAGACTATGTGTTCCATCAAGTCCAGAGCAGAAGAAGGAACTTTTGGATGATGCACATAGTTCATCTTTCTTTATTAAACTAGGAAACACAAATATATATTGAGATCTCCGAGAGCATTATTGGTGGGATAATATGTAGAAGGAGATCGCTGAATATAAATCAATGTGCCTAGTGTGTTAGCATGTGAAGGAATAGAGGAAGATGTCTAAGTTGATATTGCAACCATTTCACATACCAGAATATAAATGGGAGAACATCACCATGGACTTAGTCACCGAACTTCTGAAGACATCCAAATGCAACAATTCCTTATGGGTTGTTGTGGATCGTCTAACAAAGTCTGCAAACTTCATTGCTATTCGGTAGGATTTCTCATTGGATAAATAGCACATATATATATCAGGGAAGTTGTAAGGCTACACAGAGAACCACTATTTATTGTGTCCGATCGAGATCCAAGATTCACCTCTATGTTTTGAAAGAGTCTTCAACATGTTCTTAATACTGAACTGAACTACAGTACCGCCTATCATCCTCAAACTGCTGGGCAATCCGATTGGACAATGCAAACACTTGAGGACATGTTGAGAGCGTGCTCAATGGGATTTAAAGGAGGATGGGATCAAGATCATCCTCTGGTTGAGTTCCCTTATAACTATAGTTTCCACTCGAGTATCCAAATTGCACCATATGAATCCATTTATAGGAAAATGTGATGAACTTCAGTGTGTTGGGATGTGGTCGGTGAGAGTAAGCTGCTTGGACCAGAAATGGTTGATGAAATGGTGGAGAAGGAGAAAACCATTTAGCAGCATATCAAGGCAGCCCAGAGTCGACAAAAGAGTTATGTGGATAACCATCAATGAGACCTTGAGTTTAAAGTTGGAGACATGGTATTTATAAGCATATCTCTATGGAAGAATGACTTGAGGTTTGGAAAGAAATGGATGTTAAGTCCAAGGTACATCATCCCCTTCGAGATTCTTGATCGTGTTGGGGCTGTAGCCTATCGACTAGGACAACCACCTACCATGGCTAAAGTACATGATGTCTTTCATGTATCCAACTCAATGAAGTACATACCGTACCCTTCACATGTTATCTCTTCAGAGGTGGTATAGTTAGAGGATGATCTTTATTATGAGGAGAAACTTGTGAAGATCATAGATCGTAAAGAAAATGTTTTACGAAATAAAACAATACCCATCACCAAGGTGTTGTGGAGAAACCACATGTTTATAGAAGCGAAGTGGGAATTAGAGGAAATGATGAAGTAGAGTAACCCATGTCTGTTTTAGTGTGGGAAAAAAAATTCCGAGGGTGAAATATTTTAAGGGGGGATGATTGTAACAACCCAAACATTCATTAATGGAAATCCCTCTTAATTTAATTAAATTTTACTATATATAAAGTGTTTATATTAAATTTAAACATCTTTGGTTTTATGTTATGAATTGTGACCGTTTCTAGTATATCCATTTGATAGTGATCACATGATTAGTATAAATATAGGGCTTTAAAAAATCCAATTTACTCAGTTAAAGGAACTAATGACCTCATCCAATAGATGTTCCCCATACAAAGCCCATTTGCAGGAGATTGGAAAGGAGGTGGCGTCATTGGGCTTGTCTCTTGACCAAGCCCAAGCCGAGCATGAATATGATAAGCTCATGTGGGAGCGCCTATGAGAGAAATGAAAGTTGATAGAGATTACCACCCGAGCAATGTTATCTGAGCCACCCAAAGAGTTTGTCACCATCGCACACCTTACACTTTGGTCGTATGGAGGTGTTATAAGGGGTTATGTAACTAGACCATAGAACTATGGTTATGTACATTATTTTTTATATAATAATTAATATACTTTCATTTTATTATTATTACCTTGTAAATAGTTTTTAAAGAACAAATAATATTTTTAGTTAATGTTCTAATAAGAAATATATTTTAAGGGATTAATGGATTTTTGAATTAAATAATATTTTAATAAATTATTATTATTAATATTAAATTAATTTTTATTAAATATAAATGATTGTATAATTTTATGAATGTAATTGTAACATTTATTATGGTTTGAATGCCATTTTTTCCAAAACCCATTAATTTTCGATAAATGTATGTTTTTATTTTAAAAGTGTAAATTAAAATATTTAAAAAATTATTTAGAAAAAATGAATATTATTTATGGAATGAGGATTTCTAAATTATCAAACGGTGAATTTTTCATAATTTTCCGAGACAGTCAAATGTTTGTGTAAAAATTTAATCCTGTTTAAATATATTATGTGTTTTATGACATCATAAAGACCCAATAGTGATGTAATAAAATACTATAAGACTTATGTTCAACCAATATAAGTTTTACCATTAAACTAATGTGATTATGGGTTTTTTTGACTTATTTTACAAAGCATTAATGTACCCTTGAGGGCTTATTAAACATATTGTCTTTTTAAATTGTTTTCCTTGGGAGTGTGACTAACATCCAAATAAGCAACCCCATTATTTTAAAAATTTCAGACTTTGGCCTTATAAAATATTGTTTTCCACTTCCATTTTCCATGAAAATGGGCAAAAACCATCAGATGGTTTGTAGATTGGATTAGTTTAATGTGAGGTGTCCCAAACCTAAATAATAAAGAATTTTCCTCGCCTTTCCTATATAAACACAACCAAGCTCCCACTTATCCTCACTCGAAGCCTTTGGAGTTCGACCAAACTATGCCCTAATATCTCTAGAATCCTTCCAAGGTTCCCCAAGCTCCCATGAATCCTCCTTGAAGCCTCTCTCAAGCCTTTGGAAGCACAGATCCAAGTAAGGGTTTTTTCTTCCGTTCTCATTTTTGTCCTATATTCATTAAGTGGTTATGGCCTTTTAATTTCAATTATAAATGTTGGGTATTGTTTCGAACCTACCCTAAACTTCCCAATTTATGTTTTAATGATGGGAGAACCATTTACCCCTCATTAAATTCCTCCCATGTACACTCGTTACTATGCCGAAATTCTGAAAGGAATTTCCCTCTCCTCATTTACATTCAATCAATTATTTTTTTTCAGGAATATAAATTCCATTACAATTGTTGGGACATGTATCTATATAACCCCCTTACTTTCCATTTCATGGAAATATTATGAGACACCCTTTTCTCTCTCATCAACCATTTTTTTGAATCTTTATGTCATGTCGTTACGCTACTGAAATTTCTCTGATTTTCCAAGCCAATGTCATTGTGTAGTGAATACCATGCCCATTTCTCTATCAAGGGTATTCAACATTATGAACATTTACATATTGATTATAAATATTCATGTATGAATTCCACATTCCATTATCATGGGATAAATTATTATGTTTTATGAATCCATGTTATATGGTCCATGTGGCACACTTATGCATGAAATGAAATGTTTAAGAAGGGTACACCCTTATAGCCCTCCAATGCATAGGGTTAGGAATTGTATCATGATACGTCATGTACAATGGGTTTTTAATCATGATAATTCAAGTTCAATGAGTTTTTACTTGTTCTTCTTGTGCAATGAGTATTTACTCATGCTCTATGTGCAATGAGCCTTGGCTCATGCTAATTCCATGTTATGAGTTGTTTCCACATTTACATGTTATGATTATCATGATTTATCATGACTTTATGATTATGCTTATGTTGTGCTGTATTGATATTACTATTGTCTAACATGTATTGTATTCCTCATGTTATTCCATGACTATTCCCTTAACGGGATTTATAGCTCACCCTTTTCTTATGAAAGTCCTCAGGTTATTCCATGCAATGCTAAGTACGAGGGAATGTAGTGGTCATGTAAAGGATGTTTTCAATAAAGATGTTTTATTTCATGTTTCATGTTTTTGTGTAATGATCCTAATCCCCAAATACACAAGACCTCTCGATATTATATGTTTAATCAAATGAATTTTATGCAATAAATTTATGTTTAATTGTGTAATAAAAGAATAGGGTGGTCATATAATGCGCCAACTCAATATCATTATCTTGGGCCTGATTCCTTATATGTCAGTCTGGTACATCTGCAATTCATGTGCCCCGAAGGCCTTGAGGTATCCTGAAGTATTTGAGATGGCCCAAAGGCCTTGAACTGGCCCAAAAGACTTAATATCTTGATGGCTGTGGGTGGCCTAATGTCTTTGAAGGACCTGAGGACCAAACCAGTGTCCTGATGGCCCAAATGGGGGAATAGTTCACTCTTCTACAGTAACCCAGATAACTTCCTCCCCATAGATTTGATATCAGGCCTCTTCAATTTACTTATAGAGTCCCCACCAACCAAGATGAGGCTCATGTTCTATAACCTTTCATTCATCACTAAAATTATTTCATCATATTTTTTTTATCTCTTTAAAAAGTCTCATTATATTTCCTACATTTTCGTTCTTTCCATATTTATAATAATCTGTATGATTTTAAATGAAAAACATGAGTAATCATTAGAATAAGAGTAAATTTATATTTAAAAAATATTTTACAAAAGAAACAAAACACAAAAATGATAATACAGTTTAAAGAAGAAAATAGAAATAATGCACAAGGAATATTTGAGATAAGGAATCACATAAAAAAATACTTACAAAGTTGGGAAACATGGATCAAGTATTTAATTAAATAATTATATTATATATTTAATGATTGATATCATATTACAAAATTATTATGAATTCTATGAGACTTTAAATTTTATAAAAAATACGACTTCCATCTGAAGAAATTAATGAAGGTTGAATTGATGAGAGTGTGTAGAGGGAGGCAGTGGGATTATTGCTAAATGAAATTATTAAAGAAGTGATCCAGACATGGAATAACCATAACTAAAAAATTATCTCCTTAAAAATAGTTTAGTATAGTGTTGTTTTAACTGTAGATACATCACTAGTGTTTTCTCCATGGATAGAGACCTTAATTAAATGTCATGTATAATTATTTTTCCTTAGTTTAATTTATACATATTTTTATTGGTTGATGAGTGATTAACTTCAACATGCTTAAAAATTTCATATCAACCTAGGATCATGTTCCAACATAAAATTAGAAACATTTTGCACTGTAATTAACCTCCTATTAGGACGTGTTTGGGCAACATAGTTTCCAGAAGAAGTGTTAGAGAAATTAGTTTTAAGAATTTAATAATATATTTGATTCTTTTTTCATAATGGAGAAAATTACAGCGAAAAATGTGGATAGTTATTAGATGGATGTAATTATTGGATCTAGAAAAATATAATGGGGTAAAATTAATAGTCACATGAGACTAAAGTTTTCAATACAGCTATACATTTGACAAATGTTAGTGATGTATCCGAATATTATCTGACTATAGAAGATAAAATATTACTATATAAGGATGCACAAGATTAAAAATCATTATATTGAACTCTATCAAACAAAATATAAATGAATGTGAGAGATTTCACATGTCACAATTCTATTTTATATAAATTGGAAATTATATATGAGGATGAAATAAAATTTTATAAGTCAATATTCATGTCAGACACCATAATTTGGATGATTATAAAATGTTCCATGTTGAAAGAATTGATGAATAATTCGACTTAATAATTGAGGTTTTTGGATCTATTTAGAGAATTTATGAAGAGATATAACATATTAATATTGTGATGAAGAACTTGAAAATACTTCCTCCCATTTATAATAAAAATCTATCATCTCTTGAATAATGTAATTCATCATAACAGTCATTTTATGATATGAAACTAGTTTGGATGAATTTGAAATGAATGTAAACCTGATTGGCATACCAAATCACTAAATATTGGATATAAAAATTAATTCTATAGGAAAAATATTCATTTTTCAATGTGGAGATGAAGAAAAATATTTATTCAATAAATTCCACTCCCTTGTACAGGGGAAATTCAAGAGATGTTTGGGTAAGTTTTAATGAATTATACCCTGGGCATGATTTCAATGAGGTATACATTGGAAAAATATAGTAAAGAGTCCTAGGAGAATTTATTATTATAGAGGCAAAGAAGAAATCATATAGAGTCTATAGAGGATATGTATGTAAAAAATTATCATTATTACAAGTAAATTCATGATATATTACATAATATTATGTAACAAAACATGAAGGATCAATAAGTCTAGTGTCTCCTATAATTAGGAACATTGTGTATCAACTTAAAATGAGGAATACATCACTATTATTGAAAACATATTTAACATGATCTTATTATTTGATCATATATAAAACTACCACTACTAGAAAATGGGTCTATCCCTAAAGAGCTACACACATGGTTTATAGAAATTGTGGGTATAACATTCATGTAGTCTGTCTATAACCACAATTTATGTAAACCATGGGTATATATTATCTATCCCAATAGTTTTTCAAAACCATTGGCAAAGAGTCCTAAATTTCATCCATCCACCCAACCTACCACATCACACATTAGGGTGAATCTCCCCCTTAGGTCAATCCATGTTCTTCCCACAGCTGAGCGATGTTAGATGCCAATCCTCCTGCATTCTCCCCTATTTTAGAAATTTACCGATACTGATCTAACTTGATTATGAAATAGAAATACTTATTCTATTATTATAATTATTTTTTCATTTTTAACATTGTATGAAATCCTATCAATGATATAGTAAGGTTATGAACCTTCAATATTATTTTAAATAAGGTTCCTTGGTGTTGATGTTTTATTTTTGGGGTTTTTTTATAGATTGTTATTTGGACAAGATATTAGTATTCTATTGTTGTATTGTTGTGGGTGATGATTAATTTAAAATTTTATATCCCTGATGGGTGTACCATTTTATTCATACCAATGGGCATAATTTTTTTATTCATAGGAATAATTATTATCATTTTACTTTCTCATTATTATGAATAGATGGTGTTAACCTGGATATTTAACCTTTAGATATTTCTTACTATGTATGTTGATATTCTTAAGTATGTATACCCCATTTTGGACTGGATATTCAGTTTGAATTATATAAATTAAATATGAAATTCTATCAAGGTGGTGATTATTCCATATACTCTAGAAAATGCATTTTGTACAAAAAATTTTAAATATGTTCATCATTTTCTTTGGGGGGGGGGGGGAAGATGTAACATCCCAGGTAAATAAAGAATAAGAAACTTCCATATTTATTAATATTTACGAATTAAATATTAATTTTAATTTAAATGGGTTGCTATGTTCGATAGCGTACCCAATACGCAAGAAAGAGTTACTTTGAAATCTTAAGTTGCACACTAGTAATACAATAATATTATTTTAAATGGTAGTTAACACGTAGCTGTTGTATTGGAAGGAATGAATAGAAACAACTAAAATATGATTATATATGTTTGTTAAATGGGTTTACATTTATCCAATAAAATATTAAGTCTTAAAATATGAAAAGAATTCATTTTTAGGCATAGATACTCTAATAATCACTAAAAGGTCGAACTATCGCCTTTTGATGCCGAACCCTCTCTTAATATATTATTGGTCACTCTTATACATTATATTGGACCAAATAAAATTATTCTTTATAATTGGGACATCAAAATTTACTTTGTGTAAATTGTTGGTATTTTTCTGATAAAGTTCATTTTTTAATGAATAGTGAAAAATGTTGCATTTTAATTCAAAACCACTTTTTAATCTAATTTATTTATATGATTAGATTATCGTTTCAATTGTTTTTAAAGTAAAATTAGAACATATTTTTACCATTTAATCCAATAGTGGTGGTTGTAATTAATTTCCCTTTGAAATTGGACTTAAACTAGTGTCAATCTTTTGATATATATTATTTCATAAAAACACGCTATTTGTCGTGACAATGGAAATTAATTATTAAATTAATTAATGTAACATATATTTTTTGAATTTTTTAAAATAGACATCATTTTTGAATTCGGACTATCAAATATATCTTAGGGTGAAGTTTTGATATTTTTTCTGAAAAACTTAAATTTTTGATGAATAGTGAAACCACTAAGTGGTACTTAAAAAAACTGATTTTTCGTTTAAATGAAATTTTACCACCTCTGTGTTTTGAATTTCAAAAATCCGACAATCATGGTTGTCATTAATAAGTAAAATGTGGTTCAATGTGATGAAAATAATTTTTTGTTGAATAGTATCTTTTATGTTTTTAATCGCGATTAGAGGCAATTAGTGTAATTTAAGGTAAAATAATGTTTTAATAATATAAAATGATCTTGAAACATGTCCTACCCTTATTGGATGTGTCATGGCCGACCAATACAATCCATGGGTCAACTTGGGGACCCCATGGAGCCACATTGGTATGAAAATGACATTAATAACTTTTTATTTAATGTTAAAATGAAAATGTCACAAACATGTGTTGTTTTACTAAAACAATTTTTCCATGGGGTTATAAAAGTAATATTTTTGACTCTAAATGTTAATTAAAATGATAAAAAGATTTCCTACATCCTGATAATTGTTTTATAATTTTTAGAAATTATATAAATTAATGTATTTATGACACCATGATGATGCAGTGATTACCTCATTATTTAACGATTTAAATAAAATGAAAATATAATGTAAAATATAATATCTAAAGTTTTCAAAAACCTAATTGTATGGGTGGATTTCGAACGCTTCTCACCTTATCCTCGAAATATATAATTTTGGGACCTTTAAAATCAGAAAATAATTTTATAATAAAGTAACCTTTTATAACTTTCCAAGAGTGCCCCTCCTCTCCTCTTATAAAAGCCCCCACCTATACCACCTTACCCATACCTCTCAAGCCTTTGGCTCGGCCAGCCCCTGCCCATTTTTTCTCTCCACATCCCTCTCTTACTCCAAGAAGCCTTACTTTGGGCAGAAGTTTTCACGACACGTCCTCGGGGCCCGTGTCGTGAATACCCCAAGACTGCCTTCCATAGGCCAGGGGATGGCGACTAGCACCAAAGGCATAAATCCTGATAACTGGGAAGGCATTGCATTTCTAAAAGTTACCAAAACACCATAGAGTATAAGAGGAAGTAAAACACTATGTACAAAAGAATGTGCTGAAAAGTAAATGGGCCAGAATACAAACCCAACTGGAAGTACAACTACAACTGAACAAAAGTACAACAGAAAAAGACAATATCTGGAAGAACAGAAGCGGATCCTGGGTCATCCTCCTCGGATCCTACCTGAAGGGTAGGTACAGATGGCGCAGCTCCTGGATCGTCCACCACGGATCCTACCTAAAGGGTAGGTACAGATAGCCTCCACAATGCTCTCGCCCGTCAACCTCCTCTGTGAGTTGTCTCGTTGTGAAGTCCACCTCCGGATACTGAATCGTCGTGTGGTCCACCTCCGGGTACTGACTCGTTGTGTGGTCCACCTCTGGGTACCATCCAGTCCTCGAACACTCGGCCTCCGTCAGCATTGCCCGTCGTCTGCATCCAACACAACGAGGTGCGGGCATAGCCCGTGCAAGGGTGAGTATAACGATACTCAGTAGGGACCCCGAGACCCTCAAGGTCTCTCTAAAACCAACATGGATAACCACAAAGAAGATCTCAACAGATAACCTCTACTTAGGTATATGACCATACATATACCTAAGTTATCAAGTAACCCAACTCAATCATGAGGAAACACAAGGATTATGAAATCAACGGATAACCACTACCTAGTTATATGCCCATACATATACCTAAGTTATCAAGTGACACATCGCAAACATGAGGTATACACAAAAGATCATAGACTCAGCTCAAACCAAGATTTTCATTATCGAAACCATAACTATTGATGAGCCCGTCTCTGGAGTGTACAGTGATCCTATCACAACTCTGAGGTACTTCTCACTATCCTAAGACTGCTGAGGTACTCCTCATGTCGAGTACCGTGGGTCTGCCACCTCACACAGTAGTGCTCCTCTGCCATGGGTCTGCCACCTCACACTGTAGTGCTCCCTCTCATAGCCTACAGAGGTACTCCTCCTGTCGAGTACCGCGGGTCTGCCACCTCAAAATGTAGTGCTCCTCCACCATGGGTCTGCCACCTCACAAAGTAGTGCTCTCCACTAGGCTATGCTAGTCAATCTGAATCGAATCGGACAACCAGTCATCGGTCACAGCTAGCTACAAGGTCTCTGTACTTTGTATGCTTGTCTCTGGGAGGGTCCTCTTCACATGCTACAGGTCGATACTCCAATTATCACAATTCCCATGAAGAAGTATCTCAAAGGACCATCTCGTCATAGGGGTCTCAACGCAACAGATGGCGCGTCAATCGGACACCCGGTCTGTGAGTTATTAGCATTTTCGTCCCAGGGGCCCTGTTGGTTTCGTGTGTGAACCAACCTGAACGTATCTCAATTGTACCCCTAACCCTCATGGGGTATACTCATAGGGACCGTTTCTCAACATGATCACCAATGCCGCCAACGGTTCGTCAAACGGACGTCCGGTCTGAAAGATATCAGCTTTTCCGTTCCATGGGCCTAGTTAGATTTCGGGTACAATCCAACCCGGCCACTATCCAACAGCATCCAAATCTCGGGAGAAGTATACCAAAAGTTCTGTCTCATCAATAGGAATCCAACGAAGTCGAAGACACGTCAATCGGACGTCCGGAGCTCAAGATATAAGCTTTTCTGCTCTGAGGGCCCGGTTGGTTTCGTATCCGAAACAACCCGGCCGAACCCAAATTCTCTGAACCCTTGAGTGTAATATACCGAAATGAACATCTCGATCCAAGGATGACATCTCAACTAACACTGCGTCGATCGGAGGTCCATAGCCCATGTTATGGGAGTTCGAACGGAAACAATCTGAAATGGGGGTCTGGGGGGGGGGGGGGGGGGTTGCGCGACCCCCTCACCGCTGATTGAAGCCAGCGGCGGTTTGCACCGCCCCCGTTCCTCCGGGATCCCACGTGGCCGAGGGATCCCTCTTGCCACACCGCCATGGAGGATTGCTTCCTCCAGCGGGGCTCTAGGGCGCCTCCGCCTCCTGGAGGCCGGACGGCTCTGGCCGCTGCCCCCGGTCGCCGGCGGCGCCGCGCCAGCGACCCGCGCCTCTAGGGTTTCCTTGGGCCACCGGAGATGCTCCGGTGGTCCGTTTTCAAAACTTTCTATGCCGATCTTCATATCAGGTACCGAAAGTTACTATGGGAGCTTCAAAATTACATTGCGGCCCCATTTGTCGTCACTCGTCAATCCGCGCTCAACGTTCAATAATCAAACTGAGTTATCTTCATGGTTTTCTGGCGCGTTTTGACGGCGCCGCGGATTGTTCGACTTCAACAGCGCGGCGCGACGACTCCGCGCTTCATCTCCCTTTCTCATAGTTTCCGCGCGGTGCAACCGCACCGCGCTGCCTTTCACGTGCCGCAACAAATTCAAACAAACTTGGGGGGTGGAGGGTCGGCCATGTTCGTGCGGTCCGACCTCCTCCCATTATTACGATAACAGGCGGCCCAATTGAAACCATGAATGGCGACAAATGGGATCACAATCAACAAAAAAATAAACCCCTACCCCGTGATGTGATCCCTCGGTGGATCTACGGAGAGGTAGCATCGTTCGTTGACATCGGAAGGTGATGTCGTCGTTTGCGATTTTCCCACGACGGTGTCTCCTCCTTTGATGGAGACCGGTTTGCATTCTTCATTGATTGTCTTGGAAGGCCTGATGTCGCCGAAGTGTACTCAATGATGTGATGTATCCCCTCTTGTCGCAGAGAAGGAAGGAAGGGGTATGTCACCACTCTTTGGTGTCAGTGTTCTTCGTCGGAGAGTTGCATTCTTCGCGTTCTTCAAGATGGAAGAAGTTCTTCAAAGCATAGAGCTTTCTCTCAAAATCCTCCTCACACAACAACCAACTCTCTCAAATAAAATAAGACTTATCTTATTTTATTACATCAATCCATGCATTTTAAATTCTAAAAATCAAACACTTAACTCACTTAATTAATTAAGTGAGTTGGCATGATTAAAGAAGAGAGAGGGGGAGGTGAGTGGTCTTATATTAAAGGGGGGTTAAACAAGTTAAGAAGAGTTACCAATTAATGAGAGGAGAGGTTTAAGGGAGTTTAGGGAACATGAAATGGGTGGGGTTCGTGTGGGCCCCACATCACCTTTAATCCTCTCATGGGAAGTTGGGTGGTTACCCCAACTTCTACTCAATGGATAAACCACTTAAAAGAAATAAAAATTGTAACTCAATTTTTGTTTTATCTTCCACAAATTTTTAACAACTCCTCCCGTGAAAACGCAACTCCGAAAAAGATCTTCCTAAGCAATTACCAGCGCTGTGAATCCATTGGTTCCCTCGGAATTTGATTCCGAGCACCGGTTCAAAAGTTAGAAAAACACACTCGTTCGTTCACTGAACGTACCCGAGCTAAACTTCAGAAATTGATTCCGGGCACACCTGGCCTCGGAATCAGGCACCGTCTGAAACTGCGTTCTTGTAAAATTCCAAATAAATTAAGAAGAAATTTATGTTTAAATTATAGAGTCTTTACATTACTCCCACTTTAGGGCTTTACGTCCTCATAATGATTTAACACAGACTAGGGATACAAAAGCGGTATTAAGCACGAATCTGAGCCTTCCGCTCCCATGTGCTCACCTAGAGGTTCCCGTACTTCCATTGAAAGCGCACCTGAGGAATCCTCCATCCTCGTAGGATCCGCTCTTGTCGATCCTCGGTCCCCACTGGAACCTCCAAGAATGTCACCTCATCGCCAACGTCCATCTCCTCATGGCCGATGATATGCGAACGGTCGAGCACGTATCTCCTCAGTTGAGATACGTGGATGTCATCGTGCATCTGGTGAAACTGAGGTGGATGGTTCAAACGGTAATCCACCTCACCTACCCTACTGAGGACCTGAAAAGGTCCAATGAGCCTCGGAGATAACTTTCCGGCTTGGCCACATCTCCGTAAACCACGTCGAGGTGAGACCCGTATAAGGACGTGGTCGTCATCCCTAAACTCTAGAGGCTTCCAATCAGCATTGTGCAGTCTCATCTTCCGTGATCCATAGGTGATCACTGCCCACTCCCACATCCGGACACACCCGAGTCCAGTCGCTAATGCGTCACAGTGAACTATGTAACCAACGCCCACAAGCTGGGTGCACTGATCAACCCAGCTCCTGAAAGCTCTGCTGGAAGTGGTGCTACAACTCTAGAGAATTTTGGCACAAAAGTAAGTTTGTCCATATCCTGAGTGATCGAATGCACCCTATTATGCATGATTCCATCCTCTGCTGCCTGGGTTTTCCTTTTTCCCGACCAAGGAAAATCTAATCCCAACGTTGTAGATAATCCACAACCTCTTTGCCTAATACAGTCAATCTGTGTATGAAATGTGGATCCAATCCATACCCAGACCAACATCATAAGGCCACAATGCTTCCACCAAGAGATTCCAACCGAAACTCTCACCTCGAGGGTCAGACCACACTGTCGGTGTAAGTGTGATTGTCGAGTCTCCTACCAAAGGTTTCTCCAGAGATGAGGGCCAAGTCAACGGCTTAACCGGAAACTCTAGGTCTGGGACAAGATTCGTGGAAGGAAGGAGTGATTCATATAAACATCTGTTACTATGGAAGCTAGTAGTGGACACAGACAATCCCTTGAATCATTCTTAGAGCCATTGGGTCATAACTCTTGACCGCATGCAGCTACTCTCTTCCCTTTCACTCCAGCTCTCTGAGCCTAGCGGGGACAACAAAGGTGGGTGATTTGTAATATATCGAAAAGTACACCACCTCATGCTTCTCTCTTAGCTCTGCTTCCATGCCTGCTACTCTGCAGACTCATCTATCCTTAATACTCCTTCTTGAAACATTTACATGCCCAAGTCTCTGAGACTGGCACCAGTTTCCAGCTTTCCCACTGCTATCCTTCACGGACTGCACCATTCAGAAAAAGAATTCTCAACCACTAGGGATCGTTATAGCACCCTAACATAAGTAGTAATGCATAGAGGAAGGAGTGCTTACTCAGATATCCTTTATACAAACCTCTCTCTAATGTCCAAACTCTAACGAACTGATCAAATCATATTCATCTAGTATACAGAATGTTCGGTACGCCTCGATGAATACTCAACTACCGACTCATCGTCCTGCCGAAGCCATATAAGCTGAAGAAAACTTTCATCCACCTCCTCAAGCCAGTCCTCAGCCGCCTGTGAGTCAGGTTCACCATAGAACTTGAGGGTATCTGAGGTTATAACACATGTAAGGTAGTAAGCCTACATGTGTCACCTACCGGTACCACCGATTGTAACTGCAGACCAACATGTAGTGATGTATAGCTGACACACTACCTGAAGGCACTATCTCTGGCATCAGTCCACGTACCGAATTCTCATCGCTATGTGGACCATCCTCATGGTCAGTAACTGGAAAACACTTTTAGCCAAGTCCACCATCCACTCCACTGGTGCCTTAGCTAGGCGGAAAAATCTAGCAATCGCCTCCAGCCAGTCCTCTGCTATTTGGGAATCTGCCTCGCCTCGTAACCTCGTAGGCCGCTGCTGTTGGAACTCGTGCAACGTGCTCTATGCACAGCTCGCTAGTAAGGCTGGATTAATATGCTTCCCAACAGGGTGTGGTGCTGCTGGTACACCACCCTAGGGTGCCAACATATAAAAAAAGGTCCCCGCACCGGAGCCTCACCGCTCAGTAGGCCTTCATCAAGTACTCTCTCGGAACTCCAACTGACTGTCTGCGCGGAGACATCCTGAAAAGATGCGACACGGTAAAGGATATATACCCGGTGAGATGACCTGGTTTGAGCTAACTTGAAAACTCTTGGAAACACACACACAATCAGTGTTTTTCATGCACCAAGTTGGAAATTAGTAGTCAGGATCCTGGTGTACGGATACATCGGCCGCTGCACCAGCACTAGACTCCCTGAACTGAAGACCACACTCTGTACCCTTAACACTATTTCTTCACAGAAAGGGAATATCAAAGTTATAAGTTCTGCGGTAAAACTGACTCCTCTGATACCAATTTGTCACGAACCATCCTCGGGGCCCGTGCCGTGACTACCCCAAGCCCGCCTTCCATAGGCCAGGGGCTGGCAACTAGCACCAAAGGCATAAATCCCGATAACTGGGAAGTCATTGACTTTATAAAAGTAAAAAAACACCACAAAGTACAAGAAGAAGTAAAACACTAAGTAAAAAAGGAAGTTTTGAAAAGTAGATGGGCCAGAATACCAACCCAACTGGATGTACAACTACAACTGAACAAAAGTATAACAGAAAAAGACAACAGCTGCAAGAACGGAAGTGGCTCCTGGGTCGTCCTCCTTGGATCCTACCTGAAGGGTAGGTACAGATGGCATAGCTCCTGGATCGTCCACCACGGATCCTACCTAAAGGGTAGGTACATATAGTCTCCAAAACACTCTCGCCCGTCAACCTCCTCCACGAGTCATCTCGTCGTGAAGTCCACCTCCGGATACTGACTCGTCGTGTGGTCCACCTCCGGGTACTGACTCGTCGTGTGGTCCACCTCCATGTACCGTCCAGTCCTCGAACACTCGGCCTCTGTCAGCACTGCCCATCGTCTGCAACCAACACAACAATGTGCAGGCATAGCCCGTGAAGGTTTGAGTATAACGATACTCATTAGGGACCCTGAGACCCTCAAGGTATCTCTAAAACCAACATGGATAACCACAAAAAAGATCTCAACAGATAACCTCTACATAGGTATATACCCATACCTATACCTATGTTATCAAGTAACCCATCTCAATCATGAAGAAACACAAAGAATATGAAATCAACGGATAACCACTACCCAGGTATATGCCCATACATATACCTATGTTATCAAGTGACCCATCTCAAACATGTGGTATACACAAAAGATCATAGACTCAGCTCAAACAAGGATTTTCATTATCGAAACTGTAACTATTGATGAGCCCTTCTTTGGAGTGTACAATGATCCTATCACAACTCCGAGGTACTTCTCACTAACCTAAGACTGCTGAGGTACTCCACCTATCGAGTACCACAGGTCTGCCACCTTACACAGTAGTGCTCCTCTGCCATGTGTCTGCCACCTCACACAATAGTTCTCCA